>CAXKWD010000001.1:212668483-214105233 GCA_964059195.1 Ectobius pallidus
GCGAAATAAAAACAGCATAGCACTGTCCAAACCAGTGATGGGCAAAGAACGGCCCGTGGGCCAGATGCGGCCCTCAGGCAGATTCAATGCGCCCCGCGACAGGAAAGGTGAAATATCCTTATTCGATGGCTTTTCCTTCTATTGCATGACTGAATTGTGAATTTTAACAGAGACGTTTAGCATTGAATAAGCTTGGTTGTTCATTATTCCATTTACGGTGGAGTGCACACAGTAAAACAGGGCATATAGCACGAATTAGTAAAGTTGCAAAGTAACACTCAATATTGTTTCGTAATGTCGCAAAACTTGAATTCTACAAGTCATTACCGAAATCAAGTTTCCAAATTTTGATTTCTCGTACCCAGAAGCTTATCGCCTTGTTCGCATCTTCATATGTGCGTAAGCAAGTGTCTTCTTCTTTGAAGCTTCGAAAATGTAAGAAGCCTTTTGACTTCACTCCTGAGGCTCATCTCGTTCCAGTTGCAACCGGACTACGAAAACCCATCGGAAGTACTGTCGCCGTTCCACTCGTCTTGTACTTCTTCATATATAAATGGTCGGTACAACGCCAGTAGTATGGTTTTCCCACCTACGTCATTGCAGGAGCTTGCAGGAGCCGGAGGGGAGGGTGGCGCCGGAGTGGAGGGGGAAACGGGTCACGTGACAGGAGCCGCAGGAGCCGGAGGGGAAGGTGGGCGTGGTCTATGACGTCACAAGTGGGCGTGGCTATGACGTCAGTGGCGGATTGTATGACGTCACAAGTAGGCGTGGCTATAACCACGTGATTCAAAATGGCGTCGGTTCCGGTTCCTATTGCAAATGGCGGCGGTTCCGGTTCCGGGGCGTACGAAGCGCGAAATTCAAAATTTGAGAATTTATAATGTAATTGGTTACGTTTCCGGCGCGAAATTCAAAATTTGGAAATTTATAATGAAAATGGCTACGTTTCCGGTTCCTATTTCAAATGGCGGATGGTGGGAGATTTAATACTTGATGGCGGTTGATTTGAAAATTGCAAAAGGTGGAAATTGAATATTACAATTGCAAATAGCGGATGGTGGGAAATTTGAAATTTGTATATTGGTATTGTTTTACAACATGGCGGCATCGCTTACGTCACAAGTGGAATGAGAGGGGAAGGTGGAATGTTTTACAATATGGCAGCATCGCATACGTCATCAGAGGAGGAGCAAAGGATTGATGACGTCATTGCAGGAGCCGCAGGATTGATTACGTCATTGCAGGAGCTGATGACGTCATTGCAGGAGCCGCAGGATTGATTACGTCATTGCAGGAGCCGCAGGAGCCGATGACGTCACAGCAGATTTTAATCTTTATGTCTTTTTAGCATGGAAGCATATAGATCACGAAGCATAAATGCATCGATATCAGTTTTCTGTAAGATGACTATTTCAGTAAAAAATATCCCTGAGAGCGTTATTTTATTCCTTCGTAAATATGGTAGCCATCGTGTTAAAACTATATTTTGTCATAAGATTTTAATCCTAGCCCAAGGGGTTAACTCAGCCTCTGGCTTACCACTCGGTGTATAAAATATTATATCGTAAATTTTCCTATCATGATCGGTGCATAATCTCACATGTTGAATTATCTTCAATTCCCCCAGTATAATGTCGGAATAATATTATATCATACTTCATTATTCAAAGGCGTTTTGTAAAGTCAATGTATAGAACTGTGTTAGCACACTGTTTCAATGTACGTGACAGAATTGATGCATGTGTATCTCGTTATCTACAACAGTCATATGAGGCTTGTAGTAACCTTGACGTACGTCTCACATATTCATTCACTGCAACTTATCTATCGTATGCTGACCTATTCAAAAGTCTTAAAACAATCTCTTTAAACAGCAGTACTTTTAAAAATTAAATCCCTAATCATAGCACATGTCTTATGTATTATTAGTCAACAGTATTTTTATTGCGGAATATTGTAATATTTCATCGCAGAGTGGTAGTGAACTTATATTGTAATATTCCATCGCTGAGTGGTTCTGAGTTCGATTCAAAGTCAGTAAAGGCATATTCAGCTTTTCTCACATTGCGGGAAATTGAATATACTGTTTCAGAAAAGCGCTGATAAGAAATAAATATCAAATAACGCTTTAACGTATATTTCTCCCAGTGATTCATCTCCGATGGAACCTTATATTATTAATGTAGTTTCATACAGAGTATGTCAGCATTTATTGCATGAAAATTAATATTTTATTTCCGCACCAGAATTAAATATCGGATATCTGTTGATGTCATCGTAAATGAATATTTTTCGCATACGTCATCGATTTAATGTGGGAATTCGCGAAATGAATTGTTCACAAAGATGAAAAGCGAAATATCTAATTACTGATGATTTAAGCTTTCACGTATTACCAAGTCGTGAGGCTAGTCAACATTTTTTTTTTTTTAAACTCCAATCATGTCATTGGTGTAAAATATATTTGTCCTGTTGCGAGACTATTTTATAACAACACTATATAAACCAATGACGTCATGCTTCAGGCTCACTTCTTATTCAAACGTTATCAGCTATTAGTGAAGATTGACTGTGTGAAAGTATATTTCATCGACCAAGAATAATCATTAGCTTCATGGGTAAGTACATAAAATATTTTTTACAATGTTTATAGTGCTAGCATATGTTCTTATTCCTCATCGTGTGTAGTACAACAGTATAGTTTAATATAGCACAACTATTATTCAAATTCCATTTTAGTTGTTAACGTCTTAGAAAATTTGTGTTGATCATCTTAATAATAAAATTTAAAATCTCATTTCGGACTTTTATTTTCTCGATATAACCATTCCATAAGAGCATACATATGTCTTAATACATGGCATGTAGAAGTATGATAAAAAACGCGATGTTTCATAATGTAATAAAGTTACTATTATTATTATTATTATTATTATTATTATTATTATTATTATTATTATTGTATGCGAGAGTGTCTGAAAACATATTAATTATAAATATACTTAATGTTAATCTTGTAATAGCTATAAGGTGATGCAATATTAACATCATTCCACAGATCATATGGACCAATGCTGGGATGGAGTCCCCGACGAGATAATTGCAAAGGCTTTAGATGTCGAAGAAGATAATGAACCTCTATTCAAAATGGGCAGATCATACACCATCATCGTGTATGATATTCTTAGAAATAAAGTACGTACACAACATCATACAATAAAATATACCAAAGTCTATAGTAGTATTCAACAACAAGAAGCAGTGGTTGAAGTGTATCCATGTGGTCAACCAGAGGTGCGATATCTTGGAGATGTAAGACATGACACTCAATCCCATTATGAAACATGCAATGGTGAAGAACACATAACAGCATGTAAAGACCCCGAGTTCCTATCGCCTGTTGAAATCTGGGGGAGGAACTGCTCACGCGACTGCAAAGTCTTCATCAATCAATGTCAGCAGGTATATATATATATATATACACATCACATTTTTATATCAGAGTTTTATTCATACACTGGTTTATACAATTTCTTATGTCATTACATCAGTTTTATCATAGAGTTTCATTCCATGATTTATTGAATTTTATATGTTCTACCACATTCAGCAATCATATCATAGGCTCAAAGTAGTTAGTTCGATCCACCAAAAGCCTCCCACGGAGAGAACTACATCATAATTCCTTATATGTTTTGTTCTCCTTTTGTTTCAGATCACTGAGAAGATGTTTCAAAAATTTAAAGCATATTGCTTATGTAGAGACGATGACGAAGAATATGAAGCATAAGATAAGATAAGTATTATGTATACAATGTAAGAAATAAATGTGTGATATAAAGTAAACCGGCGTAAAAATAATTTCAAACTGAGCTCTTACATTTTATGAATGAAAAAGTTCAGGTCTTAACCTTATCCAAAAACCCATACTTCCATACATCCATCACACATCATATCATATCTATTTTTTACAGGACGCTCTTCATAATTATATATTATTCTATTTGTTAGAAAATTCAAAATAGTTTAGAAATTCTTTCATTCCATAGAATGCCTGATGTGGGTATTTTACAATATTCTCACCATGAGCTAAATTTCTGTATTTGTATAGTTTCTCAATATTCCATTTTGCTTCAAAGTATTACTCTTTACACATTTTCACCACTAAATCAATATTCTATGTCTTCCGTAGCATACTCGTTAATGTATCAAAGTTATAGAGTTTTATCTAATTTTCATCATGTATAAATTATTATCTTAACTTATTACTACTATTTTCCTTCATTTTTTGATTGTTATCACAAAATTTACATCCAAGTGAGGTACTCTTCACATTCTGCTTTTCCTATATTATATCACATGCTTTATTTATTTATTTATTTATTCAAAATCTTAACATCAGTAGAGTAAGAAGTAAAATATGTATTATAAAGAAATCTTTTTCGCTACAACTTCAACAGAATTTTTTCATCTCATAATGTATACAAAAGTTCAGTCACATCCTTAAATTATATTCCAAATTCATCTCCCTCATTACATATCCTTCCTTCAAGATGATTATTTATTTATCAAGTCATCAAATATCAAAAAAAGTTAAAAAATCTATTTAATTAATTATAATCATTGAATTTTAGCTAATTTGTGACATCATATGTGAAATATTTTTCTTAGCTTCTGGTAATATGCACATTATATTTTATGTATCAAATGATTATGCAAATATCAGAGTCAAGAAAATAACATACATCTTCTAACATATAGAGAGTAAGTTTCACAACGCAAAACGTACACGTGAGAAGGTGTTGATTAGTCAGCAAAGTATATCAGGATCCAAGTCTCTATACCATACACCTTCATTAAGGAAAAAAGATATCGCGTATAATTTTCATAATAAGCATTTATATTTTGCATGCTTTTTTCCCTAACGTCCTGATTATAATATTCAATTAGATATAAGTTACCATAGCTATGTTATCAATACAATGTTGAGGTTCAGGTTTTACATCTGCTTCATGTATGAAACTTGGAAATAAGACTTAGATATCGCATAAATTTCATAACCTGTTCATGTTTCGCGGCACCTAATAGTTATTGGTAATATTGTTTTAAATTTAAAGTCATTGCCTAAGTTCTCATCATTACTTAAAATACATTTGAACTCAACCAGTCTTAGACCCATATTTTATAAACACTTGACACAAGTAATATTTTTACGAGATCTTTATCATAATTTATAGATCACCTAAACATCTCCATTTTGCTTCAAAGTGATGTTCTTTACGCATTTCTTTTATAATGTGGTACCATCTCCTTAGTATGCAAAATGTCATAGATTTTTACCTAGTTTGCACCATCATGTTTGAATTAGTTTCTCAGCTTTCCACTGATGTTTAACTGAACCTATACAATAGTCCATCAATTTTTTCTTTTTATCATACAACCCACCTAATTATCCTAACAAAATTATTACCAAGTTAACATACATTTTTTATATAATACATCACAAGTTTAGCTTTTAAAGATAATATGCTTAAGTTCTCATCATTACTTAAAATGCCTTTGAACTCGACATGTCTTAGACCCATATTTTAAATGCACTTGAAACAAATATAATTTTTTGCGAGATCTTTATCATAATTTACAGAGCACCTAATAGTTATTTGTAATACTGTTTCAAATTTAAAGTCATTGTATCCGCTAGTCTTCACAATATTTCATTTTAATTTTTCGGATATGTTTGTTCTATATAGGTATTCCATTTCTACAGTCAAACTATCCCTAAGAAGTACTCTTTTATTACTTCAGGTTTGGTATAGAACATTATGAAAGATATTCTTCCATAACTTTTCTTAGAGTTCTTTGTATGTTTTTCCTTAACGCTATGGTAATAATATTCTAGTAGATAAGGGTTCAGTTTTTGCATTTCAATCATGTATGTGAAATAGAAATAAAAATTATAAATGAGTTTCTACAGGTTCTTGCACATAATATACAACACATTTCAAATATTATATCGAGATATTCATCGGAGTCCATCAATCTCTTACCTTTATCCCACATTCTATACATCTTTTATATAATGTACAGCATAGTGGATATCATTTTGAAATTACTTTTTTCATATAAAATTAGCAACTATTTTATGTTCACGCTATATGTTTAAGTACGTGCTCTACGTTTTTACATAAATTCATTATAAGTATCAAATTTTCCACATAAATTAGCGAAAATAACGAAGTTTGCTCGTAAAATAACTATAAATATCGACTTTTATACATAGAAAGGTGAAAAATTACACATTCACATACACACATAACACAATCACTTCATTTCTAGGAGAGTAGACCTTCATTTCACACACACATATATAGACCAAGACCAAGATGCTGGATACCAGTGTCTACCCACCCGAACATCCCTTGTATTCAAACGAAAACAAGGCGGTGGTCGGGAAATTCAAAGACGAAGGAGCTGGTCACTCCATAAAGGCGTTCGTAGGTCTGCGAGCGAAAATGTACGCCATAAAATTTAATGATATGGTCATCAAAAAATTGAAAGGCGTTAAGAAAAACGTCATTGACAAAGATGTCAGCTTTGAAGATTATGTTGGTTGTCTACAGAGCGGACAGTCAACATTCTCGTTAAACAGATCCATCAGATCATACAAACATAACGTATTTTCGATTTCGATGAATAAATTAACTTTATCTGGCAACGACGATAAGCGTCATATTATGGAAAATGGCGTGGACACTCTCGCTCACGGACACTATAGAATCAGGGAGGATGAGGAGTGTGATGATGAGCCTCCTACTAAGAAATGCAAACTGTAAAAAATGTATATTTGTATGTATGGTTTGTGTATATGGAGTGTATATTTGTGTGTGAAACAATACTTGTAATTTTATATGATGTGTGGTGTTGGAGAACAATACTTGTAAATTTATATGATGTACTATTGATTTATGACAACTTTGGGTTCATATGGGTTATAATTAAAAGAAAAAAGTTATAAAAATGAATCTATCTTTTATTTTCCCTAATCACATACAACATCCTTAATATTAACCCCAAGCTAGGGAACCCTAACCACTTTACAAACACCTTCTGTCCTTTGTTCTTTAACACCTTTTCAATTAAATAACAGTCTGGAAACTTAGTTTTCTGGAGTTCTTCATCATAAAAAGCACCTTCAATACTCCCACCCTGCAGATACGTAGGAGGAAATGTCGATTGGATCTTCTGTATCTTGAAAATCTCCGTAGTCCACGACGGTAAGTATCCTTTATTAAATAATTTCCTGTGTTTTGAAACTCTTACATAGTTACAGTCATTCTATGATTTTCTCCCCCGCAATTCAGATATGATTTCTTGTATCTCGCTGTGATGAGAATAATTCCCTACTGCAGATGATGACAAAAGTATACGTAATCTGTCAATGAGCTCATTCGGATCAGGCCAGCATTTATAATCACATTTACGATTCGTATGTACTTCTCCTGTATGGTACGACGAAGCCTCGTTGGAAGAGTCGAAATCTTGTTCTTCTATTTCAACATCATCTTGTTCTTCCTCTTCTTCTTCTTCTTCCTTATCCTCTTCAGGAAATAATTTCGTAATGACTTGTAGATATTTGTGAGTATTATCTCTTCGAATGTTTTCGCTTTCGTCATAATTTACTTTGTGCGCGCTAGTTTTTTTCAAAATCTCCTTATACATGGCTAAATCATAACAGTCATATAAATGTTTATTAGGATTACTTTTCGTCAATAGTTCAAGTAACCCAGAACAAACGATATATCTCTTGTCACCAACATAGAGGTTATCATTTTTAATGGTAACGGGGAATTTACCAATGTTGAATACCTGCCTATCAGGATCCCATCTCATACCGTAAATATCATCATTATTTCCCGGTCTATGTTGAACGAGTTTCTGGACATAAGGCGCTGACACTTGACCGTAGACATTTTCTAACAGGTATTTATATTGCTTCTGCAGAGTTTGATCAGAGGAGTAATCAGATTCGTATTCCATCTCCGACTCTTCAGATTCTTCTTTACAGATGTTCAGGGGGAGAGTTATCGGGTTTATAATTTCACCAATTTCTTGTTTAGACTGAAGATTGGATTTTTTTATCGCTAAATATTTAGTCCGCATAGATTTAACATGCTCCACATCATCCGATGATATACGTTTATTTTGTACTCTTGGGATGAGTTTATGTACCATTATCAGATGCCTCCTAAGACCTGATGTATTATGATCTTTCATTTTTATTTCAGCTTTCTTATGCTTTAACCTATCACAAAGTTTACACACACCATATGGTTGCTCACTTCCATCGAGTAACTCGAAAAAATCATCATATTTACTGATTGACAGTCTCGATCGGGAGCATTCACCATCAGTACTTTGATCAGAAATGACCCCGTCACTCATTTCGTAACCTCACCCTCACAGCTTCAAGGATGAAATACAACTAACTCTATTTAACATGCAGCAACTATTTATTAAGTCTCGTTTCGTTCTCGTTTAGTTCTCGTCTCATCTCGTTCTCGTATCGTTTCGATCTCGTTTAGTTCTCGTCTCATCTCGTTCTCGTATCGTTTAGTTCTCGTTTAGTTCTCGTTTTAGGTATATTTCTCTGTATATTTCGTTCTCGTCTAGTTCTCGTTTCGTTCTCGTCTCGCATCGTTCTCGTCTCGTTTCGTTCTCGTTTAGTTCTCGGTCTTGGTCTTGTTTCTCGGTCTTGTTCTTGGTCTTGGTCTTGGTCTTGGTCTTGGTCTTGGTCTTGGTCTTGGTCTTGGTCTTGGTCTTGGTCTTGGTCTTGGTCTTGGTCTTGGTCTTGGTCTTGGTCTTGGTCTTGGTCTCGGTCTTGGTCTTGTTTCTCGGTCTTGGTCTTGGTCTTGGTCTTGGTCTTGGTCTTGGTCTTGGTCTTGGTCTTGGTCTTGGTCTTGGTCTTGGTCTTGGTCTTGGTCTTGGTCTTGGTCTTGGTCTTGGTCTTGGTCTTGGTCTTGGTCTTGGTCTTGGTCTTGGTCTTGGTCTTGGTCTTGGTCTTGGTCTTGGTCTTGGTCTTGGTCTTGGTCTTGGTCTTGGTCTTGGTCTTGGTCTTGGTCTTGGTCTTGGTCTTGGTCTTGGTCTTGGTCTTGGTCTTGGTCTTGGTCTTGGTCTTGGTCTTGGTCTTGGTCTTGGTCTTGGTCTTGGTCTTGGTCTTGGTCTTGGTCTTGGTCTTGGTCTTGGTCTTGGTCTTGGTCTTGGTCTTGGTCTTGGTCTTGGTCTTGGTCTTGGTCTTGGTCTTGGTCTTGGTCTTGGTCTTGGTCTTGGTCTTGGTCTTGGTCTTGGTCTTGGTCTTGGTCTTGGTCTTGGTCTTGGTCTTGGTCTTGGTCTTGGTCTTGGTCTTGGTCTTGGTCTTGGTCTTGGTCTTGGTCTTGGTCTTGGTCTTGGTCTTAGTCTTTTTTCTCGGTCTTGGTCTTGGTCTTGGTCTTGGTCTTCTAGGAATGGACTTGTATATTTACCATACATCAACTCTCAGGATGTCTAACAAAAAGATCATTTTAATCATATCTTACACATATTACTTGATGAATCATGAACGCATTGGTCTTTCAGGAATTACTACGTCCCGCAGTGCTGCTAGGAAATAGTATGTTGTGCATGCATTCGTCTTCTTCTCGACATAAGCTAACCATTGGGAGGATCCCCAGAGACACGTTTTGCTTCTCAACCTTCATGACTGTAAATGGCATTTTTATAATGAAGCGAATGTTTATATATAAAAAAGTTATAACATGAGAATGATTTAATCAGTATGACGTCGCGAGTAGAACGAAGCAGACGTCGACACATCACTCGTGGGAACAAATTAATAAACACACTGATTGATAAATTGCTTGGGTATCGCTTTTGTGGACCTGGAACTAAATTGGAAAAACGAGTGCAAAGAGGTGATAAGGGTATCAATCCTCTAGACGAAACCTGTAAGGTGGACGATATAAGTTACACACAGAGCTCAGATATAGGCGATCGATATAAAGCAGACTTGAAATTTTTAAAACAAGCTTCCAATCGTGACAAGGCTATCGACGCGAGTCTTGGGGAACGTGCCACAGCTTATTCCGTTTCTAAAATTATGAAAGGAAAAGTGAAAATGGAAATGGATACAATTAAAAAACTAAAGGCTGCATATAGAAAGTTACTATCGAATAAAAAGAACAAGAAAAAGAAGAGAGTGTTGAAATCGCCAAAGAAAATTGGTGGTATACTACCTCTGCTACCTATACTTGCAGGTTTATCTGCACTCGGGGCTCTCGGTGGTGCAGGAGCACATATCGCTAAAGCTGTAAATTCTGAAAAGTCCAATAAGAAACAGTTGCTAGAAAACATTCGTCATAACCATATGATGGAGAGCATAGCCTTGGGGAAAAAAGGATCTGGCATCGTGATGCATGGAAAAGGAATGTATCTAAAACCTTATGCGAGTGGTAAAGGACTTCGTTTAAAAAAAAAAAAAAAAAAGCTCTAAGTAACTACGACTTGGAACGGTACGCTAACCAATTAGGAAAAAATGGGTCTTAATTTCAACAAATACGTACCCACCACGAAGCAATCTCATAAAAGAAGTCTTGACACCGTTAAGATTAAAAAGGATTATAACCCTACGCAATGTGAAAGGGGTTATACTCGGAGTCTTATCTTCGATATGTTATCACCTATAAGTAAAAAGTATCTCAAGTCTCTAGGACACAAAGTGTGTTAATATGGATATCCTTCTCTGAAATCGGGGGACTGAATTGAAATTTCTGCAGGAAACAATATACCAGCAAACACAAAGGCTTATTGCTTAATTCTACACGATCGAAGTGAAGAGTATACTGCATTAACCAACATCGTTACCAATGTCGTGTAACAACATGATTATAATCGACTGTCAGGGATATCAGTCAAAGTGTAAACAATTTATAGCAGTGACTTCGGTGTATGACAGAATTGTACATTTTGTTCTCCAACCACCTAAAAACATTTACCCAGATACAAAGTCGCAGCGTTACATCGATTCCAACATCCATGGAAATCCGCTGATACTTACCCTATGACGACTTGAAGCCTGTTCTTGAAAGTGTATATGTTCTTCATTGTAAACTGATGCAGAGACCTGTTATAAACATGAACGATAATGATGTTCCAAAGCTTGATGAAATAAGAGACTGTGAAACCAAATGACTTTTTCATAATGACTCTAATATGAAATGTACATTGTAAAATGTTATTGTGCTTACTCTGTGGATGAAATCCCAGTAAGATTGTAATAAATTGAATAAAATTCTATAATCCTGAGTTGTGTTTTTTTTTTATTTCACAGTCCCTCATCCTAGGAATTAGGAATAGGAGATGTTAGGGAAAACTGGACTTTGTCAAACGTGAGAAAATCCAGCTATGAAATAACTTACAAAAGAATACATTTTTTATCACTTTGGTTTTATTGAATATTTACAAGATGAATTTCACTTGAAAGTCTCCTATTTCTAAAATGAATATCACTCATGATCTTGAGAGTCTCCAACTTCTGAAACACAGAAAAATAAAAAGCACATAAGAATTTAGCTTATGATGGATAAGAATGGGAAATGGTTCATGTTAATAATACATACCTTTCTAGAGAAGTCGATGAATGTAGGGTGCCGGTTGTCGTGTTGTATAGTCACTTTTAGTCTGTTAAACACGCCACACTGGGTCAAAACTGAAAACATAATAGTGGTAGCCACGTGAATTCGGTTCCCTAGCTATATACATCAATGAAAGTTTCTCCTCGTTCATCTGTTGAAGCTGATCTTCACTCAATTTTCCAAACCTTCGTGGTAGGAAAACGCTGCACCCAATCTTTAAATCTATAACGATTCTTCTTCCGCGCCTTGTATACACGGAACGAGCTTCCTTTATCGGATACGCAAGTCCAATTTGCAGCTCGCTCAACGACTTGTTACAATTCACATCAGGGACGTACACAGTTGAAAAACGTTCTAGAGTGGATACTATAGACGTCTTCTTATTCTTGGTTTCTTGTGTATTTGGTAAATCCGGTTGTGATGGTTGTATGGTAGAGGACTGCAGCGTTTCCCACAAGTCTTGCGTTGTAATATCCATTATATCAGCAGCAGCAGCTGTAGTAGATTTAGGTGCACTTTTACGACCACGCTTCGTTGTTGACATCTCGGAGGTTTGACGATCACTAAACTATACATACACACAACTAAGTATTATATACTGTCCACCTTCCCCTCACTCTTGCTGTACACAATCATGCTCGTCAGGAACATGCATCATTTCACCTGTGCCACAAACATCTCGTCCCATATCGATGAGTACCTCACCTTTAGTTTTACTTATAAACCTGCAGAAGGGGGCCCATCTTCTATGTTCATTTGCTGGATCGTCCGTTTTTTCCCATTGTCCTATCTGCGTATGACAGTACGCGCACTCGACTACATCCTTGTATCCAATATAGTAGAATCCAGCTTCGCTCATTTTGTCCAAGTCAATAAACGTCAATGGCCAATCTTTAAAAGTTTTACGTCGATCAGATTGTATACACATATCAAGCATCGTTCCATAATACAGAGCCATCCTGCGCGTTATGCTTCTCACTTACGACTAGCCTTGAACCGGTCCTGCACGTGCCGTGTAAGACCTTGAAACAAGTTTGAACAAGTCCGAGTGATGACGTCATACATAAAGAATTCATGATTCAGTTGTAATGTAAGATGAACTTCCGGCCAGGTGTTCTGGCGTATGTGACAAAACGTGGGAACAAAACTGATGATGTAGAGGATTATGATAAAATGCTAACACAGTTCTGTATTGAGAAAACATTTGTATATACTGACTTTACAAAACGTAGTGTTGTTATAAAATAGTCTCGCAACAGGACAAATATATTTTACACCAATGACATGATTGGAGTTTAAAAAAAAAAAAATGTTGACTAGCCTCACGACTTGGTAAATATACGTGAAAGCTTAAATCATCAGTAATTAGATATTTCGCTTTTCATCTTTGTGAACAATTCATTTCGCGAATTCCCACATTAAATCGATGACGTATGCGAAAAATATTCATTTACGATGACATCAACAGATATCCGATATTTAATTCTGGTGCGGAAATAAAATATTAATTTTCATGCAATAAATGCTGACATACTCTGTATGAAACTACATTAATAATATAAGGTTCCATCGGAGATGAATCACTGGGAGAAATATACGTTAAAGCGTTATTTGATATTTATTTCTTATCAGCGCTTTTCTGAAACAGTATATTCAATTTCCCGCAATGTGAGAAAAGCTGAATATGCCTTTACTGACTTTGAATCGAACTCAGAACCACTCAGCGATGGAATATTACAATATAAGTTCACTACCACTCTGCGATGAAATATTACAATATTCCGCAATAAAAATACTGTTGACTAATAATACATAAGACATGTGCTATGATTAGGGATTTAATTTTTAAAAGTACTGCTGTTTAAAGAGATTGTTTTAAGACTTTTGAATAGGTCAGCATACGATAGATAAGTTGCAGTGAATGAATATGTGAGACGTACGTCAAGGTTACTACAAGCCTCATATGACTGTTGTAGATAACGAGATACACATGCATCAATTCTGTCACGTACATTGAAACAGTGTGCTAACACAGTTCTATACATTGACTTTACAAAACGCCTTTGAATAATGAAGTATGATATAATATTATTCCGACATTATACTGGGGGAATTGAAGATAATTCAACATGTGAGATTATGCACCGATCATGATAGGAAAATTTACGATATAATATTTTATACACCGAGTGGTAAGCCAGAGGCTGAGTTAACCCCTTGGGCTAGGATTAAAATCTTACAAATAAAATATAGTTTTAACACGATGGCTACCATATTTACGAAGGAATAAAATAACGCTCTCAGGGATATTTTTTACTGAAATAGTCATCTTACAGAAAACTGATATCGATGCATTTATGCTTCGTGATCTATATGCTTCCATGCTAAAAAGACATAAAGATTAAAATCTGCTGTGACGTCATCGGCTCCTGCGGCTCCTGCAATGACGTAATCAATCCTGCGGCTCCTGCAATGACGTCATCAGCTCCTGCAATGACGTAATCAATCCTGCGGCTCCTGCAATGACGTCATCAATCCTTTGCTCCTCCTCTGATGACGTATGCGATGCTGCCATATTGTAAAACATTCCACCTTCCCCTCTCATTCCACTTGTGACGTAAGCGATGCCGCCATGTTGTAAAACAATACCAATATACAAATTTCAAATTTCCCACCATCCGCTATTTGCAATTGTAATATTCAATTTCCACCTTTTGCAATTTTCAAATCAACCGCCATCAAGTATTAAATCTCCCACCATCCGCCATTTGAAATAGGAACCGGAAACGTAGCCATTTTCATTATAAATTTCCAAATTTTGAATTTCGCGCCGGAAACGTAACCAATTACATTATAAATTCTCAAATTTTGAATTTCGCGCTTCGTACGCCCCGGAACCGGAACCGCCGCCATTTGCAATAGGAACCGGAACCGACGCCATTTTGAATCACGTGGTTATAGCCACGCCTACTTGTGACGTCATACAATCCGCCACTGACGTCATAGCCACGCCCACTTGTGACGTCATAGACCACGCCCACCTTCCCCTCCGGCTCCTGCGGCTCCTGTCACGTGACCCGTTTCCCCCTCCACTCCGGCGCCACCCTCCCCTCCGGCTCCTGCAAGCTCCTGCAATGACGTAGGTGGGAAAACCATACTACTCGTCTGGTCAGCCTAATTTAATTATAAGTTTAACGAAGATTTTGTACGAGTTTTATGCCGGTTGTCGACCAAGAGCTAAGATAACTCAGCTTAGCTTCGCTCACATACAGTGAGAGATTTCGTATATAGGTGGGCCGGATTTCATATGTAGTTTTGTCGGCACTACTACATATGAAATCCCGCACTGTATGTGAGCTAAGCTAAACTAACTTAGCTTAGCCCTTTGTCGACAATCGGCATTAAATGTGTTTAAGAACAACGAGCTCCATGACCTATACTCTTCACCGGATATAGTAGGCCCTAATGGCGGTTGTCGACCAAGAGCTAAGCTAAGATAGCTTAGCTTAGCTCACATACAATGCGGGATTTCATATGTGCCGACAAAACTACATATGAAATCCGGCACAACTACATATAGATGAAATTCCTCACTGTATGTGAGCAAAGCTAAGCTAAGTTAGCTTAGCTCTTGGTCGACAACCGGCATAAGGGCAATTAAATCACGGAGGATGAAATAGGCTGGACATGGGGGAGGAAAGACATATCTCAAAAGTATTGACTGGGAGACCCGAAAGGAAAAGACCACGTGGAAGACTTTTAGACGTAGGTGGGAAGACAATATTAGGATAGATTTAAGGGAAGTAGGATTTGCGAGGGATGGTTGGATGAAGTTTGCGCAGAGTAGGGGTGAATGGCGGGCTCAGGTAAGTGCGGCAATGAACCTTCGGGTTCCATAAAATAGATAATATTCCTTTAGCTTGCTAGAAAATTGTCTATTGCCATTGAGTAAGTAAGCGGTTTTATTGCAGCGGTATAAACCTTATATATTTTTTATAAGTCGCCTGTCATCAAGATTCCGCAGGCCACATATATAGCCCTACACGGTTTGGGAATCCCTGATATAGTAACTTACATTGTCAAGGGGACAATAACTTATAGTAGTTCTCCCTCTTCGGGGGGCTTGTATAACGTAGCCCTCCCATGGATTTATATTCCATACAAGTTATCACTTGTGACAGATGTGACTGTTACGTATGAAAATATGGCAGTCATCAGATATACTGGTGTTGTAAACCATATGAAGAGGGAAATTGAAAATTTTGCGTTGATATTTGATAACGTACCCTGAAGTGAAGAGGGCATTATAAAGAGGAAAATAAAGATAAAAATGAATAACTGTAGTGTCTTATCTTCAGTACAAGAATGGCGGTTGACACATTTGCAGAAAGAGCAAACTTCATTGATACTGCCACAATAATGGTAAATAGTTTGGTATATGTTCGCAGATAACTGCTTTCAAACACACACGCGTAACAAATTGTATTGTATGTGACATGTATGAATTATTGCTTTCGTAAATGCCCCAGTTTGTGAAAGTTGCATTCGCAAAACCTTGTGATATAACGAATTGACAACAGATCGTTTTATGAAACTCCAGTGGGACGTTTATGATATATTGCTTGCTACAGGGTGGTAAAGATACATTGCTTGCTACAGGGTGGTACAGATATATTGCTTGCTACAGGGTGGTACAGGTATATTGCTTGCTGCAGCGTGAGACAGATGCATTGCTTTCTACAGGATGGTACAGATACATTGCTTGCTATAGTGTGGGACAGATACATTGCTTGTTACAGTGTGGGACAGATACATTGCTTGCTACAGTGTGGGACAGATACATTGCTTGCTACAGCGTGGGACAGATACATTGCTTTCTACAGGGTGGGACAGATACATTGCTTGCTACAGTGTGGGACAGATACATTGCTTTCTACAGGGTGGTACAGATACATTGCTTGCTACAGCGTGGGACAGATACATTGCTTGCTACAGAGTGGTACAGACACATTGCTTGTTATAGTGTGGGACAGATAGCCTACATTGCTTCTTACAGTGTGGGACAGATACATTGCTTGCTACAGTGTGAGACAGATACATTGCTTTCTACAGGGTGGTACAGATACATTGCTTGCTATAGTGTGGGACAGATACATTGCTTGCTACAGGGTGGTGCAGATACATTGCTTGGTACAGTATGGGACAGATATATTGCTTGCTACAGAGTGGTACAGATACATTGCTTGCTAAAGGGTGATTCAGATAGAACATTTCACTGTGCAGTGCGTTTAAAGAGCTCCCTCTGATTGTCAAGTTAGATTGTGTATGTGTGTGTGTGATTTTCTGTTGGGAAATTTGCGGGATAAAGAACTCTTTCTACATCCCTGAAATCCAACATACAATTAAATAAATTAGTTATGGTTGGCGCCCTTCCTGATATCGGCTCGATGGAGCAGTTGGTAAGTACTGTATTTCCATTCCGAAGTACGCAGGTTCGATCCAAGCCGAGATAGATTACATTTTATGTGTGCATGTTTTGCAGAGATATTGGATTTGAAATTAATACAGAAATTTTGAACATATGGTCATAAAACCTCAAAATATTGTACTACAAAATATTAGAATAGCCGGTAAAAACATTGGAAGAGTCTGAATTCCGCCTCATACGAAATTATCAAAAAGTTTTTTGATTACTATTCTAAGCACAAAAAAATTGAAATTATTTTCCTTTTAAAATTTACGGTGTAGAATAATAAGGTTCTATATAACTAGGTTTGCCAGGTTTCTAAAATTTTCAACCGGGACACCGGGATGCCCCCAGCGTCACGGGTATTCAAGGGTACACACCCTTGGCGGGTTTTTAGAGTGTTTTAGAGGGTAGTTTATTCTCAATGCTATGAATAAATGGTTGCTGATTAGGAACTTAAACCAGGGGTAATAATAAATGACTAAGCCTATAAATTTAAACATTTTATTTCTAACATGTTAATATTTAAAATTTATTTAAGTAAGAAGAAACACTTTGAATGAGGAATACAAATCTGAACAATATTTACATGTACTTTTCATTGGCTAGGACTTTTTTAGGAAAGTTTTTTTGGTTTTAATCTTGCTGTAAAAATCTTCACAAGCTAATCTGATATTAATTTTACATGTCATCAAGCCTTTAACAGTATATTCCTTCATCAAACCCCTGTCATCAGTTCATGCGTTGTTCATCAAAGAAAATACTCTCTCAATTGGTGCTGATGTTTTCACTTTTCATACGGTAAAGAAATAAATGACAAAGTAATTATCCCAAATAATCATTCACAGTTAACTATTTTTAGAATTTTTTGGTCATCTAGAAGATCAAATTTAATTTTTACCGGGACTCGAAGTAAACCGGCCGGGACACCGGGATTTTGTCTGTAAACCGGGACGTCTGGCAAGCCTATATATAACGATCTTACATCAAAATAACATGTCTATTAATATACCTGGGATTTTAAGGCAAATGCCTATTTTTTTCCTTATGAAATAACATGACAATTTTTAAATATTTGGACGTTTCATGATAAATCACTTATATTTATAGAGTTTTTTAGTGCCCTAAAATGCCTATTTGGACCTTTGGAGCCTATTTGTACTATTTTTAGTGCCTAAGATGCCTATTTTGTACATTTAAAATAAAATGCAACTTCTGTAATTTTTACAATCTTGTAATGGACATCTCTCAATGAAAATGAAAACAGCAGGGGTGGGTTTTTCACAGAAACTTGATTATTCCAAACAATTGTCGCTAAACGAATGCTGACTGACGGGGGAAGGGGAGGATTAAGGGGAAGGACTACTGTGTCAAGTCACCAGTGAAAGAACATCTGTTTAAGTGAATATAATTCGTGATGCCTAATTTTGCAGTCTATTTTCTATCTATTTACACATTTTAAAGCATATTTTAAGTGCCTATTTTCTCTTTTAAAAGCCTATTTACTTCTTTTAAAAGCCTATATTAGGTGCCTAAAACTAATTTTTAGAGCCTAAAATCCCAGGTCTAATAATCACACAAACACGTATTTATTTTACGAAATTTGTGTTTTAAAATCAGGGACATCAGATCAACTTGACTATTTCAGGTAAAGATTCGACATCAAACTTGCCTCTATCTATCGTTCCTGTGCTATGGATTTTAAAAAAATAACCAAGTCATTTCATCTCCTAACAAAGAGGAATCAATTTCAGTGTAGTATAGCCAATTTTGGCACACCCGGTAAAATTTGTCGCTGGGATTGATTCCATGATTCTGTCTGCGGACGGAGACAATGGTATTGGCTACGTGTGGAGCATTCTTGTAGGCAAGAGTCGGTCAGTGGGCCTCAGGTCTGTGAGATCAACCTGCCGTGCGATCTGCAGTCTGCCAAAACAAAATCTCTTCGAATTGCTGAGATTCCTTTGACACAAAAACCAGCAACCGATTCCCTTAAGACCGGTGGGTCGCGACTCGATCCTAAAACTATCAGAAACCATGGAATAAACTATCAGAAAAGATAAGAAAAATCGAAAGAAATCAAATTTTATTTTGATTGTTTTCTTGGTTCTTTGTGTACATTTATGATTGTAGTTTTTATCTTCACCTAGGAACACTTGTTACATATATTGCAAATATATATCTATTGTTAAATAAATAACTGTTTTTTTACAAAGTGCTTATATTTTGTCACATCAGAACACAAATTGTTTATCAATAATCAATATGTATCTTCAAAAAAGCATTTTTTGCACTCCTTAACTAATTAGTGGTACTTACGAACGTTGTTGCCGTGGATCGTAAGTTGACATTCCCACACAATCTTGTTGCTAAGGGCGTTGCGATGCGGTTAAATTACTTATGGTGCTTGCGCCACGTCATAATTCATTACGATACACTTGTCGGTTCCCATAACAACAAACACATGCGAATCACTTTCTGAAATAAACATCTGTCTTCAAGAATGTATATACATAATATTTTCAGGTAATATCACAATTAATATAATTAAATTGATATAAATAGTCATCGTGCAAAAATAACATGCAATACACGTGCCGTAAGCGCATTACGGATCTCGGAAAATTGAAAACACTCGGCGCAAGTGCCTCGTGTTTTCAAACTATTTCCTCGATCCGTAATCATGCCTTACGGCACTTGTATCGCAATATACTATTACAAGCTTATATATATTTGCAATATTTGATGGTAAATTATATATAGGCTACATAAGGAAGGAATACGATACAAATAAGGTTTTTTACTTCACCATGGACCGATGGACTGTGGAGGTAGCCTATTCCGATAAGGAAAGGTTGGAAACCACTGCCTTAAGATGTTCATATTATTAAATGTTTGGAGGATTCTTTACATGGTGACAATAGAGCAATGTCATTTTTCGCGAAAAAGACTTTCCAACGTTTCATATTGTGTGTTTGTACATAATTATAGGGCCAGGATGTTTATAACTAGGGTTGGGATGTTTATGACCTAAATAAGCGGAAAATATGACTGCAAATATGTCCTTAAAAATAACTAAATGTGACCCAATACAGTATTAATCCGTACGGGACTTCATAAAAGTGATAACATTACCCGATTGATAACATTATCCGCGACTATATTAAGCGGTGTTCACTATACTTCAAAATCTGTGGCTTGGTTCTAAAAGGGCCAATGTCAATTTCTTGCAAAAATGAGATCTATGCATTATTGAGCTCGGCTAGTCTTTATCTTTCGTATACTAAAAGTGCCAATGCTTGATGCTATTAATAGGCATAATACAGAAACCTTAAAGGCCAATGTCGGAAGTTCTCAGCAAAAAATGTTACTTCTATAATGGCTTCAAAGTCAGCTATCTCAAGTTTTATGACATTGGCCCTTTTAGAACCAAGAAATAGTGTGGGCCTTCGGTTAATCGAAGCTTCGGTAATTGGTGATCAAATAGTAACGAAGTAACCAACCAACATTTTTCATTTATAATAATCTCGCTGCATCATCGGAATAGATAGCTTTTCATTCAGCATCACTTCAGGGAGTTGGGGGGGGGCTATCAGTTTTAATCTGAGACGGGCTGGATTCCAATTAATTGGAACGCCTCGGTTACAAATGACAAGCGTTTCCGTGGTAGCGGGATGGATCTGGTATCTGTCATGGCGGAATTGCCAGGCACGTGTTAAACAGATGCCGATCCCCATGTTATTTCGGGTTGTAAACTTCACTTGAGCAAGGTGAACGAGTTAGTGCAGCAGACTTAAAACCCTTGGGTGTAACCAGCATTGAAGATTCATTGATTCGGGTTCATTAAAAATGCACGGCCTTAATTGAACAGATAATAATTAAATGCTATAGCTACCTTACGTGAGTGACGGATTCACGAATTGTGGTTCTTACCGGGGTTTAAGCGGAATTTCCATATGGAAAAAGGAAGTGATAAAGTGCTAAAAAATAAGGCAAAATACGGGACATCGGCCATCGTTGCTCAATTTTTTTTTTATTATTCTGGCAGAGCTAAGGCCATTTGGCCTTCTCTTCTGCTCTACCAGTTAAAAATTACATTACAATTACGTAATACATACACATATTATAGATAATTAATTAATACTTAGTAATTAAATACAAAGCAATAACATTGCTATTAACAACATCTAAAGAGTATAAGTATTTAAGAATTTTCAGTCTTATACCCTCAATATGGAAATAGTAAGATGCCGTCTACCAAGGATGTGGGGGCAACCTTTTACAATATCTGTTGAATGAAGTATCTGACAAGTCAATAATTTATTATAAATAAGTTCGATTACATGTATTGTGAAAAAATACTTATTTCTTAGTTTTAGTATGATAAAATTATTGTTTGAATTTTTTTTTACAATTTTATACATAAATAACTTAGGACTAATGTAGATTATTATTATATATAAAAGTAATATATCAAGATGGACTTGTTATATAGTCATACAAAATATATGCGTAGAATATGATAGCAAATTCATTGGTATATGGCTTCTTTATTCTTAAAGAATAAAGAAGCCATATACCAATCTTCAATGTGGGCAATCTTGTCAGCTAATGAGAACTATAAACTTATTACTCAGTGAATTCTCGAATAATATTTTTCTCCACCTCATCTATAATCCAACAGAATAAGAAAAAATACTAGGCCTTACATATAAATTTGAATAAATATTTGCAAATCAGACTGCAAGTGCAAAGTATCATTAGACATACAGTTAATTTGGTGACTCAACCAATATCTTCATGATAACTTGTAATTTTATTGTATTGACAAGATTATAAATAGATATATCGCACAATTAAGTTGATAACACATCTACTTTTTAGCTTGTAAATACATGATATTTTATATTGTATAGTGGCATTATTATATAGTGACACGAGTGTATATAATTTTTAATCACACAATTCATTTGATGGTACATCCATTTTAACTTGTAGATACATGTAATTTTATAAATTTAATTTTTAATTTTTAATTGTGTAAAGACACGTCTACGAATATAATACTGACCTGAATTTGCTATCATATTCTACGCATATATTTTGTATGACTATGTAACAAGTCCATCTTGATATATTACTTTTATATATAATAATAATCTACATTAGTCCTAAGTTATTTATGTATAAAATTGTAAAAAAAATTTCAAACAATAATTTTATCATACTAAAACTAAGAAATAAGTATTTTTTTCACAATACATGTAATCGAACTTATTTATAATAAATTATTGACTTGTCAGATACTTCATTCAACAGATATTGTAAAAGGTTGCCCCCACATCCTTGGTAGACGGCATCTTACTATTTCCATATTTCCCTCATAGAAAAATCCAAAATGAAATTTATCTAAAGAGTACTATAAAACATAACATTAAAAAAAAAAAAGTATGCGTGGAACGCCACGCGACAGAAGTGAAACTTGTTTTGATTTTTGGATTTTTTCAATTTTTGATTATTGGATTTTTCAATTTTGGATTGTTGGACTTTTTGATATCGGGTTTTTGGACTTTTTAATATAGGGTTTTTGGACTTTTTTACTTTTGGATTTTTTAATTTTGGAATTTTGAACTTTTTATTAAGGATTTTTAATTTTTTTATTTTCGATTGTTTAATTTTGGATTTTTATTTATTAAATTTTGGATTTTTAATTTTTTTAAATTTTTTGATGTTTTAAATTTTGGATGTTTGAATTTTTTATTTTTTAGTTTTGGATCTTTCATTTTTAAATTTTTAAATTTTGGATCTTTAAATTTTTTATTTTTTGGATTTTTAATTTTGGATTTTTTAATTTTAGATTTTTAAGATCTTGGATTTTGGATTTTTTAATTTTTCAATTTTTGGATTTTTTTAAATTTTGTATAAGCCTAATCATTGAGTTGATTGTTTTCTGTGCAGTCCGTTCCGTCACACCTCACTAATTTCGTGACGAGATTCATATAATTCTGTGTACCATATGCCTATATCTGTGTTTTATCATGATTATTGATTAATGGCGACTAAAGTAAATATAATATTCTGCATTGCAATTGAGATATTTCAGAAATTTGGCAACTTAACGATTTTATAAGAGACTATTTTACGATTTTTAATACCTATTTTCCAATTTTTAGAGCCTATTTTAGGTACCTAAAACAGCATTTTTAGCGACCTAAAAGTCTGAAGTCTAGTGATAACGAACATGGGCTGGAAAGGAGGCAAAAGACGATAGCATGAACGGGAAATGAACGAAAAAACTGTCGACGAAAAACGAATATTTTGTCTCTGTGAATGGTTGAACAGTCAGCAGGGAATGCTTCAGTAATACTCATTTAAATTTTTATAGCGCGTAATGGACACTTGTATAAATTAAATGAACTTGTATGTCTACACTCGAACATGAGTGGGATATAAAACCCGGTATTGATGGGAGTGAGATCATTCAGACAGAGGCATTAGAAATTCTCAGTACGTCTCGGGTTTTATGACCAAAACACGATTTTATCTCCGTATTCTTTACACTCCGCTTTTCTTCCATATGGTAATTGATTCCGTTCGTTTTAATTAAGCCACGTTTAACCAGAACTTGTGCAACTGATCTTGCCGTAAAGCATCGACATGATATTTTAATATACGAGTCGTTCCTTTTAAAGGCACTTGCTTATACAGAACACTGCTTTCTTTGTTCAGGAAAAATCCTGATTTAAATTCCATTATCTTGCAATATAATGAAGTTCACGATTATTCAGACATCCCTTAATTGGCATAGACTTGGCATGGGACCTCCCTTTGGGTTATAAGAATCTCTGGTGCAGTTCATACACCGAGGCAGGTATCATATGGTATCACTAAGTAATAAGAGCTCTGCTAGCTCTAGGTACCACCTATTCCCTCAAGCAGTCTAATATCAGTGCTTGGTTTTTCTTGAGAAATGACTGCAAGATACTTCAATTATATACCTTGTCAGTATAATAGATTGTTAAAAAGTTAAAATATAAGCCTATTATTAGTATTGGTTTAAAGTCTAACTATGTAGAAAAACTATTTTCAATTTAAAATTTAAAAAGTATGCACATGATACTAAGCCTCACTAAAGAGCCTTTTCACACTGGGTCACTTGTGACGGTCACCGCTAGTATTGCCAGTAGTAGCTACATGATAGAACAATTATTTGTAATCGCTCTTGATATCCCAAAATGGTAGGTCGACATTCCACTTCACTTATAAAATCTCCAGTATTAATCAAATCTAAACTCATGGCTGGAAAACTAGTTTCGCTGAGCTCGATTATACAACTGAATTATGTATAGGCCTGTACAACTTGCTTTGTGGACAGTCATAAAATGCAGTGACCGTCACTTGTGACCCAATGTGAATGCTCCCATTTAAACCAATGCTTCTTCACCGGTGACCGTCACAAGTGACCAAGTGTGAAAAGGCTCTAACGGGTTCAGCTCTTAAAATGTACTGACATTATGATGGGAACAGGAGTCCGCCTTGGTTCCTTTGGAGGTGGCAGTCGGTGGCAGTAGCCAATACCACAATGGGTGTTTGTGGTTATTTATTACGGCTTACAGATTTTTACACCGTGCCAGAGGCCACTCTTTCTGACTTCTGATATTCTCTAATGCATAAGTATCTATCTACTCTTATACAATTCAACGGCCCTAAATAGCGTGCTTGCTCGCCCGCTTCGTGAGACATCGGGTATACTCGGCGATGTTCGTCTCTCGCAGTCTAAACTTTCATGACGACTACAAAATTAGGAAGGAAAACCGTTTCTTTATTATATAAGGCCTAAGTGAAATGAACACAATGAACAAATATTCTAATTATATTTTTACTTACAATTTTCATAGCTCTGAACCAAAAAACATTTTTAATAATCTACCAGTGTAATTTTCTTAAAAATCCTGGAGTCAAGGAATAATGGCGGGCGAAGCCGGGGGTAACAGCTGTAAAATATTGATGGTTTTATCTCTTGAAATATCGCTGATAATAATAATTCAAACAAACCATTCCTTCCCTTTAAACATTATATAATTTCTGAAAATTACACTGAATTGATAAAATAAAACTCACATCATATTCATGTCAATAAACAGCTGAGAAACAATACGTATTATGGTTCACAGGTTCTTTGGAACTGCATAATCGATTCTGATATAGTTTTCCCAGGGGGCGCTTTCATGTCGTGGAATTTACTCTAAAGCAGGAATTTTAGCTGTTTCACTAATTATTAATGGCTTAGTTTATGAATGACCGCCGGTGTGGTCTTGTGGTTAGCGTCGCTGATTACAGATCCGTCGGCCCGGGTTCGATCCCCGGTACCTCCTCGGATCTTTCTGAGGTAGGGAGGTCTGGTAGGGGTGCACTCAGCCTCGTGATTCAAAATTGAGGAGCTACTTGATAGAGAAGTAGCGGCTCCGGTCATGGAAACCACCATTAACGGCCGTGGGTGTCGGCATGCTGACCACATGCCCCCCAATCCTGCCATCTGCCTGTAGGTAGATGATGCAGCGGTCGGGTGGTAGGCCTTGTCCCTTCGGGGATATCGCGCCACGGAGAGTATACTTTATGAATGATTCGCGTGCAAGTGTTAATAAATATAATGCTTTAATAATTATTATACTCTTAATTTTTAATTTTTAAAAGAATTGTCGTGGCGAAGCCACGGGCACCTCCTAGTAGGTATACCACTTGTCTGAGCGCTTCATTTAATCGCGACTCTCTTACATAAGTTAGACAGATACGTAGATTACGAAGAATTGAGTTACAGGATGGACCGATATAGATCAGACATTTTGAAAAGGTGTCAAAACAATTTAAAAGCCATAGGTAATCCCATATCTCATTCCTCAATATATGTAACATGCAAATTTAAAATAAAAATTGTATTTAATTTCAATATAGGTTACGTTTGACGTTTGACGTTTTCATGGTAACACTGCGGCAGTGTCTGACACAGGTTAAGTATATTTGATATTTTTTTCGACCCGTGCTGTGTCTCAACAGCCGAGTCTGGAACCAGCTGTGTCACCCGACAGCGGACCATGCGGCATCACTGGATCCACCCAGCTCTATAGACACCGCCTTCCTGCAAGCTACCCTTACTGTATCGCGCCAGTACTTGGGCGCCCAGGGTTGAGTTCTTCTAAGATTCTCTCATGTTTAAAGACCAATGCTGGACCGCACAGTAAACATTTCCCCAAATGGTTTCAGTGCCCTCTCATCTATAAAGACCAATGCTGGACCGCACAGTAAACATTTCCCCAAATGGTTTCAGTGCCCTTGACAACTAACGCATTGTTTAGCTATGAACAATGTGAGAAGAATATGTCATCATTTTATTTACATTGAAACTTCGATAATACAATTCTTAACAGGTATATGTGAGATTAGATTTTAAACAGTTTTGTTATTTAATGTCTCATCATCAGTTTTGTATAAAGTGAGCGAATACTTAGTCCCTAAAATTTAATTTAAAAATGTAGGTCTAGCTTTCTCAATAGGATTTTGCTTTATGGTATTCGTCTCTTCGGTAGTCACTCAAGGATTTCAAAAGTTCTTGGTTTACATCAACAACAACAAAAGGCTCTGCCTGGTAAACAAGCCTGGTAATAACAGGCTCTGGCGACGATGTGCACCTCAAACCTGTATTTATTACAGAAAGCATTTTAAGTTATGTAATAGGCGTATTGAAAAAATCCTTCGCTATGGTAAAGAATTGCAGACTTTGAATGAATGGAAAGAAATGGAGGTAGTACATAATGTTTTGAGCGAAACTACATATTGTATAGGCTTACGTTTGTGTTTTATGAAAAACATTCAAACTGTCGGTATATGATTTTTGGACCAAATTTTTTTTGGCCGGAATAGTTAAGTTATTTTGAGTTGTAAATTATTAATAGATACACGATAATAGTAGTAGTATTAACAGTATTTGTAGTTGATAAAATGAATGAAATGGAAGTTATATGTGTGAAAGGGAAGAAAGAGAAGATAACGAGAGAGACATCTGGTGGTAGCCTATCCTAAATAAACGGTATAACATGCTGGCACCTTTCCCTTGGAGATCATTGTATGCAAGAAAGATTTTTGTCATCTTTAAAACATCATACCAACCCCCTAATGAAATAACTTACTCAGTGAGTGTTTATTTTACAACTTGTCACTTCTGGCCTTTTCACACTGGGTCACTTGTGACAGTCACCGCTAGTATTGCCAATAGAGCTACATGAGAAATTTGTAATCGCTTTTGACATCCCAAATGGTAGGTCTACATTCCACTTCACTTATAAAATCTTCAGTATTAATTAATCAAATCTAAACTCATGGCTGGACAACTAGTTTCGCTGAGCTCGATTATACAACTGATTTGTATGTATACAACTTGCAATCATAAAATGCGGTGACCGTCACAAGTGACCCAGTGTGAATGCTCCCATTTAAACCAATGCTTCTTCACCGGTGACCGTCACAAGTGACCAAGTATGAAAAGGCTCAACCTCACTTCTTAACCATTATTGAAAATAGATAAATATGCGAAATACGTTATCCACACACGGCGATAAGAGTGAAGGGACTTATTTCCATATTGTGAAAGACAGTGGATACAAGTTATTAAAATTGTATAGGTATACAGATTCAATTTACAGTGACGTTTTACTCAATGTATAGGCTATACCGTATCTTACGGATCATAAGACGCACTTTTTCCCTTGAAAACAGAGCCTTGAAAGTTGGGTGCGTCTAATGGTTCGAAGTACACAAAAAAAACATTAAAAATATGGAAAATATTTCCGAAATACCATACTTATAAACAATATGTTATAAACGATAAGAAAGTTATAAATTCTGGCACAGATTGTACATTAGTGCATTGTCACAATCTTAAAATGTAGATATACAATGCGAAAAGAAAGGAATGTTGAGTTCTTTTATACGAAAGGAGTTGTCTCCGTCGGGTGGTTCAAATGAAGGCAGTAACCTCTAAAGAGTCTTGTCCCGTTATACTTACCGTATGGTGAACTGAGGGTTAGAGAGGGTAAAAGTATTTTCAATCTTTCATGAGAAATCAGTTCGGTAGTTAAGATTTACGTTATACCAGCGTTTCTCAACCTATGGTCCGCGGGCCACTGGTGGTCCGCGAAGATGGTGCAGATGGCCCGCAGACATAATTTAAAAAACATCATACAGCAAGTAAAGAAGTAAATTTTTCACATATTTCATTATAATAACCTATAATTAATACCCCAAATATTAAGAATATAGGCCTTCTTTTAAAAATGGGATGTACAATTAGGGGCCCATAGAATATTTTAGACATCTTATAGGTCCTCGGGTTCATAATGGTTGAGAAACGTTGCGTTATACCCCCTGTACAAAAGAGATTTTTGTACAACGCAGGTTTAAAGTTAGAAGTGATTTATACTGATTAATTGTACAAGGTTATAATTTGTTTATGCAATGAAGTACATTATTCCCTTTAAAATTTGTCGTTTAGAATCGCATTAAATTTATTATCCTTTAAATTTCCATTCTAAAATCAAGGTGCGTCTTATGGTCCGGAGCGTCTTATAGTCCGTAAAGTACGGTAGTTCTTTTTTTTTTAAATCTTAAATTTTAATTTGTAGAACATAGGCCTATTAACATTAGGCCTAGTTATTTGAAATTTATTTATTTGTCTTGGTAATTTTATTATGTTGACATAATTGAAGTTATTATTTATGGCAAGATAAATACTACATTTATTTAAACTGTCTATTTGAACTTTCAAATTAAGATGACAGTCGATCGTTACCCCTCAAAAGGTTGAATTTGTTTACGAAAATTACGAAATTATTGACTGCTGTGTTTTTAACGAATCAGGGTTGGAAGTGTATGAATTTAGTCTTAGATGCGTTAATGACTAAATGGTTTATCATGCACCAGTTATGCAAATTGTTCGCGAAGCTGTGGCTTTTAGATCGTGTAATTATGTCTCTTCATGTTTATGCACCTACATTTGTTAAATAAATTAGACCATCCAACATTAATGGATGTGTTAGTGGTTATTTGATATTTTATAGTTAAAGCCCAATCGGAACTGGGAAACTTGCTGAAACAGACTACGTGTAAATCGTGTAATGTCAATTTGTTAGGCATACCTGTCGCTTGGTTCTAAAAGGGCCAATGTCAATTTCTTGCAAAATTGAGATTTATGCATTATTGAGCTCGGCTAGTCTTTTATAAGTGCCAATGTCTGATGCTATTAATAGACATAATGCAGAAACCTTAGAGGCCAATGTCGGAAGTTCTCAGCAAAAAATGTTACTTCTATAAAGGCTTCAAAGTCATTTGGAGGGTTCAAAGTTAAAGTGAACCAAGTCCACTTTCTGCCCAATTTGAACTAACACTGCCGTGGTAGAGTAGAAATGTCACATTTTCCGAGAAATTTTGAACCAAGTCCAAAGTTAGATTGTTATCCACCAATTATAAGTCAATGTTAATTAATGCAGCTAATAAATTTTGATTAAATGGGCTGGACATGTTGCACGCTTGGGGAGGAAAGATATCTAAAAAATATTGAATGAGAGACCCGAAGGGAAAAGACCACTTGGAAGACCTAGACGGGGGTGGGAGGACAATATTAGGATAGATTTAGGGCTTGTATTACCACCTGCCGACAATTCCTCCCGATACGTGACTTCCAGATAGCTTAACTGGAAGATGCCTCGTAATACCACCGCTGAACTGCTACCGGCAAGAACGCAGTAAAAATATGTAAAATGGTCCTTAGCTGACTGAGCAAAGAGGTGTGTTTGTTGTAGTTCGGTAGACCTCCGCTAGGTGCGGCAGCTCGGATTTGTATTTGTACAATTAAATTACATAATAACACATCGTTTTAAGTGCATTAATCGATTTGTGCAATTCTATTTCATTCATATGTGAGCCTAAAATGACATTTTTGTGTAAATTAAATCTTCCAGCAGCAATTCTGAAAATCAGATGGCGAGGAAGCTTCCGCATCCTGCCATCTTGTTTCAACCAAGATCCCTAACTAGCAGTCAGTACTTTGTCAGCCACTCCACCCTCCTGCTAGCTTATCTGGAAGTTGTCTTCCCAGACGGACTTTGTCAGGAGACCATAATACGCAATTCTTGGCCAACTTCCAGATAGGTTCTCTATCTGGTAGATAAATACGATATCTGGAGATCGTCATACGGGCCCTTAAGGGAAGTAGGATTGTCCCTTCTGGGATATTAGCGCCACGGAGTTTGTTAGTTAGTTAGTTAGTTAGTTAGTTAGGATTTGCGATGGATGGCTGGATGGAATTAGCACAAAATAGGGTTGAATGGCGGGCTGATGTAAGTGCGACAATGAACCTTCGGGTTCCATAGAATAGATAGTATTCCTTTAGCTTGCTTAGGAATTGTCTAGTGTCATTGAGTAAGCAAGTCTAAGTAATCAATTTTGATATCTGTTTTCTTAGAAACGAATCTCATGGACTTGGTTCACTTTAACTCTGAAGCATCCATTTATCTCAAAAGCAAGTTTTATGACACTGGCCCTTTTAGAATCTAGCCACAGACATATTGTCTGCATTTAGTGTGCGGCCAGCCTTAGTAAGATGAGCGAGACTTATTAATTAATCTGGCCCAAAGCCTTAATCTTGAAGCTGGATCAACGCTTCTTATCGAACTCTGCTCTTTCAAGGGCAGGCATTGATATTCTCAGTCCCAATTTAATTTTTGACGTGCTATTATAGAAGGCAGTGAAACGCATGGAATAAATATTGTAATAAATAAAAACAAGAATTATTATTCACAGACGTGAAGCAATTTTCAGTTCAAGGTTCAATTAAATTAATTGGCTTCTCAATTCGGATGCTTTGAAATGAGTATTGAATCACTGAAGGAGGCCACTTTATCATTCTTAAAAGGTAATTAATCTTTTTCTCTAAGCGTAAAAATATATTTGCACTTATTGTGGCGTTTCTTTTATGTTTATGGCCGTTCTTCAACTGTCCAGAGCTTGAATACGCTTGCAACGCCCCTAAGGGTTTTGCGGCTTGAATTGTAATCAAGAAGGTCAAGTAGGGTCATTAAAAAGTTATCTTTCGGTCTTGTAAGAAAAGAGAGATCATATTATGGGCGGCTTTTATATAGCTGAACGTTTAGACACGTTCAATTACATACGCGTAGAGAAGTACCGTACTAATTTTAGAAACAATAAGACAGTGATTTTTTTTTTTTGTATCAGTCAGACGTCTTGATAGTAACATGTAAAAACTAGCAGGGATATAAAAGAAATCTTAGGATGCCGTGAATCGATATTAGGGATGGGTCCTCGATACTTTCGATACCTCGATACTCTCGATACTTGCATGGTATCGGCATCGAGCGATACTTCAGAAAACTCGCTCGGTACTTTTTCGATACTTTGGTAATTCTGCATTTTAACGAAATGAGGTGTCTCTTTCTGCTTTTAGTAGTCTACTAAATATAGTAATTTTTTAACAAAAACTTGTAATTGGACTGTTTCAAAAACGAATTTTAGTTTTAATGTAGAGTTTAAAAATAATTATAGGCTACTGGTGACATTAAATTTTATTTAATTAAATATGCACACTTAATTAATTTAGTTAGTATTACACAGTTCTCTCAACTTTTAATTTTTAATGTACCTATTTATTGAAACTGGAAATATTGACGGTATCGAGTATCGAAGTATCGAGTATCGAGGAAAAATCATGTATCGGTATCGAGTATCGAGAAAATTTGGTATCGCCCCATCCCTAATCGATATAATGGTGGTGAGGCTAAAGAACTGTAGTCTTTTTGCACTTTTCAAAGCGAATACTGGGTCATTACGTACGAGTGTGGTAATCAATTTAAATATTTTCTCTCTCCGATTTGACTAATGTTCATTCAGTTGAATTTTAATAAGTATTTCGGCTAAAATAATTAATTAAAATGTTATATTTTAAAATCAAACAATGTCTCGCTTCGATATCTCAATCCAAAGCTCCCTAGGCGATTTGTACAATGAACAGATCATAGCAACGAAACAACTATAATTTCAATCGATTGGTGGTTAACTTTAAAGCTGAAATTAATGTTAAATTATCAAACAAACCCAAAAGTAGAACTAAATAATTGTTGAATTTAGTTTTATATAAATTTTGAATATGAAATGTGAAAATATCAAATAGGAAATAATCAAGCATTTCTTATTTCAGTATAAACGACTATAGAGGGATTCAGGATTGGAATGACTTACCTGCAGAAATCTTCGAAACGTTTCCTGCTAACGCCAAAATTTTTAAAAATATATTGAATAGCGTATGTGATAAAGAATGTATAATATTATGTAGTTATGTTTATAAATATTTTTATATGCTATAACTTAGTTTTTAGTTTTTAAATACTTATATTAATAGGGTAGTGGTATGTAGATAGCTGTTGTGAAATTTAATGTGTAATTGTATGTATAGTGTGTCTTATGTATGTATGTATGGCTGTTATTAATTGCTACACTGCCACCGGGTTATTGACTCACTTGCAGTGTAACAAAATAAATAAAATACACAAACAGAGAAATTTATAGGGATGTACTTTACTTAAGGGTAGATGGTAGTTACCGCTAGCAAAATGAAAGAAAATATAGCGTATGTTCAAGAAGCCATAACTCAGGTGTTAACAGTCAGATTTAGTTGAATTTTTGTATGCTTTGCAAGTGCACTCTGCAGTTTAAAATAAGCAGAAAATGGTTGTTCTAGAACTCGCTTTTTGGTAGGAAAGAATTTTTTAACACATAGGTGATAATTTTGTTTTACATTTACTTCCCTTGACATAGGTACGCTTTATTCAATTTCTGTAGCTTAGATTTTTGGGAAACTTTGGGAACTTACTAACAATAGATATTGCTATTTACCCTACCACAATCAGTCTAATATGTACATTATTACTGCATGAAAACTGCATGAAAACTTCACGTCTAAAAAAAAGACTTTTTTAAAATAAAAATAGTTGAAAATTCTGTATTGTCAAGACTTTTCCCATAATTCTGCTAAGGGAGATTTGTCATCCATCTATAATGAATTCCTGAAAGTTTCATTATTTTAGCATGAATAGCTTTTCAGAAAATGGTACCTGAAGTACAAAAAATGTAATTTTACAGGAGAGCGAAAAGAAAATGACGTGCCTTATGGTATTTTATCCATTTTAGAAAGCTCCAGGTCGCTCTGCTTGGTTTAATAATAACGCAACATATAAGTCCTATATATCAAAATGTTCACAAAACTATGATCTATTACATGAGCCTAAGAAAAAAATAGATTGTTTGACACTGATAACTATTATCTCCCCTTAATTACTTAGTTAAATTTTAGTTTTCCTGGTTTTTGTCAAAATGGAGGAAGCACAAAAGCTTCCCACGTGTTTCGTAGTAAATGATAAATAAAATATGTTGCAGAATATCAGTGGAAGGATCGAATGACTTAATGTTACTTACTACTTATTTATTATAAGTTCGTTGTGAATGATACTACTATAAGTAATTGTATTCGATACAAATTACATTTCAATGAAATACTTATTGCAGCCTTGTGAAATTGTCTAATTTGACTTTTTTTTCCTTTTACAGGTAAGTGGAATCGACAGAATCTTAGGCCTATTTTATGAACATTTAGTTCTGAGTCCAGTTGTTTCCACCTTCATTCTGAGTAAGTAGATGTGTCTACACATTTTTGTGATTCAGTACTAGCTGAGTATTTGTTATTATCAGGGCCCGGATTTCTATGACCTAATAATACTTAAAAGTGAGCTACAAAATGACCGCAAAAATACAAAAAAATGAGCAAGCAACTTTAAAAAAAAATGTAAATGCTGGTTTATTCATCAGATTTGTGTCTATTCTTCATTTATGTTGTTCAGTTATAGGCTTGTAATTACTTAATTGGTACATACGGTTAAATGCCAACAGTTAACGCCGTCTTTCTGTATCCAAATTACAAGATTTATGTCTTTATGCTTATTTAGAGGTCCGATAATATTAAATGCAAGTAAATGCACAAAAAACTCTATATAATGTGGCATACAACAGAAAATGACAAAAAATAACTTTGTATTTTTATAAATTGCCTAAAAATATGAAATGTAGAAAAAAAAGAGCCTTAAAATGGCCAAAAATTGACCAAATAATGACATTAGATTCTAAAAAAGGAACTAAAAATAAAAAATAAATGTAGAAAAATGACCAAAAACTGACCCTAAAAATTGCTATTTTATAATCTAGAAGTCGTATTGGGAATATCTGCACTAATGAGCAACGTCCATGATGTACCACTTAAAAGATGACATGTCATCAAATTCCGGGCCCCGGTTATTTTGGATGCATTTTGAGTATTGTTATTATGCTGTGAGTAATATTGGTTCATTTTACTTTCTCTCGTATAGAGAGTATTGCGATCATGCCCCCCCCCCAAAAAAAATAAAATCGAAATCGAGTTAACGTGTTTTACGTTGCCTAGAAGTCGAAAAATGTGTTTTTGGAATTATGTATTTCTGTCTGTTTTTGTAGACTAGTTGCGGGTAAACGGTTTATTGTATTTACTTTTTTGTGTGTACGGAATATGAACTTCATTAAACTTTTGAGACCCTTAGAATTTGGTTCGTATAACCGAAGTATTAAAAGGGACTTTTCATGAAAACTTTCTTCAAAATTTTGATTTTTTTGGAAATAGCTGTAGCGATTTTAATAAACTTGTTAATTTAAAACTTCTATCTATGACTAATAAAATGCATTTATCCGTTTCTCTGTAAAAACTACTAAAGGGTAGTTCAGATTTTTACAGGCTATCTCCATTACAATAGAAAATAGCCTGTATTGAAACTTAGCACAGTAATAGTTCTATAGAGAATTGAAGTGAATGTACAAGATATTTATAGGCCTAGATGCATAATATAGGGTACGCCGTAGCGTAGTGATTGAGGCGCTGCGTTACAAACCGGAAGGTCGCGGGTTCGATCCCCGATGAGGTCGTTGGAGTTTTTCAATTGGCCTAATCCTTCTGTTGGCACTATGGCCCTGGGGTCGACTCAGCCTCTAACAGAAATGAGTACCAGGAGCAATCCTGGGGGTAAAGGCGGCCGGTGTGTAAGGCTGACAACCTTCACATGTCGAATATCTAAAATCTGGGAGCCTCAACCTCCTGGAAATCTCTGGGCATCCATGGCCTGTATAGGGAACGCTTTACGCTTAGGTGCATAATATCATAACACACTTTACTTAATGTATGAATAATGATATTTTTGTTTGCCATTATTACTATAGAACTACTATAAATGTATTGTTGTGAAATGTAGTATAGGCTACCTACGTCGTAAAGAACACATGAAAACCAATCCGAGCGAGATGTCAGAGAAAAGAGGTCCAGAATTCAAAATTCAAACTTCGTTGACTTGGGTTTTTTTGTGATTTCCTCATTCACAAAGGGAAAGGCTAGATTGTAGGCTATGCTTATCATCGCCGCTATGCCACCCAATATAATGAGTTTAACCGAATATCAGTCAAGAAGACATCACAGAACAAGAGAAACAGATACACATTATTATACTGACTTTGTTAAATTTGCACTCTTTTTATGAATTATTTTCTTGACTTATGCTCGGTTTCTATAAACTCGTGAAATACCTAGGCCTATGGGTAAATTATCCATGGGCAAATTGGTTCCAGAATCACCCACAATGATATAATGAGGGCAAGAATAATCATACTTAGACTGAACATATCACTGTAAATTCCCCGTGATATGCCCTATGGCGAAACACGGGTTGTAATCAATTTTGAAAAAAAAAAAAAAAAAAAAAAAAAGGCCTTGGAGTTGTACAGTTAATTTAATTCAGAAGGCTTTCATTCTCAATGTTTAAATTATTATTGATCCTACAAGAGGTTAAATTTTATCCAGCAATCCATGAAAGGATAAATTAACCCGAAGATTTACCCTTGGAAAGATCAAGCCCGAGTTTGTAGGAACATTTTTTCTGTCATTTTCATATTCACCCAGAGGACATTTATCTAGAAACTCGCCACAAGTGTATGTGATTGCCAGGGCCCGAATTCTGATGACCTAAAATTGTTTAAAAAATGACCTATAAAATGACCCTAAATTTTAAAGAAAATGACTTAATAATTACAAAGAATGACCTAAAAGCTCATATTTTATTTATAAAAATTATTATTGTGCACACAAAGGTATAGACTAATTTGTACATAATTCTAAAAACTGTAAATGTAGAAAGGATATCGTAAGTCTAAAAGCTTTGTTCTTGAATGGAACATTTGAGAAGAAAAATAAGAAAATTGCTTTTAAAGTAGATTCTACAACAATGTTGCATTATAGTAACCTAGTCATATATTTAAAGTAAATGCATAAAAATGACAAAATAAGGAAGAAAATGACACGAAAATGACAAAATAATTACCTAAAAGTGAAATAAATGCCCTAAAAATATAAAATTCCATAAAATGACAAAAAATGACCCAATAAAAATGCATTTCTATAATCTAGAGGCCATGATTAGGATTTATCTACAAGTTGGCAATGTCTAGGCAGCATCAATAAAAAGATGACATGTCATTAGAATCCGGACCCTGGTGATTGCTATCTTTAAATTGCTTGGGTTTGTATGGTGTTATTCTTGTGTAAATTCTGACCACTGGATAATTTATCCGTAGGTATTACGTGAGTTTATAGAAACCGGGCATTAGAAAATCTAAATGGATAATCTTGTCCTATCCCTTTCAATTCTATTCCTTTCCATCTTTCTTTCCTTTTTTCGTCCACGTCCTCTCCCTTTCTCGTCCTACCCCGTTTTCCCTTTGTCGGATCACTCCCACTTCCTTTCCTCCTTCATTTATCATCCTTTCCCTTTCATTCTACTCTCTCTCTTTCCTTTATTCTTTTTTTTATGCCGGCTGATAAATATTATAACCTACACATTCATCATTATTATAATTTTTAATCCTCTTTCGTTTTCAGTATACTTTTTGTGTGTTATTTCCTAAATAAGACTTCCTCTTGGATGTCGCATTACGAATCGATGTGGGCAGGAATAAATTGTGTTGGGTTTATATGTGGAAGCTGCTTTTCCCTGCAGATTTTTAAAGCCGCATTGATCGAGTTCCATATTGCTCTGCTTCAGTTCACTCCGCATCTATGTGGCCCTCAAGTTATCCATTATGAAGGAAGGAACATATCGAAGACTGTTGGTTCCTATGAAATTTTATATTCTTCCGAATAATAATGCCATATAGGCCTGTAAGCAGAGATTTTGATTAAACTAGTGTATTTGATATACCTTATAGTAGGCCTATTTTATGGTAGTAAAATCCCCTTTTTACAGCTGTATATTAGAATCTGTTAAGAATGCATTTATAAATAAGATCTGATTTTTTAATTATATTGAGCAAAAAAAAAAAAAAAAAGAAAAAAAAAAAAGAAACTTAGGCCTATATTGTATTAATCGGCCTATACATTAAAAATTAAATTAAATGCAAAATAATTGCCTTAATGAAATAAAAAATAAATCTTAAAGAAAATGTATAACTGTAAAATTTACAGAATAGGATACAAGAAATTAACTATGAACCTAATGGTTGTGTTAACTGCTTTCTGTGCAGTCCGGCACGGACTTATTATTTGCGAAAGAAATTGAGCCTTATACATTTAAGGCAAGGCAATTAAAGTGGGCGGTTTGAGTCCTTCGTGACTTCTGTAGGACGTTCGGCTTGAACAGGATTATACGTGACATATCCTTCCCTGCAATTAACATTCACTCTCAATCTTGGAAAGCCATTTAGTGTATATGCCATACATTTTGGACATTGAATGGATGGAAAATTTTCAGTTTGTATTGAATTGTATGTGAAATTCATATTTATACTGTCTTTTTTTATTTTTAATATTATTGTTTTATTGCTGTGCTTTGTTTTTTATGACAGTCCTGCCTATCGGGAAAGCTGAAAGAAAATCTTTCGAAATAAATAATTTCATTACGTGGGGATTTTTAGTGGCAGATGTAAGGATTATGTTCACCAACAAGAAATTTTAAAAAATAATTCATATCCATCCTTAACTTTTTCTTAAACTCTTCGCATGCTTATATTATGCGCATATTGTTCACAGTAAAGGGGCATCAATATATTATTTGAATATTCACACCTCGCTTGGAAAGAACGTATTTTTAACAAATAGTTATTTTTGAGCATATTTGACTTTGAAAAGTCTTTGATATAGACTAGATTTTTGTTAAACAGTGCCGTTGTTAGGATTTTACATGTTTTGTAAACAAACCCGTTAAAATATTGTAAAATAATAAATGTTCATCAACGAAAAATAAAGGAAATTAAGTCTTGTCTGTATTGCAAAATTAATAAATAACTAGCAATTCGTGCCAGTTACAATTTAGTTAGACTCATAATATGTGTTTTGTATGTTTCTTTTTTCGATTGTGGGATGTAGTGCATCTACTCAGACACTAAATTATTACATGAATGATAATGCATGTTATTGGCATAAAATGTTTTATTAAAATTACATTTACAAACTTGTGTAAAAGTTATATTTATAGTAGCTATAATAGGAATATTATTTCTCTATACAAACTTGTTTTTGGACTGAAGTTAGTCATAGCAGCGCAATGCGTAGAACAGCCCACAAAGTTAACATAGCTATGCCTCTAATTCATGTAAGCTTACGCTGTACGCTGATAAAATGAATTCTTAAAATATGACATTTTTTTTTTTTTTTTACAAAATGCACTGGCAATAATATTAATGATGTAAGTATAGGACTACAATTCACTGACATGTTTGTTGCAGGTTTAAAGCAGATATCACCAGCTAAATGTTTTTCTTAATGAATTGTTTAATTATTAAATTATATTTTTTTAAAATATTTTGTTTATATTTATTTATATTTATTTACATTGACATAGTTATAAAGTATCAAGGCAGGCTAACAACAATATGAAAGCGATCGACAATTTAATACGTTATGTTTAGGATAGAGTGGGCCATGCAATATTATTGTAAGTTATAGGTAGCACCATATTATGTTATGCCCATTATACTTACTTACTCAATGGCAATAGACAATTCCTAAACAAGCTAAAGGGATATTATCCATTTGGTGGAACCCGAAGGTTTATTGCCGCGCTTACCTGTGCCCGTCATTCAACCCTGTTCTGTGCTAACTCCATCCAATCATCCCTCGCAAATTCTGCTTTTCTATTCTATCATTCTAACATTGTCTAACATTGCCCTCCCACCTACGTCCAGGTCTTCCAAGTGGTATTTTCCCTTCGGGTCTCCCAATCAATATTATTTAGATATTATTTCCACCCCATACGCACAACATGCCCAGCCCATTCCATCCGCCGTGATTTAATTACCTTTACTATATTCGGTGACAAGTACAGGTTATGAAGCTAGTCGTTATGCAGTTTTCTCCAGTCTCCATTTTCATCTCTTTTAGGCTCATTATAAGAAGTATTAATTAATGTTTATATGCTGTCAAGTGGACAAATATTCAAGTTTATGTAAAGTTCCAGCTGGATAGAACTTCTGGAAATGAAAGCATGCTCTTTAGTAAGTAATTCCGTCTATTATTTCTACTGACAGAAACTGATACATCTGAGTTTGCCTCGTTTACCTTAGTTACGAATACTAATATTTATGGCGGCACTGCAGCTGATTGGCTGTTCTCTAGAGCCAATCAAAATGCTTTCGGGGCCCGGACATCGCACTTTATATAATATATATTCGTACTTATATTTGTGGAATTTCTCTTCGCCCTTTTCTTATTTGCATTAACTAAGCATGTGCTACCCGTGTCGTAGATTTACGGTACGTAAAAGAACTCAAAGCCTAAATTAGAGCCACTGGACAAAATTTATCGGCCCTTTCATGTCTTTAGTTTCTGGAGGGGGGTTTAGAGGCGATGTATAGTGCAGTTACTCATTGGATGGCCAGTCGGCTTCAAAGGTTTCGGTGTTTCTTTATGTTAATTGATCTGACTAAATCGGTCTTGGGCTTCCGCTATCCAAAACAAAAGCAACGTTGCAATATTCTCTCATTGTTATCACTGACCTCAGTTCTTCCTTCGCTTTATTCAATTCACACGTGTTAGTGTTTACTGTAACTAGATCTTGCAACTGAGCATTTCACTCCACGCGGAGTAGACGACTTGCTGTCAAAATCGCCACAGGACATTCTTAGATTTTGATTGGCTGGGGTAACTTGCTGATTGGTGCGGTAAAACAAAGAACATGGGTTGAGTTGTCAACAAACATTTCCTCCTAACGAAAGGAAGCCACCTGGCCATGCAATGAATAACCAGAGTATACTACTTACCATCTGTACCTCCGCCCTCTCTCGGAAAATAAGCGTAACAAAATTCACATATGTAGCAAAAACCTCCACTTGGAAGCCCTTCGCCCCAATATAGGAGATATAGGAAAACAGAAGCATGTGCTAGAGACTACAGTAGATTAAGTCGTGTAAGGATATACATAATTTTTCCTTCGAATTATTGTGCAAGTTTCTCTATATTGCAGAAATGAATAAATTAGCTGTCAGATTCAATGTAATTACGCTAGTAGCAGACTCGTTCTGTATTTCTACGAGATGATAAAAATAGTGACACGTAATCTCACCGGTCAGACTAGTCCGTATTAAATGCCTTAAAAAGTGTTACGAGGGTATAAAACATTACTTTTATATGCAGCGGAATGCAGTTGGCAAAATGTCTCTTTCTTTGAAACGGAAATAGCTGCCACATTTTTTACCTTTTATCTTTCTGTTGAGCGTTGACTCATCTGTCCCATCACGAATGTCTTGTTCTTAGCGTTCTGGTGCTGAACCAGGAAAAATTCTTACTAAATCCGACTACAGTAAAATCAGGTAAACTGATGGAACAAAGTGCCAAAATGCTTTTGTTTGATCAGTGATAATTGCAATTGTGATATGCAGAAAATAGGCTAAGTTATTTTTTTAATCGATTTCCGAGTTAAACTCTAGATCGATTCATTAAGCAGGACTTACGGAAGAACAAAGACCTAGTTTGTTAAGCATATGTGAAGGAATATGTGGGTAGTGTTATTTGTCAAAGTGAACTGAATTGCAACTTCCTAAGTCGTATATAAACACTATAAAACAATATGTTGTCATGAGAACTGATTTGCATTTGATAAATTCTTTCTAATATATTACCATAAAATAGAAATTAAATTGGACATTACTCCGGTACCGGTCAACCGACTTGGTCCAATATCAACAGGCTTCTTCCCATGGACGTTATAAATGCGTAGCCTATACCAAGTTTCATGAAAGTCCGATAAAGCGTATTTGAGTTATCGCGCTTACAGACAGAGGGACAGACAGATAGACGGACAGACATTTCCCCGTCCACCATACAATCTCAGAAAGTACCATTATGGCACTTAATAAATCAGATAAACTGATAAAACAAAATGCCAGGTGAAAATTATATTAATCACGTTTATTAAGCAGCACAACTTTTAATAGCCTACGGTTTAACTTTGCTACTGCTTGCGTTTATCAATTTGGAACAAGTAGGGTCAGGTCAAGAAAACTTGCCAAATTTCATGTTTCAAGCTCATCTGGAAATGGCAAAACATTAGGCCTACCGTTTTTCAACTTTTTAAGTGAAACTTCTTTAGCCGCGGTAGGGGTAAATTGAGAGCTTGTGTAACGCTCAAAATCGTCACGAAATTAGTGAGGTGTGACGGAACGGACAGAAAACAATTAACTCAATGATTAGGCTTATCAGAAATTTAAAAATTCCAAAAATTAAAAATTAAAGAATCCAAAATCCAAAATTTTAAAAATATAAAAATCCAAAATTTAAAAACTCTAAAAATTGAAAATCCAAAAAATAAAAAAAATCAAAGATCCAAAATTTAAAAAATTCAAAATTCCAAAACTAAAAAATTCAAAGATCCAAAATTAAATAGTAAAAAAAAAAAAAATAAGTTTATCCAAAATTTTAAAAATAAAAAATCTAAAATTAAAAAATCCAAAATCTAAAATTTAAAAATAAAAACTCCAAAGTTGAAAATCGAAAATTAAAAATCCAAAAAATTAAAAATTAAAAAAATCCAAAATTTAAAATTAAAAAAATCCAATATTAAAAAGTCCAACAATCCAAAATTGAAAAAATTAAAAAATTAAAACATGTTTCACTTCTGTCGCGTGGCGTTCCACGCACACTTTTTCCTTTATTTTGAGTTGGGAGTATAAAAGAATTAAACATTTTAACTTTTTGGATCTTTCCGGTCGGTTACAGGCTAAATGCTAAAAGTCTGCCAGATGTCAAGTTTCTAGCTCATGTGGAAAAAGTAAACATTGATGTCACTGAGTGGGTGATCTACGTGTATCATATACTGTCGTAGATGTGAATGCCGTTACGGATATCCAGTGAGTTTTCCATATTTATAGGGCAGCTAGAAACACCAAATTTTGCACGCGTATGGTTGTTAGATGTGCCAATATTTCTGCAAGCTTTTACGATTCTAGCTCTCGTGTAAGTGTTTAGAAAATCACATATAGGCTAAGTTAGTGAGAAAAATATACAAAATAACTTAAAATCATAAAATCTATTTAAGATATATAAGCCGTCGCGGTGGCTCATGCTTAGCGCGTGGGCCTGGCATGCTAGCGGTCCCGGGTTCAATCCCCGGGCTTGGCGGGCGTGTCATTCGTGGTGGACGAAGCATTGACCTTTGGGGGTTTTTCTCGGGGATCCTCCCGTTTCCCCCTCTCATTCCACCAACACTCTCCATTTCATCTTCAAACTCCCCCTCATAATCATCCCGTTTCCTTCCCGGTTTCCGGTATACCCTCGCCCCCAGCACCTGCTGTGGGCCTCTCCCGTCCTCCCCGTGGCTTGTGGTCCTGAAGTTGCTGGGTGGTGTGCTGCCAGCCTGGGGGCTCTATAAGAGGTACCGAGGCAGCGGCACACGTGGCATGGTAGACGTATCTGTTAGATGTAGGGGAGTTCCGTGGGGGCTCGCGGTGGGGTCTGTTGTCGAGGGACCGTTGGGCTTGCAAATCATTCCATTCCGGAGGTTGGCACAATGAGCCACAAGGCTGAAGTGCTTAGGATAGTCCCAACCCGCCTTCCCCATTCAGGGGCCAAATACATACATACATTTAAGATATAACACATGGAGATACGACAAAAAGTTATCGGATCAGACTTGTAGATCTCTCAATATCCGTTACTGCTGGTGCAATAGTAGTAGTAGTTGTTGTTGTTGTTGTTGTTTTTTTAAATTTATTATATGACCGTTTAGTTGGTATAAGCTTCCTAAGGAAGATATGCACAGACCTTAAAGTTTCATCGGTCATTTTGAATGATTTTCAGGGGGGTAAAAAATAAAAAATAGTCTAGTAATTTTTTTGGAAATTGTCCATCGGTTACAGAAGTGGGCAAATAATTCTGCCAAAAAGTGAGATAGCCATGCGGCTTTGTAATATAGTAAGTTAGTGATGATTTGCTATTTAAAATCATGTGATCATGGTCATTAATTGTTAGCTACTTCGGTAACGGTCAACAGCTTTGTTCCAGAATTAATAGGGTTCTTTCTTCTTATGGACTTTTATAAGTGTGTATCCTAAGTTTCATGAAAATATGATGAATTGTATTCGGGTTATCACCGGATGAACGAACAGACTTTTTCCTGTTCACCATGTATATGAAGGGTTATGCAAATTAAAAATTAAATTTGCTAGACTCAGTTTCTCGCAAAAATTAGAAAAAACATATCGGACCTCAAAGAAAAAAATTCATGCTATGATTAGATCCTTATGTCTTATACGTTATTCTACATTTCATTAATGGTAAGCTTTGCCCTCAAAACGGAAAGGCTTTATTCTTCATAAAGAATATAGCCTACTCCTGCTAAACAAAAGGACGCGAAAGTCCGATAGGGTAAACAGCAATGAACGGAGATTTGATCTATGATAAAGTAATAATCCATTCCCAAATCTCACGAAACAGACATTTCAGAAATGATTCTGCCTCGGCAAACATGTTCTGGCATTGGAGAAAAACTGAAAAATTGCAGTTTTTCCTGTTTCATCTATGAATTTAATTTTCTTTGATTACACCACAATTTTATGTGACGAAAGTTTTAAATATTTACGGTAAATGGTAGTTTTCCATTCGTGCATAATAACTAGACCTGGGATTTTAGGCTCTAAAAAAATTAATTTTAGGCACCTGAAATAGGCTTTTAAAACAAGTAAATAGGCTCTTAAAAGAGAAAATAGGCACTTAAAATATGCTTTAAAAATGTATAAATAGAAAATAAACTTTAAAATATTACAATATTCACTTAAACTGTAACATGGTCTTTTTTTACTGCAAGAAACGTGGTATAGGCCTACCTATTCTTTTCAGAATTAGAATTAAGTGCAAAATTAGGCATCACTTAAACAGATGTTCTTTCACTGGTGACTTGACACAGTAGTCCTTCCCCCTTAATCCTCCCCCTCCCCAATCAGTCAGCATTCCTTTAGCGACAATTGTTTGGAATAATCAAGTTTCTGTGAAAAACCCACCTCTGCTGTTCTGCTTTTCATTGAGGGATATCCATTATAAGATTGTAAAAATTGCAGAAGTTGAACTTTATGTTAAATGTTCAAAATAGGCATTTTAGGCACTAAAATAGTAAAACAGGCTCTAAAGGTCCAAATAGGCATTTTAGGGCACTATAAAACTCTATAGGCTAAAACGTAAGTGATTTATCATGAAACATTCACATATTTAAACATTTTCATGTTATTTCATAAGGAACAAAATAGGCATTTGCCTTAAAATCCCAGGTCTACTAATAAAATTTATAAATATTCATGCTGCTGCAATAACCTCGATTTGTCGCCTAAGATATCCTGCAATTGTTTTACCTGGGCTTTAATTATCTGTCCATTGAAGCCTCTTTATTAGTTCCATACTTTTTATTGTGTTTCTTGCTGTGCCCTTTAAATAATAACCTGCTTGTTAACGTTGTTGCATCTCATTTTCGAAATAAATGTCTTGACGTATCTAGCTGCTGAAAATGCAAGACGTCGGTGTACCTAGCCACGAGTCATATAAGTTACAACTATTTATATTTAAGGTTTATCTATGCCCAGGAATGTTGACTTGTCTATCTGTAGTAAAAATAATAGAGATAAGGAATTGAACTCTCTCACCCAGGACTAGTATTTGTACTTGTCACAGGGAGAACGTATCTTCTTGTCAAACTGATGGATCTATTTTGCAATTCAAGAGTTTTATCAGGAATGTATCTGAAATGTTTTGACATATAACAGAGCGAGAAGAAAATTAAAACACTGTCTTACACAATAGCATATGTCTGAAATCATGCATAATTTATCTACATACTAGCCCATCCCTTGTCATTTTGTCGTCCATTTTGAATTATTCGTTACCCCAGGACTGCTTTATCTGCAAGGACTTGGGGATTGACAAAAGCCACGGTGACCAAAACATCAGGTTATAATACCAACAAGTGGAGGCAACAATAACACCCTGAAAAAAAAAGGACAAAAGGGAAGTGACGAAATGGTAGGCTACAACAAAATACCTTGTAGGCCTAAGCAAGAGAATTTATTAGATTTATAACTTATATTCACGATCAACTATAATTAATTACTTATTTAATGTCTGAAATAATATAGTTATTATAATTATAATAACTATAACTATAATTATAATAAATTATAATTAGTTTATAAACTACAACCGTAACAAGTCTCTGTGATGAGATAGGGTTTCCATCCCTGGAGATTAAATAATAATAATAGTAATAATAATAATAGCAATAATAATAATAATAACAATAATAAAAACAAAAAATACTAGCTATTTTTTTTATTATCGAGAAAATCAACGAAATATGTTTATAATAATTTTAGAAAACTTGGAGGTGAAAAATTGAGTTTTCAAATTGATAGTTGACAGAATACGGTACCTTATATTTAACCATTATTATCAATATACGTTCTTCCGTTTGTAATCGAGAGATGTCAGAAATTTAGAGCTGTATCCTTCTTGCACCAAACCTAAAAAAACTAACGAATTATTAAACGGAACTATTTCAATTTACATAGAAATTTAGGGACATAAGTTACAACACATTTGCGTGGAAATTTGTATTATATATAGGCTAAGTCACATATTACTCAGCACTTTGATCGTCATCGTCTGTTCCAGAGACGCTACCATATTATGCATACTTAAGTGCATTGTAAAACGCATTGCCATTGGATGAAGAAAAATTTGTAGATAAATACGTTACATTTTGGTATTGGCTGTCATGATCTAAACTTTTGCAACCTAATTTCAGCTCCGGAGCTGCATCCTTCCTGCTTTATACGTAAGTTATGTAGGATGCAAGTATTCTTTGATCAGAGTCTTTTGAAACAGTGGAATGGGTATATATTTTCCGCTCTAGAACCGGCCCTAGAGTAAACCAGGAAATCTGTCTCACTCTTTCGTAGATAGGAGTAATGTTCTTGTTTGAGGCAGACTTACTTGTTTAGTCTAGGGCTGCTTCTAGGGGGGGGGAAGTATCTACCCCTTCCACTGTGTCAAAAGACTCTAACCAAAGTATTTATTATTATTATTTATATACTTATTTTGTTGAGAATATAACATGCTCATTGCCCAGTTACAACATTCTCTTATACTAATTACACCAGTTTTACAACACTAATATTATATGTTTAATGTAATACTAAAAAATTTAATTTAATACTACAACTATTACAATGCTAAATGATTTTTTAGTACACGCTCTCTAAAACAGCTGCTTATCGGACTGGTAACACGCCGAAAAGCTGCACTTTAAAGGACAAGTCCGCTAAAATTGCATAAAAGTGCATTCAAACTGCATTCAAAATGCAATTTTAGCGGCCTTGTCCTTTAAAGTCGTCATGGTAATCTATAAACAAAACCCAGATGGCATTGACCAGTCACACCAACTTGAACATGGATTTACGCATATAATTGGTCATAAAACAACAAATTTAAGCCAACACGTTTCTTTATGATAATCAGAAACTTTACCAGGATTTTTCGCAAAACACGGTAGCCCACTTCATCACGTGACAACAAATATAAGCCAACAACTTTTCACATTTTGGCTCACTTGAAAAACATTCCTTACCATGGACGAACAGCATTTAAATGCTGTAATATATCCCTTCTTATAGCCTATTTCTGCCGTGAAGTTGCTGGTAGCAGCTCCAATTCAATGTTTCTGGCTTGGATTGAAATTTCCTCGGTATTATCATTTATATTCTCACAAGCTTTTCATAAATACTAGTTGGTATGCAATATTGTTTACAAACAAGGAACTCATAGGCCTATATACTACCACATTTGTTATTGCTACATACGGTCATTGTTGTTTTATGATCTAGATGGCCATGACCAGATAACTTAAAGAAATGACTGACTGCCTTTCATTATAATTAATTATACGGTATTATTGTTTTATTTCATATAATTTATAGAACTTTTACTAAAAAATATTGTATGCACCACGTACGCAAAAACTTTAGCGGACTCATCCAGTATTTCAGCCTCGGCTTTCGCCTCGGCCGCTATACTAGATTCGTCCGCTAAAGCGTTATTTTGCGTACTTGATACATAAATAGCTATTATGCTATTTGTATTTGTAATAATTTGTAATTTGTAATAAATAATCAATTGGTAAAAAAATAAAACTAAAAAAAATACAGAAAAAGAAATAAGAAACACATACAGTATTAAAATTACACAATGAAGGGAACAGATAAAAAACATAAGTATTATAGTAGTTTTGGAGGAAACGAAAGACTTAAATAAAGAAAATGACTTTGAGCATATTTTAACTATCCCTTTTATTTTTTTATTTTTTAAAGTATATAATATATAGGCCTAGTAGGCTATAAAGTATAAAGTATATAATATATAAGTATAAATATAAGTACTTAATATATAAGGTATAGCTATAGCTGTAATATTGCTATTGTTGTCAGAACTGCATTTTTCTTATACAGATGAATCCGGAACATTTCCCTCTAAATAATAGAATTTTGGGGGGTGTTAAAATTGGAGCTGCATCCTTCTTGCAGCAAGGTCTTTAATTACAACAATGTCGGTGTTGAGAATTTTCGATCCCTGTAATTCAGTAATACACTCACTGACATGGGATTGAAGAATAGCCTGGTTATAAATGGTTCAAAACAAGTTAGCAAGATAACTAACAAGAAATGTGCACGCTACTTAGTTGGATGAAATCCAAACTCCACACACCCCTCGAGTAAAAGTGATGGGAAAAGTTGTTATTGAGACATTCAACTCATAACAATGCTGGTTAATCTGAGCATCTCAGCTGATTGAATAAGCACGCGCATAAATCAGTGGATACTGCCACTGCATGTTGCCACTGATCCCTATCTCTTATGAATAGGGAATGAGATACCGAATTAAATGCTACCAGCGTGCACAAATGTAAACCACACCGCATTCTAGAAGCTACTGCCATTTGTTACAAAGTTTCTTGACCTTCGGAAACATTATACAGGGTGTAGGATCTGAGGTTTTCCTGGCGCAGAAGCTGAGTGAAGTTTTCTCGGGCAGTCAGCCAGGTGTTTGCGTCAATTAAACCCGACGTTTCGGAGGCCAACGCTGCCTCCCATCTTCAAAGGCGTTGAAGATCGAAATAAAGATTAGGAATGAAAATGAAAGTACGAAAGTAAAGGAGTTAAACGACTTCAACGCCTTTGAAGATGGAGGCAGCGTTTGCCTCCGAAACGTCGGGTTTAATTGACGCAAACACCTGGCTGACTGCCCGAGAAAACTTCACTCATTATACAGAGTGTTAATGAATAACACCGAAATATTTTACTTGTGTATAGAGAGGGCATAGACAAGCAACGTTTATTTAGAGATTTTTGCTTTATGGATTCAATTTTTCCTGTTACAGCATAAAATCTCCCAAGCCATGGCCGCCACTGACTTCTAACAATTAAAAAAAAAAATGCAAAACAAAGGAGCTTCATTGTTAGCACTGCAGTCAGTAGTTATGAATAAAAAAAGAGACTAATGCAGTGGCGACCAGTCATGTGATTAGTCTGTAAATTTGGCGGATTATGGAAACACTAAATTATGATATATAGCTGTTGACGAATAATTAAGAGTCAGGTTTTTATCGATCACTAGGAAGGCATGAAGTCAATTTAATGAACATTTTAACCCTATTTCGTGTAATAATTGATTTATAAGCACCAAATTTACAAAAAAATGTTTTTGTGATTTAAACTTTCTTGTTAAACCTGCTAAATTGTCTTGTTAATAATGAACACTAGTAGTGTTGGTAGTAGTGAAAGTGATGAAGAAATAGATACGAGACCACGCGGGGATTTTAGGCAACGGATTAACCTAATTTTCAATTTCAGTGACTTTGTATTAAAAGATATATATAATTCAATTATTTTCGATTGTAATAATCGATTGCTTAGGTATCACATTCGATATTGAGATCGAATATCGGACGCGTATACGAGAACCATCTACAGTGTACTAATTAATCTTTAGGGTTGACATACAATTGTCGCGTTTATGAAAAGGGTTCTTTTAGGCTGACAATTTACACTAATTTGCCTGTAATGTAAGGGAAAGTTGTAATATTTATGAAAAATAAAATTGTCATGACATAATTACAAATTTGTGAAGTCTGACATAATTGTCGTATTTGTAATACCTGTAGAGTTTTATGAAATAGGGTCCTGATCATAGTTTCCAATATAAGAAGGTATTCAGGGTGTCCACTGGTCGGGAAAAGCCGGGAATCCGGGAAAAGGCCGGGAATTTCGTTTGGTCGGGAAAATCCGGGAAATGTCAATGAATTTGTTAAAATATTCGGGAAAATTCGAAAAATTGCAAAGCTGAAGATAAGAACTAGAAGAACTAGAAGAGAAGAAAAGAAAACTACTCTTAGAGTCCGAAAAAGCTTCAGCTGCTCTAGATGAACAAATTAAGTTGCTGAAAAAAAAAAGTGGGATCAAAAATACCTCTAGGCCTATATGAAGGTATATTTAATTTATTTTACTGTTCCTTACTTTTGTATCTGTTATAGTTTAAGTAATTATTGTTTGCAGTTACTTTTGTTGCTAAACGTTTTTCTTATTTAAAGTATGTATAATCCTATAATAATTTTTCTTACACAGTTATTAGAAAGTATAATCATATTTTGGTCGGGAATTTCTGAAATGATCAATGAAATTCAGGGAATGTGTCGGGAATTTCTTCAGCATTACTTGGTGGACACCCTGGTATTTGAAGACATTTCATCGGAATGGACATTGGTAGTTTCCAGTATAAGAAGATATTTGAAGACATTTAATCGGAATGGACATTGGACAATGAGTGGACGTTGCTTTGACGAGTAGTATTGTTGAATATTCCAGTTCCAGCATCTCTCTTCTTAAACCTGACATGATTTTTGTTTCGTCGAGTCTGCAGTTTCGAGTGGAAGTTGAAACTCTTGAGCGTTATGATATGCAGATGCGATGTTCCTCCACAACTCTGCAAAGTTGCTTCTATGCTTCTATTCGCGATTATTTCACTCGCCCCTCGAACTGAGGCGCCAAGGAGATTATATATTCAGCATCCATTACCACGCCGTAACACGATCTTTGCAGATAGAACAAGGTCATTAAACGAATTCGTCTCCTTTACTTTCGTACTTTCATTTTCATTCCTAATCTTTATTTCTGTCGAGACAACTCTGCAGCTTCCGCAGTAAAAGATGTTTCATTTGATATGGACTCTTCCATTTCATGATGTAGAAGATATTACGAGAAGGGAAGAGAGAGAAATTGAGGTATAGAGCAATGCTTGAGGGTTAATATCTACTTTACAGGGTGAAAAGTTTAGTTTTTGTTTTCTTTATGTTAGTTTTATATGAACTTCTAGCTTTTTTTATCTGTAAAAATTTTTTAGTTGCATCATGGCCGCCTGCGTGGCCTCATGGTTTGGCGTTGGATCCGTAGGCCCGGCTTCAATCCCCCGGTACTCCTGATTTGTATAAGGTAGGGAGATTTGGAATGGGTGTGCACTCAGCTGAGGAGCACATTTAAGGCATTTAATAGTTGGGAAGCAATCGGAATAAAAATGTTTAGTAAGTTGCCCCATAATGCAAAAACTTTTTCGGTATAAAGATTTAAATATGTTGTGGCTAACTGGTTAAAAAACATATATTTTTATTCAGTTCAGGAATTCTTGGAAAATAAATTATGGGATATGTCTTTTTAACTTTTTTAAATATTTAATTCTTGTGACATTGCCAATTGTTTGTAGTAACTTAAAGGCAGAATTTATTATTATTAGTTTTTAGTGGGCTCCGGTCACGGAAACCATTATTATATAACGGCCGTGGATGTACACATGCTGACTACATGTCCCCAATCCTGCCATCTGCCTGTGGTCGATTGGTGGGCCTAGTTCCTCCAAGACTTTAGTTTAATTAGTGCATCATACTGGGCTGCTTGTCGTAAAAAATCTGATGTGAAATTCACTTAACTTCCTCTGCCCAAATAAAAGTTAGCTCTTAGTATAATACGAGGGCTGTTTTTTTTTCAACCTCCGATGGGGCATAAAATGAAAACCACAGTGAAAATCAAAACTGTTTTATTTTGAACATTTAGGTACACCTTCTAGCTACTTCTGTACGTAGTTTCGTTCCGATTGAGACATTTGTCGTAGCGTGGTACCAACTTTCCAGTACCCTCTTCACAGAAGCTTGCCGCCAGCGTATAAGAAGGGTCCTCACGGCATTTTGAATTTTTTTTTAATTTCTTCGTTGGTGTGGAAGCCAGTTCTAGGTTTGTTCGGGAAATTTGTGTGCGTCCATTGTTTGGATTGTTTTTTGGATTCTGGATTGTCGTAACGAATCCACGTTTCATCCCCTGTCACGATGGATTTCAAAAACTTGATCCCGTGCCGAGTGACTTTCATTTTTTTCGGCAGCTGAAGAAAGATCTGGAAGGACAGAGCTTCCACACCAACAAAGAACTTCAAAACACTTCAAAATGCCGTGAGGACCCTTCTCAATACGCTGGCGGCAAGCTTCTATGAAGAGGGTATTGAAAAAATGGTACCACGCTACGACAAATGTCTCAATCGGAACGAAACTACGTACAGAAGTAGCTAGAAGGTGTACCTAAATGTTCCAAATAAAACAGTTTTGATTTTCAATGTGGTTTTCATTTTATGCCCCATCGGAGGTTGAAAAAAAACAGCCTTCGTATAATCATTATGTATGACGTTCTCTTCGTGTAAATTGGTTGTAATAATGAAGAGAATGTCGTTACCACATCGCATCCCCGAAGGATACATAACCCAAATAAAATCTAATTAATGTACTCGCGTAACTTTCTTTACTTTAAGCATGGCCAATACAAGGTAAGAATGAGATAGTGAAATTCGTCTCGTAAATACGGTTATTTCTCATGCTTGGAATAATAGATCTAACATATGTTAGAGTTTTGATATAATTACTCACGTGGGCTGTTAAGAAGGAAAAGATGCAGGTAGGTTAGATTAACAATACTGGATGCAAGGAGTTCAAGTTTATACCATGACAACTTACAGGGAAAATGGATTAAAAACACTGTCGTCGAAATTTTATTTTAGGAGTCACAATTTTGTAAACAGGAATCGTCTTTACAAAATTCAGTACGTAGCCTACTATAGATGTAAAATTCTTTATTTAATGTGTTGATTAAAGGCAGTGGCGGACGCAGAGGGGGGATAGGGGGGTTACATCCCCCCCGAAATTTGAAAAAAGGCTATATATGTACTCTAAGTGGCCAGTTTTATAAACTAATTGTATATGTAAGTTGAAAGTCAAATTCCCCCCCCCGAAAAAAATTTCTGCGTCCGCCACTGATTAAAGGGATTGCTTTATGAGTGGTATTTATTATATAGTTTATTTCTTATTTATTTAAAAAGGTAAGGATTTTAAAAAAATTGCATTTTAAAATAAATAAAAAAATACCGCTTGTTTGTGACCGCTGCAAACATTCGCAAACCACGTTATAGTCTTGTAAGCTGGTATCGAACTCCGCTTCACCTGCAATGCTAATTACTAGAAAGAGACAATAGCAGCATCTCCCGTGTCTGGAGCCGCAGTCTGCAAGAGATCTAGGGGTCAAGGCCACGGTCAGTATGATCAGTACAGTCACCTCGAAAACAATGACTCATGGCCCACTCTGCATTTCCGAAACACCGCGTTTGTTATTGTTTTACATTGTGAAGCTGTCTGAGGCCAGAGGTTAATGTTGTTGTACGTTTTCCATTTCGACTCCCCTTGTCTGGCGTAATATGAGAATTATGCAGTGGCTAATGCTCCAGGAGTAATCTGAGATCTCAGACACTGCAAAATGTAATGAGAGAGTGAAAGAGGCTGACGAAATGAACACGAAATGCTAGTTTTTAATGGGGATTTTAATGGCTGCCGTGCACTTTCAAATGTAATGCTGGCCATCGTGTTTCTATTTTAGTCTACCCTTATTACGAGGGTCATCCAGGAAATAGGCCTAAGTTCCGATCGCCAGGTCTGGACTGATGGAGGATGCTGGAGCACCTCCCAACCAAATTTGTTGATTTTCTCACGAACAGCTGCAGCAACATAGGGGATCTGGCACCGTCGGGCTTTTATATGTTCCATGAAGAAATTCATGGCCGATAAACGCTTTACGTTAGATGCAGAAGTGAAAACAGCAGTTCGCAGATGGCTATACTCCAACCGAACGGACTTCTATGAACAGGCTATTTTGAAACTGGTATCACGATGGGAGAAATGAATTGAGAAACTTGGCGACTATATAGAAAAAAAATAGACAAAAGATGTCCCTTCATGTGTGCATTTGTTTGTAATTGTACCTATTACACTTTTTGTAAAAAAAAAAATAGCCTATATATTGTGCGTTACTTTTCGATCCACCCTTTCAGCAAAATACAGCCAATTTGTCAATGGTTTGGTCAGGTGGTGTCTTGTGTATGCAGCCGATGCGATGATGAGACTATAATTGATCCCATTCTAGTTTGATCCTAGTCAAAACAAAGGGAAGGAGAACTCACAGAGAGTTTGCGGAAATTCGCATCATGTGACAAAACGTGATTGGTTAATGTCATTAGCATGCGCCATTAGCAGGGTGTGGCTAACGAGTGTTCGTAAGTTCATGCAACAATAATATCAACATTTACACGTGAAATAACAAACTCTCACTGGCATCGTCATCATTATAGTATATCAATTAGCAAACAAAACAAAGGATGCATTGCTCACGACGACCCTGCGGGTGAGTTGTACTGAGAATAAACAAACTAACTTTAAACACGGTGACACATGCGTTCTCACGTGCGGGCTATGACAGCCACGCATCTTTGTTTTGAACAGGATCGTTCTTAAATGGGATAGAGAATAGCATGCACAGTATTCTGTATCTGGAACTCGTCTTGACGGCCCATTCTTTTTGCAGTCGGCTGTACAATGTCTTTGTCAGATCGACAGTCTTGATTTGCTATAAAACAATTCATTTCGTTGTATATCTAATTCCAGCTCTTTCAAGTTTCTGAAGAAATCCAGACAGTATAAAGTTTATGTAAATGACGTGTAGCTGGAAAGTTTAGTCTTGATGATTCTGAATAGCCTGTCTACTTGGCCGTGACTTCGCTTGGGGTCTGCTTCTAAATGACGCTTGCTTTCATTATATTCCTCCATTAACATTCCGAAACGAGATGATTTACTGACATGCTCACCTACAGATAAAACAATTCAGAGCAGTGTCGCCAAGAAACAACATTTCTAATACACAATAGTTTCCGGTTAATTCGGAGTTCCCTATTTCTACTTTTTAATTGCTTTCTTTGTTATCTGGATAGTTTATGTGACGTATCAGTTTGGTTTATGAGACAGGATTCACTTCCATCTGCACTTTCATCTTTGTTTGGCCTTCAGCATGATAATTATTTGGGTTAATGGTGTTCCTACTGTGTGTTCCTATATCTTAGGCTCTAAAAAATGGACTGAAGTTGATCTAGAGATGATCTTATACACGTAGACCAGCGTTTCTCAACCTTTTTGAACTCGAGGACCTCTAAAATGTCTAAAAAAATTTACGTAGGCCTACCCCTAATTTTACATACCATTTTTAAAATAAGTCCTATATTCTTAATATTTTTGGTATTAATTATAGGTCTTTATAACGAAATATGTGAAAATATGATATTTTTTAATTATGTCTGTGGACCATCTGCACCAACTTCGCGGACCACAGGTTGAGAAACGCTGACGTAGACCATCCATGTCCGTCTGTTTCAGAGGTGATACCGATTCTACAATTGAGACAGGTGTAGTTCATAAATGTGTAAATTCTAAGAGGCGCGTCCATAAAGTAACTTTCCCTGAGGCCGCTCATAGAAACAAAACACGATTTCATGGACATAATATATATTCCAACAAATACAGCAAATGCTCAGCTAGTTTTCAAGATATCGCCACCGGAACTGAAACATTTGTCATACTGCGAAACCAACTTATGAACACCTGTGTCGTAGAAGTTTTCTCCCAGGTATTTGAACCACTGTGTGACAAACATCTCCGCTTCTCTGTCATTCCCTGTCATTTCTTTATGTGTAAAAGAAGATGGATATCACTGGGAGCGAGGTCCGGGCTGTAGGGCGGATGTTTAAACACCTCCTAACAAGTCCCATGCAGAAGTTCGGCTGGGAGGTGTTTAAACATTCACCTTAAAGCCCGGACCTCGCTTCCAGTGATTTCCATCTTTTTCTACACCTGAAGAAATGACAAAGAATGACAAAGAGGTGAAGTTGGTTGTCACACGGTGGTTCAGATCCCAGGCGGCACACTTCTACGACACAGGTATTCAAAAGTTGGTGCCATGGTAAGACAGTTTTTTCAATTCCGGTGGCGAACATGTTGAAAAGTAGCTGAACACTGGCTGTGTCTGTTGTAATAAATATTTCCTTTAAATTGTGTTTTGTTTCTGTAAACAGCCCCAGGGAAACTTACTTTGTGGAGGCTCTCGTACAATTGACAAGCGATCGATTCTCATGTTGTGATACAAGGTTTCTTTTTTTGTATTTTTGTGTGAGTATAGGCCTACGATTGTCAAGATATCATAAATCTGTATATTGCTGCTGATACTGGAAAGTTGTTAATCTGATTTTTAAAAAAACTATACCTTTGTTCTTCCGTAAGCCCTGCTTAATGAATCAATCTGGAGCTTAACTGGGAAATCAATTAAAAAAAAACTATTTACTACAAATCATAATTGAAATTATAACTGATTAAACGAAAGCATTCTGACACTTTTGTTATATCAGTATGCCTGATCTTATTTCATATTGAAATGGTATAAGCTTCCTGGACAGCCCTGTTCCGTGCATCGATAAAGATATCCAGAACACGTGCGTGTGCAACGTTGTACTTCTGGAAATCAGATGGCCCACTGCCCACTATCCGCATCGTTCATATGCCTAAATATCAGAACGTTGACCCCTGATGGAGATATAAATTCAAGCTTTTAACATGCGCTGGATGGGGACACAAAAAAACGAGGGGTGGCTATTTCTTCTTAGACAAGATCTCGCTAAGAAATAAAAAAAACAACCTAAAGCTATGGAAATATTATAAATGAGGGAAGTGTTTCTTTCTTTCTTTTTTCTTCTTCTTCATCTTCCCTTTTAGAGAAGCTTGATTTATCTTTCACGGTCACTCCCTTCTTTACGCGGGGAAGGGAGTTCCACAAGGCTCATACTGTATATACAGAAATATAAAAATAGAAGGAAAACTCGGCTCCCCACACACACCACAGCCTATCTCTAATGAAAATTAAACACATACATAACACGGGAGTGCTTCCATCTCCAGTGGAAGAGTGACATAACCCTCTAGACTGTAGTCTTAATGATCATCTCTTACGAGTTGGTGCAGCTTCACTCTCTTCTCTGATAACTTAATAACGCATGGTTAGCAAGTAAGTAATGATCATTGGGTTGTTCAGCAGGCATTAACGTATTTCAATTATTTTCATTTTCCTACTGAGCTATACAATTTGCTTTTAAATTACAATTAATACCTATGCCCAGTAATTAAAACCTTAGAAATTTAACCTATTAAAAAAATTATTAACACATTCAACATATAGGCTATAAGTAGCCTAAGCTACTAGTCTAAAGATATAAAAACTTATGATACATACATTAAATTAGTCATAAGTAGACTTCGGACTTTTAGGTCGCTAAAAATGCTGTTTTAGGTACCTAAAATAGGCTGTAAAAATTGGAAAATAGGTTCTAAAAATCGTAAAATAGTCTCTTACAAAATCCTTAAGTTGCCAATTTTCTGAAATATCTCAATTGCAATGCAGAATATTATATTTATTGAAATCAACATTAGTCAATGATCATGATAAAACACAGATATAGGCCTATGATACACAGAATTATATAGACCTATTACTATCATAACAGTGGAAACCTAATCCCTGCGCCCAGAAGCTAAGCACGCTATCATATTCAAGCCCTTGTATCTCTCAGTGATTCAGAGAACTGTGTTTTTTTAAAACACTACAAACACTACATTTTCTTGGGAATTCCAAGGAATTTTTCTACTGTAGACGAAACATTCCTTACTATTTAGGCCTAATCACTTCACAAAAGTGTCATATACTGCACATTCCGAGCTAAAAATTCAGTACGAACTAAAATTAAATGATAGCATTTATAAAAAAAAATAACTTATTTTGAACTTTAGAGGAAAAAGAAGCAAATAGGCAATATTAGGCTCTAACGTAAAAATAGGCTGTTTTAGGTCCTATAAAAATATCAGCTTTAGGCATAGTCACTTACGAAACATACATATACAAGTTTTCGTCCATATATCACTTAAGGATTAAAATACGTTTTTACCTAAAATCCAAAGTCTAGTCATAAGTAGGCCTATTACTAAAAATTCTTAAAACTTAAAAAAAAGTGTATTTAAAGTACACGTCTATCGACAGAAGGCTGAACATCCAGCTTACAACATAATTTCCACAAGTTATGCAGAAAATCACCTGAAGATGATATATTAGCATCGAAACGCATAGTAGAAAGAGTTAGGTATCTGCATTTTAATACAAGAGTTATTTTTTATGGACTTTAAATACATTTTTAAACAGTTTTAAGAATTTTAAGTAATACTTATGACTAATATAGGCCTAGTGTATGTATCACAAGTTTTTATACCTTTAGGCTAGTAGCTTACGCTACTCATATATGTTGAATTTGTTAAAATATATATATTTTTTTAATAGGTTAAATTTCCAAGGTTTTAATTACTGAGCGTAGGTGATAATTGTAATTTAAAAGCAAAAAAGGCAGTAACATATCCCCCCTTCCGAAAAAGAAACTTGTATTAGTGATGGTAGTGCGAAAAAGAAGCTTGACTTGTGTTTTATTTTATTGGCGAGCATTAAAAACCTTATGTAGGCCTAATTTGCAAATACGCATTATTTATTTATTTTTGCTATTCAAATCTATTTTAATAGTTACAGGTACATCACGAATCTGGTCTCTAGTTATTACCTATGATAAATTTGTACTACAGGAAAAGTGTTGTAGTTTTTCCTCCAAGACTGAAATCCCTAAATCACGAAGTGCTCTTCATCGTGTCAAGCAATGACAGAACTTCATGACAAGTGTGGTAGTTATCGCGAATGCATAGATCATGGCCGAGGGCTTAATCTGTCAAATCATTCAGCAATTCTATGGCGCCGACCGCCCTGATGGAATAAAGAGCTCGTTGAACCATCAACAAGAGTGTTATCAAGTCACAGCAGTAACATGAGTGGAGTCGGTTCCAATTTCAAAGCCTTCTCATATGTTTCACACATTAGACTTCCAGAGTGCTTTGCAGTATACAGTAGGCTAGCAATTAGGTCAAGAGTACTGCAAAGTTACATTAAATCAATCTAAAAATCCATACAATAAATAGGGCCTATATGTTTAAAAAATTGTTTACGTGATTCATCTAAAGAAGGAATAAATTTAGGTATTAAAATAAAACAAATAGATCAGGTAAACTGATGTAACAAAGTACCAGTATGCTTTTTTAATCAGTGAAAATTGTAATTATGATAGCCCCATGCAGAAAATAAGTTGATCTATTCATTAAGCAGGGCTTACGGAAGAACAAAGGTCTAAAGTTTGATTCTTAACCTTAATTCATATTGGTATACACTTATATAATAAATTCTTAAAATATGTCAACATTTTACAAAATGCATTGACAATAATGTTAATGATGTAATAGGCCTACGATTCGCTGACATGTTTGTTTCAAATTTAAAGCAGCCGTATAGGTTATGAATGAATTAAAGTCAATCTGAAATCAATCTGTCAGGAATTGCATTAGGTATATTGCTCCACAGGAGCGAATAAGAAAAATACTCACATTTAAACATAATATTATACAATATTATATCAATATTCATAGCTAGTAAGTGTTTTAAATGTTTTTTTGCACTCCTTAGCTAGTAAGTGGTACTTACGAACGTTGTTTACATGGATCGTAAGTTGACATTCCCACACAGTCTTGTTGCTAAGGGCGGTTGCGATGAGGTTAAATTACTTACGGTCCAAGCGCTACGTCATAATTCATTACGATACACTTCATAATACAAGCCTTTATGGGCACGGCCCCCAGGACAAATATTCGGTTCCCATAACAACAAACACATGCGAATCACTTTCTGAAATAAACATCTATTTTAAAGAATGTATTTACATAATATTTTCAGGTAATATCACAATTAATATAATTAAATTGATATAAATAATCGTCGTGCAAAAAATAGCATGCAACACACGGGCCGTAAAGGCATTTACGGGTCTCGAAAACTTAAAAACCCGAGGCGCAGCCGAGGGTTTTCAATCTGTTTCCTCGACCCGTAAACGTGCCTTACGGCACTTGTATCGCAATATACTATTTTACACACACATCGTCATGAAGAAAGCGGGCTAACAATAACAATATCAAAAACGATTGGCCATTTGTTACGTTATGTACTCATTATGTAACCTGTACTCATTACTGGATATAGTAAGGGTAATTAAATCACGGAGGATGAAATGGGCTGGACATGTTGCGCGCATGTGGGATGAAAGACATATCTAAAAAATATTGACTGGGAGACCCGAAGGAAAAAGACCACTTGGAAGACCTAGACGCAGGTGGGAGGACAATATTAGGATGGATTTAAGGGAAGTAGGATTTGCGAGGGATGGTTGCATGGAGTTAACACAGGATGGCGGGCTCAGGCAAGCGCGGCAATGAACTTACGGGTTCCATAAAATAGGTAATATTCCTTTATCTTGCTTAGGAATAGGACAAAATAGGATGGAACATTTATGTAAAATCGATGTCAGTGTTAATAAACATAATGTTTTATTTGCTTTTCTGTTAAATAAGTAATTTAAACAAGACATCTATAGCAGTTACAGCAGTTGAGTAATTAATCGTGGGCTCTTGTAGTATTCTATAATATTTACTTAATAAAAGTATCTGAAATTAAAACAAGCTTACGATCTTCATCAGACAATTACAGGTATAGACTGACATCTCTGGGTCTGTCTACGATAATGATTGTTAAATAAGAGTCTCAAAGAACCAGCAACAAATTATAGGTTACACCATTTTAATTTGGTTTTGGTATGTCTTTCATTTGCTGAGAATTCATTATAATAATCTAAAGAGAATGAGTCATAAAAAAGGATGCAGACTCACATTGCCCCTTGTTTCGTGTAGGCCTATGGAGACAGGAAGACTATTGTCTGGCCAGATCCACGGATTCTCAGAACGGTTAGGGTAGGAGGGAATAAAACAGTATTATAATGTTTACAGTACATTCCAACTTAACGCCTGCCTCAGGAAATATTAAAAAGAGGAACCGATCGAGCCCGAAAATAGATGGAACTGAGAATAAATTCAGACAGACTGCGGCGTTAACTGTCTCACATGTAGTATAGAAAGCAGTTAAAAGAGAATTAGATGTTTATCCTGTATGTCCTTTCAAACAATCCACACCACGCTATTTCACTCCATAATCACGCTGATAATATAAATTCAAAATAATATGAAAAAGTTTACTTCTTCGATTGCAGCCCTGGCCCACCCCAAAAAATGCTGTCCCCCCGCTTTATAGTAATATTTATTATGAAAGATTAAATAGTTAAAATAAACATTAAAAAAAAAAGTGTGCGTGGAACGCCACGCGACAGAAGTGAAACTTGTTTTAGTTTTTGGATTTTTTTCAATTTTGGTTTGTTGGACTTTTTAATATAGGCTTTTTGAACTTTTTTAATTTTGGATTTTGGATCTTTTCTTTTTTAATTTTGGATTTTTTAAATTTTAGATCTTTGAATGTTTATTTTTTTAATTTTTAAATTTTGGATTTTTTAATTTTGGATTTTTAAATGTTTAAATTTTGGATTTTAGATTTTAAATTTTGGATTCTTTTATTTTTAAATTTTGGATTTTTGGATTTTTTAATTTTTAGATTTTTGAAATTTTGGATATTTGGATTTTTTATTTTAGATTTTTAATTTTTTAAATTGTGGAGTTTTGCATTTTTTAAATTTTGGATTTTTAGTTTTTTTAATTTTAGATTTTCGATTTTTAATTCTGAATTTTTGGATTTTTTAAATTTTGGATAATCCTAATCATTGAGTTGATTGTTTTCTGAGCAGTCCGTTCCGTCACTCCTAAGCTAATAAAAAGAGGCCTACAATGTGTGCGAACAGGCACTTGACAGATAATCCTAATTGCCTTCCTCTGTATAATAAAAATCCTCCTAGTATGTGAGGTGTTTCCCCAAAGTATTATTCCATAGGAAAGTAAGCTTTGAATTTGTGCATGATAAACTCTCAACAGAAAGGAGTCAACTGTTACACTTAATCGCCTTAACATGTACATCCCCTTGGCCAATTTATTCGAGATATAATCAATATGGGCACTCCAGGTTAAATTTGTGTCCAAGTAAACCCCTAAGAATTTAAGTGAATTTACATTGATGTCTCTACTAAAAGTAAAATGAATATCAAGAGATTTTATCTGTGTTCAGGGAAAGACTATTTGCTGCACCAAGTTATGCTTTAGCATAATGAATAGAGGAGAGAAAGTGTGATGACTGAGGTAGTTCACTGGTTCCGCCGCTAGGTAGCAGTTACTCTGCTTGTGAGTCGCGGGAGCAAGATTACTACGGGCGGTATAGGAAAAATTGCAAACATTATTAAACAAAATAATACATTAATCTATTTCAAAATGACTCGCCTTATCTAAATTGAATTGTTAGATACTTCTGACAATTTTCGGGCTGCTTTACACGTCTTGGAAGATCTCATCTCCAAAAATAAACATGGCCGTGTGTAACAGTAATTTCTCAGATTCCAAGAAGCTTGACCGTAACATTTCGTTCCACATCTTTCAAAAAATCGAAGATGTTCACAAGCAATGAACAATTATATAATATAGGTATGAAACAGCTAAGGGATGATTTGATCTAATATTTTATTGCCTAGAAAATAGGGTAGATGGTATGTTAGTATAATTTGATGAGAATTTGTTAAAGAATGTACATTTGTATAGAAATAACAACGTATAATTAGGGTAGAAAACAGCTAAGGGATATTTTATAAATTAATATTAATATTACATTGTATAGAATATTACTGAGTATTAATTTGTATTAATATTGTATTAATAGAAATATTATTTATAATAATATTAATTTTCTCCTGGCCGTATGGGGTAAGTTATGTAGGTGAAACACGGTCAAAAGTGTAGATATGTGTACAAATTATGTGAACAGAGATAATATAAACTAAGGGGTGGTTTGTGAATTGCAGGGCACGGAAAATTTCATAAGCAGCACTACAAAAATAGGGCGCGTGATCTTTAAAATTGGCGTTTCAACATCCGATAAAGACGCACATACGCAAAAATTGTTTTGCAACGCATTCTACATATATCACACAATATTTCAAAGCATTTTCCCTGATTTTTTCATAAACAAATTAAATCCTCTTGCCTTAACTACAGCCCGCTATTTGCTCAAACCCTCGACCATTCGCCGTTCGCTGTAAATTATGTGCATCTTATGTTGTTAAATTATATTATTAAAAAAAGGAACAAGATATTAAACTAATAAGACATTTGTTATGATAATTATACATAAAAATTACTAACATAAGTGAACAGAAAATATGATAAATAAATAATCCAATAAATGCATAAATAAAAGTAGTGCAGACTTACTAAGTTAGAAAAAAGCTTCATTCACTCCCTTCCTCAGCGGGTCAATCTTGCAGTATGGGTACAAGTAGTTAGTTAATATGGTATTATTATTGAGACCACGAATAAATTATGTAAATTTTTTTACGTTATTGCTGGTATTTTATGGAAAAGATGCCTGCTAATACCTCAATACCATTCTGATAGCTTTAGCTTTAGAGTATTTACTATTACTCGTTAACCATTATAGATATATAGGTGGTACTCAATTTATAATAAGATCCAAATATTTCACTAAACCTTACACCCTTAATCTCTTTCTGGACACAAAAATAAAATAATAAATGTCGCATAGTCAAATTTGCTTCACCCTCAACATTTCACGATCGTCCCACATCATTCAGAGAGCTGAGCGCCCGGAATAATTACCACTCAATTACTCGTAAACCATTCAAGATATAAAGGTGATACTGAATTTAAAATAAAGTTGAAATATCTCCCTAAAACTTTCTCGCTTGAAGTTTTTACGGGACACAAAAATGAAAAAAATTGTCGCATAGTCAAATTCCGTTTCACCCTCCATGAATTTTGTGTAATTGGTGATGTTTATATAATGAAATAAAAACATTTATGTCCGCATTTTTTAAGTTTCTGTTTTAACCATCAGAAGGACTGTGTTGTGCAGATTATTTCTGCACAAATTTCACAGAAATAGGACCAAGGGTTAATTAAAGATTGCGAGTTTAATCATAAGATGCCAAACTATCATGACGCAGCATTGAGAAGTTGAAACGCAAACGAAGGTGCTGCCAGTGTTTCGGTGGACCGCCGCTCTCCCTATACCTACCATTGTATTAGCGGCGAAGTCATCACACTTTCTCATTCTATTCATTATGGCTTTAGATTCACAAGTGGTGTGGATAATCTGAAAAGTCATTATGCATAGCACTAACTACTCCTTCAATAAAATAAACAAACTGTATTACCTCGAGAGAAATATGAAAGAGAACAGATAACATCCGACAAAGAAGCGTATCTGAAACGTAATTATAAGAACAAAATAATGAATGTTATAAAGATACAAAGCATTGGTCTGATACAGGCTCCACAAATCACACTTCCCATTCAAGGACAATTAGATTTATGAATGATAGCTACATCTCTTAACTACACAAGATACGACCTTAAACTTATGTAACATGTTTTCTGGGCTTCAGTTTTTTGTGCCTCCGTCATTCCATTAACATACGTTTATAAATCGGCCTAATAGCTTCCCTTCGCGTCAACTTTTATTGCCTATAAAGTAACATGATAGCGCTATAAGGATGTACGAATAAGAATAAAATTAATATTAAAAGTTCAGAAATCTCTTATATATATAAAAGGCTTTGTCCTGACTGACTGAATGAATGACTGACTGACTGAATGACAGGAATCAACGTAGAGCCTAAACTATAACAGGTAGAGACTTGGAATTTTGACAGTACCTTCGTTTCATAATGTAGGTGCTCACTAAGAAAGGATTTTGAAAAATTCTGATTCTAAATGCCAAAAATTAAATGTTTTTGAAAATACTTAATCCCTTTTTACATAGAATTATCAATTCCAAATCACAGAATATATTGTTGCCAAATGGTATCAGGTGGGCTTGGAAAAAACAATTGAAATGCACTTTTGACAAATAAGAGAAGTTATCAAAATAATTCATGTTATAAATAAATATTACAGAATGAAATCCACTAAAATAATGGAATCACATAACTTTCTCTACCCTGGACATAGAGAAAACAAAACGAGGTATGGTAATGTGTATATTATTATATTATATCGCAGGTTTTTGGAGAGAGAAGTATGAAAGTGATAATGCTTTATGGTAACATAAGAGTGGGAAATTTCCCGCCTCGATATTACAATTTTATGTTGCAGGAATTTCTGTTTCTTCTTATTTAAACCTCTACCAGGCTTGCTGTGCACTGTACAAGCGATGGGATGCAACATTCTAGATCCTCTATGAGCCATAAAAAACTATATCAAGCGTTTTCTGAGGGAATAGTTTGAGTGTAATAAGTCGTTCTTCCTATTTCAAATTATAAATGCATATATAAGGACCTAGAATTTAAAATTGAAAATCCTTCATAAGCTAATTTCCAATTACAAAATACAAAACCCGGGCGACGCCGGGTCTTTTAAGCTAGTATATATATAAAAGGCTTTGTCCAACTGACTGACTGACTGACTTAATGACAGAGAATCAACATAGAGCCTATACTATAGTAGGCAGAGACTTGAAATTTTGACAGTACCTTCGTTTCATAATGTAAGTGCTCACTAAGAAAGGATTTTGAAACATTTTGATTTTAAATGCCAAAAATCACATGTTTTTGAGAATGCTTAATCCCTTTTTACACAGAATTATCAAATCCAAATCACAGTTCACATGACAACAGTGTATTGTTGGCATTGGTCTCAGATGGGTTTGGAAATAAATGAAACGGGACTTTGACAAATTAGAGAAGCTATCAATATAATTCATGTTATAAATAAATATATAGAGAAAATACGAGGTATGGTAATGTGTATATTATTATATCGCAGGTTTTTGGGGAGGAAAGTATGAAAGTGATATTGCATTTCTTTTTAATTTCATCCCCAAATCGGTTTTATGGTAACATGAAAAATAAATATTCCGCACAGGCAATACAATTTTATGTTACCGGAATTTCTGTTTCTTATCTGAACCCCTGGCGATGGGCTTACCACCTGTCCCTCTACCCTCTCTCGGAAAATAAGCATATCAAAATTAGTATAGGTAATGAAACCTCCATTGGAGGCCCCTTCGCCCCACCTGGGGATCATAGGGTACCAGATACAGATACAGATCTGAACCCCTACCAGGCTTGGTGTTTACAAGCGATGGGATGCAAAATTCTAGATCCTCTATGAGCCATAAAAAGCTATATCAAGCGTTTTGTGAGGGAATAGTTTGAATGTGATAAGTCGTTCTTTCTCATTTAAAATTCTAAATACCTATATAAGGTCCTAGAATTTGAAAATCGAAAGTCCTTCGTAAGTTAATTTCTAATTACAAAATACAAAACCCGGGCGACGCCGGGCCTTTTAAGCTAGTATAAATATAAATGGAAAATAAATGGAAAATAACCTGAAGCCTTTATATGCGGTGTAATTGTACTTGCAGTCTATCCTTTTGCACTTTATGAGGCCGGTGATGAGGTTTCCTCCCCTTGTCTAAATGTTACCGAATATTTTAAAAGTTTTGGATTTCCATTTCCACTTTATTATTAAATAACACTTGAGTAACCCCGGGAAACACAACTTTAAGAAAGTTCCTTCCCTCTTTCCAGAACTTAATATTTCCGTTTCGTCTCCCCTGTGTAATCAGAAAGAGAAGGATCCACTGTTATCCAGACTAGAAGCCGCACAAAGTACAATTCAGAATATTAAACACCAGAGACATATTATTTCCCATGCTCTTTAATTTAGAATCTTAATTCCCACCCTCCATTCTTTGAAGGTTTTTGTAATAAGCCTTCCTTGTAATTTGTCACCGAGTGGATGTAGACGCCTGTTTGCAAATGCAGAGATAGGCTACGCCCAGATTTATATTATGACATCTGAGGTTTGTTAACCTATCATTACCTCATGTGAGGTAAATATCATTTTGTACAGTTAGTTTTCATTTTACATTATAGGCTAAGAAGGCAAGTTGTTATTTACAAAATAAGTTGAATACGCAACAAATGTAAATAGTAATAATAATACATTTATTACTATTTGGGCCTAAGAGAGATGGATATTGGGGAAAATGTGTAGGCCTACCGGAGACAACTGCATAATGACGAGCTTCATAACCTATACTCTTCACCGAATATAATAAAGGTTAGCCTACTAAATCACGGGGGGATGGAATGGAATGGACATGTTGCGCGCATGGGGGAGGGAAGACATAGTGTATTGGCTGGGAGACCCGAAGGGAAGAGACCTCTTAGAAGACATAGACTAGGTGGAAGGACAATATTAGGAAAGATTTAAGGGAAGAAGGATTTGCGAGGGATGGTTGGATAGAGTTAGCACAGAATAGGATTGAATGGCGGGCTCAGGTAAGCGCGGCATTGAACCTCCGTGTTTCATAAAATATATAATATTGCGTTAGCTTGATTAGGAATTTTCTATTTCCATTAAGTAAGTAGGTAAGTAATAATAATAATAATCATAATAATACAAATACAATAATTACTACAACGATTTAGACATAAGAGACATGAAAAAGGGGACTGGAGAAAAGTGCATAACGACGAGCTTCATAACCTGTATTCTACACCGAATATAGTAAGGGTGATTAAATCACGGAGGATGAAATGGGCTGGACATGTAACACGCATTGGGGAGGAAAGACATATCTCAAAAATATTGACTGGGAGGCCCGAAGGGAAGAGACCAGTTGAAAGACCTAGACGTTGGTGGGAGTACCATATGAAGATAGATTTAAGGGAAGTAGGATTTGCGAGGGATGATCGGATGGAGTTAGCACAGAATAGGGTTGAATGGCGGGCTCAGGTAAGCGCGGCATTGAACCTCCGTGTTTCATAAAATAGGTAATATTCCGTTAGCTTGATTAGGAATTATCTATTGCCATTGAGTAAGTAAGTACGAAGGGCAAGTACATTACATGATCAAGTCTAATTACTGACATGTTTTCAATTGCAGTAAATTAGCTTGTAAGAGTATTCATTACATACATCAGAGTTGACGAAGCAGAAAATGCAATATCTGCATGCCGAAGAGATAAAACATGAACTTGCATAATATTTTGAGCTAATAGCAAGCGTGCAGGGTGCAGGTCACGAGTTCGATTACCGATGTAACTCTATAAACAACATGCTACCTTTTCTTCAACATGATTCAACTCTTGCAGTTAATCAAGATGTTCGCAATTGATTTCAAGTAATGGAAAGGTTAGATTGATAAGTTCAGGCACAGCAGAACCGCAGCATATTGGGTCAAGTGAATAAAAAGCAAGCATTTGCTTTTAGAATTAAGTATTAGCAAAAGCATTTGCTATCTAGTATTAAGTAATAGCACTAGCATTAGCTCAGTTTTGTGTGAATAATCTTTTAATAGTGCTAGCTAGTAAATGCTGGAAAAATTTAGCCTTTTCTGTGGATCACGGCCCCCTAGATAATTAAAAATAAACATCAATCTAGCAGGTCATGAAAATAGTAGGAAACATGTGAGTGTCTTTAATTGTTATGGACATCAAAATGCAGTCATCTTCTGAGTCTGAAATTTCTATGACCAGCGAAGAAAGTGATAAACAGTTACGATTTGTTCATATTCTGAAGAATGATATTCACTTTCAAGAGTCCGAAGACGCCTGCGATTTTTTGGATTTCTCACTTGCATAAAAGCAGCCATTTCATCATTTACACTTTCAATAAAATTAATTAATGTAGCATTGGTATAACCACACTTGAAAAATCTGCAGCATTTGCTATGAAATCAAAGCAGAGTCTTGGTTTTATTCACACCTTTTTTTAAGCAAGTGCTGGGAAATTCAACATTTGATACAACAACTTTCTTTTGTTAATTAGCACAAGCATTTTCTATATTATTATTCACATATTTTGAAGCTTATTCTGTTATTTTCAAGTAAAAGAAATTGCTACATGTTTATTCACTTGACCCATTTTTCTTCCTCTTGTCCTTACTGTGATTTTCCTAGCTAGTCTATTTCTGGACAGAACTTACGAGGGCCGTCCACAAAGTAAATTTCCGTAGGGCCCAGAAACAAAACACAGTTTCATGGAAATATTTATTGCACAGATACAGCAGGTGTTCAGCTATTTTTAAACTTTTTCGCTACCGGAATTGAGACATTTGTCACACTGTGGGATCAACTTTTGAACACATGTGTCATAGAAGTCTGCCGCCTGGGATTTGACAACAATATCTGCTCCTCTATCATTGTCTGTCATTTCGTGAGGTGTAAGAAAAGATGAAAATCACTGGAAGCGAAGTGCAGAATGTAGGATGGGTGTTGAAACACCTCCCAGCCGAACTTTTGCAGGAGACGTGCTGGGAAATGTTTAAATATCCACTTTACAGCCCGGACCTCGCTCCCAGTGATTTTCATCTTTTCCTACTCCTCGGAAAATGACAGCGAATGATAGAGAAATGGAGGTGGCTGTCACACAGTGGTTCAAATCCCAGGCGGAGACTTCTAAATGTGACTGAAAATATTTTAAAAACAAGCCCATTGGAAGTTGTTAACAACAAGGAGAAAGAGGTAGTTGTGCTATTACTTGTAATTGTCTATTCACATTTTAGTTACAGTAAAATCAAAATATTCGTGACTCTTTTTCGGAAAAAATTTAAGTCGACAATTTAGTGCACATACTGCATAATATTGTGCTCTTTTACCGAATTTATAACTGAAACATGACGTTAAATTACAAATATGGCCGAAATAAGACCCAAACCATGAAAATGACCAGAATATGACTTTGTATGCAAAATAAAAACGGTCCGATTATGATAACAAATGTGCAAGTCATGTTTGATTTGTGTTTGCGGCGAGAATGGAGGTCAGGATAAAAATATGATATACGAGAGGCATACTGAAAGTGGTGAACAACATTTTTTTCACAACCTTAATCTTTAAGTTATTTTTAAGTGAAACCAAGTATATAATCTCAATCTACAGACCTTTCTTTCACGTCTTTTTTGCACACGTTTCCCGTCGTTCTGCAAGTTTGAAAATACCCTTGCTATAGAATTCCGTTCCAGCTGCCCGTAGACACTGACGCCATTCCATACTCTGTCTTTTGTTTCAGGTTCATAATGATGGAACCAGCTATCTCCAGTCACAATACCCGTCAAAAATTCATCATCATTTCGAAATCTTTGAAGAAGGTTTTGGGAAATGTTTCGTCTCTGACGTTTGTGGTCCTCGGTCAATAAACGTGGGACCCAACGGGCACAAACCTTCCGATAACCTAAGCTGTGAATCATTTCTTGCACTTTATTATGTCCAATTGGAAGTTGGAATTCTATCGCAAGGGTATTTTGAAACTTGCAGAACGATGGGAAACATGTGCGCAAAAAAAAAAAAAAAAACTGAGACTATGTGGAAAAGTGAAAGAAAGGTCTGTAGATTGAGATGATATAGGCCTACTTGGTTTAACTTACAAACAAAGATTAAGATTGTGAAAATAATGTTGCTCACTACCTTCAGTATGCCCCTCGTAACATAAACATCCGAACTCTAAAATCATTAATACGTTTAAAATTACTGAAAAACTAAAGAGTAATTATTGCATACTATTAGGCCCACATACTATTACGTAGTATATTATATAAACTTAATTAACAAGAAAGCATGAAAAAGTGTTTGCATTGTTAAATACTATGTATATATGCTGTTAACTGTATAACTTCGTTTGAACTGTAACGTATAGCCTATTATCTCTCGTTTAATATATTCATTTTGTCTTAATGGACCTCTAAATAACATTAGTTAATTTTCAGTTGAAGCAACCCTTCAAAACAATATAAATGATACCTATTAAATAGAAGCATCTTAACAGGTACAGAACGTCGATGAGTTGGTCCTGCCCAAAATTAAAGATTGATGTGTGAGTTATAGACAACATAATAAGGATTTAAGATAAGAGCGAGAGTAAAACAGTAGTTTGGCTTATTAGGAAGGTAACATCCAGCGAGTGAATACGGGCGATAATTTATTGAGAGCAGACCACTCCGTTATCAACCTGTCGGAATAGCAGGGAGTGTTGTGGTCCATTACATCTCCACAGCTCCCGTGAGCTGCTTCGCTTTCGTTTCGGATGCTGCGGGCCATAAGATGAATCAGGGACATACAGCACCGGTCACAAACACTGCAACATAAATAAATGCATACTAATTTTCACACAAGTGTCTTAATCACATAGTAGGGAAGCTCCATACGTCTATTTTTGCTCGACCGTAATTAAAAGTCCAATAACTGTTGGTTTTTTCGTCTTTTGCAATGGCTATTAAATTAAAACGAACGGAATTGATTTTATTTTTAATATTGGTTTTGATTGTACAGTTTGAATTGCAATTTCTGCTCTCAGTGCTATAAGATTGTTCCGCAAATTATATTAATCGATAGTTGGAACAACAACAACAACAGAACTCTGAAGTGAACTCTGGCTTAGCTCAGTTGGTGGAGCATTGGCACGGATAGCCAGATGTCCTGGATTCAAATCGCATTGTCAGAGGAATTTTTCTCCTATCTTATTATCATGAAGTGTCCAACAGAGACAATAATCTGTGGTTCATGAATGCATATATATATCCATCTTGAATGTTACTGTACAATAACAGTGGAAGCCCGGTCACAAAAATCACTAATTAGTGTGCCTCACAGTACTGCATATGACATAACTTGTCTGTCAGTGAGGTAGACCATTAAGGGCAAGCAGCCATAAGTTCCATCTGGCTTAGCTCAGTTGGTAGAGCATTGGCACTGATAGTCAAAGGTCCTGGATTCAAATCCCAGTGTTAGAGGAATTTTTCTTCTACAATATTATCATGAAATGCCCAACAGAGACAATAGTCTGTGGTTCATGAATGCATATGCATAGGCCTATGTCCAACAGAACTTTAATTAATTGATGGAATTTAATGTATTTCATTAAGATACTCTTACGTACTTGTTATAAACGTAGTAAGGTATGGTTGAACAGAAAGTAAATTTACAATAGGCCTATCTGTTTCCTCTTATACCCTCCAGGAAGTGTATGCAATTTTAATTTTTTGAATAAATTATTATAAACGCTTGTAGACGTCCTTGTTCCTTCAAGAAGGAAAATTTAAAATTAAAATTATGTCTTAATCCCATGGATGGAAGTAGAAAATCTGAATTAGCTATGGATGATGTCAATCCTAGCAACACGCCTGCAACCAGAAGTGCAATCAATGCCCCACATGCGATTGCATATTCATTATAATAATTAATGCCCGCCTTCGCAGGAGATTCTCGGTCATGCCACGGTACAACACCTCAAGGCCGTCGCGTGTTTTAAATCCCACGGAATTTTTGTCCCTCCTTAGCCCACCCATCTGGATGACAGTTCCGTACACTTTTACCTCTAGGAGATGGAAATGCATTCAAAACCTCAAGGCTGCCTTTTTTAAAACCCTCGGAATTTTTTAAACGTATGACCCACCTATGTGGAATAATTTAAGATGGCAGTTGGTTTGCTGATCAGCTTTCACCTCTAAGGTAGACACTGTGCTGCACTGCATTATTATTATTATTATTATTATTATTATTATTATTCGTTTTGGGACGTTTAGCATTGTTTAGCATAATGGTATTAGAAATGGATTTTTGGAGGCGTTCAGCAAGAAAATCCAGTAAAGAAAAAAATTTCGGAATAATAGAATAAGGGAAATAATGCAAGTTGAAAATAATATTTTGGAAATTGTAGAAGAAAGACGCTTGAAATGGTATGAACATGTACTCAGAATGACAGAGGATAGAATACCCAATGCAAGTTGAAAATAATATTTTGGAAATTGTAGAAGAAAGACGCTTGAAATGGTATGAACATGTACTCAGAATGACAGAGGATAGAATACCCAAGAAAATTTTGGATTGGAAAGTAGAAGGAAAAAGAAGAAGAGGGAAGCCCAAAGAGTGCTGGATGGATGGGGTGAAAAGGAGTATGGCGAGGAAAGGATTAAGTGAAGAAGATGCTATGGACAAGGACTTATGGAGGCAAAAGATTGTTGTGGAATGAAGGAAAACCATTGTATTGTGGAATATTCCTTAATAAAATAAAATTATTATTATTACTATTAGGCTACTATTATATTATTATTATTATTATTATTATATATGTGTGTGTGTGTGTGTGAATAAGCCCATTAGGACTACGCAAAATACTTAGAGGTGTGAATATGCCTTCCTTTGTGGCCATATCTCTCATTCTTTTACTTTGAGCTTCCTTTCTCTCTTTAGACTGCGTTGTTTCAGTCTCCTTCTTTGGTTTTTCCTTTTGATCAACTTGCCATTTGTGAATTTTGGTCATGAAGATTTTCGGTTTTGAACATCTTCTGGTGTAATTTCTACCAGTTTGAGATCGGTTTTGTTTTCGCCGATCCACTTCATAGTGTCCGTTTTCGCTGTACTCCTGTTTTCGTAAAATTCTACTATTTGTTTTGTAAGTCTGTCTGGGTTCATTCTTTTAATGTATCTGTAGAATCTCAATCTGCGTTTTCTAATGCCAATGTGAATATTTGTGTATTGTTTGATTTCCTGTTTGCCTCTGAGTCGGTATTGTTCGTCTGCGAGTTTTGGGCCTAGAATTTTTCTTATGATTTTGCGTTCCTTTTTCTCATTGTTTTCAATGTCTGCTTTCTTGTTCAAAATTAGTGTTTCTGATCCATAGAGGCATTCTGGTTTAATGACTATATTGTAATGCCTTAGTTTTGTCCACATTGTTTTTACTATACACGTAAACGTTATTGTTCAATTCCACAACAATAAATAATTGCAGCTATGCCTATTCTATGCCTATGCCTATGCTTATTCTAACTTCATTATTGCATTTCGATTTTTGTTATAAGTTACTATTAATCTGGTTCATGTGAAAATAATTTATTAATGTATTCATAGAAATTTGCTTAATGTTCAACACATTAAATTCTTAGCAGGAAACCCGCAAAGAGAACTTTTTTCCCTTCAAATACGTAAATGTAAGACTATCATACAGACAATCAACGTTTTTACTATAGTACAGCTCTCTGCTGGCACTTTGCTCAATACAGCAGCACTACATTAGATGTATCCACCAATTTTTCAATAATACTGCCACCCCGGTTAGTATATTTGGATCCCCATAGGGTATTATAACTATTAAAGTCGCCCAGAACTATGTATAGTTTAGGTAGTCGTTCTAATAGATTGTGCAAAGTAGATTCTTCTATTGTAATACTGTTAGGTAAGTAGACGTTGCAGATTGTTATAATTGATGACAAGTTTAGTGTAATTCCGGGGTGCGCGAGTAAAGAGAGTTAAGTCCACTTTCTTGTTACTGAGAATTAGAGTGACTTAACACACTATACCAGCCCAACATAGCTTTAGAGATGGATAAACCTATGAGGCACACATCCATAGCCACCGTACAATTTTGAATATGACTTACTGGACTTAACACAAATGTAGAGAACATTTTTATCTATAACTCTATGGACATATCTCAATTTTTGAGGATGGTGGACTTAACTCTCTTTGCCCGCGCACCCCGGAATTGCTACAGCTTCTAGTGAGATATTCAGTTCGATTTCTTTATGTGGAATATTTTCTTTGATGAAAGTGACACCGCACTTCTGGCTCGAAGAGATTACGATTCTTGAAATATGAAGAGTATGTATTGATCTGAGCTACATAATTTGGCTTAAAATTGGTTTCTTGGAGACAAATAATATTGGGGTTATTTTTACTTAAAAAAAAGCCGAAGATATTCATATTCAGTGGCGGACGCAGGGGGGGGGGGATGGGGGCATATATGGTGGGGGGGATGGGGGAATATATTCCCCCGAAATTTGAAAAAAATGCCTTTTTATGCACTCTAAGTGCAAAAACAAATATAGAGGTATATGTAAGTTAATTAATTTTTTTTAGTATTCTTTCTACTTATTCAAATCCCCCCCCCCCCAAAAAAAAAATTCTGCGTCCGCCACTGTTCATATTACTTCCAGAAACCATTAAAGTTCGATTGTAAAATTTTTAATGCCTTAATATAAGGATACACAGCCCTTGTAGTCTCCCAAACTTCAATGTGGATTAAAATAAGCGGAGACTGAAGAGAGTCCTTGGGAGAACGGGAGACATTGACAGTAGAGTTATTCAACAAGACACATGTTGCAGATAATGAGCGAGCTTCCTGGCCTCTTTCTGACAAAAAACACTATCATCCATGACGTCACACACATTTGTTTCCATGCATAGCTAAGTAGTGTAATCCTGAACTCAAAGGATGTGCCCCATCTCCTATTCAACCATTCAACATTACTTACTAATGGAATGCCGTTTAGAAGTAAATGGGAAGTAAGTAATTTGTGAAGAACCTACAGTTAAGGGGGCTCAATAGAAAAATATTATGTTTTTGAAGTGAAACTTCTTTACCCGCGGTAGGGGTAAGTCCAGAGCTTGTGTAACGCTCAAATCGTCACGAAATTAGTGTCACGCTCAAAATCGTCACGAAATCAGTATGGTGTGACGGAACGGACTGCACAGAAAACAATCAACTCAATGATTAGGCTTATCGAAAATTTAAAAAATCAGGAACGGACTGCGCAGAAAGCAATTAACTCAATGATTAGGCTTATCGGAAATTTAAAAAAATCAGGAACGGACTGCACAGAAAACAATCAACTCAATGATTAGGCTTATCAAAAATTAAAAGAATCTGAAACGGACTGCGCAGAAAACAATCAAGTCAATGATTAGGCTTATCAAAAATTAAAAAAATCAAAAAATTAGAAAAAACGAAAATCCAAAATTTAAAAAATCTAAAAATCCAAAATTCAATTTAAAAGAAATCAGAAATCCAAAATTTAAAAAATAAAAAATTCAAAACTAAAAAATCCAAAATTTAAAAACAAATAATCCAAAATTAAGAAATAAAAAATAAAAAATCCAAAAAGTAAAAAATTCAAAGATAAAAAATTTAAAAAATCTAAAATCCAGAATTAGAAAACGTCCATAAACCCAATATTAAAAAGCCCAACAATCCAAAATTGAATATATCCAAAAATTAATACAAGTTTCACTTCTGTCGCTTGGCGTTCCACGCACACTTTTTGTTGTTGTTGTTGTTGTACAAAGTGAGTTTTCGTTCCTAATATTGTACCTTTTATGTTTTTCAGGTAAGTGCCAGCTGATATAAATCTTTGAGAGTAACTTCTGGAGATTTAAGTGAGTAACTCTGTTTTTAATAATACAGTAGTGCGCAACCGCCATGAGTCCATTTCTAAAACTTAGCATTATCCAAATGTGCAGGATGAAAAGAATATAACTGATCAGATTCAAGGAAGAATTAAAAATAAATATGAAACCTATTTTGCGTTTTGAGAATACGTTTATGGTTTATGAGATAATTTTGGTGAAAGTTCCCCAATAGCGCACTGCCAGATAGCTGTTCCCGTTGGCAATAACCTCTGTCATGCGTATAAAACAGACTACAGTAGTTTAAAGGACCCGGCGTCGACCGGGATTTGTTTTTGCTTCTATTTCGGAATAAACTGTTAGAGATGGGGACTGTTAATCAGGTTGTGTAGTTGTTTCGAATTCAAAGTGAGGAAAAAAGCTATCACACTCAAATTATTCCCTCATAAAACGCAAAATTTCTATTTTTATCGCTTGGGATTCTGCATTTATTGCTTCTACACACTATGGGTGTCTGTTGGATTAAGAAGAAACAAATTTCTCGAACATAAAATTTGATTGTATTTAGAGGATATTTCATTTCCACTCTCATGTTCCCATACAACCGTTTTGGGGCTGAAATAAAAAAATTAATTCAAATGACTTGCACACTTTGATCCTTGGGACGTAATAATTTACTGCGAACTTTGGTCTAAAAATGTTCCAGTGCATCTTTATTTACATGTTTATATAGGGCTTACGATAAACTTTGGTCAAAGCCTGGAGATTTGTAAGAAGAGAATATTTTTAAATATAGTGAACGCCGCTTAGTGTAATCACGGATAATGTTTTCAGTCGGATAATGTTATCACTTTTATGAAGTCCCGTACGGATTAGGGCTAATACTGATACGTTGAAAAAAAAATGTTATATTTTCCTCTTTGAGGCTTTATTTCCAGGTACTGTAGGCCTACGTCATTCAAAATTTCGTTTTTAAAGGATTCATTTCTAACTCAACTGTATTATGTTGTACTGAAAGTAGCAATTCTTTTCCCAGCTCACAGAATTACCAGTTCGAGGGGCTGGCATTACCTAACTTTCTCTTTTAAGCAATAAAAATGTTTCATACCACAGTTAAGCTGCAGCTTTTGATTTATGAAGATAACAGTGTTGACATGCATGATGGCTAATGTAAAATGAAAAGACTTTGAACAGACTGACGTTGCATGTTTTGCTATGCGGAATTCACCACAGATTAGTATAGACTTCCAAAAACAATCGTAACTGAGTTTGGAGTATTGGTTAATGGACTCCTATAGGAAAGTAAAAACAATTTAAAACTTTTGTTACCGGTACTGATTGAAAAAATAGTTGTTTGCAGTCTGTTACTGCATTAGCCTATGAATTGTTCAATGATTCAAAGTTATTTTATGAATAAATATTTTTTATCCTTTTTTGCAGTGTATTAGCCTATCTTATAATTAATAAATAAGTCATTTAATTCCTTCGGCTACTGTTATCAATCAGTTAATATTATCAGATTAGCTGCATCCCGAAGTGATCACAACAAGCGGCGTGCACTGTACATGTTAGGCCTATATGGGGATGAGTTTTTATCCTAAATACACACTTCCCACGCGACTATCGCAATATAGCTTGCATCATTGATACCTAGAGTTCTGAGGTCTAATATATTCATAGATGTTTACAGAAGTGACTCTTGAAGAGCATTACAATCTTGGACAGTGATATATGGAGTGCATCCGAAATAGTACATTGCCCCGTAGCAATAAACTGATGATCCCGGTCTACGTGCACCTCATGAATGTTTCAAACAACAAACATACATAATGCATGTTGGAAATAGAAAAAAAAAATACGTCAGCTCAGAAATTTATGATGTTCCGGCCAACGACAAAAGGCACACTTGAAACGACAGAATATAGTACCTGCCCACTTTACCTATTTACTTTACTTCCAAGTTCGGTTACCTTTCCTTTGGATCATTTAAATTTAACTTTCGTAGGTCTACAAGCACTTCCATACTGACCCGCAGTTGTGTTTGTTTTTGTAATTAGAACGTGAGATGTTAATAAACAAGATGGGGAGAGTATTATCTTTACCAGAATCGTATAACTCTACAGAATCTTCAATGAAAAGGACTCACTGTACTTCATCGCTCCAGACTTTACAATTTGATGCATTATTCTGCGTCTCCATTGATAAACATTTAACACCAACATGTCAATATTAACAAGTTGATATTGACATGTATATTGCAGTTTCGCGTTCCAATTGACTTGACATGCAAACCCAGCGTGTTGCACTTAACATTTTCAGATGTTCCTTTGTTTTCCGGAGAAAATGGACAACATATAAAGTCAATGGACTGGTCGGTCGATATCGGCTTTGTTTCGGGAATTTCCGGCAAACAGAAAGCGATCGACAGCTTAATCGGCTTTGGTTCGGGAATTTCCGGGAAAACAAAAAGCAATGGACAGCTTCCTCAATATTGCCGGAATCAATTTTGTATTATGTGAGTATTTGGTATATCAATCTTCTCAATAGTATTGCATCTACTTTTAAAATTATTTTTATGGCATACTCCACTGTTGAAAAGTGTGATAATTATTTTGAAAAGATCAAGACATCGGTACAAAATTAGTATTTAAGAAAGTCATAGACAGTTAACAAGAAGATAATAATATATAAAATTACTCTCCTTTTGTAACGTTGGCTGCCCTCTTCAGAGGAGTTTTCTTTTTGAATGTTATTTATTATTCATTAATTTCCGTTCATAACCGCACCAACCCATGTTGACCTATATGACTGTAGTGGAGACAGTTGTTAATTTGCAAACCACTTGACTTGCATGCGTCAACAAGTTGATGATAAACATTTAACATAATTATGTTAACTGCAACATGTTGGTGCTAAATGTTAAGTAGTGGAGCCCCGGCTTTACATTCCTTCTTTTGCTGTGTCATTCATAGTAGCTTGAAACTCCTTTAATCACCAAAACAGACATACTGAAGAAATGAACTAAAATATGCACTGTGTTTCTACGATAGAATTTTAAAAGTCATTTCCCGTTCATGCTATCATGATGGCGAGTTGAATTTACAGAACATAGTGCCGGCTACCTTACTTACCGCATAGGTGCCGTCGTCATTTCAAACCCAAGATCAATGTCCAGGAACTGACGATGAGTATCATACGACAAGTTGAGCCTGTTTAATTTTTAAGTAAAACTAAACTAAACTCCCTGAATAGACATGAAAATCAGAATACGTAGATTACAATGAGCATTAACAACATTGCTACCAACCAATGCCTACATTGCCTGCATGAGATTAAGAAGGGAGTGCACCAAGATGAAATACGAGTAACGTGTTAAGCTTGGAATATTTAGAGCATCATTTCTCGAGAATATATTTGTATTTAAATATTATTTCACGTAATTTTTTCAGGTTGTTCCTATATCGTAGAAAAAATTCTATGTGACACATGTGTATGAAGTGTGTAACATAGGCTATTATAAGAAATAAAAAACAACTTGACAGCGTCCCTTTTTTTCTAACTTTATCAGAGATTTTGTTAAAACATACTTCTCACACGAGTATCGCCATATTGTTTTATATATGTCTGGTTTTTATTAGAAGTTCAGACGTTTTCAAACAAGATGGAAATTAGCTTCGGAACAGTTCCTACAGAACCAGAATTTGACCTCAGCACGTGGACTAGACGCCATTAAATGTGATTCCGAGTCCCCCTCGTTTAAACTGAACTTGGCGTAATGAATGGCAGCAGGAATGATTTCAAATAGCCGTAGCCTATATCATGACTACGATGCGTAGCATGGTCCTTGTAAAACATTTACTAACGGACTTAAAATTAATGACGTTTTGTTGTACTAATTACCGCTGTTCATAACTCATGTGGTAGCATGCCAACTGAAGTGTACAAAGGAGGGGGGAAATGTAACTTACTAGGATGTGCCCGCGGCTTCGCCCACGATAATTAATTGAAAAATTAGAAATTAATAGTATAATAATTATTAAAGCATTATATTTATTAACACTTGCACGCGAATCATTCTTAAACTAAACCATTAATAATATTAATGAAACAGCTAAAATTCCGGCTTTAGAGTACATTCCACGATTAGAAATTGCCACCTGGGAAAATGATCTCAGATTCGATTATGCAGTTCCAAAGATAACTGTGAACCACTGCCTTCTAAACTGTATAGGCTAATTCTCGTGCGCAATTCTCGAGACGGCGGTGGATAATACGTATCTTTTTCAACTGTTTGTTGACAGATGAATGAGATGTGAATTTTATTTGATAAATTCAGTGTAATTTTCAGAAATTATATAATTTTTCAAGAGATTTGGATTATTATTATCAGCGATATTTCAAGAGTTAAATCATCAATATTTTACTGCTGGTGCCCCCGGCTTCGCACGCCATTATTCATTGACTCCAGGATTTTTAAGAAATGTACACTGGTAGATTATTAAAAATGTTTGTGGTTCAGAACTATGAAAATTGTAAGTAAAAATAAAATTAGAATATTTGTTCATTGTGTTCATTTCACTTAGGCCTTATATAATAAAGAAACGGTTTTCATAATCTTGTAGTCGTCATGAAAGTTTAGACTGCTAGAGACGAACATCGCCGAGTATACCCGATTATTCCCGATGTCTCACGAAGCGGGCGAGCAAGCACGCTATTTAGGGCCGTTGAATTGTATAAGAGTAGATGCTCAGAATAACGAAATAGTAGGCTATATTCAGGGCTGGGCGAATAATTTACCTATAAGTATTTTGGGCGTAAACTACATGTAAAAACGTATTGTAAGAACAGTATTTACAGTAGAACTCCAGTTATCCGGATTAATTAGAAATGGACCCAATCCGGAAAATCAAATTTGATATGAAAAAAAGGTATTTTTTTTAAACTAGATTTTGCAGTACTGTACTTATATGAAGGACCGCCGGTGTGGTCTTGTGGTTAGCGTCGCTGACTGCAGATCCGTCGGCCCGGGGTTGATCCCCGGTACCTCCTCGTATTTTTCTGAGGTAGGGAGAACTGTAACGGGGTGCACTCAGCCTCGTGATTCAAATGAGGAGCTACTTGATAGAGAGGTAGCGGCTCCGGTCATGGAAACCATTAACGGCCGTGGGTGTCGGCATGCTGACCACATGCCCCCAATGCTTCCATCTAACTATGGTAGATGACGCAGAGGTCTGGTGGTAGGCCAACTTCGTACAGGGAGTTTAGTTTTTAGTTGTAGTTACATCAAGGGACATATCGACGTATCGACGTATCGATCAGAGTTAGTTGTCTTGCCGACAAACTGTCGATTTTGAAAGCTAAAAGTTTTGATTTTCGCAAATAAATAATTAATTGGTCCTGAAAGTGGGTTTCTCAATGCTCTTGCTGCAAAAACCACTGTAATATGGCCTCAAAGCGACCCGGATAATTGGCGATCCGGACAGTTTTTTTTTTATTATTTTTTTTAATTATTATCCAAGTTTTAACCTTATTTTACCCGAAGGTATATTAAGGTTATAGGTATTAACAATCACTTAACATATCTAAATATTAAAGTAATAACTTATATGTACAAGAGTATTGAGTCATGAGATGGCTAACAATTTAACATGAGATGACTAACACTATTTGGTTAAAGTCTAGTTTTAACAAATATATAAATTTAGAGATAGTGTATGAAATGGCTAACAACATACGCTAATAGTTAACTTAGTTGCTGATACAGCATCTGATATACATTTCTAACTATAGAACTTAACTATTGGTACAATTTTATATTTGGAAATATTGTATTTAAAAATGATATAAAGTATTTATATGATTTACGGTTTACTAAAACATCTGTGAGTGGCTTAGTAAGTGTGCAGTCCACAGATTCCAACAGCAATCTAAGTTCATATCTCTCACTATGAAGATCCGGACAGTTGTAGTTCGGATAATTGAGATTCTACTGTAATTTATTTTGACAATGTTATAAATAAATTGGAAGAAAAATTCAAATTTCACATAAGATTTCAAAATAACGTACAAGAAATAAACTTCAATCTCTGCAGTAGTTTGACCTGCAAAAAAAATGGTCATATATTTAGAGTAAAGAAACTTTTGTTTCGTCCACTCACCAATATATTGAAAAACATGAGTCATTCTGCATAGATCCTTTATTTTAACTTTTCCTCTGATTCTTGAGAGGAAAATGTATTCTTAATCATTCGGCCTGCTCAGTTCGGCTATCGTCGATCTTAACCGTTCGTCTGTTCGAGCCGTGTGTTATTTTTGCGAACGTTTAATTTTTTTGGAGTAATCTTATGCTATACAGTATCATCGCTGATGTTGATGTTGATGACCTTATCACTTTAAAATGATAAATTAAATTTTCAGATTTTCATGAAAAAGTGACCTAAAAGAATTTTTTTAAATATTAAAATATTAAAGTAATGATTACATTTTTTTTATTTTAAAACTTAACTAATGTTATTGGTAACTGTTTTCTTTGCAGTCCGACACGGGATTATGAATTGTGTGAAATACTGAGTCTCGAGCATTATTTTAAGGGTTATTAGTTCTCTTAGTAGGGGAGACCGGACTTGGTTGTCACACTTTTCAATCAAACATATTTTTTTAATATTCCTATCGGTTTTTTAATTTATCTAATTATCATATCAGTTCTTTCAACTCTTTGGCTTATTGAAAAAGAAAGTTCAAAACAAACATTGAAATAGAAAGTATTTAAATTTAATCTTTAAAAAAAAAAGTAAAATGTGACAACCAACCCCAGCTCAGGGTTGGTTGTCACAGTCATTGGGGTTGGTTGTCACATTGCAAAAAAATAACTGGAATAAAAATGTTGTAAGTTCAACTGTGTGGTATTTAATACTCAGGAAAGCAAGGAAAGCATTCCCATAATATAACATCAATATTATTAAACTGTTGACAAAAACAAAGTGTTGTATCATGTGACAGATTAAATTTTGACTGATACATGGGGTGGAGTCTAACAAGGAACTTTTTGTTTCTTTAAAATTGATAGAGAAATGAATAAACATTATTATAGCATAGAAATCTTGCATCACCTTCAATCTCTTATGTTAGGCTTCTAATTTGGTCTGTTGGACCACGAGACAACCAATCCGGACGGGGATGGAAGTCACATGTGACAACCAACCTCTTGACGCCATTTCGGAATTCCATTGCTCTAGCGAGCTTTTCTACCAAGCAAAAGCCGAAAAGAATATAGCAATATACTCCTAAATAAATGTATTGTTTAACGTAATATAGAAGATATTTGTAAACTTATCCGTTTACGAAGAAGTAGAAGTAAACTTCAGAGCAAATATTTTATTTTCAACACAGCAAATCACAAATCTTTCAACAATGGACACAAAACTAATACCTGCTTCGTGGGAAACTGCAAGGGGTGCTATAGTAGGTCTGTCTTAAGATGGCACAGTTCAGAATAAAGAGACAGAAAATGTTTGGCAGAAGTCAGGTATTGGAAAGAAAGAGATAGAAACAGATACTACTGTAAAGGTTACTCGCTCCAAAAATGTGCTGCTGCCACTATGGCGAGGGTGGAAGGGGCGAAACACCATCCGTGTAACTACAAGAAGCAGTGGTGGTCAGTGAAGTTGAGGAGTCTAGATTATTTTCATCTTCTGATCCTACGTCACTTTCATCAGAATCTGAATCGTCTAAATTTATAACGAATTTGTCCAACACCTCGTCCACAAGACCATCTTTGACCCAATAAAATTCCTCAATTGTTTTTACATGATCACACGCATTTTTCCACTGCACTGAATTAACTCTTTCCACTGCATCCCTGAACAGTTTTTCTAGGTCACTAATTCTAAAATTAATATTCGTTTTTGCCACGTGACCCTTAACCTGTGCCCATATTAGTTCAATAGGGTTTAAGTCACAATGGTATGGCGGTAGACGTACAACAGGGATATTCCCCCCCCCCAAAAAAAAAAAAAATTGTAATATTAAGCAAAAATTATTCAAAATTGATTAGAACATAACCCAAATACTTAAATTAAAGCAACGACATTCATTATTTTGAAATATTTTTGTAAGAAAATGCTGAAATGTTCATTTTGTTTTCAATTGTGTACTGGGAATAATTGATTTTTATGAGTAAAAACTTCCCTCTCTACTTTGGTCCCCCCCCCCCAAAATGTCTCGCTGGATTCGCCCCTGTACAGTACTGGTTTTGTTGACATGGGATCAAAATTGATATCTCGTTCACTTAACCATTTTTGCATGTCTGCCTTTAACGTGGAGAATGTTGGAGGTTTGTTTAGTTCTTTCGAATGGTAGCTAGCGTTATCCATTACTATTACAGAATTTGAAGGAATATTAGGAATTAAATTTTGAACAAACCAGTTCTTAAAAACGGTTGCATCCATCTCTTCATGGAAATCCTTGGTGGATTTAGACTTGAAACATAATAGAGCATTGGGGATAAAACCAGATTCAGATCCCGCATGCACCACTATAAATCTTTGTCCTTTTCCTAAGGGCACTCGCAGAGGTGGTTTAAGTTCGCCATCAGGGTTTTCACTAGGGCTGTACCGATTAATCGATTAATTGAGCTGATTAATCGATTAAATATTTAATCGTCGATCAATTACATTTTCCGATTAATCGGTTTAGTCGAATTCTGAAAAACGTGTTTCGAGAAATGGGTCAAATGACCAAACTCTTGTCTCAGTGCCGAGTGAGAGAGTTTTTAGTGCTACCGGTATTATTGTAAACAAGCTAAGATCGTCTCTTGAACATTCAAATATCAACAAACTCGTATGTCTCAAGTCTTGACTGAAAAAGTAACCGGAAATGTAAGTTTTGTATATATTCTTTCACTAGTTAACTAATAATGGTATTCATTAATTCAGGATTTCTTCTGATTATCTGTAGTGTAGTAGTTATTAAACGTGTAAAACAATATTAAATGTACACTTTGGTTTCGTCTAAAATACCGACCTATTTGTCGATTAATCAGTCGATTAATCGATTAAAGTCAAGCGTTAACTCGATTAGAAATTTTAATCGATTTTCAGCCCTAGTTTTCACACATCCAAACCTTGCCTTTGGTGTGGTTTATATTAACCTACGTTTCGTCTAAATAAATAATCGGACGGTTAGAATTGCGTAAGACTTTCAGTTCCCGTAAGTATTTGAACCGTTTGACAACGACATCAGATCTTTCCATTAACATTTTTTGTCCCTGGCTATTTCTTACATATCGGAATTTTAATTGTTCTAATATCTTATGCAGCGCCCATTTACTTCCATTAAACAGATTTCCTTGTGTTATTGCTACGCGTATTTTTTCCAATGCCGGTAGAAAGCGTGATGAGTTTTAATCATATATCGCACGGCGTATGGCAGCAGCATTGAATGGATCAATTGTAGACTTCACAGGAGTCGTATCAGGTCGCTTTTTTCCAGGTGTGCGTAGAACATTTCCATTTTCCACCGATTTTATTTTCTCGTCTAATATTCGGTACACTGTTCTCCAAGAAACACCAGTAGCAGCAGAAGTTCTGTCAATAACATTTGTCACTGATATGGTCGGCCTTCCGTTTTTAAGAGCGTCCAACTCTTCTTCAAAGAATTTATGTAGCCTATATTGCATACATCTGATTGTAAGGGTTTTCCTCGTTTACCAACACCAAACACGATTATTACGAATGTCAATGAAATAAAAAACGCAATAAAAGCTAAATCGAATAAAGATGAATATTATAATACATTTTGGAAATCTAATATATAAAATCGAAAGTGTGTATGTTTATGTTTGTTCCCTATACAAATCTACATTTCTTTACCAAATTACACGAAATTTTGCACACATACCCAGTTAAGCCCGGGAAGTAACGCGGTCAACATTAAAATTGAAGAAAATCACTCCTTCCCTTGAAAATTATATAATTTGTGAGAATATTATACTAAAAAAATGAAATCCCATTCAGTTGTCAAGACAAAAGTTTATTGTTTACACAGTTCATATGGGGCTTTGGACACTACATAATATTGGACTTAACGACTTTTGATGCTATCGATGTAATACATTTGTAAAAATAATTCTTGAAGTATAAAATCCACGAAAATAAAGCACATTGTGATGCAGTCACATAACTTTCTCTACCCTGGACATAAGAAATATTTTCTCACTTCACATTTTGATGTAGAATAAGAGGTCGTATTGCAGGGACAACTTAAGTGTGTGAGTATGCTATATCAGAAGTCATAGGCCCTAAGCATGGGATGGAACATTTTGAGTCCTATGCTCGCAGTATATTATGTCCCGGGTTTTAGGGGAGGAAAGTATGAAAGTTTCTCATTTCTCTTTTATTTCAGCCCCGAAACGATTGTATGGTAACATGAGAATGAGAAGTAAAATTTTCCGTCAAGTCAGTACAATCTTTTGTAATTTATGTTTCTTCTTATTTCAACCCCTCCCAAGCATGATGTGTAGAAGCAACGGAATGCAGCATTCGACATCCTCTATGAACCATAAAAAGCTATATCTAGCGTTTTCTGATGGAATAGTTTTAGTGTGATAAATCTTTTTCTTCATTTCAAGTTCTACATACATATTATATAAGGACCTAGAGTTTCAAAATCGAAAGTTCTCCAAGGGTTAATTTCAAATTAAAAAATACAAAGCCCGGGCGACGCCGGGCCTTTTCAGCTAGTATAAAAGAAATAAATATTTAGTACAACACTCTTCACAATAACAAGCCGCCACGTCTGCTTTTAAAACGACAACCGAATGACATCTGGAAATACTTGGACTACAAATTTCTGTATTACCCCACAACTTTCTCTACCACACTGCCAGTGGGGGGTAGTGGAGTGAGTAACTTTCAGCTACCTGCTGTATTCTGTGCCAACTTAAAACAGCCCTACTATAATGGTCAAGGGAGCATTTTTCCCACTTAAAACCAATCAATCCTGCCAACTGTGTATCCAGTTACATGTAGTGAGACAACCATCCCGTGTGACAACAAAGTCCGGTCTCCCCTATAGCGCTGGGGTCGACTCAGCCTCTAGCAGAAATGAGTACCAGGAGGATTCCTGGGGGTAAAGGCGGCCGGTGCGTAACCTTACCACCTTCATGTGCCGATATCTAAAAATCTGGGAGCCTCAACCTCCTGGAACCCTCTAGGCCTCCATGGCCTGTAATAAGGAACACTTTACTTTTACTTCTTTTAGCCTACTATTATCCTGCCGGTTGTATTATTTGGATGTGAGACGTGGTCGCTTACTCTTCTGGAAGAACAAAATCTGAGTGTGTTCGAAAACAGGAGGCTTAGGAAAATATTTGGGCCTAAGAGAGATGAAAATGGGGACTGGAGAAAACTGCATAACGACGAGCTTCATGACCTGTATTCTTCACCGGATTTAGTAAGGGTAATTAAGTCACGGAGGATGAAATGGGCTGGACATGTTGCGCGCATGGGGGAGGAAAGACTTAAGTTACTTCAAAAGTATTAACTGGGAGCCCCGAAGGGAAAAGACCACTTGGAAGACCTAGAGGTTGGTGGGAGGACAATGTTAGGATAGATTTAAAGAAAGTAGGATTTGCGAGGGATGGTTGGATGGAGTAAGCACAGAATAGGGTTGAATGGCTGGCTCAGGTAAGCGCGGTATTGAACCTGCGGGTCCCATAAAATAGATAATATTCCTTTAGCTTGGTTGGGAATTGTCTATTGCCATTGAGTAAGTAATTATTACTTCTTTGACTCTGTACCTTAACAACAGCTGTTCTAAGTGATTATAATTAGGCTAATACTGGTATAAGTTTATATCATCACAATTCCTGGGACAGGTGGGCCTAATGTAAAGCAAGGAAATCCAGTTTTTTCTCCTACAGTGCGCAGATCTACGAAGAAAAACATTTCACAACCCTACGCCTAATGTTTAAAATTTAGACATTCTGAATTTAACAGAAAAATAACAATATAGGCCTTCTGTAATTAACTATAGTATTGGTACAAAATAAAAGATATAATCAGTACGATACATAGAGGGCATTGTTATTATTGTTGCTGGACAGATTGGTATGTCTATCAGTATATAGATACCAAGCGTATCTGTGCAAGAACTCAAAAATAAGGAAGTGCGCGAAAAAGAGAAGTCAATAAAATGAGCTAAGCAGCAAAGTTGGATCCAACTTGAGCAAAAAATTATACACGTTTTTTAAACAAGTCCTTAATATTTATAAAGTGAAATTGCAATTTGCTAGTCACACCTCATTTCTTAATGGTGGTTGTGCATGAGAGTCGCAAAAGGGATCTCTGCTACAGAAATTACAGTAGCCTAACAGCAATTTTATTGTACTAGAAATTGCAACACTCATTCTTGATGTTTATTGGTCTTCACAAGGTATAGTTCCTTCTTGCATTGAGTGTCCACTTTATGGCTGAATCCGGGATGCAGCCCTCCCCGTAAAACACGGACTAAAAGCCGGGGAACTTATCTCTCTCTTCATTTACTATATGTACCGCTACTTATCAGTGTACACAATTATCTCAGGAATTATCCCATATGGAGTCATGGGGGTGGAACGCGAGTTTTATGAGGTATAACCTCCCTCCCTTAATGCTGTTATACACACAAGAAAACAACGCCCTCTGTATGGAAATACCGAACATATGACTGTCTACAGTTGCGTGTTTGTATAACATGTATTGAAAGTCATATAAGACAATATAAATATTCATGTAGGCCATGTTTTCATGATGTGTAGTAGTTTTATTACTGGGTATAACCAATCGATTCGCCCGCCTTTATTAATTCAACCGCTAGAAGCTTTTTATATCATCTATTTAATGCCAAATATTTAAAACATTACATTTATTAATACTGACATCGTTTTTAGAAAAATTGCATTGAATTACATAATTATTTCTTTTTTAAAAATTATATTGTTAGGCGTAGTAAATATTAACGACTAAAACGAATATGCCAATATATAGGCACACAAATTCGAAATGATGCGATTAAAATGAACCATATATGTTCCTGACCCTTCAGTCATAAACAATTAAAAATTAATATTCAAACAGCTAAGAATATGGCTTCCAGGCGAATTACACGATTAGAGCGCATGCCGGGAAAAAAACCACATTAGATTTAAGTTCCCTAGAAAAAAAATGTATAGTGAAATGCCATATTATTATTAATGATATTAAATAGTTTTAATTGGTTGGCACTATGTTATATAAAATCAGGATTAATAATAATAATAATAATAACAACAACAACAATAATAGCTTATTTAACCTGGAGAAATTAAAGACCGAAAGTTTTTTCTTTCACTTCAAATACATTAAATGACACAACATAACACATTAAACGATTTAAGATATATTAAATGACACACTAAATGATATGAAAGAAATTAAGTGTTACAAATACAATTTAGTTATGCAAAAGCATTAAGTGATAGAAACTTAATTAACATAGCACATCAAAAAGATACACTATTAAGTACTATGTATATGTGCTGTTAACTGCGATCTGAAGGTTGACAGTGACGGGCAGCATTCTCAGCAATAAGAATGTTTTCGATCGATAAAGATCGATATGCTTTATTTTTGCTTGTTTCTTTCTCTTTATCTTGGAAAAGTCTGAAAAGACCCATTAATAACCTTTCTTGTTGTATAATTTTTCGTTATTGTCAGCCTAGACGTCATATACTGTTTCACATCTTACTCCCCATTCCTCACTTGTACCATCTTATACATCTCATGACTACACCATTTCAACCTCAATTTCGGAAAAAGTAATTTCAATTTCGGAAAAAGTAATTTCAAATTCGGAAAAGGTAATTTCAATTTCGGAAAAAGTAATCTCAATTTCGGAAAAAGTAACTTCAATTTCGGAAATACGAGGGCTATTTTTTAAAACATTCGATGGGGCATAAAATGAAAACCACAGTGAAAATCAAAACTGTTTTATTTGGAACTCTTAGGTACACCTTCTAGCTACTTCTGTACATAATCTCGCTCCGATTGAGTCATTTGTCCTAGCGTGGTACCAACTTTACTATACCCTCTTCATAGCCCTCGTATTTCCGAAATTGAAGTTACTTTTTCCGAAATTGAAATTACCTTTTCCGAAATTGGAATTACTTTTTCCGAAATTGGAATTACTTTTTCCGAAATTGAAATTACATTTTCCGAAATTGAGGTTGAAAAGGTGTAGACTTCGGACTTTTAGGTCGCTAAAAATGCTGTTTTAGGTACCTAAAATAGGCTCTAAAAATTGGGAAATAGGTTCTAAAAATCGTAAAATAGTCTCTTATAAAATCGTTCAGTTGCCAATTTTCTGAAATATCTCAATTGCAATGCAGAATATTATATTTATTGAAGTCACCATTAATCAATAATTATGATAAAACACAGATATGGGCCTATGGTACACATAATTATATAGACCTATTACTAGGGCCTGTATTACTACCATAACAGTGAAAACCTAATCCCTGCGCCCAGAAGCTACGCACGCTAGCATATTCAACCCCTTGTATCCCTCAGTGATTCAGAGAACTAAGTATTTTTTAGGTAGATTTTCGAAGAAAAATCTACCTATTGCAATGGATACCACTTTATGATTTTCGAAAAATTCTTTCATATCTTTACGTTTCATGCTCCCCTAAGTACGAAACCACCGCCCGTTCAAAAAAAAAATTGTGATATTTATATATATATATATATATATATATATATATATATTTATATTTGTATCTTTACACGATAGCGGCCGTAATTTTGAAGATATTTGAACCAAATTTTATTATGTTATTTCTAGGCCCAATAGTTCGGACAAGTTCGTTAATGGGCAAAATTGGCCCAAGGGAGTGGTCGGGGGAGAGGGTTGAAATTTTTAAAAATGTATATCTCGGCCCCTATGAAGTATAGAGGGAAACTTTGTTTGAATAAATTAGAGTACTCCCTATGGAGTTCACCGTGACACCAACGATTCGGGGGTTCGAGTGAGGGTGGGGGTGGGGGTGGGGGATGAAAATTCGAAACTTTTGAAACCACGTCTTGTGGGGTATCGTTGAAAAGCTCTTGATGAGTACTCTATAAATCAATAAATAGTTTCTTAATAGCTCTCATATGACGCGAGATTTTAATGTTTGAAAATAATAACACTTGAAAGAATTATTATAATATCATAATTTTGTCTTGTTTAGCGGCTTTGCTAATTTTATTCATTGCTGATCTTGCGCACGGCCTCCCAGAATATTATATCCTATTATTGTTGTCAAAACAATTGATTGTAGGCTCTTCCTCTTTACTGCAGGTTTGCCATGCCAAGGCTAAAGAAGAAGAGTGCTATGCAGCGACAATAAATTAAACCAAAAGCACTTCGAAATCTACCTCCGCCTGTAGGCCTGCCTAAAGGGATTTTTTTTTTAAACTGGATGTGGGAGTTGGGAGAAAAACACTAAATTTTCTTGGGAATTCCAAGGAATTTTTCTACTGAAGACGAAACATTCCTTCTATTTAACCACGTCACGAATGTGTCATGTATTGCATATTCAGAGCTAAAAATTTTGTACGAACTGAAAATAAATGCTAGAATTTATAACAAAAAATAACTTATTTTGAACTTTAGAGGGAAAACATGCAAAAAGGCAATATTAGGCTCTAACGTAAAAATAGGCTGTTTTAGGTCCTATAAAAGTATCAGTTTTAGGCATAGTCACTTATGAAACATGCATATACAAGTTTTCGTCCATATATCACTTAAGGATTAAAATAGGTTTTTACCTAAAATCCGAAGTCTAGTCATGACTACTGACAACAACATCACATCTTGGATTTTTTCGTTTTGCCTTTCGCTTAATAGGGCAATGTAATATTTGACATCATCTGAAGCCTCATCTCAGAAGAGTTGAAATGAAATGTGAGGAACGTCTTGAGGAAGGTTCTTACTTGTGTATCACATTGTAATCAGTATTTCTTCTCATTAAGATGGCGGCTCCCAGATAATGAAGCTCCCAAATACTATCCAGAGCAGCGCCATCCAGTCGACAACTCGGCTTTTTTGTTCAGCGGCCTTAAAAATACGTAAATCCGAGATAACTCGCTCTCCTGATTGTTTATTTCAATTTTACGAAACGGCGTGATGAGTTAAACATGGAATTAACAACTCGTAAAAATGAAGATTCATCGGCGCCAGTTGTAACTAAGGAACTATGTTCTGCGTCACTGACAGTAACTTCTCTGTGACAAACTTGCCTATATATCCGTCGTTACATTCTTATCCACGAGATGGCAGAGAAGTCGCACCGCCACTAAGTACTACATTTTTAACGAGACAAGAGACTTAATCTTATTAGCAATGTTTTTTATTATATTAAACCAGAAAGTGAATAAATTGTGTCAATATATATATATATATATATATATATATATATATATATATATATATATATATATATATATATATATATATATATATATATATATATACGAGGGTCATTCAATAATTAAAGAGACAAACTGACCTGGAGAAAAACAGTTTATTTTTACAAAACAAGACTTTTCCTACTTTTCAACATAATCCCATCAACATTTGTGCACTTGTCCCAACGGGTTACTAGCTTTTTTATACCGGCTACAAAGCACTCTTTGTCTTGGATCCGGAGCCAATTTCGCACAAATTTCTTGATATCCTCGTTATCCTGGAACTTCTTCCCACGTAATGCCTACTTCAGTGGACCAAACAAATAGAAATCAGAGGGTGCAAAATCGCAACTTCAACAGGCCGGCCAGAACGGTGTTCGTCAGTCACTGATTCTCGACCGCTTTTGAACTGTTCCACCCTCTTGTAAAATTTTCCACGGTTCATACAACTTTCACCATACACTTTAGTCATTCCAGAGTATAGCCTATATTAGCTGGTGGGCCTATATTAGCGCCAGTGGGAGCCCGGTTACTAAAATCACTAATTAGTGTACCTCACAAGGTGCTGCATATGACATAACTTGTCTGTCAGTGAGGTAGACCATTGAGGGCAATCAGTCGTAGGAGGAAGGTTCCATCTGGCGCTGTGAATAAAATAGATAATAATCGAAAAATGGTGCCATGTTCGTCCCATTAGTATCATAGCCAAACAATGCGTCCGTTGGTAGGAGACTGCACTAGGTTTTCTCAAGTAATTTACGAAATTGTTTACTGTGCGGTCCAGCATTGGTCTTTAAACATGAGAGAATCTTAGAAGAACTCAACCCTGGGCGCCCAAGTACTGGCGCGATACAGTAAGGGTAGCTTGCAGGAAGGCGGTGTCTATAGAGCTGGGTGGATCCAGTGATGCCGCATGGTCCGCTGTCGGGTGACACAGCTGGTTCCAGACTCGGCTGTTGAGACACAGCACGGGTCGAAAAAAATATCAAATATACTTAACCTGTGTCACAAGCTGCCGCAGTGTTACCATGAAAACGTCAAACGTGTCTAGTAACCTTTATTGAAATTAAATACAATTTTTATTTTAAATTTGCATCTTACATTTATTGAGGTATGAGATGTGGTATTACCTATGGCTTTTGAATTATTTTGACAACTTTTCAAAATGTTAGATCTATATAGGTCCATCCTGTAACTCAATTCTTCGCAATCTACGTAGCCTATCTCTAACTTATGTAAGAGAGTCGCGATTAAATGAAGCGTTCATACAAGTGGTATACCTATACTTATACATTAGAGAATATCAGGAGTCAGAAGAGCGGCCTCTGGCACGATGTAAAAACCTGTAAGCCGTAATAAATAACCACAAACACACCCTTGGTGAAAAACTTCCACCTCCGAGGGAAATTTCTTTAAAGCAATGGACCTGTACTCGTCACCGGATACAGTAAGGGTAATTAAATAACAAAGATTGAAATGGGCTGGACATGTTGAGCGCATGGGGGAGGAAAGACATATATAAAAAATATTGACTGGGAGACCCGAAGGTAAAAGACCACTTGGAAGACCTAGACGTAGGTGAGAGGACAATATTAGAATAGATTTAAGGGAAGTAGGATTTGAGAGGGATGGTTGGATGTAGTTAGCACAGAATAGGGTTGAATGGCGGGTTCATGTAAGTGCGGCAATGAACCTTCGGGTTCCGTAAAATATTCAACACTTCCACCTCCGAGGGGAATTTCTTGAAAGCAAGGGGCCATCATACTCACATCATGCGACAGCGAAGTCCTGCGCGGAGAAAAGAGATAGGCCTAACTAGATAACAGAAAATGTTCCAACCTGTTTACCACCTGAAGGAGGAAGGAGTTCATATGGATCGCATACGAGGGCCATTCAATAATAATTAAAGAGACAAACTGACCTGGAGAAAAAACAGTTTATTTTTACATTTATGCACTTGTCCCAACGGGTTACTAGCTTTTTTTTCATACCGGCTGCAAAGAACTCTTTGTCTTGGTGTCGGAGCCAATTTCCCACAACTTTTACCATACACTTTAGTCATTCTAGAGTATATATTAGCTGGTTTTTCACCTTCAGCAATCAAGAAACGAATCACAGAACGTTGTTCAACCAATGTGGAATTTTCAAGAAGACCCGACATCGATAAACTTAATTTTGAGGTTATAAACAGAGCAATGTTGATCCGTCAGCTGATTAGAACTCATCCCAGTGATGCCAACTTAGAAACCTAAATGTATCAAACGTGTACTACCAATCGTCTTTCCCCCAGACCAATTTGTCTCTTTAATTATATGTTTCCCGTAGATCCTCCCCCTTCTGCGACCGCTACAGTCGGAAAGTACTAAACCGGCATCAACATTAACCCTTTCTCTGCTAATCATTCCCATTCTTTATTCGAGAACTCCCATCATGTCATCTATGGAATTTCTTCCTGAGGATATAAAGTTTGTCGAACTCTCAGAACGTTCAAGATCAAGTAAAAACAACATCTTTCCAGAATACTAGGAGACCCTGAAGGTCCAAAAATAAATCACAATACTCTTTACATGAAAAAAAATCCCCTTTGAAAAGAAAACATATCAGCAACTAGTAAATACTTGCAGCGTTATTCACATTTTATAAATAATTGTGTAAAATGAAAAGAGAGTCTCTTCAATTTTTTTAAAACTCTATCCTCCGCAAGAAGGCCGCAGTTTTGGATTGCGTCCATGCAAACACTGTGCCCCGAGCTCCAAAGAGAACACTTGACCACTAATATTCATGTAATTTACTGTTTACATTCTTAAAACATTTATGATTTTATACTGTTTCAGTTATTTTCGTCCTTTTTCTCATTATTTATACTTACCACTAACTTACTAAGCATCGTATCAATAATGAATGTTATTATTATGATTTAATATAGTTGTAATTATATCTACTCACTAAATACCAGATCACAACATGACTCTCTGCTTTCAATACCTATCCATAGAACATCCTTATATTCCCGGTCTTTTACTGTAACTTCTGCACGTTCCTGGAATCTCCTTCCCTCCAGCATCAGGGTCTGCTGTACGCTGTAAACATTTAAAACTAGGCTAAACGAATATCTCTCCAAAAAAACGATAATCTTTTTGTTTAGGTATAATTCATTTGCGTTTTATTGTTTCTTGTATATTGTAGATATAAGATAAGTTACTCATTATTATTATTTTTTTCTCTCTAGTGTAACACACTTTACTAAAATAGTTTTATTTCATGTAACATAGACTAAATTCACTACTGTATATGTATGTATCTAGTGTATTAGTATTACTTATAGAACTATGTTAGTGTATTTGTTTGTTTCTTCTTTTCTGTCTCTGGTTGAGTGTAAGAGAAGGCCCTAAGGCCTTAACTCTGCCAGATTAAATAATGATTTATTATTATTATTATTATTATTATTATTATTATTATTATTATTATTATTATTATTATTATTATTATCATCATCATCATCTTCATCCCATCCTCGTCTTGTTTGGAATGAGTGTGTGTGAATGGTGTCTCTCGTCCTATATGTTCGTGTTGTCTCGGAGGTGGCCCCGGCATTGGGCTGATCAATCATCTGGGGAGGCCCTCCATGTCCTGGTCTGGTCAAAAAAGTATGTATGTGATCCAAAGATAATCCCTCTCCCGACAGGTCACGGCCCTGTAAGGCCCGGGCGGCTTGGGTCGCTTAAATGTCCCTAAAAGGGAGAGGTGAAACTGAGATAAAGAAGGAAAAGAAGTAATTATCTCTAGTACTTAATTATCTGTCAACTAAACTAAAACTAAAACTCCGTGGCGCTACATCCCTGGAGGGACTTGGCCTACCACCCGACCGATGCGTCATTTCCCGTAGGCAGATGGCAGGATTGGGGGGCATGTGGTCAGCATGCCGACACCCACGGCCGTTATTGGTGGTTTTCTTGACCGGAGCCGCTACTTCTCTATCAAGTAGCTACTCAATTGGAATCACGAGGCTGAGTGTACCCCTACCAGACCTCCCTACCTCAGAAAAATCCGAGAAGGTACCGGGAATCGAACCCGGGCCGACGGATATGTAGTCAGCGACGCTAACCACAAGACCACGCCGGCGGACCTGCCTTAGCTACACCAGACGGAAATAAATGAGGAGCGTCGATTCAAAACGCGTTTAGTCCACAAATAATGATTTTTCAGGAATGACGAAAAACTGTTGTGGCCAAACTATCAAACAAATTTGCAATATTTTTTTCTGATCAGAATCAGTAATTAATATATAGTTAAATGTATTAGGTGTGAAAAATATTCTTTTCATTTACATCTTTTATTGATAGTCAAAGTTTCAAAATAAATGGATTTAACGCGTTTTGACCCAACACTATAATAAAAATCATGTAAAAAGATGGAAGTTAGTATTTTATTTAAGAATTACAAGCACATCTGATTGCACTAATACAAAGTGAACTATTGCCGAAGTATGAAATTGTCAAAATTTAAACAATTTCTGTTTTTTAAGCATGTTAAATCATGGAAAATCTATGCTTCTCTTCTTTTATTATTGACCGCTAATGACATATTTTTCGGCGTCTGGTGAATACCGCTTTCATTAGAAGAACACCTGCAAAAAATAGACGACGTAAAATTTAACGCACCATCTGTTTCGCATGTGATCGTGTCTAAAATGTGGACTCAACGTAATTTGCACCGAACCAAGTTCTGGACTGAACGCGTTTTGCATCGAACCCCATATTTCAGGCTCAATTTTAACGGGGATAGGTTGCGATTTGAAAGAAAAACGTTATGTAGTGTCATGCAGAACACCTCAGAGAATGCGAATCCGCAAAAAAACATTACGATCGGAGGTGGACTTAACGCGTTTTGAACCGACACTCCTATTTAATAAATAAATAAATACCTATGGTAAGGGTAGAGGAAGTAAAAAATTGAAGGTCGTTAGAAACCTTACAATTGGGAGGGTTGCAACAGCTGTAATAATCTTGTAATTCATGGCTATACGTCATCGACTTAACGGTAAAGGCAGTAAACGGAAGTATGATGATTATGAAGGATCTAACTGTAGGTATTAATTCTGAGCACTCACAGAGTCCATTAAAGCCTTTGTTGGGTCAAGTGGCCGGTACACAAATTGAAGATGGCCCCCCTCACCGTTACAATCCAAGCATTCTGTTCACCCTATCCATTCTAATGTTAACGGATCTATTCCCAACTCAAATACTGCAAGGGTAATTCATATTGTTTATAATAACATGTGCCTGCGATTATTTACTCAACAGCTAAATGTTTTATTTAAATAATTTATTTAACAGGAAAGTAATTATAACACATCTAATAACTAGGGTTTGGATGTTTATGACATGTCATATTTTTATTGTAACAACCATTCTCGCCACAAACGCAAATTAAACATTAATTGCACATTTGTTATCCTAATCGGACCGTTTTTATTTTGCATATAAAGTCATATTTTGGTCATATTTCAGTTATAAATTCGGTAAAAGAGCACAATTATGCAGTATGTGTTCTAAGTTGTCGAATTAATTTATTTTTTTTTCGAAAATGAGTCACGAATATTTTGGTTTTACTGTAACTGAAATATGAAGGGACAATAACAAGTAATAGCACAATTCTCTCTTCCTCCTTGATGTTAACAACTTCCAATAGACAGTTTTAAAAATATTTTCAGTTCACATTTGCAATGGTATCTGCAAACTAAACACATTAGAAGTTCTTTACAAGTAAAACTGTAAGTCACCTGTCAAATTGTTAAAAAGTGATTATCTGATTGATGCCCGGTTTCTACAAACTAGTGAATTACCTATGGGTAAATTACCCATGGACAAATTAGTTCCATTTAACCTACAATGATATAATGAGCAAGGCCTTGGAGTTGTATAGTTAATTTAATTCAGAAGGCTTTGATTCTCATTGTTTAAATATTACTATTGATCCTATGAAAGGTTAAATTTTATCCAGCCATCCATGAAAGGATAAATTAACCCGAAGATTTACCCTTGGAAAGATCAAGCCCGAGTTTGTAGGAACATTTTTTCTGTCATTTTCATATTTACCCAGAGGGCATTTATCTAGAAACTCGCCACAAGTGTATGTGATTGCTATCTTTAAATTATTTGTGTTGGTGTGGTGTTATTTTTGTGTAAATTCTGTCCATTGGATAATTTACCCATAGGTAATTCGCGAGTTTATAGAAACCGGCCATGAATTAATTTAGTGTCATTAAACATTTTAACTTGGAACATTTATTTTTAGAAAACACGTTCTTTTATGAGGTCATATTTAGAATTTTGGGTCATATTTAGTCATTTTAAGGTCATATTTGCAGTCATATTTTCTACTTTTTTAGGTCATAAACATCCGAACCCTACTAATAACATTTACATAGTTTTTACATAAATTCCATGAAAAAACATAATTATATTCTCAATTATATTGTTTTTCCGTAACAAATATAAATAATTAAACAAATAGAACGAATCTTATGTTTCCGTATGGGCAAACAGATTCGAAATGAAACTGTTAAAGCATACCACTGACCCATGAACCTTAAAACAGTTAAAACAATTATATCATAAGACCAACAGCCATTTTGGTGCCTTAGAATTTATACTTATCCTTGGGTATATTTAAGTCGCCGACGCCAAATGTGCCATTAATTTTGCCCTATCAGCTTTAGTTTTGTGAGATATGGTATTAACATTATGCATATTATCCCATTTTACGTTTGATATAAATAAAAAACAGTACCTATTTTTAGCTTCTAAATCACAATACATTGCACATTACACACTAACATTACAATAACAATATAGCATGGATCTTTCAAAAATTTGATATTATCACATTTATGATATTATCGGTCATTTATGACTTATGAGCAGGCTTTAAAACTTAGTGCCCGATCGAATATGTTAACAGCAACCGTACCGTACAGACTTTGCTCGGCGTATGCCCTAGCTACCATATGCTAGTTCACGTGATAGTAAACAAACAGTAATACAGATATAGGAAGACCACAAAATAACTTCTCATTATCTAAACTCACATTACAAGCATGCAAAACGATACTTTCTCCTGTTTGTGTATAATAGTCCCTCCCAAATGTTTCAATATATGTTTGCATTTTAGAACACTTTACTTTCGGCATGCCGAACACGTATAAACACGCACAATGACAAGGTACACTGTTGACCAATTTGAGAGGCACCGTACCACAAGCGCATTCACTTCTCAGTACTGCTATCAGCTACTGTCTTATCAGCCTACGCAATCAACCCCCACCCCCTATACTCAGGTTGTTGGTAACCGGAATCAACTCCCTCTGTGTGTTCGGGCACTAAGTTTTAAAGCCTGCTTATGAGCTGTCAATTTGAGGGCCAAAAAATAATCCAGCTTTTAGTTTTTCTGTAGTTCGTACAGTTTTCTTCCTACATGTCCAAAGTATGGTCAAGAACCTTCATTAGCTATATTATCAAGCAAGATTTTGTTTCGCTAAACTAAGAGTTCACGAATAAAATCTATACAAAAGTAGAGCTGGTAGAGAAAAACTGTTTACATATTTGGAATAAACACACTAAGTATAACACAAATCCGGTAAAACATCTGAGACACCAAACAAAAAGTTCTTTTTTGTTGGGCTGTGTAAGTTAATTGAAAAAACTATCATGATACTGTTCGATGTCCGGGGGGAAAAGACCTCAGATTCAAGTTCCCCAGCCTCGAAAAACGCACATAGTGGGTTTCGTCCAAGTCCATTTTCGAACACAAACTTTCACTCTGGTTGAGAAAATTCATAACTAGGGGGCGGATTTCTATGACATGTCATATTTTCCCCCTTTGCATTATTTCAGCTTTCCGACTAATTTAAACCCGATTCCAAGCATCCTGGTGAAAATAGAACGGGTTTTATTGCGCATATAACTGCATATTTAGGAAATTTTCAGCTATTGTAGCATATTTAGTATGAATATGCATATTTAGGTAATATTTTCGGGATATTTATGTGCATATTAAAGAAATTTTGAAGTTTCTTGTCATATTTTTTAAATTTTGCATTATACTGATACTTTTTGCGAATTTACAGGTATTTTAAATAATTAACATTATATTTTAATCAAATGAATTTTAATGAAACTTAAAAAAATATACATAATGCGTAAGTGGCAAAGTCATATTTTAATGTTTTAGGTCATAAATGCATGCATATATCCTATTTTTTAGGTCATAGAAATCCGCCCCCTATTCATAACACATAGTAATTTTTTTTAAATTCCATAATCCATCATGCTAAAACTCAGTAAAGGTAATTGAACAGCGTTAGTTGAACAATAAAACCTACACCTCCCCTACACCTGCTACAGGATTAGCACGGGTCAGGGTGAGATAACAGCATTGAGTGCATAGTGGTCCACTGATTAGAGTATCGTGTTTACCTTTGCGAATCTAATCTCCTACCCGGACATTGCAGGCCCTCACGCAATATCAACTCTTCGCAACATTTCAACTCTAGCAAATTATATGCTGTTGTTCATTTGCTCCATGCCGGTAGTGGAAAATAATTTCAAATTCTTAACCTGACCTGACCTTTAATAAAGTACATATGGGAACAGCTTTGCAATATAAAACAAATGAATAACGGTATTTTATGCATAATGGGATTGGGAAGAAAATTAATCAAAATACGGTAGCGTAGCGTTGTTGTTGAGGCGGGTTCGATTCCCGATAAGGTCGTTGGAGTTTTTCGATTGGCCTAATCCTTCTGGTGGCACTATGGCCCTGGGGTCGACTCAGCCTCTAACGGAAATGAGTACCAGGAGCGGTACGGTCGGTGCGTAAGGTTGACAACCTTACCCACCTTAATGTGCCGAATGTCTAAAAATCTGGGAGCCTGAACATCCTGGAACCCTCTGGGCCTCCATGGCCTGTAATAGGGAACACTTTTACGGTAATAATAAAATAATGTAAACTGATGTAACAAAGTGCCAGAATGTTTTTGTTTAATCAGAGATAAGGGCAATTATTATAATATGCAGAAAATAAGTTATTTCTTAATGGATTTCCGAGTTAAGCTCCAGACCGATTCATTAAGGAGGACTTACGGAAGAACGAGTGTCTAGTTTGATAAGCATATGTGAAGGAATATGTGGGTAGTGTTATTTGTCAAAGCTACCTGTATTGCAACTTCCAAAGCCATATATGAACACTGTAAAACTGATTTGCATTTGATAAATTCTTTCTAATATGGTCTAAAGTTTGGTAAGCGTATGTGAAGGAATATGTGGGTAGTGTTATTTGTCAAAGCTACCTGTATTGCAACTTCCAAAGCCGTATATGAACACTCTAAAACAATATGTTTTCATGAGAACTGATTTGCATTTGATAAATTCTTTCTAATATATTACCATAAAATAGGCACTAAATTGGGCATTACTCCCGTACCGGTCAACCGATTTGTTTCAATATCAATATGCTTCTTCCCATGGACGTTATAAATGTGTATACCAAGTTTTATGAAAATCCGATAAAGCGTATTAGAGTTATCGCGCGTACAGACACACGCACAGACAGACATTTTCCCGTCCCCCACACAATCACATAAAGTACCATTCTGGCACTTAATAATGGCATTAAACATTAAAGAAAAGCAGCTTCATTCTTTCTTTAAGTATTGAGTTTTTTAATGTAAGGTGTTTGTAGTCGATTTAGCTGCTTAAATGGTGACTTATAGGCCTACATCAAATATTCATTATTTCACATACCTACTAATAAAATCCCTCTTTTACCACTTGTATCATAAGCAAATCTTTTTAAATTCAAGTTTGTAGTTACTTTTGCATCAACATAAATTCCCTAAGTGTGTAGTTTTTTCAACATCCAAAATTTTATTTTAAAAAGTGCCAGGGACGGCAGTTAGTTCTATAAGTAGAATATAACTACGTCATCATTGTACTGATAAAGGTGGGTAAAGGAAGTCACTAACATTTATGACCATTCATAAGCACATCTCCGTCCATATAGAGCAGGGGTGCTCAGGTGGGCAGGAAATCGGGCGTGCCCAGTTGAACTGGGCAGGGACTACGAGTGGTGTGTCATAACTGGAGATGGTAGCGATTACAGTGGCGACAGAAACAGCGTATTCCAGGGCAGTTTCATATTGTCAATAACATTTTCAACAGCACGAAATATGTCTTCGCTAGTGCATGTATCTCTCAAGGGGATTAAATCCAGAAGCTCTTCTGTGATATTCAGATCTATATCTACTCCTCGGACGAAAATAGCCAATTATGATTATCAACAAGTCGATACTTTCATCAAGGCACAGAGAATATGCAATGAATTGTTTCCCTCTCAATCTTAGTTGTCGTTCAACATCTGTACTAAGGTCTTCTAGACGGCGTGCAATTGTATGACGAGACAGACAAATTGCATTACATTGCGGTGTACTTAGTGGACATACAGATTCACTGGCAATCTCGAGGCACTCCTTTACAAAAGGCCCAGTGGTGAATGGTCGAAGTTCCCGTGCAATTAAGTGAGCAATTCTAAAGCTCGCCCTCACCGCACCGTCGTTTGTAGCTTCAACTTCCTAGAATTAAAATTGGCGAATAAATAAAATGATATAATAAACTCGAATAATATTAATGGGTCATAATAATTAATTAAAATAAAAGAGCTTACCTCATTGACGTTGGCTTCTTTTAAGTTTACAATTAGTTCCAACCGCTCGTCTCCCTGAACACTGTTATACATGCCACCATGTTTTGAATTGTAGTGTCGCTTAACGTTATATTTTTTTGCTATAACGGAATCTCCACATATTAAACATTTAGCACGTTCTCCACTTTGCACAAAAAGGCACTGTCATTCCCATTGGGATTCTTGTCCCACATTATTTCCACTACAACTTGGTCTCTTCTCCGCCGAATCCATATTCACGGTACCAGCCGTCACTGCAGCGAGACAACAGTTTTGTTTACCCTGCGAACGCTGACAACACGCCCGCCGGTTACGTGCACCGAGCGCCCACTGGGCGAAATGCCCGCTGTGAGCGATCCTGATATAGAGCATCTTACGACATCCATAAACTACGCCAGAATTTTCCGTAATACCGAACTACTTCAATTCATTTCTGATCAGTGGCGTAACTGAAGGCCTCGAAGACTCGGCGATGCGGGGGGGGGGGGCGAGGTCCTGGGGACCCAAAATTAAAACTGAAAAAAAGGAATGTAAACGGTTTTTTATAATGCGGTAAAAATATGCAAAGCAGTAAACAAAAAAGAATTCGGGGACTTAAATTTTGTTATAATTTTATTTTGGATACAGAAATTCGGTGTTTGCTATTTGCATTTAATCGTATGTACCAATTAAGTAATTACAAGCCTATAATTGGGACCAACAACAAAAATGTAGAATAAACACAAATCTGATGAATAAGCTAGTATTTTCATTCAAATTTTTGGGTCTTTTTCGGTTGTGGGTAATTTTTTATCTTTTTCAGTCATTATATAGCTAATTTTTTAAGTAATTTTAAGGTCATCAAAATGCGGAAACTGGTAATAATGCTATTTTATTTCCTAATTCAATATACTATAACTACTACTCATATTAATAATAATAATATTGCCTACCGGTAATAATAATACCGGCACGTTTTAATACTTCCAGAAAACCAGACCGTAGCACATCTACTTTTTGATTGCCCACTCTTTGAAAGGAAAAGATTTTCGTTAACAGGACACTTAAATTATTGTGGTGTTAAATATGACAAACCACTCTTAAAATTTGTTAGCAAGGATTGTTGTTGTAGAGAATTCCACTATTTCATAATGCGTTCTATATTTAAGAGTTTACGATAATTTCATTTAAACTTTAGCAAAACAGGCTACTCTAGTATACAAGACTACAGGTACATTATACATTGTAATAGACATAAAACTACAGCCCTAATGTACCTTATGGTGAAATAGGGCTAAAATAAATTGTATATTAAAAAAAGTGTGCGTGGAACGCCACGCGACAGAAGTGAAACTTGTTTTAATTTTTATTTTTTCAAGTTTTGATTATTGGATTTTTTCAATTTTGCATTACAGTATTGGACTTTTTAATATTGGGTTTTTGGACTTTTTAATTTTGGATTTTTTATTTTGGATCTTTGAATTTTTTTTATTTTTTAAATTTTGGATTTTTGGATTTTTAAATGTTGAAGTTTATTATTTTTTAAATTTTGGATTTTTGGACTTTTTAATTTTTAATTTTTTTTAATTTTGAAAATTTGGATTTTTTTATTACTTCTAATCATTGAGTTGATTGCTTTCTGTGCAGTCCGCTCCGAAACACCCTACTAATTTCGTGACGGTTTTGAGTGTGACACTAATTTCGTGACGGTTTTAGCGTGACACAAGTTCCTGATTTACCCCTATCGCCGCTAAAGTTTCACTTCAAAAATAAATAAATAATACTTCCAAGGTCCTGTCTACCTATGAAGTTTCATATTTCCAGCGGTCGAAGATATAATACTGAACCCATATGCTTGAGCATGAATTGTTTTGTCAGGGGCCCAGATTAAATGTTGAAGGGGGGTCAAATCTTTACCCGTTACGCCACTGTCTCTGATCTTGGGTTAAGTGGTGCACTCCTGACTGCCATTACATTTTATGACAGGTAAGGGCAGACTCGTGACAGGGGAAGTAATTGAGATTGAAGAGGGGACAGTGGCATGCGGAAGATGCTCTGTCGTTATGATTCAGGCTCTACAATCACTCTGATTAGGAGAATGTGTTCTCTCAGATCGTACCGTCAATTAAGATATGTATTTCAATACAGTAGGCTATATTTAAACCTAAATACCCAAAAGACTCAATACATTATAATTAGACCTGGGATTTTAAGGCCTGTTTTGTTCCTTATGAAATAACATGAAAATTTTTAAATATGTGGACGTTTTATGATAAATCACTTACATTTATAGAGTTTTATAGTGCCCTAAAATGCCTGTTTGGACCTTTAGAGCCTATTTTACTATTTTAGTGCCTAAAATGCCTATTTTGAACATTTAAAATAAAATTCAACTTCTGTAATTTTTACAATTTTATAATGGACATCCCTCAGTGAAAAGCAAAGAGCAAATTTTATAATGGACACCCCTCAATGAAAAGCAGAACAGCAAATTTTATAATGGACATCCCTCAATGAAAAGCAGAACAGCAAAGGTGGGTTTTTCACAGAAACATAATTATTCTAAACAATTGTCGCTAAAGGAACGCTGACTGACGGGGGAGGGGGAGGATTAAGGGGAAGGACTACTGTATCAAATCACCAGTGGAAGAACATCTGTTTAAGTGAATATAGTTCATGATGCCTAATTTTGCAGCTAATCCTGTTAAGAATAGGTATACTAAGTTTCTTGCAGTAAAGAAAAGACCATGTTACAGTGTTTGTAATATTTTAAAGTCTATTTTCTGTCTATCTACACATTTTAAAAGCATATTTAAAGTGCCTATTTTATCTTTTAAAAGCCTATTTACTTGTTTTAAAAGCCTATTTTAGGTGCCTAAAACTAATTTTTAGAGCCTAAAATCCCAGGTCTAATTATAATAGGATACAAGTACGAGGACCGTCCATAAAGTTAGTTTTCTAGGGCCGTTTACAGAAACAAAACACAATTTCATGAAAATTTTTATTGCATCAGATACAGCAAGTGTTCAACTATTTTTCAAAATATTCGCTACCGGAATTGAGACGTTTGTCATGCCGTGGGACCAACGTTTGAATACATGTGTCGTAGAAGTCTGCCGCCTGGGATTTGAACCATTTTGTGGTAACCATCTCCGCCTCTTTGACATTCTCTGTCATTTTTTGAGGGGTCGGAAAATATGAAAATCTCTGGGTGCGCGGTCCGAGCTGTAGGGTGGAGGCTTCAACACCTCCCTGCAACTCTTCTGTAAAATTTCGGCTAGGAGATGTTTCAACATCCAACCTACAGCCCCGACCTCGCTCCCAGTGATTTCCTTCTTTTCCTAACCCTCAATAAATCACAGAGAATGACAGAGAAGCGGAGATGATTGTCACAAAGTGGTTCCCAGCCCAACTCGTATAATGGAACTTTAGATTAACGGAGAGAGAGTTCTGATAAACAATGTTTACTATTCAAAATAACATTAAATAAATAAAAAAGAATAGTTTAAAGTGACTTACTTACTCACTCAATGGCAATAGACAATTCCTGGGCAAGCTAAAGGAATATTACCTATTTTATGGAACCCGAAGGTTCATTGCCGAGCTTACCTGAGCCCGCCATTCAACCCTATTCTGTGCTAACTCCATCCAATCATCCCTCGTAAATTCTACTTCCCTTAAATCTGTCCTAATATTGTCCTCCCACCTGCGTCTAAGGTCTTCCAAGTGGTCTTTTCCCTTCGGGTCTCCCAGTCAATACTTTTTTAGCTATGTCTTTCCTCCCCCATGCATGCAATATGTCCAGCCCATTTCATTCTACTTCTAGGTCTTCCAAGTGGTCTTTTTCCTTCGAGTCTCCCAATCAATATTTTTTTAGCTATGTCTTTCCTCACCCATGGGCGCAACACGTCCAGCCCATTTCATCCCACTTCTAGGTCTTCCAAGTGGTATTTTTCCTTCGGGTCTCCCAGTCAATATTTTTTTAGCTATGTCTTTCCTCCCCCATGCGTGCAACACGTCCAGCCCATTTCATCCTACTTCTAGATCTTCCAAGTGGTCTTTTTCCTTCGGGTCTCCCAGTCAATATTTTTTTAGCTATGTCTTTCCTCCCCCATGCGCGCAACACCTCCAGCCCATTTGATCCGTGATTTAATTATCCTTACTATATCCAGTGACGAGTACGGGTTATGAAGCTCGTCTAAAATTAACTATCCATAATGGATTCCAACAGTCCGCTTCATTTAAATGCTCTGATGTTGGGCTCCGTCTTCTACTCCAGCACAGGGGCGGATCCAGAGAGACATTTTTTTGGGGGAGAACCAAAGTAGAGAGGGAAGTTTTTACTCATAAAAATTAATTGAAGGGGCTCGTTCCATAAGGGCGTAAGGCACAAGAGCATAGTTTTGAGAAATCTTAATGTTTTTAAACAATGTTACCACTCACAAGTACAGGTCTTTTCTTATGACTGAGCAGAGGTTTAAGGCACAAGTATAAATTGTTCACTGAGTATTTAAGAGATATGAGGAGAAGGCATAAATTTTGAAAGCTCAAAATTCAAGATGTGCCTTACGCCCTTATGGAACTAACCCCTTCAATTATTCCCAGTACACAATTGAAAACAAAATGAACATTTCAGCATTTTCTTACAAAGGTATTTTAAAATAATGAATGTCGTTGCTTTAATTTTTGTATTTGGGTTATGTTCTAGTAAATTTTGTGCTTAATGTTACAAATTTGGGGGGGGGAATTTCCCCATCCGCCCCCCCCCCCCCCCCGTGGATCCGCCCCTGCTCCAGCATAGCCACTGATCATACCAAACTACCAGTGCAGGATGTTGTATATTCCGTTAACGTTTTCGAGTTAACATGCAATAAATAAAACCAAAAACACCTACGCTTAAAGCATGAATAAAGAAGATTGGTTAACCTCACATACTGCATGTTTTATTGAGATGATGCAAGGCAGGGCAAGAAACTCGGTGCTATGAATGAATCCGTCGTGACCCTGCGCCTAGGTACTGTATGTCTCTTACATAATTTGATGGTATAAATCTGCTCAGAACTGCAATGTGTAGTTCCACGTGCATGTCCTTTGAACTGCAGAGGCGGTTTGTGCACACACTCGCCTTCAGAAGTCGTGGGCTGCTCTACCTACGCTTAGAAAGAAAGTAAATTATTTCTCCTGTTTTCCCTTTTGTGGATACGTACTATTGTTGTTTCCCCCATGAAAACATGAATGCCTTATGGATTACTGCTGCCTTCCATTACACAATAGAGCAAGGGTTTCCATCTGACGGCCCCGAACTTGGTTTGGATTATATCAATTTATTATGCCGGTACTTTTTATTAACATACCTAGGTATAGGCATACTGTATTATATTCTTTCTGAAGGAATGGTGAGCTTTGTGAATAAATAAATCATTTTTAGTTTATAAATGTGTTTAAGAAGAACATAATCTGAGAGTGTTCGAAAACAGGGTGTTTAGGAAAATATTTGGGCCTACGAGAGATGAAAATGGGGACTGGAGAAAACTGCATAACGATGAGCTACATGACCTTTACTCTTCACCGGAAATAATAAGGGTACTTAAATCACGGAGGATGAAATGGGCTGGACATGTTGCGCGCATGGGGAAGGAAAGACATATCTCAAAAGTATTGACTGGAGAGCCGAAGGGAAAAGGAAGACCTAGACGTAGGTGGGAGGACAATATAAGGATAAATTTAAGGGAAGTAGGATTTGCGAGGGATGATTGGATGGAGTTAGCACAGAATAGGGTTGAATGGCGGGCTCAGGTAAGCGCGGCAATGAACCTTCGGGTTCCATAAAATAGATAATGCAGTTTTCCTTTAGCTTGCTGAGGAATTGTCTATTGCCTTTGAGTAAGCAAGTAAGTAGGCCTAAGTAAGTATATGGTTTTAGTGAATATGATTTAAGTATCTAATTATAATTCCTAATTCCGTACTTTTATTGCCTAAATTTAGACATCCATACTAACTTTAAAGTACGCAACTCGAAATTTTGTTTTATAATAGTGGTAGGCTTACCTGATATAAGCAAAATAAGATTAGGCTACTTCAAAATTGATTTAAAAAGCTCTTAAAAGAAGCTAGGTTATGCACTACAAAGTGTAACAAGACTTCAAAGGTCATGCAGAGAGGAGCATTTCTTGTTCAGAAACATAATAAACCTACCCCCAAACACGTTTATGAGTAGCCTAGTTACGCGCAAGGGTCAAGGGCCTATAGGCCTAAGATTCAAACGTTAAAATATACATAATTTTCCACAAATTACATTTTATTGAACGGTATTTTCTCACAATAGATGTAGAAACAGTCAACTCTGTATAGATATATAAGCATTCATGAACCACGGATTATTGTCTCTGTTGGACATTACATGAAAATATTATAGGAGAAAAATTCTCCGACACTAGGACTTGAACCCAGGACCTTCGGCTATTCGCGCCAATGCTCTACCAAGTGTACAATAACAGTGGGAGCCCGGTCACAAAAATCACTACTTGTGTGCCTCACAGTACTGCATATGACATAACTTGTCTGTCTGTGAGGTAGACCATTAGGGCAATCAGTCATAGGAGAGAGGTTCCATCTGGCGCTGTGAATTGAACTCCGGCTTAACTCGGTTGGTAGAGCATTTGCGCGAATAGCCAAAGGTCCTGGGTTCAAGTCCCAGTGTCGGAGGAATTTTTCTCCTGTAATATTCTCAGCCAACTCTGTGCCTGATTAGTGATTATATGATTACAACAATGAACAAAATTACAGAGCGAGATCGCGTCTGGGGCTTGCATTCGGGAAGTCCCGGATTCAAACCCCTTTGCCGGCCAATTTGACTTGGATTTTTTTCATGGTTTCCCCTGACTTAAAGCTAACATCAGATTAGGCTATGTAGGCTATTTATATTGACTCATCGCCATTATTTACGAATTGATGCTAATTAGTACTTTTTAAAAAAAATTTCATTATTTATAATAACTAAGAATGTATTTGTTTAGTCTTTCATATTTTTTTCTCATTTCTTTATTTTAGTCATTTGTATTATATATTATTCAAGTACGTAATGTTTGAATTTTTTTCTTTGTATTTAATTTACGTTTCTTGTATTCAGGTATATCATTTCTTGTTTCCATTTATTATTATTATTATTATTATTATTATTATCATCATCATCATCATCATCATCATTATTATGTATTTCATGTTTTTGCCCTGGCTGAGTGGTAGAGAAGGCTTTATGGCCTTAACTCCGCCAGATTAAATAAATTTGTATGCCATGATCTTACGGCTGTCAGAATATTAACAACAAAGTAAGAAAATAATTATTTACAAAATCCGTTACATTTTATTAATGGAGTAGTCTTAAAAAATCCTAATCAAGATCACGAGTTCATCAGATAATTGTAAGTTATCGATAAACTCGCAATCTGTCGTGGGATTATCTATGATAATTACCCGTAACTGTAATGGTTTGATTAATTCTGAAAATAGTATACAATTGTAGAAGTTGTCAATAAAAATATCAGATTACGAGGTTGTAGAATTAATTGCTGAGAAAAAATCACCTATTTTTATACCCAAACCTGTTTATCCCCCTGGCAACACTAAACAATAAATTGTTTAAAAAACAAGCACTCGAATTGATTAAAACTAACCTTTTTAAAAAAAAATTATTTGTTTATTGTCGCTTTGACTCATAGGAATCTAATCGCGACTGTACAGATAATAACACTACATATTACATTACATATAATAACCAGTAATACATATTAGAACAATATTAGTGTATGATTGCATAGTTTTACAAAATAAGATATAACATTTAAATTTTACTATAAACTTGGATATCTTTTAAATATAATATAACGTTTTTGAACATTTTTACATTATTAAGAACTTGTAAGTTGTCTGGTATCTTGTAATGGTACTTTTACTCACTTTATTTTCCATTATTCATTCTCAATTGTAAATTTTTAACATGAGGTAATTTGTTTGTATCCCTCTTATGATATTGTCATTTTTGAAGTAAAACTTCTTTTCTCGCGGTTGGGGTGAATCGGGAAAATCAGTCACGAAATCAGTCACAAAATCAGTCACACTCAAAACTTCGTGTTTCGGAGCGGACTGCACAGAAAACAATCAACTCAATGATTAGGAGTAATCAAAGGAAATTTTTCAGACATTACTTCCTCAATGGCAATAGACAATTCCTAAGCAATCTAAAGGTATATTATCTATTTTATGGAACCCGGAGGTTGATTACCGCGCAAATCCAAAATTAAAAAATACAAATTTCCAAAACTCCAAAAAAAAAATTAAAACATCCAAAAATTAAAACAATAAACTCAATGATTAAGCTTATCCAAAATTTAAATAAATTATCCGACATTGGTAAAGTGTGTTAAAACCACCGCCTTCTCGAGAATTACACTGAATCTTTCTTTTCGTTTGACTGTGTACATTTTGAAAAAAAGTTGAACAGAACTAGCCACCGCCTTCTCGAGAATTACACTGCATCTTTATTTTCGTTTGACTGTGTGCATTTTGAAAAAAGTTGAACAGCACTATAATTAACAAAGTCGTAGCAGAAAACGCATACGATTTTAAATGAAGTGCATGATAGCACTGATACGTATGAACCTATAGTATATAAAATCTATTTTGCCTTATGCAAACTATAAATCTCATAAAAAGGCACACACAGACTTTAAAAAACCGAATTCAATTGCAGAAAGAACAAGAGGATACCGTGAGAGGATGAAAAGGACAAAGAAAAGGAAAACTGAAGAAAATACATAAATAAATAAAGTTTTACTTCTGTCGCGTGGCGTTCCACGCACTTTTTTCTTTTTGTATCATTATTCATGTATTTATTTCATATGTATTGTCTTTGCCTAAACCTATAATATGTTTTTTAGTGTTTATAATATAATTTTAATATGACTGAACTGACCCCGAACACGAGCTGAAATCAAATCAAATCAAATCAAATCGATGTTAAGTAAAATATGATATCCCATATAGCAGTCATTGATGATATTACTTATGAGTATTTTTTGTTAGCATTCCTGCTGCGATAAAGAAATAGACAAATGTCTGGACTCATTCATAGATACAACTGGCAGTCTGTAGGCTGCTAATGACTCGTGCGGTACAGTTTTATCGGAGTACGATTATTTGCGCTCATTCATCTATGTTAAAAACCCGGCTCACGCTTACATTCCAGTTATAAATCATAGAGAAACAGCTCTCCTTGATATAATACATCAATCATTCCATCAGACTTTCTTTTTTAACTTAACCGGTTTCAGTAATTTTTCCATTAGGCACCTCTTTCATTAAATGCAAATGATTTCAAAAATACATTCGGATTAGGGCTCTTTCAAACTATCTACATGCCATCTCGCCTCTCCACAGATTTTTCTTTTTGCCTTCCTACTACAATGTTATCTTCGTTACACTGAGAACCCCTAGGGTCATAAAGACTCCAAGCATTATAGCCTACATGGCATACATCGGTAGAATTGGAATTTGTTATAATTAATTGACCTAAAACATTATTTTTACCTCGAAAACTGGACAAGTATATTTGTAAAGATTTTTACCTTGAACAGTCATTCTCCCTAGCAGGTTATCATTGTTATTTTTCATCTTATATATATATATATATATATATATAAGTCTTCTTGAACCGTTATGAACTGTGAGCCATTTCAGGCTCAGATTAGGCCATTTTAGGCTCAGAGTAGGCTCTGAGGCCTAAAGAAGACGTTTAAGTCGTCATGTTTGGCCTATGCGGATTTTGGAAAAGTTTATGGAAGAAAACATTTTGTTAAGAAAGGAATTGTTTGAAGATGAGACCTGGGCTTCATATTATTGCGTCGTCATCGTTGGTTTCTGCGTAGCATGTTATTTCTTCTCTGTGATTGAGTATTTTTTAACGTATTAAGGATGGGTTTGATAAAAAAGTAACAAAATACTGTCTATTGTTACTAGGAAGGGTATATAATTAACTGTGATAGGCTGTATGAATATGGGTGCTGAGGGGTGAGGTGTAATTTTCTCCATTGATTGAGCCATTTCAGGCTCAGATTAGGCCATTTTAGGTTCAGAGTAGGCTCTAAGGCCTAAAGAAGCCGTTTAAGTCATAATGTTTGGCCTATGCGGATTTTGGCAAAGTTTATGGAAGATAATATTTTGTTAAGAAAGGAATAATATGAAGCCCAGGTCTTACCTTCATCAAATTCCTTTCTGAACAAAATGTTATCTTCCATAATTTTCCCAAAATCCGCATAGGCCAAATATGACGATATAAACGGCTTCTTTAAGCCTTAGAGCGTACTCTGAGCCTAAAGTGGCCTAATCTGGGCCTGAAATGGCTCAACTTGTGTACCATTGGAGTAGTGCGGTGTGGACTGTCTGAAAGGGACATTACTGGAGTTTTTACATAGTATTCACATTGAGACAGGAACGAATTTGTTTTTACGCTGCATCAGTAATGAATTCAGAGATCAGAGTGGAGGGGTTGTTGAAACCCCTTTACACATTCGGTTTTGAATACGCTTGTTAAAAAGAGTTATGTTTGAGTTGACATGTTGGCACGAAAGGAAGTTCAATGGCTGTCAATCCATATTTCCGAGGGTTGTTTGTGTTCCTTTTTCAAAGAAACAAAGTACATCTAAGAGTGGTAGGCCTACTTGAAAATAATAATGCCGTAAAAAATGTTTAGATGAGTTTACAGTTTATTGTCGAGCCAAATACTTAACCCTTTATTTGACGAAATCCAGTTCCTCAAACAACATGTAAACCCGTGCCGGACTGCACAGAAAACAGTTAACATAATGATTAGGTTCATAGTTTATTCTTAGCTATCTTATTCTGAAATGTTTATCAAATTTAAATTTTCTTCCAATTTATTTTCCTTCATTTTTGCACTCCTTAACTAATTAGTGGTACTTACGAACGTTGTTGCCGTGGATCGTAAGTTGACATTCCCACACAATCTTGTTGCTAAGGGCGTTGCGATGCGGTTGAATTACTTACGGTGCTTGCGCCACGTCATAATTCATTACGATACACTTCATAATACAAGCCTTTATGAACAAGGCCCCCAGGAGAAATATTCGGTTCCCATAACAACAAACACATGCGAATCACTTTCTGAAATAAACATCTATCTTCAAGAATGTATACACATAATATTTTCAGGTAATATCACAATTAATATAATTAAATTGATATAAATAATCATCGTGCAAAAAATAGCATGCAATACACGTGCCGTAAGCGCATTACGGATCTCGGAAAATTGAAAACACTCGTCGGAAGCGCCTCGTGTTTTCAAACTATTTCCTCGATCCGTAATCATGCCTTACGGCACTTGTATCGCAATATACTATTTTATACAAATTTACGGAAATCGACTGTGTCCTATTGGATATATTCTCATTTTAAGGGTGAAGGGAAAAATGTAAGAGGATAATTGAAGTTGTGTACTGAAATTTGAGAGAAGTGGCAGTTATTAATGATGTTATGTTATTTGACGAAACACAGTTCCTCACATAATGCCGGACTGCACAGAAAACAATTAACATAATGATTAGGCTCATAGTTTATTCCTTGCTATCTTATCCCGAAATGTTTATGGAATTTAAATTTTCTTCCAATTTCTTTTCCTTCATTTTGATACAAATTTACGAAAATCGACTGTGTCCTATAGGATACATTCTCATTTTTAGGGCGTAGGGAAATATAAAAGAGAGTAGGCCTAATTGAAGTTGTGTTCTGAAATTTGAGGGAAGTAATAGTTATTAATTATGTTATGTTATGAGTAGTTAAGCGAAACAAACCCGTAAGAGAGAGTGTGGTAATCCTACGAGCAAAACAATAGTTATTTACGGTTTAAGACCGTTATAGAGAAAAATCAACAAAACGAACACTGTACAACGTTTTATGTTATTTTGCACTACAATTTTTAAGAGGAAAATAATATAAGTTTGCTTGTGCTTAGAATAGCTATCAAAATACTTTTTGGTAATTTCGTATTGTACGGATTGGAGTCGACAAAGCTTTTCAGTCCCGAAGTATGACTATTTTCGCAACCACCGTGAGAATTATGATATTTTAAAAGGCATAATGAATTTTAAAATTTCAATTTTTATGAAATTGAGACTAATCATATACAAACAAACTTAATTAAAATAGTATTTTTCACGTGACTGAAACCAAAGCTGGTTACTTTCTTAAGCATTTTTGTGAAAATGCTCCTTTTTCGTTTCCATGTCACATTCTTGGAATGCTTTACCTGCAATCTATAGGAACTGTCAAACGTAAACTCAATTCTTACGAATGCGTTGCAATGATGCTATAGTAAGGGACTTGGTTACATATTAAAATTATCAATTCAAACTAAACCTTTCCATTATTTATAAGTTAGCTATAATTAGACTTCGGATTTTAGGTAAAAACCTATTTTAATCCTTAAGTGATAGACTATATGGACGAAAACTTGTATATGCATGTTTCATTAGTGACTATGCCTAAAACTGATACTTTTATAGGACCTAAAACAGCCTATTTTTGCGTTAGAGCCTAATATTGCCTTTTTGCTTGTTTTTCCTCTAAAGTTCAAAATAAGTCATTTTTTGTTATAAATTCTAGCATTTATTTTCAGTTCGTACTGCATTTTTAGCTCGGAATGTGCAGTACATGACACATTTGTGACATGGTTAAATAGTAAAAAAGGTATCGTCTTCAGTGGAAAAATTCCTTGGAGTTCCTAAGAAAATATAGTGTTTTTCTCCCGACTCCCACATCCAGTTAAAAAAAAAAAATGTAGTTCTCTGAATTACTGAGGGATACAAGGGGTTGAATATGCTAGCGTGCGTAGCTTCTGGGCGCAGGGGTTAGGTTTTCACTGTTATGGTAGTAATACAGGCCCTAGTAATATGTCTATATAATTCTGTGTACCATAGGCCTATGTGTTTTATCATGATTATTGATTAATGGTGACTTCAATAAATATAATATTCTGCATTGCAATTGAGATATTTCAGAAAATTGGCAACTTAACGATTTTATAAGAGACTATTTTACGATTTTTAGAAACTATTTTCCAATTTTTAGAGCCTATTTTAGGTGCCTAAAACAGCATTTTAGCGACCTAAAAGTCCGAAGTCTACTAATAATATACCCCTTCTACTTCCTGAGTTACAAGTTGTTTGTTTACTTGTTATGTATGTTAGCCTACTTATGACGGGTGTAGGCCTATACTCTAATTCAATTTGACTGTGTAAAAGTAAATTTATTTCCCCATTGTCTACTTACGTTTTCTTTGGAATTTTTGTGTTGAGGATACGGGTTATAATCGGATTTACATTGCATAGCGGAAGTAGACTATACGAATGAGTAAATAGAGCGCAGGCTTTTGCTATGAAACTATTATCTGTCTTATATGGACTCACTTTCGCAATGCAAGCAAATTCCTTGCAAATTAACGTAAATATTAAAACTGCAATAACATTGTGTGAGTCCGCGAACGTGAGAACCTGGCAACATTGCGATGTGCACATTCTGTGTTTATTGATGAAATACAGGTGATAATACATTCGTGTTTTACATGCAAATTTTAGATATCCAAAAAAATTATTATTTTTATTTCTGTATTTTTATACCTTTGTTTTATACACGTATGACATCCATACTTCCTAGAATCGTTGAACTTAACAGCATTGCGTCAACTGTATACAGAGCCATTGTTTTTAGTTTTAGATCAGGCACTGTTGGTGATAGGACTATGTATGAAAGTGTAAACTTTTTGGTTATTTGTCTCGACTCAAATCTTTCCTGGTCCTGGTGCTAGAACGATTTGCTTTTCATATGTTCATTGTGTGCTAACTAGACCTGGGATTTTGGGCTCTAAAAAAATTAGTTTTAGGCACCTAAAATAGGCTTTTAAAACAAGTAAATAGGCTTTTAAAAGAGAAAGCAGGCACTTAAAATAAGCTTTAAAAATGTGTAAATAGACAGAAAATATACTTTAAAAAACAATATGCTCTTAAACTATAACGTGATTGTTTTTACTGTAAAAAACGCGGTAAGTTATACCTATTCTCATCAGAAATAATTGCAAAATTAAGACGGAATTAAAAATGCATTTATCAAAAACGGTTTTGGATTTTATGAAATATTGACACAGTATGTCCCTTCTTACTATATATACCTGCTACGTGTTGTTTTGAGCGAATCCTTCCCCGTCAGTCAGCATTCCTTTGGCGACAATTATTGTTTGAGAAAATCAAGTTGCTGTGAAAAACCCACCCTCTGCCATTCTGCTCTTCATTCAGGGATGTCCATTAAATGATTGTAAACGTTACAGAAGTTGGAATTTATTTTAAATGTACACAATTTGCTTTTTAGGCATTAAAATAGGCATTTACCTTAAAATCCCAGGTCTAGTGATAACATAGATTCTTATTGTGGAGTAGGCTAACTCCTCACACATGAATATTAGACCCACTAAAGCTACAACATGAAGGCAGTCAGGTTGCTCAGTAATTATGGTAGATCTCTCTTTATTCTAACCATAGTTAAATTATATTTATAAGTAGGGTTCGGATGTTTATGACCTAAAAAGAGTGGACAATATTATTGTAAATATGCCCATAAAATGACTAAAGACGACCCAGTAATCCAAAATATGACCTAATAAAAGTAACGTATTTTCAAAAAATAAATGTTTCTATTTAAAACGTTTAACGACTCTAAATTCTTACACCACATGAATTCAATCAGAAAATCACTTTTTAACAATTTTGGTGATTTACAGCTTTACTTGCATGAACTTCTCTCTTTTGTTTTAATTTACTCCTGTTTGCTCACTTCATCAGCTCCAGTTACTCGTAATATATTGTAGACCTTGCGTGCCCTTATAAAGTATGAACAATTGCATTAATTTTAAAATCTAAGTTACTATTAATTTGGCATAAACATTAAATTAATTAAATAAATTTCGAATTTAACTCGACCATGTAGTACATACACTGTATAATTGTGCTCATTTACCGAATTAATAACTGAAATATGACGTTAAGTTACAAATATGCCCAAAATATAACCAAGACCACAAGAAATACAAAAATATGACTTTATATTCAAAATAAAAACGGTTCGATTAGGATAACAAGCGTGAAATTCGTGTTTGCGGCGAGAACGGAGTTGAGCATAAAAATATGACATGTCATAAATATCCGAACCCTATTTATAAGACTTTAAGACCAAGACTTCTAAGCTGTTGATCTATACGCCCTCATCTTTCACTATTAGCAACAAGGTTTATGTATTCTTATTTCTATATTTTGGTGTGTACAAGTAGGGGGAAAAAAGCGAACCGACTAAAATATCTAAGTTGCCGATATGAGCCACTGCGCATGCCTAGCGGCATTCACAGGATAGCAGGGAACGTATTGAAATGAACATTGCTTGAATTGAGAAATCATTTCACGTAATTTGCATTGCTTATGAAAACAAACGTTTCCGTTACATCTCTTACATTTATTTTCGTATCACAAGGCTCTGAAATCAGCTACAAGAGCCGGTCCGCTTCCCCCCCCCCTACCTGAACATAAACTATATTATGAATTGTAGACCAGGAAAACTTTCAAAAGCAGCATTGCCAAAAAAAAAAAAAATCTTTAAAAATGGCGTTTAACATCCGAAAATATTCATAATTTGCTCTGTAATGTATTCTACACGTATCACAGAACATTGAATAGAATTTTTGCAAGATTTCCTAATTTTAACCAAAAAAAGCTGGTCTCTCTTCTTAAGATGCTGAAATTTGACCAGAAATTGAGAATTTGACTTTTCAACTTGTTTCAAGTTTGCTAATGTACACATCCCCCTTTTTAAAAATTATATAACTTTATTTACAGCATGTCCATTACAAATGCAATACTACATGCCCTGTTTACAATATTTACATTGGTATTCCTATAACTAGACTGCAATTTAATATTTACAATGTTTACTTTTATTTTATTGCTTTACTTATTACTACTAAACTCTTCACTTTAAGTAAAATTAATTATTATTACCTTAATTATTACTGTTCACTTTTATTAATACTCAGATACTTCATGTCCACCTTTACCTGAAGCAGAACTAGACTTTTTTTTTCTTTTTCTAACAATCTTTGCAATTTTGAACTGTTAATTTTTAAGGTTAATTGTAAATATTCTTTCATGATTTTTTTTGTATTCTGGATCCTTAGTGGTCATCCTCATTGGAGGTCGGACGATTTATGTACTTTAGAAATAAATCTTACTACTGTTCCTTATTATTTTCTTAATTTTCCTTTTCTAATAATTGTAATAATACTGTTTACAATTATATTCAAATTTTACTGGTCCTTAATCGATTTTGCTTAGTTCTTCCAAATCTACTTTATTTACAAATCTTATAAAAATTGTTTTGTTCCCACCCGTATATCGCAGTATCTTACCATCCATGGGGTGGCGTATCAACTTAACATCTTCACATAAAATGCTTCCTACCTATATCCTTGCTATTTTACGGAAACTAAGTGCTGCATCACTCTCAACGACTGTAAAATTTGTCTACATGTCCAGTAATAAATTTCATTCTTACCCACGAAATGTCAGAGAAGTTGCATCGCCTGATGGTACTAAGTACAACATTTTTAACGAGACAAGGAACTTAAGTTTATTAGCAATGTTTTTGGGGTTAGTTTCCCATTGTACTGGATTCGTTAATTTTTTTTTTTTACACACGAAAATCGGCGAAATTTCATGTAATATTATTCTCCATAAGTTTTACAATCCATATATAGGCACATTTTGTTTCTAAGAATATTTTAAATATGGGTAAAATCGGTAAGAAGTTCGCAAAAAACTAACCTAAAATGGCGCTCAGAAAGGAATCACAATAATACAGAATCAGCTGCTAGAGACAGCGCAGTGCATGCTGGGAAGAATCCGATGGGTCACGTGGTGCTGGAATCAACTGCCAACATGATAAGGGTCAGACAAATCTCCGGAAGATATAATATGCCACATTTTCGACAAACAGTGTATCGTACATTATTCGAAAATGCAAGGGCGCTTCGCTTCGGCTGCCGCCTCCGCTCGCGCACTTAACTATTGTGGTTAGTGTTTTGCATTATTTAGCTTTATGTAGAGGTTGCAGGACCGTATGGAACAGAACAATGACATGCAAGGTCGTTGGCAGCAAATGGGAGTGTTGGTCTGCAAGCCAGAGCCCGCATACCAACGCCGAACATCGCATGTGGAAATCTAGTAGAGTGGGAAACTAAACCCATGTTTTTTTATTATATTAAACCAGAAAGTTAATAAATTGAGTTAAAATAATAATGCACAACTACAGCTAGTAAAAACATTACACACAATTGAGCAACAAATTTACCAGTGACAAATGTATGTATGAATCCATGAATGAAACGTGGTATTCATTATATATAAGAAAGGGCTGCGATTGAACAGTGTTATTTTTGCCTTGTGTTGATCTTTGTTGGAAATTTTTTGGAACTGATCTTTGAACGTTTGTGTTCGAGATCGGTTACACGTCATGTTATTCTTCACGTATTATGGAAAACTGAATAGATTTTTTCAAGATTTAATCATTTTTCAACAAAACAATGCCGTCCTCTCATCTTAAGATACTGAAGTTGAGAATTATACTTTTTTGCACTCCTTAGCTAGTAAGTGTTACTTACGAAAGTTGTTTACATGGATCGTAAGTTGACATTCCCACACAATCGTGTTGCTAAAGGCGTTGCGATGAGGTTAAATTAGTTACGGTCCAAGCGCCACGTCATAATTCATTACGATACACTTCATAATACAAGCCTTTATGGACACGGCCCCCAGGACAAATATTCGGTTCCCATAACAACAAACACATGCGAATCACTTTCTGAAATAAACATCTATTTTCAAGAATGTATTTACATAATATTTTCAGGTAATATCACAATTAATATAATTAAATTGATATAAATAATCATCGTGCAAAAAATAGCATGCAACACACGGGCCGTAAAGGCATTTACGGGTCTCGAAAACTTAAAAACCCTCGGCTGCGCCTCCGGTTTTCAATCTGTTTCCTCGACCCGTAAACGTGCCTTACGGCACTTGTATCGCAATATACTATTTTGCACGACGTAACTAAATAGTGGTACTTACGAATATTGTTGCCGTGGATCGTAACTTGACATTCCCGCACGCAATTTTATTGCTATGGAAACAAAACAAATTTCCGTGCGGTAAAAATTACAAAAAGCACAAGTGCCATAAGTAAAATTATCATAATACAAGCCTTTATGGAAACCGGAACCAAGGCCCCCCAGTTTGAGGCGACTTTAACAGGACAAATATTAGGTTCCCATAACAACAAACACATGCGAATCACTTTCTTTTTTTTTTTTTTTTTTTTTTTAATATCTTAAACTTTATTATACAACAAGTATATTACAATTGAGATGAGACATAACAATTGCATATACATAAAAATGCATACACTTTAAACATGTTGCAAGGTCTCAGTCCACTGACTGTCCTTGCTAATAAAGTAGATAGTCTAATCGTCAAGTAGGTCTGTATGTCGTTTACGTTTTAATCTTCTACGGTTGCGTTGTGGTGGCATCTGGTGTGGAATCTGGATGAGCAGCTCATTCTGATGTTGCAGGAAGGAATGATGAAGTCTATTGTAGCTGTTGTGTAGAATGGGATCGACTTTAATGATTTGCAGATCGCGATGGAGGGTGTCATTGCGAACGTACCAAGGTGCGTCCGCTACTAACCTTAGAACCCGGTTCTGGATAGTTTGGATTCTTTTCACTTGTGAGTCTGAAGCTGAACCCCAGATAGCGCATCCATACATCCACATAGGTTTTATAATGGAGGAGTATATCAATCTCTTGATGTGTAATGGTAATGCACTTTTAAGTAAATGCTTTAGCTGGTGGATTCTATTTCTGAGTCGTTTTATGAGATCATTTATGTGATGTTTCCAGGTTAATTTGTTGTCCAAGATGAGTCCTAAATATCTTACTGTTTCTGTGTGGGGAACTTGCTCTCCTTGTAAAATGATGGCATAGTCCGTAGTCTTGCGTTTGTAGGTAAATTTGATGACCTTAGATTTTTTAGGGTTCATTATTATTTTCCATTTCATGCACCAATTGTCAATATCCTGGGTAAATGTCTGTAGTTGCATTGCAGCTTCGTGGCATGAGCCTGTACTTAATATGGCGACATCATCAGCAAACTGCGCTATTTTAACTGAATCACTTTTTGGAAAGTCTGAGACGTAGATGAGGTAAAGAAACGGCCCTATGACACTGCCTTGTGGCACTCCAGCATTTATGGATCTAGGCGGTGATTGCGAGTTCTCGTATTTTACTGAGAATGTTCTTTTGCTGAGGTAGGACAATATTATTCTATACATGGTATCTGACAAAACAGGTTTAATTTTGTGAAGTAGTCCTTCGTGCCATACTTTGTCGAACGCTTTTGTAGTATCAATGAATAAACCAAGGCAAACGGATTCATTTTCATAGGTATCTAAAATGGAATCTACTACTCTGTGAAGTTGTTGAGGACAAGAGTGACCTGGCCGGAATCCAAACTGCGTGGCTGGTATCATAGTGTGTGCTGCTTCTAGTAATTGAGGAAGAAGTAGTCGTTCAAATATTTTAGAAAATAATGGTAGCAAACTGATGGGACGATAATTACTTGGATCATTTTTTAGCTTCTCTGGTTTAGGTATCATTACAATGATAGCATGTTTCCATCTTGTTGGAAAATAAGTCAAGCGTAATATGGCATTGAATATCTGTGTTAATAGGACCAGTGTTCTCCGAGGCATAGCCTTTAGTAAAGGTGAAACAATTAGATCACTTCCTGGTGCTTTATTTCTTGGCAATCTTTGGATTATATTTGAAACTTGAGCTGGAGTGAAAAGTTTTCCAAGTGGACTTAGTTGTAGTGGTGCAATTATGTCTTCCATGACTCTCTGTTCACATGTGGGATTTATGATGGGATTTGGGTTAAACTGATTTTCTAATAATTCGGAGAAAATGTTTACTTTTTCTTCTGAGGAGCATAACCAAGAGTTGCCAACCTTCAGAGGAGGGATCCTGTCGATATGCTTAGTCAAGTACTTAGTTTTCTTCCAAAGAGAGCCATCAGATAAATTAATGTGATTTAAATTATTTTGAATAGCAGCACTGTGTTCTTCTTTCATAGCTTCACGTAGATTTTTCGTAGCTCTATTATAAGATGTTTTAAATGGAGGATACCGTGTCTGCTCCCAAAGCCTTCTGCATTTTTTCTTTTCTTGTAATAACTGATTGATGTGTGGTGATAACGTGTACTTATTTCTGGAAGTGGGATTTCTATTTTTTCCTGCTATTTCAGCAGCGTAGTGAATGTATCTAGTAAGTGCGCTTACAGCTTTGTCTATGTCATGAGGTGATTTCAATGGTATATTTATTTCAGTTATTTCTTCTAAAGTAGATGAATACAAACGCCAATCAAAAGGCCATTGTATTAGAGATCGCATGGCACTTGTCTTTAATTCAGCTGTTGAATTAATTGTTAGCATTACAGGATAATGATCAGAACTCAGTTCTGCTATTACTGATGGTACGCTACAAATGTGTGATATGCTTTTACATATGAAGATATCCAGAACATCAGGTGTTTGGCCCCCATCTGGAAAATATGTAGGTTCGACAGGATATAAGAAGTCGAATGACAGTTGTGTTGCAGCTTGAAGAAGTAAGCGTCCTCTGGGGTTGACTATGTTAGATCCCCATCTAGGATGTTTAGCATTAAAATCACCTCCTATTAGGTAATGTGTACCCAATATATGGCCTAAATTCCAGAGAATTGCAAGTGTAATTTTATTAACAGGCGCAGAATAGAACGATCCAATTTGGTATGTCCTGTTATTTAGAGTTATTAAAATTCTAGACATTTGGAGCTCATCTTCTATAACTGGTAGAAGTTCATCGTGAAATATGACATTTTTAACAAAAACAGCAGAACCTCCCTTCCTGTTTCCGCTTGGATGATCAGCACGATATATTTTATAGCCAGGCATATAAAAATTGATATGTGGACCTAGTTTTGTTTCAGTTACCAGTAAGATATCTATGTTGTAATATTCAAGAAACAGCTTTAATTCGAAATATTTATTATTTAGTCCTCTAGCATTCCAGGTGACCACCAACAGACGCTCATTTATGTTAGTATTCATTTTTTGGTTACTAGAACAGGAAGCACTTGTGTTAAAGTGTTGATAAGTGGAACCAATAATGACACAATATTATCAATTTTGTCAATCAGTTTGTTAAGTACTGCAGTAAAATTGTTTTCAGAGGATGTGGCGTTGCACTTAGTTGCATCAGCATAGGTATGGCTTGAATCGTGCGTTGTTTGATTTGTTTTAAAAGAATTTGTATCGTTTCTAGAAGCATTTTGGTTTGTTGTGGTGTATGCGTTAGTGTTTTTCTTATTTTCTCGCTGTGAAGCATTTTGCAAGCCTATGTGCACAGGGCAGCCTCTATAATTGGCTGTATGTTGCCCCTTGCAGTTAGTGCAAATTGGGGGAGCTGTTGGATTTTTAGTGCATTTGGAAGTGAGGTGAAATCCATCGCACTTAACACACCGCGATTTTCTGTGGCAATAATTTTTGCTGTGCCCATAATCCTGGCAATTAGCACACTGTATGATGGTACGCTTTGGTCTTGGAGGTTCTATTTTAACCACTGCATAGTAGAGGCGGTTAACCTCATAAATTTTGTCGTTTATGGCATTCTGTTTCAAGTCAAGAAAGAAAAGTGGGAGAGGAACCTTCGTTACAGGATGGTGAACTGGTATCATCTGCACTGGTTGGAACCCCATTTCTGTTAGCTCGGTCATCACCAGATTGACGTCACAAGAAGGATGAAGACCACGTATTACTACTCTGAAGTTCTTATCACTTTTAAGTTGATAAGAGTAAAACTCTGCATTCATTGATTCTAAATAGCTTGTGACACTGCGATAGGCGTCAATTGTTTCTACATTTAGTTTCACTTTATTGTCACTGATTGTCTTATGTTTGTAACAATCAACTTTCAAATCATTCAATGCCAAGAGAAGCTTATTCATATCTATCACATTACAAATATAGATTGGTGGTGGCTTATCTGATTTTTTAGAATTACTAACCTCTGTAGGTCTGTTGCTTACATCGATCATGTCTTCGTTTTCGGCAGCAAGAACTTCGTATCTGTTCTGCGTAGCGAATGGAGAGCTGCTATCCAGCTTAGGTTTCTTGGCGTTGCTCTCTGAACTGGTCATTTTATCTCTTATTACAAGAGATGGGCTGTTCATAAGCTCTGATTTTTTCGTACACACAGTAAATAACGATTAATTCACTTAATAAAACTATGTAACTTCAAAGAAACAAAATTAAAACTGTAAATAAATCAATTTCTTACGGAGCTTATGATGTCCACAATCGTAAACACAATCCAAAGCCTGTTGGTTATGAATCACTTTCTGAAATATAACATCCATCTTCAATAGTGTATAAACATAATATTTTCAGCTAATATCTCAATTAATATAAATAAATTGATATAAATAATCATCGTGCAAAAAATAGCATGCAATACTCGTGCCGTAAGCGCATAACGGATCTCGGAAATTGAAAAAACTTGGCGCAAGCGCCTCGTTTTTTCAAACCCTTTCCTCGATCCGTATGCACCGCTTACGGTACCTTATCGCAATATACTATTTAAGTTTGTCCCAATTCTGCTAATATAGGCCTACACATCCCTCCCTTACCATCCATGAGGCTGCATCAACTTGCATCTTCACGTAAATGATTCTCCCCTATATCCTTGCTATTTTACGGGAACTGAGTTGTGGACACGCCTGTGCTGGAGCCAGAATTAACAACGGCTCTCCACAAATAGCTCTCATGGAATCAAACAAACTCTTGAGCACGAGACTTCAGATTGATGTGCGGGAACACCGGGATGGTTCCCTAAACACTCTTTTATTACACCCTGAATCCTTGCAACTGTGAAGACTTATCAGCTGTGACAGAAACAACTGGTGTTTGTGTGAACTACAACCTCGGCGGCACGTGAAAAACAGACCCATGAATATCTAAGGTGACATGTAGATAAAGAAAGAACAAAATGCTTTAAAATGTAGAACAATGGAAGAAAATGGGACACAAAAATAATGATTAATGACGCATGGTATAAATTTAGACTCCACATAAAAAGCAGTGGCGAACGCAGAATTTTTTCGGGGGGGGGGATTTGAATAGGTAGAAAGATTAAAAAAATTAATTAACTGATATGGGCCTAATTAGTTTATAAAACTGGCCACTTAGAGTGCATAGGCCTATATAGCCTTTTTTCAAATTTCAAGGATATATCCCCCAATCCCCCCCCCCTGTGTCCGCCACTGATAAAAAGCACACATTTTACAAATTAAGCTAATAAAATCGTTAAGTTACATATTGCTAGTCACTTCTGTAGATTTTTTTAAGAGAAGCACATTTACAAACCGGAAGATCTCCACATTCCGAGTTATGGATTTTTAATTTTTAATTTTCAAGCTATTTTAATTGTTAGAATCCAGAACCTGTTAAGCTGTATTCTGTTTGGCACTGAGCATTGAAAGGTTGGACCACTGTTATAGCATAAGGGACCTGGATATAAATATGAATGTTATGTGTAATCTAGATTTTCGAATGTTAAGGCAAGAATTTCTTGTAGTGTTATATTGATGTCCTCTCACGCAGTGGGCCCGGGTTCGATTCCTGGTCGAAACCAGTTACCTAGGTAGGTTTTTTTCTGGGGTCTTTCCTTATCTGTGAGACAAATGTCGGGTAACTTTAGGCCCTTGTGGTCCCCAGATATCATCTGGCCGTCATTATCATCTTCATCCCATCCATGTGTGTGTGAATGGTGTGTCTCGTCCTATGTGTTCGTGTTGTCTTTATAAATTTCGTATTTGAGGGTAATCTATACATTTAGAGGCCGAAAAAAAATGAGGGCCTCATGTTGGACAGCCCTGATATAGATCAAGAAAGGACAAAATGCTTTAAATGTATGGTATGGTATGGTATGGTAAGGTGCATCTTTATTCTTATATACATGTTAGATACATTATCCATAGAATAAATCCAACGCACGGGCCTAGACGGCCGTTCGTGCTTTTACTATGCACAAGGCAAAAACAAACAGAAGAAGAGAAAAGTAACATTAATAATACAAAACAATATAATACGATAACTTATATAATAATGCTATATAAAGATGAAGAAAAGAAAGAAGACAAAAAGTTGTATATGACAATAATAATAATACAATAATAATACAATAGTAATACAATATAACCCATAATAATACACAGACAAAAGATTACTCCCCCTGCCCCTCCCTCCCATCCTTTTCTACCCTGAGCTGTCGGCCTTTAGACATGAATTTACCCACCCCTTCGGAAAATTTTGTGTCACTCAACAGCTCGAATATGGCCATATGACCTCTTCTAGAGACAACAAACGAGTCTGACAGATATCGTTGCCTAAGCATCTCAGTGACTTCACATTCCGAGAGAATATGCTGTGCTGTCTCATCCTTGTCACATAGTGGACATATTCTGGTTCCTTCTGCATTGACGCGTTTCAGCAATTTCCAGGCTCCTAGACGAAACCAGGCTAAACCCGTCCTGCTTGCTTTAAATGTAGAACAATGCCAGGAAATAGGACTCAAAAATAATGACTCTCTCCTCCGTGTCGTTACATCCCTGAAGGGACAAGGCCTACCACCCGGCCGCTGTATCATCTACCATAGGCAGATGGCAGAATTGGGGGGCATGGGGTCAGCATGGGGCCCCGGCATTGGGCTGATCACTCATCCGGGGAGGCCCTCCCATTCCTTGTCTGGTCAAAAAAGTATGTATTTGATCCCAAGATAATCCCTCTCCCGACAGGTCGCGGCCCTGTAAGGCCCGGGCGGCTTGGATCGCTTAAATCCTAAAAGGGAGAGGTAAAACTAATGTAAAGAAAGAGTTATATTGATGTACATTTTTTTCGTAGATTACAACCATCAGTCATGATGGGTTTGAACAAAGAGAGATTTACAATGACTTACTGTGAGATTTTCTAATGATTTTAAGAACTCATTGAAGGAGGCTGGATGGAAGAAAAGTCTCAGACTTCAGAATATAAGCCACGAATAAGTCAGTAAGTCCTTGAAACTCAGAATAATAATCTAAAGTCTTGTTTATAATCGTGCTTGGATGTAAATAAATAGGTCGGTTCTTCAAAGCTAAGGAAGATATCTCGCGATGTAAAAATTAACTGCCACTGCTGAATTCGTGGAAATAATAATTTGTTCGTGGTTCCGCGAAGAATATACGGATAAGCCACTCTTCCGCTGAGTAACAAGTGTCTCATGGCGGTGTCGCTATATTTATACACAGGAAGCCTCTTCAAATGCCGAGTTCAATATACTTCCTGGATAATTCTTCAAATAGTTCGTTTAAAATAACGTATTGCACATTGGCATATTTGCACTGTGTCAGTGGGCTTTGTGAATGTTTTAGGGAGCATAGAGGTTACAATGTCTAGGGAGGAAACGTAAAAAGAAACCACTTATAAGGGTCGAACGAGGCTTTGAAAGACGACTTCTTAAAGTAGACGTTCTTCGTCGAAGTCTATAGGCTTAACCACAGTCGCTAGACGCGATAACAGGAGCGAGGTGGCCGAGATGGTAGAGTAGGATTACTCCCACAAAGTCTCTGGCCTTGAAGACTAACCCAGCCAGCGAGCTTCTCGTTACGTCTCGTTACCAAGATGCGCGGATTCGCTGCGCGTAAGATCAGTGAGCTACTGGTGAGCACAGAGTAAAGATCTTGTTGCACGATGCCAGTGGTAGAAAATACTGTAATAGTTGAGTGGAGGGATAATGCCGCAGAGACAGAGACAGACAACACGTGGAGTGGAATAGCCAATTAGGGTGCAGCTACCTCCCCTAGGCAGGAACTCTACGAACGGTGAGACTCGCTCCTAAGGTATATACGTAAAAACCCAGAGACTTTGTGGAAGTAATCCTACTCTAACGTCTTGGACTCGCATTCGTGGACGGCGGCCAATTTGACATGGCTTTTTTCATGGCTTCCCCAGTCGTAAAGACAAATGCCGAATTGGATATTTACATATCATGGATCATCCTCACCATTTCATCCTGTATCAGTTGAAATTTACTCCATTAAATACACCGACAACAGAAACAATTGACAAGCAATAATTCCATGGCTTGTCCAACTGACAGAGATCCAGAAACTCCTGATACAGCCCTGAGGATAAAAGGAGTATAAACACAGCTGGGGGGAAAAAATTCTCATTTTGACAAATGCCTGCAATCTTTTCTTTTACCGCCGTCAATAACTCCAAAAAAACATACTTTAGAATCGAAAAATAAGGCGAATTCTTGTAATAACGCGATAAATAAACATAATCGAAAAAATAGCAAAAATTGTTTTATTTAAACGAAATCTTCACATGTAAATGCGTTAAATTACGGATGCGAGGATCTGAGAATCTGTCTGTGAACAGGGTTCGATGCCAGATGGTTAGGGCGTGTGCAAATGTGATCTGTGAGGGTGGACCGGACTTTCGGGCGACAATGTGGGAAGCTCGTCCGCCCAAACAGCACTAGGAATGCGCGACCTGTACTGAATATTGTCGTGATGATGACCAGGGTTAAGATACTTGGTGCAATTTCCACATGGAAAAGGGAAGGGAAAAGGTGCTAAAAATGAAATCAGTTAAATTGATGTAACAAAGTGCCGGAATGCTTTTGTTTAATCAGTGATAATTGCAATTATAATATGCAGAAAATAAGTTATTTTTATTATCAATTTCCGAGTTAAGCTCCAGATCGATTCATTAAGCAGGGCTTAAAGAAGAAAAAGGTCTAAATTTTGATAAGCGTAGGCTATGTGAAGGAATATGTGAGTAGTGTTATTTGTCAAAGCTAACTGTATTGTAACCATGAAAGCCGTATATGAACAGTGTAAAACAATATGTTGTCATGAGAACTGATTTTCATTTGATGAATTCTTTCTAATTACCATATTACCATAAAATTGGAACTAAATGGGGGATTACTCCGGTACCTTACACCGATTTGGTTCAATATCAATAGACTTCTTCCTATGGACGTTATAAATGCGTATAGGCCTACCAATTTTCATGAAAATCCGATACAGCGTATTTGAGTTATCGCGACTGCGCTTCAGAAGATTATTAAAAAAATTGCAATACAATACAGAAAAGGAGAAAAGGGGATCATGGGTACGGTATAGGAAAAATGGATGAATACCCTAAAAAGGGGGAAATTGTGCTAGAAAATTGTCATTAATCTCAACTGGATACAACGTTTCACTTTGTTGTTTCTTTCACAGGAGCTCTAATTTGCCCTATGACGAAAGGCGCGCACCTAAGAACCCTAATCCTGATGACGTCCGTCACAGAAAACATAAAACCTAGCGGTTCACTTTGTAGGAGCGTATCGTCTATTATTGCCTCCAATATAGGCATAAAACAGAGCTCCCCCGATGTTATATTTTTTTCTCTTTTCGTGATGTTGCTGTGGCTTTATAATTTTACAGTAGAAATAAAAAAATAATACGACTTCTAATTATTTCCTGTGAGTTCGTGTGTGTTCGTATACCTAAGACAAGCAAAACTAATCCATTTTAATGCCTTTTGAAACTTGGGTGAAACAGAATGTGCGTGGGAAATGTAAAACATGGACTCCAGCTATAAAATGTTTATTTTCTTCAGGATTTTTTTGTTCTCTTGTATATTAAAGAACATGGTTTCCCAACTGGCGGTCCGCGAAATTAGTTTCACTATTCCACTCATACGCCGCATTTTTTATATTGACCAACAACGTTTAGCAATTCCTCGGATATAGACCAATCATGTCCGTTTATCTTACAATATTCTTGTTAGGAATCGCGAGGATGCCGTTTTTTCGAGTAAATCGTCTGCTCGTTACTGGACACGTAAGCACCAGTGTGCAGTGATTAATGCGTCACATGCTGCCATTAGGCAGCATGAAAACAGATTATTTTATACAATATAATTGTTTGGAAATTGAAATAATAGAAATGTACATTGGTTAAAACCACAATTTCGATTCGGTGCAAGCCAGTTGCTATCTTGAATAAGTGCCTGGCAGACGTATTCGTTTCTTAGATCTAGTTATTATTTGTTACATTTATGAAGATACTCGTATGTTCCCGCGCTTATAAGTTCGACCGCTAATTTTTTAAATCATTCATTTAACAGCAAAATTTTGCGAACGAAAGTGAAAGCGAATCATTCATAAATTAAACGATTAATAATTCTAATAATTGTAATGAAGCAGCTAAAAATCCGGCTTTGGATTGCATATTGTCTCGATATATATATGTATATATATGCCACTTCTATATCAATAAGAGGAAGTGTTTCCATATATATTATTTTCATGCGTCGATAGCGAAAAAGAAATGAAGTTTTCTGCCAGATTTTCACTCATAACTCGCGAACAAAAGCAAAAAATTGGAAATCCGGCTTCGAGGTGCATTCGGCCACCCTTCAGTCCATCTACGTTTAAAATTTCAAATCTCTGCATACAGTAGATTTCGCTGGGCATGGGGTACAGTCAGACAGAAAGACGAACTTCGTCTTATTATAGAGATATGTAGGCCATGCTGCTTTGAAATAGTATTGACAAAAAGACTAATGGCCGGTTTCTATAAACCCGCGAATTACCTATGGATAAATTATCCAATGGACAGAATTTACACAAAAATAACACCCCACCAACACAAATAAATTAAAGATAGCAATCACATACACTTGTGGCGAGTTTCTAGATAAATGTCCTCTGAGTAAATATGAAAATGACAGAAGAAATGTTCCTACAAACTTGGGCTAGATCCTTCCAAGGGTAAATCGTAGGGTTAATTTATCCTTTCATGGATGGCTGGATAAAATTTAACCTTTCATAGGATCAATAATAACATTTAAACAATGAGAATCAAAGCCTTCTGAATTAAATTAACTGCACAACTCCAAGGCCTTGCTCATTATATCATTGTGGTTGAAATGGGACTTATTTATCCATGGATAATTTACCCATAGGTAATTCACAAGTTTGTAGAAACCGGGCATAAGAAGGGGGAAAAAAACAACAATCCAGACATAAACTTGAAATCAGTGAGCTGAATAATGAACTAATAGGCCTAATATTAGTGAAGAGATTTTATGAGTAGTGTTCATATCTCTATGAAACAAGATTTGATAACCAATGAATAATGTTATGAGTTCTAATATCATTAGCAAGTTCTATGAAACAGGGCCCAGTAATATTTTAGATAGGCCTATCACATGTTTTGCATTCCCAGTATTTGAACCAGTGAGTCATTTGAGTATTCCGTTAATGAAACTAATGAGCCGGGCGTGAGAACTGCGAGACGTGTTTACTTCAGATAACTAGTGAGCCTGAAAGGATTCTGTGGGAACGGACTTATCAGAAAGTAAATCCACACAACTCGGGCACATGGTCACCAAGGCGACTGCAAAGCTTATCCGCCTAAGATGCAGGTCACTAATGCATTCATGTAACCAAAATCTGGTGAAGATCACGCCAGACTTCTGGTCTATTTTTACCCAAACTCTGAATAAATCTGCAGTCTGAATATGGAAACTATTGTAGGAAACAGTGACGGCTGGTAAGGTGTTCGGATGATGTTCTGAGAATTTATAAAACATAAAGCCTGAATTCGTGCCAACGATGGGTAGCGAGTATGCCGTGTCAGAAATCGTTAAAAATCGTGTAGGATTAGGCCTATAGTCTCTGTAGAATTTTGTATTATTTCAGAAGGAGGTATTTTTATCCTACGTCCTAAGCCAGACATGGGCAAACCCCTATCCATTGACACGCAACCCGCAAACTTTTGTCAACTTACACATAGTTCGAAAAGTACGGATAGATGGAGACACAAGCGGACAATAAGTGCAGTGGCGGTTGCTCATTCTTAGGGAAACACTAATTTCACTTTAAAATGTACACTACAAGAAACAAATAATACAAACAATCTTGTATTTTTAATTATTCTTTTACGTGTGCAATTATTTCATTATACAAAGGCTTAGAATGTGTCATAACGCCTTTCCAATCGGAACTGTGTCGCCACCCGTCACTGCTTGCAAAGAGATTGTGACTCATGCATGGGAATAATCTACCATGTACACAGAATGTCCGCAATGCCATCTTGTGTGTTATGCGGGACGGTCAAGAACCACAACTGGTTCGCGAACCAGTAAATGCCCATGTATGTCCTAAGCATTTAAAAAGAGACAAAATAGGCTGGAACGTTTTTAGTCCTATTTGTGCAGCGAATTATTATGTCCCGGGCGTTTGGGGAGGAAAGTGTGAAAGCGATATTTTTCTCGTATGATTACAGTACTACACTCACCGTTACGGGCTCATTTTACAGAAATACTTACTCGCAAAATAAAATCCCTTTTTTACCACTTGTATGATAAGTAATTTATTTGTATATGAGTTGCTGTTGAACATCATCGACATGGTATTTGTATAGGGCTAATTTTGATGTAGTCTGTTGAGTTAATGTCTGCCAATATTGCACCATACTTTATCATATTGTGGGTGCCACTTCTTAAAGACTTTTTTCCCCAAGAACTGTATCTATCCGCTGCCACCCTAATCCTCTTCGACCTGTCAATCATTGAATAGGAAGGTAATTAGGCTTACTCACACTTGTAATAAAATTTAGATTGATTTTCCGCCTCTGTAGTAGTTAATATTCAATACAACATACGACGTATTAGGCCCGAAATGAAAGACTTGGAATAGAAACAGATTACAATAAAAAAAGTCTGTCTTCATTCCTATAAATTCTTTGAATACAGCGTTTGGGTATATATTGTGGGTGCCACTTCTTTTAAAGACTTCTTTTCCAAGAACTGCCTCTACCTGCTGCCACCCTAATCCTCTTCGATCTGTCATTCAGTGAATAGAAAGGTAATTAGGCGCATTCACACTTGTCTGCAGTCCAATACAATGTTGCCAAATACGTATCACAGCACGTTTACTTCACTTGAGAAGTGGTGGCTGACAGTGTCAACACTGGGGAAAACCACGCAACTACAAGAGCACCTGTTCTTTGTTGGTGTCGTCATCGGTGCAGATTTTCGGATTGGGGAACAATGCTATTATATTCCTTTGTAGATAGACGATGGGTTGGGACGAGGTCTTCTCAAAATGGCAAGAACAGTAGTCTTATTTAAAATGATCCCAAGTCGTTTGATTCAGTTTTTAGGTGAGAACCCCCCCCCCCCAAGTCGATGAACGCCGAATCAAGAAAGGTCACGACCCCCGAGGACAGCGCACCATTGAGTTAGAAAATACTTTGTAGGGTTACTGATCTTTCTTATGAGAGGAGGTCAACGTTGATTTATACACATGCTCGTATTATAAATGACGTCGTTTAGATTAGTAGGAGAGGATATGGACGCCTGAAGGGTTGGAGAGTTCAGTAATCTTCTGGTAACAAAACCGACACGATGAATTGCCCTCTTTAGATGGACCAAGACAGGTAATTTGGTTGAGTACGAAATTTTGTACAGGATACAAAGATATGGTAGGCCTGCTAGAAGTTTTTTTATGCTTTTAAATCAGGGCTGTCCAACTGCAAGTGCCCCAAGGGCCGCTTTAAAAAAAAAATACGGTTTGGAGGGCCGCATTATAAAATACTTCGTACGCAACTTTATCAGTGAGTTTTAATAGGTGCATATTTCGTATTTGAGGGTAATTTATACATGTAGAAGCCCGCTGCGAGCCGAAAAAGTAAGGTCGCGGGCCGCATGCGGCCTCGTGTTGGCTGTTTTAAATAATAATAATTAGGGCAAGGCATTTAATGACCATAAAACAGTGAAAAAATGCTAATTAAAAAATGTTCGGCTGGGAGGTGTTTAAACATTCACCCTAAAGCCCGGACCTCGCTCCCAGTGATTTCCGTAATTTCCTACACCTCACGAAATGACAAAGAATGTTAGAGAATGACAGAGAGGCGAAGGTGGCTGTCATACAATGGTTCAAATCCCAGGCGGTAGACTTTACGACATAGGCCTAGGTATTTAAAAGTTGGTGCCATGGTGGTGAACATGTTGAAAAATAGCTGAACACTGGCTGTGTTTGTTGCAATAAATGTTTCCTTTAAATTGTGCTTTGTTTCTTACTTTATGGCCGCGCCTCGTATTAGGCCTATATATAGGTGGTAGAGTATTGTTTTCGACTCTGAAATTCGATGTTTAGTTATCAGCCTAAGAAATATTTTGAGGTCTGCTATAAATTATGACTACCTAAAACTACAATTTTCAGAAACATATATTACTTTTTAATATAATTCCTAATCCTATTGGTGAGTAAACGTTTCGATTTTAAACTTCTATCTATCAATTTAAGGAATTTCTCTTGAAATACATCAACCAAAAAGAGCAGCTTTGCAGTATAATTTTCCCATCTAGACATCATGACAAGGCTGTAGTAGGCATAATAACAGTGATTTCGTGCCTATGTACACAAAGAGCACGTGAGTCTAAGAGAGGGCTGTGTGTGTGGGTGCGAGGGCTTGGGCCAACTACCGTTCTCTCCCCCCCCCCCCCAAAAAAAAAACTCTCTCCATCTTCATCTCCCGCTGCTCTCTCACATCTCCGCCCTTCCTTTCTTCCGTAGAAAAAAAGTACTTCCTTTCATGCCAGCGAATGAAATCTTGTGTGGATGTTTGTTGGTAGCAATGCTTTTTTGTATAATTCTAATAGGCGTCAGTGGCGGCACTAGTAATTATAACTCAAGTTCAAGGTCTTTTACTGTATTTGACGTATGGGCCCCCTAAACGATCAGTAATAACTAATAAGTTACTGTCAATATTCTCTTCAATATTGACGCTCTATATTGAAGCGCGCATCAATATGCTTCAAAACGCTCAATATTCTCACGAATACTCAATGTGGCAAAAATATTCGTGCTGCATAATCGAGGCTGTTTCAATGTGTGTGTGTGTGTGTTTTTTTTTTTTTTTACTTTTGACATGTTTTCCAGCATTTCGGATTTGGATTTTCTAGCATTGACTCTTACACTGTGCAAAAAAGCAAAAAATCAGAGAGAGTATACACTGGTCCAAAGAGTGGTGCAAGGTGAGTACGGCTTATCACGAACATTTGCTTAATTTTTAGCGTTCTACAGAACCGGATGACTACAAAAAAATCACTTCGCAGTCTCACAAACAACTGATATTGTTATGTGAATTTCACATCAGACTTTTTTTTTTAATTTTGTAACAAAAGGATGAAATATTAATTGGAACAGATATTTAATTTCGTTCATATTATGGAATGTCCTAATTGTTTTGATTGTTTTCTTTGCGGTCCGGCATGGGAGAAGTTGAGTCTTGCGCATTCAAGAGTTAATTTTCACAAATTGTATTGAATCTATCAATTTATTGTATCTATTGTGGTGGAGTATCGGAACTACATCAGCTCCCACAAACTTTGTAAACCACCCCGCCTTGAAGCCCTTTATTCCTTGTAGGGTTAATAGTGAGGATGTTTTGTATGCAGTTGGCTTTGCCAGAAATATAAAAAACAAGTCATGACTTTAACATTTCAGTACAACGAGCACACTTCTGGCGTTCCCTCGTCCTCTTTGTTTTGTCTAGAAGTCTTTCTCCTTTAAAACTCTCTGTTGTAAATCGTAGGGAGAACGCTTGTCATTCAGAAGGTGCTTAGGTGTGCGTGAACTGAGTTGAAAAGCCTCTAGAAATGGTCAGAACATAAGTTAAAATTCTATGTTAAAAAAGTCGGAGATGACAAAGAGAGGTAATTTCACATCATTTCCTGTTTGGGTGCTTCTTGCTCTTAAATTGTGAAAACCTAATGTTATTGGATCTTTGCCACCTTAAGGGGGATTATTCACCACTATAGGTAATTTTTTTCGATTTTTTATTGGCTTATGTGAAAGAGCATTTCTTTCTGAGCAAGTCTGTAAATATGTTGATAAATTTCATGTTTCTTTTTTCCTACGAGTGATATAAATCTGTTGTATAGTGTTTTAAAAACAATTCCACCTTTTCCCTCGAATTTGGTTTCTATAAAATCAGCTGTTGTCAATGTTATTAAACTTTACCGAAAACTGTAATGTTTTATAATATTGACAACTCCCAATTTTAGGAATGACAAAGCTGTTATAAAACGTTACCAAAAACTGTAATGTTTCATAATATTGACAACTCCAGATTGTAGGAATGACAAAGCTGTTAAGGTGATTTTATAAAAACCAAATTCGAGGGAAAAGGAAGTATTGTTTTTGAAACACTATACAGCAAGTCTGTAAAGTTTTATAGCAAAATTGCATCTTTTCGCGTTGTTTCAAACATTGTCAGATAATGTTTTGTCAGTTCAATAATATTACTGTCCAATTTTTAACTCGATTTTCCCGAACATTTGTTTTTGTTGTTGTTGGAAAAGGTAAAAATGATTCTTTAAAACTGTAGGTACAATTTTCATGAAATTTTGCTAGTTCACTTCGTTTATCATGCTTTAGAAGCTAACAACAAAGAAATGGATTAGATTTGTGAAATAAGCATATTTAATATGTAAGTTATAAGCAGTGCTTAATGTTTTTAAATGTTCACTTCGTTTTCCGGTTCCGGTAAACCGATTTGGTCCAATATCAATAGACTTCTTCCCGTGGAGGTTATAAATGTGCATACCAAGTTTCATGAAAATCCGATAAAACTTATTTGAGTTATCGTGTGTAGAGACACACGGACATACAGACATTTTTCCGTCCACCACACAATCTCATAAAGTACCATTCTGGCACTTAATAAATTTTGTGATGTCTTGAATTTTGTATTCTTCCTCATTACTGTGTAGTGTCTTCCATCGCAATATTTCAGAAATTGGATACCGAAATATCAATCCATACCAAGTAATTCCCAAGGAAGGGTTATTGGAAATCGTGCCCTGCATCATGGTCGGGTTTACTGATCCCCATCACGTAAACAGGATTAGCTAACTCACCTCAGGGCACGAGCTCACCTGCAAGGCTTGTATAGTTTTTTGTGATGTGACTCATCCTAAATAAATTACCGTTGTAAATCTTGTACTCATGTGATAACAAGGGACCGGATTCTTAGGATGTTATATATTTTTTTCTTACTATCAAAACAAAAAAACGCGCATCCAGTTTTTCGAGTCATACCCATAGAATTCACACACATGAATTCTGTGGTACTTACCTAAAACACGTAAATGGGATTTAAAATGTTAAAATACCTCATTTACTGTTAATAGTCTTTTTGGACCAATTTATTAAGCTTTTTACTTTGGAAATAAGTGAAATCTAACCTCAAATCCTAAAAACTTATGACAAAAATCCCTTTGATAGCGTATCTAATCTTTTTCTAAATTGATAATTAAATCAGAGTGATTCATTTTCCACAATTTTAAGATCACGAAATCTGAATTACATGGGTTTGAGATTAACTTATTAGCCCAAAAACACTTACAAAAAAAAGATATAATGTTATCAGTAAATTTTATTAGTTCTACAGTCTATAAAACAGTTTACTTAATAACGTTAGCAATATTTACTAATAATTTAGAGTAGTGGACTCATAACTAATATTATTACAAAAAAATCTTATGAAACAGAAGGCTAATAATAATAACAATAATAATAAGTATTATTATGTATTTGCTAAAAATATGAGTGCAGAAGATCTAAGAAACCGGGCCCTGTATAATTATACGAGTTAGATTGTGACTTTTGTCTATGTGTTTTGTTATGTTACATTTAGCTCTGGGGTTTATGTAGTGTCAGAGGCGCCAACTTATATGGGCCCGTGGGGCTGAAGCCCACCCAATAATTTGCCGTAGGCCTATTTTGTTAAATAATTTATTACCATTACTAAAATAAGTCTCCTTGTTGAATCGCTGGAAAGCTAAAATCAGGCTATTGTTGATATAAACAATACTATCATCCACGATTATTTGAAGTCATTGAAGTCATTGAATTAAAATTTTTACGTCTCACATCCACCGCCATATTTTTATGCTTTTTTTGCGGAAAAAAACTTCATCACATTGGAATTTAATGGGCAAGCAAGGAATTGTGACACAAGACAAGAGTGTGGAGTATAAGACAATTATTACAAAGTTTGTCATCAGAAACAATGAAATCATTTCATGTAGGCAGGGCCGTAGCAAGGTCCTTCCGCGCCCTTGGCGAGTTTGACAAATCTGCGCCCTCCATGAACAATTTTTTTTTAATTTCTGTAAAACTGATTTTCTTAAATTCGCTTGCAGGAGGATTTTTTTGGTCCCATTTCTTTAAAAAACCACTGCCTAATAGATCAAAATTAATAATGTAGACTAAGCTATGATGGTCATGGTAGTTTTAGTTGGCACATTTTTTTACTGAAATCATTCTTACCTATACAACAGAAGCAACGCCAACATCAACAAGAGACGAAACAACACAAACATTAATATTGTTTCACTGTTTAATTTATAATCGCTTAGTTAAAAAATACAATAATAATCAGAGCCCGGATTCTAATGACATGTCATCTTTTTTATTGATGCTGCATAGACATTGCCAATTTTTAGATAAATCATAATCGTGGCCTCTAGATTATAGAAATGCATTTTTATTAGGTCATTTTTTGACATTGTATGAAATTTTATATTTTTGGGGCGTTTATTTCGTCCCCAGCGGTGCTGTCTTTGAAGTGTTTGTTTAATTCAAGAAGGACACACTCTATGTTTAAGTGTTGTCAAGTCTCAGTCGGAAACGAGAATCAAAGGAACGCCAAAATGTTGTATTATATTACTGTTGTTATTAGATTGACTTGGCACCAGAGTCTGCCACCTGCTTGCATTTGAGAGTGCAAACTATTGTTTACCCTCAATAAACAATATAATCCGGCAGACCGCAAAAGGAAATGCTGAAGTTTGACTCGCCAGTGCCTCAGTGCCAGTATAAATTTCCGTAAGGAAAGAATATTCACAGGAAAAATCAAAGTTTTTTAGACCTACAACATCCTCTCTGAATTTAAGGTTTTAACAATTATGTACAAATTATTCTATAATTTTGTGTGTACAATAATAATTTTTTATAAATAAAATATCAGTTTTTAGGTCATTTTTTTATAATTATTAAGTCATTTTCTTTAAATTTTGGGGTCATTTTATAGGTAATTTTTCAAACAATTCTAGGTCATCAGAATCCGGGCCCCAATAATAATACAGTATATATAATTAAAAATAATAGCAGCGACTATATTATCAGCGCCGGCCTTAGAAGGGAACTTGATCAAAACAAACAGCATGTGTACTGCCAGCTGGCAGAGCGTGCATCGGCCGCGGATCACAACACATTATTCAATGTAAAGTTACAGAAATTAATTTTAATGTACATTAATACATTGTGTGATTTAAAAAACTAAACATTTTTAAAATAAGAAATTTTAGTTCACACTTAATTTATAATAAAATAGTGATAACAAAAGGAATTGAGATCTGCACATTCGGCTTTTTCTGTTGTAATAATATAGTTGGTCAGTCATTTTTGCATGTAGCATGTAACAGTATGAGCGATGCCATTGTTGATCGCTTTGTAATCAATCCTGCCGACAGTAGTAGCACTGAGGACGACAATCAGCTGGAAAGGGATTGAGTTGAACCACTTTCATCACAATAATAACGTACATATTAATTTTCATTGTCGTTATATCTTTCCATACTGTTCATGATTTATGTTTTACTCTGTCAATATGAATCGTGTTAATTAAAGGACGTTGCATGACTGCTTTTGGCTTGTAGACAATCGGCATAATAGCCTACTATAGGTATAGATAGTTCACGTGCATTCATTTTTAATAACCTGAAAGATTTCTTCCACTAACGTGGAATTTATATTGCTTGATAAATTGCACCAGCCTAAAAAAAGCGGGATTTTTCATGGTTAATTTTGCGCCCTTCGACCCTGCGCCCTTGGCGGTCGCCCACCTAGCCACCGCCTAGCTACGGCCCTGCATGTAGGCCTACTGTACTATATTCATACCATAGTCATATCAATATTATATAAGTCTATTTCATGTACCAAGGAGCGAGAGTTTTAAAAACTTTAAATCTTTGAGCCCACTCAATGTTTTTCAAAAGTTGGCGCCACTGTGTAGTGTAATATAATGCTTTGTGTTCTGGGCCCTCATGTTCAGCCGTAGTTGTCGACCAGATGCTTTTGTTTTTTGGATATATATATTTGTGTTGCCTGCTGACTGGCTGCATGCTTTGTTTGTATTTCTTGATCGTTTCTCTATTCTGACTGCTTACCAGTTTTCGGTCTATGTCTCTCTGTCACCTGTATCCCTCTTTCTGTCTAATGCCCGGTTTCTGTAAACTTGCGAAATACCTATGGGTAAATTATCCAATGGACAGAATTTACACAAGAATAACTTTTACAAACTCAAATAATTTAAAGGTAACAATCGCATACACTTGTGGCGAGTTTCCATATAATGTCCTCTGGGTAAATATGAAAATGACAGGAAAATGTTCCTACAAACTCGGGCTAGATCTTTCCAAGGGTAAATCGTTGGGTTAATTTATCCTTTCGTGGATGGCTGGATAAAATTTAACCTCTTGTAGGATCAATAATAATTTAAGCAGTGAGAATCAAAGCCTTCTGAATTAAATTAATTGTACAACTCCAAGGCCTTCCTCATTATATCATTGTGGGTGATTCTGGAACTAATTTTCCCATGGATAATTTACCCATAGGTATTTCACGAGTTGATAGAAACCGGGCATTAGATATTTTTAATTATAATTGTTTTTAACTATTCCATCATGAAATAAACAAATAAGTTAGTATTCGTAGTTATATATAAGTTATAATTGAGGTCTATAATACGGTAGTACAAAAGTACCAAGACTTATATCCTCAGTGTATTTCGTAACGAAATCGCCCCCCCCCCCCGATGGTGTCTGGTTAGGCCATTGTTGAATTATGGATTACAGACAGACAATTCATAATATCTCCGGAGAGTCACTTTTATTACAGACATACAAGTGGAATAATTGTGGAGCTCGATAGCAAAGTGTTGGGTTCATGACCTCGCTATAAGCACCTCGTGGTGTGAATCCTTGTTTCTCTTGTTCGCGCCTGCCCTACTTGTTAACCGCAGTTAATTCCCCTAACCACAGTCACACGAATTCAACTGTCACATTGCTATGTTATATTATAACAAAAAGTACCGTATTTATGACGGCGACGTCCTCTTGACTAAAATACATGATAATATTCAAACAACATAAAAAATCAGATCTACGTCATTAATTTGGGGTTGACGTAGTGGTTGAAGGTCACGAGTTTGATTCCCGATGAGGTCGTTGATGTTTTTCAATTGGCCTAATCCAGGGACTGGTCTAGACATTTTTTTATGATTTTTTGTGATATCCTTTTTCACCGCTCACCTCTGCCTGAGCGTTGTTCATAGGCTAATGTATGTGTTCGGGCTTGAGGTGAAACCAATAAGAGTTTGGCTCACCCAAGGCTGGTTTAGAACACAGATAAAAGAGATTCATTGCCAACAAAGGGGAAAAAACACTAGAAGAAACCAGACGCATCGGAAAGTTTCCTTCGTTATTTATCGTTTATACGACTTATTAATTGCCAGAATGGTACTTTAGGAGATTATGTGGTTGACGGGAAAATGTCTTTCCGTCTGTCCTTGTGTCTGTATGCGCGATAACTCAAGTACGCTTTATAGGATTTTCATGAAATTTGGTATAATCATTTATAACTTCCATGGGAAGAAGCCTATTGATATTGGACCAAATCGGTTGACCCATACCGGAATAATGCCCAATTTAGTGCTTGTTTTATGGTAATATAGTAGAAATATTTGATCAAATGCAAATCAGTTCTCACAACAATACATTGTTTGACAGTGTTCATATACGCCTTTGAATGTTTCAAGATAGCTGTGAAATAACACTACCCACAATTTCCTTCACATAAGTTATGCTTATCAAACCAGACCTTTGTCCTTCCGTAAGCCCTGCTTAATGAATCGATGTGGAGCATAACTCGGAAATCGATATAAAAAATAATTTATTTTCTGCAAATCATAATTGCAATTATCACTGATTAAACAAAAGCATTCTGGCAGTTTGTTACATCAGTATAGCTGATTTTATTTCTATAGTGATATACTTAGTTGAAAGAAACATTTAGGACTTATCTGGTTGTTCTAATCAACCCCTCAGTTATATCTACTGTTAATTCACCCTATATTTTTATGAGCGAAAACTATAAGTAAACAAATAAATAATAGTGAAATGCAAATACCTATGTGAAACCCGACATTTATTTATCTGATTTCCAAACTAAAGGATCCTGGTCATCTCTATGGCGATGATGGAAACCCCTGATGTACAATGGAGTGCAGCATTACATACATTAGTTTTATTGACATCTTTACGAGTTATTGTGGGTTTGTTGCACTGCTAAATATAAACCAATGTCTCGTTATTCATTGCACATGCGCGCCAGGTGTGTGGTGTGCTGTGAACTTGGCAGACATCCGACATTGAAATACTCCCACCGGAATATTCCCATCACATCATGTCCTACAAGCACTACAAATTTGACAAGGTTCATTTAATCCATGTCCGCTTCGAGAAAGTTTGCAACAACATGTAAGTTACATTTCTTTTGGCTACGAAGCCAATGAGCTCTTTCTTACTATTGCCGGTTGTCGACCAAGAGCTAAGCTAACTTAGCTTAGCTTAGCTCACATACAGTGAGGGATTTCATATATAGTTATGCCGGATTTCATATGTAGTTTTGTCGACATAACTACATATGAAATGCCGCACTGTATGTGAGCTAAGCTAAACTAACTTAGCTTAGCTTAGCTTAGTTCTTGGCCGACAACCGGCATATAGCTTGCATTCTAGCAAGTAACTTAGATTCGATAGAAGTTAAAGGTGATGTCCCACGATCGAATTCATCTTCTTTCTCTAGTTTAATCCAATCTTGGGCAAACTTCTATGAGAGAGGGCCAAATGACAGAATAATTTCACAAGGCGGGCCGAAATAGTTTATTGAATTGCTGAAATGGTTCTATTTTCAGAACAATTTTGTCTATTATTTATATATGAAGTATAAGATGATTGGAACTGCGACTGTAGACTACTTCCGATAGGTTTTCAAAGTCCGGAACGAGATGAATCTGTCTGTTTCTGACTCAGCTTTTTCTAAGCTTCAAAGAAGAAAACACTTGCCCACGCACATATGAAGATGCAAATAGGGCGATAACTTCTGGACAAGATAAATCAAAATTTAGATATTTGATTTCGTAAGAATTTATAGAATTAAAGTTAGAAGGCCATACAGTAAAAAACTTTGAAAGTAGCCTATGCAAAATATGCCCCTTTGACATATATAAGTGGAACGTGTTCTTTTACGTTACGAAGAAGAAATGAAATACGTGATAACTTCCTGAAAATTAATTCGAAGTGTTTATCCCAGGTAAGAGTGCTATCTATAACTATGCCAAATATCTTAAAAAAGTGATAAAATACTGACCTGAGTTTCCGCTTGGTTTGATGAGAGTACACGCATTGTCATTAAGTTGTGAGACTACAAGCTGTTGTTCCTCAGTCATTACAATAATAATTGAGTGATGATCCGCCCTAATCATGTCACAGATCTCGAACATTATCATGGCCTTACATGGCCCTACTAGCACCTAAACCCGTTCACCTACCACTTAATTAAAAGTTTTGAACAAATTAAGAGGACCTTACTTAATAGGGGATGAGAGAACTTTTGGTTTAGCCATTTTGGTAAAAAAAAAAAAAAGAAATGTTTTTGGATTTTAATATAAATAATTCCAGGATACCCTAAAGTGTAACTCTCTATTCCCAGAGCCAGTTTTGTTGTTGTTATTAACAATAATCGCGAAATGTAACGGAGAGAAGAAGCAAAATTTTAGACACAAATGTACTGATTTTTTTACTGTAAATTTGTCGCGAATTTTTGCAAAAATTGGCGATTTTTTAGAAATTCTTCATTTTTATGATAAAAACGAAAAAAAAATTGCATTAAAAATTTTATTCTTTCTGAAGATTTTGGCAGTAAAGGAATGAGAATTCATTTTCAAATGTACATTAACCGGAAATTATAGACTATCTTTTATTCTGTTTTATGACCTACAGGACCATCCCTGATAGTAACAGTGCTTTACTGAGTTTTTGGAACACTCCGTTTGCACTTCTGATTGCTGCTATGCTTCGAAATATTATTACCGGAAAATATCCACCTCTTTAGTATAGCAGCATACAGGGTGTTAATGAATGATACCGAAATAATTACCTGTTTATAGAGGGGACATAGACAAGCAACTTTTATTAGGAGATTTTTGTCTACGACGTAAAATGTGTATGCTACAGGGCATTAAAGTCATAATTTGCTCCTCATAAGTCAACAATAAAGAGAAACAGGGTTAAAATTTTCATTAAATTGACTTCGTGACTTCTTAGTGATCGACAATAACCTTATTCTTAATCATTCATCAACAGCTATGCCATAATTTAGTGTTTACATAATCTTTAAAATTTACAGACTAATCACTGCATTAGTTTTTTATTCATAACTCCAGTGTTAACAACGAAGTTCCTTTGTTTTGCATTTTTTTCAAATGTTAGAAGTCAGTGGCGGCCATGCCCTGGGAGATTTTATGCTGTAACAGGAAACATTGAATCCTCAGAGCAAAAATCTTATTATGAAAGTTGCTTGCCTATGTCCCCTCTATACACAGGTAACATATTTCGGTGTTATTCATTAACACTCTGTATGATTATGGAATGAAACGCGCAAAATGTATAACGGTACAGTTATTCCCCATTGTATTTCCATTTATGCATTGCACGTAGATGTTAGAAATTACATAGGCTGCTCGGAACATTAGACATTGGATCAGGTGCTGTTGCTGTAATGATTTTTTTGTCGCTCAAATTTCCCGAATGTCTCAAGTCCTTAAATCACATCACAGCCCGTTATAGTTCGTGTATTCGTGGATGTTGTAATTTTTAAAATATAAATCAGTAAAGTATAGATAGCGGTGCTTATTGTAGGTGTGTCTGCTTTGACATTTTTATTATAGCTATTGAAGATAAACATGGTGATGGAGAGATCGGCAGCTCAGCTGGTGGGTTCACGCTCGGGTAGCTTTGCAAAGCAATAAATTCGCGTGCTCCCTGCAGTTCATTTCCTCTCGAGCACCCTTCTCATCCCCCCCTTACACACACTCATTATATGAATTCGGAGCCCCCTCTGTGATAATTGTCTGTATTTCCATATCGTGGGCAGATACAACATAAAAAAAGTGTGCGTGGAACGCCACGCGACATAAGTGAAACTTGTTTTAATTTTTGGATTTTTGAATTCTGGATTTTTGGATTGTAGGACTTTTTAATATTAGGTTTTTGGACTTTTAAAATTTTGGTTTTTTAATTTTTGATTTTCGATTTTTTAATTTTTAATTTTCGACTTCTTAATTTGAATTTTTTATTATTAAATTTTGGGTTTTATAAATTTTTATTTTTTTATTTTTAAATTTTGGATAAATATTTGAATTTTTTATTTATTTTATTTTGTATTTTTGGACTTTTGAATTTTGGATCTTTGAATGTTTGATTTTGGAATTTTGGATCTTTTAATTTTGGGTTTTTTAAATTTTTTATCTTTGAATTTTTTTATTTTGGATTTTTTAAATTTTGTATTTTGTATTTTTGAATTTTGAATTTTTTAAACTTTGGATATCCTAATCATTGAGTTGATTGTTTTCTGTGCAGTCCGTTACGTCACACCTCACCAATTTCGTGATGATTTTGAGCGTGACATTAATTTCGTGACGATTTGTGAGCGCTACACAAGCTCTCGATTTATCCCTACCGCGGCTAAAGACGTTTCACTTCAAAAAGTGGCTAAAGGGGACGAATGCAACTTGCCAAGCAGTTTACTTGTCTTCAATTAAATGTTGATTAGTGTGAAACAATCAACGGAGGAACAAAACCTTGCGGTTAGAAGTAGGGTTGAGCATGGATGGCCGATGTTTTCAAGACATCGATGTTTTCATGTTGATGATCGATGGTTTCTACATCGAGGGAAAACAACCGATGTATTTGATACATCGATGTTTTTGAACATTCACAGCACCAAAATAAGATTAATATGCCTACCATGGTTCTAAGATATACAGTAGAGACCCGCTATTCCGAACTAATTGGGACCGAACACCGTTCGGTTTAGCGGGAATTCAAAATAGGCGGATTTCATGAATAATATCAATGTATGAGGCGTAAATTAAGTGCCAGCTTTCATTCTAATTTGGTTTCAGGCGTTTTCCTCAAGCTTAGGCTCTATGTATATCTCTATTTATAACAAGTATAACTCTATTTAACTCTATTTAACGTCTTTTTAATTTCTCCTGTTTTTAAGTTTAAAAAATCGGTATTTTTTCTGAACTCTGTTCGCAATAGGGGGATTTTCGGAATAGCGGGACTGTACTGTAACTCTATTTATTATCTTTATCTTAGTTTTCTAGGGACATCTAAGCGACTCAAGCCGCCCGGGCCTTACAGGGCCGCGACCTGTCGGGAGATGGATTATCTATGGATCACATACATACTTTTTTGACCAGACAATGACATGGAAGGCCTCCCCAGATGAGTGATCAGCCCAATGCCGGGGCCACCTCCGAGACAACACGAACACATAGGACGAGACACACCATTCACACACACATGGAAGGAAGGCCTCCCCAGATGAGTGATCAGCCCAATGCCGGGGCCACCTCCGAGACAACACGAACACAGAGGACGAGACACACCATTCACACACACACTCACTCCAAACAAGGTGGGGATGGGATCTAGATGATAATGACGGACAGATGATATCTGGGGACCACAAGGGCCTAAAGTTACCCGACATTTGTCTCACAGGTGAGGAATAATCCCCATCTAGGTAACTTTTGCCTACCAGGATTTGAACCCGGGCCCCTACGCCACAGCGGTGGACATAATTCTATTTACAGCAGCCGAATTTCACAAAATATTGACTTTTTACACCCATAGTTTTCATAGAAAGATTTAAGTTTATTTATGAATTTTGCTCAATTTCCTGAAACCATGACCTGTTTTTAATAGGCTATACATCGTTGTTTTCCATCAAAATACATCGACGCAACATTGATGTTCTAACTTTCGATGCTGATCCCTAGTTAGAAGCGCAAGCCTATTAATGCACAATGAACACAATGAGGGAATGGAAAAACTATAAAACAACGTAAGCATAAGAACATATCTTTCTACTCTTATACAATTCAACGGCCCTAAATAGCGTGCTTGCTCGCCCGCTTCGCGAGACATCGGGTATACTCGGCGATGGTCGTCTCTCGCAGTGTAAACTTTCATGACGACTACAAAATTAGGTAGGAAAACCGTTTCTTTATGATATAAGGCCTAAGTGAAATGAACACAATGAACAAATATTCTAATTTTATTTTTACTTACAATTTTCATAGCTCTGAACCACAAACATTTTTAATAATCTCCCAGTGTAATTTTCTTAAAAATCCTGGAGTCAATGAATAATGGCGGGCGAAGCCGGGGGCAACAGCTGTAAAATATTGATGGTTTTATCATAGGTAATCCCACGAGAGTTGAATTTATTAAGACTATTCAATGAATAAAAATCCACCAGATTATACAAATAATAATAACTTTGGTGCTTTGTTCTACAAAAACAAAACTAACAGCTGCGAGATCACGGCATACTATGAATCAACCGTCCACGAATCGATTCGAGCTGTTTGGTGTAATCAGTGCTACCAGCCTACCACCATTGCATATAAGACATAGTTAACTTCATTCAATTAAGCTAAAAGCAGAACAGAATAAACGCACACGAACTGGCTTGCACAGAATCGAAATTGTGTTCTTAATTAATGTACATTTCTATTATTTCAATTTCCAAACAAATTATGTTGTATGAAATAATCTGTTTTCGTGCCGCTTAGTGGCACCATCTGACTATTAATCACTGCACACTGATACTTGCGTCTCCAGTAACGACCAGACCATTTTACCCGATAAAATGCCATCCTCGCGATTCCTACAAGAATATTGTAAGATAAACGGCTGTGATTGGTCTATATCCGAGGAATTGCTAAACGTTATTGGTCAATATCAAACACGCGGCGTATGAGTTGAATAGTCTCTTGAAATATCGCTGTTAATATTAATCCAAACAAACCATTCCTTCCCTTGAAACATTATATAATTTCTGAAAATTACACTGAATTGATAAAATAAAATTCACATCATATTCATGTCAATAAACAGCTGAGAAACAATAGTCTACGTATTATGTGTTCACAGGTTCTTTGGAACTGCATAATCGATTCTGATATAGTTTTCCCCGGGGGCGCTTTCATGTCGTGGAATGTACAGTCGGTCAAATAAAAAACGTCGGGCGGTATTTGATTAAGTATCACGAACGAGCATATGCGCATGTACAGTAAGACTTAAGGTTAGGTTCACACACGCCTCTTGTCTATCCATGTATTTTCTTGATTATTTAGTCAGTTTTGTTCCAAAACAAACATGTATAGAAGGCTGTGGCTATATGCCTCAAATCCGCCATATTCTTGGTTGCAAATTTTTATAATATTAATAATTAATAGATTCGCGAGGAATATGTTTATTCAAGGAGCATTTTTTTAAGATTTTATTTTATAATACCGGTACTTCTAGTGCAAAATCAATTACTTACGCTCAACTTCTGCAACCAATCCTAGCATCGAAATACGCGTCCGGCCAGATCAACGTTTGCTATGAAAACTTCCGGTCGCATTGTAGTCAAGTTCCCTCCTCTGAGCTGCTCTTTCATAAATATGGAACCTTCTCGCTGCTTCAGAGACCGAAAAATGCAGGTCAATTACAGCCCTAACTACACTTTCTCTCACGTTAGCATTTGTATGTGGCGATGACACAAAGCAAAATGAATTATGACAATGCATTAAGTTGAATATCGTGTGTTGCGCTTTCCGCGATTTTCATTTTTTCCCTCCTTGTTCAAATTTTCCCTCCTGCCGCATGGCCTCATATGTTCCGAAAATGACCTGTATTTTGTGTTTCTAATAGGAAACTTGTGAACTAATGCGTCAAAACTTTAATTTTAACAGCATACGAGTCCCGACGTTTTTTATTTGACCGACTGTACTCTAAAGCAGGAATTTTAGCTGTTTCATTAATTATTAATGGCTTAGTTTATGAATGATTCGCGTGCAAGTGTTAATAAATATAATGCTTTAATAATTATTATACTCTTAATTTTTAATTTTTAAAAGAATTATCGTGGCGAAGCCACGGGCACACATCAAAGATCGTTCTCCGTTGATGCGTTGGTATGGTCATGTCTCACAAATTATAAATCCGTGCCGGACTGCAAAGAAAACATTTAATGTAATGATATTTCTTACATCCTAAATGAATTATCAAATAAGATGATATCTACATTTGCCGTCAAAAGAATTTTAGTCATGACAAGATTTTAGAATTTGTGGCTAGATTTTGGTACATAAACCTACCGCTATCTTGAATAGGTGCTTGATTTCTCACAACTAATTATTATGTTTTAATCCAGAAAAAAAAGGTCAGTCAAAAAGCAAAAGCAAAAAAAAATAAAAAAAATAAAAAAATTATTCGATGTGAAAGCAATAAATGAAAAGAAATCTATCAAATATATGAATAATGGTACATTTATATCTACGCCGTGCTCCTTTGGAGTAGTGCAGAAAAGAAGAATTAGAAGAAACCAAAAGATCCAGACTTGATTTCCAAATCAATCAGCTGACCAATGCACTGGTTTTTTTTAGTAGTGTTTTATATGGAACAATATTTTATTAACAATAAAGTAGTATTACGGAACGAGGTGACCGAGATGGTAACGTCTTGGACTCGCTTTCGGGAGGTCCCAGGTTCAAATCCTGTGGCCGGCCAATTTGACATGAGTTTTTTCATGGTTTCCCCGGTCATAAAAGCAAATGGCGATTGGATATTTACATACCATGAATCACCCTGTACCATATCTATTTAAATTAATATCAATTCCGGGATGCGCGGGCAAAGTGAGTTAAGTCCACCATCCTTAAAAAAATGAGATATGTCCATAGAGTTATAGATAAAAATGTTCTCTACATTTTTGTTAAGTCCAGTAAGTCATATTCAAAATTGTACGGTAGTTATGGATGTGTTCCTCATAGGTTTATCCATCTCTAAAGCTATGTTGGGCTGGTATAGTGTGTTAAGTCACTCTAATTCTCAGTAACAATAAAGTGGACTTAACTCTCTTTGCCCGCGCACCCCGGAATTGAAATTTACTCCATTAAATACACCGACAATAGAAACAATTGACAAGCAATAGTTCCATGGCCTACCCTACTGTACAAACACAGATCCCGAACTCCTGATATAGCCTCGAAGCTAAAAGGAGTATAAACACAGCGGAAATAAAAAAAATAGTATTAAGAGTTATAGTATTGTTAGCAAATTCTATAAAACCGTTTCTAGCACTTCTCTATAGCACCATTACCAAGACCCGCATATTAAGAGATCACAAGAAAGTGACCTTTAACCTGAATGTTAGTCGCCGTCTGAGCCTTTCTAATCTTGTTAAACCACATCACTTGTATTGTCTGCAGCTCATGAAAGTTTGTCTGATTTGTTACAATGTCTTTTTCATGACCAACTCCGAATTAGAGCTCTCGAATGCTAGTCTAATTGCAGTCTTGTAGTCCTTGTTATGTTAAGTATAGTCTAATTACATTTTATAGCAGGCTTTTAATTGCAGTCTCTCAAACGCAGCACTGGGGTTTGTTTATTATGCCATTAGAGTGAACATGTGTGCGTTCTCAATAGCTATCATGCTTGCCATTTGGCCTATACGGGCAATTCCAACTCATATAGGCCTACATATAGGCCTAAAATTTGGCAAAATTACATGTCGAAATATTATGTAAATAAACTTAATTTTTTATATTTTTATTATAGAATACAGCATGTTCCATTACTAAGTTAAGTAATACTACATGCTTAATTTGACTTCTTTTCCTTAGTAATTATAATATTTAGTAGCTAATGTTCTTTACCTGATACTATTTGTTATAGTTAATCATTATTAGTCGTGTTATATTGTTCTTATTGCAGTGAGTCTAAGTCTATGGTGCTTGCAAACGTTGTTAAGTATTTTACGTATTTCACTCCTAGTTCAGCCTTCGAAACTGGCCACTTTCCATTTTTATTATTTACACACGCTATCAACTTCTTTCTTTGAGCTTGTAATTGGTCACATACATATATTACGTGGTCAACTGTTTGGTCCCCGGTTCCACACACGCACGTTGCACTGTCCTTAATTTTGAAGCGGTAGAAGTAGCTGTTGATTCTTCCATGTCCGGTTAACAGGGTGGTCAAGTTAGGTGTCATCCGTAGTTTGCATTTTAGTCTGTCTTGGACGCTATGGAAGAATTAATATGTAACTGTGAATCATTGAACCACTCATGGGCTAATACAGTAATAGACTGCAAGCAACTATTTATCAACCAGCAACAAAGTTTTCCTTTTGGAGTCCATTAACCAATACTCCCTACCCAGCTACGAGTATTTTTGGAAGTCTATACTGATCTGTGGGATGCACCGCGTAGCAAAACTTCTAATGCCCGTCTGTTCAATTATTTTCATTTTACACTAGCAATCACTGCATGGCAACACTGTTATCTTCATACATAAAAAGCTGCATCTTAATTAACTGTGGGGTGAAACATGTTTTATTAATTAAAATAGACAGTTAGGTAATGCCACCCCTCGAACTGGTCATCCTGTGAGCTGGGAACAGAATTGCTACCTCCAGTACAACACAGTACAGTTTAGTTAGAAACGAAACCCTTAATAACGAAATTTTGAATGACATACAGTACCTGGAAATAAAGCCGTAAAAAGAAAAATGTGTTAACATAAACCGAATCGTTGATCACAATAAGCAGCCATTTTTCAGCCATGTAATCAGTATTAATCCGTACGGGATTTCATAGAAGTGATAACATTACCCGATTGATAACATTATCCGCGATTCCATTAAGCGGCGTCCACTGTAGTCATAATTTTGTGAATGTGTATTTTGTTCCCTTTTGTCCCTCGAACCACTGCTCATTTCAAAGCAGGATGAATTTGGTTCAGTCTTGAGGTAGGCTATGAGAGCTGAAATTATTATCATTTGTCATATAAAAAAGCATTGTTATAACACACTGAATGGTGGGGATAAATTCAATGCAGGATGTTAAGAGCTTGAAAATTGATAATAGCTGTGACAATTCCTAGAATCATCCTTGTAGTGAACGGGATCACGATGTCGAAACATAGAATATTTTCCACTAGGATCCATTAGATGCGGTTATAATGAATAGTTGGTCGTCACACTTGTGACTCTTGCTCATGAACTGGGTTTGCTGGTCACAAGGAACATCCTTCAATACAATACTGTGGCGGATTTAACCAATTTGACACAGCTCTGCATGTTCCAGCATAACGTCCATGTTATCGAAACAGCCTGACGCCATGCTGTACCTAAAACGGAGACAGATGGGCCCATCCTGAGTTCATATCCTACCCACCTTCAAACTTTCTTTTCGTTTATAACGTTATAACGAAGTTCGATACAATGATAAACCCGCATAGACTATAGCAATATTTTTTGTTTGGTCCCGGCGAATTTCCTAACTTATGGCCGGTTTCTATAAACTCGCGAATTACCTATGAGTAAATTATCTAATGCACAGAATTTACACAATTTACACAAGAATAACACCACACAAACACAAATAATTTAAAGATAGCAATCACTTACACTTGTGGCGAGTTTCTAGATAAATGTCCTCTAGGTAAATATGAAAATGACAGAAAAAATGTTCCTACAAACTCTGGCTAGATCAGTCCAAGGGTAAATCTTTGGGTTAATTTGTCCTTTCATGGATGGCTGGATAAAATTTAACCTTTCATAGGATCAATAACAATGAGAATCAAAGCCTTCTGAATTAAATTAACTGTACAACTCCAAGGCCTTGCTCATTATACCATTGTAGGTTAAATGGAACTAATTTGTCCATGGGTAATTTACCCATAGGTAATTCACAAGTTTGTAGAAACCGGGCATTAATAATGTTAAGAAATGATAGAAAATATAGCGTATGTTTAAGAAGCCATAACTCAGGTGTTAACAGTCAGATTTAGTTAAATTTTTGTATGCTTTGCAAATGCACTCTGCAATTTAAAATAAGCAGAAAATGGTTGTTCTAGAACTCGCTGTTTGGCAGGAAAGAATTTTTTAACACATAGGTGATAATTTTGTTTTACGGTTACTTCCCTTGACATAGATACGCTTTATTGAATTTCTGTAGCTTAGATTTTTGTGAAACTTTAGGAACTTACTAACAATAAGTACTACTATTTACCCTAGCACAATCAGTCTAATATGTATATTATTACTGCATGAAAACTGCATGAAAACTTCACGACTAAAAAAAATACTTTTTTAAAATAAAAATAGTTGAAAATTCTGTATAGTAAAGACTTTTCCCATAATTCTGCTAAGGGAGATTTGTCATCCATCTATAATGAATTCCTGAAAGTTTCATTATTTTAGCATGAATAGCTTTTCATAAAATGGTACCTGAAGTACAAAAAATGTAATTTTACAGGAGAGCGAAAAGAAAATGGCGTGCCCTATGGTATTTTATCAATTTTAGAAAGCTCCAGGTCGCTCTACTTCGCTTAATAATAACGCAACATATAAGACCTAAATATAAAAATATTCACAAAACTATGCTCTATTACATGAGCCTAAGAAAAAAAAATCGATTTTTTGATACTGATAACTACCATCTCCCCGTAAACGTAATTCACTGTAACGATGAAGCTATTTTATAAACACCCTTTTATAACTATATTTAGAAGTTGAATTGTTACTGCAAACCACTAACTTAGCCCTAAGGATGGTAGTATCAGATCAGTATCCTTCGTAGTCACCAATATTGTTTTCTGGGTGCCAAATATCTGTTACATTTCTTAGACATTCCAGAAAATATAGGTTCATGACGGGTGGAAAATAGGATCACAGATGCTAAAATCATCCCCTATTGTGTGCAAAAATGTACTTTGAGTTAGGTTGTTACTTGAGCACATAATAATATTAGTTATGAATTCATCGCACTAAATTTTTACTAGATATGGCTAATATTACTAGTAAACTGATCATAGACTGCAGAACTAACAAATTTTATTGATAATAGGCCTATTAGGTGCTCTCCTATAAGTGGTTTGGACCAATAACGTATTCTGAAACCCATGTAATTCAGACTTCGTGATCTTAAAATTGTGGAAAATGAAACACTCTGATTTAATTATCAATTTAGAAAAAGCTTACATACTCTATCAAAGGAATTTTTGTAATAACAAGGTTTTTAGGATTTGAGGTTAGATTTTAGAACATAAGCCTATTGCTGTCTTGAATAAGTGCCTGGCAGATTTATTAATTTCTTAAGATAGTTATTATTTGTTACTTTTATAAAGATATATGTAGGCCGTTCTGCTTTCAAATAGTATTGACGAAAAGACTAAGAAGACTAAGAACAATCCAGACATAACCTTCATATCAATCCGCTGACTGAACCAATAATATTAGTGAAGAGATTTTATGAGTAGTGTTCATATCTCTATGAGACAAGATTTTGATAACTAATGAATAATGAGTTCTAATATGTATTTGTTTAGACTTTCATTTTTTTTATTTCTTTATTTTTAGTCATTTGTGTTATATATTCATATTATTCAAGTACTTATGTTCGAATTTTTTCTTTGTATTTAATGTACGTTTCTTGTATTCATGTATATCAGTTCTTTTTACATTTATTATTTATTATTATTATTATTATTATTATTATTATTATTATTATTATTATTATTATTATTATTATTATTATCATTATGTATTTCATGGTTTTGCCCTGGCTGAGTGGTAGAGAAGGCATTATGGCCTTAACTCCACCAGGTTAAATAAATAAATAAAATAAAATAAATAATATTATTAACTAATAGCCCTATTGTTAGCAAGGTCTATGAAACAGGGCCCTGGCCTAAATTCAGTATTGTTCCATAACATAAGCCTAGCCCATCCTGAGAAACATTTTTGCCCACCCTGATCTTGAATTCTGACTACATACCTGCCTATACCGCTAAACGTATACACTAAAATAGTGTTTATTAATTAAGACCTACATAAAATTCCAATCTCGAATTTTTATACTGTACTTATAAGCTATTACATCCATCCCCATTAATGTAGTTGATAGATTATATAGAATTTTATACTCTTAGTTTAAATTGGCCGGAATGACTGCACAGCATGAGAGCATCCGCCACTCTGTGTGCACTACCGCATTCAATTTATCACATGAAGTGGAAAACAAACCTATTGAATGAGCGTTTTCCGACCTCCATTATGTCAACATGGCCACCCATGCCCGCGTTGTCAAGACCATTCACACAGATTGTAATGCCGTAATCTGATTTAACTCCCTCTGCCATGCCAGAAGGTGATTGGGGGATTGTGTCCAGGAGAAAGGAACCTGTATCTTGGATGCTGAGAATAGTGCAGTGCGATATAAGGTAGGGAAGTGTGTTTTAGTAGAATCAAGAAAATAGTGAATAAGAAACAAAGTCAATTTTTTTATGTATCCGAGAAACTGTTAATTCCTTCAAGCACATGTATTGCATACTATTTTTTCTATGATGGGGAAAATAGTTAAAATACTTACGTGAAAAATAATTAAATACAAACTAATATTCGAGGTGGCGATCAAATTTCAAGGTTATCGTTAACAATTTAGTAACTGTTTTAATCTTGGTGGCGATCATCATTACTTTACGAAAGACTTGAAACTAGAGTGTTTCAAATAATTTTTTTCAGAAGAAAATGTTTTCGCATCTCACGTACAAAATGTAAATAAAATTGTTAGAATCTGAAAACTAAATACACTCTGCGCTGAATCAGAAATAAGTTTTTCACTTCCTCGTAAGATGTTTTCATTAAATTATATTAACTATATAATATATTTTTTATTATTTTTATTATCATATTTACTCTTAGCTTGGCACGAGATTGGCTCAAGAGCCGCTTGCGGCTCGCGAAACTCGTTGTGGCCACCCCTGTATTAAAGTATTTGGAAAATAATGTTGTTATTTAAAAAAAGTGATCAGTACTTACTTTAAAAACACGCCTGGTATTAATCTACAAATGGTGTTACTGCACTCACGCTATTCAGTGAAGAGGCAGAGCAAATGAAACAAATATTATTTTGGAGTTATACCGACTTCGCTCACATGTTTTCAATTTCAATTAAATTAAATTTGCATAGGAAGTGTTGGCTATAATCCTGTGAAGTTTACTCGATGTAACATAAACATTGTTATGCATGTGTGTGAGGGGGAGCAATAGCGTGTGTGAAACTGGGTTACCCTGGATTTGCATGTGTGACCCTGAATATTGAAACAGCTGTGTTGAGGCAGGGGTCAGCTGATCGTGACTGGAAAGCAGGGGAGAAGTTCTCAAATATTGATTTCCAGTCATCGGCGACAGGAAAAGCTTACGTTTTGTATTTGTTATCTGCATGCTATACTTATCATCTGTTATAAGTTTATTCTCACTTAGCCCATCTCCTGTATTCATTCATGTATATTGCCATCAAAAAGTAGCTCCGCTAAGAAACGGAATTCAGTTGGTTATAAATTCAGGGATCTGATTTTGATGACATGTCATCTTTTTACTGGAACATCATGGACGTTGCCCACTAGTGCAAATATTCTGATCATAATTCCTAGATTATAAAAATTTAATTTTTAGGGTCTTTTTTGGCCATTTCCCCCGTTTTCTTATTTTTAGAATCTAATGTCATTATTTTGTCATTTTTTATTATTTTACGGTCCTTTTTTTTTTCCAAATTTCATACTTATAGGCAATTTTTAAAATATAAAGTCATTATTTTCACATTTTGTGTTTTTTCTCGCATTATATAGAGTTTTTGTGCATTTACTTACATTGAATATTATCGGAACTCTAAATAAGCATAAATAAATAATTTTAATTTGTAAACAGAAAGACGGTGTTTGCTGTTTGCATTTAACCGTGTGTACCAATTAACTAAGTACAAGCCAGTATTTAATTGAACAACAACATAATTGTAGAACAGATACAAATCTGATGAATAAACTAGTATTTTCATACAAATTTGTGGATCACTTTTTCAATTTTTGGGTCTTTTTTGGTAACTTTTCCGTCATTTTATAGGTAATTTTTTAAGTATCTTTAGGTCATAAAAATCCGGGCCCTGGTTATAATGTTCTACTACAATCATTTATGAAGTATGAAATAAAAGTAAAATAAAGATCTCTATTTACAGAAGATGTTAAATGTTTACCAGAGAACACCTTGTTTACTAATCATGATTCATTGCCGCTATTTCATCCTGTATCGCATTCATTAAAATTGAATATAAGTTGAAATTATGAGACACCATATACACATCAACAATAGAAAACCAATGCGCTTTTTTTGCTATTTATTTTAATTATTTATTACAAAATTTTCTAATTATTACAAATTACAAAAATACAAATTATTACAAATATAAATAATACAAACACTATTATTACAATTACAAAAGAGTATTGTTACGTTACATGTTACAGTTATATGGCCTACTACGAGAGAAAATAAGGAGAAATACAAACTTTCGCCTGGGTGGCAAACATAACCAGAGCTGTCGGGAGAGTTATTAATGGAACTGTGTGTTGTATCCTAATGGAAAAATAGCCTAGAAAAATCTAAAACAGATACGAGTAAAATACCCCTAAATAATTTTTACAGGAAAACTAATATATAGCTACTTTATAATCGTAGAGAGAAATTTTGGAAAATTACATTTTTATTACAATCATTAAAGCATTTTTTTTATTTCAAAAATCAAGATTTTGAAGAAAGTTTTCATGAAAACTCCCTTTAATATTTCGGTTATACAAACCAAATTACAGAGATGCCTACAAAAATCCAACTAAGTCCATAATAAAAAAAAAAAAAACTAAATACAATGAACTGTTTATCCGCTTTAGGGCTACACAGATAGACAGACGTCATTCCTTAACCACTTTTCCCAGGCATCGTGATACGTGTTTTCTCTGTGTCATCTCGATTTCGATTTTTGTCAATATCACAATACCTCCTTTATACTACGTATATGCGAGAAAGTAAAATGAGACTTCTGAAAAATTCACAGACACGCGTTCCCTTGAAGAAGTAGAATGGGAATTTTCTGTCTCATAAAATAAGAAAGAGGCTGGATCTGGACCAGGGCGGGAGATGTTCCAGACAAAGAGGCAGACATCTGGAAACCCATGCGGGACATATTGCAGACATGCCTCAGCTTGACACCCGCCTGGTGGTCCTCGATAAAAGCTTATCAATCACGTGACAATCTGGCGTTTCTGTAGCCCTTAAACATGTCTCCTTTCCCTTCTGTTAGTTCTCATAGGTTATAAACTCCTACCTAACCCTTGATCTCTTGGAAGTGTACCTATCACTCAAAAGTATGTATCCCTCGTTCTGCGGCAAATGGGGGTTATGCACCACTGTAGGTGATTTTTTAGATTGTTTTATTGGCTTGTGTGAAAGAGCATTTCTTTCTGAACATGTCTGTGAAGATACATTATAAAATAAAATCAGCTACTTTCGCGGAGTTACGAACAATTATGACACATAGTGTTGTCATCGTAATTTGTTGCCTAATTTTTGCTTTGAAAGGATCACTCCATATATTTTATAGAAACTACTGTTATAACTTCCGTAGCGAAGTGGTTGAGACTCTGCGCTATATACTGGAAGGTCGCAGGTTCGATCCCCGAAGAGGTCGTTGTAGTTTTTCAATTGGCCTAATCCTTCTGGTGGCACTATGGCACTGCGGTCGACTCAGCCTCCAACAGAAATGAGTACCGGGAGCAATCCTGGGGGTAAAGGCGGCCGATGCGTAAGGCTAACAACCTAACCACCTCATGTGGTAAAAATCTGGGAGCCTCAACCTCCTGGAACCCGCTGGGCCCCCATGGCCTGTAGTGGGGAACACTTTACTTGTTTACTGTTATAACTTGACGTAATGCTTTAAGATTGTGGTGATTTCTTCTTTAAGTGTCAATGTATGAAATTTCATAGCTCTATAATGTGCTATCATTACTTATATTTATTTTTAGAATTGTAAGATTTTAACTAGGGATGGGTCGATACCAGATTTTCTCGATACTCGATACCGATACATGATTTTTTCCTCGATACTCGATACTTCGATGCTCGATACCGTCAACATTTCCAGTTTCAATAAATGGATACATTAAAAATTAAAATTTGAGAGAACTGTGTAATACCAACTAAATTAAGTGTGCATATTTAATGAGACAAAATTTAATATCATCAGTAGCCTATAATTATTTTTAGATTCTACATTAAAACTAAAATTAGTTTTTGAAACAGTCCACTTACAAGTTTTTGTTAAAAAAATTACTATATTTAGTACACTACTAAAAGCAGAAAGAGATACCGCATTTCCTTAACTTGCAGAATTACCAAAGTATCGAAAAAGTACCGAGCTAGTTTTCTAAAGTATCGCTCGATGCCGATACCATGCAAGTATCGAGAGTATCAAGGTGTCGAAAGTATCGAGGACCCATCCCTAATTTTAAAAATTAATTTTGAGATAAGAGATGTACAGATTATAAGTTACTGTGTTACTGTGTTTTACTGTACTGTAAAAATTAAACATTTATAAGTATGAATTATTTGCAGATAGATGTGTCCATTGTACTGTTTTGGGATTCTCAGGAATTGTGCAGATTGAATACGGGGCAAAAGATCAGCCACCTCTGCGTATATAAAAGCGATTACAGTAGAAGGTTCAACCCCGATGAGGGGGAAACTCGTGGGAACGGGACGGGGCGTAGGCCGCTGGAAACAATGGGGCATCGCGAGGCGTGACACTAAACATCTCCGGTAGGTCTCCTCCACATCAGCTGACACATGCAGCAGTTGATACGTTTACATCATACGGAACATGCAAAAACTCTTTACCTATAGCAAATACAAAAATGACAGATTTTTTTTCCCCATAGAAGATCTGTAACTTACAAGAAACAACTTATCGTCCCCTTAGAATGAAAACCTCATATCTCATAAAACACATACGTGGCATTGTTACTTAATAACGCTTCCTAGCAATACACTAGATTTTGTTTTTCCTCTCTAGAGGACAGCACACATGTTATTCTTGTAATATTGGCTGACAGATAGTTGAGATACATGTTTTTCTATCTAATAATAAATTACAAGTTGCCTACTCTTGCTTCTGTTTTAAGATACGTGGTTTTCATTCTAAGGGGACGTTATGTCAAAGCTTTCATTTGAACTTTTGTAACTTTTTGCAAAGTTAGCAATAACTATTTTCTTTTAAATAAAACTGTATTATTAACGAATAATTTGTTATAATATAGTAAACTAATTCAATAAATCCGCTCACACCTAATTGGCGTGTATTCTGGTAGTAAAATATTTTTACTTCCTCTGCCCTACCATAGGTACTATAGGTAGAGGAAGTATTGTTTTCGACCCCAAAATTCGAAGTTGAGTTTTTAGCATATATATACGTTTCAAGGCCCCCTGAATCCAAAAATACTATTTTTGGAAACATGTCTGTGTGTCTGTGTGGAAAATATCTGTGAACAAGCTAGCTCCAAAACGGAAAATCGTATGAAAACAAAATTTCGTATTTGGGTCAGGTACCTTCTGAAGATGTGAGGATAAGATTGGCGACTATTTTCTCTTATTTTTAAGGGGACTTTACATGAAGAAATTTTCGTTTTTCGCGATTTTCTCGAAAACGGCTCTAACGATTTTCTTGAAATTTTGCACATAGGTTGCTTATACTAAGAGCTAAAACTTTTATTTGAAACATTTTTTCGAGAAAATTCTCTGAGGGTAGTTACAAGCCACCCACTGTTCACCCACTGTTTGTAGAAAGTTTGTCTTACGTGATGAACAACTGAATTCGCGCTCTTTCACGGCCTCTTATTTTATATAAGAATGTGAAGTGAGAAAGATGTATGGTTGGCCATGCATAGAGTAAAGATGTATCTGAGGGAAATATTCGATAAATTTCGGAAATTATATTTTACGGCAGAAAGTTCAATAAACGTCTGCAGTCATTTGTTTTTTTTTTTTTAAAGTTTGTTATATAGACTGCGCTTTTAGTCGCATCATTGAAAGAAGAGGTATTTATAGGATAATTAGCGTAAAATTGTGTCTTGCGATTCTGTACAAGGATATGTGAATACTGCTAACTTTCATTTGGGCAGAGGAAGTTATGTGACTTTCACATCAGATTTTTTTAAACAAGAACCCGTTGAGATCCCATCTTGAAATTTTGCATGCATGTAGTCAATTAGAGTGGACAACACACATAATTTTCCCCAAAAATCCGAGGGTACGTATTTTGGAAATTTAAAAAAAAAGTATTTTGGGAACTTTTATAACATTTCAAAAATTAAGCAACATAGCCGCGTTATTAAAGTGAATTTTTAGAGGAAAAAATGGTGCATGTTTGAGCTCTCTAGGTGGTATATTTTTTTAGCTATAGCATTTTATAATCTTAAAGCGATAGAAACCCGTAGTAGTTTGGATTTTTAAACCCTTGTAACTCACAAACCAAAAGTCAGAAAAATTTTAAATTTTAAATTCAAACTAGTTTTGGGGTGTACAATACCTGAAATAAAATCACACAAATCTGAGAGGTCAAGGTTTAGACTGTTAGTTGATTTGACATGGAATGACCCTACCATGAAATGTCGATATTACTGCGTACAGACAACCAAAGATAATTATAATTTAATTTGAGTTAATATATTCTCTGGGGATACAACACAAAGATTAGCAACCACTATCTCATAATTTTATTACCACTTTACATGAAAAAAACATGCATATTTTTCGAAGTTTTCTCGGAAATGGTTCTAACGATTTTGTTTAACAGTTTTGTTTTATTTTGTCTTGCATGGCGAACAGTAAGCTTAGGAAATTACGAACCAACTGTCAGACGTTACAAGAATAAATAAAAAAATACAAACCACAGACTGAAGTTATTGGGCTCTTGATAGGTGCTAGGGGTACCATCACTTGATTTGGCCTTGATAAACAGTTTAAAATTTGCATAGGGTTAGAAACATATAAATGCTCTATTAATATTTTGAATAACAATTTATATACTTCACACCCTTCTTAGCTTATGAAAACTTACTGTTAGTAGCCTATGTATTTTTCTATTTGTTATTAGTTCGCATTAAAAGTGATTGTATTTAATTGTTCAACTATTTACAAGCTATTATTTTACACCTTCTGGACAAAATTTCTCGGCCATTTCACGTCCACCTTGGTTTCCTGAGGGGGCTGAGAGGCGATGAGCTTAGGCTACCATGTGTCCCTCTGCCCTCTCTCGGAAAATAAGCGTAACAAAATTCGCAACGGTAGCAGTAACCTCCACTTGGAGGCCTAGTGCCCCGATACTCCGGGGATATACCGGAAGATAGATAGACTTTATATCTTCATTGTAGCCGTATTGGCTACCCCTAAGTTGGGAAAGTTATAAAAAATAAATTGTTATTTATTATGAATGTATATATATATATATATATATATATATATATATATATATACGAGTTTCATTTAATAATTAAGGAGACAAATTGGTCTGGGGAAAAGACGGTTGGTAGTATTAGTTTGATACATTTAGTATTTTAAGTTGGCATCACTGTGATGAGTTCTAATCAGCTGATGGATCAACATTGCTCTGTTTATAACCTCAAAATTAAGTTTAACGATGTCGGGTCTTCTTGAAAATTCCACGTTGGTTGAACAACGTTCTGTGATTCGGTTTTTGATTGCTGAAGGTGAAAAACGAACTAATATATACTCTAGAATGAGTAAAGTGTATTGTGAAAGTTGTATGAACTGTGGAAATTTTTACAAGTGGGTAGAACAATTTAAAAGTTGTCGAGAATCAGTGACTGACGAACACCGTTCTGGTCGGCCTGTTGAAGTTGCAACTTCCTCACTTGAAACTCGAATTGTTTTTTTCCACTGAATGAGGCAATCCCACATCTCATTCCTCAATAAATGTAAGATGCAAATTTAAAATAAAAATTGTATTTAATGTCAATATAGGTTACGTTTGACGTTTTCATGGTAACACTGCGGCAGTGTCTGACACAGGTTAAGCATATTTGATTTTTTTTTCGACCCGTCTGTATCTCAACAGCCCGGGTCTGGAACCAGCTGTGTCACCCGACAGCGGACCATTGCGGCATCACTGGATCCACCCAGCTCTATAGACACCGCCTTGCTGCAGCTATCCTTACTGTATCGCGCCAGTACTTGGACGCTGAGCGTTAAGTACTTGTAAAATTCTCTCATCTTTAAAGACCAATGCTGGACCGCACAGTAAACATTTTCCCAAATGGTTTCAGTGCCCTCTCATCTATAAAGACCAATGCTGGACCGCACAGTAAACAATTTCGTAAATTACTTGAGAAACCTAGTGCAGTCTCCTGCCAACGTACGCATTGTTTGGCTATGATAATAATGGGACGAACAATGGCACCATTTTTCAATTATTATCTATTTTATTCACAACGCCAGATGAAACCTTCCTCCTATGATTGAATGCCCTCAATGGTCTACCTCACTGACAGACAAGTTATGTGATATGCAGCACTGTGAGGCACACTAATTAGTGATTTTTGTGACCGGGCGGCGCTAATATAGGCCCACCAGCTAATATAGGCTATTCTCTGGAATGACTAAAGTGCATGGTGAAAGTTGTATGAACCGTGGAAATTTTTACAAGTGGGTGGAACAGTTCAAAAGTGATCGAGTGACTGACGAACACCGTTAGGCCTATATATATATATATATATATATATATATATATATGAAGCTGAGATAACTGAATACTGAACTGACAAGGTTGTATTGCCCGTTCTTAGGATAGAGAATGTAATGTGAATGTATCTAAGTTTCACCACCCCCTGGGAGAGAAATCGAACAAATCAACGCTACTGTGCAGTAATTGGATAAATTAATGGAGTACTGTAGGAAAGACTGGCATATGAATGCAGTTCGGATTCTAACAAGCTGACAGAGGTCAAACTCACCTAATGGGGAGGTCACAAGCTTCTTGTATTTGAAATGTATCCAAAACATGACTCCGGTGAGCTCTTTACACTTAGACCTACTTCTTTGCATTCTGCAGGAATCTTGCTTTCATTCCTCTATAAAGAGAGTTTCTGTGTTCTAGTTTTATCCTTACCAGCGGAAACTTTGATTTTTAACATTTAGTGAAAATATAAAGTACACTAATTACTAATAAAAATTACTTATGCATGCATTGAAAGATTGTTTGGAAGATTGCCATGCAAGTTCAATACAAGCAGTGTGCAAATTGTTCACCAAATAATTCCCAGATAGCTGGCAAAAGTTATACTAGCTTTGCGGGTGAAACGTATTCAATACGCAATTGTTACGTCATAATCGCAAAAAAGTTCCGCGGCTGCGGCGTAGAAGGAAGACTGGGCAGTGCTATCTATAGACAAAGTGGCAGTAGGCCTATGCCGTGATAAAAGATTATTCTCTTTGTTGCATTTTGATTTCAGAGAGCTGTAATCAAGCTTAAAATTAAGAAAAGGGCCGAAAACATTTATAGGCCTATAATCTGTTAATTATATCTGTGGCTTGGTTCTAAAAGAGCTAAGGTCAATTTCTGGCAAAAATGAGATCTATGCATTATTGAGCTCTGCTAGTCTTTATCTTTCGTATAATAAAAGTGTCAATGTCTGTATGTTATTAATAGGCATAATACAGAAACCTTAGAGGCCAATGTCAGAAGTTCTCACAAAAAAATGTTACTTCTATAAATGCTTCGAAGTCAGTTATCTCAAAAGCAAGTTTTATAACAATTGGCCCTTTTAGAACTAAGCCACATATATTTTGTACTATTTTGTGTAAATAATTGTTATTGTTTCTTTATACAACTATCTAATCCATTTGAGCAGAAAATACTTGGGTCATTCAATAATTAGTGGCAACATTTGAATTAACAGCAAGGAAAATATGTTTTTCGAAAAGGCGCGTTTATGAAGTGCTCAGAAGTAATAGCCTATGTGAAGAATCGTACCAGGAGCAATTCCAAGTTTCCTTGGTAGCACAATACAAGTCCAACAACGATGTTCTAGCCATGGTACGATATGGTAAACTCCTCTACCACAAGCATTCTTGCCTCTTACAGTCTCAATTTTAATTAATCATCTTTGTTCGAATTTGTTAAACATTTTAGAGTATTACAGAGATCAATATACAATTGAAGAGCTTTTAGCAAAAACAACCTTAGTCCAAAAATTTGAAAATTGAGTTTCCTATGTCATTGGGTGCTACAACCTACTGGTCATTGTTTAAACTACATGATATGGAAAAATCTGCTATAGTCCCTCAAATATAGGGTTACAAAGTTTACCAAGTTTAGCAAAAACAACCACTATCCATTCAGTTTTTTGCAAATACCTAGTGATTTGGTTTTTGGACTATGGTTGTTTTTGCTAAAAGCTCTTCAATTAGTCTCACTACAAATAATTTACAAATGCAATTATTATTACAGTATTCAGATTCGCAGATAACACAAATCAGAAGCTCTTCTTTCCCACTTTTATCAGCTTGCATCGTTTACCGCTGATAGCGCCAAATATAGGCCGTGTTGCCACTAATTATTGAATAACCCATGTTTTTAGACACGCCTAGGTTTTCAGTAAATTTATTTCATCTTAGGGTATAGCCTATTTATTGAACATTAAGTGGGTAATTCATGTTGCATTATAAAGTAATTTTAAAGTAACTTTGATGTATTGTTGAAAACCGTAAAATTTAACTTTATTTTCCAGAATGTATATTATCAATATTATATTGTACCATTTATTTTAGCAAAAATTTTTAATAAAAAATTGTCTTTTTTCAGGTAAGTGTCCTGTCTCTTCTGTTCCCTAATGAGTAATGATGTTTCAAGAAGCCAACTTGATGAGTAAGTGAATTTTACAGATACATCTTTACTTTCTTCAGAATTAGAATGTAATATAGAGTTGGCCTTATTCAGTCAGTGAAATTGAAGATTATCCATTATTATTGTAAACATTCTTACGACGATTACAATTACATATCAATCTAAATTTGTTCTCATGTATAGGGATCACATTCCTTTTACTTTTTACTTGCAATAATAAGCTTACACTAATCAATTATTCGTGCGACTCATTTGACCCTTCTGACAGTTTCCCACAAAAACAGAACGTTTAGCTACGGGTAAGTAATAGAATTCATTCATAAGATCCTGTCTAATATATTTGAGCTCGTGCTTCCGTGTAGATCCAGCGCCTTCTATTAACAAGACAGTATTCGATTGGGAAATTAATCGAAGGTGGCCTTGCTCGGTTTGCCATAGCAACCAGGAAAAAAGGAGCATCGATGAATTTGATTTTTGCAATATATCACATCAATTTGTCCATCCCTTCGATTTTTATAACCCACTCTACATGATTCATTTGTTTATAACATTAGGCTGCGACACGTAGAGATCTGATTTTTTTTTACATACGTGGGACAGAAGGGGTTCATGAATTCATGCCTAAATGGGAAAACATTGAATTAGAAAACTTTGAATAATCTGGACGAAATTCGCTATACAGTTTTTCCCCCTAGGGAACTCGAATCTAAAGTTTTTTCTTCTTCTTTTCGTTTCTTTCTTTCCACTAGCGGCACAGTTTAATTGTAAAATGCACCTCGAAGCCTCGTTTTTAGGTTTTTAATCGTTTCAATTGTTTGTGCATGAATTGCATAAGGTTCATGAATCTCTTGTTCATTTTAATCGTACAAAACCAGACAAATCCTACCGACGTGGGTATTGTGTCAAATAGTCATACTTAATTGATGATTCTTTAGATTTCATTACACTTCTTTTGTCGAAAATGGAAAGGTGTCATATGAATGGCATTGTCATGTGAAAAACGATGTGCAACGAATTCAGAAAATTATTTTTGCTCTCATTTCTTTATGCCATTCTTTTTGGAACTAACTAACTAACTTAAAAAGGCCACTTTACGAATTTATCCTGTTTGGCTGTCATAAGAAGCAAGAGGACAGGGGTTCTAAATATTTATTCAGAATATAATCGTAATAATATATTGAGCTCATCCATTGCTTCTAGTGTCTTTTGAACCCTTTAGGGGGGACATAAAGGTTCGTGTGAATTTCATTTTACATGCGTTTTAAATTTTCTTTCTTATTATTTTTCGTTATTTTATTTAAAAAAATATGTACCCTATAGGACACGTTACGCATTTAAGGGCTAATCAATAACAAAGCCAGTGAGTTTGTGGTGATAGATTAAACGTGTTTCTGGAATCCACCACCGGATGTAGAGCCGTGTAGGCAGACAATCCCGCCTGACAGCGGTGCTGGAGAAGTTGTCTAATCAAAACGGCGCTCGGAATGGAGGTAGTTTTTCAAATTAATTTACCGAAAGCATGTAGCAGGTTTATGGTTTCCTGGAAACTGATGTGTGTGTGTGATGAATATGTGTTATGATGGCCGCGTCCTGCGGGGAAACACAGCGTTTGTTATTGTTGATGATTGCATTAAGAGGATGGGAAATTAAACCACTTGATTAAAAAGGGATGCTGCTATAGAAGTTTGAAATGTCAAGAGATGGCTCTTATTGCCAAGGGTACTAATCTTTTAACTGTTCTAGCTATGACCGCGAGAAAAAATTTGCTTACTGTGCCCATATAAAAGTAAACGTTCTGTCTTTTTATTAATTTTTTTATTTTTGAAGTGAAACTTCTTTTGCCGCGCTAGGAGCCTAAATCGAGAGCTAACTCAAACTTGCGTTACGAACAAAATCGTCACGAAATTGTTACACACAAAATCGTCACGAAATTAGTGGGGCTGTGACGAAACGGACTGCACAGAAAACAATCATCTCAGTGATTAGGCTTATGGGGGGAAGGTATCAGGCATTGAGTGGGGGGTTATTACTGCTTCGAGGTAGTGGCGTGGTGAGCCCTTCACCATGATAAAAAATCCAAAATTAAAAAAAAAACCTAGAATAAAAATCCAAAATTTAAAAAATAAAAAACCAAAACTTAAAAATAAAAAATTCAAAATCGAAAAAATAATAAAAACAAAATAAATAAAACAAGTTTCACTTTTGTCGCGTGGCGTTCCATGCATACTTTTTTCTTTTTTACTGGCCAATATGAAATTACTCAGAGTCCCTGAGCCTAGGCTATACCTCTAGACAAACGAAACCCTTAAAAACGAAATTTTCAATGACGTACAGTACTTGGAAATAAAGCAACAAAAAGGAAAATGTGGTAACACAAATTGAATCTTTGATCACAATAAACAGCAGTCCCATTAATCCATATGGGACTTCATAAAAGTGATAACTAGGGTTCTGATGTTTATGACATGTCATATTTTTATCCTGACCTCCATTCTCGCCGCAAACACACATTGAACACGATGTTTAATGTTATCCTTTTCGGACAGTTTTTATTCTGCACATAAAGTCATATTTAGGTAATTTTTATGGAATTGGCCATATTTTGGTCATATTTAGTGACATATTTCTAATATAAATTTGGTAAAGGACCACATTTATAAAGTACATTCACTAAACAGTCGAGTTAAATTTGAAAGTTATTTAATTAAATTTAATGTTTTGTCAAATTAATAGGTAACTTAATTTTAAAATTAATGTAATTGTTCATATTTTATTAGGACACGTAAGATCTACAAAATATTTGAAGTTAATGAAGCGAGCAAACAGGAGCAAATCATTTAAAACTATAAATTAGTTACAACAGTGGCGGAGGCAAAAATTTTTTTCGGGGGGGGATTTGAATAGGTAGAAAGAATACTAAAAAAAATTAATCAACTTACATATACAATTAGTTTATAAAACTGGCCACTTAGAGTACTTTTTTCAAATTTCGGGGGGGGGGGATGTAACCCCCCTATCCCTCCCCTGCGTCCGCCACTGAGTTAAAAGTAAAACCGTAAATCACCTGTAAAATGTTAAAAGGTGATTATCTGATTGAATTCATGCGATGTACTAATTTAGTGTAAGCCTAATTAAAAATTTTAAATTGGAACATTTATTTTTAGAGACTATATATTTTATAAGGTCATATTTAGGTTTTTTAAAGTCATATTTAGTCATTTTAAGGGGATATTTGCAGTAATATTTTCCACTTTTTTAGGTCATAAACATCCGAATCCGCGATTACATTAAGCGGCGTTCACTGTACAGCTGTCGTTTTATATCTGTGCCTCTCGCCGACCGTTGGAATTTTGTTACAAGGAGCAGGTAGTCCATGTATTCCAATACAAAAGACATCCAGTTCCCTTTCTAGCCATTGCTTGTCCGAGCTCAAATCTGTTCACATCTCCTGCCCATTGTAAATTTAAGAAATGTTTTTGTGCACGCTAGTAGAATCTCTTCTCTTATCAGGAAATAGTCATTTGACAGACCGGCAGAGATATAATACGATGTCTGTACTCACTGAAACTACGGAAGTACTTAAGTATTCAGTACGAAATCTGTGCGGTTACCAAATACGATGCAAGCTAATACAGGAAACTTACAATTTCTCTGAACCATTAATTTTATTAGGCTACGTGTGCTTTATTGAATATAAAAAGAATTGCATTTTGTTAGCGTATTATTTTTTTTGTTTTCTGCTGCGACCAGTTATGATTTTTAAGCTGTTGGTAGGTATATAAACAGGAAACAAAGCTAGGGTTATTAAACAATTTTAATGGATGCTGTAGTTGTAAATAAATACAAGTTCAGTCTCATTTCATTGAATGTAACTTTGTATTTGCTTCATTTTTTTTAAAGCTGTGGTTACAGTGTTTTTTCTCTCCCTTCTTTCTCTTTTTCGCTTCTTCTCGCCTCTAAACTACCTTTGCACATACTTTCGCTTAATTTTCAACACGTCCGTTACTTTTTATGTTCAATTAGTTTTTGCTTTCGCCCGGTGTTTGTTCTCCGTTACTGGTTAGCATTTTCATGGATTTGATGTCGTGTGATAGCATTGCGTGTTATTCTGCTAACGCTGTATGTATAAGCAGCGAAACATGTATGGAAACTACCTACTTTTATGAGCTCTTTACACGGTACATTTTTATGTAATACAAGGTATGAAATTGTTTACTTGTATGATGATTTCTTTTCCTTTTTTTAATCCCTGAATACGTATTATTCCTTTTTTTTTTATTAAATACATTTTCAGTGAAATTTAAATTGTTATTCCATTGCTTTCGCTTTTAATTTTATAAATTCAGGTTACACTATTGGTACATGATATGAGAGATTTAAGATTATTTCAAAACTTATTTAAGTAAGGTCTTAAAAGAAGAAAATAAGTAGACCTACTAATTTTATTTTTTATTTTCAACTGATTATTTGAAATATCTAATTTTATCATAGGTAATCCCACGAGAGTTTACGAATTGATCTGATGAAACTCGTAAACTCGAGCTAGATTTATTAAGATTATTCCATGAATAAAAGTGTAACGGATTATACAAATAATAATTACTTTCGTGCTTTGTTATGTAAAAACAAAACTAACAGCTACGAGATCACGGCATACCATCCATAAATCGATTCGAGTTACCATGTTGTACCCAATGCTACAAATGGTGCATACAAGACATAGTTACCCTAATTCAGGTAAGCTTACAGCAGAACAGAATAATGTACATTTATATTATTTCAATTTCCAAATTAAGTTATGTCATATAAATTCATGTGTTTTCATTCTGCCGAATGTCAGCATGTGACATATTAATCACCGCACGTTGATGCCTTACGTGTCCAGTAATTAGCTGACGTTTTATCAGATAAAATTGCATCCTTGCGATCCGAGGAAGGATTTTATAAAATAAACCGATCGTGATTGGTCTGTATCCGAGGAATTGCTAAACGTTATTGGCCAATGTCAAAGTATGAGTGGAATAGTCACTAAAAATTGTCCGGCCAGCCAATCAACTCCTGGAGAAAGTACAGTAAACTCCCGATTATCCGCGAAGTTGCATGGTGGATAATCCGCAAAAAGGGCGAAAATATACACGAAAATGCGTTTGACCAACTTTTATTTACAGTAGGAGACCTGTACACCAGTGGCGTGCCGTCCATGGAAGCAATGGAAGCAATGCTTCCTCTAGTTAATGCAAAAATAAGAATTTATTTTATAAAGTAAATTTAAATTATCAGGAATATAATATTTTTTTATTTTAACTTTCATTCGCGGGAAGCAAATTTTACTCGCTACAATTTCGTCACAGCGTGGAAGTCTGAAATGTGGGCCGTAGCCCAGCTTGCTCCACTCCTCCTGAGGTTATGAGGGGATGAAGTGCTTCGTGTATTTTCGTAAAATCGCCGAACGAGGGACAGGGCGGTTTGAATTTGCAGTTTCCCGCCGAGCCACGGGTCAAAATATGAACGCATTTAAAAGGCTGTTTTTATAAAAATAATGTTGAAACCATAGTGTTTTATGTATTCTTATGTGCCCTATGTTGTGTTGTAAAACCATAAGGTTACTTTAGCAAGTGTCAAGATACTTGTTTGCCCTCAAAATCGTCTTTTTTATGTGTGTTATGTACCTATGTACAAGCAAGGTTTTATTGGGAAGCATAATTGGAAGAATAGGGGAAGTGGTTCCCTGGCTCGACGTCACCGAACGAACTGTCAAGAGCATCATGCTATCTCCTTCCCTTCCCCTTGTGACTGGGTGGGAGACTGGCAAATATTTCTCTTTTACCACCCTCGCTTCGGCCTTGACCATGCACCCCATACATGATTTAGTTCAGTTCAGTATTTCAGTAAGGCTTCGCGGTCCTTCGCGCTGAGCAAAGCAGAATGTCCAAGTTGGTATTTTTGGACATAGAAAAAAAAGATTATAGAAGATTTTGCTGCCAAAGATAGGCGAGTTGATTTGCTCTTCAAATAAATCGGGTGAGTTGTCATTTTTGAAGTAAAACTTCTTTAGTGGCGGTAGAGGGTGAATCGGGAAAATCAGTCACACTAAAACCGTCACGTAATCAATTCCTAACCAATCTAAAGGTATATTATCTATTTTATGGAACCCGGAAATTCATTACCGCGCAAATCTAAAATTAAAAATCCAAAATTAAAAAATACAAATTTCCAAAATTTAAAAAAAACAATTAAAAATTAAAACATAAATCCAAAATTTAATAAATAATAAATTTAAAATTTAAAAATTAAAAAATCAAAAATACCAAAATTGAAAAAATCTAAAAATAAAAAATTTAAAAAACTACAATACAAAATTTAAAAGTCCAAAAAATAAAAAATTCAAAGAAGCAAAATTTAAAAAATCCAAAATTTAAAGATCCAAAAATTCAAAATTAAAAAATTAAAAGTCCAAAATTAAAAAATACAAATTTCCAAAATTAAAAAAAAAAACAAAATTAAAAATTATAACATCCAAAAATCTAAAACTTAATAAATAATAAAATCAAAAATTTAAAAATCCTAAAAACAACAATTTAAAAAATAAAAATTAAACAATTCAAAGGTCGAAAATTTAAAAAAATCCAAAATTCAAAGATCCAAAATTAAAAAGTCCAAAATCCAAAATTAAAAACGTCCAAAAACCCAATATTAAAAAGTCCAATAATGCAAAATTGAAAAAATCCAATAATAAAAAATTGAAAAAAATAAACAAATTAAATAAAGTTTTACTTCTGTCGCGTGGCGTTCCACGCACTCTTTTTTTTTATTATAGGCTTATAAAAATCTAGACTATATTGCTTCCCTCACCTAAATTTTCACCGCACGCCACTGCTGTACACATCATTACGATTTAATAAACAAAGATTTTCTTCGCTTGCTTTATTTTTTCAAAAAGATGAAAGAAATCGAACAATTGTTCTTGTTTTACTGCGTTAAAAGTTCAATTTTTTGCGTTTTAAGTTGGATTATTTTTCCTACTCCTCTTTGATCTGTTTTGTTAATAATTCTTGTAATTGTTGTGAGAATTAAATATATTGTAAAACATATTTTTTGTAATGAAAATGTAATGTTTAAACTAAACCATATAAGGCTGACAACCTTACCACCTTCATGTTCCGAATGTCCAAAATCTTGGAGCCTCAACCTCCTGAAACCCTCTGAGCCTCCATGGTCTGTCTCGGGAACACTACCTTTACGTGTACCTTTCTTAACGAATTTTAACCGTTCAGTTACCAGCTTTCGCTTCAACTTTATATTTCTCTTCTTCATTTGTCCTACAATAGTCTTTCTAAGTCTACCTTAAAAAGTAGTAAAAAAGGAATAGAAAGCGAATAATCCGTCTGCGGATAATCGAATTCACTGTAGTCTATTGGCCCTCGGAGCCTCTAATGTTGGAAACCCCATGTTCTTAGCGTTACAGTTCACTGTGCGAATCCTAGCGGATTGTTCGTGAAATACTTTCAAGCATGTGTCTGGAGCTGCAGCATCTTATGGCAATGAACTTGTTTCTGAGTTTGGCAACAACGCACTTTGTAATATCCCCAACCTCTTTAGCGAGAGAAAAAAATGATGCGGTGAGTCACACGGGCCCCTCAGGGGGAATCCGTGAAGAGTTGTGGCCCCCCTCCAGCACCTGTTCCGGCACGACCCAGAGCCGGCCAGTCTCTTCATCTTCCGCGGTACTCAACCAGAATCCGTGGCAACCTGTCGCCTTTCCTTTGTGAGAACTAAAATGGTACTTACTTACTTACTTACTGCCGTGCTAGGCAAAAAAGCAATAACTTCAATTTTTGCCGAAAATGAGTTAGGCCTACATGCATATCTATTATACCATGTACATGTTCTTTTGCATCTCCTGAAATAATGAAATCCTAAATTTTACTTCCCTTTGCCCTTCTTTTAGGCCCATTAAAAATGCCTCATCTCCAAAGAGGGCTGCGTTAAGAAGGAAATCAGCTTTATGTCCATTATGATAAAAGAAAATACTTTTTCCCCTTCTCAAAGCGGGTTTAAGATCAATTTCCTTCCTACTAGTAACAAGTAACAACCTGAGGTATTTTTCTTTCATATGAAGTAATTAAATGTTAATTAAATATACCCTAACTCCACATATTCCATAATTGAACACCTTTTTGAATATTTTAAAGATATCACATAAATTTTACAAGTTGTGGCCTAGGTCAAAATGCAATAAAATTATTAGATGATTTACTCAAAACTGTGGCTGCTGGAGTTAAGGTTTTCTGGCATAGCAGAAATAGGCAATAGGCAATTCCTAAGCAAGCTAAAGGAAGATTATCTATTTTATAGAACCTAAAGGTTCATTGCCGCGCTTACCTAAGCCTGCCATTCAACCCCAACTCTATCCAGCCTTCCCTCGCATATCCTACTACCCTTAAATCTATCCTAATATTGTCCTTCCACCTACGTCTAGGCCTTCCATGTGGTCTCTTTCCTTCGGGTGTCCCAGTCAATACTTTTGAGATGTCTTTCCTCCCCCATGCGCGCAACATATCCAGCCCATTTTCTCCTCATTGATTTAATTACCCTTACTTTTATCCGGTGAAGAATACACATTATGAAGCCCGTCGTTATGCAGTTTTCTCCAGTCTCAATTTTCATCTCTCTTAAGGCCGCCTGTTTTCGAACACTCTCAGATTATGTTCTTCCCGAAGAGTATGCGACCTACTCCGGTGCATTATCCTGCTTAAATTCACAATTTAGGTTATGTCAAGAAAGCGACTGGCTGTGATTTATATTATGAAGTTTTTCAAATGGGTTATTGCTACATAGCCATAAATTTTGAAAATCACAAAATCGGAAATAATTTTCTTTAAATCCGATGTTGAAGGTTGGTTTACTGTCTCGCTTAAATGTTACACAGGCCTAATATGAAAGGTTTGTTTACAGTTTTCCATATAATCTGTTCATTAAGAAGCCACTGTATGAGCACTTGTTAGTGGTCGGAACAGTTCAGAAAAGGATATACAGTAAATACATCTATATATATAAAAATGAATGTATGTGTGTCTGTGTGTGTGTGTGTCCTTTATGCATTACTACACCATTCATCCGATCGCCATGAAACTTTGGGAAATTGTTGGGTACATTCCCGGGAAGGATTCTGTCATACTACATTTTTAATTTTAGCTTCCGTTCGCGAGTTATGAGTGAAAGACGGGCAGAAAACGTGTATTTTTTGCGTTTTAGAAGCATCGGTTTTCAGTAATACATTTCAATGCCAAATCAATTATACTAGGCTTTGGCTATTTTTGTCATACCTTGGAAATTAAACTTTCGCGATCGCTTGAATGTTGTAGCTCACGATGGTCGACTCATTTGTTTATCATGTCAAGGCACGCAGATATATGAAATTTTCAACCAACACCGAAGAAGTTTATTATTAAGTGCCAGTATGGTACTTTATGAGATTGTGTGGTGGACGAAAAAATGTCTGTCCGTCTGTCTGTCTGTCCGTGTGTCTGTACGCACCATAACTCAAATATGCTTTTTTGGATTTTCATGAAACTTTGAAAACACATTTATAATGTCCATGGGAAGAATCCTATTGATATTGAACCAAATCGGTTCACCGGTACCGAAGTAATGCCCAATTTAGTGCCTATTTTAATAGATTATATTAGAAAGGCGCCATAGCTCAAATACGCTGTATCCGATTGCCACGAAACTTGGTATACCCATTTATGACGCCCATGAAAAGTGCCCTGTTGAATTTGAACCTAATCTGTTGACCGGTACCGGAGTAAAACCCAATTTAGTGTATATTTTAAAGGCGCAATAATTCGAATACGCTTTTTCGGATTTTTATGAAACTTCGTACACGCATTTATAATATCCATGGAAAGACGTCTATTGATATTCGACCAAATCGGTTGGCCAGTACCAGAATAATGCCCAATTTAGTGCATTTTATGTTAATATATAAGAAGTCGCGATAACTCAAATATGCTTTATTGGATTTTCTTGAAACTGTGTATACCAATTTATAATGTACATGGGAAGAAGTCTACTGATATTGGACCAAATCGGTAGACCGGTACCGTAGTAAAACCCAATTTAGTGTCTATTTTAAAGACGCGGTAACTCAAATACACTTTACCGGATTTTTATGAAACTTGGTATACACATTTATAATGTCCATGGGAAGACGTCTATTGATAATGGATAAAATCGGTTGACCTGTTTCGGAGTTATGCTCAATTTAGTGCCTAAGATGGTAACGTCTTGGCGTCACATTCTGGAGTTCCATGGCTCAAATCCCGAAACCGGCCAATTTGACTTTTCTTTATATTCTGCATATCATAACTGCAATCATAACTGATTAAACAAAACATACTGGCACTTTGTTATATCAGTTTACCTGATTTTATTATTATTATTATTATTATAAGAGGGATAATCAATATAGGCCTAAATATGGTCAAACGTTGTTCGATTTGGACGAAACTCACTATACAGGGGTTTTCTGGGCCAAGTACCTCGAATCTGAGGTCGCTTTTACCACGCGACGCCTAAATGGGGTCAAACGTTGTTCGATTTGGACGAAACTCACTATACAGGGGTTTTCTGGGCCAAGTACCTCGAATCTGAGGTCGCTTTTACCAGGCGACGCTATCTAATCGTGGTATGTAATTCACGTGATTTAGGTGTTAATAAATATAATGATTTAACTATTATGCTCTTAATTTTTAATTTCTGAAATAATTATCGCGGGCGATCGCTTGATTTTGTAGGTCCATCCTTGACGATTCATTTGTTTAGAATATCAAGTCCCACAGACGTATGAAATTTTCAACCTACACGGAAGAGGGATATTCAATATAGGCCTAAATATGGTCAAACATTGTTCGACTTGGACGAAACTCACTATGCAGGGGTTTTCTGGGCCAGGGAACTCGAATCTGAGGTCGCTTTTACCAGGCGACGCTATCTAATCGTGGTATGTAGTCCACGTGATTTTGGTGTTAATAAATATAATGATTTAACTATTATGCTCTTAATTTTTAATTTTTGAAATAATTATCGCGTGCGAAGCCGCGGGCACACGCTAGTTAAATAATAAAATCAGGTAAACCGATGTAACAAAGTACCAGAATGCTTTTGTATAATAAATGATAATTTCAATTATGATATGCACAAAATAAGTTATTTCTGTAATCGATTTCCGAGTTAAGCTCCAGATCGAATCATTAAGCGAACTTACGGAAGAACAAAGGTCTAGTTTGATAAGCATATGTAAAGGAATATGTGGGTAGTGTTATTTGTCAAAGTTAACTGTATTGCAACTTCCAAAGCCGTTCATGAACATAGCAGTAATGAATTTACAAACATCTAACTGCAATGGAGTCAAGGCCCTCAGTGATTAGCAACGCGGCTTTGTAGTATAGTCATTATTTCCCATTTAAAACGTTTTTGACCTTTACTAGTCGTTACTCCGGAGCAAGCCATGAAAAAAAAAATGTCAAATTGGCAGGTCACGAGATATGAACCTGCGACCTCCCGATTGCGAGTCCAAGACATTACCATCTCGGCCACCTCGCTCGGTATTCAAGATGTTAGTGTGCGAAATTGAGGGCAGAAATGAATGCAAGAAGAAATCATTGCTTTCTTAACATTCCGCGTAAAAGCAATGCCGACTGTGTACACTCGCAATTCTTTGTAGCTTTTACTTGGGCCTTGGCTGTTTGTATCGCATGTGCAGCACAATGGGACACAGATTTCAGTGATTTGCTTGCATTAAATTTCTATTCATTCTCCATTCCGTGACATTCCTTGGATGCTTCACCCACTTCTCTGCTTTGCACGCTTTTGATCACGTTTCCTTTCCATAACCAATAGTGGCAAAATAAAACCGTGTCACTCGCTATAAAACTTTAATGAAGTGTGATTTCAAAGTTTACAACCGTTTATGTCAACAGTTTGTCGTACAGGGCGATAAATAACATCCCAGATGAAAGTTTATTTATACTGATTTTCTACAACCATTCTGCTTGTATCAGAAGAAGTAATATAAAAGTTTTTATTTTATTTTAGGTCTAACATGAATAACTATACCCTTAGCAAACAGGGATGGCGTGTGGGACCAGGTTCCTTCACCCGCAAGCACCCTCACATTTACAAGCGCAGGGGATTAGGACCGACCGTAATTTCCGCCCCATGAGTATAACCTAGTATAACCTAGTCTACTTCAATCAACCAATCTTTGATTTTTTTAATATGTCATTTATCTTAAAATGTTTGTTATACCTATATCAATTCTACACATAATTAGAAGAAAAATGACACCAAACTTTAATACGAACATTTCTAACAAATGATGAAGTCACTAAGACGACTCGTAAGTGTGTGCTACATTTTGGTGTGTTAACAGTCCGACAAGCAGCTGTTTTAGCGGGCGTGTACTAAAAAAAAATTGTTTTCTTGTGTTGCGGAAACTAAAATAATAAAACAAAATAAATAGCAGGTTTGAAAAATTGAATCTTCATCTCTCACCTAATTCCGGTAGCCAATGGCCAATTTTGTACCCTGTATTAACTGTAATACAGATCAGGTTTTCCGTTGCTGAAGGCTTATACAAATTGTAGCCTTGAATGTAGTGAATGACTCAAAACAAATTTCTCTGAAATTCACAACAACGCTTAGAAATGATTCTACGGGTAGGACAATTCTTTGTTATGTTATATTTGAGTTCGTTTAAAGCTATTGGAATTTGTGTTAGTGACTGAATAGCACTTAGCCTGTTCTTACGGCAAAGTTGAGCATTTATTTGATTGTTAAATGAGCTATCTGTTTTAACTGCATGTGCACAGAACAAAGCCTTTTAAAACAGTTAGGAGCATGCTCCATCTAGGAATTAACATTTCTCTGTGACTCATAGTTCGATTATTCTGATCGCTTCAGCTATTTGTTCTATGACTCGATTTCCATGCAGGTGTTCTGGAAGAAACATGCTCACATCCTACGTACTGTTGGCATAGGCGTACCGAGGGGGGGTTTAAACCCCCCCCCCCCATTGATTAAAAAAAGGAAAATTGTATAATTTTTTTAAGTCTGCCCATAAATTACTTAATAAAAGTATAAAGCGTGGGAAGCTTAAAACTCGTTATTTTGCGTTTTAATTTTTAATATTTTCCGGGGGAGGACCCCTGTATTCCATACCCCCAGACCCCGCGGATGTTATAACCCCCCCCCCATATGGTCGGCCTGGTTACGCCTATGACTGTTGGTGCCATTTTAAGAAGACCTCGTCCCAAACCATCGTCTATCTACAAAAGAATATAATAGCATTGTCCTCTAATCCGAAAATCTGCATCGATACCGACACCGACAAAGTACAGGTGCTCTTGTAGCGTGCGTTTCCCCAGTGATGCCGCTGCCATTCACCACTTCTCAAATAAAGCAAACACGTATTTGACAACATTGTACTGGACTGCAGACAAGTGTGAATACGCCTAATTGCCTTTCTATTCACTGATTGATAGGTCGAAGAGAATTAGGGTGGCAGCAGGTAGAGGAAGTTCTTGGAAAAAGAGTCTTTAAGAAGTGGCACCCACAATATACTCCACAAGGAGTTTCCTTAATCCGGAAATATCATTTAAAGGCTGATCGAAGTGTTGAGAGTGATTTTCTGAACTATTTTCGTAATAGAAAGTTGAAATTTTCTACAGTTAGGCTATATAAAATGTGTACTGAAATTAGTTTAAAATTTCATTTCAATATCTCATTTTGTTTTCGAGATGAGTACAGGTCATGAAGTTCGTTATTAATATTAGGGCAGAAGTTAAGTGTCGACTAAAATCAGGAAATACTTGCTTTTATGCAGTCCAGAAACTCTTTATCTTCTCGTCTTTTGTCCAGAAATCTAAAATGTTCATGCTGTTGCAGTATTTATGTGGCCCTATATGTTGGAGTTGGCCTATATAAGTTCCATATTGCTTGACGTGATTTACTGAAGGTCTAGCTTTTAATGAAAGCACCTGGTGAAAGCTTTTAGTTTCCTCCCTTGCTTTTATAAAGGTGTTTGGGGTGAGGTTGTTACCTGCAGGTGCAGCGCGTGCTGAGAAGAAACCGGCTTCAATCAGAGCCAGCCTCCCTCTCATGCAATTAGACTTAAAACTTCATAACAGTGTTTGAAGAGGAAACTCCATTTGTTGAGAGTCGTGAAGTCTAGATATTTAACATTCAGAACTACAGTAGGACCACCATATGCAGTGGCAAATATTAATTGGCTTATAACTAGACCTGGGATTTTAGGCTCTAAAAAAAAGTTTTAGGCACCTAAAATAGGCTTTTAAAAGAGAAAATGGGCACTTAAAATGTGTTTTAAAAATGTGTAAATAGATAGAAAATAGACTTTAAAATATTACAATATAGCCCTACACTTAAACTGTAACATGGTCTTTTTTAGTACAAGAAACGTGGTATACCCATTCTTAACAGAATTAACTGCAAAATGGGGAATCACAAACTATATTCACTTAAACAGATGTTCTTTCACTGGTGACTTGACTACTGTGTCCTCCTTAATTCTTTCCCTCCCCCGTCAGTCAGCATTCCTTTAGCGACTATTGTTTGGAATAATCAAGTTTCTGTGAAAAACCCAACCTCTGCTGTTCTGCTTTTCATTGAGAGATATCCATTATAAGATTGTAAAAATTACAGAAGTTGAATTTTATTTTAAATGTACAAAATAGGCATTTTAGGCACTAAAACAGTAAAATAGGCTCTGAAGGTCCAAATAGGCATTTTAGGGCACTATAAAACTCTATAAATGTAAGTGATTTATCATGAAACGTCCACATATTTAAACATTTTCATGTTATTTCATAAGGAACAAAATAGGCATTTGCCTTAAAATCCCAGGTCTATTTAAAACTACCCTTCAGATAATTTTTGTGAAGAAGTGTTTAAAATAAAAGTTTTAGCTCTTGGTATAAAGCACCTCATGTACAAAATTTAAACAGAATTGTTAGAGCCTTTTCTAAAAATATCGTTAAAATGGAATTTTCTTAAAGTATAGTGCCATTAAAGCCTCAGAGAGATGAAAATGGGGACTGGAAAAAACTGCATAACGAAGAGCTTCATAACCTGTACTCTTCATCGGATATAGTAAGGGTAATTAAATCACGGAGGATAAAATGGGCTGGACATGTTGCGCGCATGGGAGAGGAAAAACATATTATCTAAAAAATATTGACCGGGAGACCCGAAGGGAAATGATCACGTGGAAGACCTAGACATAGATGGGAGAACAATATTAGGATAGATTTAAGGGAAGTAGGATTTGAGAGGGGGTGGTTGGATGGAGTTAGCACAGAATAGGGTTGAATGGCGGGTTGCGGCATTGAACCTTCGGGTTCCATAAAATTGATAATATTCCTTTAGCTTGCTGAGGAATTGTCTATTGCCATTGAGTAAGTAAACTAAGGAGGCCTAGGCCTATATGACAATGAAACGTCAAAATAATGCATTAGAAAATATTAGAACAGCAGATAAAGCATTCGAACAAGTGCAGAGATGCACATATCTGGGAGTAATAATTGCAGATACAAGTAATATTAAGGCAGAAGTTAAGTGTAACTAAAATCAGGAAAAGCCTGTATTTTGTGGCAATCCAGAAACTTTTGTCTTCTGTCCAGAAATCTAAGAATATAAATTTATTCTTTATACCCTAAATATATTTAAAACGGACCAACCTAAAAACCTCAATAAACTTCAGAAACTTCATAGCAGTCCTTACTTCGGAAACAACTTTCAGTGTTTATTCTGAACGAAAGGACAAAATACATACATACAATATCAAGTCAATTAATATGCTTTGTCCATAAGGAATTAAATATTTTTCTGCCTTTATTAAATAAATCAGAAAATTTATATTTTATGTTCCTAAGCCTGGTTACACACATGGCGTTTTTTTTTCCGTCGCGGAGAATTTGCCGTCGCCGCCCAAAGACAGTAGTACATTGAAGTGAATTAGAGCTTGCACACGAGGCGGAAAAAAAACGATCGTTAAAATTTCCGTCGGCGGCAGTTTTGCAGCCGCCTGGTGCCACTGGAGCCCGACGGAAATTTTGCCGTCGCTTTGAAACATGCACCTGCATAAACAAACTTACGAAAATAAACAAGGGTCTTCTCGCAGTGGGAGATGCCAGATCAGCATTATGAAGAGGAAGACAATTAATTATTTCTGCTCTCTCTGAAGGGACTGCATAGAATGGTCATTTACATCATCATATCAGATACCGCAATGGAAGAAGTACAGGATCACATTATCCATAACATTAATGAAAATTCATTATAACATAATTGCAACATTTAATATAATTAGTATTTTTAAAATGTGATATGAAACATTCATATAACTCCCTCTACTCTTAATATAGCCTATTCTAGTGTAGAGTACACGGCTGTATTGCAGTAGTGCGCATTCACTTGTATCTGCCTCGTTTCCAAGTCGCATTATTCGCGAGGCAAGACCAAAAAATCCAAGTCTATATTGTATAAAATGAATGGCTTATAACTAATCTTCAGATAATTTCTTGGGAGAAGTTTTTCAAATAGTACTTATTACAATATATTATAGTAGGCCTACATAATAAGCCTATAAAATTGTTAAAACTATTTCGAGAAAATTAAGAAAAATTAAATTTTCGTCAAATAAAGTGCTTGTAAAAATGAAAAGAAAGTCGTTGCCGTACCTCGTGCCGCATCCCTTAAGGATACACAATCCAAATAAAATCTTAATAAATGCACTCGAATACTTTTGTATAACCTAGGCGTGGCAGTACACCTTTCTTCAAATTCTAATATAGAATAAGAGGCCGTGTTGCAGAGTATAGGTATTCAGTTGTATTAGCCTGATGCAAAGCTTTACCGTTCACCAGATAAGATTGAGTTTCTGTGAACGATGCCTGCCTTGTAACTACCCGCCAGAAATATTTTTTCGAAAAAAATATTTCAAATAAAAGTTTAGCTCTTAGCATAAGCACCTCAATTACAAAATTTAAACACAATTTTTAAACCCCTAGTACCTAGTACTGACAGAAGGATTGACCACATGCTGACCACATGCCCCAATCCTGCGATCTGGCTATTCAAAATGTGACACTTCATTGTTACGCTCATATTATTGGTAAATAATAATAAATAAAATAATATTTGGAAGAAAGCAGATCGTTCGTTGAAAATGTCACTGTTCGAAATAGTAGAGCTGATGCCAAATAATTCTGCCGCGATATGCGAGGGACCACTAGGAGGCGGAGCTGTGCAACGAAATGTAATGGAGTTTGTCGATGATTTCAGTGTACTTGATTCATCCTAAGGGCGAGCTGACAACAACAATAATTTTATTATTCTTTAAAGGAACTTCCATTGCGTACTTGTTGGTCTTCACGTAAATTGGTTTGTCCATCGCGGCAAAATTATATGGCGACAGCTATACCCACTGGTGTTTAGAATTGTATCTACATTTTCAAACGTTATTCTGGAAAGATTGATTGCCCTGACAAATTTTACAGCTGTTTACAGCTCATATTTTTGTGAAGGGTCGACTACATTTCCAACTTTGTGATTACAATACAATTGAATTTTTCTTATGTTTATTGTGTTCATAAAATAAGAATATTAATTGTTAAGTGTTCGAAAATGTACCACCTTACCCTATATCGAGGTTTGACTGAAGTATATATGTTTCTCAGAATTAAATTAACGGATATCATTTCACGACGGAATATCAATAACGCTAGAAGCTGCTCCCTGTTCATTTCAAACTACACTGCAATCAACAATTTGAATAACACAGTTAAATTGATGTGAATTGATCTGAAGTTGAAACTATACTGCACAAACCAGCATGATCATACGACGGCGACGGAAATTTTTCCGCCCCGTGTGTAAACGTTTCATTTCTTTGGGCGGCGACGGCAAATTCTCCGCGACGGAAAAAAAACGCCATGTGTGTAACCAGGCTAACTCGCAGATGAAGACCCGCGTTGTTTTCATAATATGGCACGCAGCTGCTTCATCAATGTTTTTTGCATTAATATGGAAGTAAGTTGTAATTTTTGTAATCGATCTACGAGCTAAGCTCTAGATCGATTCATATTAGCCCATGTTGCCTTTTAGTTAAGAGTCGTTAAAGTTGTTTTAGGCCTATTATTTTGTACTCGTACAGGAAATCCACAGTGTGCAGAGGAACTACCGTTTTCATCCCAGAAATTTATGTCGACTTTCAGCAGTAATTGACGGCGTGTATGTGGTGTGCGCGCGTCTGTAAAAACTTTTTTGCACGACTTAACTAATTAGCGGTACTTACGAACGTTGTTGCCGTGGATCGTAAGTTGACATTCCCGCACGCAATCTTGTTGCTATGGAAACAAAAATTTCCATGCGGTAAGAGTTTCCGTGCGGCAAGAATTTACTTACGCCACACATAATAATACCTTACAAGCCTTTAAGGACAAGGCCCCTCAGGACAAATATTGGGTTCCCATAACAACAAACACATGCGAATCACTTTCTGAAATAAACATCTATCTTCAATAATGTATATACATAATATGTTCAGGTAATATCTCAATTAATATAATTTAATTGATACAAATAATCATCGTGCAAAAAATAGCATGCAATACTCGTGCCGTAAGCGCATAACGGATCTCGGAAAATTGAAAAAACTCTTTCCTCGAACCGTATAAATCGCTCACGGCACTTGTATTGCAATATACTATTTCTTTCCCTGAGTTTACTTCCCCTTTCATGTACTTTTACCCGGCCGGGCCTTACAGGACTGCGACCCGTCGGGGGAGGAATTTTCTATGAATCATATACATACTTTTTGACCAGACAAATACATAGAGGGACTCCCAGGATGAGTGATCAGCCCAATGCCAGGGCCACCTCCGAGACAAAACGAACACACAGAACGATACACACACATTCCGAGCAAGGCGTGGATGGGATGATAATGCCGGCCAGGTATAATAACATAGCTCGGAAAGGGAAAGTCGTACGTAATTTTATATTTGAGTTGTGCATGATTTGGGGATGTGACGCGAGGTATAACAATGACTTTCTCTTGCTTTTACTGCACTTGACATTAAGAAAATCCCCATTCTTTGCGATTATCTCGAAAAAGGATATTATGATTCTGTATAGCCTAGTTGTTCTCCACGAATAGCCTATAGTAGACTATACCACAACAAAAATACTTTTATTTAAAAAAATGAAATAAACTATTTGAAGGGTAAATGAAACAAAACAAATGTGATACCAATTGCTCAACTATGATATATTTTGTGATTCGACGCCTAGACCTTTCGGTGTCTTTTGTACCATCTTCAGGGCATCTTTTGCTGGCTTGGAGTTCCAATAATTCAAATTAAAAGTGCATTTGCGGTGAGGAGGCCAGAGAAGACAGTTCAGTGACAGTCCTTTTATGATATTTTATAAATTTTACTTACATTCTAGTAACTATTCTTTATGTTACAATGGACAAATATTCTAATTTAATTTTTACTTACAATTTTCATAGCTCTGAACCACAAACATTTTTAATAAACTGCCAGTGTAAATTTCTTAAAAATCCTGGATTCAATTAATAATGGCGGGCGAAGCCGCGGACACCAGCTATAATATTATTGATAGTTTAACCATGGAAGTATCGAGGACAATAAAAATACAAACAAACCATTCCTTCCCTTGAAAAATTATAACATTTCTGAAAATTACATTGAATTTATAAAGTAAAATTCACATCATATTCATCTGTCAACAAACAGTTGAGAAACAATACGTATTATGTGTTCACAGTTAGCTTTGGAACTGCATGATGGAATCTGAGATCGTTTTCCCAGGCGGCGCTTTCTAATCGTGGAATGTACTCTGAAGCCGGAATTTTAGGTGTTTCATTAATTATTAATGGTTTAGTTTATGAATGATTTGCGTGCAAGTGTTAATAAATATAATGCTTTAATAATTATTATACTCTTAATTTTTAATTTTCCAATTAATTATCGTGGGCGAAGCCGCGGGCACCTGCTAGTATTCTTACATTGGATTGGTCATTGATTCATGAGCTGAATAGTCAGCATAAAATTCAAGTGACGAGTATATCTATATATAAAAGGATTTGTCCTGACTGACTGACAGAAAATCAACGTAGAGCCTAAACTATAATATAGTATACATAGTATAATATAGTAGAGACTTGGAATTTTGACAGTACCTTCGTTTCATATTGTAGGTGCTCACTAAGAAAGATTTTGAAAAAATTTGATTTTAAATGCCAAAAATTAAATGTTTTTGAGAATACTTATTCCCTTTTTACACAGAATTATCAAATCCAAATCACAGTTCACTTGACAACAGTATTGTTGGTAGTCTTTACATAAGGCTTTGGAAATAAATGAAAAGAGACTTGACAAATTAGAGAACCACCAATATAATCCATGTTATAGGCTAAATAAATATTAAACAATGAAATCCACGAAAATAATGCAGTCACATAACTTTCTCTACCTTGGACATAGAGAAAATAATACGAGGTATGGTAATGTGTATATTATTATATCGCAGCTTTTTGGAGAGAGAAGTATGAAAGTGATAGTACATTTCTGTTTAATTTCATCCAGAAACGGTTTTATGGTAACACGAGAGTGAGAAATAAAATATTCCGCAAAGACAATACAAATTTATGTTTCTTCTTATTTGAACCCCTACCAGGCTTGCTGTGTACAAGCGATAGGATGCAAAATTCTACATCCTCTATGAGCCATAAAAAGCTATACCAAGCGTTTTCTGAGGGAATAGTTTGAGTGTGATAAGTCGTTCTTCCTATTTCAAATTCTAAATACCTATATAATGACCTATAGGCCTAATTTAAAAATCGAAAGTCCTTCATAAGATAATTTCCATTTACAAAATAAAAAACCCGTGCGGCGCCGGGCCTTTTAAGCTAGTATGGTATAAGTTAAATGTCTTACAGGTGGAGTTAAAGTGATCCAGAGGTATTCCCAGATCCCTCCTGGTTCTCTGGAACGCTCTCTTCTCTTCTTCAAGAATAGCTTAAAATTGGCACGGAACACTGAGACTGTATCACGGCTCCGATCAGTAGGAATTCCCCCAACACGGTTGCTCCCAACTTAGGCCTAATACTAGCAGTTTCAAAGAAAATTCACCGTTTTATAACAATATAGTGTATGACAATAAAATAAGAAAAGCGATAATTCGTTCGGTTATTCACTTAGTTTAATATTCCAATTTAGCATTTAGTTATTAGGCTATAGTCCACTTTAACAGAACTGTTCCCTAGGTTGCTTATAGCTAGGGTTCAGATGTTTATGACGTGTCATATTTTTATCCTAACCTCTGTTCTCGTTGCAAAAACAAATTAAACATGAATTGCACGATTGTTATCCTAATTTTATTTTGCATATAAAGTCATATTTTGGATTTTTTGTGGCCTTGGTCATATTTTGGCCATATTTGTAATTAAACGTCATATTTCAGTTATGAATTCGGTAAAAGAGTACAATTATACAGTGTACGTACTACATGGTTGAGTTAAATTTGAAATTTATTTCATTAATTTAATGTTTTATGCCAAGTTAATAGTAACTTAAATTTTAAAATTAATGAAATTGTTCATATTCTATAGGAACACGCAAGGTCTAATACTTTAGATATATGTCTTCCCTCTCCCATATGCGCAACATGTCCAGCCCATTTCATCCTCCGTGATTTAATTGCCCTTACTATATCCGGTGAAGAGTATAGGTCATGAAACTCATCGTTATGCAGTTATCTCCAGTCCCCATTTTCATCTCTCTTAGGCCCAAATATTTTCCTAAGCACCCTGTTTACGAAAACTCTCAGATTTTGTTCTTCCCGAAGAGTAAGCGACCATGTCTCACATCCATGTAATACAACCGGCAGGATAATAGTCTTGTAAATATTTATTTTTAGATTTCTGGACAGAAGACGAGGAGAAAAGAGTTTCTTAACTGCATAAAAACAAACATTTCCTGATTTGAGTCAACACTTTTCTGCCTTAATATTATTTGTGTCTGTAATTATTGCTCCCAGATATTTGAATTTATCCACTTGTTCGACCGGGTATTCTAATATTTTGTAGAGCATTATTTTGACGTTTCATGATCATATACTTAGTTTCTTCTGTATTAATTTCCAATCCAACATTCCTGCAGGCATCGAAAAGACTTTCTGCATTTCTCTCGATTGTGTTTATGATACAGAGTTACTAAATCCTGAAAATTCCCTTTGACATTTACCGGAGTTTTGGTTTGCTAGTGAAATATCGGACTACGTCATTTCCAGTCATCTTCAATGGCAATCTATAAGCTATATGGATATTGATAAGCGAGTACAATAGGAGAGCAGGTTGTCGGCAGTACACACAGAGGTTTAAGGGGGGGAACCGCGCGCGGTGTTGTGAGGGGGGACTCACCTGCTGACGAGGAGCGTGTGCTCGAGACGAGAGCTTCAGTTGCCCACAGAGATGCTGTCTCGGTGTGTGTCAGTTCTGTGAATTGTGTTGTGTGTGTCCTTCTCTAAGGTAAGCCCGATATTCCGTGTTGTTTACATCCGCCATGTTGTGTGAAAATAAGCGATGCGTGTGACTGTGTTTTGTTGGTGTTAAATATTATCTCAGTCTGTTTTGCCTATGATAATCTTCCTATACAGCGTGCCTATTTTATTTTATTTTATTCATTGACGTGATATGCAGTAGTAAAATGTATAAGTGATAGGGCCTAGTAACACATCTTTATTATTATTATTATTATTATTATTATTATTATTATTATTATTATTATTATTATTATTATTTCTTCTTCTTCTTCTTCTTCTTCTTCTTCTTCTTCTTCTTCTTCTTCTTTAGTCTTCAATCCTTGGATTGGTTTGCAGCGATTCTCCATTCTGATCTTTCTGCCTTCCTTTTTAATTCTTTGTATGTTCTTTAGTCTTCACAGCCATTTCATAAATACGGGTGGGACATTCTGACAAATTATAAAAGCTATTTTTGTTTATTACATATCATAAATAATAAACTAGAATTGGTTCTTCACATTCTGTAAAATTTACAATGCCTTCTCCTTCACACTACATGCAAAGCATTATTTAAAATTTATTCTGAATATTTTAAATTTGTTTTTCAAAATCTGTTACGGGTGGGACATAATTTGGACACTGATTTTAATGATGCAAAACAAAAGCTCATTTTCTATTCTGCTATTACTGTTAGGGTCTTAATGTTGTTATTAATGAAGGTATGAGGGATTAAATACAAATTATAAACTGTTTCCAGGTTGTCAAAACATTTATTTAACTCATTAATAATAATTTAACAAAACTATCACTGTTACGGGTGGGACAAAAATTCCCTTGTTTGTTATTTTACATAGTAATTAACCACACATATTTTTTGAAGTTAATCTTATACCAAATTGTACCTTAAGATGTATATTTTCTCAAATGAAAATGGACATAGCTGATTACTCTTGACTACTTGGTATTAAAGAGTGTTAAAATCATGCTAAAAATGGCAAATAAAGTAACTCAATGCAATAAATAATTAAGTAAATCGACAGATTTTACACATGAAACCACTTCAGATACACCTAAGTCCTTTAAATTCAGAGTATTTGAGGTTTTAAACTTATTTTTGACCACCCAATTGCAATAATTTTATAACTTCTCTCTTTGAGGGAAAAATTCCATTATTTTATGAAATAGCTATTCTGCCTTCCTTTTTAATTCTTACAGTTCATGTCATCCTTAATTTGTTCCATGTACTGTAGTCTTGCTCCTCCTTTGCTACTACTACTACTGTACACCTACTACTATTACTACTACTACTACTACTACTACTACTACTACTATTAACTTGCCATTAAAAGCTGCTTGAAGCAAGGAAATGCACTATCGCCTTTACTTTTTTATTTCTTTGGACTAGGCCTATGCCATTTGAAGAGTTCAGGAAAACAAGGTAGGCCTAGAATTAAACTTGTGCAGATGACGTTTGTCTGTTGGGCGATGACATACGCACAATCGAGAGAAATGCACGAAGTCTTCTCGATGCCTGCAGGAATGTTCGATTGGAAATTAATACAGAAAAAACTAAATATATGGTCATAAAACGTCAAAATAATGCTCTACAATATATTAGAATAGCCGTAAATGATTCCAATACACGGAGAAATTCAGTCGCTGTGTTTAGTGTTTTTTTTTTAATTTCTTTATTATTTATTTTATTTATTAAGGAAGCTACATATATTGAGATGTTGCAGTTTTCAGCCCTTGTGAATTTAGGCCTACATCAAAATAAGTGTACCTAGAAGCGAAAAAATGAAAGTGATAAAAATAAAACTATAAAATTTGAAGATAGACACTTGCAATTGGTTGAAATCCGAAATATTCTTCTACTGGATTGGTCACTTATTTATGAGCTAAATTGTCACCGTGATATGAATTATTAAAATGGTCAGTTTCTACCACAAATCCGGGGTGCGCGGGTAAAGAGAGTTAAGTCCACTTTCTTGTTACTGAGAATTAGAGTGACTTAACACACTATACCAGCCCAACATAGCTTTAGAGATGGATAAACCCATGAGGCACACATCCATAACTACCATACGTTTCTGAATATGACTTACTGGACTTAACATAAATGTAAAGAACATTTTTATTCATAACTCTATGGGCACTTCTCAATTTTTGAGGATGGTGGACTTAGACTAACTCTTTTTGCCCGCACACCCCGGAAATAATGTTTATTGTACATTGGTCTATATTACCAAGCTCTCTTTCACGTGAAATGATGTAAAAGATGGATTTCTCTTAGCCTGCATTTTTCACACTCTGTAAAATGTTTATTTACCCATGTTTTTTATCCATTTTTCTGGCATTTTATAAATTAACACACTCACCATGTAAGCCTAATCATATATTATTTAATTGAGCTGTTTAAATCTTTCAGAGCTGTATAATTCAGCATTTGTATAAGATAAAAATCATTAACTAGTTCATCTACATATAAAAATACATCTATCAATTTCGTTCTGAAATATTTCCACAGTGTTCAGACAGATCCTAACTGCCTCAGCTCATTGAACATTTGCCCTATTTTAGCTACAGTACAAAGAAACTGTTGATGATTTCTGAATTCAGAATGACTTCTAGTTGCAATGATTAGTATTGTCCATAGTAAATACTTCAATTCTGAAATCTCAAAAGAAAATAAATAGCCGCACTATTGGGAGACTGCAAACATGTAGGATAATCAGTATAGATTTTTGGATTAGGAACAATGCTATTGTATTCTTTTGTAGAGAAACGCTGGTATGGGAAGAAATCGTCTTCACATGGAATTCACTAAAATGTATTCGTTTTGCAATGTATGGTCCTAGTATATCAGCGGAATATTGTGGGTACCACTTCTTAAATACTTCCTTTCCAAAAACTTCCCCTACCTGCTGCCACCCTAATCCTCTTCGATCTGTCAATCAGTGAATAGAAAGGTAATTAGGCGTATTTACATTGATCTGCAGTTCAGTACAATTTTTGCCAAATACGTACTTCATCACGGTTACTTCCCTCGAGAAGTAGTGAATGACAGCGGCAACACTGGGGAAATCCAGTCCATCTACGAGTCCACCTGTTCTTTGTCGGTGTCGGTGTCGATGCAGATTTCCGGATTAGGGAACAAAGCTGTTATAGCCACCGCCATCGTAATGTACATTACGATGGCGGTGTTATAGCTTATTATTTTGTAGATACTCGTAGACAATGGTTTGGGAATTGGGACGAGGCCTTCTTAAAATGGCACGAACAGTATTTAACATTGCTCCCATAGGGGCTGTGCTGTTTTCTTAAACTTGGACCAACATTAAATCATTAAATTCATTCATATACACTCGTAGGCCTATATGTTCGTATAAGAAATAGGCCTACTTAAAATATGGGCAGATTTCATAGATTGAACTGGCAATATTGTTGTTTGTATAGAGGAATGGATACAGTGAAATCAGTGAATAACCTTTTCACTGCTACTGACGTATAAATACGTCACATAAAATCATTGTTTAAAGCTGAAATATAGGATTAAAACAGTAACGCTTTTTGTTAAATGTGAGGATTTTTTATCCACGTGTACCGGTTATCAATTATGCATACCGGTTATTCCACTAAAATGTTTCTCATTGATTTCAATCTTAGAGCCCACTGATGGTTTCTGTTCATGGTTGCTTATATAAACATACAAATTTAACTCTGAAAGATTTGGTACAATCCTTATCGGTCAATGTATGGGTATATTATTTGCTTATAACCAGGGGGTGCTCAAATGCCGTGCGCAAACGCGTGTGATTTTCTTCCAGACTGCGCATCACGTCATCTGGGAAGCAGATTCAGCGGTAGTTCTGTTGTTGTTTTGTGAGAAAAGTGATTTTCGCGTGCTTTTTAGTGCCATTATTTGAATATTTTAGAAGAATACAGTTAAGTCTAGTATTTTTTAGTTAGTTAAAATCTGTTTGTTTTGTGTTTGTTTGTTGATCGATTTGTGTTAATGCGAGAATCTTCAGAATATATAATTATGTGTCAGCTGAGCTAAATGTTTGTAGGTTAGGAACATGTTATCCATATCTGGATCGTAACATTTAATTGGAAAAAATAACCTAGTGTTTTTATCATTGCGTAAGAGGTGTAGGCCTATATTGTTGTTATTATTATATGCTCAGGGATATAATATTGTGTTTATGCCCGAAAATATAAATTGATTAGATAGGTACAGAATTTAAAAAAACTCCTACTTAATTATTTACCTTGATTATAGAGCCACCACCTTAGTTGGAAAAATATTAAATTGCGTAATATATATAGGCCTAGTAAATATATTTTACTTTATTTACACATTTTAAGACCAGGTAGGCCTACAAACATGTACTGAAACAATATAAATTTGAAAAAAAGACATCAAAGTTATTATTATTTTTTAAGTTTTGGAAATACAAGCAGTTTGCTACGTCAAAGTTATTAAGTTAACAAAATCAAGATAGATTATTAAAATTGTTATATTTTAAAGAAAATAATGATGGCCTATATCAAACTTACTTTTCCTATGAAACTTTATGAAAAGAATTTAATGTGGAAAGCCTTTATTATATTCATATTTTGGTATTTCTTTAGGCCTAAAGATTATTATAGGCATATTCAGAGAATTTGAAGATATTCATATTATTTTATTTCATCCAAACATTTTTACACCAAATTAAGGATGCATAATTAAAAAATAAATAAATAGTGATAAAAAAGTAGATAGTTTTCTCCTTAGTATAATAAATTTTTATGTAGGCCTACGCCTATCTACAAGAAGGACCGGGAATCAAATATAGTTCAAGCAAAAAAAAAAAAAATTAAAACACTTATTTAAAATGTTCACTATTGAGTAAAATGACAGTATATAATAATAGCCTTAGGGCTAATTATTCTAAGATTGATATTTTTCATATGAGTTTAGTATTTTGAATACGAGTTTTTAAAATTATTTTGAGATTATCTAGATGTATATTGTGCTAAATTTTTTGTACTTTTCTTAAAAGTCTTCATTGTAATTAGGTTTATGTATCTTATGTTCTCAATGAAATAAATAAATAGAAGAAAATCGGCACAAATGTGCAAAAGATCAATAGGCCTAATTAATATTTGCTATACTCGCTAATCGAATAACTTAGTTCTGTTGTTGCATTCAGATATTTTTATGTGATATCTTTCATAGAAGTGATCACAGAGGAGCGCACATTCTGGACCGGGCTTGTGGTACAATAAAACTGGCCTTGATAACAGTATTAGCCTGAAAACAATTTATGTATGCACATATATAAGTATAAACATTCCTAATATTAGTAATATTTAAGCCGCGCATGGGAATGGGGCAAAGGAAGATGTTCTCTTTGTTGAAAAACACATTCTAAATCGTCCTTAATGCTGCCATTGCTTCCCGGATGACGTCATGCGCAGAAACCGATTTTCGTCCTTTGCGAATGGCGCTACCTAATAGTATATCTACGTACCTTGGCTTATAACTATGGAGCGTTTTAAGTTAAAATTACTCTAAATTATAAGCATAAACTAAATAAGATAATTGTTATCCGTACATTTCAATAATGGCACAATAATTTATTACTTCCTCTGCCCGTACCATAGGTACTACAGAAGCAGGGAGTATTGTTTTCGACCCCCAAATTCGAAGCAAAGTAAAATACACGTTTTGAAGTCCCTTCAATCCAAAAATACTATTTTCAGAAACATGTTTGTGTGTGTGTGTGTCTGTCAGTGTGTCTGTGTGGATATCTGTGAACAGTCTAGTTCCAGAACGGAAAATCGTATTAAAGCAAAATTTTGTATTTGGGTCTGAACTTGTGACCCAAAGATTGGCGACAAGTTTCTCTTATTTTTAAGGGGACTTTACATGAAGGAATTTTCGTTTTTCGCGATTTTCTCGAAAACGGCTCTAATGATTTTGTTTTTAATTTTGCACATGGGTTGCTAAAAATTTTATTTGAAGCATTTTTTTTTTTTTTCGAAACAAGTTCTCTGAAGGGTAGCTATGCGCGCTCTTTGCAATACGACCTCTTGTAATGGAAAATCGTACGAAAACTAAATTTTGTATTTGGGTTTGTACCTTTAGAGGATGTGAGACGAAGATTGTCGACAATCTTCTCTTATTTTTGAGGGGACTCCACGTGAAAAAATTTCGTTTGCGATTTTCTCGAAAACGGCTCCATACCAAGAGACTAACTTTTATTTGGGCAAAGGAAGTTATGTGAATTTCGTATCAGATTTTTATATAATTCGTTTCAATTGAAATGACTTGTTACCTATAACTCACAGGGGGCTTTGGTAGGCCTATATCGAAATGGGACACCCAAAAAAAAAACACTTGGCTGTAAATGATAATGTTTTTAACACGGCACGGGTTTGTACATTGCATGAGGAATTGGTTCTCGTGCAGATAAGGGTTAAATGTTGTGTTGATTCAAGGGAAAGCAAAGCATAGACAGAAAAATAATAATTACACAGATTTATATAGATATCAATGTAGGCTATGGAGTTACATTCCTTTGAAAGAATTAAATCAAGTGAGATTAAAACGGACAGCTCTACATGCGTTTCAGTTCTAAATATAAATAAATCAGAACTGGCTTGAAGGTTGAGCTTGTAATTCCACTTTATTACAAAATAATCCACCTTGAATTACTGGTTTAACCTGCGTGGTATTGGAAAGTTGGCAACGCTGGTACACTTCTCAAGCTACGCATTGAAAAAGAATCCGTATTACGCGGGTTCAGACAAATGAAATTTGATCTCTATGCATCCGGAGTACAAAGAGGCGAGACAGATCGGAAATCTCGTTCATATGAACTAAATTCTTTAATTGATGGCGCCGAACTGAATCGTTCAGCTGCATCCGGAAACTGGCACTAGGATATCCTTGCTCCATATATCACCAAGCTTCCGTAAAACGTTAAATTCCATACAGATAGAAAGTACCCAATACCACTTTAGTAAAGTAGTCAATTACCACAGTCTGACCACAAACATGGTATCAGCAGGGACGGCCGCGATCTTTCATTTCAGTAGGGGTAAAATAATGATAATAATGATAATAATAATATTTTTTTTTATTAAGAAATGTTTCACACTACAATGGTTTTCCTTCATCCCACAATCATCTTTTGCCTGTCCATAGCATCTTCTTCACTTAATCCTTTTCTCGCCATACTCCTTTTCACCCCATACTCCTTTTCACCCCATCTAACCACCACTCTTTGGGCTTCCCTCTTCTTCTTTTTCCTTCTACTTTCCAATCCAAAATTTTCTTGGGTATTCTATCCTCTGTCATTCTGAGTACATGTACATACCATCTCAAGCCTCTTTCTTGTACAATTTCCAAGATATTATCTTCAACTTTCATTATTTCCTATATTCTATTATTCCGATTTTTTTCTTTCCTGGATTTTCTTGGTGAACGTCTCCAAAAATCCATTTCTGATACCATTAATTTGTTTGCTTCTTGTCTACTTATGGTCCAAGTTTCAGCGCCATATAATGTTGTGCTTTGGAATAATGCTAGATATATTAATTTTTTAGTTTTATGTAAAATATTTTTACTGCATAAGATTGAATTTAGCATTCCTATAATTCTCTTCCCATCCGTTATTCTTCTTTGAATCTCTAAATTTGTTTTTGCATCCTTTTGTATAATAGTCTCTAGGTATTTAAAATATTTAACGTATGCAATTTATTCTGTATTACATATTAACCTTTCCTCCAAACCCATTGACAAATAATAATAATAATAATAATAATAATAATAATAATAATAATAATAATAATAATAATAATAATAATAAAATAATAATTATAATAAAAATAATAATAATAATAATAATAAATTTCATTTCTGTTGTCATTTTACCTTTTTCAAAGCGAAAGTATCAGTATTTACAAGTGAGATATCCTTCGAAAAGTAAAATAATTTCGGTTGGATAAATATAGTAAACGTGCCTGATTTCGCAATATATAATTATTTTATTTATTGCAAAACTGGGAACAGCAGTGGAAATTTTTCGTCTTACTGAGCAGAGAAAGCAGCTTCTACTCTAATTTATATAGGCATATTTTTTTTCTTTTTCTGTTGCTGCTCCCGATTTCTCAACAAATAAAACAAGGAGATACTGCGAAATTAGGTATGTTTGCCCTACCTCTTTTCGAAAAAACATCGTTCATGCCATATTTCAGTTCACACGGACATATTGGGCTACATCTTTGCCCTGACTTTTATAATTTTGATGGTGGTATTGGAATAAAAAATTAAAAAAAAAAGTGTGCGTGGAACGCCACGCGACAGAAGTGAAACTTGTTTTAATTTTAATTTTTTCAATTTTTCATTACTGGATTTTTTCAATTTTGCATTATTGAACTTTTTAATATTGGCTTTTTAGACTTTTTAAATTTTGAATTTTGGATTTTTTAATTTTGGATCTTTGAATTTTTTATTTTGAATTTTTAAATTTTCGATCTTTGTTTTTTTTTATTTTTTGATTTTTAAATGTTGGATTTTTGTGTTTTTAAATTTTGGATTTTATTATTTTTTAAATTTTGTATTTTTTAATTAATAATTTTGTTTTTTAAATTTTGGAAATTTTGTTTTTTTTTTAATTTTGGACTTTTTAATTTGGGATCTTTGATTTTTTAATTTTGGATTTTTTAAATTTTGAATCTTTGATTTTTTTATTGTTTGGATTTTTTAAGCGCGGTAATGAACCTCCGGGTTCCCTAAAATAGATAATAGACCCACCTTTAGATTGCTTAGGAATTGTCTATTGCCTTTGCACAAGTAAGTATTATTATTATTATTATTATTATTATTATTATTATTATTATTATTATTATTATTATTATTATTACTACTACAACTACTACTACTACTACTATTGCTACTACTACTACTATTCCCATTTGCAGGTCCCCGTACTAGGACTGAAAAATTTCCTTTGATTACTCCTAATCATTGAGTTGATTGTTTTCTGTGCAGTCCGCTCCGAAACACACTACTAATTTCGTGACGGCCATGTATCAAAAGTACGTTGCAGATATTCTCAATTCGATTCCGATTCGATTCCGATTCCGATTTTGAGCGTTACATTAATTTTGTGACGGTTTTCAGCGTTATATTAATTTTGTGACGATTTTTGAGCGTTGCACAAGTTCCCGATTTACCCCGTACCGCCGCTAAAGAAGTTTCACTTCAATTTGTTTGTTACCCTACTGCAAGTAGGCTAGCAGCCTGGCAGTGACGTTTACATTTATATTGAATTATTGTTAGTAGGAATTGTGTACATATAGTGCACTTGCTCAATTTCCAACCAATACAACTATGAAAACTTAACTTATATTATTTTTTTAATTTCTTTTTAGGTAAACGTTTAATTTATTTTCGTCAAATAGAATGTCTAAATATAATCTAAACATAAATTTGCATGTCGTGTAGATATTTTCTCTTAAAAATATCATATTGTAAACATGGAACTTCCCAAGCTGACATGTTAAAGAGAAGAGACTCAGCTAAACCTAAGTTTTTAAGAGTATTTTCCCTTGTATTCCTTTGAAAGTCAGTTTATAACGCTCTACAGAGGTGGTTGAAGTATTACACTTTATTTTTAAACCTTGGCAATAAATTAAGTTCAGCGTTTTTTCCTAGAACTAGCTTTGTATTGTGTATGTTTATAATGTAAGGTTTGCGATCCCCCTTTTTTTACAGGCAAGGTTCAGAAATAATTTCTTGGCCGGGTCAGGGGTAAAGCAGGTGTAAAATCCCACCTTTTCTTCAAGTGGTCAAAATGTAGCTAAGATAAAGGTTAAGGGGAGTCTGAAGTTTTTGTTACCTGCTTTTTTAATCGGTGGATTCTCATGTTAATGGAGATATATCCCGGATCTACAACCCGTTCAATTAGGGATTAGACATTCAGTCTAGAACTGTTGAAAGCACTTCATTAAATTATTAATTTAGCTTATAACTTTATCACAGAAATTATAAAAAACGAAACCAATGATCTTAATTTTTTTACATGAAGACGCATAATTTCTTGACCACTTTTAGATTCTAAATGTTGGCCTAAATAATGAACCAGGTTAAGGCATAGCTCTAATTCTGGTCCGAAATTGAATACTAGCTTCAATAAACAGAACCCAAAATTGTCATCACTAAATAATAAATAAATTATTTAAAAGAAAATCATATAAAATTATTACAAATTCGTAAGGTACTCCATTAACTTGTCAAACAGAATGTTTAAAAATAGAATATTTTATATAGTTTAGATTTTTGAAAATGTTGGAAGTTTTTATTTTTTATAACAAATATTTACTTCTCTCCCGATCACAAGCAGTAGCTTACTCCGGAGTGTATCATGTAAAATTGTAACTCTTAAATGTAAAGAAGTTAATTGTTAGAAGCTAACGTAATTACAAATATATATATAATATATATTATATATGACCTTTTTAAATATACATCGATGTTTTAATTATATATGCAAATATTAACCGAAACGTAGGTAAGTGGAGATAAATTGAACCAAATCTTTCAGAGTTAAATTTGTATGTTTATGTAAGCAACCATGAAGAGAAAGCATCAGTAGGTTCTAAGTTTGAAATCAATTACAAACATTTCAGTGGAATAACCGGTTTGCATAAATGATAACATTAAAACGCGCATAAAATTCTTCACATTTTACATAAAGAATTATTGCATTATTCTTATATCTCGGCTACAAACAATGTTTTAATGTGACGCATTTTTACGTCAGTAGCAGTGACAAGGTTAAGATTGAATGAGAAATTTAGTACACCTGATCCATAACCATTTTATAAATAGTAGAGGGCCTGAAAATTTCACTCAAGTCGATTTTTTCTCCACTTCTCCTAAAAAGTTAACTCAACATAATAATTATTCCATTTTCAGCCTAAAGGTTAAAATAAATTACTTTATTGAAAAAATTCGTATATTTGACAAAACAGAACTTAACGTACATCATATTCTAATGAACCTATGTTTTTTTTTTTCAATTTCAATTATTTTAAAAAATGTTTGTTATTCAATGTGAATGTTTTCATAAAATCTAAAAAAGAAGTCCTTTACTTTAATACAACAGGGAAATTTTGGAAATTATATTTAAGTGCTTTCCATGTCTGTTGTAAAGTTAATATTATTTTCCTATTGTATGAAAATAAAGAATTTCTTTTTTTAGATTTTATGAAAACATTCCATTTTGAATAACAAACTCTTTAATCTTTAGGCTGAAAAAGGAGTAGTTATTATGTTGGTTTAACTTTTGAGGAAGAGTGGGAAAAAATCGATTTGAGTTAAATTTTCAGGCCCTCTACTATTTATAAAATGGTTACCGATCGGGTGTACTAAATACACATTTAATCTTAACCCTTTCACTGCTACTGACGTAAAATGCATCACATTAAAACGTTTTTTTTTTTTTTTTTTTTTTTTTTTAATTTATTTATTTAAGGTCGCTTTTTAACTGCCAGGGTCACCAGCGACCACAATAATCAATACATATATATATTGAACAAGTTCTACAAGAAGTGAAGTATGAAGAAAAACATATGCAACTTGGAATTTAGTAAGAAGAACAACATATTAAACTTAAAACTTCTACAAGAAGTGAAGTATGAAGAAAAACATATGCAACTTGGAATTTAGTAAGAAGAACAACATATTAAACTTAAAACTTTAGCAACTATTGACAAACTATGATTTGATTTGACATATATGAATGATTTTAACTGTGACAGTTCCAAAAGTGAGATAACCTTAAGGCATCCTTCATTATTCTTAAATATATTGTATAAGTCTCCTTTGATATTTAACAGACGCCTTACATGCAATAACCGTGGACATTCCAGAATAAGATGGGAGGAAGTTACATCCCCATTACATTTCGGGCATGGATCCTTAATAGTTTTCTTCATAAGATAGCCATGGCTAAGGTTGAAGTGGCCAATCCGCAGCCTGGTCAGCAAGACTTGTTGCCTTCTACAGAGGAGAGAATTCGGAATGGCTGGCTCAGTAACTGATTTCCGGACGAGCTGCAGTTTTGAAGGAGTGGATCTCCATGTTACATCCCAGTGCTTCGTAATTTCAGATCTGATCATTGTTTTGGTGTCCTCTAATGTACCATCCAAACCGTTTTCAATTTGTGATAACACTGTTGCAGATTTGGCTGCTGTATCTGCGTTTTCATTTCCAGAAATACCTTTATGTGCGGGAAGCCATGCTAATGAGATTTTGGTACCATTTTTTGAGTGGAAAAACAAACGTTCCTGAATCGTTTGGATGATTGGGTTCCTTGTAGATCTGTTTCCGATGGCACCGAGAGCTGACATAGAATCTGAGAAGATAACAATTTGTGAGCAGTTATTACTCATAGTGCTTTTTTCAATAGCTTTGAGAATAGCCCAGGCTTCACATGAAAAGATGGAGAAGTAATCTGGTAAGCGATAGGAGTGAACACTTGAGGAAATGACTATGCCACATCCTGATCTTGAGTCACGTTTTGAGCCATCAGTATATACTTTGAGACAATTCTTATACTCTTCAAGGAGTGACGAGATCATAGGCTGTAACACTGATTTAGGCATAGTTGTAGAGCAGGGAATTTGTGTAATCTTCGTATTAATAGAGGGAATAAAAGGCTCCCAAGGAGGAAGGGGATGGAGTCGCCTTGGGAGGATATTAGCTTTTTCAATGTTGAATTCTGAGTTATAATCCAGGAGTCTTTCCCTTAATGGTTTTGGACAATTTGGGTGAGAGTTATAAAGTTCTGATTTTGGAACACCAAAGACGTAATTGTTGGTCGGGTTAGAAGGAGAACAAAATGTTGAGTATGAAAAGTTTAGACATAGTTGTTTACGTCGCAGGTCCAAGGGAAAAAGACCAGCTTCCACAAGTAGACTGCTACTTGGACTGGATCTGAAGGCTCCCAAACTTAGACGACTTGCAGTGTTGATAACTGGATCCAACGTTTGGAGAAGGCGTTTGCTTGCCGAACTGTATACTATAGCTCCATAATCCAGTTTGGACTGAATTAGAGCTCGATAGACGTTTATTAGACATGTTGATTCGGCACCCCACTTAATGGAAGATAACGTTTTAATTATGTTCAGTCTAGATGCACATTCCGATTTTAGTGAAGTAATATGTTGTTTCCATGAGTGATTTTTATCGAACAGTACGCCTAGGATTTTGCAAGAATCTGATCTGTGCAACCTGTGGCCACCAATATTAAGGTTAACGTCTATTTGGTGAAGCTTTCTACTTCTAGAAACAACTATAAATTCAGATTTTGATTTGGATATTGTGAAGCCGGAAGTCTTTGCCCAGGAGTAGATTTTATCCAAAGAATTCTGAATAATATTAGCAGTAAGCTTAATGTTATTCCCACTGCAGAGAAGAGTGATATCGTCCGCAAAGAGGAATGCTTTTATTGGCTTCTCAATCAAACTGCTGACTTCATTAATAGCAATGAGGAATAGAAGCACACTTAGTACTGACCCTTGAGGCAGACCATTCACCATTTCCATAGGAGGAGAAAGTTTATCTCGTTGTTTGAAGCCGAGATATAAGAATAATGCAGTAATTCTTTATGTAAAATGTGAGGATTTTTTATGCACGTCTTAATGTTATCATTTATTCAAACCGGTTATTTCACTAAAATTTTTCTCATTGATTTCAAACTTAGAGCTCACTGATCCTTTTTCTTCAGGGTTGCTTATATGAACATACAAATTTAGCTCTGAAAGAATTGATACAATCCATCATGGTGAACGTTTGGGTGTATTATTTGCATATAAGACTAATTGATTGATTTATTCAAGGATAATAAAATCATTTTCTGTGATGAACAAATAAAATTAATTTTTTGGTTAATTTTTAAAATAAATATCCTTTTAAATTCTTGTTTCTTTATGAAGCAAGATAAACTACCTATCCATTTATTAGGCCTCCGAGACATTAGACTGCAGTTTTCAACTTAGGTGGAAGGTATATAAAACTTTTTTTCTTAAATTCAGTTAAATTAACAGAACATTTTAATGGACCCAGCCTGTCCAAGGGCGATATTAACTTCTTTTTATTACACTGGGTGGGAACTAGAGCTTGGATTTGCCGTGGGCAGAGACAGCCTGGTTAAGGCTTCTGTCTTCGCATGAAGACCCAATTACTGTGAGGTGTCTAAACAGTGTCACGCGATTTCATTCTGACGTAATGATATCATAAAAATCTCTTCAACACGTCCGTATTTAAATAGACATGGAAGGAGGAGCTTCTTCAATGAAGTAATTTACCTCCATAATAGTCCAAATTTTCAGTCAACAGAAAACTAAATATATGTTAATGTCCACCTCCAAAGAGACTCCTCATCATATCGTTGTAGATGATATGAGATTTGAAGGAGTCAATCAATTTAGGTATTTGGGCACTATAATTGATAGCAAGTGTAATATGCAAGAAACCATTAAAGATAGGATACTGGCAGGAAATAGAGCATATTTTGCAAACATTAAAATGATTACAAATCGGCAAATTACTAGAGCAACGAAAATGAAAATATATAATACTATGATTCGACCAGTAGTAACGTATGGAGCAGAGTCATGGACCTTGACAAGCGCAGTGGAGAAGCTTCTAGGATCTTTTGAGAGGAAAATCCTAAGAAGAATATATGGACCCATTAGAGAAGGAGAAGGATGGCGAATTCTCAATAACAGAGAATTAGACGACATTACTAGAGGACAAAACATAGTTAGATTTGTAAAATCCCAAAGACTGAGGTGGCTTGGACATCTATATAGAATGCCAGAAAATAGGATCCCTAAAAGAATGCTACAGGGAAGAATACATAATAGGAGGAGAGTGGGAAGGCCGAAATTGAGGTGGCTAGATGGAGTTATTAAGGACCTGGAAATTATGAAAGTAAGAGGTTGGAGGGAATTAACAGCTGATAGAACAAAATGGAGAGCTGTTGTCCGAGCGGCCAAAACCCACCCAGGGTTGTAGAGCTAAACAAGAAGAAGAAGATAGTCCAAATTCCCTGGAATATCACATCGTTAACATCTAAGTGACAATTGTGTATCTAAATGTCGGCAATAAATTTATCCAGAGGTATTATTTTAGGAGAAAATATTCCTCTGACACTAGTGTTCGAATCCTTGACCTTCGACTTAATGTGCCAATGAAAGATTTAGCTTAATGGGAGAGCATTGGCACAGCTAGATGAAATCTCTACCCAGATGGAATCTCTAATAGGAGAGAGAATATGAGAGATTCCACCTAGCGAGATGTGAATCGAACTCTGGCTACGTCAGTTGAGAGAATATCTGCATGGAAAGTCGAAGATCATGGGTTCGAGTCCTAGTATATATCAGAGGAGTTTTTCAACTTAAACGATATTCTGTAGTCTTCATGAACAAATACATAGGTCTACATTTTATTCAAAGATAATAAGTATAATTTGCTAAAGTTATTAACTGAAATCTTCCTACTATAGGCTAATAGGCCTACCCTAAATTGTTTGTCTAATGCCCGGTTTGTACAAACTTGTGAATTACCTATGGGTAAATTATCCATGGAAAAATTAGTTAAATTTCACCCACAATGATATAATGAGGAAGGCCTTGGAGTTGTATAGTTAATTTAATTCAGAAGGCTTTGATTCTCATTGTTTAAATTATTATTGATCCTACAAACAGGTTAAATTCTATCCAGCAATCCATGAAAGGATAAATTAACCCGACGATTTACCCTTGGAAAGATCTAGCCCGAGTTTGTAGGAACATTTTTTCTGTCATTTTCATATTTGCCCAGAGGACATTTATCTAGAAACTCGACACAAGTGTATGTGATTGCTATGTTTAAATTATTTGCGTTTGTGTGGTGTTATTCTTGTGTAAATTCTGTGCATTGGATAATTTACCCATAGGTAATTCGCGAGTTTATAGAAACCGGCCATAAATAGGGGAAAAAAAAACAATTAACAGTCGTTAACTTTTTGGGGCCGTATGGCCTATTATGCTTTACGAAAGATCTTAAATGATACATTTGTAATGTTCTTTTTCAGAAACATGGGCAATACGTCTTATCCACTTTAAATTCAGAAAAAAATTACTCCCGTATTTGCAAGCATTTCATGTAGCTATTTCAGCCTCACACACACAAGCATTGTTCGTCAAGCAAATATGAGTTTATATAAACGATGACTAGCTTATAACTACCCTTGGGATAATTTTTACGAAAAAATGTTCAATAAATATTTTAGCTCAGCTTTTGGAAAAATTCATATATGAGAAATAGGTAATTTCATTATTTTTCCTACCAATGAATTACTCTACAAACTTGCAATCTGACATACTCGGTATTGACTTCTTCTATAATTGATACTATTTTCAAAATTAATTAAACTGTTACAGTTATGGGTAATTATCGTTACAAAATGGCAGCCACGTTTCGTGCACTAAAATGCCGTTTTCCTGATAATTTTCACAAATGGACATTTCTTTGAGTGATTCTTTTTTCTATTTGCAAACATCTTATGAACATCATCATCTAATGTCTTTGGAATATCTATACTATAGTATAAGTATTTAAAAAAAATCATTTTTTGAACATTTTCTTTTTCATTAAAATATATATATATATTTTAAGAAAGTATACTATTTATGTTAAATTAATGATTGCAGATAGTGTTGTTCATGTTATATTAAATACACACAAAGAAATATTGATATTTGTGGAAGTTATCAGGGGAACGGATTTTCAGAGAATGAAAAATGAATGCCAATTTGAAACGATAATTACCTGTAACTATAACAGTTTGATTATTTTGAAAATAGTATGCAATTGTAGAAGAAGTCAATAAAGAGTTTTTCAGATTGGAAGATTGTAGAGCAATTCATTGCTGAGAAGAAAAAAAATTAAATTCACCTACTTCTCACCTATGAATTTCACCGAAAGCCGTATGTCCCCCTTAAGCACTCTTGTATTTTTTTTTTTTTAGCAAACTTGTTTTTGTGTTTAGAGAAAATAGGAAAGAATGAACTTTTCTTCAACTACAGTGGTAGTAAAGGTAATAAAATGTCGTTTCCATTTTCATAGGTCTATCACTTACCCGGATAATATCAAACTCAATTCGAAAATTTTTTAAAATTATTTTAGTTCTCGAGCTTTGATGATCAGAGGCACACTATTTAGAAAATATACTTTTTTATTAAGGGTATTTCAAAACGTGTATTTATGTTGAAAACTCGATATTGAATTTCAGGGGCGAATACAATAGCCTACTGGTTTCCTCTACCTTTAGTAACTATGAAATCATGGTCAAATTATTCAATATTTTGTAAACCAGAGTGAGTTAGCTACTGTATAAAGCCCCTTAAAAGTATTTGCACATTTGTGTAATCTTTCCGATTCCTTGTTGATTGTAGTAGTAGTAGTAAGTATTCTGCCTTCCGGCAGGTTTTCAAACTTGGTACGCGAATTTTGTTTTCCAAAACTGTCTATCCTCTGCTTCCTCCTTCAGCATCCAATATTTCCGCTTTTCCCTTAAATCGTCCAACAGCTGAATTCTTCTTCTTCCAAGTCTAGTTGTACCCTCCAATCTTCCTTCTACGACATCATGTAATAAGCAGTTCCTTCTGAGAATGTGCCCAACCCAGTTTGCTTTCCTCTGACGAATTGTGTGTATGATTGACTTCTTCTCACCCACTCTACTCAGAACCTCTTCGTTTGTCACCATGTCCATCCACTTTATATTTTCTATCTGTCTCCAGCACCACATTTCAAAACTTTCTAAATATTTCTTCTCTAATTTCCTCAAAGTCCATGTCTCTGATCCATACAAAGCAATACTCCAAATATAACACTTCACCAGGTTTTTACGTAGCTCTAGGTTCAGACTACTAGTTAGCAGAGTTCTCTTCTTCATAAATGCTTTCTTGGCCATGGCAATTCTTGATCTTATCTCCTTGGTGCAATAGGCATCTTTCGTCAGTACACTTCCTAAGTATTTGAACTGGTTCACGTTCTCTAATTCTTGATTTCCCATGATAATTTGAAGCGGCTCTTCTCTTTTCGATATCCTCATCACCTTCGATTTACCTATTTAATTGATATAATATAATCTTATTTATTCTTAAGAAATAAACTTTCCCAGTAAAAACAGTTTCGGTTTCCCAAGCTTATATCGAGTTTTCACGTAAACAAAACAAAGTTCGGCTGGTTTGACGAGACAATAAAGAGCGTCAGTTTTCAGCAGCACAAGGACACAAAGCGGCTGATAGATAAATCACGGATTGATGGATGCATGTCAGCAAACTGTCGGATTCCAGACTGTAAAACGTGATTTGAATTTATATGGCATTTTTATTTTACTTTCATTAGATTATTATATGTGATTGCTGAGATGGAATGCAGGTTCTTTGTCCAAGAAACATGATATTGATGATACTTTCTGTCGGTCAGTCGTATTCACCAGGATTTGAATGGTCCATTGTATTATTTTATTTTGAAGTTTCATTGATTAATTTGCGAGTCAAATGATGCGACTTGGCATGTAGCCAGCTTCTTTTACTGTAGTATTTTCAATTGCTTATAGGTCAAATTGTCTAGGATTGAAGATCATGTTGGACTACATTTTAGAATATTAGACCTAGGCCCGACTTTCATTCAAGATATGAAAATCTGTGTACACCGTCTCACTATTTATCTACAACTAGTAAAACTCATATCGCTTTTGGTTTACAATGACATAATAGTTTAACTGTTAATATCAAGACTCTAAATGTATTACTATTTAGAAAACATGTTAAAAGACAATAAAGCTTATTATTATTATTATTATTATTATTATTATTATTATTATAAAATACTTAGGCTATGATACCGTTGAGCTCGTTCAATAAAATAAACTAACAAGTATAATTTAAACCATTTGAATAATTAACAATTAAACATGAAAATTACTTGTATTTTTTTTAATTCAGCTATGTTTATACTCCTTATAGCTAGGAGGCCATATCAGGAGTTTAGTATGTGGTCTATACAATAGGGTAGGCCATGGAACTATTGATTGTTGAATTTGCATATAAAGTTAAAATGGCTCTAACTTTTGACCATTTAAAGGTAGATAGTAGCGTAACATATTTTCTTGAAGAAAATTTAATGCTCTACAAATTTCTTTCTTATGATTTTTTCGTAGGACGAAGGGCAGAACAGTTAGAAGGTCAAATATGCCAAAAAACGTGAGGTAAAAAATATTCTTTTCAAAATTACCGAACTTTGAGCACGGATATCTCGGAAACAATGGGAGATATCGAAAAAATGAATGGAGTCAATCTTGTTGATAATCATATCAGCTTTCATTGCGTATAGAGTGGTCTTATCGCTAGGACCGATAGTTTCCGAGATATAAGCGAAAAACCGAAAAACGGTACCTTCGACGGCCCAGCGACATTCTCTCTTGCGAATAACTAAAGCCTACTCCACTGTTTCGAATGATGCTCTACCAGTCATAGCTGGTGTTCTTCCTGTTGATCTCCTGCTTGAGGAACGGATAGCCAGGTACAAAGTGCGGAAGCAAATTAATTTTCAATTAGGTGCCCTTCAAATCGGACCAAGGGAATTTGAGAGCTTAGATCGATCACATCTTTATGAACGCATTCACTCACAGTTAATGGATATTTGGCAGCAAAAATGGGTAGTTGCCCAAAATGGTAGAATCACTCGTGACTTTTTCCAAAATATCAGAAATAAACTTAAAATGCCATGGATTAAATTGGACCACTTCGTCACACAGGTATTAACTGGCCACGGCAACTTTGCCGCTAACTTAATCCGTTTCAATCTCACAGACGACGATCTATGCGCTTGTGAGGACAGCGAACCAGACACCATGTATCATATGCTGTATACTTGTCCTCGATATCGAGAAGCTCGACTACTCCTCCACGAAGCCGCTAGGGCAGAAGAGGAAGCCTGGGCACCGGACCTCACGTTCTGGACGCGTAAAAACACCTTCCCAGCACTTAAAACCTTTGCAAAAACAGCACTTCTCGAAAAGTCTATAGTAAATTAACACACCAAAGTAGACGGTCATTTGGCCACTGCTCCAGTCCGAACGAGGTTTTTGAGGGGTTTCCCTCGTTCTTAGGCGAATGCCGGACTGGTCAATAATCCCCTCAAACAGATACACGCACTACAAATCTCTAGAATACATAACTACATTTCACCAAAAAGAAACACACTCGGAAATATTGCACATAAGACCTATCCGCACTTAGGTCTATCCTGCGCCAAAGTACAAAGACACAAGTACTCAGCCCAAACACGTCACACCATCAACATCCCCTACGGATGTACATAAGGGCACACATCACATATGGTTACCAAAATTTTGTCTGACCGGAGGTTTAGGCTTAATTGCTTGGCACTCCGGGGGTAAGGGTGGGCACAAAAAAAAAAAAAAAAAAAAAAAAAAGAGGTCCCCCTGCCCCCCTCCCGCTCACCTCCTAGGTCTATCCTGCGCCAAAGTACAAAGACACAAGTACTCAGCCCAAACACGTCACACCATCAACATCCCCTACGGATGTACATAAGGGCACACATCACATATGGTTACCAAAATTTTGTCTGACCGGAGGTTTAGGCTTAATTGCTTGGCACTCCGGGGGTAAGGGTGGGCACAAAAAAAAAAAAAAAAAAAAAAAAAGAGGTCCCCCTGCCCCCCTCCCGCTCACCTCCTAGGAGTGGGGACTTTTTAGTATGTTTATCTTCTAACTAGTCCAAATAAAGTCTCAAAGTAAAAAATTGTGTTCAATTTTCCTCTACACCCCTTTTTGAGCTTTAATTGACTGGCGTTTTAGGTCTATTCATTTCAAGCTTGTCGCGGTAATGTGTCATCATTAGAGACCGGATTTTAAAGGGAAAATTTTCACTCAAAAAAGGACGAAAAAAGGGAAAATTATTGCCAAAAAAAGGGAAAATTATTGCCAAAAAAGGTGGGAAAAAAGGGATATAAAAGTAAGAGAGTGTAAAAATTCAACAGAGACATACATGTTTGTTTTATGTAAAGCCTTTGCTTGCTCTACAGCTGCTGATTCTGTAACATCTAATGACAAGAAATTTTTTGATCTTGTTGAAATTCTCACAGAGGAAAATAGCACACGAAATCCATGTTCCCCACCTTGTTATAATGGGAAACTTAGGCAATGGCAAGCCTGTGATTTCCCTGTAACGCTCTATTCTGCTGGGAGGAATTATTTTTTTCAATGGTGAATCAGTGAAAACATTTTTTAATGTTTTCATATTACCAAATACTGGGTAATTTACGAATTTTTCAAAATAAATTAGCAAAAAAGGTACTGGAAAGGGAAAGTTCCTAAAAAAAGGGAGATGAGCCTAAAAAAGGAAAAAAAAAAGGGACGTTAAAACCAGGTCATTTGCAGTTGAAACTTACTCAGTAATGTTCTGTTTAATTTTATCACGTTTTGTGTTGAAATATAAAAAAAGGAATTCCCTTTAAAATCCGGTCTCTAGTCATCATATTGTCCCTTTTCACTGAATTCCAGAATAACAGAAAAATAAAGAAAACAATGCAATCCATATTTATGTTACTATTGTTATCGAGCTGTTAAAGTCTAAATGGAGGTAGATATAACGATTTACGCATGCAGTTATCAGGGTTTTATTTGTTATGTCTGATTTTATTGTAATCATCTTTGCCATTGTGCAAGATTGCAAGCGTACGACATTGTAGACGTTGTTCCTTTTGTCCATTGTTCTCTGCGAGTTCTTAAGCACCCAATTAAATGTTCTGTTTCTAGAAGAGATTAATCATGAAAATAAGCTGACAACAACATTTATATAGAACTTATGTCATAAGCATATTGCATTAATTCACTAGCCTAATTAAATGAAAGAATGGATGGAATTATGAGCCGATTGCTAAAACGGGGTCTTTATGGTGGTTCAAAGCAGCTGTTTCCAAGCCGTGGCCAAGGTTCGAATGTAATTTCTAAAACGAAAACTTACCACTATCTGCATAGAAACAAATGTTGGCTGTCTTATAGAAACTAATATTGGGAAGAACACAGTGAAGTCATAATACATATTATTAAGGCTATATTTCACACTTTAACTTCAACTATTAATTATTTACCTAGGACTACGTAGTTTCAGTCAAAAGGTGACATAATTAATAGTTGAAGTTAAAGTGTGAAATATAGCCTTAATAATATATGTAGGCTATCTTGTTATGTGCCAGAATGGTACTTTCTGAGATTGTGTGGTGGACGGGAAAATGTCTGTCCGTCTGCCTGCTTGTGTGTCTGTACGCGCGATAAATCAAATACGCTTTATCGGATTTTCATGAAACTTTCCATACACATTTATAACGTTCATGGGACGAAGCCTATTGATTTTGGACCAAATCGGTTGACTGGTACCGGAGTATTGCCCATTTTAGTGCTTATTTTATGGTAATATATTAGAAAGAATTTATCAAATGCAAATCAGTTCTCATGACAACATATTGTTTTACAGTGTTTATATACGGCGTTGGAACCGGGGATTTTGGTTCACTTTAAGATTTCCTTTACGGAAACAATGGGGTACAAAATGACAAAATTACAAAAAACAGTGCTATATTTTATCTTATAAAATGATATACTAGCAACAATGAGCAAGATGCAAAATATATGCAGACATTTAATAAGTATATTTAGTAGAACAATAATAATATTAATTCTTATAGTTATTATTGTTATTTAATCGTATTTTACTTGAAAAGCAGTTTTAGCCATTTATAGTTTCTAACGTCTTATGTAGCCATCTTTAGGTTTTGTAAGATTGGCCTAGGTGACTGCCCATGACTATGATATGGACAATTATGTTAAAATATCACAGTTAGCTAACAAGGAAGTATAAGTATAAATCCTAAGAATCCGGGTCCTGCAGTAAAGATTATGACTAGTGTTCGGATGTTTATGACAGGTTATATTTTTATCCTGACATCCATTCTCGCCGCAAACACATATTAAACATTAATTACACATTTGTTATCCTATTCGCACAGTTTTTATTTTGCATGTAAAGTCATATTTTCACGGTATTGGTCATATTTCCGTCATATTTGTGACTTAATGTCATATTTCAGTTATAAATTAGGCAAACGAGCACAATTATGCAGTATGTGCACTATATTGTTTGCTTAATTTTTTTTCCGAAAAAGAGTCACGAATATTTTGGTTTTACTGTAACTGAAATGTGCAGGGACAATAACAAATAATAGCACAATTACCTCTTTCTCCTTCTTTTTAACAACTTCCAATGGACGTGTTTTTAAAACATTTTTAGTTCACATTTGTAGTGGTATCTGGAAACATTAACAGATTAAAAGTTCTTTGCAAGTAAAACTGTAAATCACCTGTAAAATTGTTAAAAACTGATTATCTGGTTGAATTAATGCGATGTAATAATTTAGTGTCATTAAACGTTTTAAATTGGAACATTTATTTTGAGAAAAAAGTTCCTTTATGAGGTCATATTTAGGATTTTTGGGACATATTTCATAGGCATAACCAGGCCGACCATATGGGGGGGGGTTATAACATCTGGAGAGGGGGGTTCCGGGGTCCTCCCCCCGGAAAATTTTAAAAATTAGATGCACAATAACGAGTTTTAAGCTTCCCACGCTTTGAACTCATATTAAGTAATTTATAAGCAGATTTTTAAAAAAGGTGACATATCACAATAATGGAATAAATAGTACAAGTTTCCCTTTTTTAATCAATGGGGGGTTCAAACCCCCAAAACCCCCCTCGTTACGCCTATGACATATTTAGTCATTTTTAAGGTCATATTTGCGGTCATATTTTACACTTATTTAGGTCATAAACATCCGAACAGTTGTGACAGTAAAGGCTATCGGGCTATGCAGTGTACAGGCGTATTTTTAATATGCTCGTGAAGTTATTTGCTAACTCGCCACCTGTGTGGAGATGGGAATCAGGAATATGTAATAAGCCGATGACTGGCATCTCATGCGCTACATGCACGTGGTACAGCCGGCTCAGCATCCAGACTGTCAGGATTGCAAGAGATGCAAGAGGTAGCCAAGTGCAAACAGGCTTCAAGACTCGGTAGAAATTATATTGACATCTTCCGCTCTGTTTTGTGTTTTCCATGATACATTAAACACATTAGTTATTTTCTCCGTAATATCTTCTTTTGTTTAATTGTTTATATTTATTTTGAAATACAGTACGTAGACTTTAATGAAAGCGAGTCAAGAAAATCCGACTTACAATGATTTCACTTTGCATTGAGTTTTGACATTTTCTAAATTTATGTATTGTTTATTCTATCTATTTATTCATTTCCTTATTCATACAGAATATAAAATGTTATACAAATATGAGTAAGGCCCCTAAAATTTAATCTTCCGATTCAAATCTACTGAAGAAACATTCATTTTTTTTGTAATACTAAAACGATGGCATTTCATTGAATGTACGTAATAATATAAAAAATAAGCCTGCATAGACTTTATTGTAATTATGAAGAAATTAGTATATTATATGTTTATATTGTTATTATTGTTAAATGGTAAGATATTGTTATAATATGCCTGTGATAGAGACAAGTGCCCATAAAGGTTTAGGTCAGTCTAATCTTAAACTGCACCAAAATTATATAAACTGAAGTTGTAATACCAACTACTTGTATTTCCTTTCCTTTTTTTAAATTTATTTATGTTTAATTTTTTAATGTCTTGAATCAATGTTAAATATTTCAAATGGATTTCCCCACATCTGAAAAAGTTACAGTGTTCACAAATTCGAGCAAGATTCAAATGCATCTCTACATAACTTCCCTTATTTTTTTTAATTCTTTATTTTAATCCACTTTATTTATACTCCTTTGAGCATCGACGTCATATCAGGAGCTCACGTTCTGTATGTTTGGCCTACCAGTAGTCCATGCAACTATTGACGTGCAACTGTTTTCTATTGTTGATGTATTTATGACATCTGTTAAATTTCAACTGATATTAATTTTAATGAATATGATACAGGATGAAATAGCGAGGATGATTCATGATAAGTAAGTGTCCAATTCGACATTTCTTTACGATCGGGGCAACCATGAAATAACTTAAGTCAAATTGGCCAATACAAGCACGTGATTTGAATCCCGGGCCTCCCTCCCTTTAAACGCTGATAAACGCTCAGGACAGGGAAGTTAGAAGAAGAAACTAAACGATAATACTGAAGATCAGAATAAAGTCACGCTATGTATAAACTGTCAGGGTCTGCATGATGCCAACTGTGAGCCGATCTCAATCGGAAATGTTAAATACCAGGGATGTCTCGGACATGCATCATGGAGTAGAACCCCAGCCCGGTACGAGACATCTGCTAGTTGTGTATCATTAACGTTATAGGAAGCTGAGTCACAAGCTGTGGAAATTGTGTATACAGATAAAATCCAGAACTTCCCCTAAACTCTTTCGAAATCGCAAACATCTGTCATAAGAGCCTTTGTTCTCTTGAGAGTTAAGTATATAGGTCTACTGCTTTTATTGTAGGCTTCGATGTCAATCTTCATCACTGCTTAAAATAATTACATTGTACTTGTACTTCAGAATTTATAGGCCTTCCACAGTAGAAGACAAATCAGACAATCAACACAGAGAAGCTGAGCAGAGGCGTATTATTTTATGAGCCTATATAGGCCTATGTAAGAGGCTTTGTTCTGACCGACTTAACTAATGACTGAGATGGAATAAATATAGAGCCTAAGCTATAGCCTAATAAGTAGAGATTTGGAATTGTGTCAGTACCTTCGTTTTTTAATGTAGGTGCTCACTAAGAAAGGATTTTGAAACATTTTTATTTTAAATGCCAAAAATCAAATGTTTTTGAGAATACTTAATCCCTTTTTACACAGCATTATGAAACCAAATCACAGTTCCCATGACAACAGTGTATTGTTGGTTGTGGTCTCAGGTAGGTTTGGAAATAAATGGTACGAGACTTCGACAAATTAGAGAAGCTATCGATATAATTCATTGCTGTAAATAAATATTGAGGAGGAAATCCACGAAAATAGTCCACAATGTGATGCATTACAAATTACAAAACCTGGGCGACGCCGGGCCTTTTAAGCTATTATTATATACGCATAGGCTAAATACCACCTAAATTTCACCCAAGTCACCTGTTTCGTGGTAGTAAAACTTTTCCTAATTGTAGTTTGGGTTATAAGTAGATGTGAGACATGGTCGCTTACTCTTCGGAATGAACATAATCTGAGAGTGTTCGAAAACAGGGGGCTTAGGAAAATATTTGGACATAAGAGAGATGAAAACGAGGACTGGAGAAAACTGCATAACGACTAGCTTCATAACCTGTACTCGTCACCGGATATAGTAAGGGTAATTAAATCACGGAGGATGAAATGGGCTGGAAATGTTGCACGCATGGGGGACGAAAGACATATATAAAATATATTGACTGGGAGACCAGAAGAGAAAAGACCACTTGGTAGACCTAGACGTAAGTGGGAGGACAATAGTAGAATTGATAAGGGAAATAGGTTTAGCGAGGGGTGGTTGGATAGAGTTAGGTTGAACGGCGGGCTGATGTAAGCGCGGCAATGAACCTCTGGGTTCCCTGAAATAGATAATATTTCTACCTTGCATCTTTTTTTTTCTCTCTTCTTACTTTGACTCTTTCCATGAAGACCAAAGAAAATAGCAAAAATTATGTTGAAAGTGCCAGTCCGCACTCCTAGTAGATAAGTTTTTAAAAGTTGAAAATTTTACCAGTACCCAGCACCCAGTATCTATATTTTAGAAACTATATGTTTCGTACATAAGATTAAAGAATCTTTCACAAAAAACTCAGAATATCATACTCATAATACCAGAATAGCTAATCATCTTCATCTAAATAAACATAGGCTCACAAAATGCTTAAATAGTATAACACATCAAGGAATAAATATTTATAATAAGTTACCTGATGGGTTTAAAGCTCTTTCTAACAATGCTTTTAAAAATAAAGTTAAAAAAATCCTGTTATTGTATCAACCCTTTTCTGTCCATGAATTTCTTGATATACAGATGATAGACTTATCAATTTAGTTATGCTTAGTTATGCTTTTTGAAGGAGAGATTTCCTCTTAATCCTAATATAAGTATTTAATATCTCAGTGTTAACAAGTTGTATCATATATTGTATTAGACTTAAGTGACGAAACCATGAATTTTGTAACAAGATTCTTCTGGTGAATAAATTGAAATTAAATGAAATGAAATGAAATGAAAAGTATTAAAATATTGGAAGCAGCTGCTAAGGGGCGAGAAAAGCCTGACCTCTAAGTAAATGTGCTTGGACACTTTGCTATATTTACTCTTTAGTTCTACACCCATTCTTACCTCCACTGCATTTACCTTCTGTTCTTTCCACAGTTTTAAGGCGTGTCTAAATTGTATTTTATAATTAATGTCCAAAAAGCAGAGTTGTCTCATATGGCAGGGCGCGTCTTCCGAGGTCGCCTAGTTCGAGTTCACAATTTCCATGCGAGATTAGATGTCTTAGATATGCAGCCTGCTTCCTAATATTTCGTAACTAACTCTCTCCATAATTGAAATTTCGAGGTCAATGTTAGAGATGATTGTATCTTAGGAGATATAATCTGTAAAAACATTAGGAATACAGCGCCTGTATTGGTTCTCATTTGTTACTGTGATCAGTAGTTCTGTAATCATTTATGTGAGTGGTGCAAATGCACCACTTATCGAGGGAGGTGGCCGAGATGGTAGCGTCTGAGACTCGCATTCGGGAAGTGCCGGATTCAAACCCCGTAGCCGGACAATTTAGCGTAGGTTTTTTTTATTGATTTCTCCAGTCATGAAGGATTGGATACTTACATACCATGACCCATCATGTCTATTTTATCCTGCAGGATATTAATTAAAATTAATATGAGTTGAAATCAACAGACCAGGGTGTCCGGTCGGGAAAATCCGGGAAAAGGCCGGGAATTTCGTATGATCGGGAAAATCCGGGAAAAGTTAATGAATTTATTAAAATTTCGGGGAAAATTCGAAAAATTGCAAAGTGGGATCAAAAAGATTTCTAGACAATAATATGAAAGTATATTTAATTTATTTTATTGTTCCTAATTTTTGTATCTGTTATAGCCTAAGTAATTATTGTTTTGCAATTATTTTTGTTACTAAAAGTTTTTCTTATTTAAAGTATGTATAATCCTATAATTTTTCTTACACAGTTATTAGAAAGTGCTTCATATTTTGGTCGGGAATTTCTGAAATGATCAATGAAAATCAGGGAATAAGCCGGGAATTTCTTCACCATTACTTGGTGGACACCCTCACAGACGCCATAAACACGTCAATAATACAAAACAGATCCATATCAATAATTGCATCAAATACAATTCATTTCTTATGACAACAATATTGTTTGCTTTGTTCACATAAGATTTTCGAAGTTGCAATACACTGTACTTTGACAAACATAATATTAGACATGCTAGTGATAGGAATTCTTTCACTTATTCCTTCACATAAGCTTATCAAACTTTCTCAAGAAACCGTGGTCTAAAACTCAATGTAGTTTCTGCAATAGGGCCTATTAACTCCATATGGAACTTTTTTAAAATCAGTTTACCTGATTTTATTTAATTATTTAACCTGTCCTACTAATTTTAATCTGTTGTATATGAGTCTACATTTTTCACGTATTTTATTATTAGTCCGTAAGTTAAGGGAAACTTCACTTTTGTAAAGGAATTCATGTTAAAAGAGGTGAAAGATTAGCAAGGATTCCCTAGTTGTTATACAGGATTTTACTGAATAACACCTAAATATTTTACCTGTGTGTTGAGGGGACATAGACAAGCAACTTTTATTAGGAGACTTTTGCTCTACGAATTCAAACTTTCCTGTTACAGCATAAAATTTCCCAGGGCATAGCCGCCACTGACTTCTAACATTTGAAAAAATGCAAAACAAAGGAACTTCATTGTTAACACTGTAGTAAGTAGTTATGAATAAAAAAAAGACTAATGCAGTGGCGACCAGTCATGGGATTAGTCTGTAAATTTTGCAGATTATGAAAACTCTAAATTACGATATAGCTGTTGATGAATGATTAAGAGTCAGGCTTATATTGATCGCTAAGAAGACATGAAGTCAATTTAATGGAAATTTTTACCCTATTTCGCTTAAGTATTGACTTATGAGCACCAATTTGTAATGACTTTAATGCCCTGAAGCATATACATTTTACGTCATAGAGCAAAAATCTCTTAATAAAAGTTGCTTGTCTATGTCCCCTCTATACACCGGTAAGATATTTCGGTGTTATTCATTAACACTGTGTATAAGTCGTGACAAGTAGTACCTACAGGTTTCTTAAACAGGACCTATGAGAAAATGATAAACAAGCCTAGTTTTCTTGAAATGTTTTAGGTTTATTTGTGGACCACCTATGGCTGTTAGAAACTGGAATTAACGTCACTGGTGCTGCTTCTGTTTTTAAACTTTCATTTCGCCAGATAACAATAAAACGCGGAGCTAAGTGCATGGTAGGAAGCCCCAGTGTTGGACGTCATAAAGAAGGTGACAGGGAGGAAGGAAGATAGGAAAATCATGACTTGCGAGTTAACCCGTGACCTCTGAGGCGTGAGGATTCCTGTGGGGGGGGGGGGGGGGGGGCGAGGTGTCATGTGTTAGCAACACAACTCACGTGAAATGTATAATGTACTGCCCTGCGAGAAAGTTCACCACAACACCAGCTCAGTGCTTCTCTAGCCCTTAAATTCGTAATGTATCCCGTGGGATGTAAACAGACCTTGGATTTTAAGGCAAATGCCAATTTTGTTCCTTATGAAATAACATGAAATTTTTAAAAATATGTTGACATTTCATTATATATCACTTATATTTACAGAGTTTTATAGTGCCCTAAAATGCCTATTTGGACCTTTGGATCCTATTTTTACTATTTTAGGCCCTAACATGCCTATTTCGTACATTTAAAATAAAATTCAACTTCTGTAATTTTTACAATCATTTAATGGATATCCCTGAATGAAGGGCCTATTTTTACTATTTAGGACCTAAAATGCCTATTTTGTACATTTGAAATAAAATTCAACTTCTGTAATTTTTACAATGGACATCCCTGAATGAAGGGCCTATTTTTACTATTTAGGGCCTAAAATGCCTATTTTGTACATTTAAAATAAAATTCAACTTCTGTAATTTTTACAATCATTTAATGGACATCCCTGAATGAAGGGCAGAACAGCAGAGGGTGGGTTTTTTCACAGAAAAATATAAAATAACTTGGACGACGAAATCAGAGAGCGAAGCGTTCGAAGACTTCGCATCACACGTAATAGGTGTCAAAAGCAACAGGAAATAGACGAAGTTTATGAAAACCGGAAATGAGACCAACCGATAGTTAGAAGCGCTCAGGCTCCTGGGGGAAAACCGATCACAAAATGGGTATTTCCTGCAGGTTGATTGATTTTGGTTCCCTGCAATTAATTTTAGCATATTGCTCTAGTTCCTAGCAATATAGTTCTTGATAATATTAGAGGAGAAAATTCCTGTGACACTGGGATCTGAAGCCAGGACCTTGGCTGTCCGTGTCAACTTGAACTAAGCCAGAGTTCACTTCATAGCGTCAGATGGAACCTCTCTCCTATGACTGATTGCCATTAATGGTCTACCTCACTGACAGACAAGTTATGTCATATGCAGTACTGTGATGCACACTAATTAGTGAGTTTTGTGACCGGGCTTCCACTGTTATTGTGCAGTAACATTCAAGATAGATCCTGGGTTCAAATCCCAATGTCAGAGGAATTTTTCTCCTATAATATTATCATATAATGTCCAATAGAGACAATAATCTGTGGTTCATGGATGCATATGCATATATCTATCTTGAATGTAGTTTTTGTTTGACTGTTGTTTGTTACATCCGTTGAAGTTTACAGTCAATTAAAACACTTCCAAAATACGAGGCTCATTTCAAAAGTTCTGCACAGTGTAAGATAGAATGGAAGAAAATAATTTATTTTGCAAAATACCTTTACAGGCCTTCAATATAATCTTCATTCTTGCTTATGATAGCTTTCCAAAGTTTTGGCAATTTTTTAATTCTGGATAGGGCACCTTCGTTGTTGAGCTGTCTGATTACTCAGGTCACCTCACTGGAAGCTTCATCAATTGTAACAAAACGTTTTCCATGTCTATGGATGGGAAAGACTTCCCCACCCATCATACACTCCTGATTTGAGCCCACCAGACTTGATTTGTTTCCCAAATCGATGGAACCACTCCGTGGAAAACGTTTTGTTACAATTGATGAAGCTTCCAGTGAGGTGACCTGAGTAATCAGACAGCTCAACAATGAAGGTGCCCTATCCAGAATAAAAAAATTGCCAAAACGTTGGAAAGCTGTCATAAGCAAGAATGAAGATTATATTGAAGGCCTGTAAAGGTATTTTGTAAAATAAATGATTTTCTTTAATTTTATCTTATAGTGTGCAGGACTTTTGAAATGACCCTCGTATTTAGTTTTTGGCGCAAATTAATTGATACCATGCAAAAAATGCAAACGAGTAGCCTATTCAGTCCTTTAAAAGAAATAGCGGAGATAATATTGTTTAGTTTTTTTTAAAATTTACTTATGTATTTATTTAACATTTCACTTTTGAAAGGGTTATATGCTGTAATATTATATAATTATGTTAAAAACAGAATAAGCTAGGGGTTAGTTCTTCATTTATTTCCAAAATACTGTAACATTATATTGCAATAATGGCGACTAAAAGTCTTGGTTTGGCTACTGCCTTCACGGCCCTCTTTCATAGAACTTTTACACTAATATTATTAGCAAATACATAATAATATTAGTTATTATTATTAGTCTTCTGTTTTCATAAGAATATTTTCTAATAATATTAGTTATGAGTTCATGGTTCTAAATTATTAGTAAATATTGCTAATTATCATTAGTAAAGTGTTTCATAGACAGCAGAACTAATAAAATTTACTCATAATATTAGTTGTTCCTGTGTAAGTGTTTTTGGACCAATAATTTATTCTCAAACCCATGTAAATCAGATTTCGTGATTCGTTTTCCACATAAGTTTATGTAATTATCAATTTAGAAAAAGCTTACATACGCTATCAAAGAAATTTTTGTCATAACAAGACTTGAGGTTAAATTTTAGTACATAAGCCTTTAGTACATACCTTGAATAAGGGCCTGGCAGATTTATTAATTTGTTAGAGCTAGTTATTATTTGTTACATTTATGAAGATATATGTAGGGCGTGCTGCTTTGAAATAGTATTCATAAAAAGACTTTGGAGGGAAAAACACAAACAACAATCCAGACATAACCTCCAAATCAATCAGCTGACTACTGAACTAATAATATTAGTGAAGAGATTTTATGAGTAGTGTTCATATCTCTATGAGTTCTAATATTATTAACTAATATTATTAGCAAGTTCTATGAAACAGGGCGCAGACTTGAAATTTCTTGCCCTGCAGATCTGCTCAACAATACTCCTAAAAGGATCTTAAATATTTCACTGGTGTTTCAAAACCCTTTCATCAGAAATTCTTACATCACGGTGAATGTTCTAAGAGATTAATTAGAAATAGTCGGTGAATTACTCACTATCACAATTACTCAGATTAGTGATTAAAAACTCGTTAAAATAGCCGTGATCTAATCTTAGAAATACCTTGGTATAGCCGCTTGCTATCGGTCTGTCTGCGCAATTACTTAATGACCTTTAAATGGCTTGCATTTTTTCCAGGTTAGATGAAAAATTGCACAAAGACTTCAATGAAATTTGAAGCAAGGTATGTGATACTATATCACAATCTCTGCGAGGCAAAGACACTACAATGTCAGTTATTGCTCACAATTAGTGTAATTGTGTCTGTGTTGTAATCGCGAAAAAAAGTAGTATTTCCCAGAAATAATGAAAGCTGGTAATTAAATCTTGTTTAATTATGACAGCGGCTTAAGAAAAAAAAGCTGTGTAGTTCACATTGGGAATCTCATAAGCTGACTGAAGTTTTTAATAACTTTCTTGTTATCTAATTACCGAGTTACTTCCCTCTTTCTACTTCTTTCTTTATCTTAGTTTTAACACTTCCTTTTAGGATTTATTCAACGAACTGCCTTTAAGCGTCCGTAGTTTACCTACAAATAGATTTAAAAATCATATGTATTCATGGCTGATACAGAGAACATTTTACTCTGTACACGAATTTCTTACGGCTGACTTTATTTTATAAGAACTGTTATTACGTATATTGACGATGCCTTACCTGTATGGATATTGGCTAATAACCATTATTAAGTGCCAGTATGGTACTTTATGAGATTGTGTGGGGGACGAAAAAATGTCTGTCTGTCTGTCTGTCTGTCCGTGCGTCTATACGCACCATAACTCAAGTACGCTTTTTCGGATTTTCATGAAACTTGGTATAAACATTCGTAATGTCGATGGGAAGAACCCTATTGATATTGAACCAAATCGGTTCACCGGTACCGGAGTAATGCCCAATTTAGTGCCTATTTTAATAGATTATGGCGCCTTTCTATGAGAAAGGCGCCATCACTCAAATACGCTGTAACGGATTTCCATGAAACTTGGTATACCAATTTATGACGTCTATGAGAAGTGCCCTATTGAATTTGAACCTAATCTGTTGACCGGTACCGGAGTAAAACCCAATTTAGTGTATATTTTAAAGACGCGGTAACTCAAATACGCTTTACCGGATTTTTATGAAACTTGGTATACACATTTACAATGTCCGTGGGAAGACGTCTATTCATAATGGATAAAATCGGTTGATCTGTTTCGGAGTAATGCTCAATTTAGTGCCAATTTTATGGCAATATACGTATTAGAAAGAATTTATAAAAAAAATGAAAATAATTTATCTTGACAACATAGCCTATTGTTTTACTGTGATCTTATAAGGCCTTGGAAATTAAAATACAGGTAGCTATGACAAACACACTATTGATTTACATGCGCTTATCCAACTAGACCGTTAAAATGACCCATGTGGCCGAGATGGTAGACCTTTCTTCTTCTGTAAGCCCTGCTTAATGAATAAATCTGGAGCTTAACTTGGAAATCAATTTAAAAAAAAAAAAAAACATATTCTGCATATCATAATTGCAGTCATAACTGATTAAACAAAAACATACTGGCACTTTTTTACATCAGTTTACCTGATTTTATTATTATTATTATTATTATTATTATTATTATTATTATTACTATTACTGTCATCATCATTATCATCATCATTCTTTACTTTCCGTTGACATATTTTCTGTTTTCTTCCTCTATCCACTTGGCTTCCTCGCTTTCCATCCAGATTATTTTGTTCACATCGCCTTTCCACTTATGGGATATTCTTTAGATACGTTTATTGAATTAGATTCCCTATATTAGGAGGAATTGTTAGGGTCTTCAAATTAGGGGTTGTCTGAAGTTTTGTGAGTGCCTTACAGCTAAGTAATTGGATTTCAAAACATTTAGGAGTAGTCTGTTGCAAGAAATGTGCTCGCCATCTGGATTGGGGCAGTCTTCCAAAATTGTATCCTCAAACATCCTGTTTTTTAATTTATTTTTTATTTTATTAGAACACGCTCTCTAAAACAGCTGCTTGTCGGACTGGTAACACGCCAAAAAATTGCATTTTAGCAACCAAGGCCGCTAAAATTGCATAAAACTGCATTCAGAATGCAAAATGCAGTCGTCATGGCAATCTATAAACAAAATCCAGCTGGGATTGACCAGTCACACCAACTTTAACATGGATTTAAGCATATACTTGGTCATAAAACAACAGATTTAAGCCTACATGTTTCTTTATGATAATCAGAAATTTTACCAGGGTTTTTCGTAAAACAGGGTAGCCTACTTCATCATATAACAACAAATATAAGCCAACAACTTTTCACATCTTCATTCACAAGAGAATCATTGCTACCATAGATGCACCAGCATTAAATTGCAATATAGCCTATTTCTTCTCATAGTCTTCTGCTGCCGTGATGTTGCTGGCACCAGCTCCAATTCAAAGTACTGTATCTGGGTTTGGATTGAAAGTTCCTCGGGATTATCATTCATATTTTCACTCAAGCTTTTCATAAATACTAGTTCGTTGGCATAATTGTTTACAAAAAGCGACTAATATATCATGCATCTATACCGCATTTCGTATTAGTACGTACGGTTCATTGTTGTTCCGCGATTCAGGCGGTTGTGAGAATATGACGTTAATAAATGGTTACCTTTCATTATTATTATATTCGGTATTTTGTTTCATTTCATATAATTTAGAGAGTTTTTACTAAAAAAATATTGTATGCACCACGTACGGAAAAGCTTTATCGGACTCATTCAGTATTTCAGCCTCGGCCGCTACACTAGATTCGTCCGCTAAAGCGTTATTTTGCGTACTTTATACATAAGTAGCTATTATAGAATGCGATATTAACTATAGAAAAGGTCAGAACAGCCAAAAATCGACTACATTAAAATTACTTCTTGTAACATTTCTCACGCAATTATACTCGTAAATCCTTGCCGGACTGCATAGAAAATAGATGACAAAATGAGTAGGCTGGTGTTTTGTTTATTGTACCATAATCTATAAATTTTACATGATTTTTAAATCCTTGCTCTTTCCATTTATTTTTCGTTATAACTTTATCAGAATTTAAAGTAAACTATTGAACTCTATGGTACACAGTATGCATTTTAGGAATGAATTATCACTGTCGGTTCCTATAGCAACGGTTCTACTGAGACAAAATCATAATAAGTCCTGTGAGTTTTGTGATCACCTGCTGGTCAATATTCCAATTATCGACCACCCACTGATTCAGAAGGAAGGCCACCAAGATAACGACCTTGCCATGACATCATCGCATTAATATAAGCAAGTGCTTTAATCCCTTAAGCTAAGCTAATTTTATGCTTCACGCGTGGGCTCAAAAAGGACCCAATTGTGTTCGATATGTAGGCCTGTGTCTGTAAAATATTATTGTATTGCCTTTCTGTATCGCGTCATTTCATACAGTTCTTTCAGTGAACGTGTATTTTGCATTCCTGTTTGTATATTTTGTTTATAATAAAATACTGACTGAAAAATCCCCGAGAAAAAACTTTGAGGAGGAATAATAATTATTTCACATGATGGAAAGATGAAGTCAGAAAAATTCAATGCCATAGCCGGGATTTGAACCAGGATCCTCGGCTCCCCGCGCCGCTGCTCACGAGCCAGTTGGATAATTTAATGTTGTACCGGCATGTTGCCAAGGTAGCTCAGTTGGTAAGAGCAGCGGCACGGATAGCCGAAGATCCTGGTTCAAATTCCGGCTATGGCATTGAATTTGTCAGTCTGGCTTCACCTTTCCAATTTGAGGAGGGTTTATATTTTAAACCACTTGTGTCTTACATAACGGGGAAAAAGGCAACATGTGCTGCTTATATTATAGGCTACGTGACCCTGAAAAAAAAACACATAGAATTTTACCACAATTGGACGACTTCATATTTTCCATATTTTATTTGCCTTTATAAACCTTCTTGGAGGGTAAAAGTAGAAGAAGAATAAAAATATGTTCTTTTTGTAGAAATCCCATGAAAATAGAACATTATGAACAAGCCTATAATGACATTTATTCACAACGAGTACGTTATGAAACGAGCAAAGTTCGTACGAGTGTCTTAGTTACCATTTTAGGCCAGTTGCACACGACTGGTTTTGTTCCACCATAAATAATCTAAATGTTTAAATTTTGAGATTTTTTATTCGCTCAAACAAACCTGTGTCGTAGAAGTGTGCCACCTGGGATTTGAACCACCGTGTGACAACCGCCTTCGCTTCTCTGTCATTCTCTGTCATTCTTTGTCATTCTCTGTCATTCTTTGTCATTCTCTGTCATTCTCTGTCATTCTCTGTCATTCTTTGTCATTTAAACATTTCCAAGCCGAACTTTTGCTGGAGACTTGCTAGGGGGTGTTTAAACACTCACCCTACAGCTCGAACTTTGCTCCCAGTGATTTCCATCTTTTCCTACGCCTAAAGAAATGACAGGGAATGGCAGGGAATGCCAGAGAGGAGGAGATGTTTGTCGCACAGTGGTTCAAATCCCTGGCTTGTACGACACAGGTATTCAAAAGTTGGTTCTACGGTTTGACAATTTATTGTTTCAGTTCCGGTGGCGAATATGTTGGAAAATAACTGACCACTCGCTGTATCACTTGGAATATATGTCCATTAAATTGTGTTTTGTGTCTGTTAATGGCCTGTGGGAAAGTTACTTTATGGACGCGCCTAGTAGTTTTGTATAAAATTTTAAATTATGTGTTAAATTTCAGTGGTTATTCAGAACACAACTACTGACACTTTACCTTATCATTTCTGTAATAAATGAGTTATTATTCCGGTATTCTAACGTACCTGTTTTTTCTCCTTTTCAGGTAAGTGGAGTTCAGACTTACACTTAATTCTGAGTCGAGTGATTTCGCTCTATTCACAGTAAGTAGACAACAGAAAATAATCAACATAAATAATTTATACAGTTGTCGGTGGACTTATTTACATTTAATTATTTAAGCATGTTAATTGATATTACAATTGTTAATTATATATTTATTATTAAATAATTACTTTATTAATATAAGCATCACCACTACGTTCATTATAGTTTATTCCACAACGGTATTACGGTTAGGCCTATAAGGATTGTCTATAAAGATAAAATCTCCATTACTGCAGTATGTGTCCATTGAGGGTAAAATCGTCCCTTACATGTGCAGAAACATCTTAGGAGAGTTCGGTTGCTACTTTTCGGGCATAGGCCTGTGCAGTCTTTAATATTTGGATTTGTGAACAATTATTTTTTAGCTTATTTATTCGTCTGGTCCTTGAATTATCCTATAGATTACAAATTATTATGTTTCTAGTCTTCCTGATGTCGGCAGCGTGCCCGCCTCTAGATCAAACCCGGCCGCTGCCAATGGATTTTTCAGGACGTAAAAATCCTGGGCACGGAGTCCTCCGGGAGGGACTTTAAGCTGGGGGGCCCGTGTAGGAAGATTTACGGCACGTAAAATAACTCCAGGCCTAAATTAGACCCTCTGAACAAGATTTCTCGGCCCTTTCACGTCCAAATAATACCTTAGTTTCCGGAGGGGGTTTGAGAGGCGATAGGCTTACCACCTGTCCCTCTGTCCTCTCTCGGAAAATAAGCGTTACAAAATTAGTATGGGTAATGAAACCTCCATTTGGAGGCCCTATGACCCACCAATAGGGGTTACAGGAACGAGTCAGGCAGTCTTCCTGATACTGGGTAAATAACAGCCTCTCAATATAGCAATGACCCCCATATAACAATACAATCTGCTAGGTCCCACAAATATCGCTATACGGAGGTTTGACTGTAACGCTGTGTGCTCACTTTTCTTTCTCTAGAAGCTATACCCTTAGCAACCAGGGAAGGCGGTTGAGGCCAGGCAGGTTCCTTCACCCGCATGGACCCTCACATTTACAAGGGCAGGAGATTTAGGACCAACCGTAATTTCCTCCCCATGAGTCACCTAGTCTATTTCAAACAATCAATCTTAGATTTTTTTAATATGTCATAATATCTTAAAATGTTTGTTATATATAAATTCTACACATAATTACAAGAAAAATGACACCAAACAATGTATAATTTACTTTAATAGGAACATTTATAACAAATACATAAATAAAAGTTACGAGAAAACTGCTTTCAAGTCCTATGTTCCTATTAAAGTAAATTATACATTGTTTGGTGTCATTTTTCTTGTAATTATGTGTAGAATTGATATATAACAAACATTTTAAGATAAAATGACATATTAAAAAATCTAAGATTGATTGATTGAAGTAGACTAGGTGACTCATGGGGAGGAAATTACGGTTGGTCCTAAATCTCCTGCCCTTGTAAATGTGAGGGCCCATGCGGGTGAAAGAACCTACCTGGCCTCAACCGCCTTCCCTGGTTGCTAAGGCTATACACAATGCAAGCAATTGCCAAGGTGGATGTGATGCAGTTCGTAATACTTAAACGTAAACTCAGCCCCGCCCAGAAAACCGCGTATGGACCAAGTCGTGTTACATGTGGGTTTTAAACGCTATTTTTTTTAACAACTGCTTATGAAAATTAAAGCACATTATGCAAATGTAAACAGCGTTATAAGCAGCCCTGATCCGAGTTCATTCATGTTTTCCGGTATCGGTAATTCTCATTAATTGAGCTCAAGTAGGCTACACGATGTTTATAGGAAATTATAGATTACCGATTTTCAAGTACATGTAAACTTAGGCTTAATAAGAAGTCATGTCTTTGACAGTTTTTAATGATTACATCAATCCGTTACTCTTCCTTTATTTAGTCTCATATTCTTATTAGCTTAGGGTGTCTATTCGTCCCGTTTTTCCCGGGACAGTCCTGTTTTTAGACAAGCTGTCCCGAAAGTTTTATTTGGGGACACTCAAATATCCCGCTTTTTTTGTGATTGTGATTGGCCAGTGTGTTTCATGCTGCACGAATAAAAGTTGCTACAGTGAAGGTCTTGCTGATTGTCAAAACAAACTTTAATGGAGTAATATGGGCTGACTTTTATGAAAAATTATAAGAAAAAACTCCCTTTATGCAAGCCTACAGGCTGAGGTAGATTTCGACGTGCTTTTGGTTTAATTTACTGTCGCTGCGTAGCACTCTTCTTCTTTAGCCTTAGCATGACAAACCCACAATAATAACTGCAAAAAAGAGGAAAGAGTACTTTTACCCCCCTTGGGTGGATTTTTCTCATTATCGAACTTGTGCGAACTATTGGGCCCAGGAATAACATAATAAAATTTGGTTCAAATATCTTCAAAATTACGGCCGCTAGCATGTAAAGATATATAGCCTATATATATATAAATATCACAATTTTTTTTTTTAACTGGTGTTGGTTTCGTATTTAGGGATGCATGAAACGTAAAGATATGAAATAATTTTTCGAAAGTCATGACATGGTATTCTTCGAAATCTACCTAAAAACGCACTTCTTGGTAGTATGCTTAAAAGTGAAATGTACAGTGACAATGAGGCATTTATTTCTGTGGAATAAATTATCTACACCAGATTATAGGCTACAGATGAAACTTTACTTCACTAGCTTCAATGTTTACATCGGTGTAGATGAATAGCCGGTTTGTTTGGTTTTTTTCCTGCGAAAGCACCGTAAAAAGTTCAGTTGTTGCGCACTGCGTCAGATCCCATCTAGTTACGGTACCCGACCTTTCCATAAGGAAGATATAGAGTTACCTGAGGATGGCAAGATTTTGGCGATACGCCAGTACTGAGTCTATAATTTGAAAGCATTTGATAATGCAGTATGACTTTACCAAGGACACTTGAATAGTAATTTTGAGGAAACTTAGAGCGGTACACAAGCTCGGGTCAAATTACAGCCAACTAGCACCCCCCGGCCAAACAGGTAGGCACCGTGACAACAAGAACAAAACGGTTCCATATGGCGGCTTGAGGAGACCTTCAGTTCTCTGGCAGTGTGCCCCGGCAGTACAGTGTTTTTTGTAGTCAGTGGAATGATGTCATAAAGTAGTGTGTTGTAAAATGTGAGTTCGTGACTTTTGTAATATTTTTGGGGACTTCCAATGAGTTCTATAGACATGAACAATGTTTTATTTATAAATTTCATTTTCGTTGTGAGTTGTGTTGATTTGTATAATACTTAACTGAGTGCATAACGGGGTCAGGACAACCCCAGTCACAAAGGACAGAAGATGACTTATTGAGGTCGAAATGTTACATATTCTCCATTTGATCAAGAGTGAAGAGACATTGGCGCACACGATTTTAACATTCATTTTTTGACAGCTACCCGTCATGGAGTGAAACGCGGGGTTGCAAGATCTAGTTACAGTAAACAATAACACGTGTGAATTGATTAAAGCGAGGGAAGAACTGAGGGCAGTGATGACAATGAGAGAATATTGCAACGTTGCTTTTGTTTTGGAAAGCGAAAACCAAGAACGACTTGGTCAGATTAATTATTATATTTTAATATCTCTGACGAGTGTATTGTACTATTTTAGAAAATAAGTTTTGTTTTACATAATTTGACTTTTCAACACTTTGTAATTGAGGTTATGACATATTTTACACTAATGTAAAAAAAATATATTTTAGATTTCATATGTAAGGATACCTCAGTATCGTAGTTGTGGGTATAAGGTGGATTTAAGTAGTATACAAATGAACATTGTAATTGGGAAGAGGTCGTTTTAATCCGTGTTTTCTGCGAGGTTCGAATCAGTATGTGTACGTTATGTTGATGAGTAACCAGAATTTCTAATTGTTACTTAGGCTATCTATTTGAACTTTCACACTTTGAAAATGGAAGACATACCAGACCAGAACACATACGACGGGAACCTATCTTAAAGGTAAATTGTGATTTCTCTCGTCTGTGCATGTTTAACCCTGACGATACATGGAGTCAGATGTTTTCTACACCGATGGAAAACAACTAATGTTTTTGCTACATCGATGTTTCTCCCCGACATCGATGTTTTTATAATACTAATAACAAACAATAACAAATTTAGTAGTACATCAGGCGAAATCTATTAAGGTCGTTGTGACATAGGCCTTCTGTACCACCTAAATATGAAATTAGTCAATTAAAAGAAAATGTTTTTACAGTTTAATATGAAAGTGGAAAGTAACTGTTAATTTCGTAAATGGAAAAATATTAAGACATTAGTTACGTAATGAGGTTTGATCTTATTTTCAGAAACGGAGAAATTACATTCTTAAAGGCTTATATACCTGCAAAAAGTTATAGTAGGTTGACTTTATTGATCATGGCTCATATAATAATTAATCACTTGTTTTATGTACCGGTGACAATAACTCTTCCGGTAAATTACACCATAAAACGACATACTCGTTTAACTTTACGATTGTTAATTCTAAGTTGTGTGTGCTATAGCCTAGTACATATTATTTTTGCATGACTTAACTAATTAGTGGTACTTACGAATATTGTTGCCGTGAATCGTAAAGCTGCGTCTCCATTGATATACATTTAGCACGAACATGTCAATATTAACAAGTTGATATTGACATGTATATTGCAATTTCGCGTTCCAATTGACTTGGCATGCAAACCCAGCGTGTTGCACTTAACATTTTCAGGTGTTAATTTGTTTTCCGGAGAAAATGGACAGCATGTCAAGTCAATTGACTAGTCGGTCGATATCGGCTTTGTTTCGGGAATTTCCGGGAAACAAAAAGCGATCGCCAGCTGAATCGGCTTTGGTTCGGGAATTTCCGGGTAAACAACAAGCAGTCGACAGCTTCCTCAATATTCCCGGCATCCATTTTGTATTATGTGAGTATTTGGTATATCAGTGTTCTCAATAGTATTGCATCTAATTCTAAAATTATTTTTTTATGGCATACTCCATTGTTGAAAAATGTGATAGTTATTTTGAAAAGATCAAGATATCTGTACATAATTAGTATTTAAGAAAGTCATAGACAGTTAACAAGAAGATAATAACGAGTATATAAAACTCCTCTCATTTTGTAATGTTGGCTGCCCTCTTCAGAGGATTTTCTTTTTTTTTAATGTTATTCATTTCTGTTCGTAACCTCGCCAACACATGTTAACCTATAATATTGTAGTGGAGACAGTTGTTAATTGGCAAATCACTTGACTTGTATGCATCAACAAGTTGATGAAAAACATTTAACATATGTTAACTGCAACATGTTGGTGTTAAATGTATATCAATGGAGACCCAGCTTAAGTTGACATTCCCGCATGCAATCTTGTTGCTATGTGCGGTAAGAGTTTCCGTGCGGTAAGAATTTACTTACGGCACATCATAATACAAGCCTTTATGGACATGGCCCCCCCAGGACAAATATTCGGTTCCCATAACAACAAACACGTGTGAATCGCTTTCTGAAATAAACATCTATCTTCAATAATGTACATTATTTTCAGGTAATATCTGAATTAATTTAATTAAATTGATATAAATAATCATCGTGCAAAAAATAGCATGCAATACTCGTGCCTTAAGCGCATAACAGATCTCGGAAAATTGAAAAAACTCGGCGCGAGCGCCTCGTTTTTTTCAAACTCTTTCCTCGATTCGTATGCATCGCTTACGGCACTTGTATCGCAATATACTATTACAGACGCATAAATAATTCATTTTGCAACGAGCCTATAACATCATTTATTAAGATACAAGTGTTTCACAATATTCACATGAAAATCGTAAATTACCTTAATTATCTTAATTAATATTATAAGCAAGATGCGTATGACATAATTAACATAATTAATTTGTGGTTTAGGTGGAAAATTTATTTACACTAAATAACTGTTTAAGTTTTGAGACTTTAGGTTCATTCAAACAAACGGATACGGCTGCCCTCCGCAATCAGCTGTTCTCGTAGTTCTTGTCTTCTGCGACAGATGGCAGCTGATGGCGTCCGGTCAAGTCAAACATTCTTCTTGGGCGTTTTCTTCAAGCCAGCGGATGTTTACAATGTGAAATGAATTCAATAAATATACTATTTCAATTAACACGAGCAGAATTCATTTTATATTAAATAGGCAACAGGCTGTTTATTACTCAGTTTCATTTCCTACTCTCAAGGTCTCAAGATCGTGTGTGTTCGATAATAATCGGTACCACACCTGTACTATAGTGGAAATCTGTATCGTAATGCAAATGCAGACGAAATCCTGACACTAAAGGCTAAAACTGTTATTTGAAGGAAAAGATAGCAAAAATTCTCTGTAGGGTACTTATCAGCCAGGACTCATTTTCTACAATCTCAGGCTTTCAAGACTTGCGAACAATAGCCTACTTATTTAATTCAGGCTTATACGACTAAATACGGCCCCTGGACTACGGCCTCTCATTCTATATCAGAAAGTGAAGTGAGAATGGTAGTGGCCTATTGCCCATAGTTAAAATAGAGATAACCTAGTTGCGACAGTGTATTTTTTGCCCCTAAGCAAGGTTCAAATTTCACTGAAGCCAAATTTTATGGACCATTTAAATGTCTTGAAATGTTCCACCTTAAACCACAAAACATTAAATAACAGATATAGTTAACTGGATACACGGTATCTAATTAAATATTATATTCTTGTAAACTTTTATACATATAAACATACAAGTCAAATTGATACAAAATTAAAATAGCGACTGATGTCGCGTTAGTCCATATAAGTTATACTTAAAATGTTAAAATATCAGTTTTAAAATATTCTAATTAATCCTAAAAATTATAAATTGTACAATTTTATCTATTTTACAAAATCTTACCGATCATTCTTTTACTCCTTAAAATTACACCAGTAGTACAAACAATTGACAAGCAATAGTTCCATGGCTTACCCTCCTGAATAGACACAGATCCCGAACTCCTGATATGACCTCGCAGCTAAAAGGAGTATAAACACAGCTGAATTTTAAAAAATGCAATCACTGTGGAAGAAAAGCTCTAGCTATTCAGTCCAAATAATACCACTCATTAAAGATTCGCCATGGATACCATGTGATATCACTTTCGCATTAATATAACATTTTACGTCACAATAATACGGCATTGCGTGATGAACTCACATCCGTAGCTAACTGTACAGATAGTTGCGTTCGCCGCATGAATACAAAGGTGTGTAGTTCATCATTAACAGACGTCTTTATTACTTTTCCTTTATGCCTCTCTATATTAATCTAGTCACATCACGAAGTCCATTTCGAGATCTCTTCTTTAATTTTATTGTCTATATAAGGAAAGCTTTGTAAAACTGTTGTTTCGTAGAATGGATAACACCTCTTCGTATGGGTGGATTCAAGACTAGAATATTAAATTACGTTACCATGGTTTTAGTTTTCCCATTAATATTGTATACAAGCGATAGCACAGTGCAAGGAAGAATGGTTATGAGTAAAAACGTATTATTATCGTCAATGACATTTTCTCTCCTCCCTTAGGAGATACAAGATATTCAAATTATTTTTATTACTTTCTCTGAAGTGTAATGAATGCTTTCTCATAACCTGTTCGCTACCTGCAGCCGTTACATTCTCTTACAAACAACGCCTACGAAGACAAATTTCTTCTTTGTTTAGGCATAAATTTATAATATTTAGGGCAAGGCATTTGATGATTTTGCACCTTCTTTATATGGAAGTTAAAAGATAGCTGGATTATATACCTAGGTATATAAATGTGTACAGTATCATGAAATAATTGATTAAATAAGGGCAATTTGTTTTTGCATTTTTTTGCTTTATTTTGCATTTTTCGTAATTTTCAAGTGAAAGGTAACTTTTTGGCAATTTTAAGGTTATTTTCTACATTTTTAGGTAATTTTCGGCATAATTAGGTCTTTTTCGGCATTTTAGGTCGTGTTTCAGTGGAGATAGAGAGGAGCTTTTCCATGTACAAATCGTTAATTTCAGACAATAGACAGTCGTTTTTATTTGAGAATCTCCGCCAAGTGTTCATAGTTCATTTTATTTTTAAATGGCACATATTTGCTATGGGCAATTTGATGGGCTTGCCAGTTCAGAAAGATAAAGATATATATATATATATATATTTTTGCTAAGGGTGTCCAAGTAGTATAGATTTACTTACTTTTTTAGTAATAAAATGTGTGTTTTCTATTGTAAATTCATACATAACGCATTACCATCCGTTAAATTTATTTTAGCAATTTATTACTTAAAGAAACTAAAATAAGTAATAATGGAAAATTTAATGGTAATTAAAAAAAGTGTCATTTTTTCACTTTTTAGGTCATAAATGCATTTTTTTATTATGCATTTTTTCACTATTTTATAGTCATTAAATTCCTTGTCCAACGAATAGTCTTTATGGAATAACACTTTCGATGGATTTATTAAAATACATGTTCAACGCCGTTGAGCTCGATCAATGTAATAAAATAATTAAGATACCAGTTGCTCAACAAATATATAGACCTATTTTTTGTGATCAGTTGCCTACGCCTTTCGATGTCTCTACACCATCTTCAGGGCTTCATAACTTTTATTATGAGATTTTTGCGTTAAAACGTAAAATGTATATGCTACAAAGCATTAAAGTCTTTACAATTTGGTGCTCATAAGTCAATAATGAAGTGAAATAGGGTTGAAATTTTCATTAAATTGACTTCATACCTTCTTAGTGCTCGATAAAAACCAGATTGTTAATCATTCATCAACAGCTATATCATAATTTAGTGTTTCCATAATCTGAAAACTTTACAGACTAATCACATGACTGTGACCGCCACTGCATTAGTTTTTTTTTCATAACTTCAGAGTTAACTAAGTTTCTTTGTCTTGCAATTTTTCAAATGTTAGAAGTCTGTGGCGGTCAAATCCTGGGAGATTTTGAACTGTAACAGGAAAAATCTGATGTGATTGTCACATAACTTCCTCTGCCCAAATAAAAGTAGTATTCACATATCCTTTTACAGAATCTCAAAACACAATTTTACGCTAATTATCCTATAAATACCTCTTCTTTCAATGATGCGACTAAAAGCGCAAGGCTATATAACAAACTTAAAAAAAAGAACAAGTGACTGCAGACGTTTATTGAACTTTCCGCCGTAAAGAATAATTTCCGAACTTCATCGAATATTTCCCTCATATATTTACTCTATGCATGGCCAACAATACAACTTTGTCACTTTACATTCTTTTATAGAATAAGAGGCCATGAAAGAGCATGTATTCAGTTGTTCATCGCAAGACAAAATCTCTACAAACAGTGGGTGAACAGTGGGTGGATTGTAACTACCCTCAGAGAATTTTTTCGAAAAAAAGTTTCAAATAAAAGTTTTAGCTCTCAGTAAAAGAAACACATGTGCAAATTTTAAAGAAAATCGTTAGAGCCGTTTTCGAGAAAATCGCGAAAAACGAAAATTTCTTCATGTAAAGTCCCCTTAAAAATAAGAGAAAATAGTCGCCAATCTTATCCTCACATCTTCAGAAGGTACCTGACCCAAATACGAAATTTTGTTTTCATACGATTTTCCGTTTTGGAGCTAGCTTGTTCACAGATATTTTCCACACAGACACACAGACACACAGACACACAGACACACAGACACACAGACATGTTTCGAAAAATAGTATTTTTGGATTCAGGGGGTCTTGAAACGTGTATATATGCTAAAAACTCAACTTCGAATTTTAGGGTCGAAAACAATACTTCCTCTACCTATAGTACCTATGGTACGGGCAGAGGAAGTAAAAATTGAATCCGTAGAGCAAAAATCTCATAATAAAAGTTTCTTATTTGTAGGGACTGGATTTTTAGGTTTTTAAAAACACTGTTTTAGGTTTTCCATTAGGTGAAATAGGTTTTTTTAGGTTTTTTGTCCAAAATATCGTTCGGGTAGAATAATTGGTTTAATGAATTTGAATGTACTACATAGGATTCAATACATAATTAACACGTCTTCTTAAAACACAGTGTGACCACTCAGTGTGAATAACAAGACAGTACTAAAGGCAAACAAACGCTTTAAAACACAGAATTCTATACCCTTGTTCATACACGGCAACAATGGTTGTTCGTACGAATATTTTAAAAGGAATACGCCGGTACTCTACACTTCCTCTCTTGATACTGTCTATCCTAGACGACAATGGGTTGAACGAAACGCTGGTGGTATTAATTTCATCCCGACAAAAGTTATTGTCTCTCCGCAAAATATCGATTCCTCAACTGACAAATAAAAAAGACAAAAAAAAGTAGCCTAAATTAGATATTTTAGGTTTTATATCCCGTTTAGGTATAATTAGGTTTTTATACCCCATTTAGGTATTTTTAGGTGCCACAGAATTAATGTGGGTGAATCCTTTGGACATGATTCGAAAAAGTGTATGAGCGCTTTTTGTTTTGGAAGTAAGGAAAAAAATAGGTAAAAACCTAAGAATCCGGTCCCTACTTATCTGTGTCCCCTTTATACACAGGTAAAATATGTTGGTGTTTCATTAACACCCTGTTTTTAATAATGTTACAATAATAATAATAATGTATTTCATACGTCGCTGTAGGCCCAGCTTTCTAGCAATAGCAGTCTTCATAGTGAGCTTAGCCCCAGAGTGTGTGTGCAACATTTGGTGTGAGTACAGACGAGTGACAGACATTGCACTCCACTTGTGAAACTAGCAATTAGTTCCACTAATTATGTGTTCGATGTAATTAAAAGCAAGTTCACTGATATTCAAGTTTTTACTCTCCACATTGCCTGATTGGCAAACCAGATCGGTTGTCAAGGTATTGCAATGGAAGAAACTCATTGCTTCTGGGCGTATTCATACCTCTCAAGCTGTGACCGTGGGCTAAATTACCCTCTCTTTGCCTTCGTATCAATGCTTAGTATTGTTTTATATATAAGGTCGTTTAATTGAATAGCAGTAGGTGAAATTACTACGATAAAGAAAATTGAGATCTTTTAGATTGTTTGTTTGTTTGTTTGTTTGTTGTTTGTTTGTTTGTTTGTTTGTTTGTTTGTTTGTTTTTTTGTTTTTTTTTTTTTTTAAATCAAATCTTATGCTGAGATTTTGAACTAAGGAAATCTCTTCACTGGTAGTTCCATAGTCGCAAACAATTTTACTTTCTTAATTCTTTTCAATATAAGTACCAGTACGTATCAAATCTCTTTGTGTTAGAGAAAATCCTTTAACAGCATAGCTCGAGAGTGAAAAATCGTATGAAATCAGAATATTACATTTGGGTTAGATCTCTTAGATATGAAAAATTGGCAAATGAAATGTATTACTGAAAACTAATGCTTGGATAACGAAAAAAAAATCACGTCTTCTACCATTTTTTTCACTCATAGCTCGCGAATGAAAGGGACAATAAAAATTCCGGCTTCGAGGTGCATTCGCCCACCCTTCATTCCATCTATGTTTAAAATTTCAGATCCTTGCGTTCAGTGGATTTCGCTGGGCATCGCGCACAGACAGACAGACAGACAGACAGAAAGACAAATAATAAGAAAATTGAGATCTTTTAGCTTGTTTTTTGGTAATCAGATCTCATGCTGAGATTTTGAACTAAGGAAACCCCTTCTACAGTCCGCCGCCGTGGGTGAGTCGGTAGCACGCCTGCCTTCCCCTCCGGCGGCCCGGGTTCGGGTAGGGGATTTTTCAGTAGTGAAAGATCCCCTCCCCGGGTTCAGGACTGGGTAGGTTAAGATAATGCACATTGTGCGCGATTCCATAATTATTATATAGTATTTTTTTTTTCAGTGGCACTTCCATTGTCTAAAATAATTTTACTTTCTTAATTATTTCCAAAGTAAGTACCCCACGTACGACTGTTATCTGGCATCTGGATTCCTATATCCCCTATGTTGAGACGAAGGGCCTCCGAGTGGAGGTTTCTGTTACCTATGTGAATTTCGTTATGCTTATTTTCCGAGAGAGGGCAGAGGGACAGGTGGTAAGCCCATCGCCTCTCAACCCCACTCCATACGACTGTTATATGCCTAAATGAAATAAAATAGACGTACCAGCTGCTCAACAATGTTTTATTTTATAATTCGCCTAGGCCTTTCAGCGTATTTCCTCCATCTTCAGGGCATCTTTTTTTTTTTGCTGTTTGGAGCCTCTTTATTTATTAGAAATGAGCTAGACTTTAACAAAAGTCTGGCTCCTAAAGAATCCTTTTTATAACATAAGTGAATTTATGGAAATTAAGTGTCCTATTATTTTGTAAAATTATTATTACCAATTGACAATGTCTATCTATAGTGTAGTCGAAACACTCAGTGACAGTAAAATAAATTTAATTTAATGTAATAACTTTATGTTACAGGAATCCTTGAACAGCATAGCTCTTTCTTTCTTTCTTTCTCGTAGTTTTAACCTCTCCCTTTTAGGATTTAAGCGACCCAAGCCGCCCGGGCCTTACAGGGCCGCGACCTGTCGGGAGAGGGATTATCTTTGGATCACATACATACTTTTTTGACCAGAAAAGAACATTGGAGGGCCTCCCCGGATGAGTGATCATCCAAATGCCGGGGCCACCTCCGAGACAACACGAACACATAGGACGAGACACACCATTCATGAAGATGAAGATGATAATGATGGCCAGATGATATCTGGGGACCACAAGGACCTAAAGTTACCCGACATTTGTCTCAAAGGTGAGGAAAAACCCCACCACACCTAGGTAACTTGTCCCGACCAGGAATCGAACCCGGGCCCGCTGCGGCTGCGTGAGAGGATTGAACGCATCCCCTGAGCCTCAGCGGTGGTCAACAGCATAGCTCGAGAATGAAAAATCGTATGAAATCAAAATGTTACATTTGGGTTAGATGTCTTCCGTCGAAGATTGACGACGACTTATTCTTACTTTTAATATAGCTTTGCATGATGTACAAATTCATTTTTCGCGATTTTCTCTAACACAGCGTAGACGATTTTGTTCATGTGTCGTACACGAGATGCTTATACTAAGAGCTAAAACTTAAATTGAAACTTTTTAAAAAAAAAAATGATCTCTAGTGAAGTATAAAGCTATGCATCAGGTTCAAACAACTGAATACGCCCTCTTCCACGGCCCTTATTCTACATCAGAATGTGAAGTGAGAAAGGTGTAGACCAATTGCCCATATTTAGAGTAAAGAAAGTTACGTGAGTGCATTAATAAGATTTTATTTGGTGATTTATGTATAGCGTAGAGCTTTATCACTGGTACTCACTACTAAATTGCGGTATTTTGTTACCTGTTGGAGCGCTTTCAACCGCATGGAGCGGCCATCTTCAGTTGCAATTTAGTAGTGAGTACCAGTGATAAAGCTCTACGCTATACATAAATCATTAAGATTATCGCTACAGAATGGACAAAACTCAAGAATTTTATTTGGGTTGTGTATCCATCGGGGATACTATTCGAAATGTGGCAACTACTTTCTCTTAATTATTATAGTTATACAAGGTGCGGCAGAGGAAACGGTTGTTTTTCAAATAGCCATAACTCAGAAGATTTTCAAGCTAAACAAAATTTAATTACACAGAAATGAAGCTTGTATGATGCAGTTCCTGTTGACTATTTCAAAATTACCTCCGAAAAATAAATGCCGTCAGGTGAAGCAACAATGGAATTATCTAACATGTAATCTCATTATTTTCAGAGGAAACGCATGTTTTACAAAGATCCTTGGAGCATCGAGATTTTTGCCTTTGAAACTGATACCGAAACAAAGTCTATAATTGCATATTAATGAATTTCTAACTATGTTAACTATCTTAATTATATGTTTTTAACCTAACAACAAGAATTATACTACCATATAATCAACTCAATAGTGAAGAGTGATATCAAAAAACAAAAAACAATTTCATCACAATTTTATAGTCCAATCATTGAATGGAATTCCTAATGAATCCATTACTACAATTATTGTAAGTGATAAAATACGAGAATATAAGTATCAACAAAAGCATTAAAGATAATAACTTTTCAAACGAATATTAAACTTTTATGATAGTATATCACAATTGTGAAAAAGAAGGTGCTTACTAAAAAATCAAGCAAATGAACCTACTCATAATTTGATGAAACTTGGTTTCACAAAATTTTTTAAAATAATAACTAATTTTATGTTTAATAATTAGTTGTTAAACAACTACTTTTTGATAAAATTATAATTAATTGTGATCAAATATATAAGATTGTAATTTTAAAGTTTTAATACAGGACTTATTGATATAAATGTGTAATATATTTTATCAATATAAAAATTCTTATGACGAATTATTACTCAACTAGTATGTTATGATGTAATAAAGATTTTTACTTCTGATTTTACCATTAACAAGGACGGTTTGAAGGAGGATAGCAAACTGTGTATATTGTGATAAGATGTAATTTATTCTTGCAACTGTACCTAGGTATTGTGTAGCAAGGTCAGTTGTAAACTATATCATTATATGTTTTTGGCAGTAAAATAAATAATATATAAACATTCTACGTATTCAGCTCTAATATCTTGTTAGGTTCTTATACATACTAGTGCTTAAGGCTGAAAAACCTAAATTTCTCTAACTATTATATCTATAATTGCCGTTCAGCGCCGTTTTCGTATACATTTTAATGTGGAGCGCCGTGGAATCATCCCTCGTCGTAACACGATATTGAGATGAGTTCAAGCTCCACGTTAAAATTTATACGAAAACGGCGCTGAACAGCAATTATAGACTTTGTTTCGATATAAATTTCAAAGGCAGAAACTTGATGCTGCAATGTCCGTGGCGCCATGGCTTCTGAGACTGTTTGAAAAACATGCGTTTTGCTCAAACAAATTATGTACTACCTCCGTTTCTTCCTATTCATTCAAAGTCTGCAATTCTTTACCATAGCGAAGGATTTTTTCAATACGCCTATTACATCCCTTAAAATGCTTTCTGTAATAAATACAGGTTTGAGGTGCGCATCGTCGCCAGAGCCTGTTATTACCAGGTTTGTTTACCAGGCAGAGCCTTTTCTTTGTTGTAAACCAAGAACATCTGAAATCCTTGGGTGATACCGAAGAGACGAATGCCATAAAGCAAAATGCTATTGGAGAAAGCTGGACCTACATTTTTAAATTAAATTTTAGGGACTAAATTAAGTATTCGCTCACTTTATACAAAACTGATGATGAGACATTAAATAACAAAACTTTTTAAAATCTAATCTCACATATACCTGTTAAGAATTGTATTATCGAAGTTTCAATGTAAATACAATGATGACATCTTCTTCTCACATTGTTCATAGCTAAACAATGCGTTAGTTGTCAAGGGCACTGAAACCATTTGGGAAAATGTTTACTGTGCGGTCCAGCATTGGTCTTTATAGATGAGAGGGCACTGAAACCATTTGGGAAATTGTTTACTGTGCGGTCCAGCATTGGTCTTTATAGATGAGAGAGCACTAAAACCATTTGGAAAATTGTTTACTGAGCGGTCCAGCATTGGTCTTTATAGATGAGAGAATTTTAGAACAACTTAACGCTGGGCACCCAAGTACTGGCGCGATACAGTAAGGGTAGCTTACAGCAAGGCGGTGTCTATAGAGCTGGGTGGATCCAGTGATGCCGCATGGTCCGCTGTCGGGTGACACAGCTGGTTCCAGACCCGGGCTGTTGAGACACAGACGGGTCGAAAAAAAAAATCAAATATACTTAACCTGTGACAGACACTGCCGCAGTGTTACCATGAAAACGTCAAACGTAACCTATATTGAAATTAAATACAATTTTTATTTTAAATTTGCATATTACATTTGTTGAGGAATGAGATGTGGAATTACTTATGGCTTTTGAATTATTTTGACACCTTTTCAAAATTTCAGATCTATATCGGTCCATCCTGTAACTCAATTCTTCGCAATCTACGTATCTGTAACTTATGTAACAGAGTCGCGATTAAATGAAGCGCTCATACAAGTGGTATACATATACTTATGCATTAGAGAATATCAGAAGTCTGTAAGTCAGTCAGAGCGGCCTCTGGCATGATGTAAAAATCTGTAAGCCGTAATAAATAACCACAAACACCCATTGTGGTATTGGCTACTGCCACCGACTACCACCTCCAAAGGAACCAAGGCGGTCTCCTGTTCCCATCATAACGTCAGTACTGCGAAGTCCTAGGCGAATAAAAGAACTGAAACTGTTTGAAACCAGAACGTTTCTTGAAATGCATTAAAAAAACTTCTCGTAATTCCTTCTCATACAGCTTATTTACCTTGCGCTCAAGCGCTGTATCTGGGAATCCTTATGGCCTTTTCACACTTGGACACAAGAGAAGAAGCATTGGTTCAAATGGGAGCATTCACACAGGGTCACTTGTGACGGTCACCGCATTTTATGATTGCCAACAATCCAACTTGTGAATACATAATTCAGTTGTATAATCGAGCTCAGCAAAACTAGTTATCCAGCCATGAGTTTACATTTGGTTAATACTGAAGATTTTATAAGTGAAGTGGAATGTCGACCTGGCTTTTGGGATGTCAAAAGCGATTACGAATTGTTTTATTATGTAGCTCTATTGGCAATACTAGCGGTGACCGTCATAAGCAGGGCCCGGATTCTGATGACCTAAGGTTGTTTGAAAAATGACCTATAAAATGACCCTAAATTTTAAAGAAAATGACTTAATAATTATAAAAAATTACCTAAAAACTGATATTTTGTAATGTTGCGAATGTTCTTTTCTCACGGAAATTTATACTGGCACTGAGGCACTGCCGAGTCAAAATTCGGCATTTCCTTTTATGGTCTGCCGGATTATATTGTTGTTTATTGAGGGTAAACAGTAGTTTGCACTCTCAGATCCAAGCAGGTGTCAAGACAATCTAATAACAATAGTAATATAATAAAAAATGTTGGCATTTCTTTGATTCTCATTTCCGACTGAGACATGACAACACTTAACGCCGAATTGTTCCTTCTTGCATTCAACAAACAACACTTCAAAGACAGCACCGCTAGCGACGAAAAAAAAAGTTAATACATTCAATGTAAATATAAAATGATTAAATAAGGAAGCATATGATATGAAAATGACAAAATAATTACCTAAAATTGAAATAAATGCCCTAAAAATATAAAATTGCATAAAATGACAAAACAAATGACCAAATAAAATATTTCTATAAACTAGAGGCCATGATTAGGATTTATCTATAAGTTGGCAATGTCTATGCGACATCAATAAAAAGATGACATGTCATTAGAATCCGGGCCCTGGTCTTAAGTGACCCAGTGTGAAAAGGCCCCTACAGTTGCATACGGTATTTTCAAAATCAATCACAGTATTACAGTTAGGAGTTAGGGATAATTCACGTTACAAAATTGCAGCCATGTTACATACACTGAATTGGTGTTTCTGTATTAATTTACACAAAATCAGTATTTCTGAATGATTCTTTTTCCTATTTATTAATATCGTACAATCACTTATTTAAAATGAATAGTTTATTAAGTGCCAGAATGCTGCTGTTATGTAAATTTTCTGTGTCGCGTGTGTATGTCAATAGCAGTGAAGAGCTAGATTGCAGAAAACAAGGCTTATTAATTGGCACGTTTGTTTGAGTTGTAGGGTAACTTGTAAAATATTGGCGTATTTTCTTTTATCTTTTCATAAAGAATATTACATTATTTCTGAAACACTATATAACTTTTAAAATTTCCAAGAAAAGAATGATCTGAAGGACATGATACCCTGAAACTCCCTGACGGGATTCTCGAAATAACATATAAATTGAAGCTGGCACAGCGCAATACTTAACAATCTTCATGAGCATTTTTCTTCCTGGGTCTATAAGTCAGATGTTTTACATCCATTCCGCACACATATAATTATTTATATCTTATGTAATAGTGAAAACATAAATTCTGTTAAGTGAGTTGTTTTCTTTCGTTTTAAAACATATATCAAGCAAACAAGATTTCAATTATTTTTATCATTGCCCTGGCGAATTTGTTCTTCTGAAGAAAACAATAGAGAGATATAAACTATCGTACGGTAGAACCAATCTTTTGCTTTCCTTTTTACGCTTTATGCCCCGAGAATTTCATAATGTAAACCTAGTCAGATTTCTTTCTAACGGTTCTACAAATTTCGAGTCAGTTTATGAAATCCAAAGTGAAAGAGGCAAGACTCGCAATGTATGTCACAGTATCGTAAAAATATAACTGAACTATAAAACGTAGTACCAGTTACAGAAAAGAGAGTGAACAGGTAGACCATATCATTTTATTTCATTCCGTCCAAATTCTAGACTTTTTCCACTTCGTTAACTTCCGTTTTGACAGTTGGTATGCGCAGAAATTTCCTACGTGTTTGCAGATATGTCCAACTCATGTTAGAGAATTTGTCTCTAGAGGAAAGTTTTTAATAGAGGACAGTATTTACATTCCTACAGATTAGTTTACTTTATCTTAAGATGTCATCGCCCTCCCTTGAACAGGGTCACTAGCCAAAAAGTATAAATATTGCTGAGAAATCTGTGAAAGCTTTGTAATTTCTCTCTACCACGTGTGCATATGACTTTAACCTTCATGCGTAGGGAATTTATATTTAGTTCTTTTGAATTGGGCGTGCCCCTGCTTCGTGCTTCTGTACAAGTTCGTGATTTTGTACGAGAGATTTCATTCTCCAGGTCAAGTTATATTTAGCCTCTGAATGTATCTAAGTAGAGAGGAACACTGACATTCTGACAAGCAGAGTTAGATTGAAATTTGACTTTGCCCTAGAGTGTATTATGCATGTCAATTTTTTTTTCTGCTCCTGCTTATTTTGATCTTACCTGAACACATCGGCCTATTAATAATAATAATAATAATAATAATAATAATAATAATCACAATAATAATAATAGTAATAGTAATAATAATAATAATAATAATAATGATGATAATGGTAATAATAATAATAATAATAATAATAATAATAATAATAATAATAATAATTCGTTTATTTATCCTGGTAGAGCAAGGCCATTTGGCCTTCTCTTCCGCTTTGCCAGTCAAAAAATTACAATTTAAAATACTTATAGAGGATTGAACTTGTTTTGTGTCTGAACAGAATAGACTTAGAGTATGTCAGTCCCATTGGACACGTCCTTGCTGACAAAAACAGACACAAACTTTTTCAATCGTTTGTAAATATAATATTTTCGAAGCTTTAATATTAAAGACTTCGAACAGGATTAGGGTGGCAGCAGGTAGGGAAAGTTCTTGGACAAAGAGTCTTTAAAAAGTGGCACCCACTCTACATAATGAATGGTGTTGTTTGTAGAAGATAGAGTAAAGATATATATTTCTTGATAATATTAAGATTTTGGCTTTATGAAAAGGAGGTTTGGCTGAGATTTTAACTGAAAGATTAAAGTACAGAAATAAACTATGTGTGTAGGCAATGTGTTAAACCGTTTTCTGTGCAGTCCGCCAGGGATATACAGATTTCATTTAAGGGGTTCTTTTTCATCAAGTGATTGCCTAGTTATTGATAAAAAGATTTGGGTTTCTTTGTTGTCTGTCAGTACAGACTAGATGATAGTGGAAGTTTTACCTGTGCACAGCATCGATTCTAACAACTCACTTTGATGATGGATGAGGAAGGTAGAGAGTGGATAGTTTAGGGTTGATGGGACCCATGCTGTGGATGACAAGCAACTCCAGTTCCAACTAGTGACACTTTTCTGACAGCCCCTTCGTCATCTCTGATGAAGACACCTGTTGTCGTAGTAGCTAAGTGCTTCAAGCCTGGAGAGTTGTGCCAGCTCTCAGCCTCTTAACGAAATCTGGCTCTGCTGAAATTCTCGAGTATTCTCTAATGAGAAAGAAATCGTTATTCTCTTCCATACTCTGCTCTTTTGTATAAAGTGAATTAAATTTTAGTTTATTAAAATTAAAAACCCCAAGTCCCTATGTAAATGTGCAATTTTAAGAAGACCTCGCCCCAAACCATAGTCTATCTATAAAAGAATATAATAGCATTGTTCCCTAATCCGAAAATCTGCACCGACAAAGAACAGGTGCTCTTGAAGTCGCGTGATTTTTCCCCAGTGTTGCCGCTGTCATTCACCACTTCTCACGTGAAGTGAAGTGGTGTGGTACCAATTTGGCAACATTGTACTGGACTGCAGACAAGAATGAATACGCCTAATTACCTTTCTATTCACTGATTGACAGGTCGAAGAGGATTAGGGTCGCAACAGGTAGAGACAGTTCTGGGAAAAAAGTATTTAAGAAGTGGCACCCACAATACGTCTTTGTATTTTCTACGTCTATGTCCATGTGTCAGTATGGAAACGTAATTTTATGACATCTTTACACGCACGGAGGGCTTAAGTTGTCAGTCATCCGCCGTGCAGAATGGATGTGACAAGATGTGAACAGCGTTCTTATGTCGGAATAGCTTTTTTCTTAGAGTGAAAATGCCAGAGAATGTCACAGCGAGCAGGTGGAAGGTTGGAAATAAAGACCTTCCGTACCGAACTTAGAGGGTTTTATAGGTGGGGCCGTGCGTGCTTCCATGCTTTCAACTACCGCAAATCATTGGAGTGGCACGATGCCGTCTTGTATGTATATTTATGGGTGTCAGCTCCCTACTCTATCCTATATCTAGTACCCATAATCTGCATCATACATACATTCCATATCCTGCCCTTTCATTGGTATAATTCAAAATTTCAAAATGATCCCACATTCTCAAAAAAAAAAAATGATAATAATAAAATAAATAATTAAAAAGGAGGTCCTAGGTTCAAATCCCGTGGCCGGCCAATCAGACATGGTTTTTTTTTTTCATGGTTTCCCCAGTCGCAAAGGCAAATGCCGAATTGGATATTTACATACCATGAATCATTCTCGCCATTTCATCATTTTAAATTAATATTAGTTGAACTATTCTCCACAAAATACTCCAACAGTAGAAAATAATTGACAGTCAGTAGTTTCATGGTCTACTGTACCCTATAGACACAGATCCCGATCTAATGATATGGCCGCGAAGCTGAAATGTGTATAGGCCTAATACAGCTGAATTTAAAGAATATATATATATATAAACTTGACTTATCCCCATCCCTTACATATAGCACACAATATTGTTTCTATTCTGTTCCCCCCCCCCCAAAAAAAAAGCAAGTTAAAAATATTACAAATGAGAAAAGTAGTACGATTACACCCTCGCGGTATTTTTCGAGCAACTCTAAAAACTGTCGAAACTGTTTTTCTGTACGAAGGACGGGTAACCAGACGCCTACGATATAAATACACTCATTTCTTTAAATTTTGATAAATAAGTGGCCGTTAAGACGTTCCACCTGAAGAAGAACGGGATCTTAATTCTTGGAAAAAAAAGTGTGCGTGGAACGCCACGCGACAGAAGTGAAATTTGTTTTAATTGTAATTTTTTAATTTTTTTTATTATTGGATTTTTTCAATTTTGCATTATTGGACTTTTTAATATTGGGTTTTCGGACTTTTTAAATTTTGGATTTTTGATTTTGGATCTTTGAATTTTTAATTTTGGATTTTTTTAATATTCGATTTTTAAATTTAAATTTTTTTATTTTTTAAATTTTGGATTTTTAATTTTTTTAATTTTGGATTTTTGGCCTTTTTAATTTTGGATCTTTGATTTTTTAATTTTGGAATTTTGGATTTTTAAATTTTGGATCTTTGATTTTTTTTTATTGTTTGGATTTTTTAAGCGCGGTAATGAACCTCCGGGTTCCTTAAAATAGATAATACACTTTTAGATTGCTTAGGAATTGTCTATTGCCATTGAGCAAGTAAGTAGCCTATTATTATTATTATTATTATTATTATTATTATTATTATTATTATTGGTATTGTTATTATTATTATTATTACTACTACTACTACTACTACTACTACTACTACTACTACTACTACTACTACTAGGCCCTACTATTCCCATTTGCAGGTCCTCGTATTAGGACTGAAAAATTGCCTTTGATTACTCCTAATCATTGAGTTGATTGTTTTCTGTGCAGTCCGCTCCGAAACACATTACTGAAGTTTCACTTCAATAATACTTTGCACTAATGTGACAATTTACATTTTATCAGATAGAAAATAGAGTAGGCACTGCTGTTGTAATCTGATCTGTGCCTATGTGAGCGTAATCATATTTTATCTGTACACAATTCTGCGACCATTCTTGTAGGAAGTGTTATAAAATTTGCATAATGCGTAAATATAATGTAGCTGAGGACGTTCTTCAAGGTCATACGACAGCATAACCGGTAGCGAGTGTCATGGCAAGAAAGCGTAGCATTTGTTTTGTTTACTTGCTCGAGTTTATTCTTCATAACGTTCCTGTCATTAACGCGAACTTTCTACACCAAGTGTAGGAAGTGGCAGAATATTTACCTGCTTTTCCCTTTTTTAATGAAGTAAATCTTTCTCATAACACTTCCATACACTAGGGGAGGAAATTTCCTCTCGATACTTCCTCATTGCATGGGAAAGACATCATAATTGTTATGAAGAGAGGTTACGGTGTTTATGTCTCTCTGCGTGACTTAGAGGTTAAGTACTGACCAGTTTTATCTAAATTTGCTATTAACCTATCGTACTTTTAAACCTCTCAAACTAACGGACTTTATAATCAGATTTATTGAGAGATATCCAATTGATTATAGGCTTCGTTTAAAGACCTTAGGCTAGATACACTCATTTTTAGGTTAGAGACAATATTTTTCCAGCTTCGCCCTTAGTTATAGGGTGTGTATTTTTTTTCTTTGAGTGTCATTATTGTTATTATTTTTTTATTATTATTATTATTATTATTATTCCTATCGCTATTATTACCTATTACTGTATTAATATTAAAGCATATTCTCTGTACTTATCTCCGAAGAAAGTATTATCAGAGTCGAAATATATCTTATAGGATTTTTTTTTGTAAATTATTAATAATGTAGATTCAAAATACATTACTACAGCCAGGTCCCTACTCCAGCTCCTAAGACAGACGTGTAGTAAATACCTTAACTTAATATTCTGTGATGCGTTTCTATGTCATATCTATATCTATATAAAAGGGGAAGTGTTCGTCTTTCTTTGTGTGTGTCTGTCTGCCTGTCTGTACGCGATGCCAAGCGAAATCATCTAAATGCAGAGATATAAATTGTTATACATAGTTGGATTGAAGGGTCTCCGAATGCACCTCGAAGCCGGATTTTCGCTTCCGTTCGCGAGTTATTAGCGAAAAGATGATAGAATACATTACTGCGCTATCGAAGCATCAGTTTTTCCTATTCAATTGTAAAATTAATTGCAGTTCGGGATCTGTGTGTATATGCTACAGTAGGGTAGGCCATGGAATTATTGATTTTCAATTGTTTCTATTGTCGGTGAATTTGATGGAGTAAATTTCAACATATTAATTCAAATGGATACGATACAGGATGAAATGGTGAGGATGATTCATGGTATGTAGATATCCAATTCAGCATTTGCCTTTACGACTGGGGAAACCATGAAAACAAATCTTGTCAAATTGGCCGGCCCCGGGATTTGAACCTGGGACCTTCCGAATGCGAGTTCAATTGTTAATAATAATGCGGTCACTAGGAGCGTAATTTTCTGGCGAGCAAGGAAGAATAACATTGTTTTTGCCTGTTCAAATAGAATCTTCTGTTGCACTCACATACTCCGAGGTAGTTGGGAAGAGGTCGGTGGAATTCAAAGCCACGGGATCGTGCTCCGAGACCGACACATTATGCTGAAACGTGACTGGTCACGTGTACGTAGGGAGGAGGCTGCACACGTGGGCCGTGACGTAAACGTGTCTGTCCCTAATGCGTGCCACATGCTCCTCATCTCCCGTATTTCTAGTGCATGAGTGCGATGTTATACTTAAAAATAATTGCCGCAAACTGATCAACACTAGCTGTTTGCCATGCCTCGTCAGTTATTATCTCTATTTGAACTTGTGTTTCCATGTATATCCAACGCCACCTTGTAAAAAGACCGTATTCAATTGTGAAATTAATTCAAGGTGGCCTTGCTCGGTTGCTACCTTCATTCATTTGTGTAAGACGCGAAGATTTTTTTTTACATAGGTGGACAGAAGGGGTAGTTCCTGTAATTTATGTAAAAATGATGTCAGTATTAATAAATATAACGTTTTATTTTTCTGTTAAATACATGATTTAAATAAAACATCTAGCAGCTGAGTAAATAATCGCGGGCTAAGCCGCGAGAACCTTCTAGTTTTTAATATAGAAATTAGTTGCGTATATCCCTATAATATAAAGCCACATGGCTCACTCACTGACATTAATGTTTGCCCACTTCCAGATGCACTAGAAACTTGAAATTTGGTTTAGGCTATAAACCACAAGAAAATTAGATATATTAATTTTTATCCCTAAAACCCCTCGAAAACTGGCCTTGTTTCCATGACAACGGTATTATCAAACAGTGTTCACGTAGGGCTCTGAAAGTTTAGAAATAATTATTTCCGTAAACCTAACGGGGTGGTCGAGATAGTAACGTCTTGGACTCGCATTCTGAAGTCTCAGGTTCATAGGGGGTTTGGGGGCTTGCCCCCAACGAGCGAAGCGAGATTTATATATGTAGTGTCACACGCAATTTTTTTAACCTTTCCTTTTCCCATCTAAAATATTTTTGAAAACAAAAAGTATAATTGAGGTAAAAACATTCGTTAGTAGTATTATAAAGCAAGCATTAAACATTGTAATATAAACAAATCAGGTTCATTGTTTTAATATTTGTTGGAGGAAATAGATTACAATGTTTATAAAAATAATGAAATTAATGAAGGGAATGAAATATTAAAGTGAATTTTTTATCCACGTTGTAATTGTTTTAAATTTCAAGTTTGTAGCAAAAATTGTTCACAAAATCACTCTCAAACACATCGGTCTTCCCTTAAAGCTGAAACCAGGGTGTCCACTGGTCGGGAAAACCCGGGAATCCGGGAATTTCGTTTGGTCGGGAAAATCCGGGAAAAGTCAATGAATTTATTAAAATATCCGGGAAAAATCGAAAAATTGCAAAATGGGATCTAAAAGACTTCTAGACAATAATAAGCCTATATGAAAGTATATTTAATTTATTTTATTGTTCCTAATTTTTGTATCTGTTATAGCCTAAGTAATTATTGCTTGAAATTACTTTTGGTACTAAAAGTTTTTCTTATTTAAAGTATGTATAATCCTTTAATTTATCTTACACAGTTATTAGAAAGTGCTTCATATTTTGGTCGGGAATTTCTGAAATGATCAATGAAAATCAGGGATTAAGCCGGGAATTTCTTCAGCATTACTTGGTGAACAACCTGTGAAACACAACATGGAGAATTAATATTTCATTTATGAAGTTTTGCTGTAAATAGCGACAGGATCGAAGAGACAAGGTTGTCACCCCGCTAATGTGAATGTGAGAAGACAGTTGACATGACGCTGTCGTCAGCGTGTCTATGACAACCAGCAATTAGCACCACCAGATGGCTCCTCTTCTCTCCCTTACACGGGCATTTCCAGTCGTGAGAGGCGTGATCTGACACATGCTTAGCTGTATACACACCTAGTAAACCTGGCTTAGCTATCTCTTGCTTGGGATCTTCATGTAACTTATGTTGAAAGCGACAGTGTTATGGGTGCTTCTGCCCAATACATCTTCACTTTCGCAATCAGCTGCTTTATTATCCTGCTAGCATGCCAGAGAGAAAGGAAAGGATAAAGCGATTGGAAAAGTGGAAGAAATAGACAAATGAACGATAAAAAGATAGATAAAAGCAGAGAGATAGAAAATAGAGAAGAAGGAACATGAAGATAGAAAGAAAAAGAGAAAATAGAAATAAAACAGGTAGTAAAGTAGAAAGAAAGAGATAGAGAGATATATTGAATGGAAGGAAAAAATAAATGCAGACTATCTATCTACTCTTATGCAATTCATCGGCCCTAAATAGCGTGCTTGCTCGCCCGCTTCGTGAGACATCGGGTATACTCGGCGATGTTCGTCTCTCGCAGTCTAAACTTTCATGACGACTACAAAATTAGGAAGGAAAACCGTTTCTTTGTTATATAAGGCCTAAGTGAAATGAACACAATGAACAAATATTCTAATTTTATTTTTACTTACAATTTTCATAGCTCTGAACCACAAACATTTTTAATAATCTACCTGTGTAATTTTCTTAAAAATCCTGGAGTCAATGAATAATGGCGGGCGAAGCCGGGGGCAACAGCTGTAAAATATTGATGGTTTTATCTCTTGAAATATCGCTGATAATAATAATCCAAACAAACCATTCCTTCCCTTGAAATATTATATAATTTCTGAAAATTACACTGAATTGATAAAATAAAATTCACATCATATTCATGCCAATAAACAGCTGAGAAACAATACGTATTATGTGTTCACAGGTTCTTTGGAACTGCATAATCGATTCTGATATAGTTTTCCCAGGGGGCGCTTTCATGTCGTGGAATGTACTCTAAAGCAGGAATTTTAGCTGTTTCATTAATTATTAATGGCTTAGTTTATGAATGATTCGCGTGCAAGTGTTAATAAATATAATGCTTTAATAATTATTATACTCTTAATTTTTAATTTTTAAAAGAATTATCGTGGGCGAAGCCACGGGCACCTCCTAGTAAGAGACAAAGAGAGAAATGTAAAATGTAAGCCGAAAAGGGAGAAAGAAAGGCAGATAAAAAGAAAGTAAGAGAGAAAGAGATGTAGATGTAGTTATCTCGTTCTGTAGATCCTGTGTTGAGTGGGACTCAAGGATATAGAACACGTCAGATTACAATATACAAGTAAGTAATAAATAATGATATATAATATACTACACTATAAACTTATTCAAACTGGAAATACTCATCCATATTGTAGAAGGTGTGAGTCATTAAAAATTTCTTGAGAGATCCTTTGAAGGATTTGCTTTTTCTTTGAATACATAATAATTTAATGTTGTTTGGAAGCTTATTGTATATCTGTATTGCGGAGTAATAAGCGCCATTCTGAAAAAGTTTCAATGCATTAACCGGTCTATGTAAATCATTCCTGTTTCTAGTAATATGTTCATGAACACTGCTATTAGTTTGGAATCTCTCAATATTATCTACCATATAACACATAACAGAGTATATATACTCCCCTGTGAGAGTGAGGACTTTTAATTTTTCAAAGAGCGGTTTGCATGATTCTCTCCTTTTCTTTCCACACATTATTCTAATTGCTTGCTTTTGTAGCTTAAATATTTTATCCCTATGGGTCGAGTTACCCCAGAATATGATTCCATACTTCATTATCGAGTGGAAATTTGCAAAATACACCATGCGTAAGGCATCCTGTTTTAATACCTGATTCAGGACTCTTAAGGTAAAGCATGCTGAACTTAGTTTTGGTATTGTCATTTCAATATGTGACTTCCAGTCGAGATGTTGATCAATTTGTAATCCTAAAAATTTGATATTACTAATTTCTTCTATGCTTTGTGTTTGGTAATTAATTACAAGGTTTTGGGTACATCTTTGTTTTGTTCTGAATTGAATAAAGTGGGTTTTTTCGATATTAAGCGTCATTTTATTGGCTTGGAACCATGTATTTAATTCATGAAAAGCCTTTGTAGCTACTCTTGCCAGTTGTTCCTGGGATTTTCCTGTTACAAAAACACTAGTGTCATCCGCGAAAAGCAATAGAAAGAGAAAGAGATAATAAAGGTAGACGTAAAAAAGAAAGAGATAAAGTCAGATAGCAAGAACAATCTGTTAAAGGGTGGATGGAGGAGGAAATCGATTCACTGATCGATGGATCTAAGAATCGATGAATTGTTGATTGAAAGAAAGAAAGACAAAAGTAAAGAAAATTAAATTATTTTTCATAGATAATTGATAGAGGTTACTTTCTTTTACGAAAGATATAGAAACTTTTCACTTGAATTCCAAGAAAATTATACATTCTAGCTTATGATTTAATAGCTGCATTATAAACTTTCCAACAAACTAGATCTTGTCAAATGCTTAGAGGTAGGTTTATGACCTCGACTGACATTTATGGTAGCTCAGAGTCAGGTGAGAGGGACGCGACCTCTATGCAGTGTACAAGCGTCCCTGAATTGACAGGTAATATACACATAAATCCCAGGGATGAATACAGCCAGCCTTGAGTAATTGTTTCTATAGTTGTATTCTTGGAGATGTGTGCTGTCGTTTGAAAAAGGAACCAGGAAACAAATCGACCATAAACAAACATTATTTTGTATAAATAGAGAAATCGTCTTTGACACTGATAGGTTTATAGCATAGGAGGATACTGGTATAATAAATGGGTTGGGTCTGCTTCGGTCGTATGTTGCTCACTTCAAGTCATATTTCTCTCTTCGAGAGGTTTTGTTTTTCTTCGCCCTGCTTATTACTGCAACTTAGATCATCCTGTAACTCCCTTCTGCAACGCTCTTCATTTTTCATTTTGCCAGGGTTTACGGCCCTGAATTTAATAGAAGACGAAATATGCATGATAAAATTATAAAATATGATCCAGAACCAATGAAGTATACTCTTTTATTTAAGTAATTTTAATACCGTACTTTATGTTCTCTTCTTAGCTGAATTTCATGATACTAAACTAACTCCGTGGCGCCACATTCCTGAAGGGACAAGGCCTACCACCCGACCACTGCGCCATCTACCATAGGCAGATGACAGGATTGGGGAGGCATGTGGTCAGCATACCGACACCCACGGCCGTTAATGGTGATTTCCAAGAATGGGAATTACATGATAAATTATATATAATAGTAGAAGTTGTACAAATTAGATTACTTACTTACTCAATGGCAGTGACACTTCGTAAGCAAGCTAAAAAAATATTATCTATTTTATGAAACCCGGAGGTTCATTGCCGCCCTTGCCTGAGCCCGCCAATTAACCCTATTCCGTGCTAACTCCATCCAACCATCCCTCGCAAATCCTACTTCCCTTAAATCTATCCTAAAATGTCCTCCCACCTACGTCTAGGTTTTCCAAGTGGTCTTTTCCCTTCGTCCCTCCCAGCCAATACTTTTGAGATACGTCTTTCGCGCAACATGTCCAGCCCATTTCATCCTCGTGATTTAATTACCCTTACTGTATCCGGTGACGAGAACAGGTTATGAAACATTCACTTAACCAAATGTGCTGTAAATGTTTGAATTAACAAAGATATGCACATATTTAAAATCTGTCAGAAATTTGCGGTGAAAAATGTGACAAATTAATGAAATGTCCATAAATATTTTAATATCATCCAAATATGTTGCATTATCGCAAAATATGCAACAATATGCAAAATGAAACCATAAATTTTCGGTTATTTCTTTCATGTCTTGTATAAATTTTAACACTAGCATGTAATAGAATGCATTATTAAAAATATGATTCTTCATAAACTTCCAAGCCTTGATCAGTAGAAATGGGATTCTAGATAATTACATATTTTACTCTTTACCTTTAGACTGTGAAAAAAAAACTATAATTGCCCATTGTACACCATACGAAAACTATTTTCGTGAAATTTCGTGTTAGATATTTAAAGGCAGTTTAAATATATATTTTTAAATTTTACATAAAATCACATATTTAACCATTTTCATATTATTTTATAGCTTCTCTAGAATCTGCTTTATTGAAATTCACAACTGAATCTCAGCGTAGGATAAATCTTTGACAAAACATGACAATTTTCTCTCCATAAGAGCGGCTAAGTTCAGGATAGATTTTATTAAGTCTACTCAAAGGTATGTTGTTGAGGGTTTAGGCCAATGTTTACAAGTGACTGAAAGGTGATGGAGATTTTTTAAAGAAATCCCGTACACATTCAACATTTTGCAATGTGTCAAATTTTAAAATCTTCTATGGGGGATTTTCTCAAAAAAAGATTCCTTTCCTAAACTGTTCCACAGTTCCATCATGTGACTCTGAAATTTGATTTTCGCCTACAACATTCTTTCTGACAGTCGATGATCACTGACCCTAGAGGACGTAGGTAAATATGTCATTTTTCACTGTACTGAAAAATTCAATGCATTAGATTAGAATTAGATTTATTTCGTCCGTAGAATCAATACAAGAATGATATTGGACACGTCATTTAACTTACATACTAAAAACTACATTTACAATAATATTGTGTTTACAGAAACTTACAGAAAATATAGTCATATTTACAAAGTGCCTACTTTTGCTACTACAAACAAATTACTTAATTTTAGCATTATTCAGTATATTATACAGCTTTCATTTTTTGAAAACGATGAAAAAATAGTTTACAGTATACCTGTCAGTAAAAATATAAGGTACAAGTTTATATTGAAATGTAGTGTTTGTAAAAAATATTTTATATAACAATTTACATTACAGTCTTGTGTTCTATTTACTGTTGGTTAAGGAACTCATCAATAGAATAATATGCTCTTTCTATAAGAAAATTTAAAATGTTTTTCCTAAATCTATTGCCTGTTAAACATAATAATAAATAAATTTTATAAATGTGATATTAGGGGTGTTTTTATGATTTTAAATATCTTTAACATACTCACATATATTCACTACATATTTTCTAAATGAAAATACAAAAAAATCTTAGGTCTAGTGATTCGTTTCTTTCTAGAAAAAAACTCTCCGTTCCTTCAAGGGCAATGTAATATAATTAAAAAAAAATTATGATAGATTAATATATTTTTAAAACTGACTTTGCGGGCCATAATTAAAGGCCTCACGGGCAGGATGTTGGAGGCCCCTTCTCTAGAAGGAACTTTACAACTTGCTGAAAGTTATAAGGATGTAAATACTGTAGTATAGCTTTCGGAAAGCTGTTCACAGAACTCAGCATGAGCTATCGTGTCAGTGCTCCCATGGCGAAAACATTTAATGCCTACAAATTTACGATAATAATCTGACCGCTTGTTGCATGCAGCAGTAAAATCCATTACGTTACTCGATCTCGGATATCTGAGTCGCCTGAAGCCAAGTTGTTGCTTATTGTTTTCCATAAAACTGTCCGATCTGATGGGTGAACATTAATATTGCTGAACACATTTCCTGAATATCCTAATATATTGTGAAGGCAAGGATTACAGCTGCGACGTATTTATTGAACTATTGTGTTTCAAGGTGGCTGGCTACATAGCTGCTTTTTTGTACTGTTTCCCTGCCTCCTATATTAATCTGTCCAATAAAGGGGAACGATATTTCCCGTTATATGAGGATGCCTCGATAAAAATAGATAATTTCGACGTTTAAGCATTAGGTAAAAAATATATAGGCTACTTATTTCCTCTTTCTCGTAAAGTTCCTTAGGGCTGTTTCAGATTATCCACGCCACGCCACTCCACTCCACATATATTTTTGTTGCCATAGGGTAGCCTTTTTTATGAGAAATTGACTGGCTATGATTTACTTTATTTCATAATTCAAGGCGCAATCATTTACTTAAATTCCAGTAATGACTTTATTTAGTTTATTTATTTATTAGTTCCGGCAGGCCTACATTACATTATCGAATTATGGCAATGACCGTTGGTCGTTTAGCCACACCGGTAATAGGCCTACAATTATTTACTTATAACATACAGTATAGGCTACACTTTTCTTCTCCTGTTTGGACAAATCCACCTTATTGTTGGCAGGCTTTATTTTTTAAAAATCCTATTAGGCCTATTTCTCTAAGGAAATAATAGCTTCTCTGAACCTCTTTTATTTTACTTTCCATAAATTTAATCCTACAGTCTTCAATACCTGTTCATTTGATTTTCTTGATAGTTTAGCTAATGTCATTGCTGAAATGTAATCATTCATCTCTGATTCAACTCACGACAGAGCGAGGTGGCCGAGATGATAACGTCTCGCATTCGGGGGGTCCCAGGTTCAAATCTCATGGCCGGCCAATTTGACGTGGTTTTTTTCATAGTTTCCCAGTGGTAAAGGTAAATGCCGAATTGGATATTTACATACCATGAATCATCCTCTACATTTCATTTTAACATATCCATTTAAACTAATATCAGTTGAAATTTACTTAATAAAATACACCAACAATAGAAACAAATGACAATCAATGATACTGTATAGACACACATCCCAAACTCTTCATATGGCCTCGTAGCTAAAAAGATTAAAAACACAGCTGAATTTAAAAAAAATAAAATATAAAATAGCTTTTCTAAAACAAAAGGAATTACTTTTTATCAAATAATGCATGATTTCTATTGTAATTTCATTTACAAACAATTGTCTTAAAACTCTAGAAATATATGTAGGCTACTACTTAATATAGTCAAACTTTAAATTTTGTAGAAATGTTTCAATGTTTGGTAATTGTAAAAGTTCAATGTTAATGAATCAAGTTTAATTCTTTAAAATACAGTCGGTATAAAGTTTATTTTACAATAGTATATTGCGATACAAGTGCCGTAAGCGGTGCAGACGGATCGAGGAAAGAGTTTTTTTCAATTTCCGAGATCCGTTATGCGCTTACGGCACGAGTTTTGCATGCTATTTTTCGCACGATGATTATTTATATCTATTTATTTATATTAATTGAGATATTAGCTGAAAATATTATGTATATACACTATTGAAGATGGATGTTATATTTCAGGAAGTGATTCGCGTGTGTTTGTTGTTATGAGAACCGGATATTTGTCCTGGGGGGCCTTGTCCATAAGGCTTGTATTATGATGAGTGCCGTAAGTAAATTCTTACCGCACGGAAATTTGTTTTGTTTCCATAGCAACAAGATTGCGTGCGGGAATGTCAACTTACGATCCACGGCAACAATATTCGTAAGTAGACCACTAATTAGTTAAGTCGTGCAAAAAAGTATATTTTAATTTATATTGCCGCCCTGAGTTAATTCCCATCCTGCCCGGGTTTTGCTGTGATTATGTCAGGGTTTTACAAGCTTGAAGTTGACCTCGCTCGAGATTTTATTGCGCATCGCTCATCTCTTCACGTGGCTGAGATCGAGTTTTGAACCTGAGACGTCGCGTTGGAGCGTAATGGAGGAGACCACAGAAGATTTTCTGCACGGTTTGACACTAGCAGGGGATGTTTACCACCTCCGCAAAGCAGCAAGTTTCCGTATTTGCAAGCTGTGCACCGGACGGACTGGTAGACCTTGAGGGACACCACAAAGCGAAGTAGGCGAACATCGCAACGACTGTTGCCAACTGTTATTACTGCTTTCTGTGTTTAAATCACTAGTGTAGCGAAATCTCCGTATAACGATATTTGTGGGTCCCAGCATATTGTATTGTTATATGAGGGTTAGTGTTATTGAAGGGTTGAAAGACTGCATGCAGAAAACTATGTAATCTACAGGATAATTCATGGAAATGACATGAGAAAAAGTGCAAATTAATGAAAACACTAATTTAAAAACTATTTTTTTAATGATTTATTTTTTGTCGCTTTAACTCATGGGAGTCTAATCGCGACTGTACATACAGGGTGTTAATGAATAACACCGAAATATTTTACCTGTATGTAGAGGGGACATAGACAAGCAATTTTTATTAGGAGATTTTCGCTCTCTGGCGTAAAATGTGTATGCTAAAGGGCATTAAATTCATTATAATTTCGTGCTCATAAGTAAATAAATACGCGAAATAGGGTTAAAATTTTAATTAAATTGACTTCACGCCTTCTTAGTGATCGATAAAAAACTCATCCTTAATCATTCATCCACAGCGATATCATAATTTAGAGTTTTCATAATCTGCAAAATTTACACACTAATCACATGACTGGCCACCACTGCATTAGTCTTTTTTTATTCATAACTACTGACTACAGTGTTAACAACGAAATTCCTTTGTTTTTCATTTTTTTTTCTAATGTTAGAAGTCAGTGGCGGCCATGCCCTGGTAGATTTTATGCTGTAACAGGCAAAATTGAATCCATAGAGCAAAAATCTCCTAATAAAAGTTGCTTGTCTATGTCCCCTCTATGCACAGGTGAAATTTTTCGGTGTTATTTATTAACATCCTGTATAATAACATTACATATTACATTACATGTAATAACCAGTAATAAATATTAGAACAATGATAAAGCCATAGTTTTACAAAAGAAGATATAACATTTAAATTTTACTATAAACATGGATATCTTTTAAATATAATATAATGTTTTTGAACATTTTTACATTATTGAGAACTTGTAAGTTGTCTGGTATCTTGTAATTTATCCTGATTTGATCAAAACGGCGGCATTCTGTGAGCATATGGGACACTGGCAGTGGAGAATTGCAAGTTGTTTTGTTACTCAACTTCTTTCGTTGAATTGTAACCATAACTACTTTACACCCGCACACTAAAACAATAATTACTATTCATATTGGTTTAACATCATGGATCATGGCACTCTTTAAGCCTAGCCATATGTCAGGAATTTCAAAATCTTAGTTAGGGGGAAGAGAAAAGAAAAATACAAGAAAATTCACCACATAGCTAAGAGAAAACTAAAACAGTTGCTCCTTATGGTGTTTTAGCCTAATTGCACACATTATGTTCATATTCAAGTAACAGCGTAACTCAGAGTAGGCTATGTTTTTGCACACATAAGGGATTTTAGCCTCAATGATCCTATTTTCCAACCCTCATGAACCTTTATTTTCTGGAAAGACATGTAACAGATATCAGGCACCCAGAAAACAATATTAGTGGCTGGGAAGGATACTGATCTTGTTCCAGCTACCATCCATAGAGCTAAGCTACTGGTTTGCAGTAACAATTCAACCTCCAAATATCGTTATAAAAGGATGTTTCTAAAATAGCTTAAATTGAGTTACATTTAACATTATTAGGCCTAAGAGTGGAAATTCGCCGGGACCAAACAGAAATATTGCTATATGCGGGTTTTTCGTTATACCGATCTTCGTTATACAGAGGTTTGACTTTACTTGATAAATGTTTACAGAATAATATGGGGCTCAAAATATAATGAACTCATTTTTTACAGAATCTTGAATAATTGAAGGGGTCAACAAAAACGTTGTGGGTTTTCAAACAATTTGAAAAATACAGTTTTGTTGGTAGTGGGGTTTCTATAGTGCTTGGTAACTCAACTGTACAATGTTACACAGTCTACTGTTGAAATTGGTGGGAGATATTATCATTTCCATGAAGCCCTGCATCACTGTTTTCTGGGTTTGACCATTGACGTTTAATAAGTGCCAGCATGGTATACCTGAGATGGTGTGGTGGACGGGAAAATGTCTGTCCGTGTGTCTGTACGCGCGATAACTCAAATACGCTTTATCCGATTTTCATGAAACTTAGTGTACGCATTTATAACATCCATGGGAAGTAGCATATTGATTTTTGACCAAATCGCTTGGCTGGTACCGGAGTAGGTCTAACGATATTACCCTACTTGACAAAGTCAAAAAATTATTTCAATAAACGTTGGACTACATGTATTAAAACAGTTTTAACTCTACATTGGACATTTGTGTTTCTACATTTAACTTTTTTTATGAACTGTACTGAGACTCAAATAAGATTCACAATAATTAGATATGCATTTTCGTAAGATTCTGGAGGAAACGTCTTTCAGAAGAGCCGAAATTTGCCCAAAAAATTGTCAGCGAAGCTTAATATTATTCCCAAAAGTTCAGGAACCACGGATTTAAACATATAATTCCAGCTAAATATATGTATGGATTCAGTTGTCAAGTGTGAATAACAGAGCGGTTTACTGCAATATTTTTATAGCTTAAGTAGCGGGTTTCTAAGTTTCTATTTTTGTTATTTTTATTTATTCTTATTGCAGCCTTGTGCTGTCAGCAGCCTCGTAAAGTATTTCTCAAGCCAAGCTGTGGGAAGGCGTTATCTAATTGCTGTGCTGCAATTTGTCCTCAGTTCTGATACAAGTCAAAGATAACTACAAATTATAAACTATGTATTAAACCAACAAATTAAAATCAGTTCTGTAAACACAAGATTAATGCTATCCACTGCTCGGGTACAGTGCAGTTATTGATAACTTACAAACTGTGGAGTCAAATGGAAAATTCTTCTAGGAATACCCATCAACTATTCTTGATTCATAATTAAGGCTACATGTTCTGATACCTGGCAGATGTTACAGAAATAATTATTCTATGAAATAAAACTGGTAATATTTTCATTGAATCATGACATATCTGTGAAACCATAAATGAAGATATACTATACGAGTATACGAGGCGCGTCCAGAAAGTAAGATTCCCTGAGGCCGTTTACAGAAACCAAACACAATTTTATGGAAATATTTGTTGTAACAGATGCAGCAAGTGTTCAGCTATTTATCAACATATTCTCCACTGGAATTGATACATTTGTCATACCGTGGGACCAACTTTTGAACACTTGTTGGCAGTGGATTTTGGGTTTTAGGTACTGGTAACTACTAAAACAAATTTTTAAAAATAAATAAAACCACACATTAACTCACCATTATGTAGCACGGCGTCTGCAAATTCGAAGCGTAAAAATATAGGCTATTTCTGCGGTGGCTGTGGAAACTTCATGGACAGAGTAAGACGTAAAAGTTTATAAGAATTGAACAATTTCAAAAGGTCATAAGTGAATTGAATAAAGAGGAAATCATTCTATGTATGTCAACAATAGCTGATTTTAGCTTTACAGGGATTCAACAACGAAATTATTTTTAGTAATAGTGGTTAATAATTTGATAATAAAATAAGGCAATTTATTGGGTGGGCTTGAGCCCCACGGGCACATATAAGTTGGCGCCACTGCTTGTTGGATGCTTCTAAATAACCTACTATCTTTTCCATAAAATCTGTAGCGAAGTCTATAGAGGCCTAGGAAAACTTAGAAGCAAGTAGATAATTTAATATAGTTACATAGGCCTAGTTGTCATGGAACATAGACATTGTCATACGATAGAAGGTAAAAAAAACTGTAAAATTAAGTCAATTAGATCACAGTTAAAAATTCATTTATGTTAAGAAATGCCAACCAGAGATAGTTCTTATAAAATTGAGTCTGTTCATATTAAATGCATCGGGTGGAAACTTGAAACTTTAGTAGACATAATTTCAAAATTAGATATTGTTAAAGACAGTCTTACAGGTCGAAATGTTAAAACCCTTCCTATGTCTAGTGGCATAAGAATGTACAGTACTTCTAGGTTTGTATCTTTAACATATAGTAAAAGTTCCAGAGTATACAGTGAAGTAAGTCATGATCTTTTCACCCACAAGTAAAGATTTACGATGTTCTGTGTTAGAAGAATTAGTTGAAATTTTGATGACTTTCTTCTGAAGTATAAATACTTTAACATGAGTAGAGTTACCCCACAGCATAATATCATGCTGTGGAAGTAGCCAAAATATATAATTCCGAGGGAACTGACTGACTGACTGACTGACTAGTCCCCTTAAAAGTTATATAACTCTACTATAGTTACTGAACTATATAGTTCACAGTAGCACAGCATCCATACGTAAATAGGTCTCGGGATCTATCCCTGTGTTACAAGCTTTCCTCTAAAGAATGTACTTTCAATTATATATCCTTTAACTGTATCGTGGGAATATATTGGCTTCTTCGTTCAGGATTTCTTTGGAGCTTTCACATCCTCTTCTGTAAATTAATAAAAGAGTTATCTGCAATAAAAATGTGAAGATAATAATTATCTTCACATTTTTATTGCAGATAACTCTAATTAACATCATTGCATTACGTTTGTCGTAAAACAAGTAGATGAAGGCTGTTGAATCTACTAAAAAAACAAGTGTGATTAGTTGTAGAAGTTTGTATTTATTTCTGTTTTGTGTTAGGGATGCTGCTTTTATGCCGGTTGTCGACCAAGAGCTAAGCTAACTTAGCTTAGCTTAGCTCACATACAGTGAGGGATTTCATTTATGGTTGTGCCGGATTTTATATGTAGTTTTGTCGGGACAACTACATATGAAATCCCGCACTGTGTGTAAGCTAAGCTAAACTAAGTTAGCTTAGCTCTTGGTCGACAACCGGCTTTATACAGTTCAGAAACTCTTTGTTCGAAAACAGGGGGCTTAGGAAAATATTTTGGCCTAAGAGAGATGAAAATGGGGACTGGAGAAAACTGCATAACGATGAGCTTCACAAGCTGTACTCGTCACCGGACATAGTAAGGGTAATTAAATGACGGAGGATGAAATGGGCTGGACATGTTGGGCGCATGGGGGATAAAAGATATCTAAAAAATATTGACTAACAAGCACGACGGGAAAAGACCACTTGGAAGACCTAGACGCAGGTGGGAGGACAAAATTAGGATAGATTTAAGGGAAGTCGGATTTGTGAGGGATGGTTGGATGAAGTTACCAGAGAATAGTGTTGAATGGCGGGCTCAGGTAAGCGCAGCAATGAATCTTCGGGTTCCATAAAATATATAATATTCCTTTAACTTGCTTAGGAATTGTCTATTGCCATTGAGTAAGTAAGTATGTGTTAGGGATATTTCCCAAATTTAGCCATGAAATCCTCACCTCTCGGTACATTACCTAAATTAGAGTAGAAACGAGATTTTAATAATAGAGCTTGTAATAAGAATACTTCGATAAAGTGATTCAGAATACTGTTATAATATGTTTTGAAATCTACTTTGTCTTTTTGTTATAAAAATGTCCATGTTTGAATGAAAACAGTCAACTAATTTATACATTTTTTTTCTTTACAGGTGAGTAGCTACATTGATATCCTGACAATTTCTCGAATTATCTTACTGTGAGCTGAAGATTCGGTAAGTTTTTCACAGCCATAATATTTTACGGGAGGTCGTAAGATAGTGTATCGTTTGGGCGAGTACCCATATCGTGCATAGGCTATTTTGGGCGAGATTTTCGTAATTAGAGTTTGGATTTATAAAAAAATGAAATAGTAAAAAAGCAAGCAAATGAACACCGAAAATGCTAAGAAGTAAGCACCAAAATAGGCAAAAGCCTGATATTTATCTAAATGTGTCATAGGTCCTATTAAAAACATCAATTTTACGAAAAATTGAGTGTCAAGACTCATCTTAAAATATGCATCCTTTTCAATATACGAGGGTCATCTCACAAGTTCTGCACACTGTAAGATAGAGTTGAAGAAAATAATTTATTTTACAAAATACCTTCAAATTTAAAAAAAATCATATAATGACGCTCTTTTTTATTATTATACTGTTACTAGCTTAAAAGACCCGGCGTCGCCCGGGTTTTGTATTTTGTAATTGGAAATTGGCTTATGAAGGATTTTCAATTTTAAATTCTAGGTCCTTATATAGGCATTTATAATTTGAAATAGGAAGAACGACTTATTACACTCAAACTATTCCCTCAGAAATCGCTTGATATAGTTTTTTATGACTCATAGAGGATCTAGAATGTTGCATCCCATCGCTTGTACAGTGCACAGCAAGCCTGGTAGAGGTTTAAATAAGAAGAAACAGAAATTCCTGTAACATAAAATTGTAATATCGAGGCGGGAAATTTCCCACTCTTATGTTACCATAAAGCATTATCACTTTCATACTTTTCTCTCCAAAAACCTGCGATATAATATAATAATATACACATTACCATACCTCGTTTTGTTTTCTCTATGTCCAGGGTAGAGAAAGTTATGTGATTCCATTATTTTAGTGGATTTCATTCTGTAATATTTATTTATAACATGAATTATTTTGATAACTTCTCTTATTTGTCGAAAGTGCATTTCAATTGTTTTTTCCAAGCCCACCTGATGCCATTTGGCAACAATATATTCTGTGTTTGGAATTGATAATTCTATGTAAAAAGGGATTAAGTATTTTCAAAAACATTTAATTTTTGGCATTTAGAATCAGAATTTTTCAAAATCCTTTCTTATTGAGCACCTACATTATGAAACGAAGGTACTGTCAAAATTCCAAGTCTCTACCTGTTATAGTTTAGGCTGTACGTTGATTCCTGTCATTCAGTCAGTCAGGACAAAGCCTTTTATATATATAGAGATAGAGATGTCACACGTAATAAACGTATTTTAGTATGGTCGAACAGAAAAGTAATTTCTATAGCAACGTCATGTAGTAAATGGTGCGTCTTTTATCATAATATAAACATTCTGTTGTAAATTGAATGTAATTGTTTAACTACAACCCTAATATGCTAATGCAAAGCAGGGTTATCTTTCTCTGGAAATTCAATAATAGTATAATATTATTCCAAAAATATTAAAGACGAACGTGTTTTACAATTACTTTATAATATTTTTGTACGCAGTAAGTTAGAATATGCATCAGTTATATGGTCACCATTGTATAAAACTCATATTAATGACATAGAAAAAATTCAGAAGAGTTTTCTTTATATATGTATTTTTAAAAATATGATAGATCTGCTTTAATTGATAGAATTTCTTATAATACTTTATTAAATGAATTTAAATTTGTTACTTTAATTGGTAGAAGGTTGGTAGCGCAACAGTTATTCTTATATAAAATTATCAATGGTAAAATTGATAGTAATGAACTTTTAAAACGTATTAAATTTAATGTAGTGCAATTAAATTTAAGGAATAGGGAATTTTTATATATTCCTGTCATTAGGTCAAAAATATTAGAATGTTCATCTTTCATTCAAATGTGTAAACGATATAATTCTTTATCACTTCAAAATGCTCTTCTGGATTTTGACTTGTCATTGAATCAGTACATGGGACTTCTTCATAAACTGTTATATGTTCCATTTGATTTGGCTTAATTTTTAGATTGTCTTGTTAAATTAATTGTAGTTATTGTAAATCATTTATGTATTTTTTTCTTTATCCTCACACATTCGTTCATTTATTGTATTGTATTTTTATACTGTACAACATGTATTGGCGAAACTACGCCAACTGTAATTGGGATTTATTCCTGTAGTTGGCAGAATAAAATAAATAAATAAATAAATAAATAATGTGTATTCTTACTCAGAGCAGTTATGTTGATTGAACGGAAAGATTTTGTACTTACTGCAGCCCACTTCTAAAAGGCTCGCAATCTACATTCTCAGATTTAATTTTACAGTTTCGTTTTTCTTAGCTGCGAAGTCATTAAATACAGAAGTGTTAAGCCCACTTTCTAAGTAATTGCATTTTACACGCAATGCAGAAAATTAATAGCTTGCGTCCCACGCTCTTCGGTTTGCGAGACTGATAGCTTAGAACCACTTATTACACTTGCATTTGCTTGGAAATGCAATTTCTGACGACTTCCACGTTTTATATCTTACATTTATCTTTAATTGCATAGTGTAGAAAGCAACTAACCCCAGAAAATCTAAAAATTGGGTTATAATGTGGTTTGGATAGCTATGGAGCATTCCCATGATAGTAAGAAAGCATCCTGTCCGGTGCTGCGCTCTACAGGCAAGAAAGCTAAACCTCAAAGTGCCGTTCTTAAAGTTCTCAGCCTGCAGAAAACGACAATAAATAACGGATATTTAATATTGAAGTATGATCAGACCTTTCGGAGAATCTGTAGATGCAAATAACAGCAAATAAACTAAATGAAACCGTTATCCAATGCAATATGAAAATTAGTGCAATAAAAACAAAAAGCCGAGCGAGGTGGCCGAGATGGTAACGTCTTGGACTCTCATTCAGGATGTCTCAGGTTCAAATCCCGTGGCCGGCCGGGGGCTTAAAAGATCGAAAATCACATGACTAATTAGGCCTATTATAATATGCGCACATTAATAAAATAAATATTCAGTAATTAATGTAGAATTGGCAAGGCCAGTCTAAAGAACTAAAAAATAAACTACTAATTTTTTATAACATGTGATGTAGGCCTATAGAGATGTTGATATTGATTTTTGCTACAGTGTAAGCCTATTTAATTTATTTTATATTTTATATCAACTTTAAAATAGCTGTATTTTGGTGCCTAGAAATTTATATCTTCAATATGTATCTTCGATATAGGACTGATAAGAATAAATTGTTACTATCTACAAAATAAAAGACCTAAATTCAAAGGGAATTTGTTTTTTAAACACAAATTTGCAGTATTTTGCACTAACTTACATGAGACATCTACTTGGTTCTAGATCTAAATCTACATAAACATCTAGATCTACATAAACATCTACTTGGACAGTAACTTACATCTAGTTGGTTTAAATGCGAAATAACACCGATATTTTTATCCAAAGTTACACCGAAATCAACCTAACTTTTGTACCTAAATGTTACATTTTTACTAACCGCAAAATAGTAGTAGTAGTAGTAGCAGCAGCAGTAAATGATTTATTTTGACTGGCAGAGTTAAGGCCATAAGGCCTTCTCTTCCACTCAACCAGGTTAAAAATATGTACAACGTAGACTTACATATTAACGAAGTAATGGATAAGAGACTAATGACTAGAGACCGGATTTTAAAGGGAAAATTTTCACCCAAAAAAGGACGAAAAAAGGGAAAATTATTGCCAAAAAAAAGGTAGGGGAAAAAAGGTATGTAAAAGTAAGATAGGGTAAAAACTCAACAGAGAAATACATGTTTGCTTTATGTAAAGCCTTTGCATGCTCTACAGCTGCTGATTCTGTAACATCTAATGACTGAATAAATTTTTTGATCTTGTTGAAATTCTCACAAAGGAAAATAGCACACGAAATCCATGTTTCCCACCTTGTTATAATGGTAAACTAAGGCAATGGCAAGCCTGTGATTTCCCTGTAACGCTCTATTCTGCTGGGAGGAATTATTTTGTCAATGGTGAATCAGTGAAAACAATTTTTAATGTTTTCATATTACCAAATACTAGGTAATTTACGAATTTTTCAAAATAAATTAGCAAAAAGGGTACTGGAAAGGAAAAGTTCCTAAAAAAGGGAGATGTGCCTAAAAAAGGGAAAAAAGGGACGTTAAAAGCAGGTCATATGCAGTTGAAACTTACTCAGTAATGTCCTGTTCAATTTTATCACGTTTTGTGATGAAATATAAAAAAAGGAATTCCCTTTAAAATCCGGTCTCTACTAATGACTAATATTGTAATACAAGACTTGCGTTAAGGCGAATCATAATAATTAATTAATCAAGCAAAAAGCGTAGGTGGGAGAACAATCTTAAAATGGATTTAAGGGAAGTAGGATTTGCTAGGGATGATTGGATGGAGTTAGTACAGAATAGGGTTGAATGGCGGGCTCAGGTAAGCGTGGCAATGAACCTTCGGGTTCCATAAAATATATAATATTCCTTTAGCTTATTTAGGAATTATCTATTGCCATTGAGTAAGTAAGTAAGTAAGTAAGTAAGTAAGTAAAAAGCGTAAGTTTCATTAAGGGTATATATGTACGTGAATTATTTTGAAATTTATGTTTTTTTTGTTTATAGCTCTAAAAATTGTGCTGAATTTTCTGCATCCATTGATATCTAATTTATATAGATTTAGAAATTATTTGTGCCATTTAAATGGACATTTAAATGTGTTTATATGCTCTGATCTACTATTCACTATTAACTTAAAATTGAATTTCCCGGTAACTCTTATTTTACACACATATTGTTAGGTAGCTCCACAACCATTAGAGATAGAAGGCTGAAATTTCTTACACTAATTTTACATGCATATGTGCATAAAGTAGACTACAATGATGCCCATAAGTATAAAATTAAAGAAAATGTGTCATGAAATATTGATCAAATTTCAAGATATTTTATATGTGATATATAACAATTAATTGCATTAAAAATAATAACTTTAGCTGTATAAAAGTAGTCTACTTTGCAGAAAAATATGTTCATTATATGCTTTAAAAAAATAAAAGGCGTCAGAGAAACCAGAAAAATGTTATCCCTATAGGAAGTGATAAGTGCATCTGAATTAATTTTTTTCATGCTCCTATAAAACGTGCAATTTAAAATTATCTTGACCAATTTTTTATACTTTTATCTGCTAGTTATGTTCTAGTAAGCCTTCTTGTAGGATCCTGTAATTTTTGTCCACTTCTGAGTTCATTTTCTTGTAAAATTTTAATATTTTAGAACCTGCGTTTTTTTATCTTTTTGTGGTTGTTCACGTACATATACCCTTAAAGAAAAAATAATGTTTCAAACAAAACAAATGTCAAAAAATGTCAAATTAAGTAATAATGAAACTTTAAGTTTGTGAAATAAAGCTATAGGCAGGATCTCCAGTAATAAAGTTTCCATGTCTTGTACAACGGAGGCCTATCTTATCGGCTGCATGCCGTAGAAATTGCCGAATGTTCCGGGTGTAACGACCAAGTCCCGTGTTCTGCACGCAGTCATCAATCAAACCGCCGCGTAGTGTCCACGTGTGGTCAAAGTCTTGACCTCTACCTTCTGACCCCCCCCCCCCCGCCATGACACGTTCTTGGAAAAGTCTTAAATAGCTCCCTAGATGGGTATCCTATTGTTTTTGTTTCCTGTCCACTCATTATCGTAGGCAATCAGAATTATGTGCCGTAGCCCAGTGTCACAGAGGTAATACAAAATATTACATCAGATAATGTTACCCTAGACATTAAAGCATGTCTTACTGCTGTAAAGATATGAAATTGCATGCGAGATAGATTTTACGCCACATGCGGTATATAATTTAAAAAAGCTTGGATATTTTAAAAACTTAGCCTCGTATATATAAGTCTGTATAAAATTAGAGACTTAAAATGTAGAAGAAGTTAAAAGAGTTCTTCAAAATGTTTGCTGAAAAGCAATACCAATAAAATCACGTATCAGAAGTTTTGCCACAAAAATCATGCTGGGTACTGTTATTTATCAAAGGCCAGTTTATTACAATTTCCAAAGCTCTATATGAACACTGCAAACAATATTGTTGTCATAAAAATGTGCTGTATTAAATCACAGTCCCGAGAAGTGAATTGCATTTGATGAATTCAGTGTATTATTTTCAGAAATTAGGCCCCTAATTGGGCGTTACTCCAGTACCGGTCAACCGATTTGGTCCAAAATCAATAGGTATCGTCCCATTGACGTTATAGATGCGTATAACAAGTTTCATGAAAATCTGGTAAACCGTTATTCGAGTTATCGCGCTTACAGACATATGGACAGACAGATAGACGGACAGACATTTTCCCGTCCACCATAAAATCTCAGAAAGTACCATTCTGACACTTAATAACAGGAAGAATTCAATTAAAAATTAAACATTTGAGTAAACTATACGCTAGGACTTGGAAACTAGTGATTCGTCCGTCAGATTGGGATGTTAAGTCTAGTGGTCCCCTTGGTGTCTTCCGACAAGAGTAGGCAAATGCCGGTACCACATTCCTCTCCACCCTACCTCAACTCAACACACTACACTATACCAACACCACTACACACACTTATCTCTTCACATATTACACCTTTTCTAGTTAGGCATCGCCCAAGTGGTGCATTACTCGAAAATGGGCCACAGTCTTGCCATCTATCCACCTCAGTTTGTCCTCAAATGCGCATTTTAAAAATTATAAGTAATAACGAATTGTACTTACAAAATTGGGTAATAATATAAGGGCGTATTAAATCACTTCAACTTGTTCATTTTATCCTAGTTTAGGAATATTTTCAATGAAATGAAATTTTAAAGATTTTTTCGCCACCTTATACCCTCAAAAATAATCCTATAAAGATAAATAACCTTCAAAACTGTCATAAGATTTTTTGGGGAACTTTGTAATGATGTGATAATTTTACACAAACTCAAGGCCATTTCATAAGATAATTTTATGTATTTTAGTTTACAAGGTGAAGTGTTTTTTTATGTTATTTATTGATGACTGAATCCGTTTTATATGGCTAATAAACTGTGACATATCCATTATTATACTGATGATAGATTTATCGATGTGTATGTTACGGTCAATCTGATTATTCAGGGCAGTTTTCATAATGCTTGGTCATTACAAATAATGACCGATAAAATAGGGCAATTTAATAATTTTACGACAATCTAGGATAATTTCTTACACTGCCCGGTCAATATTAATACTGCTACAATTTCTCTGGCCACTTTAATAAATTGACAGCAATTTGGCAACGTGCGTCTGGTGTGATTCTCCCTAACCTAACCTAACCTATGTAACTCGAAATGTCACCAAAGTGGAAGCTGCTCTAATGAATAAAAACTCTTGGATTTGAAATTTTGTATGTAGGCCTATATGTATATGTTTTCTTTTGTTAAGCGTACGTATTTTTCATACTTATTTACTTGAATATAATATCCTCTTATTTTTGTGTGTAGAGAAATGTGAATAACAATTTTCTCAAATTGCCCATTCAATTTCCAGCATTATTCATAATGCCCGGGCAATGTGTTAATTTCTATATAATTTATCATTTTGTCACATCCCATTGGGCACTTTTTAAATTGCCCGAGCATTATAAATAATGCCCAATTGTTTACATTGACCGTGACATATATATTTTAACAAGTATATCTGGCTTTTGTAAATATATTTTATTCTTTTAATGTAATCTGTTAACAATATAGCCTTTCATAGGATATGAAAATAAATTCCTGTACGAAATCTGATATTTCTATGTAATAATTTCAAAGCAATCCCAAAAAATCTTATGCTAGCTTTGAAGGTTATTCATATTTTTAGGATTATTTTTGAGGGTATAAGTCGTGAAAAAAATCTTTAAAAATTCATTTAATTGACATTCACTCTCAAAAGGAAAAATTAAATTTATCAATCCTAGGAATATTTTACTACTCAGTATTTTCAACAAAGACCCAAAACATTCATTCAAGAGGACTTTCTTACAAAACTAAAATTTCAAATTCCATGAAAACCTCTTGAGGTCCGGTATAAACCATGCGAGAACCCGATACTGGGCCGCGGGCCGGGGGTTGAGAAACTCTGATGTAAATAATTTTGAAACTAAATACGTTTGAAAGTCTTTCGCAGTCTCGTTCTGGTTACAATAAGAAATTGATTGTCACCTATTTGTAACTTTCCAAACTGAACCACTTGTATTAAAATCGTTTGCTTTTCCCTTTCCACTTGTAAAAGGATTAAGACTGTCGTTTATCGGTTCCTAAAACGGAATGACAAATGACTGGTATAATCGAATGGACCACTATTTCCATTACAATGGTGAATGTTGACAATTTCTCTCCCCATCACATAAATAAACGAATAAAAGAGACTTCGAACATTCAAGAATCAACGTTGCAATAATATAGTAGTAGAAAAACCAATTAAGCTGTCTCTACAAAATAAATAACCTAGGGATGTTTTATATCTGTGTTCCTGGAAGATTAAGATTCTGACCTCACAACCTTGAATATTACAAGCAACCTGTTCTGTTATGATAATAGTACACATCGAATAAGCCTATGCTTTTCCAAAGATACACACTTCGTCCAGAAAGAATGTAAACAGTACATTATGTAAGAAGCCTATAATGGAATTTATTATATTACAAGAATGTAATATACGAGTTGCGAATTTCATAATTTTCATACGTGTATTTTAATTATCGTTATGGGCAAGTTGCATAAGACTGTTTTTGTTTGACCATAATCAGTCTAAATGTTTAAATTTTGAGATTTTAGATTCACGTAACCGGCCATGAAAACCACCATTAACAGCCGTGGATGTCGGCATGCTGACCACATGCCCCCAATCCTGCAATATGCCTGTGGTAGATGACGCAGCGGTCGGGTGGTAGGGCAAGTCCCTCCAGGGATGTAGCGCCACGGAGTTTAGTTTAGATTCACCTAAACAAACGACAGCGACCCCACCATGCCTTTCGCATCAGTTGATTGTCGTAGATCTTGTCTTCTACGAGAGATAGCAGATCACGTCGTCGGTCAAATAGACCTTATGGTTGTTTTCTTGAAATCAATGGATTTTGACAACAGGAATTGAATTAGTTTTAATAAAAAGTAAAAATAAAAGTAAAACAGTAAAATGTTCCCTATACAAGACCATGGAGGCCCTAAGGATTCCAGGATGATGAGGCTCCCAAAGTTTAGACATTCGTCACGTGAAAGTGGTCAGCCTTACGCACCGGCCGCCTTTATCCCCAGGATTGCTCCTGGTACTCAGCTGTTAGAGGCTGAGTCGACCCCAGGGCCATAGTGCCACCAGAAGGATTAGGCCAATTGAAAAATCTGAACGACCCCTCATCGGGAATCGAACCCGCGACCTTCAGGTTTGTAGCGCCGTGCCTCAGTCACTACGCCACGTCGTACACCACGGAATAACAAAATAAGAATCCTCATACGTACATAGTTTTTTTTTATGACTTTAAGGTATATTTATGCGTAATTGGAAGAAAATGGAACGACTTGTCTGGTCGTAATTGCTTTACAAACTAACCTCAGTTATCATATGAACTGTCGAATTATCGAGTTAAAACAGAATGTCGCTTCGCTCGAAGTTCATCTGGCAACGAAATTACTGCATTATTTCTATTAGGCCTAAGATGGAAAGGATTCAGCAGACTGAAATTATCCTCTGCCTGAAGAAATAAATGGCCTGAGGCTAAGCTTTGAAAATCGAAGGACGTTGAACACAGAGGAGGTCAATAGACCAAGTTCAGCATCAATGCCAAACCACTCTTCAAATGAAGGGATGATTACGCTATCACTGTGTTACATAAACAAAGAAGCCCACCCAAAAGACTGAAAGCAATTAAGCCACTCAAGACAAAGCAACATGGATACGGGCAGAGTAAATTGATGTGACGAAATTTCATCTGTTAATAGCCTTCCTCTGCCATTAAGACCATTTCCAGCCACAGTTTCTATCGGTTATTATCCTTAATTCATTTCAAGTCATCGATCCACGGAAATGCGTTAAGTTATGATCATAGGTGAAGTTCTTACAGCAGTATTGGACTTTAGTGTTTGTGTGATATTAATGGGACGTTAGTGATGTAACTTTATGTGTGAGTTGACTGCTGTATGATATCTATTCAAGAGCAATGTACACCGACTGAAGGGTCATACAAAATTACCTTCATCTGGAATAAATCTGAAATCTTCGGGAAAAGAAGTTCTTGTTGGTCCATCATCTGTAGCTGTATGTACGGGTATGTATCTTTGTGTAGGCCTACAAAGTTTTTGGGGATAGTTTAAATCAATGAGCACTATGACTATTCACATAATAATAATAATAATAATAATAATAATAATAATAATAATAATAATAATAATTTGAAAATCGGTGTTTTTTTGTTTTGTTTGTTTGTTTTTTTGTTTGTTCGTTTGTTGTGTTCTTCAAAAACCATAGAAACTATATAGTATTTTACTTTTTGTAGAATCTGTCTGAAACACTGGGAAAACGAGACTGATGATGTCGCTTTTCTAACCTATTAAATTTTACTTTACGAGCTTTATAAATAATTTTTTTAGTACACGTTCTCGTAAACAGCTACTTGTAGGACTGGTAACACGCCGAAAAATTGCACTTTAGCAACCAAGGCCGCTAAAATTGCATAAAACTGCATTCAAAATGCAGTTTATGGGCCTAGTACTTTAAAGTCATCATGGCAATCTATAGGCTATATAAAATGTAGATGGCAATGACCAGTCACACCAACTATAATATGGATTTACAAAGCATATAATTGGTCATAAAACAACAAATTTAAACCAACGTGTTTCTTTATGATAATCAGAAACTTTGCCTGGGTTTTTTTGCAAAACAGGGTAGCCTACTTCATCATATAAGAACAAATATAAGCCAACAACTTTTCACATCTTCATTCACAAGAGAATCATTGCTTCACGGATGCACCATAATTTAATTGCAATATATTCCTTCTCGTAGTCTTCTGCCGTGATGTTGCTGGCACCAGCTCCAGTTCAATGTTTCTGGCTTGGATTGAAATTTCCTGGGGGATTATCATTCACATTTCCACAAGGTTTTCATAAATACCAGTTCGTATGCATTATTGTTTACAAAAAGCGACTCATATATAATGCATCTATAGCCTACCGCATTTCGTATTGGTACGTACGGTTCATTGTTGTCTTGCGTTTGAGAGGGCCGTGAGAATATGGTTGACTACCTTTCATTGTAATTAATTACATGGTATTTTTGTTTCATTCAATACAATTTAGAGAGCTTTTACTAACAAATATTGTATGTACCACTTACGCAAAAACGTTATCGGGCTCATCCAGTATTTCAGCTTCGGCTTTCGCCTCGGCCGCTATACCGGACTTGATACATAAATAACTATTTTATTAGATTTTTTGCGGTGAAAAATTTATACCTTAATAGTAGTGAAAGGTTTAAGAAATTAAACTGAACAGTATGGGCTAACGATGGTCTCTTATACTTACGACCAAAAGTCGCTTTAACTCCACCCTGAACTCTCGATCCTCAGGTTTAGTTGGAAATTGAGTAATGGCCGTAGAGGGCGAGTGTACAAAGCACTCGAAGCGTCAGCTACTTGTTCTGGTTTCGAAGCTAAGTTACTGAGCCTTCACATCCGATGCATGGGGTCGTGCATAGATAAGCATCTTGTATATTATATCAGTACGCTAAGTACTGCAATTCACAGCTCTCGTAAATATCCACTGCACTATCTGATCTGATCCAGTTCTTACACTCATGCTGTAATACCGGCTTTCAACACAGCTACAAGTACGTAAATCGTGTTCTCAATGGCTTTATTCATTCTTCAATATTTCAAGAACAGCATTGGCGTGATAGGTTGTGGATAGGTCAGATTGCCACTTGTGCATGGCGTACTAGAGGTCTGATTTTGATTTTCTGTCTGGCATGGGTAGGCGGCCTTCTTTAAGGGGAGATGGTAGTTATCAGTTTTTTTTTCTTAGGCTCATTTAATAGAGCATAGTTTTGTGAACATCTTGATATATAGGTCTTATATGTTACGTTATTATTAAGCCAAGCAGAGCGACATGGAGCTTTCTAAAATGGATAAAATACCACCATAAGGCACGTCATTTTCTTTTCGCTCTCCTGTAAGATTACATTTTTTATGCTTCAGGTACCATTTTCTGAAAAGCTATTCATGCTAAAATAATGAAACTTTCAGGAATTAATTACAGATGAATGACAAATCTCCCTTAGCAGAATTATGGGAAAAGTCTTGACTATACAGAATTTTCAACTATTTTTATTTTTAAAAATGTATTTTCTTTTTAGTCGTGAAGTTTTCATGCAGTTTTCATGCAGTAATATTGTACATATTAGACTGATTGTGCTAGGGTAAATAGTAGTACCTATTGTCAGTAAGTTCCAAAAGTTTCACAAAAATTTAAGCTACAGAAATTGAATAAAGGGTACCTATGTCAAGGGAAGTAACTGTAAAACAAAATTATCACTTATGTGTTAAAGAATTCTTTCCTACCAGCAGCGAGTTCTAGAACAACCATTCTCTGCTTATTTTAAACTACAGAGTGCACTTGCAAAGCATAAAAAAATTCAACTAAATGTGGCAATTAACACCTGAGTTATGGCTTCTTGAACATACGCTATATTTTCTATCATTTTGCTAGCGGTAACTACCATCTCCCCTAATAGAAAAGTAGCTGTTAGTTGTAGGCCTATTAACTTTTGATGTAGGCAATCTATTATAGCAGAGATGGAAGATAATCATGTTTGTTAATTGAATTTTATCTGTTTTTACTTCAGGAATAGAAGAATATCTTTATTAGCTGATTTTAGCTTGACAAGTTAATATTATTAAATTTAACTAATTCTTCTCTTCAGAAGTAGGTGCTAATTTTACTATTAATTTATTTAAGAGACCATTACTGTACTTGCTTTCAGTCATCTGATGAGTTATGTTTTTATTTCTTATTATTGACAATCTGAATGCTAGTGTGTGTGTGTGTGTTTTTTTTCCAGACCTGTAGACAAAGGGTTCTAGCCCGTCCTGAGTTCATACCCCGCCCGACCTCAAACTTTATTTAATTTTTGAAAAGGCTTATAATAAAGTAATGCTTTTCAGTTCAGTTCATTTATTCGTCCATTAGCATTCCAAGGGTAGAATATATAAAAATGGCCGAGGAGATATAAGTGACAAGAATAGAAACGCCTTTGAGGATTGTTAGGCCTAAGTTAGCAACAGTAGTATGAGTAGTACAGCAGTTTAGGAATCTAGTTTCTCTGTCCCAATAAGAATTAATAAGACATCGTGAAGACACTCAAGAATTGATAATTGAAGTGTTTAGTTTTGTAAGGGTCTAAGTGCCAAAATCATGATTTTTCAGCTGATAATTTTAAATGGATCTAGTGTACCTAGACCAATAAATTTCAGAAGAGTCCAAGATCCAGGGAAAGCCACATTAGTAGCAATAAATTCCAAGATATAGCGCTGGGTCTATGTCTCCGGCATGTATTGTTTTCTACATAATCATGATTTTGGCACTTAGACCCTTATAAACTCTTCAATTTAGTATTTAACAAGAATATGAAAAAGGACATGGAAAAGACTTTGAGAAAATTCAACCTTTTGAAGGTTGTAGGCCTACTGGAATAATTCTTTTTTATGTAAGCCTATTGCTTTGAAGTAAAGCTTAAGCAAAATTTTCGGGCTTTTAAATGAAGTAAACCTTCTCTCCAGTACCCAGGCCTACATAAGTGTCACATTGTGCATAATATTTCGCAGATAAAGATTTTTTGAAGTGAAACTTCTTTAGCCGCGGTAGGAGGTAAATCGAGAAATGTGTCGAATCGGAATCGAATCTAATTGAGAATATCTGCAACGTACTTTTGATACGTGGCTCCTTCCTCTTTTATGCCCACTACTATGTAGTAGGCAATGTGTACCTAGGCAAAGCCCATTTGCCCCATAATTTTTAGTATGATTTGGAGGTGGTGTCATAGCTGTAAAGTAGGGGTGGTTATCATTGTTCGATTCTATTATTGTTGCCGAGAAGACAGTCTATTGTAATTTTGTGTATCCAATTTCTTGCTCTAAAATTTTGTTTTACGCGGTCAGAGGGTCCTTTTATTTAAAAATTTTGAAGTTTGGGGGGGGGGTGTTATTATGCGGGTTGCGGCCCGTCTTTTGCAAGGGAACTATTCCAACATTCGTTGCGAGGCCTTGGAAAACCGCAAAAAACCTTGGCAGAATAGCTTGACTTTAGTGATTAAGCAACAGGACCAGATTTTATTTAGTGTAGGCTTAATGCGTGGTGACTTCTAGTCTGGAGATCCATTTCCTGAAATCACACAAAATGCATTTCTACTCGGGGAACCAAATTAAAAATTTTCCCCTGCTATTTGGCTCGTGTTCAGAGTATTGCCAGTCCGAATTACCAGTTATCCGCCTTATATAATGTCTTGTGTGTTAGAGTCCTAGTGCTTCAATCATCTCCTGTGGAAGGAGTGACTTCAGCCTTTTGTGTTTGTCGTGTGTTATGTCATAACGGCCCAGCTCCGCGATTTGGGGATTTTCGTGCCCGTTGCAGCTTTCGTAGAATGTCGCCGCGCTTGTCGCTATATATTCTTGGATGGTGTCCATGTTAGTTTCCTTATGGAGGGTCCAGATTGGAGTGACTCGCGGAAGTTAAGTGATAGTGTATAATACTCTGTTTTGTAGTTTTTGCAGTTTACTCATATGAGTTAGAAATGTGTCACGCTCAAAAATCGTCACGAAATTGATGAACGGACTGCACAGAAAACAATCAACTCAATGATTGGGAGTAATCAGCTGCTATACGATTTAAAGGACAAAATAAAATACTCAAAGGGGAATAAAAAATAAAAAATAAAAAAAATCCAAAATTTAAAATCTAAACATCGAAAATTAAAAAATCGATAATCCAAAATTAAAGAAATCTAAAAAATCTAAATTCATTGATACAAAATTTAAAAGATCCAAAATTTCAAAATTAAAAAATTCAAAGATCCAAAATTAAAAAAAATTAAAAATTAAAAATTAAAAAAATAAACAATCCAGACTTTAAAAATCCAAATATCCAAAATTTTAAAAAACAAAAAATTCAAAATTCAAAATCCAAAAACACAAAATTTGAAAAATAATAAAACCCAAAATTTAAATTCCAAATATCCAAAATTTTAAAAATTCAAAAAAATAAAAAACTCACAGATCCAAATTAAAAAAATTCATAATTAAAATATTCAAAGATCCAAAAATTAACTCCAAAAATCCAAAATTAAATAATCCAGAAACGCAATATTAAAAAGTCCAATAATCAAAAATTGAAATCCAATAATCAAAAATTGAAATCCAATAATAAAAAATTTAAAAAGTAAAAAAATTTTAAAAAAAGTTTCACTTCCGTCGCGTGGCGTTCCACGCACACTTTTTTTTATTCCATACCAGGCCCAAATTCAATAGGTCCTATGCTATTCTGAGAACTATTTCTTGAATCCTGACTTCAGGACTGGTTCTTTTATCGTTGTTTCAACATGCACAGAAGCAGCAAGTGTTTAGATATAAAGTGCAGATTCCAGAAGCCCGGTAGCACTCACTGACTGGACGTGACACGGGTGGTAATCGTGGCGGAACGGGAACGAGAGGAAAAGTCGCGAATTCAAGGCTGCAGTAAGTTATACCAGTGCATTGAAATCACCTTACATAATAAATACGCTGCACTGCACAAGGAATCCATTACATTATCTAGGAGTCTATGAAGTAACAGAAAAGCGATGTATTTATTTAAGATATTCTATGATATTAGAAGCTACTGTAAATATGTTGTAGTTTTTACTTCCTCTGCCCGTACCATAGGTATAGTTCAGTTATCGCGGGTAAGGACGGACAGACAGACGGACAGACATTTTCCCGTCCCCCACAATATCTTATAAAATACCGTTCTGGCACTTAATAATAGGCCTACCAGTGATGGGAAAAGTACAAAAAGAAAGTAATTGGACTGAATTACAATTACCTGAGAGACATTTTACTTGATTACAATTACCTGAGAGACATTTTACTTAATTACAATTACAAATTACTTTTTCAAAACGTAATCTGTAAAATTACAATTACATTTACAATTACTTTACAAAATGGCAGTACCTAAAAATTCCTTGTTTTTGGTTTGTTTTGGGCACAAATTATTAATGAACAAACATAAAAACATATCAATGAGAATATTTTCGGAAACATTGACTAACTTTTTATTAATATTAACTCTAATTTGGATATTAGTTGCAAAAACAGTAGTGTTGACGATATAGCAAGTGAGAATGATACTAATACTAACGACTACTAAATTGTAACAATTACAATTTTATTTTCAGGAGTAAATTACAAGTAGAAATTACATTTTCTTTAAAGTATTGATTACAAGTAAATGGGACCAAAAAAGGAATTGTTGCTGTAATCCGATTACTTTTACTCAATTACTTCCCATCAGTGAATAATACTAGCGAAGAGTTTTTATGAGTACTCGTAGTGGGCCTATGCATATCTCTATGAAACAAGTCTTTTGTTAACTATTATGCGCCCTAATATTATTAGCAGGAATAGGATTTTTAGGTGTAATTTCTGTATGGAAAAAAGGAATGGAAAAGGTGCTAAAAATAAGGCAAAATGGGGAACAAAAAGGTGCTACTAAACTCATTATGTAACAAACTTACATTCACGCACTGACTAATTCCAGTGAACCTACAGAAAAATTGTGTATTTAGTAATTTTTTCATGGATGGTAGGTTTGCCTTTAGTCTCCCGTTTGCTGAAAGCAGACAGGTTCACTGATCCTATGTCCACTGCAAGCTGATATAAAGTGAATTAAAAATTACTTAAAAATCATAGATAGTGGACTGAAACAAAGTTAATTATACAATTAAAAAAATTAAACCCAAAAAACATGGGCTATAAACGCTGAAAAGCACTATAGAATTTTATTAAAAAGCTTCGTAGTAAAATACAAAAAAGGGTAGTTATGGGCACAGTGGAGAAATAGGGGATAAAGATATTAAAAAGGTAAAAAAAAAATTGCTAGAAAATGGCATCCATTTTCAAGTAGAGACGACGTACCATACTGTTGTTTCTTTCACAGCAGCTTTAATTTTCCCTGTGAAAAAACCTGATTATTAGCTAATATTAATAGGCTATTAAGTTCTATGAAGCAGGGCCCAAGTGTTGTGTTGTGGCTTAAGCTTCTTTTCCTTTTCAATCTTATTTTCTTTATTTCTAAGTCTGATTTAGGACATGATGTTTCTGCAGTTTAAATTCACTGTTGTCACACTCCAATCTCTCCCTTTCTATTCCTTATACGCACAATCCTTCATGTCATTTGATTATCCATGGGCCAGAGGACAACTTGCATGTAATCAATGTCCCATACACACTGGACACTTTCCATTTAATTCTACGTTTTGCGACTCTCTCACGAAACACTTTTCGATGCGTCTTTTTTTTTAAAGACCTCTCGTCTGGTGCAATTTGCGAGCTCATCTGTTCTGTGGTCTCTTGTTGAAAAGGAACTGGAAATCCTCACTAATTGAGAGCTGCTACACTGTTACTGATTGAAGTAGACTCGTTCATTTTCATGACGAGAGTTTAAGAGGAGAAGTTGTAACGAGATCTCTTGGAAAGAGAGGGTTTAGTACTTTTTCGGTACTTTGATCACGAGAATGGATCGTAATATTTAATAGTTCATAGCAAATGCATACTTACTTGCATTAATTACTCGTTTTTTGAGCTGTTTGTTCTTGCTATAACACTAAAATAGAATACAAATTAAAGTCTGTTGAATTATGAAAGAATGAAAATGACAAGTCAGGCATGGGGACATGACAAGGAGGTGAGATCACACATACTGCGCCCTAAAATGCAGAAAATTGTAACTTTTGTTTAAAAAGTGAACTAAGGGATCAAATAGACCTTATTTCAATCTAACTTATCATAATAATTCATAATTCATAAATACTTATTTTACACCAGAAAATCAATTGCGACATGAATCTGCCCTTTTCTGGAGAATAACCCATATGCATTCAATAACCACTAATTATTGTCTCTGCTTATAAGCCTATGAGAATATTACAGGAGAAAATTTCCTCTAACCCTGAGATCTGAGCTCTGTCCTTCAAAATCTTTCTTCAGCTGCCGAAAAAGATGAAAGTCACTCGGCACGGGAACGAGTTTTTGAAATCCATGGTGACAGGGGATGAAACGTGGATTCGTTAACGACAGTCCAGAATCAAAAGAACAATCCTAACAATGGATGCACACAAATTTCCCGAACAAACCCATACCTGCAGGAAATAGGTACCAGTTCCGTGTCAAATAAAAAATCAAAAAGAACATCCACTTAAGTGTTAGTGAGTATTTGATGAAACAGGAAAAACCACATGATGCTAACCGGGAATCGACCAGAGTTCGTATGCTGCAAACTGATCGACGACGTCTTCTTTTTGGTTTGCGCTATTATAAAACTATTAAAGGTCAATAAAACAGAATAATAAACTGGTCATGTTTCACTTCACGCGAATGAAGGCCTCGTATAAGGTATTGCTTTGTTGTACCGTTGCCCAGTGATTGAACCAATGTAAAACATTTTGAATACTATATTTTAATTTTAATTTATTAATATGAAATTATTAGTAGCTAGGAGGTCATTTGAATCTGAATTCTTAGATAATATCCAGATCGCAGTCACCAGAGGAACATATGTATAACAAATAAAATTTCAATGGCCGAACCCGGAATCGAACGCAGAACCTCGTGATTGAGAAAGTACCTTTGTAGGCTACTAGATGGCAGTAAAGTATTAAATTAGATCTTCACTTAAGACCATCTGTGCACCTAAAGGATTAAATTTGAAGCAAGGTCAGTGACTGATAATGATTTCAAATAGGAGAAAAAAGTTATCTAGCTTGATTTCCGTTCTCAATAAACATTTTGAAAATTTTGATGGTGATTTTAGGCCAAATGGTCAGTCGAAAATATATTATCCACTGTCTCTAGATTAAAAATTCTTGGCACAATACCGTCGAGAAATTCCATCATAGAAATCCCTATAATTTTTTAGTTATATAATGTATAGAAAAATTTTAATCGAATATAAGACCTGTGATTTGCCCACAATCCAGCAACACAATTTCAGGAACCGATGTGAGTATATATACGAAATTCATGGTAACGTTTATCGGGTTAGAGTCCAGTCGCTGCTTTGGCTTGCCTGCCCCTCGTCCCATTAACTCAATATTAATTGAGTGGGTTTGCCATTAGGGTAGACTTGGTGGAAACAAGTCAAGCAGGTGGACTTTCTCTCAGATTTTTTGCCTATCTGTTGCCTATATTTTTACTTCTTCTACCCATGTGATGATGACAACAATGATGAAACTATTTCGGTGAAATTTGCAGTGGATACTTGGAGGCATATATCTGCATGTCTTATTTCTAAGACTGTAAGTAGGGTTCGGATGTGTATGACATGTCATATTTTTATCCTGGTCTTCGTTCTCGCCACAAACAAAATTAAACACGAATTGCACATTTATCATCTTAATCGGACCGTTTTTATTTTTCATATAAAATCTAATTTTGGTCATTTTTATGGTTTTGGTAGTATTTCGGTCATATTTGTAATTTAATGTTATATTTTAGTTATAAATCCTGTAAAAGAGCACAATTCTACAGTGTATGCACTAAATGGTCTATTTAAATTTTTTTTTCTGAGAGCCACAAATTTTTTGGTGTTACTGTAACTGAAATATTGAAGGAACAATAAGAAGTGCAGGCTGTTGTTAACAACTTCCAATAGGGCATGTTTTTTTTTTAAAGATTTTCAGTTTACATATGCAGTGATTCCTGGAAAATTTAACACATTACGAGTTCTTTACAAGAAAAGCTGTAAACCACCTGTAAAATTGTTAAAAAGTGATTATCTGATTGAATTCGTGTGATGTAGTAATTTATTGTCATTAAAGTTTTAAATTAGAGCATTTATTTTTATAATATATGTTGTTTTATAAGGCCATATTTCGGATTTTTTTGGACATATTTAATCATTTTTAGGGTACGTATATTTTAAGTTGACTGCTTTGGCATCCATGGTCTAAGCTGCCCCAAAAATAATGGGAGATTTTCTAGACATTTCATGCTCAATGATATTCTCCATAGAGCGCTTACTTCAGCTGGAATTCTTTCAATTCTGGAGCCTGCCGGAATAAGCCGCAGCGATGGGAAACGTCCAGATGGCCTGACATTAATTCCATGGTCTCGTGGTAGATCTCTTCTATGGGATGCCACCTGTGTGGATACCTTGGCTTCATCCCATTTACCTAGCACATCAAAATTAGCAGGTTCAGCAGCATTGTCTGCAGTGAACATCAAAAGAAATAAGTACCGTGACCTGCTACATAGGTATGAGTTTATTGCTTTCGCAGTTGAGTCCATGGGACCTTGGTGCGCTGAGGCTAAGTCATTGATCTCAGATATAGGAAAGAAACTTGAGGCTCAAAACGGCGATTTTTGATCAACGACTTTCCTGAGGCAGAGAATCAGTATTGCTATTCAAAGGGGAAATGCGGCTTGCATTATGGGCACTTTCCCTAAAAATCTTGCTCTTGAAGAAATCTTTTACTTTGTTTGATGTCTTAAGACGTATATGGATGGCTGTACTTTATGTACAATTGTGACGACCAGATTATTTGATTATTATATTACAGATGTTTTGTTATGAATAAATTCAGATGTTTTTATATTATAGAATATCCTGGAGTAAAATTATAAAGGTAATTTTAAGTCATATTTTGCACTTTTTTAGGTCATAAACCTGAACCCTGGTTGTAAGTTAAGGTACACTGCAATTTTAAACACAGTCATATAATATGGTGAACTGTGATCAATGTCTGGGTTAGAGTGATCTGAATAATCTAAATAATTTTTTGTGTATTTCAGAAAGTTATTCGGAAAATATTTACACAACTTCAAAACTGTGCATTTCATTGCATTTGTGGTGCTATACTCGAATGCGAGACTTCAAAACCCCATAATATGACTGTATAAGAATAAGTCTTAGTTACATAAATGTTTAGGAATCAATTTTCTCACTCTATAATTCCGGGGTGCGCGGGCAAAGAGAGTTAAGTCCACCATCCTAAAAAAATTGAGATATGTCCATAGAGTTATAGATAAAAACGTTCTCTACATTTGTGTTAAGTCCAGTAAGTCATATTCCAAATGGTACGGTAGTTATGGATTTGTGCCTCATGGGTTTATCCATCTCTGAAGCTATGTTAGGCTGGAATAGTGTGTTAAGTCACTCTAATTCTCAGTAACAAGAAAGTGGACTTAACTCTCTTTGCCCGCGCACCCCGGAATTAATATTCAATTTTTGTAAGATTTTCATTATAAAAAGCCACTTAAGTGAGCGGTCACTGAGACATCATTACCATTTTAATGTAACAGTCGTGGATGATACAACTCTTCACTTCACATTCTAAAATTGGATAAGATATCTATTTTAGGGAGTGTACGGTATACCCAGTGCCTGTTGAACAAATGAATTTATCTCCAAACAGGTCTTGAAGCCTAAGATGCTGCAATCGATCTTTGGTTTATAACTATCCTTCACATAATTTCTACAGAAAAATGTTTCCCATAAAAATTTTAACCCTTATCATGAACACCTTGTGTACGAAATTTAAAGAAAATCGTTAAAGCCGATTTCGAGAAAATCGCGGAAAATGAAGTTTTCTTCTTTTAAAGTAAACTGTTTTTTTCTACTTTTATTTTGTGTGATATTTTGAGTTACTTTCAATTTTGATTCATTCATATTATGGCGTAGACAGGATGGGTGCGTAATTCTAAATACGAGCTTACTAACCTAACAATACGGGCCCGGGAAATTTATGCGATAGATAAAATTTCCGTCCACCGCTGTGGCGTAGGGATGCGTTCGCTCCTCTTACGCAACGGGCCCGGGGTCGAATCGTGGTTGGGACAAGTTACCTAGATGGGGTTTTTATGGGGTTTTTCCTCACCTGTGAGACAAATATCGGGTAACTTTAGGCCCTTGTGTTCCCTGATATCATCTGGCTGTCATTATCATCTTCATCCCATTCTCGCCTTGTTTGGAGTGAGTGTGTGTATGTGTGAATGGTGTGTCTCGTCCTATGTGTTCGTGTTGTCTCGGAGGTGGCCCCGGCATTGGGCTGATCACTCATCCGGGGAGGCCCTCTGTGTCCTTGTCTGGTCCAAAAGTATGTATGTGAACCATGGGTAAACCCCCTCCCGACAGGTCGCGGCCCTGTAAAGCCCGGGTGGCTTGGGTCGCTTAAATGTCTCTAAAAGGGAGAGGTAAAACTAAGATAAAGAAAGAAGAAAAAGATAAAATTTCCTTTTTCCGGACCGGGGTTCAATCCCGAACCTCAGGATTAGCCGTCTGAAGTTTTGACCACTAATCTAGTGTTGAGTGGCTGCAGTCATAAGAACTGAAAGATTGACTGAAAAAAGGAAGTTTCCCATAATAAATGTTACCGATACATAAGTTATTGTTATGAAAGGTTAGTATACAGTTTTGCCCATTATTTTTATCATAAAGACGCCACCCGATATAGCACATGCTCATGGTCGGAGGAATTCATAGATGGATATAAATACATCAAACAAAAGTAAAAGTTATTTTTTAAAAATCACATTCATTTACAGTAATAATCAGGGCCCGGATTCTGTTGACCTAAAATTGTTTGAAAAATGACCTATAAAATGACCCTAGATTTTAAAGAAAATGACTTAATAATTATAAAAAATGACTTAAAAATTGATGTTTTATTTATAAAAAAATATTATTGTACACACAACGTTATAGACTAGGTTGTACGCAATTGTAAAAACTGTAAATAACTGTAATGTTGTGAATGTTATTTTCTCACGGAAATTTATACTGGCACTGAGGCACTGGTATGTCAAAATTCGGCATTTGCTTTTGTGGTCTGCCGGATTATATTGTTGTTTATTGGGAGTAAACAGTAATTTGCACTTTCAAATCCAAGCAGGTCCCAAGTCAATCTAATAACAATAGTAATATAATACAAAATTGTTGAGTTTCTTTTATTATCACTTCCGACTGAGACATGACAACACTTTAACGCTGAATTTTCCCTTCTTGCATTAAACAAACAGCACTTCAAAGACAGCACCGCTAGCGACGAAAAAAGTTAATACACTCAATGTAAATACATGAATGCTCTAAAAATATAAAATTGCAAAAAATGACCTAATAAAAATGTATTTATTTAATTTAGAGGCCATGATTAGGATTTATCTGCAAGTTGGCAATGTCTATGCAGCATCAATAAAAGGATGACATGTCATTAGAATCCGGGACCTGGTAATAATAGAAAGGATATTTTTTTAAGAAGAAAGAAACATGAGCAGCATTATTTTCTTGAATTTGTAGTTGTTCAGATTAATTATTATTTTTAGTTATCGATTGTTTTAATTGATTATTCATAATTTGGGTAAGGTTAATGAGTCTGTAGTACGTTTTAACCGCTCCATTTCGAATCTGTAGGCCTATGCCCATACGGAAGCACAAGATTCGTTTTATTCGTTAATTATTTATATTTGTTATGGAAAAACAATAACTTATAATTAAAAACAAAATTACGTAATTGATGTAAAAACAAATCAGAGCGATAAGATTTATATAAGAAAAGAATGGCTGCATTTCAGTTAGCTAAAGAATAAAAAATTATTACAAAAGAATAGAGTTGCAGAGATGCCAACTGCTACGGAATTTCCGTAGTTTCTACGATTCCCTTGAATTTGCTACGGCAATACGGAATTGTACTGAATATTACGGATTCTACGAATCCCAATATCTATTTTTATAATGTTTCGTTTCTCCCGCGAACATAAAAAAAAAAGTTAATGTATCAGCAGAGATGCCAACTGTTATCATGAGAAATAGTTTGTAAAAAAAACTCCATTGTGTTGGCGACATTGGACACTACAATCTTTGACGTGAGTGTGTGTTAACCAAAGATGTTATATCATACAGTTATAACATAATTGTAGTTATAACATCTTTGGTGTTAACATATTTCCTCTTTTTTATTATCACTGTAATGCCGCTGACGACTGCCGACGCCGTTGTTTGCTAGAAGTTTTATTGAGTGTTGCAGTGGAAGTAGAATATTGAGGAAATATGTCGTGTAAACGTAAAATCAGTGATGAGTCTGATGGACAAAAACGAACTGCGGCAAATCAGCAGTATCGAAAGCAGTGTACGGAAGAGTTTCCTTGCCTCGGACCTTCAAAAATTTCACCGAATCACATATTTTGTGAAACCGATAATTATGATTTTTCGGTTAAACATGGAGGTATCACACTACTGATAACCAAATTTCAAGGTTGGCATCTCTGGAGAAGTAAATATTACTTTAGAGCAGTGATTCCCAAAGTGGGGTCCGCGATGGTGTTTCAGGGGGTCCGCAGGCGAAGAAATAGAATATCTCGTAATTTTATCAAATTACATATCTTCTAAAGCAGCTTCACTGTTCACATTAAGGAGTAAACTCTGTTTGTTACCATTGATATTGTTATTTTGTCTATTGAATTTAATACATTTGAATCAAAGTATTTATTTAGTTTTTTTTTCAAAACCCAGAGGGGGTCCGCGAAATTTAAATTTTTTTCAAGGGGTCCGCGGAGTGAAAAGTTTGGGAACCACTGCTTTAGATAAATAATATAATTTTTGTATAAAACTTAATAAGGTGGATTTCTCCAAGCGTGGGATGATATGTTTTAGGTCTATGTAAAAATTGAATTGTGAGCAAAAGATCTGTGGTCATTGTCATAATTCAATAATAAAATATATTGCAGGTTATAAATAAATTAAAATAATATTATTCTATAATTAGAACCTTTTCACACTTGGTCACTTGTGAGGGTCACAGGAGAAGAAGCATTGGATTCAATGGGAGCATTCACACTGGGTCACTTGTGACGGTCACCGCATTGCAAGTTAAAGCTTGAATTAAAACTTGACATCAGCGACCATTAGACAGCGGCTGCTGCAATAGGTTTTGTCAAAAATTACAATTATGTTAGTCTCTAACATATTCATCACCTTCATTCAAAAACATTTCGTTTGTACTGTACAGTGCTGTATCTAAAAGCCAATTAGTTAACCATCTCTTGAACTCATTTACTGGAAGATTAAGTATGTCTGTAGGTACCCAATTTATGCCCTGTCTCACATGTTAAATTAATTATGAAAGATGATATCATTCAGAAATGGAATGAACAATGGCGGAACAACGATAAAGGTGTTCTGACAAAAGAACTGTATTTTCCTACGGTTTTTGATAGATTGAAGTGCAAATTGCTGACACCCAATTTTGTTTTGACTCAGTTTTTGACTGGACATGGTGGTTTTACAGAATATCTACATAGATTCCATCTTAAACCTAGCCCGGAATGCATCTGTGGAGAAGATACCCAAAATGTCACACATATAGGCCTACTATTCGACTGTCCACTATTTCATAGTGAGAGATACGAACTTAGATTGTTGTTGGAATCTGTGGACTGCACACTTTCTAAGCCACTCACAGATGTTTTAGTAAACCGTAAATCATATAAATACTTTATATCATAGTTAAATACAATATTTCCAAAGATAAAATTGTACCAGTAGTTAAGTTCTATAGTTAGAAATGTATATCAGATACTGTATCAGCAACTAAGTTAACTATTAGCGTATGTTGTTAACCATTTCATACACTATTTCTAAATTTATATATCTGTTAAAACTAGACTTTAACCAAATAGTGTTAGTCATATCATGTTAAATTGTTAGCCATCTCATTACTCAATACTTTTGTACTTATATTATTTTAATATTTAGATATGTTAAATGATTATTAATAACTATAACCTTAATATACCTTCGGGTAAAATAAGGTTAAAACTTGGATAATAAATAATAAATAATAATACCCAATTTAGGATTTTTTCACCAAGACCTATATAAGAATTCTTACATTTTGATAGTCTGAAAGGACATCTATCAATTTTATCTGCTCCTCTGGTTTGATATTGGTGTACATCACTGCGCTTCTTGAAGATTGATATATTTTCTCTACACCACACTGCTACACTTAAAATACATATAGAGACTCGGCACTGTCAATATTCTACCCTGTATGAAGTACCTTTTGCAACTTTCTCTTGGACCAAGACGCTTTCAAACTATTTCATCTCATCATAACCTAAACACTCGGTCCAGGCAATATCATATTCTCGCAATACCTAAACATCATACATCTCTTTACTCATCATCGTTTACTACTTCAGTCATCCGAATGTGGAATTCTTTACCATCTCACATCAAGGACTGCCGGTCACTGTCAACCTTCAGATCGCATTTATCAGCAGCATTTACGTAGGCCTAGTACTTAATAATCTTTTTCATGCCCTATGTTAATTTCAGTTTCTATCACTTAATGCTTTTATATAACTCAATCATATTTGTAACAATTAATTTCTTTTTATCATTTAATGTATCTTAATGTATCTTAATTATTCAAGTATATATGTTCTAATTGTTTCTTTGTATTTAATGTTCGTTTCTTGTATTCATGTAGGCCTATATCAGTTCTTTTTTAATTTATTTTTAATCATTATTATTGTTAACATTATGTATTTCATGTTTTTGCCCTGGCTGAGTGGTAGAGAAGGCCTTATGGCCTTAACTCCGCCAGGTTAAATAAATAAACAAATAAAAATAAATAAAATAAATAAAGAATCCTTATTGCTCTCTTTTGCTTAATAAACACTTCCTTAGTAGAGGATGCATGTCCCCAGATTCCTATGCTATAAATGAGGTGACAATGAAAAAAAGCAAAATACGCTAGACGTAAACAGTTACTGTTAACAATTTGCTTGAGTCTACTCAAGAGATAGATAACTATAGACAACTTGATACATAGTTTCTGAGTGTGCGCTTTCCAGTCCAGTTTTGCGTCCATGTAAATACCTAAAAGTTTAACACTGTCATTCTCATTAATACCATTGTCTCTAATCAGACCAAAATTATAATGAACTAGCTTAAAAGACCCGGCGTCGCCTGGGTTTTTTATTTTGTAATTGGAAATGAACTTATGAAGGACTTTCGATTTTTAAATTCTAGGTCCTTATATAGGTATTTATAATCTGAAATAGGAAGAACGACTTATTACACTGGAACTATTCCCTCAGAAAACGCTTGATATAGTTTTTTATGGCTCATAGAGGATGTAGAATTCTGCATCGCATCGCTTGTACACAGCAAGCCTGGTAAGGGTTCAAATAAGAAGAAAAAGAAATTCCTGTAACATAAAATTGTAATACAGAGGCGGAAAATTTTATTTCTCCCTCTCATATTACCATAAATCTGTTTTGGGGATGAAATTAAACAGAAAGCAATATTACTTTCATACTTCTCTCTCCAAAAACCTGCGATATAATAATAACTTATACCATATTACCATACCTCGTATTGTTTTCTCTATGTCCAGGGTAGAGAAAAGTTATGTGACTGCATTATTTTCGTGGATTACATTATTTAATATTTATTTATAACATGAATTATAAATTGATACCTTCTCTTATTTGTCAAACTTGCATTTTTTTTCCAAAGCCATCTGATGCCATTAGCAACAATATGTTCTGTGATTTGGGTTTTATAATTCTGTGTAAAAAGGGATTAGGTATTCTCAAAACATTTAATTTTTGGCATTTAAAATCAAAATTTGGCAAAATCCTTTCTTAGTGAGCACCTACATTATGAAACGAAGGTACTGTCAAAATTCCAAGTCTCTACCTGTTATAGTTTAGGCTCTACGTTAATTCCTGTCAGTCAGTCAGTCAGGACAAAGCCTTTTATATATATAGAGATTGTCTTATCATTATTAAGTTTAAGACCATTGCTGACAAACCACTTTTGAGCCATATCAAACATAGTTTTGGCCTGATTGTCAACAACATCATAGGAAACTGCATACATGTATACATACAAATCAGTTGTATAATCGAGCTCAGCGAAACTAGTTATCCAGCCAAGAGTTTAGATTTGGTTAATACTGAAGATTTTATAGCTGAAGTGGAATGTCGACCTGCCATTTGGGATGTCAAAAGCTATTAGAAATTGTTTTATCATGTAGCTACTATTGGCAATACTAGCGGTGACCGTCACAAGTGACCCAGTGTAAAAAGGCCAGAAGTGACAAGTTGTAAAATAAACACTCACTGAGTAAGTTATTTCATTAGGGGGTTGGTATGATGTTTTAAAGAAGACAAAAATCTTTCTTGCATACAATGATCTCCAAGGGAAAGGTGCCAGCACGTTATACCGTTTATTTAGGATAGGCTACCACCAGATGTCTCTCTCGTTCTCTTCTCTTTCTTCCCTTTCGCACATATAACTTCCATTTCATTCATTTTATCCACTACAAATACTGTTAATACTACTACTATTATCGTGTATCTATTAATAATTTACAACTCAAAATAACTTAACTATTTTGGCAATAAAAAATTGGTCCAAAAACCAGATACCGACAGTTTGAATGTTTTTCATAAAACACAAACGTAAGCCTACACAATATATAGTTTCGCTCAAAACATTATGTACTACCTCCATTTCTTCCCATTCATTCAAAGTCTGCAATTCTTTACCATAGCGAAGGATTATTTCAATAGGCCTATTACATCTCTTAAAGGCTTTCCGTAATAAAAACATGTTTGAGGTGCGCATCGTCGCCAGAGCCTGTTATTACCAGGCTTGTTTACCAGGCAGAGCCTTTTCTTTGTTGTAGACCAAGAACTTCTGAAATCCTTGTGTGATTACCGAAGAGACGAATACCATAAAGCAAAATGCTATTGAGAAAGCTAGGCCTAGTAAGCATTTTTTAATTAAATTTTAGGGACTAAATTAAGTATTCGCTCGCTTTGTACAAAATTGATGATGAGACATTAATTAACAAAACTTTTAAAAAATCTAATCTCACATATAGCCTACCTGTTAAGAATTGCACTATCGAGATTATAATATAAATAAAATTATGACATAGGCTATTCTTCTCACATTGTTCATACCTAAACAATGCGGTAGTTGTCAAGGGCACTGAAACCAATTGGGAAAATGTTTACTGTGCGGTCCAGCATTGGTCTTTAAACATGAGAGCATCTTAGAAGAACTCAACGCTCAGCGTCCAAGTACTGGCGCGATACAGTAAGGATAGCTGCAGCAAGGCGGTGTCTATAGAGCTGGGTGGATCCAGTGATGCCGCATGGTCCGCTGTCGGGTGACACAGCTGGTTCCAGACCCGGGCTGTTGAGACACAGACGGGTCGAAAAAAAATTCAAATATACTTAACCTGTGTCAGACACTGCCGCAGTGTTACCATGAAAACGTCAAACGTATCTAGTAACCTATATTGAAATTAAATACAATATTTATTTTAAATTTGCATATTACATTTGTTGAGGAATGAGATGTGGGATTACCTATGGCTATTGAATTATTTTGACAACTTTTCAAAATGCCAGATCTATATCGGTTGATCTTGTAACTCAATCCTTCGCAATCTACGTATCTGTAACTTATGTAAGAGAGTCGCGATTAAATGAAGCGCTCAGACAATTTACACGCATGTGTGAGAGAATGGTCTCTGTACTTACAAAAAAATTGAATGGGAGAGAAAATGGAAAGCGCTGAATAGCCTGCTTCCTGTTAGCCTACAGTGTTTGTGAAGTAATGAAAATCCGAATCAGGCGTTCGCTCTCACAGCAGGCAGGAAGATGCCTCTTTTCTGTTAACAGCTTTACTCTATTACAGAAAATTCAATTATCATTCTACTGATTCGACAGAGTTCACGAGTTTTCAGTTATGAGTGTACTGAATAGTATATTCGCTCTAAATTGCGTGGGAATAACAGACAATTACATTTTGAAAGTGAATATAACGCACCTCCAACAAATTGCCGGCTATCAGTTCTTCTTCCATTATACATACCTACTCACTTACCCAATGGAAAAAGACAATTTCTAAGCAAGCCAAAGGAATATTATCTATTTTATAGAACCCGGAGGTTTATTGCCGCGCTTATGTGAGCCCGCCATTCAACCCTATTCTGTGCTAACTCCATCCAATCATCCCTCGCAAATCCTACTTCCCTTAAATCTATCCTAATAGGCCTATTGTCCTCCCACCTACGTCTAGGTCTTCCAAGTGGTATTTTCCCTTCGGGTCTCCCAGTCAATATATTTTATATATGTCTTTCGTCCCCCATGCGTGCAACATTTCCAGCCCATTTCATCGTCCGTGATTTAATTACCCTAACTATATCCGTTGAAGAGAACAGGTTATGAAGCTCGTCGTTATGCAGTTTTTTCCAGGTCGTTTTCATCTCTCTTAGGTCCTAATATTTTCCTGAGTAGGCCTACTATAGGCCTTATTACTCAGGAAAATATTCGGACCTAAGAGAGATGAAAACGACCTGGAAAAAACTGCATAATCCCACAGAACTAGTTCATCTGTGGGGTTATTCTAGAGCTATCCTCCACTGTGAGAGGCCATTGCCCGTTTGGGATTCTTCATGGCTATTATTTAATACTGTATAGGACTACATTTTTATTCTTTATCTTAACTGTATCCTATGGGAAACAATAGTTTATCTTCAATTTCTAATAAATTGATGGAAAAATAGATTGGAAGAAAAGATTTAGAGTGCCTAGACTATGGGTCGGTCCGCCGGCGAGATCTTGTGGTTAGCGTCGCTGACTGCAGATCCGTCGACCCGGATTCGTTCCCCGGTACCTCCTTGGATTTTTCTGAGGTAGGGAGGTCTGGTAGGGGTGCACTCAGCCTCGTGATTCAAATTGAGGGGCTATTTGATAGAGAAGTAGCGGCTGCGGTCATGAAAACCACCATTAACGGCCGTGGGTGTCGGCATGCTGACCACATGCCCCCCCAATTCTGCCATCTGCCACGGTAGACGACGCAGTGGTCGGGTGGTAGGCCAAATCCTTCCAGGGATGTAGCGCCACGGAGTTTAGTTTTTTTAGACTATGGGTCGAGTTAACTGTTTTCTTTGCAGAGAGGCATGGGTTTATAATAGGTATGAGTTTTCATTGCCTGAGTGTTATGTAGCAGAATGTTCAAGAAGAAGAAGTTGGTGCTGTACATGATCACGTAGCCACCTGCCCCATGTCGTGATGATACAGGGCCCAACCCTTGTTATAACACATGCAGAGTGGCTCTAGGGATGAATACCTAAGCACAGTTTCCAGTACTTTAATTGAAGCCTGACTCGCCCCCCCCCCCCCCATCCTTGCGTCTGACAATTCATCTGTATAACAATCTATGCACTGCTTTTCCCTCTGAGTAATACAAACTCAAACTTAAATGTACCATTATTAAGTGCCAGTATGGTACTTAATGAGATTGTGTGGTGGTCGGGAAATGTCTGCCCGTCCGTCTGTGTGTGTGTGTACGTGCGATAACTCGAAAACGCTTTATCAGATTTTCATGAACCTTGGTACACGCATTTATAACGTCCATGTGAAGAAGCCTATTGATAATGGACAAAATCGGTTTACTGGTACCGGAGTAATGCCCAATTTAGCGCCTATTTTATGGTAATACAGTATTTTAGAAAGAATTTGTCAAAGGCAAATCAGTCATCATGACAACATATTGTTTTACAGTGAAAGTGCTTAGTGCTTTAGAAGTTTCAATACAGTTAGCTATGACATATTCCTTCACATATGCTTATCAAACTGGACCGTTAAACTGAGCGAGGTGGCCGAGATGGTAGCGTCTTAAACTCTTATTCCGGATGTTTTTTAATTTTTTTTTTTAATTTTTATGCGAGTGTGCGATTGTCAAGATATCACAAATCTGTATAGTTCTACTGATGCTGGATGATTTTAATCTGACTTTTAAAAAAAATAGACTTTTTTCTTCCATAAGCCCTGCTTAATGAACCAATCTGGAGTATAACTCGGAAATCGATTAAAAAGAAACTTATTTTCTGCATATCATAATTGCAACTATCACTGATTAAACAGAAGAATTCTGGCACTTTGTTACATCAGTTTACCAGATTTTATTTACTACCAAGTTTGTTTGTTTGTTTGTAGGTCTGTGCCTATCTACTGACAATCTTAAATCAAATGTTTTAGAGGAGACATAATGCCTTTTTACATAGACTTATCAAATCCAAATAAAATTCCGTGTATTGTTGGCAGTGGTCACAGGTAGCTTTGGAAATAAATTATACGGGACTTTGACAAATTAGAGAAGCTATCGATATAATACACTGGGGTAAATAAATAATAAAATCCACGAAAATAATGCACAATGTGATGCAGTCACATAACTTTCTCTGCCCTGGACATAGAGAATACCATTTTGTCACCAGGGCCGCCACATCTCGGGGTCAGGCCCAGGGCGATGTACTGGTCGCGGGCCCCTCAACCTTGCCGCCGACCATCCTCATTCAGACAGTTTGTGTTCTGTGGTTGTCTCTTCCCTTCTCCATTGGAGCTTTCTTCTCGTTACTCGTGTAACAGAGCATTTGGGTCTGGTCGACAACGCTGATTTCTTCCGCGCGGGGTGTTCACGCCTGGTATACGGGCCCTGGCTTGGATACCACCGCTCCCATTGGCTGGCACCGGCCTTGCTCGTGATTGGTCCTACGCGAACACTGCAGCCAACGTTTCATTCAGCGCGCTTTATCAAACATTTACAGTTTTCCATAAAAATATGTCACATCACCGGGATCCAGCGGGCCCCTTTGGAGCCCGGGCCTGGGTCCCTTGGGTCCGGCAGCACCCCCCATGTGGCGGCCCTGTTTGTCACTCATATTTTGATATAGGCTAGAATAAGAGTTCGTATTGCAGGGACAGCATTTTCAGCTGTTTCAGTCTGAGTGTGTGCCAACGAGTATGACATATTAGAAGTCGGTAAAAAAATCTGATGTGAAAGTCACATAACTTCCTCTGCCCAAAAAAAAAGTTAGCAGTATTCACATATCCTTTTACAGAATCGCAAGACACAATTTTACGCTATTATTATCCTATAAATACCTAAATTTTTACAAACAGTGGGTGAACAGTGGGTGGCCTGTAACTACCCTCAGAGAATTTTTTCGAAAAAAAGTTTCAAATAAAAGTTTTAGCTCTCAGTAAAAGGAACACATGTGCAAATTTTAAAGAAAATCGTTAGAGCCGTTTTCGAGAAAATCGCGAAAAACGAAAATTTCTTCATGTAAAGTCCCCTTAAAAATAAGAGAAATTTGTCGCCAATCTTCGAATCACATCTTCAGAAGGTACCTGACCCAAATACGAAATTTTGTTTTCATACGATTCTCCGTTTCGGAGCTAGCCTGTTCACAAACTTCCACACAGACAGACAGACACACACACACACAGACACACACACACACAGACACACACACAGACATGTTTCCAAAAATAGTATTTTTGGATTCAGGGGGCCTTGAAACGTGTATATATGCCAAAACTCAACTTCGAATTTTAGGGTCGAAACCTCTACTATAGTACCTATGGTACGGGCAGAGGAAGTAAAAATTCTATCCACGGATAAGTTATTCTTAGCTGTAGGCTTTGTATTTTTAGCTGAGAAATATGGGTGTTTATCACAGCCAGGCTTGCCAGACGTCCCGGTTTTCAGATAAAATCCCGATGTCCCGACCGGTTTACTTCACGTCCCGGTAAAAATTAAATTAAATTTTCTAGATGACCAAAAAAGTTCTAGCCAATGAAAAGAACGTGTAAATATTGTTCACATTTTTATTCCTCATTCAAAGTGTTTCTTCTTACTTAAGTAACTTTTAAATATTAACATGTTAGAAATAAAATGTTTAAATTTATATTGTTATGTCATTTATTACAACCCCTGGTTTATGTTCCTAATCAGTAACCACTTATTCATAGCATTGAGAATAAACTACCCTCTAAAACACTCTAAAAACCCGCCATGGTTGTGTACCCTTGAATACCCGCGACGCGAGGGGGCATTCCGGTGTCCCGGTTGAACATTTCAGAAATCTGGCAAGCCTAATCATAGGCCCTAAGCATGTACGAGCAGACAACATAGGATGAAACATTTATGTAAAAAGATGTCAGTGTTAATAAATATGTTTTAATTATTTTTCTGTTAAATAATTAATTTAAACAAAACATCTTGCAGTTGTGTAAATAATCGCGGGCGAAGCCGCGGACACCTGCTAGTATTCTAATAAATAGACTGGGATTTAGGCTCTAAAAGAATTATTTTTAGGCACCTAAAATAGGCTTTTAAAACAAGTAAATAGGCTTATAAAAAAGAAAACAGGCACTTAAAACATACTTTAAAAATGTGTAAATAGATAGAAAATAGACATTAAAATATTACAATTTACACTTAAACTATCACATGGTCTTTTTTTACAACAAGAAACATGGTATACCTATTCTTAACAGAATTAACTGCAAAATTAGTCATCACGAACTATATTCACTTAAACAGTTGTTCTTCACTGGTGACTTGACACAGTAGTCCTTCCTCCTTAATCCTCCCCCTCCCCCGTCAGTCAGCATTCCTTTAGCGACAATTGTTTGGAATAATAAAGTTTCTGTGAAAACCCCACCTCTGCTGTTCTGATTTTCATTGAGGGACGTCCATTATAAGACTGTAAAAAGTACAGAAGTTGAATTTTATTTTAAATGTAAAAAATAGGCATTTTAGGTACTAAAATAGTAAAATAGGCTCTAAAGGTCAAAATTTCATTTTAGGGCTCTGTAAATCTCTATAAATGTAAGTGATTTATCATGAAATGTCCACATATTTAAAAATTTTCGTGTTATTTCATAAGGAACAAATTAGGCATTAGCCTTAAAATCCCAGGTCTACTAATAAATAATAGACCTTGCATTTCTAAATGCAGAACATAGGAAGTTATTATCCTGAGTGGAATGCGATAACCTTCCTTAACACCCACAATGTACTTTCAAATGTATGAATATGGCTAACAGGGTTACCTGCATTTTATAGCAGATCCTTGTGTTTTGCATACAGACCCAGAAGCTTACCTCATTATTACCCTAGTTTAGGTTACTTTCCTTTACCAATCTCGTCCACCTGCGAGGTTCAATAGATAACATCACTATTATCTTCCCCATCTAATGTTTGCTTTGATGTAGGACAAGATTCTGAACCCGGTAGTCTTGTCACTAGACCGGAACTTGACTCTAATGCAAGTTGCTTACGACTTTATTGTGGGTACGATTTTGATATTAATGTTTCTAACATTAATAATAATCATGGCCTGGATATTGATGACTAGGGACCGGATTCTTAGGTTTTTACCTATTTCTTTCCTTACTTCCAAAACAAAAAGCGCTCGTACACTTTTTCGAATCATGTCCATAGGATTCACCCACATTAATTCTGTGGCACCTAAAAATACCTAAATGGGGTATAAAAACCTAAATATACCTAAACGGGATATAAAACCTAAAATATCTAATTTAGGCTCCTTTTTTGTTTGTCAGTTGAGAAATCTATATTTTGCGGGGAGAGAATAATTTTTGTCGGGTAGAAATTAATACCACCAGCGTTTCATTCAACCAATTGTCGTCTAGGATGGACAGTATCAAGAGAGGAAAAGAGCACCGGCGTATTCCTTTTAAAATAGGCCTATTCGGACGAACAACCATTGTTGCCGTGTACTGCCCTGTTATTCATACTGAGTGGTCACACTGTGAGTTTTAAGAAGACGTGTTAATTATGCCGAAACAAATGAAATCGAGTTTATTACGGCAGTGGATTGGCGACGATCTGAGTTTCACTACAGATGGCAAAGTAATATTTTGTCAAGCCTGCCAGAAACACGTATTATTTACCTTTCTTGAAAAGGGGGAAGTTTTCGTCCCTAGTTGATCTGTTGTGTGGTTAGCATGCGTAACAACCGAAAAAAATGAAAATAATCAGTTTCACATTATCCACATCCAACCATAAAGTATTTTACTCACTAAATTAGAAGCATCGGATTCGAATCCTGAGAAGGGTAGTGTCTAGATACAGTATTAACTATTAACTAAGAGATAACAGGAAGAACTTCACAGTTGAGAATCTTGAAAGATATTTAGTGATATACTGTAAACAGGAAATGTGAGGCAATCTTATTTTCACTGCTTCTTTTGATTGTTTGTGCTTCTTTCTTCAATTGTATAATATTGTCTTAATGCAAGTTTACACAAATTTAAGTCAATTTTGTTAAGTTAAACTTTACCAGTATTATGTAGTCATTCCTATGTAGTACATTCAAATTTATTAAACCAATTATTCTGCTTGAAAACGATATTTTGGACAAAAAACCTAAAAAAAACTATTTCACCTAATGGAAAACCTAAAACAGTGTTTTTAAAAACCTATAAATCCGGTCCCTATTGATGACCTAATAGCTATTTATGTATCAAGTACGCATCTAGTATAGTGGCCGAGGCGTAAGCCCGGCCTTACAGGACCGCGAACTGTCGGGGAAGGGAGTTTCTGTGGTTCACATACATACTTTTTTGGCCAGAAAAGGATATGGACGGCCTTCCCGACATGAGTGATTATATTTATTCTGTGTATAATGAAATCTTCTGTCCAGAAATCTAAAAATACAAATTTATAAGACAGTTATCCTGCCGGTTGTATTATATGGATGTGAGACATGGTCGCTTACTCTTCAGAAAGAACATAATCTAAGAATATTTGAAAACAGAGTGCTTAGGAAAATATTTGGGCCTAAGAGAGGCCCGAAGGGAAAAGACCACTTGGAAGACCTAGACGTAGGTGGGGGGACAATATTAGGATAGATTTAAGGGAAATAGAATTTGAAATGGGTGGTTGGATGGAGTTAGCACAGAATAGGGTTGAATGGTGGACTCAGGTAAGCACGGCAATGAACCATCGGGTTCCATAAAATAGATAGTATTTCTTTAGCTCGCTGAGCAACTGTCTATTGCCATTGAGTAAGTAAGTATATTTAAGGTCGCTTAGTGTTCGACTACCCCTGATATTTGTGCGGGTAAGCTTTAATTTGTACCTTTCTTTTGTAGAGGGTAATAGAAATCTTTGTTTTAGGCTGTACCGGTACGTAAAGTTGTTACAGTTTTTGTTTTAGACTCAATTCTAGTGTTTGTATGTCCCAGAAACAACTGTCGCTTCCTGCTCATGATTTATAAGGCGCTAATGTGCGACGTGCCGGTTTGTCTGCTCTAACATTAATGATGTAACTTTTACTTGCTGTAATTTATGATATCAAGGTCATTTGTATGAAGATGGCAGGGAAATTCGCGCTGCTGCAGGTGTGCCAACCTTAATTAGCGTGTGCCCGTGGGATGTGGAGGTGTTTATGACACGCGTGTTCGCCGGCGAGCTCAGCTGTTACAATGCGGAGAAATTCCATAATGGTTTAGGAAGCAAATATTTTATATAATTTTTGAAGTGAAACTTCTTTAGCCGCGCTAGGAGTAAATCGAGAGCTAACACCAACTTGCGTTACGGACAAAATCGTCACGAAATTAGTGAGGCTGCACAGAAAACAATCAACTCAATGATTAGGCTTATCCAAAATTTAAAAAATCCAAAAATCCAAAATTAAAAAATCAAAATACCCAAAATTAAAAAATACAAAAATACAAAATTAAAAAAATAAAAAATCGAAAATAAAAAAAATAAAAAATCGAAAATTAAAAAATTAAAATTTTTTAAAATATCGAAAATCAAAATAAAAAATCCAAAATTAAAAATCCAAAATTTAAAAAATTAAAAAAAATTAAAAATAAAAATCGAAAATACATAATTTTAAAATCTAAAAATCCAAATAAAAGATCGAAAATCTAAACTTAAAAACCCCAAAAATAAAAAATAAAAGATCCAAAATTTTAAAAATCCGCAATTAAAAAACAAACATTTCCAGGATTTAAAAAATTAAAAGATAAAAAAATTTAAAAACCCGAAAATCCAAAATGAAAAAAGTCCAAAAACCCATTAAAAAGTTCAACAATCCAAAATTGAAAAAGTTCAAAAATTAAAACAAGTTTCACTTATGTCGCGTGGCGTTAAAACAAGTTTCACTTCTTTCGCGTGTCGTTCCACGCATACTTTTTGTTTGTTTGTTTGTTTGGACTATTACCAATATAGGCCTGTTAAAGGCAGTATGGTTTTCGTTATGAGCCTACCAGAGGAATACTTTTTTTCTTGTACTTTCTTTCATGTCATAGTTTGAATATATCTTCACCTGTATCATAGGTACTACACCTACAGGTAGAGGAAGTATGTGATCGACCAAGAGTCGAATGGGAATAAAATTCAGTCTAAGCGTCCACAGAACACCGGCACCCATTCCATACTGCCACTGTGTAGGGATTTGAACCACTGTGCGACAACCTTAGCCTCTTAGCCGAACTTCTGCAGGAGATTTGCTAGGAGGTGTTTAAAAATTTACCCTAAAGCCCGGACCTCGCTCCTAGTGATTTCCATCTTTTTTTACACCTCAAGAAATGACAATGAATGACAGCGAATGACGGAGAGAAGGAGATGTTTGTTACACAGTGGTTCAAATCCCTGACGGCAGACTTGTACGACACAGGTTTTCAAACGTTGGTCCCTCGGTATGACAAATGTCTCAATTCTGGTGTAAATATGTTAAAAATAGCTGAATGCTGGCTGTGTCTCTTTCAATAACTAATTACTTGAAATTGTGTTTAGTTTCTATAAATGGACCCAGGAAAACTTAATTTGTGGACGTCCCTCGTACTTTCTTACCCATAAGAAGGACGTGTAACCAGCTAGCAAATAGTCTATATAAACATAAATAAATAATAACTAGGGTGCGGCTTTATATGACCTGAAAAATAGGATATATCCATGCATTTCTTACTTAAAAAACATTAAAATATGACCAATAAAATTTAAAATATGGCTTTGCCATTTAAGCCTACACATTGTGTATATTTTTTTAAGTTTCATTACAATACATTTTATTAAAATATAGTGTTAATTATTTAAAATATCTGTAAATTCTCAAAAAGTATCATTATAATGCAAAATTTACAAAATATGAAAGGAAACTTCAAAATTTCTTTAATATGCACACAAATATGCCAAAAATGCATATTCATATTGAATATGCTACAATAGTTGAAAATTTCCTAAATATGCAGTTATATGCACAATAAAAGCCGTTCTATTTTCACCAGGAAGCTTGGAATCTGGTTTAAATTAGTCGGAAACCTGAAATAATGCAAAGGGGAAAAATATGACATGTCATAGAAATCCGCCCCCTAATAATAACTAAGATACCCTAAAATCCTGAAAATTTGCTTCCCTTCCGCTGAGCGTAGTTTAGAAAGTTATGAATAAAGAACTGGTATGCTACCTGTTTGTTATTATAAACCAATGAACAGTCACTAACGATAGAGGTAAAGTGTAATCCAGCAGCGAATTATGACCTTAATGCATTTTTGTATTCAGCACATTGATCTGAAACACTAAAAAGAAGTGGAGAGAAAAATAATTGGAAAAAACACTAAGCCCTAGCCACAAGGTGTAATTTTCGGTTGCTCACTGTTCTAGATGTTCACGCATAATTAGGGCCACAATTTGATTTCCCTGGAGTGGATGTAGGGCATTTGCATCTGAATTTCAAGTGTTAATTCTTCACATCACGCACATAGGCTACATAAAAACGTTTAATAGGATCAGTGAGTTACTAACTCCATCTTAATGCTTATCAATCTTCAGCTGCTAGCACGCAATCTTTAAGGAATAATGCCTAGTGTTTCTTTTATTTATTTCCTTTCCATAAACAAGTAGGCCTACACTTTATTATGTACAGGATACCCCAAAGTAAAATCTATATAATAAGACGAAGTGGTTGTCTGTCTGTATGCGATGTCCAGCGAAATGTATTACATGCAGAGATCTGAAATTTTGAACATGATGGACTGAAGGGTGGGCGAATGCACCTCGAAGCCGGATTTTTTATTTTCGCTTTCGTTCGCGAGTTATGAGTGAAAAACGGGCAGAAAACGTGCATTTTTTGCACTTTCGAAGCATCAGTTTTCAGTAATACATTTCAATCGTCAAATCAATTGCAGGTGGCTTTGCCTATTTTTGTCATACCTTAGAAATAAAAGCATCGCGATCGCTTTAATTTTGTAAGCCCGTCCTGGTCGATTCATTTGTTTATAGTGTCATGGCACGCAGACATCTGAAATTTTTCAACATAGACGGAAGAGGGATAATGAATACAGGCCTAAAGAGGCAAACATTGATCGATTTGGTCGGAACTCACTATGCAAGGGTTTTCTAGACCAGGGAACTCGAATCTGAGGTCTTTTTCCCAGCTGACGCTTTCTAATCGTAGAATTCACTTTAAAGCCGGATTTTTAGCCGTTTCATTGATTATTAATCGTTTAGTTTAATCCTATGAATGTTTCACGTGCAAGTGTTAATAAATATAATGTTTTAATTATTTTGCTCTTAATTCTTAATCATCGAGTTAATTGTCGCGAGCGATGCTGCGGACACCTGCTAGCGCAAACTAAAAGATAGTCGATGCTTAAATACTTCCGAACACAGATATAAAAAGTGCGTAAAATTTGCCATAGCCTGCCGATTTGCATTTGCAGTAGCCTATATTCTTTTCACTTTTTTCTTTCGAATTTCGGAGGAGGATATATCCCCTCGATCCCCCCCCCCCCCTCTGGGTCCGCCACTGAAGCCAAGGGACGTGCAGTAGCTGTGTTTCTTGAGGGGTACTTGACATTAAGCTCACCATGTAATATTATCGAAGGAGTCCTCATACCATGTTGTTGCGGCTTCCTTTGTAGGTGAAGTGATGGCTTGCATACTGATGCATAGCCCTTACAGCTTGTCCTTGTGCCTGTGTCATTATATGTCATAAATTATTATTAATAAACCTACTTACTGCCTGTAGATTAATCTTTTTAGCCTTTCGTGAATGCCTGTAATTCATATAAACTTCCTACGGCAGCAGTAGGTGCATTTTGTGTTCCAGCTTAATATTTAAAAAAAAAGTAATTAATTTTGAGGTTACTTGTAGTCACGCATAATGTACAGGACACAAGATTTTGCCTTAAATTTATTACAAAATAACGGAAAATTACTCGAAAGGTAATAAAAAATGCATGTAAAATGTACAGAATAGGATACAAGAAATAAATTATGCACATTGTCATTATGTCAACTGTTTTCTTTGCAGTCCGGCACAGAATAATAATTGAATATCCCACATTTAAGGGACATTCTATTTAAGCACCTACCCATGACATTTTCGGGTACTATATAGCCTACTCGCTAAATTAAAAAATATGGTATAACTTGACATTATTGAAGTCATTATAGTGAAATTTAGTTTATTGTGAACTTTTTTTTTTTAAATTTAAATTATAGATTCTTCTACATAATAGATTTTAACCAATACTAATAGTAGGCCTAGATTTTAGCTTGTTTTATTTTGACAAGGTATTGGTTTTAATTAATGTACACTATATAATTGAAGTATTCTGCTGTTCATTTGTCATGAAAACCTAGGCACTGATATCTTGTCACAATTTAGACTGTTTGAGGGAGTAAGGTGGCACCAATTGATTGCATTATGACATTTATTGTATTTATATTTGTTCATCAGCTGAGTATTGGAATGTACTAACTCTTTTTTGTTGTTGCAAGAAGTGAGATAATTTGTACCGTATTTCCAACTCTTAGTTTAGATATGCTTCATACGAATATGCATAGACCCATAGGCGTACCGAGGGGGGGTTTTGGGGGGTTTGAACCCCCCCGCCCCCCATTGATTAAAAAAAGGAAAATTGTAGGCTATAATTTTTTAAGTATGCCCATAAATTACTTAATACAAGTATAAAGCGTGGGAAGCTTAAAACTCGTTATTTTGCATCTTAATTTTTAAAATTTTCCGGGGGAAGACCCCCGGAAGCTTAAAACTCGTTATTTTGCATCTTAATTTTTTAAATTTTCCGGGAAGGACCCCCGGACCCCCCTCTCCAGACCCCGCGGATGTTATAACCCCCCCATATGGTCGGCCTGGTTACGCCTATGCATAGACCTACTGGGAAATCAACCATCTCTGAGACGTTAAATATGAGAAACCTCAGTATTAACCTTCTTCTTCGTTTTTCAGACTTACCTTGAGGGATACGTTAGCTCCGTTACTCAGGTGACGATATTTCAAAACTAACTTTGGGATAATAGCCTATTAATTATGGAAAACATACGTATTTTTATGGGTGGCGATCATTCCATACAAAGTATATCTATGCCAGAAAGAAATGTCTAACCATAGCCAAGCTTATGTGTTTACATAAAATATGAAGTGTTTAGAAAGGATAAACGAATTAAGAGTACGCCGGATTTACTGCAGCAGCTATTTTAGGTGGATGCCAAAAATTCACTAAATGTTAGCTTACGCAATAGTGAATATGTAGCTAGGATATTGTCAAAGATGTTGCTCATCAGATCACGTATTAAGCAACATTATAAATTATATTATTGTGTACGTTTTACTTCCATTTTGAAATTTATTTATTTTAATATTAAGCTCGAACACAGAAAACGTATATTAAGTACCTACTGCTGCCGTAGTGAAGTTTAGTTGAATTACAGGCATACACGAAAGGCTAAAAATATTAATCTACAGGCAGTAAGTAGGTTTATTAATACTAATTTATGAGTTGTTATTCAAGGTCCTCATTTCCTGCAAGATATTCCATAAAAATCTGACAAAGTTTGAATTCCTTCCTTAGAGCATACCAACATAATTATGAATTAGTCCTAACCACGAACGGAGAGCCCTCAACTCGTGTAGAAACTTCCATTTAAATTCAGTGGCCAGTCTTTGAGTGCCTCCCTCGTGCGCTATATGAAGAGCATATTAACACACTTATGAATATTCCTGACCATAGAGCGCTGATGTAGACATGGGGTAGTCAGCAGCCGGGAGCCATGACGTGTTGATTTGCATAAATCCTACAAGAAATTCCAGTCATCACACACAAACCTGAGAAATAGCTAACCATTTATTAAGTAAGAATTCCTTAGCCCTGAGGCACACTCATGTAGCAGGAGCTTGTAAAAAATGCAGATTGGTTAAGAAACATGTTGGCCAAAATAATATTGTGACTCTCTTTGTATATCAGTTATATCAGTTTACATGATTTTATTAAGTGCCAGAACGGTACTTTCTGAGATTGTATGGTGGACGGGGAAATCTCTGTCCGCCTGTCTTGTCTGTGAGTCTGTACGCGCGATAACTGGAATACTCTTTATAAGATTTTCATTAAACTTGGTATACACACTTATAGCGTCCACGGGACGAAGCTTATTGATTTTGGGCCAAATCGGTTGACCGGTACCGGAATAATGACTAATTAACGGTCATATGATTTTTAAATGGCAAATCATCACTACACTATAAAGCCACGGAGGATTTAAGAAAATTAAAAATATTAAGTACCACTAATTAGTTACGTCGTGCAAAAAAATATTTTAAAATGTGGTTCTTCAATAAACTCCTATTGGCTAACGACTTTAAACAGCAAGAATTCACTCTTTCTCAACTATGATACAGGAAACTCAGAGCAAAGGAAGAGTAGAAGTTAGTGTGTTAGGTCGGAAGAAAAAATGCTACGCAATTTGTGGCTTAATGCGAATCTCCTTGTGCGTAGCAGAGAAGATGTGTGAATTCTTTGTGTGGAATAAGACAGTGTTTGTTGTACAAGCATTCAGACTGCTTTGAGATTCACAACATTCAGCAACTGCTCTGTGAGTGTTCATTAAGTTATCCTTGCATGATTCGGCGAACGAATACTGCAAAATTCATATTGAAGATTGCAGACAGTTCAAGCTGTGGAAAAGGGCTTGTTTGATTGTTCGGATGCAGGTGATAACAGTAAGTAGGCCTACTTCTAGCTTCTTACTTCAAGATGGCAGTTCTCAAATGAAAAGATTCTGAATTATTCGAATTATTGTTGAAAGTTCTAGAGATATAAAGAATCGTGTAAATAGCATTAAAATATTCCTTTTATAGCTTAAGTTTAAAAAGTGGTAAACTTTCTATACATTTAATCATAATCAGGGCCCGGATTCTGATGACCTAAAATTGTTTAAAAAATGACATAAAATGACCCTAAATTTTTAAGAAAATGACCCTAAATTTTAAAGAAAATGACTTAATAATTATAAAGAATTACCTAAAACTGATATTTTATTTATAAAAAAAATATTATTGTACACACAGAGTTATAGACTAATTTTCACATCATTGTAAAAACTGTAAATGCAGAAAGGATGCTGTAGGTCTAAAAACTTGGTTCTTTGTTCTTGATTGGAGCATCTGAGAAGAAAATTAAGAAAATTGATTTTAAAGTGGATCCTACAAAATGTTGCATTATAGTAACCTATTCATTTATTTACGTATTTAAATGCATGAAAATGACTAAATAAGGAAGAAAATGTCACGAAAATGACTAAATAATGACGTAAAATTGAAATAAATGCCCTAAAAATATAAAATGGCATAAAATGACAAAAAAACCTAATAAAAATGCATTTCTATAATCTAGAGGCCATGATTAGGTTTATTCTAAAAGTTAGCAATGTCTATGAAGCATCAATAAAAAGATGACATGTCATCAGAATCCGGGCCCTGATCATCATCATCATCATCATCACGGTTTTATTATGTATGTTTACATCTTCCGTATTCTCAATCTCCAAGCCTCTCTATCCTCAAATAGATTCTCAGAAATGTTTTTATCCTTCATGTCTTCTTGCATCCCATTAAATCATGTTTTCTTTGGTCTGTCTCTCTTCTTTCTGCCCGGAGGATTCCATCTGAAGATCTTCTTTCTCCTCCCCCATCCGTCTCACATGACCATACCACAAGAGTTGCTTTTCCTTAATTTCATCTGTTGTATTGTGTTGTACATCCATTTGTTCCCGAGTTGCTTCATTTCTAATTCTTTCCAGCCTAGAAGTTCTATCGTATTTGCTCTTCTCCAAAAACCAATTTGTTACTAATAATTTTCTTTCCCCTCTGTAATGGCCAAATTTCTGAACTATAGAATATTTCTTAACTGTAGAATCATAAATATACTCCATACATTTCAATCGATAGTAAATATGGACGAGAACATTGCAAAATGGTTAGTTGAACACTACAAGAAAATGTTACTTTAAAAAATGGCCACACTCGCCAGATGGTATATGGATTTATGACGTCCATGGGAAGAAGCCTATTGATATTGGACCAAATCGGTTGACTGGTACCGGAGTAATGCCCATTTTAGTGCCTATTTTATGATAATATATTAGAAAGAATTTATCAAATGCAAATCAGTTCTCATGGCAACATATTGTTTTACAGTGTTCATATACGGCAGCGTTTCTCAACCTTTTTGAACCCGAGGACCTCTAAAATGCCTAAAAATATTTACGGGCCCCTAATTTTACATCCCATTTTTAAATGAAGGCCTATATTCTTAATATTTGGGGTATTAGTTATAGGTCATTATAACGAAATATGTGAATAAATTTTACTTCTTTACTATCCACTTGCTTCATATTTTTTAATTATGTCTGCGGACCATCTGCACCATCTTCCCGGACCACCAGTGGTCCGCGGACCATAGGTTGAGAAACGCTGATATACGGCTTTGGAAGTTGCAATACAGTTAGTTTCGACAAATAACACTACTCACACATTCCTTCACATATGCTTATCAAACTAGACCTTTGTTCTACCCTTAGCTGCTTAATGAATTGATCTGGACTTAACTCGGAAATCGTTACGAAAATAACTTAGAGTCTGGATATCATAATTGCAATTAGGCTATCATTAATTAAACAAAAACATTCTGACACTTTGTTACATCAGTTTACCTGATTTTATTATTATTATTGTTGTTATTATTATTATTATTATTTTATTGTTCTGTAATCTACGCTTATATGCATTCGGTAATTAGATCGGGTTGCCTATTTCAAAATAAAAATTCCCTTTGTCTATTTATGTGTAGCTGACTTTAAATCTTATTCCAATTTAAATCACTAGTTTGTATCTATTACTCATCTGGATGTAACTTACAAGCAATGAATAAATTTGCTTTCTTAAAAGACTGCTGATAAATTGTTGCAGTTTATCATACACCTCCCGACCTTCAGCACATTGTTTATTAACTAACAAGCAATCACAACAAACCATTAACGCCACAACTACTTGCTTGATAAGGGGAAAATGGTTTGGCAGAAGTCAATGAATGCTAATATAGCAGGAAGGAAGGCGGGGACGTAATATTTCTCAATGATTTCTTTTACTCATCAAGTGGAGTCTTGTAATTAAAAACAAGTGGTTGAATATAATAAATTGCGTGAGTAAGGAGGACAGAGACCAGTCTAGACTGACGCCTGGCGCCTCTGCTGGCGTGCATCACATATTCATTGTTTCGTATGTAGGCTATGGTAGTGAGAGAAAGACGGGCAATTATGAGTTATTTTTGTTATGTGCAGTCTTTTTATGAGAGAAGTATTTATGACTTTATTTGAATAGTGAAAATAACGTATGATAAGTTTACACCGAACAATACTTAGAAGTGAAACTTCAGGAAATACAAAACTATTTTAACTTTTTTTTTCATTATGATGAAAGGTCCTTTGGGCAACTTGACAGACATATATATATATATATATATATATATATATATAAGAGGTTTTGTCCTGACTGACTTAATGACTGACAGAGAATCAACGTAGAGCCTGAACTATAATAGGTAGAGACTTTGAATTTTGGCAGTACCTTCCTTTCATAATGTAAGTGCTCACTAAGAAAGGACTTTGAAAAAAAAATTTAAATGCCAAAAGTCAAGTGTTTTAGAGGAGACATGATACTTTTTTACACAGAATTATCAAATTCAAATCGAATTCCATGTACAGTTCCCATGACAACAGTGTATTGTTGGCAGTGGTCACAGGTAACTATGGAGTGAATGGAACGGGACTTTCACAAATTAGAGAAGTTATCAATATAATTTATTGGTGTAAATAAATAAATAATGAAATCCACGAAAATAATGCACAATGAGATCCATAACTGTCTGGACATATAGAATACCGGTTTCTCACTTCACATTTTGATGTGAAATAAGAGGTCGTATTGCAGGGACAGCATTTTCAGTAGTTTCAATGTGCCAACGAGTATGCCATATCAGAAGTAGGCAAAAAATTCTATCCACTGATACGTTATTCATAGCTTTAGGCTTTGTATTTTTACTTGAGAAATATTTATGTTTTTCATAGGCCCTAAGCATGTAAAAGGAGACAAAATAGGATAGAACATTTATGTAAAATCGATGTCAGTGTTAATAAATATAATGTTTTCATTTTTTTCTGTTAAATACATAATTTAAACAAAACATCGATTAGTTGAGTAAATAATCGCGGGTACTTGCTAGTTCTTCGTATAAGACAGAGAATGATTTAGGTAACTGATATAATTTTATTCATAAGTCTCTGAATTCCGTTCAGGGAGTCACATTTCTAATCCACAAATCTTTCAATGATATCCTTCTAGAAAACTCGCTCTAATGTCAGCAAGTGTTACCGGAATTGAACTCAGGTCAGTTGATTCTCACACTTGTAGTTCGCTTAAGATTTACATTTATTCCCCTGTGATACCAGGAATTTGAGTGCCTCTTCCTCTCCAGTCAGGATTAATACCTTCCTGGCAAGTAGAAAACTCCGTTAAAACAAGTCTCGGTGTTGATTAACTGGTTCCCTCGCTTGCAACACTTGTTAACCGGCATTAACTCTCGCACATCACACTACACACTGGATCTTAGTGCAACTAAGTGCTATAAATCCGTCAAATTCACGAGGCACTAGCGAATTGTTCTGATTTCGACAAATATTTGCAGACGTTCCTTTTACCGCCGCCCAAAACCTCCCAAAAACGCGAATTCATATGTAATAACGGGAAAAATAAACACTCCCATATTTTAAACGAATTCCAACGAACATTGTTTTATTCCGACGAAATCATAGCATTAATACAGTGCACGCCGCTTATTGTGATCACTTCGGGACGCATTTAATCTGATAATAGTTATTATTAACCGATTTGAAAACAGTAGCCGAATTAATTAATTGAAGGTTATCCATTCATATATAAGATAATAAACTACAAAAACAAAATTAAAAACTATTTATTCATAAGATAATATGTAACTGTGAATCATTGAACCACACAGTAATAAACTGGAAGCAACTATTTTTTCAAACAGTATCAAAGTTTTTAATTATTTTTGTTTTCCTTTTGGGGTCCATCAAAACTCCATACTCAGTTACGAGGCTGAATCGATCGCAGGGCCATAGTGCCACCAGAAGGAATAGGCCAATTGAAAAATCCCAACGACATCATCGGGAATCGAACCTGCGACCTTCCGGTTTTTAGAGCAGTGCCTAAGCCACTACGCCACGGCATACCCCCTTGCTTAATGTGTATGAGATAAAAATAAAAATTGTGCAAATGGATGTATAACTAAATCACGTAATGAACAGAGTTTCTGAAAAAGTGAGCGGACAAAACATTGTAGAGGAAGAAGAAAGTCTTGAGGTATGTGACGGTGGCGCCGAAGAGGTGAAGGCGGGAGGTGAGTGCACTGTAATACCAGGAATCAGCTAATGAAACGCTTCCTGACACACTTCTCAGGGGTCACCACTGTCGATTGCGAATAATTGGAGCTATTTGTTATGCCTAATTGAACATTCATCTCTTCCCCCTGACTCGACATCAGTTCGGTGATTCAGATGAATGGGTAAGAGAGAATCATCTACCTTGAAGCAGCTAAACAACGTTTTGGAAATTGGGCTTCAAAGAGATATAGGCTATATTATTAATGAATTTTATATTGACCAATGAGCGATTAATATATGCTATAAACAGGGCCCGGATTTTTATAACCTTACAATAAGCTATAAAATGACCGGAAAATACAGAAAAATGAGCAAAAAAAAGGCCCAAAAATGTGTATGTAAATGCTAGTTTATTCATCAGATTTGTGTCTATTGTACATTTATGTTGTTGTTCAATTGTAGGGTTGTACTTACTTAATTGGTACCTACGATTAACGCCGTCTTTCTGGGGATATTCGGTGGATTCTACACATTTATAACTTAGTTCTGTAAACCTATCTTTGTATATAAATCCCTCATTTTCAACTACACCTTTGCTAGTTTGGCAAAGCGAAAGGTCAAATTTAATCTTTGTTACTTTGAGGGTGTAGAAATGATGTATCACTGATTGTATGTGTCCACTGCTCACTCTAGAGTAAACTAGAGTAGGCCTATGTACTGATACAGTGTACGCCGCTTATTGAGATCACTTCGGGGATCAGCTAATCTGATAATATTAACTGATTGATAAGAGTAGCCGTAGGAATTAAATGAAGGTTATTTATTCATATACAGTACTAGCTTAAAAGGCCCGGCGTCGCCCGGGGTTTTTATTTTGTAATTGGAAATTAACTTATGAAGAACTTCCGATTTTTAAATTCTATTTATAATTCGAAATAGGAAGAACGACTTCTTATGTATTAAAATATTCTGAATACAAATGGTTATGGACAATACGGAGCTAGTCTAGAAGTATGTTTCAGGCCAATTCTTGTAATGCGGCTGAAGACAATATACCAAAACGTTGGAAAAAATCGATACAAAATGTCGAAATTGTCCCTCTCGCCCCAAATAGCAACCCAACTACTTCCCAATCTTTCATCTAATACTTCAAGTAAGTTATTGGCAGCATGGATGATAATGACGTTTCTTTTCCATGTCTAAGCCGCAATAAGGAAAATGTGGTAACATAAATCGAATATTTGATTACAATAAACAGCATTTTTTTGAATGTAGTCCTATCAGTATTAATCCGTACTGGAGTCATAACAGTGATAACTAGGGATCGGATTCTTAGATTTTTACCTATTTTTTCCTTACTTCCAAAACAAAAAGCGATCATACACTTTTTCGAATAATGTCCATAGGATTCACACACATTAATTCTGTGGCACCTAAAAATATCTAAATGGGGTATAAAAACCTAAATGTACCTAAACGGGATATAAAACCTAAAATATCTAATTTAGGCTACTTTTTTGTCTGTTTTGTTTGTCAGTTGAGAAATCGATATTTTGCGGAGAGACAATTTTTGTCGGATTGAAATTAATACCACCAGCGTTTCGTTCAACCCAATGTCATCTAGGATGACAGTATCAAGAGAGGAAGTGTAAGAGTACCGGGCTATTCCTTTTAAAATATTCGTACGAACAACCATTGTTGACGTCATGTGAGGTTGAAAGGACATTTTCTGCCTTTAATAATAATAATAATAATAATAACTTTATTGCACAGACATTAATACAACGTATGGCAATCGTCAATTCAAGCAATATCATTCACAATGAGTCATCACAGCCTTAAAATATAAAAATCTTGAATACTATATAAAGGATTGGCCTTCAAAGTAGATACAATAGTGCTTTTAAAGCTTGAATAAGATAGATTTCTGACACTATTGGACAAACTATTGTAGAGATTTAAAGATAAGCTTTCATAACTATTTTGAGTCACACAGTACTTGCATTTATTGATATATACATTTGATCTATTGCGTGTTAAGTGATCATGAACTGCAGAACATTTTGTGTAATTATTAATGTTATTTTTAACAAAAAGAAGACATCTCAGAACAAATAATGATGGCAAAGTGAGGACACCAAGTTTGACAAAAAGTGATCTACAAGTGTATCTAGGGGCAACCCCACAAATTATTCGAACAGCCCTCTTTTGTAAGATAAAGATTTTCTTGGCATAGGAATGACATCCCCATAACAAGACGCCATAACTTAAGTGGCTATGGATATGAGCATAGTAGACCAACAACAGAGAGTTTTGATCTATGCTAGAACAGAGTACTCTTAACATAAATAAACCTTTACTTATTTTATTAGCAGTATAATCAATGTGTGATTTCCATTCTAAGTTTGATTGAAGGTAAAAGCCAAGAAATTTTAACGTAGATGCTTTTTCAGTATATTTTCGATTAAGACTGAATTTCATATCAATTGTTTTATCTTTATTGAGACTTAAAAAGTTGGAATTGCACCATTCAACTATTTTAATAGCCACATTTTCAAGAATATCTTCAGGATTATATTTTTTGGAACATGATATATTGAGTGCTAAATCATCAGCAAATAAGTATGATCGGAGACATGGATCCTGTATACTAGAAGGCAGATCATTGATGTATATTATAAACAGCACAGGCCCCAGAACAGAGCCCTGTGGAACACCGTACTTAACTAATTTGTATGTAGAATTAGTATTATTCAAATAAACAGATTGATGTCTATCACTTAAGTATGAATACAATAAGTTGATACTTGAGTTACTAAAACCATAAAAAGCAAGCTTCTGCATGAGTAAATCATGTGATATAGTGTCGAACGCTTTTGTCAAGTCAAAAAAACGGCTAATGACCAGGTCACAATTTTCAAGGCCTTGTACACACCTCTTAGTAAAATCTAAAACAACTTCAACAGTACTGTGTCCCTTTCTAAAACCATATTGACTAGAAGTAAAAAGTGAATTGCCCTCAAAGTAGGTTAAGATTTGTTTATTTAGTAGTATTTCGAATACCTTCGATAAAATAGGCACTATACTAATTGGTCGATAATTACAATATTCAGACTTATCGCCCTTCTTATATACTGGTATAACTTTTACAAGTTTAAAAGTAGATGGAAAAATACCATAATCAATACAATAATTAAAGATGTGAGCTAGAGGTTCACATATAAATGCGCCAGCATATTTTAATATTTTAGAGTTAAGACCATATACATCAAGACAGGAACTATTTCTCAAATTAATAATAACAGAAAAAAGATCTTCAACACTGAAATACTTAAAACCAAAAGTAGTTTTAGGCTTTATTAAGTTGTTCATAAAAATCATTGGATCAATATTACTCTGTATGTTATTAATGACGTTATCAACTTCATGAATAAAAAAATTATTCATTTTATCAGCATCTAGGTCAGTATTATTTGTCTTATTTTCCTTGTTCTTTAAAAGGTCAGATATAATTGACCATGTAGTCTTAGATTTATTTCCAGAATAATTAATTTTACTAGAATAATAGTTAACTTTAGCCGTTTTCAGAGCCTTCCTATATACTTTCTGTAATTCTATGTATTTGTCCTTACATTCGATCATGCCATTACGAAGATATAATTGATAGTAAAAAGTACAATTTTCTTTTAGCTTGCGAAGATCATTATTATACCACATATTTCTATGTTTCTTTAGACTTCCTGTACGACTACGTACAAGAGGAAATGCCTCATTAAGAAGTTCAGAAAATATACCTAAAAAGAAGTTCACTTTATCATTTAATTTATTTAAGCTATATAGAGCTAGCCAATTTATTTTACTCAATAAAAGTGTAAAATACCTAATGCTACATTCATTAAAGTTTCTTTTATAATTATAAATAGGATTATTTGATGAAGATAACTCACCATTGGCGTTTACAGTGAAAAATATTGCGTCATGGTCAGACAGAATAGTAGGAATTACTCTTGCAGAGCATGTCTGATTACTAATATTCGTAATAACATTATCAATTGTGGTTCCATTTGAATCATTTATTCCTGGACGGGTTACGTCATGAATTACTGGTCTGACACCAAAGCTTTCAAACAAGTTATGAAGGTCATCTATTTCATTGCTTTTAATACTGAAATCAATATTAAAATCTCCAGCTAAAATAATCTGTTTATTGAAGTTTGATTTATGTACTTGACTAAAAAGATCATGGAGTAAGGTTAAAAATTTTTGAAAACTGTGTGAGCTATTTTCAGGTCTCCTATAAAAACATATACATAAGATATTCAAGGATTTAACCAAAATAGAACAGACTTCAAAGTCATATAAACAGGCCATGGATGACAAGTCAAATGTAACAACTTCTAAAGAATTTCTTACAAAAATTGTAAATGTATTCTAAGACATAACAGGAAGAACTTCACAGTTGAGAATCTTGAAAGATATTTAGTGATATGCTGTAACCATGAAATGTGAGACAATCTTATTTTCACTGCTTCTTTTGATTGTTTATGCTTTCTTTCTTCAATTGTATAATATTGTCCTAAAGCAAGTTTATTCAAATTTAAGTCAATTTTGTTAAGTTAAACTTTACAAGTATTATGTATTGAATCCAATGTAGCACATTCAAATTCACTAAAAAAACTATTTCATCTAATGGAAAACCTAAAACAGTGTTTTTAAAAACCTAAAAATCCGGTCCCTAGTGATAACATTATCCGCGATTACATTAAGCGGCGTTCACTGTATATTAATCTCTCATTTTCAAGTTTGGCAAAGCATTGCATTTTTGTTACTTCCAAGGTATACTAATGATGTAATCACTGAATGTATATACTCACGGCGCTGAACAGTAAAAGTGAATCTGTACTAATATCGTGTAATACTGTATTCCTCGCTGTCTGTAGCTTGTTACAGAGCCTAATTAAATTAATTACTGTTGTATCTGTAATGCTCTTCCATTCCCAGCAGCAGTGGAAATATAAATATTAATACCACAGAGGGAGCAAGTATTTCACCTTGTTACACAGCGTATGCCGCACCTCAGAGATGAAATTAATTACAGCGTACGCCGCTTAAGGGTGGAGACCGCATTCCCCGGCTAACACCGCTACGAATGCGAGAGATCCCTTCAAATAAGAGCTTTTTATTTGTGACAAACCGGCTGTCAGGACTAATCATAGGAATGCATCTGTTACTGGAATGAAGAATGTCTATTCAATGATAACGACGATAGCCTGCCCTTTTCATAGTCACAAATGCGCTGGAAGTATGATAGAAATTCGTTCATTGTGAAGGGAAGTTCTATGGTAAACTATGGTTTCGTTTGGTGGTTTTCAGTTCATATGATTTTTTTTTGCACGACGTAACTAATTAGTGGTACTTACGAATATTGTTGCCGTGGATCGTAACTTGACATTCCCGCACGCAATCTGGTTGCTATGAAAACAAAAGAAATCTCCGTGCGGTAAAAATTACAAAAAGCACAAGTGCCGTAAGTAAAATCATCATAATACAAGCCTTTATGGAAACCGGAACTAAGGCCCCCTAGTTTGTGGCCACAAATATTCGGTCCCCATAACAACCAACACATGCGAATCACTTTCTCAGATATAACATCTATCTTCAATAATGTATATACATAATATTTTCAGCTAATATCTCAATTAATATAAATAAATTGATATAAATAATCATCGTGCAAAAAACAGCATGCAATACTCGTGCCGTAAGCGCATAACGGATCTCGTTTTTTCAAACTCTTTCCTCGATCCGTATGCATCGCTTACGGCACTTGTATCGCAATATACTATTTCAGTCGACAGCAATAATAATTTGCTATTTTGTATTGGTATTAAGAGGGGTATACACTACTCATAGCTAAGAAAGTGCAGTTTTTAAATTCATCATTTCTTCTAAGGAGTAAAAATAATTATTACATTATATTTACCAACAATTACATAGTTTTGTACATAAATGGTATAAATTACTTAATTTTATTCTTATTTAAATTGTTTTCCTTAGCAAATATAAATAATTAAACGGATAGAACGAATCTTTGCTTCCGTATGGGCATAAAAATTCTAAATGAAACAATTAAAACGTACCACAGACTCATGGACCTTACCCAAATCTTGCATAAACAATTAAAACAATTTATTAAAAAAACTAAAATCCCGGTTTCGACGTGCATTTCACGATTAAAGTGCGATGCCCGGGGAAAAACGACCTTATATTTGAGTACCCTAGCCCAAAAAACCCCCGCCTAGTGAGTTTCCTCAAGTCGTTCAATGCTCTTTTTGTCCCCGTTGCTATGGCAATTCATTTCACAATTTAATACTGTCTTGTTAATAGGTGGCGTTGGCTGTGCGCTCATCACATTACAGGAATTGGCCTTAAACATACTTCAAGACTCGCTCCATTTTGCCCATAACCATTTGTAGCCTATTCTAAATATATTTTAATGAATAGGCAGGGTGTCCTTTATTGATAGTTGTTTTAAAATTCAGTATAAAAATACAAGAATATTGAAAACCGGAAAATATATTCTCATCTTCAATAAACAATATATAGTTCTTAGAATTGGTTTTATTTAGCTGTGTCCTATTGGCACCCTTAATTTAAGGCAGATATCCTTATAGGATGGGGTAGGCCGTAGCGTAGTGGTTGAGGCGCTGCGCTACAAACCGGAAGGTCTCGGGTTCAATTTCCGATGAGGTCTTTGAGATTTTTCAATTGGCCTAATCCTTCTGGTGGCACTATGGCCTTGGGGTCGACTCAGCCTCTAACAGAAATGAGTACCAGGAGCAATCCTGGGGTAAAGGCGGCCGGTGCGAAAGGCTGTCAACCTAACAACCTTCATGTACCGAATGTCCAAAATCGGGGAGCCTCAACCTCCTGCAACCCTCTGGGCCTCCATTGCCTGTATAGTGCAACCCCGCCCTAAAGGATGAAAAGTGCGGAAGGAAGCTTGGGAAACCAACCCCAGGGAAGTTAGCCTATTCCCTGAAAACGGGCCCACCCATAGGTATAGTAGGACATCCCGGAGGGGGCACAAAACAGAATGTAAAAGTTCCTGATTCAAAAACAATAACAGATAATATATAATTTGGAACCAGATGTTTACAAGACAAAGGAAATTACAAAATTAGTATAGCCTGAAATAAAAAAAACAATAATAATTCACAGCACTGTTTACATTTACACTTTTGAATAATAATCCAACAATTTGGACCTTCCGGTGAAATAATTATTCTGTTTACATCAAAATCAGAAGGTGAAAGAGCAACCTAACCATTATAACAATTTTAAATAAATATTAACACACAGAAGAAGGTGACTTTACAATAGAAAAAGGGGAGGGGTTTACTCAGTAAAATGACACAAGGGACGATGGCTTTATTTCATAAAGGCCAGAATCGAAACAAACCGGGGGAAATATAATGTAGGCCTACAAAACAATCTTTAACAAGGGGCAAAATTTAGTAAAAGGCGGGAAACATTACTGCCATCGGGATGCCTTTTAAAATCCCGATGGACAGGAGAAACGGGCATGGCACAAAGACTAAATACAGACCAAAATAATAGAAGAAACACGGAACTAAAAATGACTTACCAGACCGCGACACATCAGGTTTGCAAGCAGGCGCAGGGGAGAAGGGAAAGAAACAGACGCCATCATTATAGCTTGATGACGCCGACTACTTAGGCTATTACTAAGAAACCCCCCCAGCAACTCAAATAAACAGAAAACCCTTTAAATATTACTACCCAAGCAAAAGGAGACAGAACATATGGTTTCTACGAAGATTCTACCAAAAATACACTACCAAATCAATCAGAGAAACTACCAGCTACCAAGCGCAGAAAGAGGGGAAGGGAATTCTACCGTTACATAATTACTAAGTTAAAACACAAGAAAGTTAAACTAAAAACCTGTTGCAAACCTGAAGGATACACTGGGACTACATTATCCCACGAACGAAAGCACAAATACCGAAGAAATTACTTATAAACAAACTAACGAAATGCAACTACGAAAACACGTCAATGCCGAAATAAACCATGCCCATAACTGAAGCCAGAAAAGACAAACACTCGCTAAGAGGCTGTACCAAAGGATGAGGGGAGAGGCCAGCGGACCTACGCCCGCGAAAGCATATACAAAAGAGAAGGTCGCGCCATCCAGCGACCAAACTTAAAAACATGTACCATTACGCGCGAAAAATAAATACAAATCAAAATAATGGTACAATCACCACCCCCTAAACTAAAAACCAAGGGTTTTAAATTTGAAGCAACACTTAAATAGAATGAGGGAAGAAGAGACTTTAACCAAAATACACATTGATCCTGGTGAAATAAAAAAAAATTAATGCAGATTACAAATAAAAGAACAGTCTGGAAAGAAAATGGGATGGCACATTGCACACGAGTTCAGAAATCGAAGACATTGTTCAATTAGATGCTCTGAAATATTTCTTGACACTTCTCCATTACTTGTTTCACATGACAGCCAATACCAGCTACAACTGGACAGGCAGGGCAATGCTGGGATTGGACTAATCCCTTAAAATCCAAAACCAGCCAACTTACTGTCTCTAGCCAGGAGACTGAATATTGACTGCGTAGTCACAATCACTTAGAAGAGGAGGGGAGGGTCACAGTAATAATAGGCGGTGTCATACCTTGATTTGGTAGGCATCGCGTCCGGTCCCGCCTACCATATTGGTTGCACACTCACATTCACTGGTGACCATCCTCACTAAACCAGTCTGCAGCGACTCATGGTGAAATTTGACTGTTGGCTGACATTGCAGACGAGGATCTTCAAGATGATATTTTTCAGCTGAAAGACTGCGTCAGCTCAAACAGCACAGGAGGTAGTTTTTTGGGTAACCCATTTCTTGATGGTGTGTGACTTATAGTTGTTTGTGAGTAAGTCCCCATCTCCATTTCAGAGCCGAGACATTGAAAGTAGCATGTGCATCACCATTTCCACCAGAAGTACAGGAGTTTACACTGAAACATTCCAATATCAAGCGGCAGAAAAAATATACAAACAGGAAGGTCCCCCGTAGGGTCATACATAGTTACAGGTTCAAAATTAGAGCATTTTACAAGGACAGTTACTTTAAAATTGAAATTTAACTTTAACTTTCTGCAGTACTAAATGTTTACTTAAAGGAGAAATTAAATTAAAGGTCTTCCCTCAATCTATAAAACTGAAGATGACAAAAGTTTTTGACATAGTATTAATATTACAAAATTACCTTAGTTTTATACCAATTTTAGTTATGTAGAAATTAATAACTCAAGTTTTAAAGTCCCAAACAAACTCTTACTACATTTATCTTCATTGAAGTTAAAAAAAAATTTCATTATCTTACTACTAGAAAAGATTTCATGTGGGACCTCAGACTTCAAAGTGGCTGCAAAACAGATATAAAATTAAACATCAAAACACATAAATTACAGTTGGCTCAAATCTATTACCCCAAGCAGTTCAGTGGATCAAAAACTGACGAGCTACAACAAATTGCTGGACTTATTCTTTCCTATATGAATTCTGAATACTACTGCTAGGTGAGCTAGCTAGAAACTTGAACAGAAAATCTGACAAGATTCATAAAACTTAAACATGCCTGAATTACTACCTCACAATTAATAAAATGCATTGTACTTTTCCTTAAAGACCCATCCAATGCTATTGGCCCATCACATATACTCCTGATTGCCCCTATCAATATAACCTTAATTCACAAACACACTGGAACGCAGTATCTGGAGGCTAAAGTACAAGCTGCTCAAGTCGCTCTCACTGAAAAGAAATGAACCCTTCCCTTTGGCTACACCTACCCATAGTACATCCAACTTGGATGCACCAGCTAACGCCACACTTAGCCAGTACTTTGCAGAGGCCAGCAACAGCATACCCCGCTGAGCTCCTCACCTTTTCCCCAGGCTAACGGGACTGAAAACCCCACCAAGAAAAGAAAACACAATTCTATCATAGAGACAACAATGACAAACAATTACTGAGCCTAAATACATGACGCTGCACTCAAATTCCATTACAATTCATAAATTCAGGACTTACTGCATCTATTTCATTATTTATTTTGACACTATCGGGACAGTAAACTAATCTGACCAATCGAGTGTGAAAAACCCAGCAGCGGCCGAACAACTAGGCTTCACAGGCGAACAGTAGATAATTAATTGACACTATTCTTGAAGTTAAAATTCAGTATTTACAAGGTCTAGGCCTTAAAATTACTACCTATCCAACACATTTATTCAGTCACATAAATCTCACAACTAACCTACCCACTGTACAAATATTTACATTCTAACCGCACAACTATATGCCACAATATACAAACTATATACAATAAACATATCACAGCTACTAGACAACCAGCAGAAGCCTTGACCCACCAGCAACAAACAACATGTCCCCTCCTGGTACCTGGAGAGTCCATGAAGCTCTCAGCTTTAAACGGCCAGGTCAAAACTCCCACCAAATAGTCACTACTCCATGATCCTAAACCTACCAACTTTCACTCTCGCACAAACACATCTTTTGTTAAAAGTCAAATTCATGAATAATGAATACAACTAGTCTATTCTTGGTCGTTACTAACCTCACTTCTACAAGCTTTTTCACTATCATCTGTTTAAACTAGTCACGGTTAGCAAAATAAATAAGATGGAGAAAACTCACCAAGCCAGAGTTGATCCACTGAAGCATTTACAACAATTCAAAGAACTTCTTTTATGAGTCACCCACTATCAGCTGATGTAACAAAAGGCCAAAGTATCACCGCTCTAAATATCACAACACAGGTGTCAGAAAAGCTTGCAATCAGGACCCCAACCAGCACACCCGGTCCACACATGAAATCACAGTAACAACCAGTTATACCCAATTCATAAAATTTCTTTCAGTACATAGTTTCTCTTTTTTATAAACACCATACAAATTAAAATGAATGCTGGAAAAAATGATTAAATTATTAGCCTGAAATAAACAGTGTTTAAATACTTCTAGTGCCTGAAATACAATCTTTAATTAGTACAAAAATTAGGCCTAGGCTATCAGTAGATTGAACCAAGAACCTTTACAAACTGAAATATTAATTAATTTAATAGACAAAAGGAAAATGTGGACGATAACCGCGCTCTGCATTAACAATTGCAACCCCGCCCTAAAGGATGAAAAGTGCGGAAGGAAGCTTGGGAAACCAACCCCAGGGAAGTTAGCCTATTCCCTGAAAACGGGCCCACCCATAGGTATAGTAGGACATCCCGGAGGGGGCACAAAACAGAATGTAAAAGTTCCTGATTCAAAAACAATAACAGATAATATATAATTTGGAACCAGATGTTTACAAGACAAAGGAAATTACAAAATTAGTATAGCCTGAAATAAAAAAAACAATAATAATTCACAGCACTGTTTACATTTACACTTTTGAATAATAATCCAACAATTTGGACCTTCCGGTGAAATAATTATTCTGTTTACATCAAAATCAGAAGGTGAAAGAGCAACCTAACCATTATAACAATTTTAAATAAATATTAACACACAGAAGAAGGTGACTTTACAATAGAAAAAGGGGAGGGGTTTACTCAGTAAAATGACACAAGGGACGATGGCTTTATTTCATAAAGGCCAGAATCGAAACAAACCGGGGGAAATATAATGTAGGCCTACAAAACAATCTTTAACAAGGGGCAAAATTTAGTAAAAGGCGGGAAACATTACTGCCATCGGGATGCCTTTTAAAATCCCGATGGACAGGAGAAACGGGCATGGCACAAAGACTAAATACAGACCAAAATAATAGAAGAAACACGGAACTAAAAATGACTTACCAGACCGCGACACATCAGGTTTGCAAGCAGGCGCAGGGGAGAAGGGAAAGAAACAGACGCCATCATTATAGCTTGATGACGCCGACTACTTAGGCTATTACTAAGAAACCCCCCCAGCAACTCAAATAAACAGAAAACCCTTTAAATATTACTACCCAAGCAAAAGGAGACAGAACATATGGTTTCTACGAAGATTCTACCAAAAATACACTACCAAATCAATCAGAGAAACTACCAGCTACCAAGCGCAGAAAGAGGGGAAGGGAATTCTACCGTTACATAATTACTAAGTTAAAACACAAGAAAGTTAAACTAAAAACCTGTTGCAAACCTGAAGGATACACTGGGACTACATTATCCCACGAACGAAAGCACAAATACCGAAGAAATTACTTATAAACAAACTAACGAAATGCAACTACGAAAACACGTCAATGCCGAAATAAACCATGCCCATAACTGAAGCCAGAAAAGACAAACACTCGCTAAGAGGCTGTACCAAAGGATGAGGGGAGAGGCCAGCGGACCTACGCCCGCGAAAGCATATACAAAAGAGAAGGTCGCGCCATCCAGCGACCAAACTTAAAAACATGTACCATTACGCGCGAAAAATAAATACAAATCAAAATAATGGTACAATAGGGAACACTTTACTTTTATCCTAACAGGATCCCCCCCCCCTCACTGTTTTCTTTGGAGTTCTGCATTTGTTTGTATATTGTATGAGAAATTTCGTCTCACGCATTTAAGGAGGCTGCAGAGAGTTTGATGTTCCGGGATACAAGCCTGGCACTGATATCGCGAGGCGGCCAGGTGCAGGCACACCCTGCGATAAGCCAGAGTTTGTCGTGCGACACGTGCGTATTATTGTGACATTAGTGTGGAAATGTAATTTGGGTCAGTCCGTCTGGCTCCAATCTCCAGAGGACGTTTCTGGAATAGAAATACCGGCCGTAGTCACGAACTCCGGAGTCTGCCTGGAAAGTGACCAGGTCACTGTTAAAGTGACAATTAACTATAAATAGGCTATTAGAGTCTGGTAAGGTATTCGAAATATTTATTTATTTATTTATTTAACCTGGCCGAGTTAAGGCCTTAAGGCCTTCTCTGCCACTCAGTCAGGCCAAAAACATGAAATAGGCCTACATCTCTCTCTGTAGTCATCAGATTTACAACTGGTTTGATGCAATTCTCCAGTTCTTCCTATCTTGAGCCAGTCTCTTCATGTCTTCATATTTTTTACATCCAAAATCGCCAATAATCTGTTTTGCATATTCTAATCGTGGTCTTCCCTTACAATTTTTCCCCTCTATTGTTCCTTCTAATATAGTGTTGACCAAGCCTGGATGCCTCATAATGTGCCCCACTAGTCTGGCCCTTCTTCTAATGAGTGTCGTCCATAGACTTCTTTGCTCCTCTATTCTTTCTAAGACCTCTTCGTTAGATATTCTGTCAGTCCACCTGATTTTCAACATTCGTCTATAGCACCACATTTCAAAAGCTTCTATTTTATGCCTTTCACTTTTTCCTAAAGTCCACGTCTCACTGCCATAGAGTGCTATGCTCCAAACATATAACTTTAGAAATATGAAATACATATTAATCATAAAAATAAATTTAAAAAAACACGAAATGGTGTATCCGAGATGGGTATTTATTTGCTCATCAGTTGGATTTGAAGAAGCGATTTTTTTTTCAGAGAACGGTACACAGATGGATAACTTGAAAAAGAAATTTCATTTCATTACACGACTTTTCGGTTTTCAGTTTTAATTACAGGCAGACACACACACATACCTTTTTTTCTACCCAGGGAACCTGAAAACGTGTGTGTGTTTCTTTTCTTCTTCTTCTTCTTCTTCTTCTTCTTCTTCTTCTTCTTCTTCTTCTTCTGACAACTTAATATCGAATTTCAAGTTTGAACACAATGCTTCACGTACCTGCACCTTTCATATGGGTAGAAAAAGTAGTCTATAAATGTTTATAGCCTATAGGCTATAAGGTCTAGAATATTTCTTTCAACATAGAAACGAGATACTCAACCGTTTATGTTAGGTAGTTCAGATAGTATTAAACAATTTGCTCTGGGATCGTTTTGCATTGTGTGGTTCTTGTAAGAAACGTAGATAGGAGTTCAAATGCAATCTTAATCCATGATCACATAATTTTTACCTGTTTCCAATCTCTCTTCTAATCTTAATCTTATAGGTATCTTATCACGCGATTATGGATAATTCAGTAGAAAATCTTTAATAACTACGTAGATTTCTCAATCGGTTTCTTTTGTTTAATACATACATATATTGCGTAGGGAGACAACGCACGTACATAATTTCACAGTGATTCCTTCTTAGAAGGTAAAGTTTTTGGCAATTGATTCTCCCACAAAACGTGCATATCAAAAAGCTCTGCTCTTGGTTCATTTCTACAGATCACTTATTTGGAAAGTGTTTCCGTATACCTGATATTGTTATACGATTCAAAATAAAATAAAATAAAATAAAATAAAATACGTAAAAATAAACGTTGAAGAATTGTGCAGTCAAACTTCATATTTACATGACGTAGCTTGTACGAGGGATAATCAAATGAAAACCGCAATTCATTTTTTCCCCACTATTTTAATGCATGAAGAATGCTTGCTTGTACACTATTTTTCTATATAGTCCTATTATATAACTACTAGCAGGTGCCCGCGGCTTCGCCCGCGATTACTTACTCAGCTGCTAGATATTGTGTTTAAATCATTTTTGCACTCCTTAGCTAGTAAGTGGTACTTACGAACGTTGTTTACATGGATCGTAAGTTGACATTCCCACACAGTCTTGTTGCTAAGGGCGGTTGCGATGAGGTTAAATTACTTACGGTCCAAGCGCTACGTCATAATTCATTACGATACACTTCATAATACAAGCCTTTATGGGCACGGCCCCCAGGACAAATATTCGGTTCCCATAACAACAAACACATGCGAATCACTTTCTGAAATAAACATCTATTTTCAAGAGTGTATTTACATAATATTTTCAGGTAATATCACAATTAATATAATTAAATTGATATAAATAATCATCATGCAAAAAATAGCATGCAACACACGGGCCGTAAAGGCATTTACGGGTCTCGAAAACTTAAAAACCCTCGGCTGCGCCTCGGGATTTCAATCTGTTTCCTCGACCCGTAAACGTGCCTTACGGCACTTGTATCGCAATATACTATTATTTAACAGAAAAATAATTAAAACATTACATTTATTAACACTGACATCGTTTTTACATAATTTGCAGGAAATAAATAATTTTACTCTTCATTATATTGTTTAACGTTAAAAATATAAATAAACAAACAAACAAACGAACAAAACGAATCATATGCTGTCATATGGGCATAGACTACAAATTCGAAATGAAATGATTAAAATGAAACATAGATTCATGAACTTTACCAAAATCATGCATAAACAATTTTATTATAACGATTGTCAAGTCTCGTTTCATTTATTTCCTAAGCTTTATGTGAAGACTGTCAACAATACTGTTGTCAAGTGAACTGTGATTTGGATTTGATAATTCTGTGTAAAAAGGGATTAAGTATTCTCAAAAACATTTAATTTTTTGCATTTAAAATCAAAATTTTTCAAAATCCTTTCTTATTGAGCACCTACATTATGAAACGAAGGTACTGTCAAAATTCCAAGTCTCTACCTGTTATAGTTTAGGCTCTACGTTGATTCTCTGTCATTAAGTCAGTCAATCAGGACAAAGCCTTTTAGGCTATATATATACAGAGATAAACCACAAGAAAGATGAAGTGTTGGCCAACTGAGAAGGCACTGGTGTGATCAGTTCAATTGACACTATGTAGAGACGGAACAGGCCATAAATGGCCTAAACCGTATTGTTAATGACGATTATTATTATTATAAAATTATGGAGTTGGTTAGAAACTTAGGCTACACTAAGGAAAAATCTGTTCGACTCTACAGTTTTTCGCAGTGTACAGTATTTCACCTGTAGCCCATTGTTTTAAATCCAAGTAGAACTTCCTTCCAATGGAATGCCGCCTCAGAGAAAATCCTCAGCGGATTAATGTTATCAAAGCGGTAAAGTCCAGGAGCTGTATGGATTGATTTTTAGGACAAGAGCTTCTGGCGATTAACAATACCCGAGTGCTACTTCTTCGGCTGACTGACAAGAACCTGATGCGGGGAAAGTTTATTAAACGATCTCCAAGCAACCATTGGCGCCGTAAGTCGCCGAGTGGAATGCCGTTGAATCCTTTATTATATAAAAAAAGGAGAAGCGTGTAGAAGTAGTAGTGGTAATGATAATCCAATACATTAGTTTCACATGTGTCCACGGTCAGTTACCATCCGGCCGTCAGTCAGTCAACACCTGACAACGGACGTCACTTGTCACTTCACTTTACATCCACACGTATCTTGATCAAGTGAGAGTTTATGAAAATCCTCGGAGTGTTTTTTGTCGTGATGTGATATACATTATTCGATATTCTCACTCGGTTCATTTGTCACCGATAGCGTTGCTACTTCTTACAAGAATGAAAGTGTTTGGTTTGTGATTAATTGATGTTAAGATGATGTAACTTGAAGTGAAATGTACAGGAAGTTGTGGAAGATATAATAGAGGTGAGTGTATTGAATAGTAATGTATCATTGTGACATCTGTATCTATTCAGGATATTTGAAAATAAGGCAGAGATAGCGTCTGTAGGCAAAGGCTTAATATAGAGGCTAGAGTTTTTTCGCCTAACACCACTAAAAGTTTATAAAACACAATTCCAAGAAGGTATGGCGTGGAATTTAGAAATATTTTGATGAGTTGTAGTTATTGTCTGAGTTGTTAAAAATTATAAAATTATACACTTAACTGTTAATTAAACAAATATATTACAAAATATACGTACAAGTATTTAACAGTATTTACATACTAAGTAATTTTTTTTAATAACTTGTGAAGTTTTGTTTTTAAAAACCATGTGTAACAGTTAGGCCTACATAAAGTTACAGTTTGGTTTGATTTTAATTAATAATGTTTACAAAAAAAAACTTTATGTAACTGTTACACATTGTTTTTTAAAAACAAAACTTCACAAGTTATTAAAAAACTGACTTAGTATGTAAATACTGTTAAATACTTGTACGTATGTTTTGTAATATATTTAACTAACATTTAAGTGTATAATTTTATAATTTTTAACTCTCAGACAATAACTACAACTCATCAAAATATTTCTAAATTCTACGACATTATCCCTTCTTGGAATTGTGTTTTATAAACTTTTAGTGGAGATTAGGAAATTAAACTCATCAATACAAAAGACTAATGTTGTAATATGATGCACTGTGAAATCTAATAGAGGAGAATGGTCGGTTCATTATTTTTTTCAGAATTAATCAAATAAAGTCACGTTGACATTTGATTATGTAAAAATACGGAATATTTACGATTTAAATTAACTTTTGATCATCATTTTTCATTGACTTAATATAAAGATACATAAGAATGAAATAATCAAATAGTTGTAGGTAAAGAGGAGAAAGATTTCAGCCAAAAAGCGCTAGAATAAAACCTAACAGAATCTGACAAACAATCTGAGTGCTGGAAACGTAGAAATTACAGGTTTAATTGAAATTTATTGATGAGAACACAGTATATGTTACAAATGTGTAAATCATATATTAATATAGTTCTTGCTTTACATATTCAAATGTAGGTAGGCCTATATTATATCACTGTGATTACACATAAATTAATTTTTAATGAAGTTATCTTTTTACAATTTGTCACATAGTCATTAAAAATAAATAAATAATTTTATATTAGTAAAATTTTTGCTTGTTGGCTGAATACTTTTTGCTCTTTACTTATAAGCAGCACTAGTGGAATGAAGTTCACTAATAAATAGTTGTAGGCCTATAATGTGATAGATGAGTGCTAAGTTAAGTGCGTCATAGGAGTATTTGAAAAAAGAGCTGAGTTGTATTTTTATCATGTATTGGTGGGGACAAAAATTGAAAAGAACATAGGTAAAAAATAAATATATAAGTTCGTGTTAGAATGCATATAGGCTTACTCAAAGTGTCCAATTTGCCTTAATTTCTAGGTAGTGAACAATACCGTAAATAAGAAGATCTAATAAAACTTTGAAGGTTCTCCCGACGAATACATTGTAGAAACTGTTCTCGGGTTTCCAGTCGGGTAGTTATAGAAGTACATCCTGAGCTTTCGGCGACTGTCTGCGTCGTCATCTTCGGAGAAGACTACCCGACTGGAAACCCGAGAACAGTTTCTACAAAAAGATATAATATTCTTTACCCTTTATTTGGCCATACTCAGTCTCTTACAATAAACAAACCCGTGCCGGACTGCAAAGAAAACAATTAACACAATGATTAGGCCCATAGTTTATTTCTAGTACTTTATTGTGTAAATTTTACTTGAAATTTTTAATTTTTAACACAGATTTTAGGATACATCCCCATAGGATGCATTATATCCCATAGATTACATTACAATTGTATGGGGTAATACAGAAATTAGACTTGTGTTCTGATACATAATCTTTTATGCGATATTCAGTTTGTTTGGAAGCGTTCAGCTTATTTTTTCCGTTGTACATTTAAATGAAGCCTTCTTTCCGACATTGACTTGTGATATGTACTTACGAGTTGCGAATTGGAAAAGTGTTTAAAATTCACTTCAGGAACAAAATACTTGGCCATATCAGGAATTCGGGATGTGTGTCTGTACAGAAGGGTAGGCCATGGAACTATTGCTTGTCAATTGTTTCTATTATTGGTGTATTTTTTGCAGTAAATTTCAACTGATATTAATTTAAGTGGATATGATACATTGTTAATTTATTTATTATTTAATACTTTAATACTTGTTGGTCCCTGTCCTGGATTCCTATCAGAAGCCTATATGCACTGTACAATTTTCTACTTATTGATTTATAATTGCATAGGTTGTTTAAATTATTTATAACTTAATCTAAAGAATAGGCCTATATATAACTTATAAGGAAAGAGAGAGAAAAAAGTTTAATAATCTAAGAAGAAAAACAAAAACACTGATAACTTAAACTAACTACACTAACTACAGTAAGTGTCGAATCCGGGATTTTTGAGGATTTGGATATGATACAAGATGATATGGTGAGGATGATTCATGGTATGTTAATATCCAATTCGATTGAAGAAACCATGAAAAAACCAGTGTCAAATTGGCCGGCCACGGGATTTGAACCTGGGAACACACTCTTGTTTTATAAGATAGAGCAGGCATTGGGTTTCCACTTACGTGTCTTTGATTCTAGCATTGGGATAACTCCACATAATGATGACTATTTTAAGGTATTGGTCTGATAATAGATCATAAATAACCAAAATAAGGTAACCGAGTTAAGCATTTTGGTGAATTTCGCGCTCTGTATTAGAATATTGACTCTTCCTCCCATTCTGCCACCTTTTAAAAAATTTCTTGCTCTTACTTACTTACTTACTTACTTACTTACTTACTTACTTACTTACTTACTTACTTACTTACTTACTTACTTACTTATTTACTTACTTACTTATTTACTTACTTACTTACTTACTTACTTACTTACTTACTCATAGCCAATAGACGATTCCTTAGCAAGCTAAAGAAATATTATGTATTTTATGGTACCCGAAGCTTCATTGCCGCGCTTAACTGAGCCCGCCATTCAACCCTATTCTGTGCTAACTCCATCCAAACATCCCTCGCAAATCCTACTTCTCTTAAATCCATCCTAATATTGTCCTAGCACCTATGTCTAGGTCTTCCGAGTGGTCTTTTCCCTTCTGGTCTCCCAGGCAATACTTTTGAGATAATATGTCTTTCCTCCCCCATGCGCGCAACATGTCCAGCCCATTTCATCCTCCGTGATTTAATTACCCTCACTATATCCGATGACGAGTATACATTATGAAGCTCGTCGTTAATCAGTTTTCTCCAGTCCCCATTTTCATCTCTATTAGGCCTAAATATTTTCTTAAGCACCATGTTTTCGAACACACTCAGATTTTGATCTTACGGAAGAGTAAGCGGCCATGTCTCACATCCATACAGAGGCGTAACGAGGGTTTTTTTGGGGGGTTTGAACCCCCCCCCCCCATTGATTAAAAAAAGGGAAATTGTACAATTTGTTTAAGTCTGCTTATAAATTACTTAGCCTAATACGAGTATAAAGCGTGGGAAGCTTAAAACTCGTTACTGTGCATCTTAATTTTTAAAATTTTCTGGGGGAGGACCCCCAGACCCCGCGGATCTTATAACCCCCCCCCCATATGGTCGGCCTGGTTACGCCTATGCATCCATATAATACAACCGGCAGGATAATAGTCTTATACATTTTTATTTTTACATTTCTGGTCAGAAGACGATAAGAATTTATGAACTGTATAAAAGCAGAAAAAATGTTCATGTATCGTGTTGGCTTACAGAATACTTTATTCTTAGTCTGTAACTTGTTTTTTAAATAGGGCAAAGTATTGGGTTATTATTGCAAGTAATATAGTTTTGGTCAGGCTCTTCCAGTTTTCATCAGACAGTGTCGTCTGGTAACTTGATATCATAACGACATAGCATTGCATGAGGAAATTCTCTACGACTATCACATTGCGTGCATGCAAGCACTATCTTCACTTTCGTAATGTGATCCTTATTGTCTAAGTCTGACCTTACATCTTTCTCCTTGAAGATTTCACTGTGTCTACATCTCTCTTCCCCTTTCTATCTCTGTTACACAGCATCTCTTCCTTCATCGTCCTTTTTTTATAAGACAAAAAAGTCAATACATTGAGCAGGTATTTAACCAAATAGGCCTACATGTAGAGCAGCAAGTTGGATTCTGATGAGAGTAAAGAGTCTTTTTTATATAATAACTTTCTGCTGCCAGGAATGTAGCCAAGATTTTAGTTCGTGAGGGGTAAACCGGGGAGGGGGGGGGGGGTTCGGGGGGTAATATCCGTACAATATTTTTTTTTTATAAAATTAAGCCATCAAATTTAATTTTAACCTATTTTTCAATTACAAAGAAAATGCTTTTTAAATATAAACCAAACTTTTTACTGTTTTATAATAACATTTTGAAGAAAGAAAGAAAGAAAGAAAGGAAAAAAACATTAAAATGAGATTTGAAGGTTTAATTTTAAAACTTTTAATAAACACTGTTCGTCTAATATACAATGCCATAAGGGTAATAAAACACTATATTTAAGAGTGATAAATGAAAAGTATATTTTAATTTAGCAAAATTTTTATAAGTTTCCCCCCCCCCCCCATTTCGGCTTCCCTCTCTGGTGTTGCCCGCAGCATCGCTCCTGTGGATTCCGTAATTTGATTTCCGTGCTACTACAATCTTAGTTTCTTTAAGTTTACTGTGTTACATTTATTTTTCGTGTTTGGGTCTATTTCTTATTTTTTGAAATTTCCTTCCCATCTTTCGTATAAATGAATGTAAATGATTTTATTTCTGTTTAAAATTATTAATTTTTTAAAAATTACTATATTTAAATCCATTTCTGATCTTCTCCCGACCACAAGCATGTGCTCATTCGGCTGGCGACTTTATGAGAAAATAATCTAAAGAATTGTAAACAAACCGTTCACATGCACATTTATTGACGACAATAAACCAGTTTTCGCCTTTAAACTTTAGTGAGTTATTTTAAAAAATTCATAAATGTTGTACATGAGATATGTGTAAGGATCCTATAATCTTTCTCTGTATATAGCCTAAACTTTGAACCGCCTAATGACACCTTTGCGTTTATAAACTCTTTTGGGGTTGAATTTGAGAATGCTTAAATATTTATGTTATTATTTTATCTTATAGAATATTTATGCTAAATTTCAACCGAAGAAATAACTTAATTTTTCAAATACAACATTTTATACCACTTTTCACCTCCTTAGGAGTTGATTAAAAAGAAGATGTTTAATTATTTATGTTCTGGGGAAATTTTACCAAGCTTTAAGTCAATAGAACCGTTAAATAATGCTTCACATAATATTTGAACCCCTTATTATTCCATTAAGGGTAGAAATTTGTAAAACTCATTCTAACCGAGTCTCTTTCATGAAATAAGCTACTGGCCAAATTTCATGTTTACAGCTTCAGAGTTTTCGTCTTGGCGATGATGAATTAGTGAGTAAGGACATGTTATTTAATTATTTATTTACTTCTACTGTAATTAAGTATATATTCTAATTATGTATTATATTAATAAAACTATATTAATTAAAACTATAGCCCTATTCACTAAGATAAGTAGAAGGAATGAAAAAGAATTACGAAAAATAACTGAAACAACACAAAAAGATGCATGTTAAAAATATTTAAACAGTAGCCTATATACATAACATTAGTGGTCAAGTGGTCAACTAACTTGATCTTGAACGTTCTGAGTGTTCGGTAGTCTTTTATATCGTCACGTAAGCAATTCCACAGATGTTTAAATAAAGATGTTCTACCTTTTCTTGTAATTAAGTTCTAATTATGATTTTTTTTTTGTTTCAGGTAAGACCGTGCTATAATTATTCTTGCGCTGCCAAACTTCTCAGTGTAAGTAATACATAATGTACATTTTTTATCTTATTATGAAGGTATTTCGGAGACTGTTTCAATTATTTTGTTACACATGAAGTTCAATTTCTTCTAACTTTTGACGGTTAAAGATAAGTAGTAAAATAACATATATTCTTGAAGCAAATTTAATGCTCTACAACGTCTTTTCTCATGACTTTTTCGTAGGACAAAGGGCCGAAAAGTTAGAAGATCAAATATGGCAAAAAACATGAGGCAAAGTATTTTTTTTTTTTCAAAATTAGCGAACCTTGAGCACGGATATCTCGGATAGTGTGCGAGGTAGCGAAAAAATGAATGGGGGTTAATCGTGCGAATAATTTTCTCAGCTTTAATTTTGTATAGAGTGGTCTTATCTCTAGGGCCGTTAGTTTCCCAGATATAAGCAAAAATACCGAAAAAAACGGGCCCACGCGCTCCCCGCTCACCTCCTAGGAGTGGGGACTTTTAGTATGTTTACCTTCTAACTAGTCCAAACAAAGTTCCAAAGTTTAAAAAATCCCTTTTGGGCAAGCCTACAGGCTGAGGTAGATTTCGAAGTGCTTTTGGTTTAATTTACTGTCGCTGCGTAGCACTCTTCTTCTTTAGCCTTGGCATGACAAACCCGCAATAATAACTGCAAAAAAGAGGAAAGAGCACTCTTCAAACATTCAAATATTGCCTTAATTGAGAGCTATCGAGAAACTAGTTGTTGATTTGTAAAGTACTCATCAAGAGCTTTTCAATGATAATCCACAAGACGTGGTTTCAAAAATTTCTAATTTCCATCCCCCCATCCCCACTCGTACCCCCAAAACCCCCGAATCGTTGGTGTCACGGTGAACTCCATAGGGAGTACTCTAATTTATTCAAACAAAGTTTCCCTCTATACTTCATAGAGGCCGAGATATAAAGTTTTCAAAATTTCAACACCCTCCCCCGACCACCCCTTGGGCCATTTTTGCTCATTAACGAACTTGTCCGAACTATTGGGTCTAGAAATAACGTAATAAAATCTGGTTCAAATATCTTCAAAATTACGGCCGCTAGCGTGTAAAGATATATATATAAATATCTCAAATTTTTGTTGTGAACAGGCGGTGGTTTCGTACTTAGGGAGGCATGAAACGTAAAGATTTGAAAGAATTTTTCGAAAGTCATGACATGGTATCCATTGCAATAGGTAGATTTTTCTTCGAAATCTACCTAAAATTGTGTTCCTTCCATTTCCCTCTGCAACTTTTCGTTGACTGGACTATTAGAAAAGTTGTCCGTGCTTTTTCTGTGTTACGATTTTTGCAGAATTAATCTGTACAACATTTCCGAACAAGAAATGACACGAATCCTTGTGGATTGTGAGAACTGTTCCGTACCACAATTAAAATAATGCATTGACTATTGGCGGTACAAGTTGTTTTTAATTCAGGAGATGTTCAACATATTTATAACAGCTCGGAGCCATTCTTGTTATAACAAACCATGTCATTTATTCTGTTCTCATTCTGTGCTTCTCTAGTATCAAGAATTTATTTAATAACCGGTTAAGCTGAGAAATTAGTTTCAAACTTCATATTCAAGAAGATTAAAATGCTAACTTATTTTATTTTTTCTGAGTAGTATAAGCATTTATTTATTATATTTATTGCTCGTTAATGCCACCGACTGTATTATTAATCTGCATTACTCTAGATAGTATAAATTACTAATTAGGCTGTCATATGCGTTAATGTATTCCGTATAAATTAAGGCAATTCTTAACCGTACTTAAATGGCAGGTGGTCTCAAGTTATGGAACTTAATACTTCAAGGATATTCCATTTCCTAGATATTTATGTAAGTTGTCGGCCTTAAATGAGAATTTTCTGTGTTAACGTATTACAGAAATAATTTCTAAAGTATATACAGTACAACTCCATTTATCCGGATTAATTGGGACAGGACCCGACACAGATGGCCATCCGGATAATATTGGTTAAATAATGAAAAAATTCAATTCTTTAAAAATAACTAATTGTACTGTACTTTAAGTGTCACGTGTAGAATATATCGGTTAGTCAGTTGTTTGGCTGGCAAACCGTCGATTCTCTTGGCTAAAGGTGTTACTTTTTCGCAAATATAATCTGTCCTGAAAGAGGGTTTCCCAAAGCTCGCTGCTGCAACCTGCTTGTTTCGTATAACTGGGAAGACGAGACAAGAATCTTGGATTGAAGATGCGCGGTAGCAATATAAACTTTGGTGGAGTCTCATCTGATCCTTTAAACTCCAACTCCGTGGCGCTACATCCCTGGAGGGACTTGGCCTACCACCCGACCGCTGCGTCATCTCCCGTAGGCAGATGGCAGGATTGGGGGGCATGTGGTCAGCATGCCGACACCCACGGCCGTTATTGGTGGTTTTCATGACCGGAGCCGCTACTTCTCTATCAAGTAGCTCCTCAATTTGGAATCACGAGGCTGAGTGCACCCCTACCAGACCTCCCTACCTCAGAAAAATCCGAGGAGGTACCGGGAATCGAACCCGGGCCGACGGATCTGTAGTCAGCGACGCTAACCACAAGACCACGCCGGCGGACCATCTGATCCTTTACACCGTCGAAAAGAAAAAACTTATAGGCCTATAATTGTGTAGTGAACCTTACAAATGGAGTACGTGGCAAAATTTTGTTTCTGAGATAATCAACAATCTTTGTAAAGAAATAGCATTCTTCCATACCAGCGGTGGTCTCTCTCGAGCAACATTGCAACCACACTATAATGAATTTCACTTAGCGCTTTTGTAGGCAATGCCGTGTACCACCATTGTATAGTAAAATACAATTTTTAGAAGTGAAACTTCTTTAGCCGCACTAGGAGTAGCCTAAATCGAGAGCTAACCCAAACTTTCGTTTCGAACAAAACCGTCACGAGTTGATTGTTTGTTGATTGTTTTCCGTGCAGTCCGTTCCGTCAACCCTACTAATAGACGGGACGGACTGCACGGAAATCAATCAACTCAATGATTAGGCTTATCCATAATTTAAAAAATCCAAAAATCCAAAATAGAAAAATAAAAATCCAATTCCAAAATTTAAAAATTTAAAAATTCAAAATTAACAAAATTAAAAATTAAAAAAATCCAAAATTAAAGATTCGAAAATTAAAACATCCAAGAAATAAAAAATTCAAAGGTCCAAAATTTAAGAAATCCAAATAAAAATTCCACAATTCCAACATTAAAAAAATTAAAAGATCAAAAATTTAAAAATCCAAAATTTAAAAAGTCCAAAAATCCAGTATTGCGAAAGTCCAACAATCCAAAATTGAAAAAATCCAATAATCCTAAATTGAATAAATCCAAAAATTAAAACAAGTTTCACATCTGTCGCTTGGCGTTCCACGCACACTTTTTTTTATAATTTTCTGGTTAGCCGCTTTGTAAACTAAGATATACAATTAATATAATGCAACAAAATACAAAAAAGTGAAAATATTCAATATTTTCCAAGATTCCCTTAAAAAGACTTGAATAAGGAAGGAGTAAAAAAGCTATAAATGTAACAGAGTGTTTCTCGACTTGGAACTCTTTAATCTCTTCATTACGTCATAAATCATTTTACACGACTGAATTCCAAGCCACAACAGAATAGCATGGTTCAAAATATATCTTGCTTGTGTAAACTGAGAACCTGATTATAGCGTGGACAGAAACTACAAGGGAGATGAATACGGGATCAAGAATATATACACAGTAGGTTTTATTACATGCAATCAACTGGCTGCACAAAGAGCAACATTTTCTTCACGTGACAGACAATTCATCATAGTTACAAAAACAAACATGCGTGCAACCTCCCCCTCAAAATGCCTGCCAATTTTTATTTATAACAAAACAAAAGATCAGTTTCACTTAAATCAAGGGTACTCAACGTTCTTTCAGAAATATAAACGTACTTTACGGACTATAAGACGCTCCGGACCATAAGACGCACCTTTATTTTAGGATGGAAATTTAAAGGAAAAGAAATTTAATAGAGGTCATTACCTTCATTTAAACCACCCGGGGGAGACAACTCCTTTCATATAAAAGAACTCAACATTCATTTCTTTTCGCATTGTATACCTGGCTTCCAGCTATCCTCATTTTACAATTGTGACAAGTGCACTGATGTACAGTCTGTGCCAAAATTTGTAGCTATCTTATCATTTACAACACCTTGTTTATAACTTTGTTATTCCGGCAATACCATTTTTTTTTTTAACTTCAGATCATTAGACTCACGAAACTTTCAAGGCTCTGTTTTCAAGGTAAATAAGTGCGTCTTATGGTCCGTAAAATACGGTACTTACTCAATGGCAATAGACAATACCTAAGCAAGCTAAAGGAATATTATCTATTTTATGGAACTCGGAGGTTCATTGCCGCGCTCACCTGAGCCCGCCATTCAACCCTGTTCTCTACTAGCTCCATCCAACCACCCTCGCAAATCCTACTTTCCTTAAATCTACCCTAATTTTGTCCTCCCTCCTACGTCTAGGTCTTCGAAGTTCTCTTTGGGTCTCCCAGTCAATACATTTGAGATAATGTCTTTCCTCCCCCATGAGCGCTACATGTCCAGCCCATTTCATGCTCCGCGATTTAATTATCCTTACTATATCCGGTGAAGAGTACAGGTTATAAAGCTCGTCGTTATGCAGTTTTCTCCAGTCCCCATTTTCATCTCTCTTTGGCCCAAATATTTTCCTAAGCACCCTGTTTCGAATACTCTCAGATTATGTTCTTTCCGAAAAATAAGCGACCATGTCTCACATCCATATAATAGGCTACAACCGGCAGGATAGTAGTCTTATAAATGTTTATTTTTAGATTTCTTTCAGAAATATAGCTGTTCAATTCAATTACTTTAATTTTTACAAAGGAATGCCTTAAAAATCAACGATCGAAAACTGATTTTGAAGATTACCACAAAATGTTTTGCCACATTAAACAAAAAATCTTTGTATTATAGTATAAGAGTATGTGTTGGTGTAAATTTCATATCATAATTCATTCCAGTTAATTTTAATTCAAGGAATTGGTGTAAATTGTCGAAAAAGACTCATTATAGGTAAGGATAATTTTGCATATTTATCTACAATTTGTTAATCATGCTCGAAGCTACATCTTCAGTGCTTTCAGGCTAAGGGGGCTGTCACACTGGATCAATCGAGGGACAGCGTCCAACCGACTGGTATAACGAACCTATAGACAGCAGTGGTACCAGTCACATAGCATCGATCGCCAGCGATCAACAACGAGGGTGAGAGATCATCTGGTCTGTGAAATCAAACCTGTCCGTTTTTCAATCGTCAGTCGATGGCAAACTTCGTACCCACCTGAATTTCAGAATTGATGCTGGAAGGTTTAACTTACACAATAATGTCGTTTTAGACTCATATTTGAATGAAATAGAATTGCATGAATCATTTAAGGCATTTAAAACGATATCTTCTTATGTAATTTAATTTTAAAAATACAAAAATAGATCGAGTTGTAGCACCTAGCGGTGGGCGATCGAACTACAACAAACAACAAACAACAAACAACAAACCTCTTCGCTCGGCCGACTGATGGAAGCTTGAAGTAAACAGATGTAGCCTGAGATAGTAGGCATAATATTAAACCTTACATCCCAACACATGTAGTATGATAATGTGCAGAAAATAAGCATTCGTATTCCTAATAAGGTAATATACTTTACCTCTAATATACAGTGATGAGTAGACCTAGTAAAATCATATAGGTACATAACCTATAATATTTCCGTTGATCGATGACGCTCGATGCAGTGTGACAAGGAACAGAAATTTAGTCGAGAGCGCAAGATGGCAGTCGGCTGGTCTTGATCGATCGAAGCTCAGTGTGACAGGCCGCTAAGGGTCCGCCTGGATAGCACAGTCAGTATGGAACTGACTTTCTGTGTTAAAGGTCGCGGGTTCAGTCCTGGTCGCTGGCATTTATATGTCAATAAATGCAGATTTACATGCAGTGCGGGTAAAAGAAATCCCGTGGGAAAAATTCCGGCACACCGACGACTGTCACAGGCCCAAATTGCCGTACACCCCATCGTTAAATAATCATTTTGGGCGGATTTCTATGACCTAAAAAATAGGATATATGCATTCATTTATGACCTAAAAAACATTAAAATATGACTTTACCACTTACACATTATGTATATTTTTAAGTTTCATTACAATTCATTTTATTAGAATATAATGTCAATTATTTAAAATATCTGTAAATTCTCAAAAAGTATCAGTGTAGTGCAAAATTTACAAAATATGATATAAAACTTCAAAATGTCTTTAATATGCACACAAATATGCCGAAAATATGACATAAATATGCATATTCATACTAAATATGCTACAATAGTTGAAAACTTCCTAAATATGCAGTTATATGCACAATAAAAGCCGTTCCATTTTCACCAGGAAACCTGAAATAATGCAAAGGGAAAAAATATGACATTTCATAGAAATTCGTCCCCTAATAATCATCAAACCATCCAGCTTTTGTGCTAAGTAGTTACTTGACAGTATTTATTAATCGGATAAGTTTTAGAGTGAAGTTTTTAATATACATTCAGGTATACAGTGCACGCCACTTATGTGATCACTTCGGAACGCAGCCGTGTGATAACTTAGTATTAACCGATTGATAACAGTAGCCGAAATAATTAATTGAAGGATATTTATTCATACATCGGATAATACCCTACAAAAACAGATTTTTAAGAGCTAGTTATTCATACATACATACCGTATTTTACGGACCATAAGACGCACTTTTTTTTTACCTTGAAAACAGAGCCATGAATGTTGGGTGCGTCTAATGGTCGGAAGTACACTAAAAAATTTAAAATAATGGCTAAATATTGCCGGAACACCATAATTATAAACAAGGTGGCACTGACTGCGCATGAATGCACTTGTCACAATCGTAAAATGAGGGTAGCTGGAAGTCAGGTTTACAATGCGAAAAGATACTAATGTTGAGTTCTTTTATACTAAAGGAATTGTCTCCGCCGGGTGGTTTAAATGAAGGGGATAACCTCTAAATACCCTTGTCCCATACACTAACAGTACTCTGAAGTGACGGTCAGAGGGTGTAAAAGTAGTTTCAGTATTTCATGAGAAATCAGTTTAATTGTTAAAATTTACACGATGACACCTGTACAGAAGAGATTTTCGTACAACTCAGGTTTTAAGTTAGAAGTGATTTACACTGATTCCGTTGTACAAGGCTATAATTTGTTTGTGCAATGAAGTACATTATCTCCTTTAAAATTTTTCGTTTAGAGTCAAATTAGATTTCTTTTCCTTTAAATTCCCATCCTAAAATTAAGGTGCGTCTTATGGCCCACAGCGTCTTATAGTCCGTAAAAAACTATGCTTTTTCCAGGTCAAACGACGATCAAGGTGGATACCCAAATATTTAACTTCTTCTGACTGAGGTAGAGTCTTACCGTTGATTCTTACTGGATGGCAAGTGCCTCGTTGTAGCGTGAAAGTTACATGTAGACTCTTATATTCATTAATTTTTATTCTATATTTTTAGAGCCAAATCTCCAATTCAATTAGATAATCTTGTATGAGTTATGATGCTGATGATGACATATTCTTTTCATATTGTTCTTAGCTAAACAATGCGTTCGTTGTCAAGGGCACTGAAACCATTTGGGGAAATGTTTACTGTGCGGTCCAGCATTGGTCTTTATAGATGAGAGGGCACTGAAACCATTTGGGGAAATGTTTACTGTGCGGTCCAGCATTGGTCTTTAAACATGAGAGAATCTTAGAAGAACTCAACCCTGGGCGCCCAAGTACTGGCGCGATACAGTAAGGGTAGCTTGCAGGAAGGCGGTGTCTATAGAGCTGGGTGGATCCAGTGATGCCGCATGGTCCGCTGTCGGGTGACACAGTGGTTCCAGACCCGGGCTGTTGAGACACAGACGGGTCGAAAAAAAACTCAAATATACTTAACCTGTGTCAGACACTGCCGCAGTGTTACCATGAAAACGTCAAACGTGTCTAGTAACCTATATTGAAATTAAATAAATTTTTTCTTTTAAATTTGCATCTTACATTTATTGAGGTATGAGATGTGGGATTACCTATGGCTTTTAAATTATTTTGACACCAGCGGCCCCTGGCACGGTGTAAAAACCTGTAGACCGTAATAAATAACCACAAACACCCATGATGATGGTATTGGCTATTGCCACCGTCTGCCACCTCCAAAGGAACCAAGGCTGTTCCCATCATAATGTCAGTACAGCGAAGTCCTAGGCGGATAAAATAACTGAAACTGTTTCAAACCAGAACGTTTCTTGAAATCTATTAAAACAACTTCTCGCAATTCCTTCTCATACCGCATATTTACCTTGTATCTGGGCCTTTTCACACTTGGTCACTTGTGACGGTCACCGGCGAAGAAGCATTGGTTCAAATGAGAGCATTCACACAGGGTCACTTGTGACTGTAAAATGAGGGTAAACAATGCGAAAAGAAAGGAATATTGAGTTCTTTTGTTCGAAAGGAGCTGTCTCCGCCGGGTAGTTTAAATGAAGGCAATGGTCGACCTCTAAACAGTCTTGTCCCGTTACACTTACCGTATAGTGAACTGAGGGTTAAGGGTGTAAAAATATTTTCAGTCTTTCATGAGAAATCAGTTCGGTAGTTAAAATTTACGCTATGCCGCCTGTATCAAAGAGATTTTCGTACAACGCAGGTTTTAAGTTAGAAGTCATTTACACTGATTCCATTGTACAAGATTATAATTTGTTTTTGCAATGAAGTATGTTATTTCCTTTAACATTTTTCGTTTAGAATTACATTATATTTCTTTTACCTTAAATTTCCATCCTAAAATCAAGGTGCGTCTTATGGTCCGGAGCGTCTTATAGACCGTAAAATACGGTGCGTAACAGTGAATCTTTCAACCACTCATAAATGCCTTCAATATTTCATACTCGTAGCGTTTTCTGGAAGTTTACTGACTTGTGGTGAACACCGCTTAGCAGAATAGCCTGTCTGTTCAAGTCATTTCATTTTACACTAACAACCACTGCTTGTCATCACTGTGGCCTTTAGAAATAAAAAGGAACAGCTAAAGTGAGAGGTGAAACATGCTTTATTGCTTAAAAGAGAAAGCTAGGGAATGCCACCCCCTATAACAGGCCGTCCTATGGGCTGGGAACACTTTCTTCTAGTACAAAACAACACAGTTGAGTTAGAAACGAAATCCTTAAAAACAGAACTTTTAATGACGTACAAAACTTGGAAATAAAGCCGCAAAACAGAAAATGTGATTACATAAACCGAATCTTTGATCACAATAAACAACACTTTTTTCAATGCGTGAGTATTAATCCGTAGGCCTACGGGACTTCATAAAAGAGATAACATTACCTGACTGATAACTAGGGGCGGATTTCTATGACATGTCATATTTTTCCCCTTTGCATTATTTTAGGTTTCCGACTAATTTAAACCAGATTCCAAGCATCCTGGTGAAAATGGAATGACTTTTATTGTGCATATAACTGCATATTTAGGAAATTTTCAGCTATTGTAGCATATTTAGTTTGAATATGCACATTTAGGTCATATTTTCGGCATATTTATGTGCATATTAAAGAAATTTTGAAGTTTCATGTCATATTTTGTAAATTTTGCATTATACTGACACTTTCTGAGAATATACAGATATTTTAAATAATTAACATTATATTTTAATGAAATGAATTGTAATGAAACTTAAAAATATACATAATGTGTAAGTGGTAAAGTCATATTTTAAATTTTATTGGACATATTTTAATGTTTTTTTAGGTCATAAATGCATGCATATATCCTATTTTTCAGGTCATAGAAATCCGCCCCCTACTGATAACATTATCCGCGATTACATTAACCGTCGTTCACTGTACTCTATAGAAGCTATGGAGATGGACTTGTAGACGCGATCAACGGGTTGAGTACCCTGTCTTAAATCGTGCTTTCTTCCTGACGTATCCGTGACGTCACTTCTTATGTTTTCTTTTTCCCTCACTCAAGTTGATTTATATCACCTTGTTTCAAACAAGAAATGAAGCATGTACTGTACTTAAAATAGAAACAATTACTGAGGAACTGTTGTTCTTAATGGCCATATGGCACCAACAAGTTTAAAATGTTTGAACACAAAAGGCGACAAAGAAACTCTTTGATGAATTGAGATTATGACTGACATGTAGTACAAAAAATTGTTAAAGTCCATGTAATACGGTACAAGAAGTACAACATGGCTTTCTTACAGTCTTGTTTCTATTAGCAATTATGTACTTACTTTAAAGCCATTTTTACAGCGTGTTTTCAAAAGTTACTAGGCTCTTAGAATTTGTTTTTCAGTGTATCCACTTGTCTCAGTGATGAATTATTGGTAAATGAAAAAAAATCTTATTTACAATAGCAATATCGCAACGCATTATTAAGTGCCAGAATGGTACTTTATGAGATTGTAAGGTGGACGGGAAAATGTATTTCTGTCTGTCTGTCCGTGTGTCTGTACGCGCGATAACTCAAAGATGCTTTATCGGATTTTCATGAAACTTGGTATACGCATTTATAGCGTCCATGGGAAGAAGCATATTCATATTGGATCAAATCGGTTGGCCGGTACCGGAGTAAAGCCCAATTTAGTGCCTATTTTATGGTAATATACTAGAAATAATCTATCAAATGCAAATCAGTTGTCATGACAAGATATTGTTTTACAGTGTTAATATACGGCTTTGGAAGTTGCAATACAATTAGCTTCGACAAGTAACACTACCCACATATTCCTTCATATATGCTTATTAAACTTTGTTCTTCCGTAAGCCCTGCTTATGAATCGATCTGGAGCTCAACTCGGAAATCGATTAAAAATGATTTATTTTTTGTATATCATAATTGCAATTATCACTGATTTAACAAATAAACATTCTGGCACTTTGTTTTACCAGTTTACCTGATTTTATTATCTTATGAGGTAAAAAGTTGATAATCCATCGAGTATTGTAATGTGACGTTACGGTAACTATATAATCGCACTACTTTTTGTCTTCTTTGATTAAAAAATTTAATTTTATATGTTTTATAGTTATTTAGTCCACCGCTGTGGCGTAGGGAATGTGTTGGCTCCTCTCACGCAGCAGGCCAGGGTTCGATCCCTGGTCGGGACAAGTTACCTGGGTGGGGTTTTTCTGGGGGTTTTCATCACCTGTGAGACAAATGTCGGATAACTTTCGGCCCTTGCGGTCCCCAGATTTCATCTGGTCGTCATTATCATCTTCATCGCATCCTCGCCTTTTTTGGAGTGAGTGTGTTTGTGAATGGTGTGTCTCGTCCTATTGTGTTCGTCTTTTCTCGGAGGTGGCCCCGGCATTGGGTTGATCACTCATCCCGGGTGGCCCTCCATGTCCTTGTCTGGTCAAAAAAGTATGTATTTGATCCAAAGATAATCCCTCTTCCGACAGGGCGGCTTGGGTCGCTTAGTTCCTAAAAGGGAGAGATGAAACTAAGATAAAGAAAGAAAGAAAGTTATTTAGGAAATCGTTATACAGTGCCTTTAAGAAGTCGTTTCGCATATATTAATACGCAGAATTAGCAATTAAGAGAATAAATTATTCTGTCAATCGAAAAATGACAGTCCTTTGTGCTTATACTTAGACTAGCATGTGCCCGCGGCTTCGCCCGCGATAATTATTTCAAAAATTAAAAATTAAGAGCATAATAAATATATTTTTATTATAATATTCCGCCTTTACCCTTACCATATAATACACAAATTATTTGAAGATGCATTTCGGCGTATGCTGCGCCATCTTCAGTTCATATAAGATGTAATGAACACCACAATTCTTCTGAAATAATAATAATAATAATAATAATAATAATAATATAATAAAAATATATTTAATATTAACCCTTATCTGTTGGAAATGAGTTATTTTATTTAAGAGCATAATAGTTAAATCATTATATTTATTAACACCTAAATCACGTGGACTACATACCACGATTAGATAGCATCGCCTGGTAAAAGCGACCTCAGATTCGAGTCCCTTGGTCCAGAAAACCCCTGTATAGTGAGTTCCGTCCAAATAAAACAATGTTTGACCATATTAGGGCTTACAACATTCAAGCGATCGCGAAAGTTTAACTTCCAAGGTATGACAAAAATAGACAAAGCCAACTGTAATTGTCAAACTTCCATTTAATTTAATTCCAAACCCATCTGAAACCCACTGGCAACAATATGTTTTAATGTCAAATGTGATTCGGATTCGATAATTCTGTGTAAGAAGGGATTAAGTATTCTCAAAAACATTTGATTTTTGGCATTAAAATCAGAATTTTTCAAAATCCTCTCTTAGTGAGCACCTACATTATGAAACGAAGGTACTGTCAAAATTCCAAGTCTCTACCTGTTATAGTTTAGGCTCTACTTTGATTCTTGTCAGTCAGGACAAAGCCTTTTATATATATATAGAGATTCGTTTTGAAAGTACCCAAGAGTTGACACATACTAAGGCGGTGAAGTTTATAGTGTGAGTGGTATTAGGGAGTAACGAGATGGAAATTGCTGGGATCCCGCAGGTTATCAGTGCAGAGTGCTTGTGAGGTTATGTGGTGCCGAATGAGGTCAATGTCGGCATCTAATTGTTCTTGGAGCTCCAGATAAGCTGGCCTTTATGTGAATATGTGCAAGTAGGGATGTACAGCAAGAATTCCAGAACATGTCTTGAATATTCATCATACATTATTTGGTACAGACATGTCCAAATTAAGTGGATCTGTGGAGCAAATTTATTTAGACAAGACGTCTGGAGCTCCGCACCAAAATTGCTTGATTTAGATTCATAATAACTAGGGGGCGGATTTCTATGACATCTCATATTTTTCCCCCTTTGCATTATTTCAGGTTTCCGACTAATTTAAACCCAATTAAAAGCATCCTAGTCAAAATGAAACGGCTTTTATTGTGCATATTACTGCATATTTAGGAAATGTTCAACTATTGTAGCATATTTAGTATGAATATGCATATTTAGGTAATATCTTTGGCATATTTGTGTGCATATTAAAGAAATTTGGAAGTTTCATACTTTATTTTGTAAATTTTGCATTATAATGATACTTTTCTGAGAATTTACAGATATTTAAATAATTAACACTATATTTTAATAAAATGTATTGTAATGAAACTTAAAAAAACTGTACACAATGTGTAAGTGGTAAAGTCATATTTTAAATTTTATTGGTTATATTTTAATGTTTTTAGGTCATAAATGCATGCATAGCCTATATCCTATTTTTTAGTTCATAGAAATCCGCCCCCTAATAATAACTTATCTAGTTGTCATAGCCATGGAGACTGATAGAGTTATCCCTGCTCGGTTGGTTTGAATATTTTAGTAGTTATCTTGATAATTAGTTACTAAACCAAATTTCCGTTTTCCTGTCAATCTCTATCATTCTCTGTCATTTACTGTCATTTCTTGAAGGTTAGGGAAAGATGAAAATCTCTGGGTGCGCGGTCCGAGCTGCAGGGTGGAGGCATCAACAACTCCCTGCAAGTCTCCTGCAGAAGTCCTGCTAGAAGATGTTTCAACTTCCACCCTACACCCCGGACCTCGCTCCCAGTGATTTCCATCTTTTCCTACACCTCAATAAATGACAGAGAAGCGGAGATAATTGTGACACAGTGGTTCAAATCGCAATTGGCAGACTTCTTTGGCACTTGTATTCAAAAGTTGGTCCTACGGTATGGCAAATGTATCAATTCCTATGGCGAATATGTTGAAAAATAGGTGAACACTTGCTATATCTGTTGCAATAATTATTTGTATGAAATTTTGTTTTGTTTGTGTAAATGGCCTTAGGGAAACTTACTTTGTGGACGGCCCTCGTATATATAACAGGCTTTGTCCTGACTAACTGACTTGAGGACTGACTGACAGAGAATCAACGTAGAGCCTAAATTATAATAGTTAGATATTTGCAATTTTGACAATACCTTCGTTTCGTAATGTAAGTGCACACCAAGAAAGGATTTTACAAAAATTTTATTTTTAATGCTCAAAATAAAATGTTTTCGAGGAGACGAAATACCTTATTACAAGGAATTAATCAAACACAAAACACATTGCATGGACAGTTCTCGTTACAACAGTGTATTGTTTGCAATGTTCACAGGTAACTTTGGAAGTGCATGATACGAGACTTGGGCAAATTAGAGGATAATAAAAATTGAAGCGGAGAATGAAGTTACTCTTTGTCTTTAGGCTACCAGTTTACTTTCTTGTGGTTGTAGGAACTTAAATGATACTGTTCGCACATATTCCAGTCTGCTGGAATATTCAACCATCTTTTCTACCAAGAAGGTCGCAATAGTAATATTTCCCACATTCGTCAGATAGATGTATCGATCTTGTTCAAGACGGGACGCACGAGGGTTGTTTACGTTAAATTGCACCGGACGCACGAGGGTTGTTTTGATGAAGCGACCACTCGCTTTGGGACGCAAAAGGGCACAACCCATCGGTATTATTCATTGATGTAAATAAATAATTAAAAATGAAATCCAAAAAAAATAATGCACAATGTGATGTAGTCACATAACTTTCTAGCAGTATTTGGTCACGTATGTTAATCCGCCTAATCATAATTATAGTCTAATCATTCTAACCGTTTTCTTTGCGGTCCGGCATGGGTTTAGATAATGTGCATTTAAGGGATTTCAAGCATATGGAAAGTGCCTCAATTCCTAGAGAGAAATGAGCATTTATTTATTTACTATTTGAATAAAATGTTGGAATTATAGGAAAACAGATTCGAAAGCTGACGAATCCGAAGTTTTTGTCGTCCCCTGAGGTCTTGCATTAAGTAGCTGGCACATTACTTATTCCAGTCAGAGATGAACTCCGGCACTTCCCTGGCAGTAGCGCCTTCTTCCGTCCGTTTTGTTGTTCTGTTTACTTCATTAACTGCTTCATTGTCATGACCCTCTCTGTTATCTCTTCAGTTCGCTTGATTTGTGTCCGTCTGGCCGTTACGTCCCATTCATTCATAAAGACCAGCCACTCGTAAAAACTTCCTCAGTACGAAGATCAATGTTTCCCCAGCACTACTCTTCATACAGTTTTACAGTAGGCTGTTGTTGACTTTATAGAAGCCTTACTCACGTCATTCAAGCCATTGCCCCCCCCCCCGTTAAGACTTTTGGTATGATTATTTAACGGCGGTGGTGTAACTTACCGCTACTTTGCTATGCAATAATCGTCGGTATTTATTCCAATGTTTCTCGACATAGACTAGTTCTGTCAATAAGCCTAGTTAGTAAGCCTAGTTAGTAACGTAATATCTACCAAAAAATAGATAAAAATAAGATTTGCAGATGTGAGCAAACTTTAAAAATGTATTATAAAAAATGAGGTTTGTATCTTCCCCCGACCCTTTCAATTATTCATGGTTTGCATACTGCTTTCACATTTAATTCCTTGCCTGTGATCTTCGAGATACTGCGATATCTCAGGATTGTGCCTCAGCTTATGCTGCCAGGAAAACTAAACACGCCACAATACTCAAGATTTGGTTCATATATTTAGCCTTTCTACTTCATGATTGACAGGATTATTGCAGCATGTGTCCCAAATAATCCCATTGCATAAACAATGAAAAATAATCCGATTTGTTATGTGCCACTTAACTTAGTCAAAACAACTAAATACAAAGCGTAAACAAGCACACATACCTTTCCAGGAGTGAAAGAGATTCAGACAACTTGCCTCACAACAGACAACACCTACTTTCAACTTTTACACTCTTTTCATTCTAATTACAAAATTAACAATTCCTCACAAACAGTTAACCAGGGCCCTTTTTCATAGAACTTGCTAATAATATTAGTTAATAATATTAGATCTCTTAATATTATTCATTAGTTATGAAAATCTTGTTTCATAGAGATATGCACACTAGGCTACTCATAAAATCTTTTCTCTAATATTATTAGTTCATTAGTCAGCTGATTCATTTGGAGGTTATGTCTGGATTGTTGTTTGTGTTTTGTTCCTTCTTAGACTTTTTGTCTATACTATTTCAAAGCAGCACGGCCTACATGTATCTTCATAAATGTAACAAAAGCACTAAGAAGTGAATAAATCTGCCAGGCACTTATTCAAGATAGTAGTAGGCTTTTGTACTGAAATCTAATCTCAAATCCTAAAAACTGATTATGACAAAAATTCCTTTGATGCCGTAAGTAAGCTTTTTCTAAATTGATAATTAATCTTAGTGATTCATTTTTCACAATTTTAAGATCACGAAATCTGAATTACATGGGTTTGAGAATAACTTATTAGCCCAAATACACTTATAGAAAAGCACCTAATATTACCGGTAAATTTTATTAGGCTGCGGTCTATGAAACAGTTTACTAATATTTACTAATAATTTTGAGCCATGAACTCATAACTAATATTATTAGAAAATATTCTTATGAAACAGAAGACTAATAATAATAACTAATATTATGTAATTGCTAATAATGTGAGTGTAAAAGTTCTAAGAAACAGGGCCCAGACCTAACTATTTTAATCAGTTTTACAAGAAGAAACATGAAACAAAATGCAGGATTACTACTGGGCAATTGTATGGTCTAAATTATGGTTGAGAGTAAATAGCCTGATACTCTTATTGCTGATAATTCTGATTTCATAAAATATAGTGTCAATCATATTAAGATGAAAATTTAAAAAAAGTATTAATTAGGTCTTCATTTCTTAATTTCTTCCAACTATTTATTTTCATAAATATAACTTATTTGAAAAATGGAGTTCTATTTTCTTGTAATTTAATATTTCATACTTTAGAATAACTGTGTCAAAATTGTAATATTAGTGTTCATTATTATGTTTCATTAATGCCCGGTTTCTACAAACTAGTGAATTACCTATGGGTAAATTATCCATGGACAAATTAGTTCCATTTAACCTACAATGATATAATGAGCAAGGCTTTGGAGTTGTACAGTTAATTTAATTCAGAAGGCTTTGATTCTCATTGTTTAAATGTTATTATTGATCCTATGAAAGGTTAAATTTTATCCAGCCATCCATGAAAGGATAAATTAACCCGAAGATTTACCCTTGGAAAGATCTAGCCCGAGTTTGTAGGAACATTTTTTCTGTCATTTTCATATTTATCCAGAGGAGATTTATCTAGAAACTCGCCACAAGTGTAAGTGATTGCTATCTTTAAATTATTTGTGTTTGTGTGGTGTTATTTTGGGGTAAATTCTGTCCACTGGATAATTTACCCATAGGTAATTCGCGAGTTTATAGAAACCGGCCATAAGACGGCTAAAATCGTTTGTTAAAACCTAAAAAGTGCTATTCCACGAAAATAAAAGACTAAAATCTTTTTGACAAAAGATTATAAAAATCCGGGGCTTGGTGATGAATCAGAGAGAATTCCTTGATCGAATCGCCCTTCAGATCGACGTGATATACATAATAGTAACGATCCTTGCTACACGTATAGGCTGGTCAATTATGAACCAATTCAGTTGTAAAGTTCTCGCCGGGTTGCAATTATCAACCATTACAGTGTAATCATGAAGTAATGTTTCAGCTCTGCCTGGAATATTAATTGCGGATCTGAAATTCCATTCCAGCGGATTCGCGTGGGAACCAAAGATATCGCGTGTTCTAAGTATAGGAGTATCCTCCGGTAACAAATATCTGTTTCTTCTCAAATCTGTTGAACTTGTGTCTTCTTACTAAATTGGACCGAATTGTTTCCCCCCAATGGCGACATCTGACCCGGATGATAAATACTTAGTTTACTTCTTCAAGTGCATTTGATGCAGTAATTACATAAAATGAGTGTAATTGGAAATGTAGGTATCCTGGTCAACTCAAGGTTCCTATAAACTGGTCTTGAAATTGGAATATGTGAATGCTTTAAGGTTTTTTAAAATGTTATATAATTTACAGCAAGTTGAATAAATATTTAGCAAAATATAACCCTATATATGTGACTTGAGGCTTTTCCGGTGTTAGGAATATATTACACAGCCCAAGAAAAAATAACTTTTTGTTTTTTGTCTCAGATGTTTCCCCGGATTTTGGCTATACTTAGAGTGCTTATTCCAAATATGTAAACAGTTTTCTCTACTAGCTCTACTTTTATATATATTTTGTTCGTGAACTCTTAGTCTAGCGAAACAAAATCTTGCTTGATAATATAGCTAGTGAAGGTTCTTGACCATACTTTGGACCCGTAGGACGAAAACTGTACGAATAACTAAAAGCTGGATTATTTTTTGGCCCTCAAATTGACAGCTCATAGGCCTAAGTCATAAACATGTTATATTGTTATTGTAATGTTAGTGTGTTGCTTTTTTCTTCACACGATTCAGAAGCTAAAAATAGGCACTGTTTTTTTATTTATATCAAATGTAAAATGGAATAATTTGCATAGGCCCTAATGGTAATACCATATCTCACAAAACTAAAGCTGATAGGGCAAAACTAATGGCACATTTGTCATCAGCGACCTAAATATACCCGAGAATAGGTATAAATTCTAGGGCACCAAAATGGCTGTTGGTCTGTATTATTGTTTCTCGGGAGGATTGATTCCGAGCTTTCGGCAGCTACATCCTCAGCCATCTTCTCGGGAAATAGCTTCGGAGATAGCTTATTTGAGTTATTTGAGTTTTATTGCCTTGCTGTATTACCTAATCAATGGCAATAGACTCTTAAGCAAGCTAAAGGAATATTATCTATTTTAAGGAACCCGGAGGTTCATTGCCGCTCTTATCTGAGCCCGCCATTCAACCTTATTCTGTGCTAACTCCATCCAATCATCACTCACAAATCCTACTTCCCTTAAACCTATACTAATATTGTCCTTCCACCCATGTCTAGGTCTTCCAAGTGATCTTTTCTCTTCGGGTCTTCTGATCAATATTTTTTAAATAGCCCATGTCTTTCCTCCCCCATGCACGCAACATGTCCAGCCCATTTCGTACCCTGCAGTTATAATTTTCAAGTGACCATGGGGAATAGTTAGGCCTATGTTTCCAGTTTTTCCGAGCAAATCATATAGAAGGAAAATTCTACGTACAGAATGATACTTCTACATGTATTCACCTCCGGAGGGAGGGGGGGAAGAAACTCCCGTGATTTAATTACCTGTATTGTATTCGGTAAAGAGTACAAGTTATGAAGCTCGTCGTTATGCACTTTTCTCCAGTCCCCGTTTCATCTGTATTGGCTCCGAATATTTTCCTTTGGATCATATTTTCGAACTTTATCAAATGCTGTTTTACTTTTATAAAAACAGGAAATGTCACTTTTAATATGTTTTCGAGTTTATATTCCAGTTAATCCTCTAACTCGATTATTTAAATCACCCGATATAAATATTCATATAGCCTATCTTAACACCGCATGCCACTATGTAAATGTAAAAAAAAAGAGTAATGCTTTCAGGAAGTTAGAATCGTGTTTAGTTAATAAAAAGAGCTCTTATGAAGCGAAAGCTGTCCTGAACCTGAACATTAATCTGAACAGTTGGGTGGACATTAGAATGCAGCAGTGTCTCTGCATCTGAATGGGACAGATTTTATCTTTTCCTGTAGAATAAGTGATGTCTTGTTTTACTAACAGTGGGGTGCCCGTGGGCATTGCTTAGAAAGTAAGGAGCTAGAGGCAAGGGCGTACAATCTATGAATGAGAGTTCATTTGTTTGTATAATAAACAGATTACTTCGTGTTAGTAACACTTTTATCACTTTCCCACACCATAGAATTAGGATGTAATTTAATTAATTGGGAATCTTAAAATGCGAGCCTAATGTCTTCCCGTTTCACTTTTATTATCAGTACTCTTCTTGTTCGCTGTGAATGTTAAATTAAAGGTTATAGGGTGTGAAGTGAATGATTATTCTGAAACTCATTCTGACCAAAGTTTAATTTCACTTTCACCAACCATAAATAAGCCAACTTTTGTGCAAATTTCACTGGAAATCTAAATCATTAGATCAATTTTCGTAACAATACAGAAAACCAGAAAAAAATATCACGATTTATGTTCAACTTCTGGACATAAAAACAAATTAAGTACTTAGTTTTTAGTACCCATATCTACCTAGGTATAGGCATAATAAGAAGGAGGAAGTGTTTGTCTGTTTGTCTCTTTGTTTATGCGCGATGCCCAGCGAGGTCTACTGCATGCAGAGATCTGAAATTTAAAAAATAGATGGACTGAAGGCTGGCAGAATGCACCTCAAAGCCTGATTTTTAATTTTCGCTTTCGTTCGCGAGTTTTGAGTGAAAAACTGGCAGAAAACTTTTTTTTTTTTTTTTTTTTTTTTTTTGCGCTATCGAAGCATCAGTTTTCGGTAATACGTTTCAGTTAACAAATCAATAAGCAATATGGCTTTGCTTTTTTTTGTCATAACTTGGAAATAAAAGCATCGCGATTTTTTTAATATATCGCATGGAATTATCGAACTTTTCGATTCTGTGAGCTCACCCTTGTCGATTCGTTTGTTTAAAATGTCAAATACAATAGAGGCACTTTCTAATTGTGGAATGCACTCCAAAGCCGGATATTTTTAGCTGTTTCATTATAATTATTAATCATTTAGCTTATGAATGATTCGCGTGTAAATGCTAATAAATATGTTTTAATTACTTTGCTCTTAATGTTTAATCTTCTAATTAATTATCGTGGGTGAAGCCGCGGGTAATATATAAGATATATAATCATGCCTGTTACGCGACTGGGAAAGTAAGAATTTTATCAATTAGCTAATTTTACCATGAAAATGACACAACACTGATCTCTGCATTTAAGGCCTAAATAAACACTATGTGTAAATGATAACACAACACTGAGGTTCATACACCGGAATGAACGATGCGCTCACAACACTACAACTTAGCAACACCACAGCTACAGTACGTAGTATGCAGACTATACCATGAATGTACAGGACTGCATAAAGCAAAACAAATAACCTTTAACAAAATTAGAAATTAAATTTTGACCGAACCGAATGAGCTATCAGGATGAAATTTTGTATAGACACTCACCAGTTGATGGGGAATTTATGGTGAAATTTTAAGCCCTCTAGGTCAAGTGGTCTCGGAGGAGTAAGCGAGCATACACGCATCTCTGAAAGCATTTAATGATGATTAGGGGGCGGATTTCTATGACATGTCATATTTTTCCCCCTTTGCATTATTTAAGGTTTCCGACTAATTTAAACCCGATTCCAAGCATCCTGTTGAAAATGGAACGGCTTTTATTGTGCATATATCTGCATATTTAGGAAATTTTCAACTATTGTATCATATTTAGTATGAATATGCATATTTAGGTCATATTTCCGGCATATTTATGTGCATATTAAAGAAATTTTGAAGTTTCAAATCATATTTTATAAATTTTGCATTATACTGATACTTTTTGAGAATTTACAGATATTTTAGATAATTAACATTATATTTTAATAAAATAAATTTAACGAAACTTAAAAAAATTATAGGCTACACAATGTGTAAGTGGTAAAGTCATATTTTAAATTTTATTGGTCATATTTTAATGTTTTTAGGTCATAAATGCATGCATATATCCTATTTTTTGGTCATAGGTCGGTAGAAAGAACTGTATTCGGCACAGCTCCAAATCTGAGAAACTACAAAACTTAACACGAGTACTTCCTCATTTGTGGTGTCTTGTTTAATTTGTTTTACCGCCATTGCGTTATCGCTGTAGAAAGTTAATTTGCATTCAGATCGGTTTCTGTTTTTGCCTGGAAATAATATCAGCCTGTCAGCTGTTTTTTCAGACATCGTGATTGATGAGTTTAGGTTAATTCAATGCAAATCTGACGTATGGAACAAGTTTTAATGCTTTTCCCCCCTTGTTATAACATGTAATATTAATTATGGAGTTTTTTTTTTAATTTTTAATGAGGTGTATCAACACTTGTTTTTCCAAATTATGGTTGTAATATCTTGTATTGGCTGAAAGCTAAATGTAAACTGTGCTATTAAAATTGAATTAGTGATGCTTCGTTGATTACCTGAGGAATTAAGTTATTTTAATTGAGAATAAAACAAATTGCAGTAGTTAATATTCATAAAACATGCTCCAGATTTTGTAATACAGTTAATTGTATTAAAGTAACAATAGTCTAGCAATAATAATAATAATAATAATAATAATAATAATAATAATAATAATAATAATGTAAGAGATAATAATAAACATTGACATAAAAACTAATATTACAGTATGGAAAGAACACTTTCACATGTGTTTGTGCTGCTAAACTTCGATGTAATTTAGACCGAAAGTAGGCTACAACATTTTAGCGAATGTTCATATGAAAGTTCTTACTTCAAAATTCTGAAGCCTTTTCATGCCTTACCTGAGGTAATGTGTGTTAATTTGATACATTTTTCGAACTGATTTTGCGGGCCGGAAGGAAAGGTATCGAGGGGCCGCGTGCGGCCCGCGGCCAGTCAGTTGGAAACCCTTGAATCAATTAATAATTTTCAATTAAGAGAAAAGTAATTTTTCACGACAAAAGCATTTTACAACCCTATTGAACGTACGTCTGTTCATAAATCTAAAAATAAACATTTATAAGACAATTATCCTCCTTTCTCTTCGGAAAGAACATAATCTGAGAGTGTTCGAAAACAGGGGGCTTAGGAAAATATTTGGCCTAAGAGAGATGAAAATGGAGACTGGAGAAAACTGCATAATGACGAGCTTCATAACCTGTACTCTTCACCGAATATAGTAAGGGTAATTAAATCACGGAGGATTAAATGGGCTGGACATGTTGCGCGCTTGGGGGAGGAAAGACACATCTCAAAAATATTGATTGGGGGCCAGAAGGGAAAAGACCACTTAGACGAAGATGTAGTGGAAGGTGTAGACGTAGGTGGGGAGACAATATTAGAATATATTAAAGGGAAGTAGGATTTGAGAGGGATGGTTGGAGTTAGCACAGAATAGGGTTGAATGGCGGGCTCATGTAAGCTTGGCAATGAGCCTCCTGGTTCCATAAAATAGCCTATTTCTTTAGCTTGTTTAGGAATTGTCTATTGCAGCGTTTCTCAACCTATGGTCCGCGAAGATGGTGCAGATGGTCCGCAGACATAATAAAAAAATATCATAAAGCAAGTAAAGAAGTAAAATTTTTCAGATAAAATGGACATTAGATGTCAGAGTTTTTTAAATCTTCGAAAATACAGGTCCTAATGCAAGTTTCTTTACTTTTGCAGTTACGAACCACAGTTTGAAACCCTTGATGCACTGACGTCTATGGTTCCCTCTTTCATTCAAATCCCTGAAAAATAAAACTTTGTCGGAATTTGTTATTAGAGACGCTCACTTAACAAGGGTTTTATTGTTGGAGGTGCCCGAGTGCCTGATACCGGTAAACCTGTGTTATAATTCCTAATTATATTATCAAACTGGTAATAAATATTAAAGTCTGTTCAAAATATAATTTTACTGTCAATAGTTTACTTCCAATTCAATAACTGTGTTTTCGTCGAATTAAAAAAAAAAAAGTACTTAGATTTATTTCGTTATAATGACCTATAATTAATACCCCAAATATTAAGAATATAAGCCTACATATAGCCTACTTTTAAAAATGGGATGTAAAATTAGGGGTCCGCAAAAAAAAAAAAGACTTTTTAGAGGTCTTCGGGTTCAAAAAGGTTGAGACACGCTGGTCTATTGCATTAAGTAAGTTGGACGAACGTACGAATTCAAAGCATACTGTAGTGTAGTGTATCTAGCATAGACAGGCCGGTATTCATAGTCGCAATAAGTCGTACTTATATCCAAGTCGAACTTTAATCTCGTCTTAAGTTGAGTTTCTGACACAAACAAGTCGGACTTATGACGTAGTTACTTTATAAAGTCAGACTTGACAAAGTCGAGCTTATTGCTATTCATAGTCACTCAAGTACGACTTATTTGTCGAAATAAGTCGTACTTTATCAAGTCAAGGGTCCCCCTGACTATTTCAGTTTAAGCCAGTACCATGTATAGTAATTTTGAGAATCTGGTCGAGATATTAGAAGAAACTCGCACCCAAAGCGTTATTTGAGAAAGATGATGAACCCTTTCAAATTTTACAGTGACAACGAATTTAAAAAGAGATTTTGTTTCAAGCAGACACAATTTTGGAAATATCAATCGCCTATCTTTCATCAGCATTTCTCTCTGCTGGCATTTCATATCGGCCCAAAGCTTCCTAATCTGTTTTGAATCTCTCTAAAATAATAATTAATATCGAAATAAATACATAAGCCTACCAGTATTAATTCTGAACAATATCCAAGCTAATATATACACATTATATTTTCAAGAAACTATTGGTCAGTTTACTTACACGCTGCATAATATGACTGGATGAATTGAATTCTTTGTTTACAATGCACAGAGCCGTCTGTATGTTTATACTACAATAGCGAAATACGTAACCAGATGGCTTTGCATTAAACGAAATCTGAAAAAATCTTGAATGCGATTGGCTAATTCAATTGTTACGGCAGTGAACGTGCGATTTTTCATATTATCATGTTCGACCTTAATATGTAGAATAAGTAGAGCTTTATTAAGTCAGACTTAATAAAGTACGACTTTAAAGAAGACTATGAATACGAAAAACGTATAAGTCGACTTGTCAAATAAGTTCAGCTTTATAAAGTCTGTTCTTAAGTCGCCGACTATGAATACCGGCCTTAGTTTAGGATTCAATGAAAGGCGAACTTAATATATTACATCAAACACTAGCTGGGAAGCTGTTTTCTAACTACCATATAAGTTAGGTATAACAGAAGTGGGGCCCGTGTCCACTTATACCACGCGAGCACGTATTCACTTTTTTTTCTCTCTCCGGTCAGCTGTCGATCTCGGATCCCCCAGTTTCTCTGGCTCCCATGTACGGAGCTTTGTGAAGAAAGTCCATCTCCTAATCGGTATGATGTTCCTCTTGGCCGATTTCTTCCAATTGTTTACTACATGTTCATTAAAGAAAGCGAGTGCTTCTCTTGATTTCGGCGATAGTTAACATGACCGGGTTTGAACTTAATCTTATTAACCACAACTTCCGAACAATAGCGTACATTCTTGTTCAATTAATCTTGATTGACTGGATTTCAACATACCCAGTCTTTTAAAGTTGTTAATATGTTGTAAAGAAAGTTGCATTGTATTTCATTTTGGCTGTAGACATGTACTGTACATTGTAATATCTTATTAGAGAAGGCTTAATACTTATCAGTAGGGTTCGGTTGTTTATGACCTAAAAAATGGAAAATATGACTGCAAATATGATCTTAAAAGTGACTAAATATGACCCAAAAATCCTAAATATGACCTTATAAAGGAACATATTTTCTAAAAATAAATGTTCCATATTTGAACGTTTAATGACACTAAATTATTACATCACATTAATTCAATCAGATAATCACTTTATAGCAATTTCACAGGTTATTTACAGTTTTACTTGCAAAAAACTTCTAATCTGTTAATGTTTCCAGATGCCAGTGCAAATGTGAACTTAAAATATTTTTAAAATATGTGTATTGGAAGTTGTTAACAACAAGGAGGAAGAGATAATTGTGCTATTGCTTGTTATTGTCCCTTCACATTTCAGTTACAGTAATACCAAAATATTCGTGACTCTCTTTTGGAAAAAATGTAAGTCGACAATCGAGTGCGCATACTGTATAATTGTGCTCTTCTATCGCGTTTATAACTGCAATATGACGTTAAATTACAAATATGACCGAAATATGACCAAGACCATGAAAATGACGGATGACCAAAATATTACTTTACATGCAAAGTACAAACAATCCGATTAGGATAACAAATGTGCAATTCTTGTTTAATTTGTGTTTGTGGCGAGAATGGATATCAGGATAAAAATATGACATGTCATAAACATCCGAACCCTACTTATCAGAGAATTTCATATGCAGACATTGGGCCTATCTCATATTTAGACCTGGGATTTTAAGGCAAATGCCTATTTTGTTCCTTATGAAATAACATGAATATATTTAAATATGTTGACTTTTCATGATAAATCACTTACATTTATAGAGTTTTGTAGTGCCCTAAAATGCCTATTTGGACCTCTAGAACCTATTTTATTATTTTAGTGCCTAAAATGCCTATTTTGTACATTTAAAATCCAATTCAACTTCTGTAATTTTTATAGTCTTATAATGGTCACCCCTCAATGAAAAGCAGAACAGAAGAGAGTGGGTTTTTCACAGAAACTTTATTATTCCAAACAATAGTCTCTAAAGGAATGCTGACTGATGGGGGAGGTGGAGGACTGCTGTGTCAAGTCACCAGTGAAAGAACATCTGTTTAAGTGAATATAGTTCGTGATGCCTAATTTTGCAGTTAATTCTGTTAAGAATAGGTATACCACGTTTCTTGCAGTAAAAAAAGACCATGTTACAGATTAAGTGTATATTGTAATATTTTAAAGTCTATTTTCTATCTATTTACACTTTTTAAAGCATATTTTAAGTGCCTATTTTATTTTTTAAAAGCCTATTTACTTGTTTTATAAGCCTAATTTAGGTGCCTAAAATTAATTATTTTAGAACCTAAAATCCCAGGTCTACTCATATTATTTCTCCTTACCGTCTAGTTTTGAAGGAAAGATACAACAGAATAATCATTACGTAGGCCAATTTTGGTTTATTCTAAAACTATTTACGGAATAAGAACTCTAAAAAAAACATTATCCATTGAAAGCTGCTTTTTCACTGTTCAGTATTCAGTTATAAGTTGAAGAACTCACATACAAAACAAGTTATATCCATTTTATTTTTAAGTGAGCTCTTGTCGCCATTGGTATTTTGTGGGTCACTGCATGTGAAAAAGTTACATCCTTCAGTTTGCAGAATGAAGATTTGGTTCATAGAGAGTTAGGCCTACTAGAAAATTAGCAAGCGTACGTATTGCTGATTAAAACGTACCACAGATTCAGAAACCATACCCAAATCATGCATAAACAATTAAAAAGATTGATAATTAAAAACCTAATTCCGGCTTCGAGGTGAATTTCACTATTATAAAGTGCGCCGCCTGGATAAAAGACAACCTCAGATTCAAGTTCCCAAGCCCAAAAAACCCCCGCATAGTGAGTTTCGTCCAAATCATTCGATGTTTTCCCACTAGGCGTGCATTCGTGATCCCTTTCTGTCCACCTATGCATAAAGAAATAAGATCTCGGCAAGTCGTAAACAAATTAATCAAGAAAGCAACCGAGCAAGGCCTTCTTCAATTAATTCACAGTAAAATTAAATAAAGTCTTGTTAATAGGCGGCGTTGGATGTTGCACGGTCACAGCCCACAAGCTTTAATGTATATAGATATCCAGAAAGCGATTTGCTTCATTTTAACTTATATCCATTATTATTTAATAATTGATTTTGTTAACATATTGCACAACATAACTTGCAAATGTTGTTACTTTAAAATAATTTTATTGCTGTCCAGCGTTGTAGTAATCATTGTGGTGAGAGTGACCTTAACTGTTGTATTCCATATGAGTGAATGGGCAACAGAGAACAAGAGAGAGATGGTGACCGCTTGGGAAGGGAAAGAGACCGACTGGGGGAGAATAAAGAATGACATTTGTTTCTCTAAATTCATTTGTACGGAATTTCCAACCCTGCAAACATAAGCTGTGGCAAACAAGATTTAAATGCTACCAGGTTGCTAAAAATGTCATTGAAAACAGACAGAGAGAATTAATTAATAATAATAATAATGTTTTATTTTGCCTGGCAGAGTTAAGGCCATAGGGCCTTATCTTCCACTCAACCAGGATAAAGACAAAATACATTAAAAGGAATTTACAAAAAACAAATACATTAGATATCATACATAATACAAAATGCTAAAATTAAAACAATAATACAATATTGAAGTACCTATATTAAAACATATGACAAAAATGCGTCCAATAATATGCCGAGAAAACAAAATTAATTAAAGAATTATATTATAATTGGATGTGTGTATAATTATAATATTATACTATAATATACACTAAAATTGAAACTTAAAACAAAGAAATTAACAAATAAAAGCAATATAGGCTAAGAGCCATGAAAATCGTATACAATATAAATTTACCTAGGCTAGATAACGAGACATCCAGTCTAGTTATCAGCGAGATACTTGATTGACTTTGACCTAAAAATCTGTAAACTCCGACTACCCCTGATGTCCGGCGGAAGGGTGTTCCAGATACGGGTGATGGCTATTGTGAATGAGGCAGAGTACAGAGATGTTTGATGGCGTGGAATTGACAGTAGACTGTTATTCTGAGATCGTGTGTCGCGGTTATGTTGGGAAGATAACAGTGAGAAACGAGAGACTAAATAATTAGGTGCAGTATTATTAAGTATCTGATAGAGTAGAGTTAGGGAGTGTAGTAGGCGTCTGTCCTTTAGTCGAAGCCAGGATAATTGCTCAAAATAATCTGAGACATGATCATATCGTTGAATATGTGACGGACAAAAGAATTCTGAACACGTTGTAGCTTACAGGATAATTCAACACTTAGGTCAGTGAACAGGACATCGCAATAGTCGAAGTGTGGCATCACAAGTGACTGCACTAACGTCTGCTTTAGTTTAGCAGGTAGGAAATTTTTCAGTCTATTTAGTGAATGCATAATTAAATAATTAAATGAACCATAATTAAATAGACCTTCCATGGTTAATCCAGATAACTACAAATAAAATCCAATTACCTACGCGCTCAAATAACCTTTAACTGTTCTATGTTATATGTCTGTCCACTTTGTTGTCTCAACTCTCACATAAACTTTATTCAACGTTTGTTTTAAAAAGTTGACTCACGTAGGCCTACATTAAATTTTCACCGGTAGCCAAAATACTGTAATAATAATATCTAGTAGTAGAAGATTCATTGCAGCGCTCACCTGAGCCCGCCATTCAACCTTATTCTGTGCTAACTCCATCCAATCATCCCTCTCGAACCCTACTTCTCTGAAATATATCCTAATAATGCCCTCCCACCTACGTCCAGGTCTTCCAAATGGTATTTTCCCTTCGGGTCTCCCTGTCAATTTTTTTTTTTTAGATAGCCTATGTCTTTCCTTCCCTATGCGCGAAACATGTCCAGCTCATTTCATTCTGATTTAATTATCCCTACTAGGCCTATATCCGGTGAAGAGAACAGGTTATGAAGCTCTTCGTTATACAGTTTTCTCCAGTCCCCATTTTCATCTCTCTTACGCCCAAAAATTTTCCTAAGCACCCTGTGTTCGAACACTCTCAGATTATTTTCTTCCCGAACAGTAAAGACTACGCCTCATATCCATATAATAAATAATAATCTAACTATATAAGCATAATAAATTATACCATCCCGTGCCGGACTGCGAAGAAAACAGTCACACAATGATTAAGGCCATAGTTTATATCTTGTACTTTATTTTGCAATTTTACATAAGTTTAAAATTTCTTTCAGATGTCTTTTTACTAGGGCTGAAAATCGATTAAAATTTCTAATCGAGTTAACGCTTGACATTAATCGATTAATCGACTGATTATTCTACAAACAGGTCAGTATTTTAAACGAGACCAAAGTGTACATTTAATATTGTTTTACACGTTTAATAACTACTACACTACAGATAATCAGAATAAATCCTGAATTAATTAATACCATTATTAATTAACTAGTGAAAAAATATATACAAAATTAACATTTCTAGTTACTTTTTCAGCCAAGACTTGAGACACACGAGTTTGTTGACTAAACTACCCTTCAGGTTTCTGAATAACGGGAATTGTTTGGACACAATAGGCTGAATGACAACACATGATGTGCCAAAGTCGGAGAAGCGAGAGAAAGGAGTTTGGTCATTTGACCCGTCTCTCGAAAAACGTTTTTTTCAGAATTCGACTAAACCGATTAATCGTAAAATGTAATTAATCGACGATTAAATGTTTAATCGATTAATAGGCTCGATTAATCGATTAATCGGTACAGCCCTACTTTTTACAAATATAAAACAAACTGCTGTAAAGACCATATTATGAGACATTATGAATTTAAGGGTTAATTCTGTGTCTTCCTGTACGTCTTGTTGTTTTAAAAAGTGACAGCAGTTTATTTCAATATGCATTCACAGACACTGAAGCGTAGGCCTATTGAGATGAGCAGGGTACGGTTGAATCTGTGCTGTGTCGTGAGATGAAAGGAAAAGTGTTTGGTCACGTAATGATGTTGAGTTTTTGTTGCTGATTCATGGTGTTGATATTGTTAATTAGAACAGTGATCTGGAGCATGCGATACTGACCTGGTTATGACACGAGTTGTGTCAAGAATTTTGCATGTTTTCCCATCCATAACATTCTTCGTAATAACTCTTTCTGCACTTGTACGTATGTGCATTTACGTCTCATTCCTAGAATGAAAGTAATGCCAGTAAAAAAAATCTGACCTGAAATTCACATAACTTCCTCTGCTCAAATAAAAGTTAACCTTTTAATACTGAGAGGTTTTCGAGAAAATCGCGAAAAACTAAAAAAAGTTTCATGTAAAGTCCCCTTAAATATAAGAGAAACTTGTCGCCATTCTTCGGGCCACATGTTCCGCAGGTACATGGCCCAAATACAATTTTTTTTTCATACGATTTTCCGTTCTGGAAGTATTTATTTATTTATTTAACCTGGCGGAGTTAAGCCCATAAGGCCTTCTCTACCACTCAGCCAGGGCAAAAATATGAAATACATAATGATGATGATGATGATAATAATAATAATAATAATAATAATAATAATAATAATAATAATAATAATGATTAATAATAAATTAAAAAAGAACTGATATACATGAATACAAGAAACGTACATTAAATACAAAGAAAAAATTCGTACATAAGTACTTGAATAGTAGAGAGTAGAGAGTTCACAGAAATCCACACAAACACACACACACAGACATGTTTCCGAAAATAATATTTTTGGGTTAAACTGACCTCAAAACGTGTATTTATGTTAAAAACTCAACTTCGAATTTGGGAGTCGAAGACAATAGCCTACTCGTATGACATAAGAGTGATACAGACATACTGGTCTTTGTTTGCTTCAAGTTTCCTTCTTAGCTCGTCTCAGGTATAGTCATGTTGTCTTTCGTAGATGGTTCGGATAAAGTTGAGGCCCATAAAAACATGTAAAAGGTAGAGTGATCCCTATAAAGGCCATGGAGGCCCAGAGGGTCCCAGGAGTTTGAGGCTCCCAGATTTTGGACATTCGGCACGTGAAGGTGGTTAGGTTGTCAGCCTTACACACCAGCCGCCTTTACCCCAGGAGTGCTCCTGGTACTCATTTCTGTTAGAGGCTGAGTCGACCCCAGGGCCATAGTGCCACTAGAAGGATTAGGCCAATTGAAAAGCTCCAACGACTTCATCGGGAATCGAACCCGCGACCTTCCGGTTTGTAGCGCAGCGCCACAACCTCTACGCTACGGCGTACCCCATAAAAACATTTAAAGGTTTATAATTTACAATAAACAACATTTAATGTTTATATAAACATTTAATGTTTATATAAACATTATGAACACATTATGAACACGTCCGGTAGGGTTCAAGTACATACTCCCTATAATTCAACTGGGTACTACCACCATGTCACTTTCTCGCGTCATTTCTTACTTACTCTTTTGAAGGTGCTGTAGAAAATTCGCTTTGAGATATGAGACTTATATTAGAGCTGCTTCCATCCGATTCATAGAAAGAAAGTAACGAGTGTTAAAAAAAAATAGATCGCACGTCCGAATGAAAGTGTAAAAGGGACGTGATTAACAATTGCTATCAATCAGCTTTCTTGATTGAGGGAATTCCAATTTAGTCCCAGACACTTTCCAATGCGTGGCCGAAATTATCGCATCAGGGAGCCAAGACGAATCTTGTTATAGCGTGTTACCACACTGGAAAGTCATCAGTGGAATTCTTTTTAACACCTTCATTTGGATGTTATGACGCTTCCTATTTGGCTGGGATTTAGTTTACTGTGTCTGGTTTCATGAAGTCTGCTTTCATTCCACATAAAAGTCACCAAAATATTTTATGTGAAGGTGTAAAAGACCCCCATCTTGTGGTAATAGGTATAATTTGTGTCTTTTACTATTTCCTCGTAGTTTTACTGGTGAGAGGACAAGATCTCAGCTATTGTCCAATCCGTATTCTGTTCGTGGTTTAATTTTTACTTTACTATGTAGATAAGAATGTGAAGTAATGAAGATTTTATGACAATTCCAGAATAGTCAACAGATTTACAATCTTACTCCTTTATGAAATAGACTTACAGTAGCGTCCCGGTAATTCGAGGTGGTCGGGACAGATACTACCTCGTACTGCAAAAAACTAGGTCTTGTTAAAATACATGAAAGTGTCTGTGTAGAAGGACAAATGTATTTACCTAATTTAATATTTGAGTTGGTGTTTCAGTGTAGAAATTAAAAGACTCATTTAACTTAGATTGACATCCCTTTTAAAATACGTTTATCTTTTGGTGCCTACTACTATCTTAATTTATTTTTCATTAATATAATTATTTTTATATCAATTGAGTCATGCCTTTACTCTCAGCTTTTGTCTTTTCCCCTAGTACAATTTCACAATATTTTGTCTATTTAGTTTTAAGGTAATTTTAGGTTAAGATTATAATTCAATACTGTAGGCCCGGTCACAAAGTCACTAATTAGTGTGCCTCACAGTACTGCATATGACATAACTTGTCTGTCAGTGAGGTAGACCATTAAGGGCAATCAGTCATAAGAGAGAGGTTCCATCTGGTGTTGTGAAGTGATCTCTGGCTTAGCTCAGTTGGTAGAGCATTGTCACGGATAGCCAAAGGTCCTGGGTTCGAATCTCTGTGTCAGAGGAGTTTTTCTCCTATAATATTCTCATTGCTAAAAGTTTTTCGTCAATATCAAATACGCGTCGTATGACTGGAATAGTCAGAAAAGAATGTTACCATGGGTTTTACTGTAAACTTGGTACATCCTTAGTTTCTTTTGTGTATCTATCTTTCCATCCGTCCACGACAGAAAGAAAATTACAGTGTAGTTGTTGTAGCTACAGCATTGAACTTGCTGATACACGAGACAGATCAAATTCCAAGGAACTGGGATATATTTAGAAGGCAGTTTAGCATCGTTTACTTTTCCTGGAGATGTAATGTGTTGTAATAGTAGAGTACACCTGTCTGTACCGTTACTCCACTTTCCCTGTGTACATTACTGAGCTAAGTTCAAGGACCTGACCAGATGAGATGAAGATGTAAGCTTAACCATCAATATATCCCCTGCTGAGAGAAAAACAAACTAATACTCATCTCACAACAGGAGCTTCAACTCTTTCTAACAACGTTCTGGCTACTTCAATACACAAAGAAAGACATTTTAGGAACTTGGTCTTTTAGGTGAAATAAAACGACTGGTAACGCCGTTAACTTCATTCTATTTCGGTGATATTTCGGGAAATAAGTTACTCTTGGACTCGTATTCGGGAGGTCGCAGGTTCAAATCCCGTGGCTGGCCAACTTGACATGTTTTTTTTTTCATGGTTTCCTCAGCCGTAAAGGCAAATGCCATATTGGATATTTACATACCATGAATCATCCTCACCATTTCATCTTGTTCATATCCAATTAATTTAATATAAGATGAAATTTACTCCATAAAAATACACCAATAATAGAAACAATTGACAAGCAATAGTTCCGTGGCCTACCCTACTGTATAGACTCAGATCCCGAACTCTTGATGTGGCTAAAAGGAGTATAAACACAGCTGAAATAAAAAAAGTTGTTAATATTAGATTACTGCATTTGATATTATAAATTTTCTTATTTATAACCTTATGCCCTCGTACCATACAACAATAAAATATTCCCACAATACATATATTAAAATATATCACCATTAGTTAAATATGAGGTACTACCTAGCAAGTCTCCTGCAGAAGTTCGGCTGGGAGGTGTTTAAACATCCATCCTACAGCACGGACATCGCTCCCAGTGATTTCCATCTTTTTCTACACCTCAAGAAATGACAGAGAGGAGGAGATGTTTGTCATACAGTGGTTCAAATCTCTGGCGGCAGACTTGTATTCAAAAGTTGGTTCCACGGTATGCCATATGTTTCAATTCCTGTGGCAAAAATGTTGAATAATAGCTGAACACTTGCTATATATATTGGAATATATATAATTACTAGCTTAAAAGACCCGGCGTCGCCCGGGTTTTGTATTTTGTAATTGGAAATTAGCTTATGAAGGATTTTCAATTTTAAATTCTAGGTCCTTATATAGGCATTTATAATTTGAAATAGGAAGAACGACTTATTACACACAAACTATTCCCTCAGAAAACGCTTGATATAGTTTTTTATGGCTCATAGAGGATCTAGAATTTTGCATCCCATCGCTTGTACAGTGCACAGCAAGCCTGGTAGAGGTTTAAATAAGAAGAAACAGAAATTCCTGTAACATAAAATTGTAATATCGAGGCGGGAAATTTCCCACTCTTATGTTACCATAAAGCCGGGAATGAAATTAAACAGAAAGCATTATCACTTTCATACTTTTCTCTCCAAAAACCTGCGATATAATATAATAATATACACATTACCATACCTCGTTTGTTTTCTCTATGTCCAGGGTAGAGAAAGTTATGTGATTCCATTATTTTAGTGGATTTCATTCTGTAATATTTATTTATAACATGAATTATTTTGATAACTTCTCTTATTTGTCAAAAGTGCATTTCATCTGTTTTTTCCAAGCCCACCTGATACAATTTGGCAACAATATATTCTCTCTCTCTCTTTCGTAGTTTTACCTCTCCCTTGTAGGGACCTTTATGCGGCCCGCGCCGCCCGGGCCTTACCGGGCCGCGACCTGTCGGGAGAGGAATGAACTATGGATCACAACACAGACAAACATACTTTTTTGACCAGACAAGGACATGGAGGGCCTCCCCGGATGAGTGATCAGCCCAATGCCGGGGCCACCTCCGAGACAACACGAACACATAGGACGATACACATCATTCACACATACATTCACTCAGAACAAGGCGAGGATGGGGATGAAGATGATAATGACGGCCAGATGATATCTGGGGACCACAAGGGCCTAAAGTTACCAGACATTTGTCTCAAAGGTGAGGGAAAACCCCAGAAAAAACCCCACCTAGGTAACTTGTCCCGACCAGGAATCGAACCCGGGCCCGCTGCGTGAGAGGATTGAACGCATCCCCTGAGCCACAGCGGTGGACAACAATATATTCTGTGATTTGGAATTGATAATTCTATGTAAAAAGGGATTAAGTATTTTCAAAAACATTTAATTTTTGGCATTTAGAATCAGAATTTTTCAAAATCCTTTCTTAGTGAGCACCTACATTATGAAACGAAGGTACTGTCAAAATTCCAAGTCTCTACCTGTTATAGTTTAGGCTGTACGTTGATTCCTGTCATTCAGTCAATCAGTCAGTCATTCAGTCAATCAGGACAAAGCCTTTTATATATATATATATATATATATATATATATGTCCACGAAATTGTGTTTTGTTTCTGTAAACAGTCCCAGGGAAACTTACTTTGTGGACGCGCCTCGTAATAATAATAACTTAATAATAATAGCAATAATGAGCACGATCTTCAAGCCTATATTCTTTAACACTTTTCAAATATTGTACCATAAGATTTTATATTATATTTAAGATAAGCTGGGGACCCCCGAAATACAGCCCCATATCACCGGCCTGGTCTGCGGGGGCCTTATAGTGGTACCTGGAACATTCAAAAATATATATTTCTTTCTTTATTTATTTAACTCTTTAAACCTTATTGGTCCCTTCCTGGGTTCCTATGAGAGGAATTCCGCTGTAATAATAATAATAATAATAATAATAATAATAATAATAATAATAAAAATCCGCGAATATTATGTCCTGGTATCTGAATATTTAAACCAGGACCTAATATTCATCGTGATTTTACTTTTCCTTTTCCTTTTCCTTTTTTAAAAAATATTTTTATTATTGTTATTCTCACGGAAATTTTTATGTACAGTATAACAATTTCTATTTGTTTTACATATTCATTTTAGACAACTACACTACATATAACTAGCTACTGTGTCTTCTACTGGAATCCAGTAGTTGAGACTTACAAAAACTACTAACTACTAATAATAATTAAGATAATGGTTACCCTTCTATCCATTAAAAAAATTAATAAAATATAAAACGTTAGAATTTTTGTAGTTTTTAATCACATAGGAACGGCCCTCTCCCTCTTGATAGGTGGCGAGGGCCGTTCCTATGTGATTAAAAACTGGATTCTGGATAAAAAAAATGTTTCCTTTTCTTGTATAAATCTTGTAAAGATTTTTTATTGCCAAATAAAAAAATTCCAGTACATCTAACTGAAAATTACGAAAAAATAAATAAAAATTAAAAAATCTATTCTACTTCTGTTAAACTACTAACAAGCTGCTAGTTAGCTTCTAATCTACTAAATGGAACAATGGATCGTCGTATTTACGTTCACATAAATGCCATCAGCGCCGGCTGATACCGAATTTGGGAACAAAAACTTAGCGCTAGACCCAGGCCGACTTCTTCTTCTTCTTCTACATCATGAAATTAGGCCCTTTGACCTGTTTTCACATCAAGTGGGATTTAGTGAGTCTTCCCATCCGGTAAGTGGGCGTCCAACACTTCTACAGGGTCTTTATTATAAGTTGAGACCGGGCGACCGGTGTTTTCACTCTCCGCTACGGAGTCCGCATTAGCCGCCGGTGACGCGCGCGCGGCTTCCCTGCTTAAAGTGTAGGCTATATAAAGTATTACATATCTTACCTTATAACATATGTTGGAAGTGTCGTCCTTCCTGTGTTATACAGGCATTGTATCTGGAAACCACATTCTGGCTGACGCGAGTGAGTTCTTCCACTGTAATGCCCCTAATTTCACTCGTAATGTTTTCTTTCAGCTCCTCCAATGTGTGAGGATTTGTTAGATAAACCTTATCTGCATCACGTACACGTCCAGCAGACTCGTACTTAAAATAATGTTTTCACACAAAAATACGATGCTGCAGCGAAATGGGTCTCACCATGTTGACACTTTAACAATAACTGCACGTGCCGATGTTGCATCAAGGTCAGACCGGCTGGGCGCGCCTTCCGTCGCCCGGTCTCAACTTATAATAAAGACCCTGTATGTCCTCTTGGCTTGGACTTGAACAATAGATGAGGAATTCTACCTGTAGGCATTCTTTGGACGTGTTCGTACTAGTTATTTCTCATATTATCAATTCTATTTGTTAAATTAAAAATATTTAAATATTTCCTAATGTCTTCACTTCGTTTTCTGTCCATAATTGTCACACCTGCTACGGAACGTAAGAACTTCATTTCTGCAGTTTCTATTTTCCTTCTGTCTGAACGATTAAGAGTCCAATTCTCACTTGCATATGTTAAAGTAGGTACTGCCATAATTTTGTAAAATTTTAATTGTGTTTTTCTCAGTGTTCTATTTTTCAGTGTCCGTTTTATAGTGCCGCACATTCTGTAAAATTTATCTAGTTTAATATTAATATCTCCCTTCTGACAGTATGATACATTGCATCCTAAATAATTAAAATTGTTCACCTGTTGAATTATAGTGTCATTAATGCTGATTTTGCACCTCATAATATGGTCTTTCCCAATGAATACCATTACTTTCGTTTTGCCTTCCGAAATTGTCATATTGAATTTCTTTGCTACTTCATTTAATTTAAATTACACAATGTAAAATAGTCTGCTAAATTAGCCTATTCCTGTAGCTTGCATATTAAAGTTAACAACTACTTAATCAGAATAGATCAACACAAGTGTTTTCTGGATGAAAACAAATCACTGTCTCGGTAAATCTGCCACGCTTTCAAGTAACTATCACAAGCTATAGTATGCATAACTCACTTCTGTTTCCATAGAGATAGCATCTAAATCTGAATTCAACCGTGTACGCTGCCTACGGTAATGAGGGACGATTTAAAACTCCAATTGTTTGCAAGGTATTTTCTCTCTCGCTTAGTAATTGATCTCCAAAGCTTTACTTTCGAATTAGCCGTTGGGTGTTTTATGCAGTTCGAAGGACTTTTCTTGGGATCAGCGAAGTGAGTTTGAAAAAAAAAATGATATTTTTTACTTTTTATTAAAGTATATTATATGCTTATATATAAATGTATTGGCTCTTGTCTGTCTGTTCCAATTTGTCGCAAGAACTACTAAACTGATAGAAATGGAAATCTGCCTGAACATAGACCTAGGTTTTTTAGGTAGAAAAATCTACCTATTGGGATCGCTACCATGTCATGACTTTCGAAAAATTCTTTCATATCTTTACGTTTCATGCCTCCCTTAGTACGAAACCACCGCCTGTTAAAAAAAAATTGTTATATATATATATATATATAATTTTGAAGATATTTGAACCAAATTTTATTAGTTATTTCTAGGCCCAATAGTTCGGACAAGTTCGGTAATGAGCAAAATTGGCCCAAGGGGGTGGCCGGGAGAGGGGGTTGAAATTTTAAAACATTTATATCTCGGCCCCTATGAAGTATAGAGGGAAACTTTGTTTGAATAAATTAGAGTACTCCCTATGGAGTTCACAGTGACACCAACGATTCTGCTGTTTTGGGGGGTACGAGTGGGGGTGGGGGGATGGAAATTCGAAATTTTTTGAAACTACATCATTGAAAAGCTCTTGATGAGTACTCTACAAACCAATAACTAGTTTCTTGATAGTTCTCATATAAGGCGAGATTTGAATGTTTGAAGAACTGCTCTTTCCTCTCTTTTGCAGTTATTATTGCGGGTTTGTCATGCCAAGGCTAAAGAAGAAGAGTGCTACGCAGCGACAGTAAATTAAACCAAAAGCACTTCGAAATCTACCTCAGCTTGCCTAAAGGGATTTTTTTACCCAGAAAGGTTATAGAACTGTAGTCTATGTGTAAATCAATAAACTAATCAAGCACATATCCAAATAGCGATATATAGACTACTAAAGCCTAACCTCAGATTCTAAAATCCTGTTATTTTCACATCATAGCTTCTTTTGGCGACGAACATAGAATTTTTGTAATCGATTATTGAATCAGTCATTCGCCTTTCGTAATTTAGAGATCGCGAACTTTGTATCTAATATATTTGAAAATAACTTATTAGTCTAAATACACTAATAAAAAACACCTAAGATTGTAATATTCAGTAAATGTTATTATCTTTCCATTCTATGAAACAGTTTACTAATAACACAGTATAATATTAGCTTTTATTCTTACGAAACTTAAGACTAATGATATTAACAATTATTATTATTATTATTTGCTAATAATTTGGGTGCAAAAGCTCTTTGAAACAGGGTACTGATCTTTAGATACTGTGTTTTCAGATCGATCTCAGATTTCGATACTACCTTTCAAATTGAACTTTGCTACTTCCTCTGTCTGGATGGAGTATTTCTGCGCAGAAAGTTGCAACGGGATCGCATTCTTAAAGAGCGTTTTTATCTTTGTAAAGAACTCATAGAGTCAGCAGTCTGAACTTTGTGCTATATCAATAATATTATGTGCAAATTATATGCATTTTTATTGCAAGTGAAAGCAAACACAGCAAATTATAGCATTAATTGTAATTGTAATAAATAATAATGCACTTGTAAATTAAATTTATGCAAAGACAGACGTTTTCGGAGATAATGCAATTTTACTGCACATGGCAGTTCATTTAGATTAAAATTAGGAATAAAAAGTTTAGAGACGTGCATTTTTTCATTGTATATTTATGTAACTACTAGAGCAAGTCATTTAATGACCATAAAATAGTGAAAAAGTAAAAAATGAAAATGCATTTATGACTAAAAATAGTGAAAAAAGACACAAAATTTAAAATAAATGACAATTAAATTTACCATTATTACTTATAATTAGTTTTTTAAGTAATGAATTGCTAAAAGCAATTTAATGGATGACACTGCGTTATATGCTATATGAAATTACAGTATAAAACACACGTATTTTCTTACTAAAGAAGTAAGTAAATATATACTACTTTGACATCCCAAATTTCCCCTAGCAAATATGTACCATTTAAAAAGAATTCTTTATTTCTACAAGACAATCAGCTGTTGAGTTTAACCTGTGAACACTTGGCGAAGATTCTCAGATAAAAACAATTGTATGAAAGTAACGATTTGTGCATGGAAAAGATGGAAAAGCTCCTCTCTAGCCCCACTGAAATATGAGCTAAAAAAGCCGAAAATGACCTAAAAGTTGCCAAAAAATGGCCCATCTCTTGAAAGTGACGAAAAATGCAAATTAAGGAAAAAATGCAAAAAGAAATTGCCCTTATTTAATCAATTATTTCACGAAGCACACACACACACATATATATATTCGAGCTATCTTTAAACCTTCATATAAAAAAGGTGCAAAATTATCAAATGCCTTGTAAATAATTTTTTATTAACTAGTTTAAAAAAAAATTAATACTGAACAAAAATCTACTTCAAAACAAGTAGCTATAACATACTACTGACATGTTTTAAATGCTTGACGAGGTATGTTACGAAACTTTTAAGAATATAGAAGGATTAAAGTTACTTTTTTTAAAAATAAGTCCTTCTTTTGACATAAATGGGTTGGGAGAACGATTGCTTCCCTTGCTTCCATGAATTAGTTATACTAAAGTCTTGAGTCTAGGGTAATTCCAAGGTATTTAACAGAATTACAATATTTAAGTTCTCTATTGTGAACTTTAAGCGCTGTTAGTGTTTTTGGACGTCTACTTGTAAATATTGATGAATGTCGTTTGTTTCTAAATTTATTTTAATGTGCCATCAAGCACAGATGTAAACCTTAAATACGTAAAGTATCCTATAGGATAAGTTACAATAGATTACCTTAAATTTGTAATAAAATAATGGAAAATAATTGGAAAGAAAATTTAAAGGCATCTATAATGATAAAAGGAAGTGTTTGTCTTTCTGTCTGTGCGCTATGCCCAGTAAAATCTACTGAACGCAGAGATCTGAAGTTTTAAACATAGATGGACTGAAGGCCCACCAAGTGCACCTCGAAGCCGGATTTTTAATTTTCGCTTTCGTTCGTGAGTTATGAGTAAAAAACCGTCAGAAAACGTGCATTTTTTCACTATCCAATCATCAGTTTTCATTAATAAGTTACATTTCATTTGTCAAATCAATTGCAGGTAGCTTTGCTTATTTTTGTCATACCTTGGAAATAAAAGCATCGCGATCGCTTGAATTTTACTTTGTAAGCCCAGCCTGGTCGATTCATTTGTTTATAATGTCAAGGCACGCAGACATAGGCCTGAATGGGCAAACATTGTTCGATTTGGACGAAAATCACTATGCAGGGATTTTCTGGGCCAGGAAACTCGAATCTGAGGTCGTCTTTCCCATGCTGCGCTTTCTAATCGTGGAATTCCCTTCAAACAGAATTTTTAGCTGTTTCATTAATTAAATTAATCGTTTAGTTTAGGCCTATGATTTTTTCGCGTGAAAGTATTAATATATATATTGTTTTAATTCTGTTGCTCTTAATTTTTAATTTCTGAATTAATTATCGCGGGCGAAGACGCATAATTTAGAGAATAATTTACAAGAAATAAACTGTGTCCCTAATCATTGTGTTAACTGTTTTCTGTGCAGTCCGGCGATGTAATTAAATAACTTCGGTTTTGTTGAGATTTTAGTATTTTACCCCTATGTTCCTTCGTTAGTCGAAATTCATCGTCCTGAATCAATTCCTTCAAGCCTTTCTTGTCAGTTCCTTCTAGATTTCGGCGTACTTGCCTCTTTTCCTTTCTGCGATGAACTTAAATATTATTTTAACCCTGCTCGGTATACTTCCATCATATGTCTCAAAATAGGGGGCTATTTAAGACTCAGAGGACTTAAAAATGTATAGAATTAAATGTTAAAATTCTATATGGAACATATTAAAGCATCCTCTATCTGCGGTACGGTTGAGAAAGCAAACTTGTAGAGAATATTTCATAACTCAGGGCTGATACATCACAGACAGACAGGGACGGCGAGCTTTCACTGGATAGGCGCCGTGTCACGCTGGTAAGAGGACTAGGGTTCGTTTCCAGACCATGGCGTTTCTCTTTATATAACAAGTTCCATACATCAATACGCAATATATGTGAGAAGTAAAAGTTAAGTTGTATATAAGCGTGTAACTTGCGTCCGGTAGTCTCCAGTTCATTTCTCCTTGCTGAAATACCTCATAACCAGGGCTAGGATTTATATGTAATTACATATTTCTTAATTTCACATATAGACACATTTTTTTCACTTATCTCCATCTATTATGTTCTCCTCTATTCAAATTAAAGAAATTTATTTTACATATTTTTCCATATTTCTGACATTAGTACATATTTATATGTAAAATAAATATTTGTCCATATTTAGTGATTTTAATGGAATATTCGTACATATTTCATTCTTGAGAGTAAAACTATACAAAATTGTCGTTTTCAGTGACAAAAAATATGACAACACAGGATAAGTTTACAGTTATGTACAGAAATGAATGTGTGAAAAATTATTTGTGTTACATTGAATCAAATTTTGTAATATAAAAAAAATAATTCAGACACTATAAAATAATCTCACATTACCTGGAAATATTGACATTGTGAAAAACATGATTCATGAACTCAAATGTATACGTGGACATTTAGCCGATCTTATCAAATGTAAAGTGGACAATGTGTTTTCAAGAAATCCAGGCTTTGAAGAAATGTGTAAAATCAGTGCAATCTTAAGTGGCTCGTCAAATGTAAAACTAGAATCAGTGAATTTTAAACACGCGCCAATCACTTCATGTACAGTAGAACGAAGCTTCAGTTAATACAAATCACTTTTGAAAATTTAAAACAACATTTTGTGGCATACTGTTATGGTAGCAGAAATAATCAATGAATGAATACAAATAAAGTAAGTGATCTGAAAAAAATTGAATAATTTAATTTATGATTTGTAATGCATTTTTATAGGTTCTAAAAGTAACAAAATGTAGTGTCTAGTGGTTAAATTTCTTTTGATGTCCATATTTTACAAATTATATATGCATATATATATGTACGTATTTTGACATTTTTAGTACATATATATGTACATATTTTGACATTTTTAAGTACATATATATGTACATATTTTGACACTTTTTAGTACATATAAATCCTAGCCCTGCTCATAACTACAATACTAGAAGAAATAAAACATTGCCTTTAATAGAACCAAAATACTTCACCTCTTTTGGCTCTAAACATAGCATTTATTATGGTCCAAGACTCTATAACTGTATAATTAGGTCACATCCAGAAATAGTACATATGAACAACAACAAATTCAATAAGTTTATCAAAAATCTTATTTCATAGTTCAAAAGTTACTTCACTCTGTACTTAGTAGACAATTAAGGAACGATTTTATTTGTAATAACTCAGGGTTTCAATTTTTGTTCTTACTACTTTTCCTTTTTTCTTTTTACTTTTCTGTTCTTTCTTTATTATTATTATTTTTTAGGTTTTGATTTAATTATATTTTCTTTATGTATTTTGTAATTTGTATTTTGTAATGTAAATGGCTGAACTGTGCCCGAGCACGAGCGCTTGCTCATTCGGGTGGTCTTGTTTTGTTTTGTATAAATATTTTGTATAAATATAAATAAATAAATAAATAAAAATAAAATGATTCTGTCATTATGTTCTGTTTTAACGTCGTGGGCGTAAGCAATGGAGCTTCAAATATATTAGGCCTAAGTGCCAGAATTGTACTTTCTGAGATTGTGTGGGGTGACGGAAAAATGTCTGTCCGTCTCTCTGTCCGTCCGTGCGACTGTACGCGCGATAACTCAAATACGTTTTATCGGATTTTCATGAAACTTGGTATAGGCCTACGCATTTATAACGTCCATGGGAGTCTATTGATATTGGACCAAATCCGTTGACCGGTACCGGAGTAGTGCCCAATTTAGAGCCTATTTTATGGTAATATCTCAGAAAAAAATTATCAAATGGAAATCGGTTCTCATGACAACATATTGCTTTACAGTGTTCATATACGGCTTTGGAAGTTGCAATACAGTTATCTTTGATTTAAAAAAAACATTACCCACATATTCCTTCACATATGCTTATCAAACTATAGTCCTTTCACATTCGCCAGAGGTTTCAAGGCCAAACGTAGCACGGCTATGATACCCCCACTTACCGTGCTCATATGACATCATACCCCTCCAATGCCAGTCACATGACAAGCCAGTAGGGAGTTCCCCCTTGGTGTCGTATGAGTGTGTGCGACAGCGCAGCTCCTCTGCGCAAAGGGGAATACTGTTACTGGTGTTCAGTGGGGGCATATTAGACGTGAGAAGTTGTGGCCTTGAAACCTCTGGCGAACGTGAAAGCACTATAGAAATTTGTTTTTCCGTAGGCCCTGCTTAATGAATCAATCTAGAGCTTAACTCGGATATCGATTTCAAAAATAAATTATTTTCTGTATACCATATTTGCAATTATCAGTGATTACACAGAAGCATTCACACAGTGTGTTCAAAACCTCTGGAACAAACCTTATGGGAGGATAGGTCTCACCAAGAGGATCATGTTCTGTATGTCCAAGGCACAGAAAGTAATGTGACTGTATCACATTGTGCGTTATTTTCGTGGATTTTATTCTTGAATATTCATAAACACCAGTGAATTCTACCGATAGCTTCTCTACTTTGTCAAAGTTCCGTAACATTAACTTCCAAGGCTACCTGTGACCACTGCCAACAATACACTGTTGTCATGAGAACTGTACATGGAATTTTATTTGGGTTTGACCATTCTGTGTAAAAAGGTATTAAGTATCTTCAAAAACACTTGATTTTTGGCATTTAAAATCAAAATTTTTCGAAATCCTTTTTGAATATGCACTTACATTGCGAAACAAAGGTACTTTCAAAATTCCAAGTCTCTACCTATTATAGTTAGGCTCTACGTTGATTCTCAGTCAGTACTTAAATCTGTTAGTCAGGACAAAGCCTCTTATATATAGAGAATTATTAGAGAATTGATGGCCTTGACATCTGCTTTGCACTTTCATTTGCATAAGCATATTAGTGATCAGTGTGCAGTGATCCGCAGAACCTGTTATAACGTAACTGTTACACAATCTTCCGCACATCAGATCACTGACAAGTGATAATCGAATCTCCGATAACAGCTATCACACATTACACATCCGTTTGAAATTGTTATCTAAAGCAGATAAAACGATTAAGACTAATGCCAGAGAGAATATGATGCTTTTCAACACCTCGTTATCTTATCATACACGAAATTCAGAAGATATTTTTTTACATGTATTTCCGTGTCATAAAGCTCAGCTACGAGGTAACTTAACCGGTCCTAAGCGAGCGATTAAGTTGCAACTGCGGAATCACAGCATTCAAAATGGGATTGAAGAATCACATGCTATAGGCCTGTTTAAGATATATTGAAAGATTTTTGCAAAATCAAGATAGAATAAATATATATTGTTTTTATTTATTTATTTTATTTATTTATTGTAAAAATACAAAAATACAATACCCAATATATAAGGTCCTGAAACTCCGAAAGGGCAGGAGCTAATGCTCGGGGGCAGTTCCATGCTTATATTTATGCCCGGTTTCTACAAACTAGTGAATTACCTATGGGTAAATTACCCATGGACAAATTAGTTCCATTTAACCTACAATGGTATAATGAGCAAATCCTTGGAGTTGTACAGTTAATTTAATTCAGAAGGCTTTGATTCTCATTGTTTAAATATTACTATTGATCCTATGAAAGGTTAAATTTTATCCAGCCATCCATGAAAGGATAAATTAACCCGAAGATTTACCCTTGGAAAGATTCAGCCCAAGTTTGTAGGAACATTTTTTCTGTCATTTTCATATTTATCCAGAGGACATTGATCTAGAAACTCGCTACAAGTGTATGTGATTGCTATCTTTAAATTATTTGTGTTTGTGTGGTGTTATTTTTGTGAAAATTCTGTCCATTGGATAATTTACCCATAGGTAATTCGCGAGTTTATAGAAACCGGCCATTAAATTATTGAAATATGAAACCTAAAATTACCTTACAACCAAATAGGCAAAATAGTGGGAAATACAAAAGCTGAGAGTAAAGACATGACTCACTTGATGTAAAAATAATAATAATGAAAAATAAATTATCATGATAGATAAACATAAAAATTTAAGTTATATGAGTTTTTTTTTATTTTAGATTTAAAGACTCCGTAAAAACATTTGGCTAAAACTGGATGTAATGTGATTTTAAAATTATACAGACGAGGACCGAAACTAGAGCTATGTGATAGACCAGCAGAAGTGAAACATTTGGGGTCTACTAATGTACTAGTTTTCTTTCGTCTAGTGCTGTATTCATCTGGAACAGCTAGGAATTTTGTCTTATTTTTATGGTAGCATTTTAATAAGGAGTATCTATAGATTTGGGCAATGCAAAATACATTAAAATCGGAATAGATTAGTTCAATTGGGTAGTCCAGCCGTTTTTTAAACATATTTTGACTATGCGTTTTTGTAATAAAATAAATTGAGTAAGAACAGTTTTATTAATGCTTCCTCATCCAATAATACCATACTGAATAACGGATTCGATTAGGGCTAAATAAACTATTCTTAGAGTGTTAATGGCCATACAGCTATAGAGATTTATAAATTTAGGCTTTATATTGTTTTTTGAATTTTAGTACATCTTTTAGAATATCACTAGGGGCCGTATTTTTTAATAATATAAATTGGCGGATTGCTGTGTTAACTTCCTTCTATGTCGTGGGTATTTCGCGAAATATAATATTTTATACAATTATCCTTATGGGGATGCTACGGCACTCTGCAGGCTGTGTTCTTTTTTTCAGAACCACGAAAAAAGTCATATTTGAGGTTAAAACCTATATAATTCATATATACTTTTTTGTTGCTAAAAATATACGAAATGAACCTAAAATGGCGTAATTTATATGCACAAAAGTGTCAACTGCTGTAGATAAAATACGAAACCTCTTGAATCTACACGCTTTCCCGCGATCTAATATACATTTAGCCATCCCAAACTCAGTGCAGATATAGCAGAGAAGAAGTGTATTGTGATCACTCAATAGCGTACGTTCCTCAGACTATGCTTACTTTTCGGGAAGAACATAATCTGAGAGTTTTCGAAAACAGGCTGCTTAGGAAAATATTTGGCCTCAGAGAGATGAAAATGGGGACTGGAGAAAACTGCATAACGACGAGCTTCTTAACCTGTACTCGTCACCGGATATTGTAAGGGTAATTAAATCACGGAAGATGAAATGGGCTGGACATGTTGCGCGCATGGGGGAGGAAAGACATATCTCAAAAGTATTGACTGGGAGACCCGAAGGGAAAAGACCACGTGGAAGATCTAGACGTAGGTGGGAGGACAGTATTAGGATGGATTTAAGAGAAGTAGGATTTCAGGGGGATGATTGGCTGGAGTTAGCACAGAATAGGGTTGAATGGCGGGCTCAGGTAAGCGCGGCGATGAACCTTCGGGTTCCATAGACTAGTTCATATTCCTTTAGCTTACTTAGGAATTGTTTATTGCCATTGAGTAAGTAAGTAACATATGTGTATCCTTCGAGTGACTTTGTTTTAATAAACGTATTGTTTTAATAAACGTATTTCTTCTTTTGCAGGTAAGTGTCCAGTTACTCAGTCAACAAGAACAAGGAGTGAACATTGATATTTAGTAAGTAGCTGTATTTTAAACTTTTTTTTTAATCGTAAGTCAGTAGATGTCGAACAGAAGCCCACCCCCAAAGAGGCCCAATCTTTATAATACACCTGAACGATGTATCTGTTTCCTATCTAATCCTTGCATAGGCAATGTATCGCATAGGAGGCAGTAATTTGTCTTGAATTTGTAATAAAATGACTTTAAAGAAATTTGAAGAATCATTTGAACTTCATGTAAAAACCTGATGTGAAATTCACATAACTTCCTCTGCTCAAATAAAAGTTAATCTCTTAGTACGGAGCCATTTTCAAGAAAATGCGACAAGCGAAATATTCTTCTTGTAAAGTGCCCTTAAAAATAAGAAAAAGTCGTCGCCAATCTTCATGTCACATCCCCAAAAGGTACCTAACTCAAATAAAAAAATTTGTTTTCGTACGATTTTCCATTACAAGAGACCGTATTGCCAACAGCGCGTATTCCGAGTAGGTGGCTTATAACTACCCTTCAGAGAATTTTTTCAAAGAATTGTTTCAATAAAAGTTTTAGTCTTAGTATAAGCAATCCATGTGCAAAATTTAAAGAAAATCGTTAGAGCCGTTTTTTAGAAAATCGTGAGAAACTAAAATTTCTTCATGTTAAAAATAAAAGAACCTAGTTGCCAATCTTCGGGTCACATCTTCAGAAGGTACCTGACCCAAATACAAAATTTTGTTTTCACAAGATTTTCTATTCTGGAGCTAGACTGTTCACAGACATCCAAACAAACATACACAGAAATGTCTCCGAAAATAGTATTTTTGGATTCAGGGGTGCTCAAAACGTGTATTTATGTTAAAAACTCAACTTCAAATTAGGGGGTCGAAAACAATACTTTCTCTACCTATAGTACCTATGGTACAGGCAGAGGAAGTAAAAATGCAGAGTAAGGTGCTGTAAGTAACTGTGGTACTAGTCATTATGCTAAGGATTTTCTTTGCAGTCCGGCACGGCGTGATAAACTTATTCTTGCCAATTTAAGGTATTTATAGAACTCTGAAAATTTATTTTTCGGTCCTTGAGCTTTTTGAAAATCTGGTCACATAATTATAATGTACTAGCATGTGCCCGCGGCTTCGCCCGCGATAATTATTTCAAAAATTAAAAATTAAGAGCATAATAGTAAAATCATAATATTTATTAACTCCTAAATCACGTGGACTACATACCACGATTAGATAGCATCGTCTGGTAAAAGCTACCTCAGATTCGAGTTTCTTGGCCCAGAAAACCTCAGTATAGTGAGATTCGTCCAAATAAAACAACGTTTGACCATATTTAGGGCTTACAACATTCAAGCGATCGCGAAAGTTTTATTTTCAAGGTGTGACAAAAATAGACAAAGCCAACTGTAATTGATTTGACATTGAAATGTATAACTGAAAACTTATGTTTTGAAAACGCAAAAAATGCACGTTTTTTGCCCGTTTTTCACTCATAACTCACGAACGAAAACTAAAATTAAAATTCCGGCTTCGCGGTGCATTTTCCGACCCTTCAGCCCACCTATGTTTAAAATTTCAGATCTCTGCGTTCAGTAGATTTCGCTGGACATCGAGGACAATTCCTTTTATTAATATAGATAATATGAATTATAATGATACCTTCTCTAATTTGTCAAACATCCATTTAATTTAATCCAAACCCACCTATACCATTGGCAACAATATGTTCTGTGGATTTGTTTCGATAATTCTATGCAAAAAGGGATTAAGTATTTTCAAAAACATTTATTTTTTGGCATTTAGAATCAGAATTTTTCAAAATCCTTTCTTAATGAGCACCTACATTATAAAACGAAGGTACTGTCAAAATTCCAAGTCTCTACCTGTTGTAGTTTAGGCTGTATGTTGATTCCTGTCAGTCAGGACAAAGCCTTTTATATATATAGAGAAGAGAAGAGATACCAAAACTAAGATAATTGCACAATCAGAATTTATTTTTAAAATTGAGGGAGCACACAAATTTAAAGCTATAAATTCAAAATAATTTTGAAAAAGCATAACTAGAGATCAAATTAACCTGCCAGCATCAAGGGCACCTTTGCTGAATCCTCAGGCCTGGAGGAGGTGTTTCTTCTTTGATCTCCCATATTATTTACGGTACTGTATATTAAATAGGCGTTTCCGTTGTAGTTGCAGTCAGGATGATTTATTGTGGTATGTAGGCTTATATTTGTGACTTTTGTATATTTGTAACCAAGAAAACTTTAATTTACGAGATTCTACTAGGGATAAGCATCGATAGTTAAAACATTGATGTTAAAATCGGCGGTAACCACGATAATACCTGGAAACATCGATGTATTTTGACTGAAAACATCGATGTATAGCATATTAGAAAAAGATAATTGTTTCAGAAAATTAGGCAAAATTCATAAATAAACAAATATTTCCACGAAAACTGTCTTATGAAAAACATCGATATTTTGGAAATTTAGACTGCTGTCATTAAAATTATATCTTAGAACCAAGGTAGGCCTATTAATCTTATTTTAGTACTGCAAATATTTAAAAACATTGATGTTGGAGAGATACATCGATGTAGCAAAAACATCGGTTGTTTTTCATCGATGTAGAAAACATCGATCATCGACATGAAAACATCGGCCATTGATGCTCAACTCTAGAATCTACTTTTAGATTTCCTACCTGTTATTATGAAACTGTTTTCAGTTTTTGTAGCAATTGAAGATTTAAAAATGTGACGTGGTTATCTAAAACATTGTTTTCACCAAAAGGATCCACAGTGTGCACATAATGTTATTAACCCAATGGTTCCCAAACGTTTCAGTCCGCGGACCCCTTGAAAAAAATTAAAATTTCGCGGACACCCTCTGGGTTTTGAAAAAAACTAAATAAATACTTTGATTCAAATGTATTAAATTCAATTGGGAAAATAATATCAATGGTAACAAACAGAGTTTACTCCTTAATGTGAACAGTGAAGCTGCTTTAGAAGATATGTCATTTGATAAAATTATGGGATATCCTATTTCTTCTTAAACCGCCTGCGGACCCCCTGTAATACCATCGCGGACCCCACTTTGGGAATCACTGTACTAACCTAAATAATTTATTAGAAACCTGAGCATTTTAACTTCTAATTAATCTCAATGGCGTACATTAAATTATTGACGTTCCTTAGGCCTAAAGTACTGTTATTATTGTTGTTATTCTATTATCTATCAATTCAACTATCTAATTCAAACTGGACATATGCGAAGTCGGTTAATATCGTAGGCCTACGCGAATCAATTTTCAACCCTTGAAAACAGCTATTGCGATACAATCTGCACAATCAACTATCTATATTAATAAAAGGAAGTGTCTGTCTGTCTGTCTGTCTGTCTGTCCGCGATGCCCAGCGAAATCTACTGAACGCAGAGATCTGAAATTTTAAATATAGATGGACTAAAGGGTCGGAATGTGCACCTCGAAGCCGGAGTTTTAATTTTCGCTTTCGTTCGTGAGTTATCAGTGAAAAACGGGCAGAAAACGTGTATTTATTCCGTTTTCGAAGCATGAGTTTTCAGTTTACACTAGGCTTTGGCTATTTTTGTCATTCCTTCGACATAAAAGCATCGCGATTTTTTGAATGTTGTAGCTCACGCTGGTCGATTCATTTGTTTTTAATGTCAAGGCACGCAAACATAATATGAAATTTTCAACCTACACCGAAGAGGATGATGATGATGATGATGATGATTATTATTATTATTATTATTATTATTATTATAGGGATAATCAATATTAGCCTAAATATGGTCAAACGTTGTTCGATTTGGACGAAACTCACTATACAGGGGTTTTCTGGGCCAAGGAACTCGAATCTGAGGTCGCTTTTACCAGGGGACGCTACCTAATCGTGGAATGCACTCCACGTGATTTAGGTGTTAATAATTATAATGATTTAACTATTATGCTCTTAATTTTTAATTCTTGAAATAATTATCGCGGGCGAAGCCGCGGGCACATGCTAGTTTAAAATAAACTAAATTCTTTTTGTGTTAATCTTAATATTATTAAATAATGCATTTAATTTCGTGTGTTTTAATGTGCAATGTTTTGTGGTTAAATTGTCCAAACCATGCTCCCTATCTATCTATATCGATCAGGATGGATCTGAACGCGCCTTTAGCTTGGTCAACATGTTTTATTTTTGCAGGCGCAGTAGTATGATTCGTTTTATTGCGGTCTTGTTCGTACTTAACCCTTAAAATGACAACGTATCCTGTAACATATAGTAGTTTTTCTTATATTTGTAATAAAATGAAGGTAAAGAAATGGGAAGAAAACATAAATTCCATATATTGTGGATGCCATTTTTTAAAGACCTTTTCCAAGAACTGCCTCTGTCTGCTGATACCCTAATGCTCTTCGACCTGCCAATCAGTGAATAGAAAGGTATTAGGCGTATTCGCACCTGTCTGCAGCCCAGTACAATGTTTCCAAATTAGTACCACGGTTACTTCACTCGATAAGTGGTGAATGACAGCGGCAACACTGAGGAAATCCACGCGACTACAAGAGCTCCTGTTCTTTGTTGATATCAGTGTTGGTGCAAATTTTCGGATTAGGGAACAGTGCTGTTATATTCTTTTGTAGAAAGACGATGGTTTGGGACGAGGTCTTCTTAAAATGGCACGAACAAGGCAGAATACGGACGTACTTCCATCGTTAGCAATGTACATTTTAACATACATGTTAAGGATATTTTAATATCTGATCATTCATCTATTTTTATGTCTGTATCCTGTAATACTAGGTCTTCTCATACAAGGCTAAAAAGGTCTGGTGTGTCCAGATGTTTACGTTATGATAATTTAAATTGCCTAAGATTTAATTTAAGGAATATTGACTGGAGTTTTTTGATGTTATGCGATGACCCTAATATAGCATTCTCGTCATTTTTAAACATATTCATTCAAAACCTTGATAATTGTTGTCCTCATCGTAGATTTATTATGGATGATTTTAAAAAGCCTCGTTCTAATTGGTATACACCCTTCTTGAAGGATCTACGTACAAAAGTCAGAGCAGTTCACACTATATAGAAATGTACAAACTCTGATGCAGCTTTTAATGCGTATCGTTATTATAAAAGGGTATACAGGGTAGCGCTTCTTGATGCAAAAAAACAATCCAATGATGACTACATCAATAATTCTAGCAATAAATGCAAAGCGTCATGGCGAATTGTAAAGGATTGTACCGGTAGCAATAATAACACAACTTCGGATATTAATTTTTCACCCGATGATTTTAACTCCTTTTGTATTGATTCTGTATGTGATTTAAAAAATCGTCTTAATTGTACATCTACAACAAATACTGATATGGTACAGCCTATTGACAATGATATTCCATTTCAGAGTTTGTTTTCTTGGAAGAATGTTCATCCTGTTGATGTTATTAATGCTGTAAAAAATTTTAAGCCATCTAGATCCACTGATATATATGACATTTCTAACTATATCCTTAAAGAAACTATTAATGAAATTGCAATTCCTTTGGCTATGCTTATAAATGTATGTTACAGTAAGGGGATATTCCCCGAGTGTTTGAAACTCAGTAAAGTAATTCCTGTGTTTAAGAAAGGTAGTAGAGAAAACATCGCAAATTATAGGCCTATTTCACTTATACCCATCTTTTCGAAGCTTTTAGAATATTTTATGAAGGAGCAATTGAGTCATTTTTTAAAAATAAATAACATAATTACGCATTCGCAATTTGGATTCCAGAAGGGTAAATCTACTGTGACTGCTCTTGAGTGTGTAGTAAATCATATTTTGAATGGTTTTGAAAATAAGTTATATGCTTCCCTGAGTATGTTGGACTTAAGCAAGGCCTTTGACTGCGTTTCTCACGAACTTTTAATTGGTAAACTGCATCTTTATGGTATTCGTGGAATTTGTTTAGATTTATGTACTTCCTATCTTACTGGTAGAAAACAGTGTGCTTTTATAAATGGTGATTTGTCAGATTTTGTTGATTTGGTCTGCGGAGTACCTCAAGGTTCTATATTAGGACCTCTTCTATTTATTATTATGATTAATGATGTTGTAAATCATATTGATGCATTTCCAGTTTTGTATGCTGATGACACGTCTTTTATAAGCATGAATTCCGATCTTATTTTACTTAGGCAAACGAATGTAGATATCTTAACGTCCGCTGAATCATGGTTTACTAGAAACGAGATGGTAGTTAATAAAGATAAAACTCAGGAAATTATTTTTAGTTTAAGAGATATTGACAAAGAATATTCCCCAGTGAAATTGCTTGGTTTTGTTTTGGACAAGAAATTAACATGGAACGATCACATATCTTTGTTGTGTAACAAATTATCCAGAGTAATCTTTCTTCTTCGTAGACTTGTTTCCTTAGTTTCTAAACAAGTTCTTAAACAGATATACTTTGGTCTATTTCACTCTCATTTATCATATGGAACTCATATTTGGGGAAACTCCTCTCATGCTGAAAAGGTATTTATATTGCAGAAGAAAGCTATCAGAATTTTAAATGGGAAATCCACTTTTGATCATTGTAAACAGCTTTTTATTGATTCTCAGATATTAACTTTTCCGTGTATTTATATTTTTTCGTCATTGGTTTCTATTAAGGAAAGAATAAGTGATTATGCTGTACGATCGGAAATTCATCCTTATAATACAAGAAATTGTGGTGCTCTTCAGACCAATCAACTTCGCACGTCAAAGGCTTTTAATAGCTGGGAATCTAAAGGAATCAGTATGTTTAATATGTTGTCGCCTTCTGCTAAACATATACCTACCAAATGTTTTAAGAGAATTTTAAAGACTTGGTTGTTAAACAAGGCTTTTTACTCTGTTAATGACATTTTTATATCTGGAGTGCATGATCTGACCTTTTAAATGTACTCTTTTATATCATTCGACAATGCCTTGTACTTGATTATTCTGGCTGTAATTACATTATTATTATTATTATTATTATTATTATTATTATGTATGGCGTGAAAGCCTCAGATTTAAAATGTATATTTTTTAAAAGTATAATTTGTAAGGTCTAATGGCATTTGGTCTTGAAAAAGTATCCAACAAATTATTGTAAAATATAACAATATATGGTTATGAACAACAGTTATTAAAAGAACATAACCATGGTAATGAAACCCTTAATATGACCGTGTACAATCTGACTTCAGATAAAGATAAGAAAATTAATACACCATAATCAGAAGTACCATTTCAGATTGAAAAGGAAAGGTGGGCGAAAAATGTAATTGCGAATTTTCTGATTGATATTTGTAATGTAATCTAGTTGTCAACAAGGGAAACATGAAAACTTAAATCGGCCACTAGCTGCAATAGTAGAATAACAACGACCAGTTTTTCTATTTGGTTATTATAAGGGCTACTATATCGATCCTCCATATATTTACGTTAAACCTAATCGGTTTTGCTAAACACAATAAAGTGTGTTAAAAGTAGTTTTGTTTTTACTTTGAAACTTCTCATTTTTGCGTTATATTTATGCGTAATGTGATACATAAAAATAACGCAAGAATCAAAAGTACTACCCACTTTTTGGATCGCACCCTTGGATCGCAAGGATTGCAATTTTATGTGATAAAACGTTAGCTCGTTAGAACGGAGAGTCGTCTTATTGGACAGTGATTAATACGTCACATATTGCCATGAGTAGAATGAAAACACATTATTTAATTCGAATTCATCGAATCGATTCCTGGACTATTCATTCATCTAGTATGCCATGATCTTACAACTGACAGGATATTGCTAACAAAGTTTTAAAATTATACAATCTCCATTATGTCCCTGCACTTCTAGTGACCAGACAATACAACACCTTATGTATGAGTGTCCTAAATTGAACTCACAAAGAGCGATACTAAGGAATGGAATCACACGGAAGAAGGGTAAATGGCCGGTCACCCACAGCAACATGATACAACTGTACTATAAAGAATTTTTGCTGTTTGTAAATTCGGTAGATTTTGATGAATTGTGAACAATTTTAAATGTTGAGACTGCAAATACCATGATGATGTTGACTCAAAATAGGCCTACTCTATAATTAAGAAGGATAAGATGCACGTTACATCAATCTTAAAAAAATAGAACAAGGTAATAATTCAAAAGTGCTGTAAAAAAAAAAAATCACGAAATGATTATAGGCCTACATATCTTATTATCTAATTATTAATAGCTGTATTGTATATAACATTATCTTTCTAAATTCTTAAATAACTATTGTAGTAAGGTGTACTAGAACGCGTATTGTTGTAACAATCAATCATGTAGTATTACTAATGTAATGGGACATGATGTTAATAATTTAATTAAAAAAAAATACATTATCCGATTAATGTAGAAAGGAATGACTGTGGGCCCAATCAATAGGTTAATTGTTTTCTTTGCAGTCCTGCATGGGTTTGTATATTGTGTGCGCCAAATCAAGGAATAAATTTATGTTTTCTCTCTGCCCATGCTAACCAACTTGATAGGTGGGACTGTTAAATCTGTCTCCGTATCTCTTGAATTCTGAATTCAACAGCAGAGCAATGTTAATGACGCGTGCACATGGTTAAGAAAGAAACAGGTCTGGACGTTCGCAGATGAGTTGAAAGGTCAGATCCTGCACCTGTTGGAACAGAGCCAGGTTATGAAACTGGACAACCCACTTACACGGCTGTAACAGCTGTTTCTGTATTGCAGCTCAGCTTCTGGCTTTTGTTCACAAGTGATTTAACGTAGGGAATTACTCTCAATTGTCATGATATATTTCTCTGTCTTTCTGCAGCTATTGTGCTCAAAGTCTTCCCTTGGTTCGTCTCATATGACAGGGACCGCATCTTTGGTATAGTCCAGTTTTTCATTACATACCCAGGCGGCTTCTTTTTGTTAGGAGGAAAAGTTTGCCGACAGTTCAACTCATGCTCTTTATTTTTGCCGCACCAATCAGCTAGTTATCTCATGGCCGGTTTTTATAAACTCGCGAATTACCTATGGGTAAATTATCCAATGGACAGAATTTACACAAGAACAACACCACACAAGCACAAATAATTTAAAGATAGCAATCACTTACACTTGTGGCGAGTTTCTAGATAAATTTCCTCTGGGTAAATATGAAAATGACAGAAAAAATTTTCCCACATACTCGGGCTAGATCTTTCCAAGGGTAAATCGTCGGGTTAATTTATCCTTTCATGGATGGCTGGATAAAATTTAACCTCTTTGTAGGATCAATAATAATTTAAACAATGAGAATCAAACCCTTCTGAAATAAATTAACTGTACAACTCCAAGGCCTTGCTCATTATATCATTGTAGGTTATATGGAACTAATTTGTCCATGGATAATTTACCCATAGGTAATTCACAAGTTTGTAGAAACCGGGCATCAATCAATCAAAATCTCGTTTTGTTAACTGTTAAGTTTTATATATCGGTCTTACGTCGTAAGTATAATGCCGGCTGTCGACCAAGAGCTAAACTAAAGCTAACTTAGCTTAGCTTAGCTCACATACAGTGAGGGATTTCATATATAGTTGTGCCGGATTTCATATGTAGTTTTGTCGGCACAACTACATATGAAATCCCGCACTGTATGTGAGCTAAGCTAAGCTTAGCTCTTGGTCGACAACCGGCATAACACATTATGTTTCTACTCTACATACAGTTATTTCAATTTTATGATACTAGGCATACTTATTGAACATCTAATTCTACAGCTAAATACAACATTTTGTATTTGAGTTAAGCATATTCTGGAGATATAACACAAAAATTGCCAATGCGTTTCTCTTACTCTTTTAGTTTCACTTTACATTAAGAAAATTTAGTTTTTTTGCGATTTTCTTGATAACGGCTCTAACCATTTTGTTTAAATTTCGTAAACTACATGATGCAAGTTACATATAATATACTAAGAGCTAAAACTTTTATTCTAAACATTTCTTTTTTGAAAAAATCTCTGAAGGGTAGAGCCACTTTACTGTTTGTAGAAACTCAAGTCTTGCCTGTTGAACAATAAAGCTTTGCATCAGGTTTGAAACAACTGAATACGCGCTCTTTCACGGCCTCTTATTCTTTATCAGAATGTGAAGTGAGACATGTATTGTTGGCCATGCTTAAAGTAAAGAAAGTTACGTGAGTGCATTAATTAGATTTTATTTGGGTTATGTATCCTTCGGGGATGCGATGGGGAAACTACAGGGTCTTTATTATAAGTTGAGACCGGGCGACCGGTGTTTTCACTCTCCGCTACGGAGTCCGCATTAGCCGCCGGTGACGCGCGCGCGGCTTCCCTGCTTAAAGTGTAGGCTATATAAAGTATTACATATCTTACCTTATAAGTTTATAACATATGTTAGAAGTGTCGTCCTTCCTGTGTTATACAGGCATTGTATCTGGAAACCACATTCTGGCTGACGCGAGTGAGTTCTTCCACTGTAATGCCCCTAATTTCATTCGTAATGTTTTCTTTCAGCTCCTCCAATGTGTGAGGATTTGTTCGATAAACCTTATCTGCATCACGTACACGTCCAGCAGACTCGTACTTAAAATAATGTTTACACACAAAAATACGATGCTGCAGCGAAATGGGTCTCACCATGTTGACACTTTAACAATAACTGCACGTGCCGATGTTGCATCAAGGTCAGACCGGCTGCGCGCGCCTTCCGTCGCCCGGTCTCAACTTATAATAAAGACCCTGTATATTCTCTTCATTTTTAGAATCAATTTACTTGAAGGTAATGCCATTACGTTGTACTAAGAGTCAAAGCTTTTATTTGGGCAGAGGAAGTTATGTGTTTTCGTCTGATTTCTTTGATATAGAAACAAAAATCAATTTTTTGGTCCACTTCTGTACTATTTTCGTTGACATTATTTTAGCTGCAACGTTGGACCGATAGTAGTAGTAGTAGTAGTAATAATAATAATAATAATAATAATAATAATAATAATAATAATAATATATTCGTCATTAAATATAAAAATACAATAGACTTCGTCATAATAAAATCTTAATGGCAACATAATTATGAAAAAATATATAATCTAAAACGAGCATTAAAACAAACACTAAAAGTTAATATCATTTTTGTTTACAAAAAAGTTCGTTCAGATTATAAAATGGTCGCATACTTACCCACTTCCTTAGTCTATTCTTTACAGTGACATATGATAGGCCTGATAAGCCAGTGACAGCTGGAAATTTATTGATGATTGTGAGATCCGGAATATAGGCCTAGTGATTTCTTGTGGTTGTTGTGAGTCTTGTGTATGGTACATCAAGTGTCTATTTCTGGTTTTGTTTCTTCTATTAAAAGTACATAAATTAGATTTCACATAACTTATAACACAAGTCGTGTGTGTATATATATATATAAAAATTAACTATGGTTAAAATATTGGTTGGTTACAAATAGAGACTAAGCATGTAACAGCTAGTAGCTGATATCAGAATATGATTGATACGACCTGATTTTGATGTCGCCTGTCATTTTAAGTGACTGACCTATTTCTATCCATTTCCTTATGATCTAGATCACATTTCGCAATCTTCGCATTCATCTCGAGTGTTTGTGGGTCAATATCTGATAATTGCATTCGCTGATAAATATTTCTTTGAATATTTCCATGACAGTTAAATTGGTGAAAGTAACCTTTCCTGGCCACAATTACTCAGTCTTCTGCTATAAAGACGTCAAACAAAAGCGATAAATTTGTTGTCCTTCGCAACTCTCGTGACACTTGAGGCATTTCAGGCCTTCTTTATGCCTAGCCAGTATATTATAGACTCCAAGTCTCACACCTATTATACTAATCAGTAGGGCAAGGCATTTAATGACCTTAAAATAGTGAAAAAATGCAAAATAAAAAATGCATTTATGACCTAAAAATAGTGAAAAAATTACCCGAAATCTTAAAATAATTACTAATAAATTTACCATTATTACTTAAAATTAGTTTTTTTCTTAAGTAATGAATTGCTAAATACAGTTTATGACGATGCTTTATATATGAATTTACAATATAAAACACACTTATTTTGTTACTAAAGGAATCAGTAAATTTATACTACAGTACTTGGACACCCTTAGCGAAAAATAAATTCTTCCTGAACTGGCATGCCCATCAAATTGCCCCTAGTAAATATATACCATTTAAAAAGAAAGAAAAAATATTTATTGCTAAAATGCCGAAAATTACCTAAAATGCCAAAAATGACACGAAAAAAAGACCTTACTCTTGAAAAATGACGAAATATGCTAAATAAAGTAAAATAATCAAAAACAAATTGCCCTTATTTCATTAATTATTTAATTATATATTTACAGGTATATACATTGGAGCTATCTTTTAACCTTCATATAAAAAAGATGCAAAATCATCAAATGCCTTGCCCTACTAATCAGCTATTTTATTGAAGTTATGATTTATAATTAAATTAAATCGAACTCATTTCATATATATATATATACAGTGAGTCCCACGCAAGAGTTGGCTAATCATGCTGGTTTCTGCGTCCCGGCGGCCCCTGCTCTAATACCCGAGCGATCGGGTGAAATATCTACGCAAATAAAGCCACTGACGGTGTAATGGTTCAGGTTCTCACATTTATAGTTGAATTACAATTAAAATAAAATCAGGTAAACTGATATAACAAAGTGCCAGTATGTTTTTGTTGAATCAATTATAATTGCAATTTTGATATGCAGAAAATAAGTTTTTCTAATCAGATTAAAATCGACCAGCGTCAGCAGAACTACAGATTTGTAATACCTTGACAATCGCGCACTCACATAAAAATAACAAAATAAAAACAAAATTAAAAAAACACGTGTCAAATCGGCCCGCTCCGGGATTTGATCCGATAAAGCATATTTGAGTTACGGGGCCTTTTGTTATATAATACCATAAAAATGCACTAAATTGGGCATTATTCCGGTACCGGCCAACCGATTTGGTCCAATATCACCAGGCGTCTTCCCATGGACATTATAAATGTGTACCAAGTTTCATGAAAATCCGATAAAGCGTATTTGAGTTATGGCGCTTTTAAATAAAAACACTAAATTGGGTTTGACGTCGGTACCGGTGAACCGATTTGGTCCAATAACAATAAGGTTCTTCCCATGGACATTATAAATGCGCATACCAAGTTTGATGAAAATCCGATAAAGCGTATTTGAGTTATGGCGCGTACAGACACACGGACAGACAGACAGACAGTCATTTTTCCGTCCCCCCCACACAATCTCATAAAGTACCATACTGGCACTTAATAACCACAAACCTCATCACAAGAGATGTTGGAAATGTTCTCTTGTTGCATCCACACAACACTGGCATCTTTTCAGGAAATTTTCTTTCACGCACATAAGTTCAGCTTCCGAGATAGAGTAATTTCTCTTGTTATATTGTCTTTAAGTTCTTCAAACAGTGTGTGACTATTTTTTATTTTGAGACTTGAAAAATAAAGTGTATAGGTCAATTTCCCATGTCGAATTTGTATGCCTATATGGCAGCATAAGATCCGGTTTGCTCGTTTAATTACATATATTTTTAACGTTAGACAATATAATTAGGAATAGAATAATGTAATTCCTGCAATTCATGTAAAAATGATGCCAGTGTTAATAAATATAATGTTTTTTATTTATTTTTCTGTTAAATGATTTAAACAAAACACACATATATATATATATATATATATATATATATATAAAATCGACCAATATATATATATATATATATATATATATGTATATATGAGACGAGCTAAGAAAGAAACCAGAAGTAAACAAAAACCAGTATGTCTATCTCACTACGAGTAATGTTCTAGAGTGAGACAGATATACTGGTTTCTGTTTACTTCAGGTTTCCTTTTTAGAACGGTCAGACTTTAGCAGTTGACTAAATAATTGCGGGCACCTGCTAGTTATTGACAAGTGAGTGGTGACTATTGTAAACAAGCTGTATGTAAAATCGGACAGGAAACGGATAAAGAATATTTAGCTGAATTCTAACACCACTCTGCTGTCTGAGGTGGTAAGGAAGACACAGTTCCAATGTCAGCGACATAATCGCCCACAGTATAACGCCCATTAAACACAACACCCTAATATAAAAAGTAGTTTAATAACACCCTGCCTAGTGTGAACTATGACGCTTAAAAAAAACTTTCACGAAGATGATATTAAGAGATGTAATCAAATCTACCTGCTTTTAAATTGTATAATAAAATCATTCCAGTGCCTCCTCGTAATAGTTCTAGCTGCTGAGAGCAAGATGGGGTTATACTTTTCTCCCATTTAGACAGCAGTTTCTTTACAGAACAGGATTTTTAATTGCTGATGGTTAAATCATATAATGGAACCTTGTAAAATCGGTAATTTCGATCGTAATTAAACTTAATGGTAAATATTTAATAAAGTTACGACTTAGCCCTTAACACACAATATTAAATAAATTAAATATTTAATATTTTAACCCTTATCTGATGAAAATGAAATATCTTAATTAAAATTAATGGATTTCAAAAATAAGATAATGAATTTCCCAATACTATCCATTTGCAAAACATAAACATATACACAAGCACACGTCTGTAATCAGCAGAGCCTAGATTTTGATGACCTAAAACATTTAAAAAATGAGCTAGAAAATGACTGCAAAAATAAAATAAAAAATAAAAAAATTACCCAAATTTGTTTGAAGTGAAACTTCTTTAGGCGCGCTAGGAGTAATTCGAGAGCTAACCCAAAGTTGCGTTACGCTCTAGCGTTACGAACAAAATCGTCACGAAAGTAGTGGGTGTAAGTAGCATGCATAGAGTTGTTATCGAAAGAGTGGGGCCACGGGAGCGCACGGGGGAAAGGTATATCAGACATTGAGTGGGGGCTATTACTGCTTCGAGCTAGTGGCGTGGTGAGCCCTTCACCATTATAGATGGCACTCTACTCGTTGCGTGAGCATCGTTTACGTCACTAATGTTCTCGGAAACTTAACGAAAGCGTCCCGTTCATGTAAACAAACACAGTGGCTATGATCAGTGACAGTTTGGGAATTAGTTCATCACATTTGTGTTATTGTTTTGTACCTATTCGATCTAAAATGCCGAAAAAATGAATTTATTTTATTTTTTATTCAGATGATTTCCTTCTTCCGTTCGATATAATTATATTTATTCCTCTATTTCACGCTCAACGTTGCCAAAGAAGTTTCACTTCTGTCGCCTGGCGTTCCACGCACTTTTTTTTTATGAAAATAGAAGTATATTCATCAGATTTGTGCCTAATCTACATGTATGTTGTTACAATTAATTATAGGCTACATACGGTTAAATGCAGACAGCAATCACCTTCGTTTGTATCCAAAGTAAAATTAAAACAAGATCTAGTTATTTGTGCTTTTTTAGAGTTTCGATAATATTCAATGTAAGTAAATGCACAAAAACTCTATATACTGCAAGAAACAAAACAAAATAAGAAAATAATGACTTGTGTGTGTCTGTACTCAAGTACGCTCTATCGGATTTTCATGAAACTTGGTATACACATTTATAACGTCCGTGGGATGAAGCCTATTGATTTTGGAGCAAATCGGCTTACTGGTACCGGAGTAATGCCCAAATTAGTGCCTATTTTATGGTAATATATTAGACAGAATCAATCAACTGAAGTCTGTTCTCATGGCAACATATTGTTTTACAGTGTTCTTATACGGCTTTGGAAGTTGCAGTTCAGGTAGCTTTGACAAATAACACTACCCACATCTTCCTTCACAAATGCTTCTTCCGTAAGCCCTGCTTAATGAATCGATCTGGAGCAGAACTCAGAAATCTATTACAAAAATAACTTATTTTCTGAATATCATAATTAAAATTATCACTGATAAAACAAAAAGCATTCTGACTCTTTGTTACATCAGTTTACCTGATTTTTTTTATTTATTTATTATTTTGTTTTATTTCTGCAATTGTAAAACATGCGCGGGTAACAACACTGGCAGCATTGTTCAGGAAGTAGCCTGGGGGACAATGCGTCGTAAAAGAAGTTCATTACTCCAAGCTGAGGTTCAAGGTTCACACCCCGTGTTATGCCACATTACATAAACTTCACCGCAAGAAGAACAATACCGAGAAGTTGAGTGACCTCATAGTCATATGCTCCAGTACAATGCGAAATACTGCAGAACTGTGTTTGCTTTAGATGTATTTGAACACTTTCTTTATTTTTTCCAGAACTAAACTATGCGTTGAAAGAACTTTACAGGGTGAAGTTTATGTTATGTCCGGTCGATTATAAAAAAACATAGCAGGTGCGAGATACATGAAGCAGGGAAGCATGTTTGCGGCAATTTTCAAGAAACTTAACCTATTTGTATGAAATGGCAATCCGTTTGCATCATGTTTTTCCTAGTTTCAAGATGGTAGCCATCAGGGCTGGCACACCCATATAGGTGAACTAGGCAGCCGCCTAGGGCGGGGAATTTTTAGAAACATTTAAGGGCGGCAAATTTTTAGAAGCTTTTAAGGGCGGGAAATTTTAGAAACTTTTAAGGGCGGTGAATTTTTAGAAACTTTTAAGGGTGGGGAATTTTTAAAAACTTTTAGGGACGGGACATTTTTAAAAACTTTTAAGGACGGGGGATTTTTAGAAACGTTTAAGGGCGGGGAATTTTTAGAAACTTTTATGGGTAGGAAAGTTTTAGAAACTTTCAAGGGCGGGGAATTTTTAGAAACGTTTAAGGGCGGGGAATTTTTTAAACGTTTGACGGCGGGGAATTTTTTGAAACGTTTAAGGACGGGGAATTTTTAGAAACGTTTAAGGGCGAGGAATTTTTAAAAACTTTTAAGGGCGGGAAATTTTTAGAAACGTTTAAGGGCGGCAACACTTATATTTAAAAAGAATAATTGTATATTTTTATTTAATTTCCATACTATTTAGATATGTTATAACGTCTTCATAAATACAGTCCTTTCTCAAATTAGGCCAATTCAAATACATTTTATTTAAGCACTTACCAATACCTGGCTGGAGAACGTGAAATTTCATATTTAACCAAATGGGGGAAAAATGAAATGATTGAGGTGGCAATTTAGGGGGTGCCGAAATTTTTTCTCGCCTAGGGTGCCAAATACATACAACCGACCCTGGTGGCCGTTTTATCTGATCAAGAGCCGACTTAGATTTTTATGTTGGACACGAGGGCTACTGTAACCTATAACCTATATCGAAATAATGAATGGAAGCTTAGCCTAATTGAATTCTGCCATTATTGAAACTCTATGTATGGACTGGTAAGTACGTTGAACAGTAGGTCACGAATGAAGCTGGCAAATTGAATTAGACCAGCGTTGCCGTGACTCGTGTCACGTTATTTTAAGAAGTAGGGAAGTCGTGTTTAAGCTATTAAAATCCTTAGAAGGAAGTGTTTAGCATCTCCTCTTTGCTTACTATAGGCACAAAACGTTATGGCCCATGGTCCTCTTCAGTAAACATAAGACATATTTTCATGTTCTATAAAAATTATAAATGTAACGAGACGTCCGGATTTCATCGACTACTCCACTCATATGCCGCGTGTTTGATATTGACCAATAACGTTTACCAGTTCCTCGGATATAGACCAATCACGATCTTTATCTTATAAAATGCTTCCTATTTAATATGAGGAAGGTATTTTACCTGATAAAACGTCAGCTCGTTTCTGGACACGTAAGCATCAATATACCGTGATTAATACGTCACATATTGCCATTAAGCAGCACGAAAACAGATTATTTTGCACAACATAAATTGTTTGGAAATTGAAATAATATAAATGTACATTGGTTAAAACACAATTTCGGTTCGGTGCAAGTCAGTTGGTGTGCTTTTTTTCTGTTCTGCTGTTAGCTTACCTGATTTAAGTTAACTGTGTCTTATATGCACAATTGGTAGCACTGGTCACAACATGGTAACTCGAATCGATTCATGGATGGTTGATTCTTAGTATGCCGTGATCTAGCAGCTGTTAGTTTTACTTTTATATAACAAATCACAAAAGTAATTATTATTTGTATAATTCGTAACATTTTTATTCATGGAATAGTCTTAACAAATTCAACTAGAGTTGACGCGTTTATCTATCGATAAACTCGTCAACTCTCGTGGGATTAGGCCTACCTATGATAAATTCACACACAACTTCTTGAGTAACATTATTTCTGTCTATTTAGCGAATACTTTCAGAATTAAGCATGTAATGAATATTATTAAAACTAGAAAATGAGTTAAACACATCGTGATTTAGGCCATTGTAAGCGAGATAACCTATGGCGGGACAGTCGATAATCGATATTTCGGCGTGACTTTACATTCGAGCAGCTGTTAGATTAAGCTCATTGTTGTAATAAAATCTTGTTGTTAGTAGCCTATTGTATTTATTATTAAAATTTTTCACTATAGCTTTAGCAACCGGGGAAGGCGGTTGAGGCCAGGTAGGTTCCTTTACCCGCTAGCAGCCTCACATTTACAAGCAGAGGGAATTAGGACCAACCGTAATTTCCTCCCCATGAGTCACCTAGTCTACTTCAATGAATCAATCTTAGATTTTTTTAATATGTCATTTTATCTTAAAATGTTAGTTATATATCAATTCTACACATAATTACAAGAAAAATGACACCAAACAATGTATAATTTACTTTAATAGGAACATTTATAACAAATACATAAATAAAAGTTACGAGAAAACTGCTTTCAAGTTCTATGTTCCTATTAAAGTAAATTATACATTGTTTGGTGTCATTTTTCTTGTAATCATATGTAGAATTGATATATAACACACATTTTAAGATAAAATGACATATTAAAAAAATGTAAGATTGACTGATTGAAGTAGACTAGGTGACTCATGGGGAGGAAATTACGGTTGGTCATAATTCCCTCTGCTTGTAAATGTGAGGCTGCTAGCGGGTAAAGGAACCTACCTGGCCTCTACCGCCTTCCCTGGTTGCTAAGGGTATACACTATAAGTAATTACCTATACATTACTATCACATGGTCATTTGATCATGTGCAGTTTATATGTACACATTCGCTGTGTTCAATGGCTAGTTCTTTATTTTTATTTTATAATTATTATTTTTTTTTTTTATCAAAGCACCTACAGTTATGAAGATGTTTCAGTGATCTGTCCTTGTTCATTTTCATAAAAACAAGTGCACGTAGGTACGATACAATAAAAGCGATACAATTATGAAAATAGACACTTGCGATTGGTTGAAATTCCACATATTCTTATACTGGACTGGTCAAAACGGATCAACTATCAATGACAACTATAATTAAATTTAATGCAATTTTTACTTATTTTCGATAGGTTAGGCGTATATGTCTTGCAATTTTAATGTTTATGACCTAAAAAAGTGGAAGATATTACTGCAAATATGCCCCTAAAAATGACTAAATATGACCCAAAAATCCTAATTGTGACCTAATAAAATAACGTTAAAAAAAAATTTCCAATCAAAACGTTTAAAGATCTTTACATCACATGAATTCAATCTGATAACTACTTTTAGTTTTGGTACTTGTAATGAACTTCTATTTTTAAAGAATTTGCTGCTGTTTTGCTCGCTTCATCAGCTCCAGATACTCGTAATATGTTGTAGACCTTGCATGTCCTTATAAAATATGAACAACTGCATTGATTATAAAATTTAAGTAACCTATTAATTTGATATAAACGTTAAATTAATGAAATAGATTTCAAATTTAACTCAACCATGTAGTACATACACTGTATAATTGCGCTCCTTTACCGACTTGATAACTGAAATATGACGTTAAATTACAAATATAGCCCAGATATGACCAAGACCACAAACATGACCAAAATATGACTTTAGATGCAAAATAATAACGGTCCGATTAGGATAACAAGCGTGCAATTTGTGTTTGCGGCGACAATGGAGGTCAGGATAAAAATATGACATGTCATAAACAGCCGAACCCTATTCACGATAATTAGTAGACCTGGGATTTTAAGGCAAATGCCTATTTTGTTCCTTATGATATAACATGAAATTTTTAAAAATATGTGGGGTTTTCATGATAAATCACTTACATTTATAGAGTTTTATAGTGCCCTAAAATGCCTATTTGGACCTTTAGAGCCTATTTTACTATTTTAGTGCCTAAAATGCCTATTTTGTACATTTAATTTTTACAATCTTATAATGGACATCCCTCAATGAAAAGCAGAAGAGCAGAGGTGGGGTTTTCACAGAAACTTGATTATTCCAAACAATTGTCGCTAAAGGAATGCTGAGGGGGAAGGACTTCTGTGTCAAGTCACCAGTGAAAGAACATCTGTTTATGTGAATATAGTTCGTGATGCCTAATTTTGCCATGTTACAGTTTAAGTGTATATTGTAATATTTTAAAATCTATTTTCTATCTATGTACACATTTTAAAGCATATTTTAAGTGCCTATTTTCTCTTTTAAAAGCCTATTTACTTGTTTTAAAAGCCTATTTTAGGTGCCTAAAACTCATTTTTTTAGAGCCTAAAATCCCAGGTCTAATAGACTAATTAGATATTAAAATGGATTTTCTAAAAACTATAGAATTGTACTTAACACAGGCGTGCACTAAGTCATCGATATTTCAGGATAAACAGTAAATACATAACATTCCGAATTAAATAATAGCCTGTTCTTCTTCATGTTGCCTTAACCGTCAAGAGAAAAGTAAACGAAACACTTCAAAAATCCCTTGGCATGAAAGTTGCATGAATTGCTTCTTTAAGGACTCTCTTGTTGTCACAATCAATTACGCCAGGTAAAGGTGATTCAGGCTTGGCCCTTCCATTCCTTAGCATTTAGCTTGCGTGTACGCACGTGCGTGAGCTCCTAACTGATTCCTGTCAATATTTAAACACACTCCTTCCAAGCTCAACCCTCCTTTTCGGGGAACGCATCAAAGTGCTGGAACTGTTTGATTTCTATGTGGTGTGTGCGTTCTTTTTATTTTTTAAGTACAACTCGGGAGAAAGTCTTGAGGACACAAAGAATTCTATGAAGTTCTTAGATAATTTTCCTTTCTTATAAGCGCAAGAGTGATAGATATACAGTGTGTTTCACGCAAGTGTTGGCGATCATGCGGCTGTCTGCGTCGCGGCGGCCACAGTTCTAACTCCCGAGCGATTGGGTGAAATATCTGCGCGAATAAAGCCGCTAACGGTGTAATGATTCAGGTTCTCACGATTACAGTTAAAATTATAATGAAAATAACCACGTACCTCATCAGAAGAGATGTTGGAAATGTTCTCCTCTTTCATCCACACAACATTAGCACTTTATAACGATTTTTTCTTCACGCGCATAAGTTCAGCTTCCGAGGTAGAGTTAATTTCTCTTGTGATATTGTCTTAAAGCTCTTCTAACAGTATGTGACTATTATTTATGGAGGAACTTAAAAAATAAATGTTGCCTATAGGTCTAATACATACGGACGGACATTTTCCCGCCACCCACACATCTCATCGAGTACCATTCGGGCCTTTAATAAAAGTAATTTAATGTTAAACTGGTGGTAAACTGTAATGTGACATGATGTGTATAAAGTAAAAAAGTAAGACCTATCTTTTCTACATTAAAGCGATCGGGTTTTAAGGGTTTGAGTCTAGCGACAACTTAGCAGTTCGACCAACGGAAAAAGCTTAACATTAAGATTATTTTTAAAAATTAATTTCTGATTGGTTTTGTAGAAAAGTTTAATAAAAAAGGAAGTTTGACTTCTAATTTTAATGAGGTTAGCAGACATTTATTTATGTATGTATTAAGTCTATTTGTTTACTTATTTATTCAATAACACTTAACTAAGCATGTTGAAAATAGAAGGCATGTTTAAACCAATGCTTATTGTGGCATAATTATTTTGCCTAACACTGTGAAGTTTTTATTTCCGTTTCACTACTTCTGACATACATACGCCGCACCACAAAAATTACATAAAAGCATAGATATCTATATACTTTACGTTAAAATATGAGGAATTTTATCCACGTCTTAGGGTTGCCATCCACAAAAACCAACTATTTCACTAAAATTGTATTAATTGATTTCAAACTTAAAAACCCGGTGGTATAACTTGATGAATTCTTATATTAATATAAATCAGCTATGAAAAGATTAATCGCAGTTTTATAATTCCATATTCATTTTGTTTGACCTGTAGTTATATGAGATAGGCGTAACATCTTTCATTATATAATATGTCTTCTATTACTAGAACTTTTGTATTAGGTAGATTTAGCAGTATAGTATAACAGTAGCGAAGCTCTAATGAAAGGAAAATGCATCCTTTTGACAGATCGTGCGACACTAGCACCCCAAGCGGCCAGCAGGATGGAACTAGCAAACAGCCATTTCCAGCATTGGAAAGATACGAATATATGGCTGTATTTCTTCTTATTTTTAAAATTACCAGAACGAGATTATTACCGGAAAGGCATACTGGTGAACTCACCAAATCATAGACTTTATGGTAATGTAAAGAAGTTGTAGATTCAAGATCGATGACATTGTATATCTTATAAAGTATCAGACCGGTTTCCGTCCACCATATAAGCTACATCCCTACATCTTCAAGAATTTAATTGACCTACTACTAACATATACTGTACTTACACTGAAAATTCTGACAAATAAGAAAACTTAATAATTTCAATAAGCATGTAGTAGTACTAGTTCAGAAATTAGGGGGGAAAGTAAAGTTCTATAGGCATATAGCACGATAGGCCTATGGTCAGTATCAGATGCAATAGAAAAACACTTTTGTCTTTTTCTTCATTTTGTTAAACACGATAAATTATTAAAAAGTAAAGGATTAAACACGTTATCTTTATTCTCGACAGTTTAATTTTGTTAAATTCAATTATATAGGCCTAACATAACCTCGTGTTAAAACATTTTTAAAATTAGTAGGGTCAGGTGGGGTATTTGTAAAGAGGCCTATATATTTAGAAACCTTTGCATCGTTAGGATTTTCATTTATGATATACATATAAAAATAATTAATTGTATATAGCATTTACAAGCCATTTTCTGCTCCTAAAATTAAAAGAAATAGGAGTAAATACACTAGTATGGATGCAAGCATGATAATCACAAATTTGCAATTTAATTTCACGAATAACTGTTTTTGCTTACCTCTCAGGATCTTTAGGGAACCTGAAGAAAGATAAATCGGGAGAATTCCTTTGGCTGTTGGTGCAATTTATAGCACCACAAGCATTTCCATAAAATATTGTTGACATTTTACATAAGCAACAATGTAGCATATTGTGTGGTTCTTGCTCACCGCTACGAGCGCTGCAGTCGCGCCGGTTGAAAAAAACTGTATGGAGCTTCGCTACTGTTATACTATACTGTGGTATTAGGTAGATTTCGAAGAAAAATTTACCTATTGCAATGGATACCATGTCATGACTATCGAAAAATTCTTTCATATCTTTACGTTTTATACCTCCCATGTACCTGTACGAAACCACCGCCCGTTCAAAAAAAAGTTTGTGATATTTATATATATATATAAATTCATTTCCAAAATGTATGACGGAGCATCACTTGAGAACGGCTCGACCGATTTGGCTGATTTTATTTATTTATTTTTTTGTTTGTGTTCGTAATAGTCAGGACAAGGTTTGTATGAAAGAAATTTTTTGGAAAATCCATGGGAAAAGTAGGAAATGTGAAATGAGGCACAGTTAGAGAGTTCTGCTGTCAATTGTTTACATTACGAAAGTATTGTTTACGGTGATCACATAGGGCTTTGGAAACTGTATTATACTATTGGGCTTTAACAAATTCTGATACTATCGATGTAATTAATACATTTGTGAAAATAATTTTTGATGAATAAAATCCACGAAAATAAAGCAGTCACATAACTTTCTCTACCCTCGACATGGAGTACTCTACATATCAATAACTGGTTTTTCGATAGCTCTCATATAAGGCGAGATTTAGCACTTTGAAATCTATCTCAGCCTGTAGGTCTGCCTAAAGGTAATTTTTTTAAATTTTGAATACTTTATTTTTCTGTCTGTTTCACTATCTGTCAGAGAGTGTACTTATGGTGTGTGTGTGTGTGTGTATGTGTGTAAGACAGAGAGAGGACTATTATCTTCTTTCATTGTTCCATATGGCTCTTGCTCCATTCCATTGCCTACTGGCATTACTACTGGGGAATTCTTATGGTTTCTGGGAACAGTGACCGCAAATACACGGCCGAAACACGCAGCAGAAAATGCAATTTAAAATTAAAAAATGAGCTTTTTTTCGCGACCTTTCCTGGAGTAATATTAGCTATAAAGTGCATAATGTATATCATACACCGCTACCCTATTATGTTTCCGCATGTAAACCTGTTCATTACAAAGTTATTTTTATTTCCTCGTAGGTAGAGATTTTGTTCCATCCTGATACAGTGAACACCGCTTAATGTAATCGCGGATAATGTTATCAATCGGGTAATGTTATTACTTTTATGAAGTCCCGTACGAATTAATACGGATACATTGAAAAAATGCTGTTTATTGTGATCAAAGATTCGGTTTATATCGATGTGGCATTCCCGACAAGAATACACATTCCAAGGTCAATCCAAAAATACTATTTTCGGAAACATGTCTATGTGTCCGTGATAAGTGTTTTCCTATATCTTCATCATGATCATCATCATCATCATCACGGTATTTATTATGTCTACATCTTCCGTACTCTCAATCTCCAAATATTTTCTCCTTCATGTCTTCTTGTATCCCATTTAACCATGTCTTCTTTGGTCTGCCTCTCTTCTTTCTGCGCGGAGGATTCCATCTGAAGATCTTCTTTGGTAATCTCTCCTCCCTCATCCTTCTCACATGACCATACCACACAGATGCTTTTCTTTAATTTCATCTATTATAGTGTCTTGTACAGTACTCTATTTGTTCCCGAATGTCTTCATTTCTAATTCTTTCCATCCTAGAAGTTCTATTTGCTCTTCTCAAAAATTCCATTTCTGTTGCTAATAATTTTCTTTCCTCTCTCCTTTTAACTGGCCAAATTTCTGAACCGTATTGTACTGTTTTCTTAACTACAGAATCATAAATATACTGTTTGTTCCTTCTCATGATATAATGTATATAGGCTAAATTAGGGCTGTACCGATTAATCGATCAAACATTTAATCGTCGATCAATTACATGTTCCGATTAATCGGTTTAGTCGAATTCTGAAAAAGTTTTTCGAGAAATGGGTCAAATGACCAAACTCCTTTCTCAGTGCCGAGTGAGAGAGTTTCTAGTGCTGCCGGTATTGTTGTGAACAAACTAAGATTATCTCTTGAACACTCAAATGTCAAGAAACTCGTGTGTCTAAAGTCTTTGCTGAAAAAAGTAACCGGAAATGTAAGTTTGTATATATTTTTTCAGTAATTAACTAATAATGGTATTCATTTATTCAGGATTTCTCCTGATTATCTGTAGTGTAGTAGTTATTAAACGTGTAAAACAATATTTAATGTACACTTTGGTTCCGTGTAAAATACCGACCTGTTTGTCGATTAATCGATTAAAGTCAAGCGTTAACTCGATTAGAAGTTTTAATCGATTTTCAGCCCTAATATAAATAAAATTTCACTTTTCTAGATTTTGTCGAAAACGGCTCTAACATAAAGCTTTTATTTGAAATTGCCGTTCATGGAAACTCAAGCTCCAAGTCTTGCTTGGCGAACAATGCAGGCTCGATTTATAAACAACGTGCACGTATCTTCATAAATGATATTAAAGGCTCGTTGCATAATGTAGTATTTTACTATTTACTTACTTACTTACACAATAGCAATAGACAATTCCTAAACAAAGTAAAGGAATGTTATCTATTTTATGGCGCTTACCTGAGCCCGCCATTCAACCCTATTCTATTCTAACTCCTTCCAACCATCCCTCTCAAATCCTACTTCTCTTAAACCTATACTAATATTGTCCTTCCACCTACGTCTAGGTTTTCCAAGTGGTCTTTTCCCGTCGTGTCTGCCAGTCAATATTTTTGAGATATGTATTTTCTCCCCCATGCGTGCAACATGTCCAGCCCATTTCATCCTCCGTGGTTTAATTACCCTTACTATGTCCGGCGAAGAGTACAGGTTCTGAAGCTCGTCGTTATACAATTTTCTCCAGTCTCACTTTCATCTCTCTTTGGCCCAACTATTTTCCTAAGCCCCCTGTTTTCGAACACTCAGATTATGTTCTTCCCGAAGTGGAAGCGACCATGTCTCAGATCCTTATAATACAACCGATAGGATAATTGACTTGTAAATTTTTATTTTACATTACATTAACTATAATAAATGCCCCCAAAAATACAAATCCTGATTATGATGACATACGTCACAAGATCAATAATACGCATGGGAGGGTCAACATATTTCCCCTTAATTTCAATTTACAAATGCTCAACGTATAATTTCATAACTCCTGAGAGTTACAGGCAATGAATTAATTTACAGAAGTGTCCAGAGGAAGGATAGTACATTACATATTGCAAATGCTAGTCTACGCTTTTATTCCCCCCGAAGCATTGACTTCCTCCCGGCAGTTTTAAACTTGCTATTAAAGTCTCAACGGCTAATTTAAACGGGCATATAAATTTCTCGATTAATTAGACTTGTCTGAGTACTTGTGCCGCTGTTGCTTGCGAGATGACAGGACCGGAGCCAGACGAGAAATCAGACGCCGTGGCTCGGAGTGTGGCTCACTTTCTTCCGTGGCTCCCGTCTTAGTCTGTATTCATTGGCATCTTGTAATTATTACATATTTCACCGTCTGGTATGTCTCAATCAATTTCTCTCACGCATGCGCCGGAGACGAAAGTCTTGACAATTTTTTCTTTGTGTCACCGGAGAGGTAATAAAGCCAAATACAATCTAGACCAATACAGGACACTTTGCGATATATCGGGGGACAATATTTTGAGCATTATCTAGCGGCCGAACCTGCTACTACTGAATACAATTGCAGTATCTAGATACATATATGTTAAACAGTTTTTAATAGAAGAGCCGAAATAGCCAGACTCAGCATGTTATGTATAAGGGGTATCTACCTAATGGCTCAGAATAGCATATTACAGTTTATATATGTTTTGAATATATTAATTTTGCCCCAAGTTTCTAGGTTGTGCCACCAGGAGTGCTGCAAAATCTGTCCCCCATTTCTCTACCAGTAAGTGTCCGGTATTGTCTCTATAGTATTTGATAAAGCACATAAAATCGTACGTCATATTCACGTCTCCTTTTGCTAATATGCGTATGATACTATTCGTGCCATTTTAAGAAGACCTCGTCCCAAACCATCGTCTATCTACAAAAGAATATAATAGCATTGTTCCCTAATCCGAAAATCTGCACCGACAAAGAACAGGTGCTCTTGTAGTCGCGTGGATTTCCCCAGTGTTGCCGCTGTCATTCACTATTTCTTCAGTGAAGTAAACGAGCTTTGGTACATATTTGGCAACATTGTACTGAACTGCAGACAAGTGTGAGTAATCATTAATGAGCTTCATTCTGAAGCTTGAGAGATTTCCACTAGTACAACGTTGTAATACAATTTAGTTTAATTTTCCGCTTCTGTACTAGTTAATATTCAATACAACATACGACGTATTAGGCCCGAATATGTAAACTTACAGTTTACAAAAAATTTTTTAAAAATTATTATATGTATATTTGGACAGTGTATAAATACTTAGTACAAGTCATAAATAAACATTGTAATGTGTTTGTATTACGAAAATTAAACTAAATTTTATTACAAGTGTTAATAGACCTAATTACCTTTCTATTCACTGTTTTACAGGTCTAAGAGGATTAGGGTGGCAGCAGGTAGAGGCAGTTCTTGGAAGAATAGTCTTTAAGAAGTGGCACCTACAATATATACCCAAAGGCTGTATTCAAAGAATTTATAGGAATGAAGATAGACTCTTGATTGGTTTTCATTCCATTTAATAGGCCTATACTGGGTTGGCCTCAGATTCATAAGCTAAATAATAACAAATATTGGATACTTAATGTCTTTGCAAATCCCTGATTTAGAATTGAAATAAATTGAATATAAAGTTGCATATTTTGAGGTTCAATGCATATTTTGTATGAAATTGCGATTTTTTGGCATATCGATGAATATTTTAAGTTATGGTGAGCAACTGTCAAAACGTTGTGTGTTGCTCATGATCTACTGTTACATCATATCCTGGAAAATCATCTCCTCTTCCCCCTTAAGCAATGATAGTGCGTTCAAATTTTTATTATTACCATTATCGTCATCTTCATCATTTTTTATTTATTTCATATGACCTTCTGAAACCGCAAAACAGTGAAATAGAAAATCTCGTTCTAACCCTTTGATGCATTCTAAAGATAGAATAAAATATGTTCTCTTAAATTTCTAATAAAATAACAGAAAATAGCTCGAAAGAAAACTCAAAATTAATGTAAAATACGTAGAGTAGGGTGCAAGAAATAAACTATAACCCTAATCATTGTTGCGAGCATGGGGAGGAAAGACATAACTTATCTAAAAAAATATTGACTGGGAGATCCGAAGGAAAAATACCACTTGGAAGACCTAGATGCAGGTGGGAGGACAATATTAGGATAGATTTAAGTGGAGTAGGATTTGCGAGGGATGGTTGGATGGAGTTATCAGAGAATAGGGTTTCTTTGTCATTCTCTATCATTTCGTGAGGTGTAAGAAAAGATGGAAGTCACCGAAAGTGAGGTCCGGGGTGTAGAGTGTATGTTGAAACACCTCCCAGCCGAAATTTTGCAGGAGACTTGCTGAGAGGTGTTTAAATATCCACCCTACAGCCCGGACCTCGCTCCCAGTGATTTTCATCTTTTCCTACCTCTCGGGAAATGAGTACAGAGAAACGGAAGTAATTGTCACACAGTGGTTCAGGCAAACTTCTACAACGCATGTATTCAAAAGTTGGTCCCACTGTATGACAAATGTCTCAGTTCCGGTGGTGAATATGTTGCAAAATAGCTGAACACTTGCTGTGTCTGTTGCATAGGCGTACCGAGGGGGGGTTTGGGGGGTTGAACCCCCCCCCCATTAATTAAAAAAAGGAAAATTGTATAATTTTTTTAAGTCTGCCCATAAATTACTTAATACAAGTATAAAGCGTGGGAAGCTTAAAACACGTTATTTTGCGTCTTAATTTTTAAAATTTTCCGGGGAAATCCCCGGAAGCTTAAAACTCGTTATTTTGCATCTTAATTTTTAAAATTTTCCGGGGGAGGACCCCCTCTCCCCAGACCCCGCGGATGTTATAACCCCCCCCAATATGGTCGGCCTGGTTACGCCTATGGTCTGTTGCAATAAATATTTCCTTGAAATTGTGTTTTGTTTCTGTAAAAGGCCCCAGGGAAACTTACTTTATGGACGCGTCTCATACATGATACATGGTTGTTATATTTAATGTTTGAGAATGAAAGTTATTGAGTAATGCAGGGCGTGCGACTGGCACGACGAATCTCATTATCATAAACATAAAGTTCGTGTTGTAATTAGTTCCTCTAACGAATAGCCAAAGCAACTAGAGATAATATATTATCAACATCTCAAGTTACATACGCGAGCCTCCTCACACAGCATGTAAACTCATTCCGGACTGCACAGAAAACAGTATTGATGATTATTCCTGTACCTCATTTCGCAATTTTACATTGAATTTAAATTCTTCCTTGACTTCCTTTTGATAAGAATCTGATAAGAAATTTAAGACGTACTACGATATCCCATAAGATACATTATGAATTAAAGGGTTATTCCCAATTACTTTACTCGTCTACGTCATGTGATTGTTAGTTATATCAGGCAAATTATTGTGTCACATGCATTTATTCTTTTCCTTTTGGATACCACAACGTTCACGTTTCAATACATGGATCTGTAAAGCTTTAAATTTCTTTGTAAGAATACTGAGACATCATTTGTTGTCAAATTAATATATAGCATTCTTGTAATTTTTCTGAATCGTAATTTTTGTTCCATCATTTTATAATAAGATAAAGTCAGGAAAACTGATGTATCAAAGCGCCAGAATCCTTTTATTTTAATCAGTGATAATTGCAATGATATGTAGAAAATAAGTTATTTTTGTTATCGATTTCCGAGTTAAGCTCCAGATCGATTCATTAAGGAGGGCTTACGGAAGAACAAAGGTCTAGTTTGATAAGCATACGTGATGGAATATGTGGGTAGTGTTATTTGTCAAAGCTAACTGTATTGCAACTTCCAAAGCTTCCAAACGCTGTAAAACAATATGTTGCCATGAGAACTGATTTGCATTTGAAAAGTTCATTCTATTATATTACCATAAAATAGGCACTAAATTGGGTATTATTCCGGTACCAGTCAACCGATTTGTTTCAATATTATTTATTTATTTATTGTACTAAGAATATTACAGGCTAATGCCCAATTACAATATTCTCGCTTATATTAATATACCAGATTCTAATATTAAATATTAAAAGCGATATTCATAATAATTAAACTAACACTATAACTATAAAAAAAACACACACACACAGAAAAGAAAAACAGAAACACGAACAATATGACAATTACACAAGGGAACATAATATGAAAAACAAATAATAATATAAATAGTTTATAATAATATAATATAATAATATAATACTCTTGGAGGAATATATATATATATATCAGAAAGATTCAAATAAAGAAAATGACATGGAGCATATTTTAATAATAATTATTTTAAAATTAAGAAAAAATTCACATATATTTTTAAACCGCTTATTGTTAGTATTAAAAATATCTGTACTGTCCATTTTGTGCAATTTTTTTTGGTGCAATTGATTGTATGGTCGGAGTACATTATAAAGAGGAGAATTATTATGAGAGTCAGTGTTTGCTTTTGGGATGAAAAAAAAAGATTATGCAATTTATAAGATCTGCAACGTGGAACATAAAAATATATTTCTTTGAGAATATTAACGTCATCTATTTCATTATTAATTAATTTGTATAAAAACAACAATGCATGAATATTTCGTCTGTGCAGGGTTGCCATACATACGACTATAGTCGTACACATACGACTATTTCATCGATTTGTACGACGTACGACGCAACCATGAGTCGTACGCCTATTTGTACGACTATTTTTTAGCATAGGATTTTATATTTTTTCAATAAATCTACTGACGAATTTTAAGGGAAAAAACAAATATAACGTGCACTTTTCGCATGAGATACATCCCACCCTCAGTGAAGCAGTTCCTTTTATACCACGATCTAGCGAATTCTTCGAGGATGTACAGGCTGACAAACCGTTGGGTATAAGGCAAATCTGTGGGTACAAGGCACTTACTCTCGCATTTTTAATATTTGGTACAAGAGGCACTCTCGCAGTTTAAATGTTTGGTACAGGGGCACACTCGCATTTTTAATATTTGGTACAGTCGGGAGTGTCGGCGACAATATACAAGGATAGTTTGTACTCTGCATCGCTGAGAAACAAAATGTGAATATCGAGTGGGCGGAGCTTAAAGTTCACCTTGTATTTGTCTTTGTTGTTGTTATTATTATTATTATTATTATTATTATTATTATTATTATTATTAACAACGCAATAAGTTCATTACACTGAAAAATCACAAAGTATACGACAGTTTTAACTAGCATACGACTATTTTCGGATATTGGTACGACTGTTCTACGTTTCTAATCTGGCAACCCTGCGTCTGTGTGATAGTTCAGGGATATTGAAATACTGAAATATTGAATATTGAAATAGGCTTCTTTCCACGGACGTTATAAATGCGTCTACCAAATTTCTTGAAAATCCTTATTTTGAGTTTCGCGTGTCTAGACACACGGACAGGCAGACAGACTGGACACAGACATTTTCCCGTCCCCCGCACAATCCATGGAGTACCATTCTGGCAGTCGAAAAAAATCAATCGTACGCAACTTGCCTATTACGGTAATTAAGGCATTCGTACGAAAATTATTAAACGAGCTTTATTCGTTTTATAAAAAAACATACTCTTGCCTTATAAATGGCATTATAAGCTCTTTGCATAATACACTATTTTATAAGTCCTGCTTTTAGACGTTTGGACTTACAGTAGCTGCAGTAGCAGATTTGGATTCACTTTCAAATCGCCATTACTCATAGTTCCGATGTAATATGAAACAGAAAGTACAAGGAAAGTGCATAGGAAATGTGTTTCTGTCTGAGAGGTTTTATTTTCACGGTGGATTAAACACATAGAAGGGAAATGACAAATCTCGTGACTGTCCTGCCAGGCAATTTGCATCTTCATTACTCCATTTAATGACAATTCCGTAGCTTTCACAGCACTTCCGTGGATTTCACATCTCCTGGATAAATTAACCTAACTAAAATTAAATTAACAGAGAAATAGAGAATCATCGCTCGTGTAACATTTACTTTACTTTCTTGTGGTTAGTTTGAAAATTTATTTTGCAGATGGTTAAAATTAAATTGGTAATTAAACGTACGATGGTTGTGATCAGTAGGGAGCGGATTTCTATGACCTAAAAAATAGGATATACAGTGAACTCTTGATATTCGGACCTCAGTATGCCGGACTTCAGATAACTCGGACAGATTCTTGGCGATCCAGACCCAGATCTACAGCCATTCTACGGCCACTTCAAGAACTGCAAGAGAAGTAATTATTCAAAAGCAACAGAAACAATGTGTACACAGAAGAACATTTACAGTTTCTTTCGAACTAAATCTTCTCAGAAAAATATGCTCACAGTGCCACATCAATCATAATATTGAAGTAACAATGTAACAGTGTGTATTTCAGACTGACTAGAAATTTCAATATAGAACTGAAGTGTTATTCTTTTTTGTTCCATTTGTAAGTGTTAATATTATGTTCTGCCTCATACGTTTTGTTATTACAGCTTAAACTCGAAATTTCGTTAGTTAAATATCATGTCCTAACTTACTCTCCATAAGCCGGACATTTCATAACTCGGACAGACCCCCGCCCACTTTAGTCCGGTTCACTGTATGCATGCATGACCTAAAAGACATTAAAATATGACCAGTAAAATTTAAAATATGACTTTACCACTTATATATTGTGTACATTTTTTTAAAGTTTCATTACAATACATTTCATTAAAATATAGTGTTCATTATTTAAAATGTCTGTAAGTTCTCATAAAGTATCATTATAATGCAAAATTTACAAAATATTATATGAAACTTCATAATTTCTTTAATATGCATAAAAATATGACCTAAACATGCATATTCATACTAAATATGCTACAATAGTTGAAAATTTCCTAAATGTGCTGTTACATGCACAATTAAAAGCCGTTCCATTTTCACCAGGATGCTTGGAATCCGGTTTAAATTAGTCGGAATCCTGAAATAATGCAAAGGGGAAAAATATGACATGTCATAGAAATCCGCCCCTAGTGATCAGTCTTTGAGAATCTTTACTGATACAATAGAGGCCATGCGGTTAATAGCCAAACAGCCGCGTAATATATTTAAAGCCTTACTTAGTTACTCAAAAGCAATAGGCAATTCCTAAGCAAGGTAAAGGAATATTATCTATTTTATGGAACTCGAAGGTCCATTGCCGCGCTTATCTGAGCCCGCCATTGAACCCTATTCTGTGCTAACTCCATCCAACCATTCCTCGCAAATCCCTACAAATCCACAGTGTCACATAAGTAAAGTCTCTGTATTATGTCTACGGTTTATAGGAGAAATATACAAATGTAATTTTGGTATCAGTTTATACAGTTCACTAGCATGGATTAAAGTAGACTATTCAGAGATTTTAAATAATTAATTTTGCACCTAAAAAATTAAGATCTTGTGTGATTCTAATTTCACTCTTAAACTGACAATGAATCTTACAGGATGCAGTAGTTCGTCTTGAGTTCGTAATAAAAATACCAGAAATTAAGTTGGAAGAAATGTTTAAATTTCACCCAAAAATGCACAATATAAGAGATGAACTATGAGTCTAGTCATTGCGTTAACTGTTTTCTGTGCAGTCCTGCTTTGGTTTATAAATTGTGTCTAGTGTATTTAAGGGTTTAAAATACGTCGGCGATTTGCATGTTTTTAAATTTAGGCCTAGTAGTATAAATTACAGCTTTCCCAATTTAGGGATTGCATAATACAAAGCTTTGGAAGCAATAATTACAGACACAAATAATATTAAGGCCGAAATTAAGTGTTGGCTCAAATCAGGAAATGCCTGGTTTTATGCAGTTCTGAAACTCTTATCTTCTCGTCTTCTGTCCAGAAATGTAAAAATAAGCATGTATAAGGCAATTATCTGCCGGTTGTATTAGGCCTATATCGCTGTGAGACATGGTCGCTTACTCTACGGAAAATTATAATCTGAGAGTATTCGAAAACATGGTGCTTAGGAAGATATTTGGGCCTAAGAGAGATGAAAATGGGGACTGGAAAAACTGCATAACGACGAGCTTCATAACCTGTACTCGTCACCGGATATAGTAAGGATAATTAAATCACGGAGGATGAAATGGGCTGGACATGTTGCGCGCATGGGGGAGGAAAGACATATCTCAAAAGTATTGACTGGGAGACTCGAAGGGAAAAGACCACTAGGAAGACTTAGACGTAGGTGGGAGGACAATATTAGGATAGATTTAAGAGAAGTAGGATTCGAGAGGGATGGTTGGATGGAGTTAGCACAGAATAGGGTTGAATGAGGGCTCAGATAAGCGCGGCAATGAACCTTCGGGTTCCATAAAATAGATAATATTCCTTTAGCTTACTTAGGAATTGTCTATTGCCATTGAGTAAGTAAGCTTACTAAGACAACTTAACAATATTAAAAAAATCTGAGTTACAAGAAAAAACAATTACAATAAAGGAAGAACACAGATGTGAGGGAAACTTTGCTAGCTACAGAAAACATGATACAAGTATTAAAAGAATGAATAATTTTTCTAAAATTTCGAAATGATAGTTTAGATGTGAATCACTGTTGGGAATATAAATGGTTTATCTGTCATTGTAAAATTTTGTTGCAAAAGGGAAATTCTCATAAGAGTCTTACGAACTACACACCTTACTCTCTTTTTCACCTCCTTCCTTATTCAGTTTCCCTTCCATACACCAGTCACGACTGCTCTTAGGGTGGTCCCGTGCAGTCTATCAGATGACAGTATCGCATCACCCCTCACGTGCTGTGTATGGTTTCCACCTTTACACCCTCTTCCACCCCACACAGTGCTGCTAAAAAGATTATTTCAGAATGCAAGAACATTGAATCTAGAATGTTATATTTACTTGTCGACTCTTTCCTTCTGGGTTTGGAGATTCCATAGATAAACTGTTTACATTATGTATATTTTAGACATTTATTTTTAACTAGCTGAAAAGGCCCGGCGTCGCCCGGGCTTTGTATTTTGTAATTTGAAATTAACTTATGGAGGACTTTCGATTTTGAAACTCTAGGTCCTTATAGCCTATAATATGTATGTAAAACTTGAAATGAAGAAAAAGATTTATCAAACTATTCCATCAGAAAACGCTAGATATAGCTTTTTATGGCTCATAGAGGATGTCGAATGCTGCATTCCGTTGCTTCTACACATCATGCCTGGGAGGGGTTGAAATAAGAAGAAACATAAATTACATAAGATTGTACTGACTTGACGGAAAATTTTATTTCTCATTCTCATGTTACCATACAACCGTTTCGGTTCTGAAATAAGAGAAATGCAGTATCACTTTCATACTTTCCTCCCCTAAAACCCGGGACATAAAATACTGCGAGCATAGGACTCAAAATGTTCCATCCCATGCTTAGGGCCTTATTTCTCAACTAATACAAAGCCTACAGCTATGGATAACTGACTATTTACCGACTTCTGATACAGCATACTCACACACTTAAGTTGTACCTGCAATACGACCTCTTATTCTACATCAAAATGTGAAGTGAGAAAATATTTCTTATGTCTAGGGTAGAGAAAGTTGTGTGACTGCATCACACTTTGCTTTATTTTCGTGTAATTCATTTTTCAGTCATTATTTTCGCCAATATATTGCATCGATTCAATAATAATTCGTTAAAGTCCAGTTGCCAAGGCCCAATGTTATCAAAGTAAACAATACACGGTTGTCATGTGAACTGAACAGCATTTCTTTTTTTCAGTATAAAATTCTCAGAAATTATATAATTTTCAAGGGAAGGAGTATTTTGTTTGAATTTTAATGTTGACCGCTATACTTCCCGGGCTTAACTGGGTATGTGTGCAAAATTCCGTGTAAATTGGTAAAGAAATGTAGATTTGTATAAGGAACAAACATACATACATACATACATACCCACAAACACACATTCGACTTTATATATTAGATTATTATTATGAAAAGACTCATCCACCTGACCACAAACCCCAATGGACCAAAAGTTCCGTATGAAACAGAAGCCAACAGCCCAATTGATGCAACGGAATACATTCACAAGCCGCCTCCAATCCAACTATTTTTACAATTAATATTTAACTACCAACTCCAGTGCACTCAAGTACAATTTTATTTTAACGACTTTTGCTGAGAAGATTTCGGCAAAATTTTTACTATGTTCATCAGATAGACAGCAGACTGTCTTATATTTAATCTACATGTATTCAAGCATAATCATATTTTATGACTATTGCTGAGAAATTCTTCGGCAAAATTTTACATATTTCAACAGATGACAACAGTGTGTTTTTTAAATTAATTTACAGTGCACAGCATCAGTGTATATATTTTTAATGGCTAGGTTTTTAATTGGATACATATAGCATATTGCTATCTAAAATGTACGTGTATATTATGTGATTACATAATTTTATATCCAAACATATATTTTATGACAATAGTGAAACATAAAAATAGGAGTGTATATGTGCATAAATCCGGTTAATATTACAATATTGTAGGGCTTAGTGACGTTGCATCCATTGAACTTTGGTCTATTGTGGTTTGTGGTTAGGTGGATGAGTCTTTTCATAATAACAAATAATACCACAAACGGAAAGAAAAAGTGAAATTTATCAATTTATTTTTAAGATTAATGAATTCATTTTTTTATATTCTTTGAGGGGTAGTAATAATTAAGGAGTAGTAGGTAGTTTTTCGCCTTATACCCTCAAAAACGGAATAGATAAACCAAGGGTTTAAGGCGAAAAACTACTTACTAGTCCTTAACTATTTATTTTTAACCTTCCATGTTAATTTTCTAATTTAATATTGGCTGTGTTCCAAATTAATGAACAGTAGTCTATCTTTTGTGTGACGATAGTACGACGTAATAGGCTTATAGTCAAAATGATGGAGTCATAGTACAGTTATTGGTGCTTTATTGACTTAGAAAAAGCATTTGACCCAGTTAATAGGGACCAATTGTGGTATAAACTTAGAAAAATAGGTTTAAGTGACATGTTTACAAACAATATAGCTGCGTAATATGATAATATAGAATTTTGTGTAAGAATCAACCAATACGACAGTACTACGAGGATGATTAACCAAAGAAATGGCGTCAGGATGCAACCTTAGCCCCCAGTTATTCAATATATTCATAAATTTTATTTCAGCTGTGTTTATACTCCTCTTAGGCTATATCAGGAGTTCGGGATCTGTGTCTGTACCATAGGGTAGGCCACGAAACTATTGCTTGCCAATTGTTTCTATTGTCGGTGTATTTAATGGAGCAAATTTCAACTGATATTAATTTGAATGGATATGATACAGATGAAATGTTGAGGATGATTCATGGTGTGTAAATATCCAATTCGACATTTGCCTTTACGACTGGGGAAACCATGAAAAAAGCCCATGTCAAATTGGCCGGTCACGGGATTTGAACCCGGGATCTCCCATAGGCGAGACCAAGATCATTAAATGTATGTAATCAGTAAATGCAGTCTTCAGAAACATGCTCTTTTGCTGTAAATCCAGCTTAACTTAAACGTATTCTGTTCTAAGATAGTTTCAAGTAGAACTTGCTCTATTAGCACACACGAGTGTGGTTATAAATCTATATCCTTGTGCAAGTAGTAGTTATTTCAGGTAATATGATTACCACATTCGCACATGGATGTCAACTACTGTATCGGCCTTCTAAAGCCTTTTCTGTCGCCCGCTCCTGGGATGCTAACACAACACCAAGGTCGAAAACCATGACCTCGCACAACAACGAAATCACAGCTGATAATGTGGCAGATGATGTTTTCGTTTTCTCTACCCGTGCCATAGGCCACACCAAATTGAAAACTAGTTTTTCTGGTAGTTCTTGCTTTCTGATACAGATGGCAGCTGATGGCGTCAGGTCAGGTAGAAACTATTTCTTGTTCGTTTTCTTGGAACCAACGGAGCTTGACAACACGAATTGAATTCATTTCAGTATATCAAAATTAACACGAACAGAATTGATTTTGTTTCAAGTACAGGTTATACAGGGTGTTAATAAATAACACTGAAATATTTTACCTGTGTATAGAGGGAACATAGACAAGCAACTTTTATCAAGAGATTTTTTCCCCTATGGATTAAATTTGTCCTGTTACAGCATAAAATCTACCAGGGCATGGCCGCCACTGACTACTAACATTTGAAAAAATGCAAAACAAAGGAACTTCGTTGTTAACACTGGAGTTATGAATAAAAAAAACTAATGCAGTGGTGGCCAGTCATATGATTACTCTGTCAATTTTGCAGATTATGAAAACTCTAAATTATGATATACTGTTGATGAACGATTAAGAACCAGGTTTTTATCGATCACTGAGAAGGCATGAAGTCAATTTAATGAAAATTGTAACCCTATTTCGCTTTATTATTGTCTTATGTGCACCAAATTGTAATGAATTTAGTGCCCTGTAGCGTACACATTTTACGTCACAGAGCAAAAATCTCCTAATAAAAGTTTCTTGTCTATGTCCCCTTTATACACAGGTAAAATAATTCGGTGTTATTTATTAACACTCTGTATATTAATCAGTTTCAGTTGCTACTCTCAAGGTTTCAAGATCGTTCCGTGTTCCATAGTAATCGTTACCACACCAATGTTATAATGAAAACCTGTTACGAAATGAATGTCATTTTGATACCTTTACGTCACACGTAATAACCGTATGGTCGAACAATAGTATATTGCGACACAAGTGCCGTAAGCGGTGCATACGGATCGAGGAAAGAGTCCGAGTCCGAGATCCGTTATGCGCTTACGGGACGAGCATTGCATGCTATTTTTTGCACGATGATTATTTATATCAATTTATTTATATTAATTGAGATATTAGCTGAAAATATTATGTTTATACACTATTGAAGATGGATGTTATATTTCAGAAAGTGATTCGTATGTGTTGGTTGTTATGGGGACTGAATATTTGTTCTGTTAAAGTCGCCACAAACTAGGGGGCCTTGGTTCCGGTCTCCCATAAAGGCTTGTTTTATGATGATTTTACTTACGGCACTTGTGCTTTTTGTAATTTTTACCGACGGAGATTTCTTTTGTTTTCATAGCAACCAGATTGCGTGTGGGAATGTCAACTTGCGATCCACGGCAACAATATTCGTAAGTACCACTAATTAGTTACGTCGTGCAAAAAGTCATATTGATTGATTGATTGATTGATTGATTGATTTTCGCATCACTTGATATGAAAATGTCACACTCGTATTTACCCTATTCTCTGATTGTAATTGGGGCGTGAAGACCTTGATGTCGAATGCAGTGGAGGGTTATTGACTTGGGACAGTGACCACGGCACGGGTGTGGATGTTCGATCTCCTGTGCGTCCCGCATTGCGGCGTAGGGAAGCGGTGCATATTCCCCATACACACCGATCCTGCCAAAACTGGGACACAGTTTTCTGTGAGGTATGAAATCAAAGTGTCCACAAAATAGGAATTTAACTCTTCGGAGTTATAGCTGTGGTGTTATAGATGTTGCACAACCAAATTCGAACACGTTGAAGCATTGTGATACAGGCCTAAATGTATGTGTGTATATAAACTAAACTCCGTGGCGCTACATCCCTGGAGGGACTTGGCCTACCACCTGACCGCTGCGTCATCTACCACAGTCAGACGGCAGGATTGGGGGCATGTGGTCAGCATAGCCCAAACACGTCACACCATCAACATCCCCTTCGGATGTTCATAAGGGCACAATAGGTATACACACATCACATATGGTTACCAAAATTTGGTTTGACCAGAGGTTTAGGCTTAATTCCTTGGCACTCCGCGGGTAAGGGTGGGCACAAAAAAAAAACATGCCGACACCCACGGCCGTTAATGGTATTTTTCAAGACCGGAGCCGCTACTTCTCTATCCTCAATTTGAATCACGAGGCTGAGTGCACCCCTGTGTGTGTATATATATGGACGTAAAAATCCTGGGCACGGAGTTCTCTGAGAGGGACTTTAAGCTGGGATTTACGGCACATAAAAGAACTCCAACCCTAAAAATTAGAGCCTCTGGACAAAATTCTTCGGCCGTTTCACGTCCAAGTAATACCTTAGTTTCCGGAGGGGAATTGAGAGGCGATGGGCTTACCACCTGTCCCTCTGCCCTCTCTCGGAAAATAAACGTAACAGAATTAACATAGGTCACAGCGCCAGATGGAACCTCAGGGCAATCAGCCATAGGAGAGAGGTTCCATCTGGCGCTGTGAAGTGTACTCTGGCTTAGCTTAATTGCTAGACCATTGCCACTGATAGCCAAAGATTCTGGGTTCAAATCCCAGCGCCAGAGGAATTTTTCTCCTATAATATTCTTGCGTAATGAGTTTAGTAGCAACTTTTTGTCCTCTATTTTGTTTTACTTTAGCACTTTTTCCATTCCTTTTTACTATGGGAATTGCACCTAATATTTAGTATGAATAAATTTTCCACCTAAACCACAAAAATGAATCAAGCTAAAAGTTCAGTAATTGTAACGTATACTTTTACACCGTGTTTTATAATTACAATTATACAAAATGCAACCATATATCACTCCTACATGAGCTTCTTATGTTCCTAATGTGCATTCATAAAAATAGTTTGTCATATCATAAAATATTTTTAGGTAGATTTTCGAAGAAAAATCTACCTATTGCAATGGATACCACTTTATGATTTTCGAAAAATTCTTTCATATCTTTACGTTTCATGCTACCCTAAGTACGAAACCACCGCCCGTTCAAAAACAATTTTTGTGATATTTATATATATATATATATATATATATATATATCTTTACACGATAGCGGCCGTAATTTTGAAGATATTTGAACCAAATTTTATTATGTTATTTCTAGGCCCAATAGTTCGGACAAGTTCGTTAATGGGCAAAATTGGCCCAAGGGGGTGGTCGGGGGAGGGGGTTGAAATTTTTAAAAATGTATATCTCGGCCCCTATGAAGTATAGAGGGAAACTTTGTTTGAATAAATTAGAGTACTCCCTATGGAGTTCACAGTGACACCAACGATTCGGGGGTTCGAGTGAGGGTGGGGTTGGAGGTGGGGGATGAAAATTCGAAACTTTTGAAACCACGTCTTGTACGGTATCGTTGAAAAGCTCTTGATGAGTACTCTACAAATCAATAAATAGTTTCTTGATAGCTCTCATATTACGCGAGATTTTAATGTTTGAAAATAATAACACTTAAAAGAATTATTATAATATCATAATTTTGTCTTGTTTAGCGGCTTTGCTAATTTTATTCATTGCTGATCTTGCGCACGGCCTCCCAGAATATTATATCCTATTCTTGTTGTCAAAACAAATGATTGTAGGCTCTTCCTCTTTACCGAATTCAGTTCTTATTACTGCAGGTTTACCATGCCTAGGCTAAAGAAGAAGAGTGCTATGCAGCGACAATAAATTAAACCAAAAGCACTTCGAAATCTACCTCCGCCTGTAGGCCTGCCTAAAGGGATTTTTTTTAGCATTATATTGAAAATGTCACACACGTTTTTACATAGGAGTAACAGACTGTTGTGAAATTCATTTTAAAAATGTAAAACCATTAAAATATATTGATTGTACGTTGTATACCATAATTAGTTAAAATCTAAACTAAGTATGTCTTTATATGAGCTCATAAACATGTACAATTTTATGCCGAGATTGTTCAGCAATAGTCAGTGTTATAAACAGTATAAAAATATTGTAGCAAGATAGTTCAAAAGTATTTATAGTATACAATTTATTTTTCAGCAAACGTCAGTGTCTGATTGTATGTATACTCGTAGATATACTAGAGTTGAACGTTGTGGGTCGCCTTGTAGATCCAATTAGTTGTTGTTGGTTATGGTTTCTGTAGTATCCGTTACATCACATGAACTTTATGGCGTTTTTTCACTAGGGTATGCGCATTTCAATCATAAAAGATCATCATCAGTCCTTTTTAAGCTTTGGAGGTCCGAAAAGCCTGAGTATATCAGTGATATTTTTGTGGTTTAGGTGGAAAATTTATTCATACTAAATAATATTCACCACAAAAGGAAAAAAAAATGAAATTTATCAATACTAATGCACCTAATAATCCTAACACAGGTAATAAGTTTTCCAGAAAGCTGTTGATTTGAATAAATCCAGACGATTTTGAATGGATTACTCTCAGATCCTACACCTCCTTACCTGCTTTCATAATACGACTTGAACAACATGTTCGTCAGTGTAATACTTTAGTTACGTGAAGGGTACAGTTACCGTCTGGCGCCAAAAAATCCTGGTTATTGGATAAAATATAATTCGGTTATAGCACCTGAGGCGGTGTGTACGATCAGATGGAGTCTCTGAAATTGATAGCTTCGAGAAGCTGTCGGGCGCCTCCAAGACTGGAAGAGTTGTTTGACGTATGACAAGCACACATGTTAGTTATGTTGCTAATATCAGATCCTCTTTGTAGCAATTACTGTTTAAAATACTGCAGTAACTGCTTTGAACTGCAGTTAATGGCTGTGATCGTACATACCGCTGCAATGTCTACGGACTTGCTGCATAGTATTTCTTGTCTGACAAAATAATTAGTTGCAATTTTAGCGGAGAAATGCACTGAAGAAAGGAAAATGTGTGGAACTCTTCAATGTACCCTGTTAGAAAAGGAAGTACCTTAGAGTAAGGAAATCATCTGATGACTGTACTTATGTTTCGAAAGTCTATGGAAATGGAATGTAATAAGAAGGATAATTTTTATATTAATTAATGTACAACTATCTCATTTGCCCTAAACACCTACGTCATACCGGTCCTTTTTTTAAAACTGTGTTTATACCCCTTTTAGCTTCGAGGCTATACTATCAGGAGTTCGGGATCTGTGTCTGCCATGGAACTATTGCTTGTCAATTGTTTCTGTTGTCGGTGTATTTAATGGAGTAAATTTCAACTGATATTAATTTAAATGGATATGATACAAGATGAAATGGTCAGGATGATTCAAGGTAGGCCATGGAACTATTGCTTGTCAATTGTTTCTGTTGTCGGTGTATTTAATGGAGTAAATTTCAACTGATATTAATTTAAATGGATATGATACAAGATGAAATGGTCAGGATGATTCATGGTATGTAAATCCGGCATTTGCCTTTACGACTGGGGAAACCATGAAAAAATCCATGTCAAATTGGCCGGCCACGAGATTTGAATTAAAACTTTATAGTTTCTTAAATATTTATATTTAACTTCATCTGGCTTTTGTTTGATCAGTTTACCTTATTTTATTTAGTTTAAGATTATTTCCTGTTCGTAATATTTTAAATGTAATAAACGCATTTTTTGTGTGCTCTCTCCCGTACTGCTTGACCTTGGCGATCCGAGGGACAGTGCGTTGCGTGTAGTCTAATCAAACGTTTGAAGGCGTTTGGGTGTAAAAAATAAATCCATCTCAACCGGTAATTTACTGGGTTGAATAGTTGACTAATATGTTTCCCGACAGTTGCAGATAATTTAATATTACTTTCTTGTTGAGATGTGTTATGTCTAATCGATTACTAAGCCAGTTGAACAACAGTTCTTAATATATATATATATATATATATATATATATATAATATTATATAATAATAATAATCATATGCAATTATCCTTAACTAAAAGTATTTTCCATGCGAAGCAATCAAAATTGTCACCCTGGAGTATCATAATTTTATAACACTCAGCAGCATAATTTTCTCCTTTTAATTAATATCGCCTACCGTTAAAAGTGCTTCTTTTCCCTTTAACTGACTAAAAAACCAATCTCTGCCCTAGGTCATTTCTTTAAAAGACTAGTGTAGGCCTTGTCTCTTCAGGGATGTAGTGCCACGGAGTTTAGTTTTAGTTTTAGTACATTTCCTTTAGTAGTCTGCAAATCTCTTCATGTTAGAGTTATGACGAATACTGATTATTCTAAATATTGTGCCTATTCCAGTGTGTGGAAGATTGTATTATAAATGTAGGTTAACATCTAATGGCACATGCAACTTAACTACTGTAAACGTATTTTTGTCACGAGAATTTTATGCTTATCCAACTTAACAGCACTGATGTTGTATATTTATGTAGATCAAGGTTTTTAGATTGTTCTTTTTTTTTGCAATAATTATTTGATAAGCGCGTTTTCCTTGTTTTATATTTCTTGCATCTATGTTATTTAAGGAAAGAAATTTGCTGTTTAGTTAAGGTCTTTTCCCGTTTAGATAGTAGGTTGCTTATAAACAAACTAACACTTGAATTCGGCCTCAAAGCGATCCGGATAGTTGGAATTCGGATAATTGGAGTTCTAGGGAAATTCCAATTATATATTTAAACACGCAGAACTCTAGGAGTTTTTAAACTAAGTCATTACACATTTCATTCAGAAAATTTATTTAATATTATTACTTACTTACTTACTTACTTACTACTTACTTCTTACTTACTTACTACTTACTACCTACTTAGGCTACTTCTTACTTACTTACTTACTTACTTACTTACTTACTTACTTACTGACTTACTTACCTACCTACTTACTTACTTATTTACTTACTTACTTACTTACTTACTTACCTTCTTACTTAATGGCAATAGACAATTTCTAAGCAAGTTAAAGGAATATTATCTATTTTATGGAACCCGAAGGTTCATTGCCGCGCTTATCTGAGTCCGCCATTCAACCCTATTCTGTGCTAACTTCATCTAATCATCCCTCTCAAATCCTACCTCTCTTAAATCTACCGTAATATTGTCCTCCCACCTACGTCTAGGTCTTCCATGTGGTCTTTCTCCTCCGGGTCTCCCAGTCAATATATTTAAGATATGCCTTTCCTCCCCCGTGCGCCCAACATGTCCAGCCCATTTCATCCTCCGTGATTTAATTACCCTTACTATATCCGGTGAAGAGTACAGGTTATGAAGCTCTTCATTATGCAGTTTTCTCCAGTCCCCATTTTCATCTCTCTTAGGCCCAAATATTTTCCTAAGCACTCTCAGATTATGTTCTTCCCGAAGAGTAAGCGACAATGTCTCATATCCATATATACAATCGGCAGGATAATAGTCTTGTAAATTTTTATTTTGCACTCCTTAGCTAGTAAGTGTTTCTTACGACAGTTGTTTACATGGCTCGTAACTTGACATTACCACACGCAATCTTGTTGCTAGGGGCGACGGGCGGAAAGTGAATTGTTGCTAGGGGCGACGGGCGGAAAGTTACTTTTTGCACTCCTTAGCTAGTAAGTGTTTCTTACGAAAGTTGTTTCCATGGCTCGTAACTTGACATTACCACACGCAATCTTGTTGCTAGGGGCGACGGGCGGAAAGTGAATTGTTGCTAGGGGCGACGGGCGGAAAGTTACTTTACCGCCCGCAAATGCTTATTTGCGAGCAGAAATGACCAAGGCCTCCCCGCTTTATAAATATTCGGTTGCCATAAACAATAACAAATGCGAATCCCTTTCTGAAATAAGCACCATTCTTCAAGTCTGTATTTACATAATATTTTCAGGTAATATCACAATTAATATAATTAATAAGTAACCGTCGTGCAAAAAATAGCATGCAACACACGGACCGTAAAGGCATTTACGGGTCTCGAAAACTTAAAAACTCTCGGCTGCGCCTCGGGTTTTCAATCTGTTTCCTCGACCCGTAAACGTGCCTTTCCGCCCTTGTGTCGCAATATACTATTTTTAGATTTCTACAGAAGAGGAAAAACATATTCGTTATGATGTTAACCCTTAAATGAGCGAAAGTTAGTCTCTCAAACAAATTGTAAATAAATGCCGGACTGCAAAGAAAACAGTTAACACATTCATTAGGCCCAATGTTAATTGCTTTTCCCTATTCTGTAAGTTTTACGTGAATTTTAAATTTCCTTTTGAATTATTCTCTGCTAATAATTTCCATGCTTAAGGCAAACCATTGTATCGTGTAGGATACCGGCACATTATGGATTTAAGGGCTAAATTTACGTACCTTATTTAATTCAATATAATTTAGAGCGCTTTTACTAAAAACTATTGTATGCATCAGGTACACTCATCCAGTATTTCGTCCGCTCAAACCTTATTTTGCGTACTTGATAAATAAATAGCTATTACAGTATTATTGTAAGTTGCATGTCTATTAAACTGTGTACTTAAAGGAAATTAGGCTACATCAAATAAATGATCATAGCCACACTCACAAAAAAAGTGTGCGTGGAACGCCACGCGACAGAAGTGAAACTTGTTTTAATTTTTGGATGTTTTCAATGTTCGATTATTGATATTTCATTTTTGGATTGTTGGAATTTTTAATATGGGGTTTTTGCACTTTTTTATTTTTTTGTTTTTTAATTTTTAATTTTTTAATTTTAGAATTTTGAATGTTTTAAATTTTGGTTCTTTGATTTTTTTAGATTTTGGATTTTTTAATTGTGGAGTTTTTAATTTTTAAATTTTGCATATTGGATTTTTAGGTTTGGATTTTTATTTTTTCAAATTTGAATTCTTTATTTTTATTTTTTTATTTTTAAATTTTAGATATTTGTATTTTTTATTTTTTAAACTTTGGATCTTTGAATTTTTTAATTTTGGAATTTTGGATTTTATAATTTTGGATCTTTGAATTTTGTAATTTTTTGGATTTTTTAATTTTGGATTTTTATATTTTTTATAATTTCGATTTTTTAACTTTGAATTTTTTTATTTTTTAAAATTTGGATAAGTCTAATCATTGAGTTGATTGTTTTCTGTGCAGTCCGTTCCGTCACTCCTCACTAATTTCGTGACGATTTTTAGTGTGATTATGGGGCAAATGGGCTTTGCCTAGGTACCCATTGCCTACTACATAGTAGTGGGTATAAAAGAGAAAGGAGCCACGTATCAAAAGTACGTTGCAGATATTCTCAATTTCATTGATTGATTGATTTTTAGTGTGACACTAATTTCGTGACGATTTTTGATCGTGACACAAGCTCTGGATTTACCCCTACCGCGGCTAAAGAAGTTTCACTTCAAAAATGTCTGAATAACAAAAACCTTGTTATCTTATGACTTAAGAACTGTTACCCCGCGATCGCCATTAATGATACCCATACTAAAATATTGGGTAAGGCGGTGAAGTACTTGAAACATACTTGAGGACGATGTAGCCACAAACAGGTTTTTACAGATGTACCTCTCTCTTGAGTACACTTAGATTAATAGTCTGTGTACGCTGTCAATAAATTCCATTAACGACAACATGTTCAAACAGACTTCTATAAATAGAAGTTAGACATTTCTTACATTTTAATTCTTAGATTGTAGGACTTGGTATTATTCCATGGGAAAGTTAGAGATAGGTATCATTACAAAGCAAATCGGAAAAGTGGATTATTCATGGCCTAGGAATGAGAAGTGCCAGAATGGTACTTTTTGAGATTGTGTGGGGGAAGGGAAAATGTTTGTCTGTCTGTCTGTCTGTCCGTGTGTTGTACGCGATAACTCAAATACGCTTTATAGGATTTTCATTAAACTTGGTAGGCCTATAGGCATTTATAACGTCCATGGGAAGAAGCCTATTGATATTGGATCAAATCGGTTGACTGGTACCGGAGTAATTCCTAATTTAGTGTATATTTTATGGTAATATATTAGAAATAATGTATCAAATGCAAATCAGTTCTCATGACAGCGTATTGTTCTACAGTGTTCACATACGGCTTGGAAATTGCAATATATGTAACTTTGACAAATTACACTACTCACATATTCCTTCACGTATACCTATCAATCTAGGTCCTTCCGTAAGTCTGCTTAATGAATCGATCTGGAGCTTAATTCGGAAAACAGTTAAAAAAAAACTTATTTTCTGAATAAAATAATTGCACTTATCACTGATTAAACAAAATCATTCTGGCACTTTAAGTCAGTTTACCTGTTTTTATTTTAATTTTCGTTAGTCTTTGGACTAATTGTGATTTTCTTATTTTCAGGTAAGCACCTTGCTTCATTAGCTTTTATTACGTTCATCTAGCAACTGTAAGTACCTATGTGATTAATACAACGAGAAAGCTGGATATAAGTTAAGTATCCCTCAGTTATCGTTTGTCCTGTCAAATAGTTACGATGGATGCGTTTTTCTTAGATTAATAGCACGGTTCAGAATTTCTTTTGCACTTTTTCTGAAACGGTAAAAAAAACTACGATGTAATTTTTGTAATCTCACATATCAACACATCTTATTTGAGGTTTTCAGAAGTAGGCTTGAAATCTGGATATTCTGCATGTAGCCAACTAGCCACTGGTAAAGCTCCTACCAGGAAGTTCTGGACTCTGTTTCATAGAACTTGCTAATAATATTAATAATATTAGAACTCATAATATTATTAATTAATAAAATCTTGTTTCATAGAGACATGAACACTACTCATAAAATATCTTCGCTAATATTATTAGTTCATTAGTCAGCTGATTGATTTGGAGGTTATGTCTGGATTGTTGTTTGTGTTTTTTTCCCTTTTTAGTCTCTTTGTCAATACTATTTCAAAGCAGGCACGGCCTATCTTCTTAAACTTAACAAATATTAACTAGGCCTAAGAAATAAATAAATCTGCCAGGCACTTATTCAAGATAGCAGTAGACTTGAATCTAACCTCAAATCCTAAAATCTTGTAATGAAGAATTCCTTTGATAGCGTATGTAAGCTTTTTCTAAATTTATAATTAATCAGAGTGATTCATTTTCCACAACTTTAAGATCACGAAGTCTGAATTACATGGGTTTGAGATTAAGTTATAGGTCCAAAAACACTTTCAGAAAAACACCTGATATTATCAGTAAATTTTATTACTTCTGCAAGTCTATGAAACAGATTACTAGTAATATTAGCAATATTTACTGATAATTTAGAGCCATGAACTGATAACTAATATTATTAGAAAATATTCTTATGAAACAGAAGACTAATAATAATAACCAATACTATTATGTATTTGCTAATAATGTCAGTCTAAAAGTTATATGAAACAGGGCCCAGGGTAGTTTTTCCTATGAATATTATGATTTCTCTTACAATTCATGCATTTCAGTATTTGTAAATCATATTAGTAAAGCCGAGACTTCTTACCAGCTCCTCGTTATTAATAAATGTGCTACAAGTAACCAGATACCTTGTCGGGAGCATAAATGCATTAACGCTAATTAATTATTGATAAAACGTGAATGTACTTTCCTAATACTTTTTTCTGCATGCTCGTTGCATAATAAATAACATGGTTTGCATGTCCATAAAGGAATAATAAAAGCCGTAGCAGTGAAACTTGAACAGCCCATTAAAGTCAGGTTTATAAACACGGGTGCTTGGATAAGGAATACCTGTGCATGCATAATAAAATGCAACACTTACACAGCATTGGCATCTGTATGAACTTATTAATAACACCCGGATTTGAAGGTTTTAACCTATTTTTTCTCCAGCTTCCTAATTAGAACATTTTTAACGTATTTTTCCGTTTCATACCCCTAGCTTCCGAATATATATGAATCTTATAGGACCTAAAAAGGGCTATATCGGACTAAAGGGCCTAAAAGGGGCTAAAGAGGACTTTTGATGAAAAAATAGGGGCTAAAGAGGACTTTTGCTGAAAAAATAAAAAGGAGTTTTGCTGAACAACTAGAGACTAGAGAGGACTTTTGCTGAAAAATCCGGGCCCTACATATTAATCACTAGCAAGTGCCCGCGGCTTCGCCCACTATGATTAATTCAAAGATTGAACATTAAGAGCAAAATAATTTAAACTTTATATTTATTAACACTTTCACGCAAATCATTCATAAACTAAACTATTAATAATTATAATGAAACAGCTAAAAATCCGGCTTTGGAGTGCATTCCACGATTAGAAAGTGCCTCTATTTTATTGACATTCTAAACAAACGAATTGACCAGGGTGAGCTCACAGAATCGAAACGAACGATAATTCCGTGCGATGTATTGAAAAAAATCGCGATTCTTTTATTTCTAAGTTATGGGTCGGGGGGGGGGGGGAAGCCACCTGCAATTGATTGACAATCGAAATGTATTACCGAAAACTGATGCTTCGAAGCGCAAAAATGCACGTTTTCTGCCAGTTTTTCACTCATAACTCGCGATCTGAAGCGAAAATTAAAAATCTGGCTTCGTGGTGCATTCGGCCACTCTTTAGTCCATCTATGTTTAAAATTTCAGATTTCTGCGTTCAGTAGATTTCGCTGGGCATCTCCCATGGAATCTGCCGTCCAGAAAATGATTCCTGATTTTTTTACTTCCTGTATCCGTTCCATAAATAAGCCTACTAAAGGCAGAGAGAGGAAGTATTGTGTTCGACCCCGAAATTCGGCGTAGTATTCTTAACATAAATGCACGTTTTGAAGTACTCTGAATCAAAAAATACTATTTTCAGAAAATGTCTATCTGTGAACAGTCTAGCTCCAGAACGAAAAACCGTATGAAGACATTTTGTATTTGGATTAGGTAACTTCTGGGGATGTGACACGAAGACTTTCTCTTACTTTTAATGCCACTTTACATGAAGATATATATAGTACTAGCTGAAAAGGCCCGGCGTCGCCCGGGCTTTGTATTTTTTAAATTGAAATTAACTTATGAAGGACTTTATGTATGTAGAACTTGAAATGAAGAAAAATATTTATCACACTCAAACTATTCCATCAGAAAACGCTGGATATAGCTTTTTATGGCTCATAGAGGATGTGGAATGCTGCATTCCGTTGCTTCTACACATCATGCTTGGGAGGGGTTGAAATAAGAAGAAACACAAATTACATAAGATTGTACTGACTTGACGGAAAATTTTATTTCTCATTCTCATGTTACTATACAATCGTTTCGGAGCTGAAATAAAAGAGAAATGCAGTATCACTTTCATACTTTCCTCCCCTAGAACCCGGGACATAATATACTGCGAGCATATGACTCAAAATGTTCCATCCCATGCTTAGGGCCTATGATAAACATCCCTATTTCTCAACTAATACAAAGCCTACAGGTATGGATAACTTATCAGCGGAAAGGACTATTTACAGACTTTTGATATAGCATACTCACACACTTAAGTTGTCCCTCTTATTCTACATCAAAATGTGAAGTGAGTAAATATTTCTTATGTCGAGGGTAGAGAAAGTTATGTGACTACATCACACTGTGCTTTATTTTCGTGGATTTCATTTTCAGTAATTATTTTCGCCAATATATTACATCGATGGAATCATAATTCGTTAAAGTCCAGCATTAAGCTATATACTTGCCAAGGCCCTATGTAATCATAGTAAACAATTCACTGTTGCCATGTGAACTAAACAGCAATTCATTTTTTCAGTATAAAATTCTCAGAAATTATATAATTTTCAAGGGAAGGAGTATTTTGTTTGAATTTTAATGTTGACCGCTATACTTCCCGGGCTTAACTGGGTATGTGTGCAAAATTCCGTGTAAATTGGTAAAGAAATGTAGATTTGTATAAGGAACAAACATACCCACAAACACACATTCGACTTTATATATTAGATATATATCAGGGGTGCCCACAGGGGGTGTTAAGACGCAGACTGCGTCATTGAAATTTCTGGGGGGTGGGCAAAATATTAGCGTTTTATGAATTTTCTGGGGGGGGTGAAAATTGTTGCAAAATTAGCGTTTTATATGCTGAAATTAAAAACTGCCAAGCTAACTAGTTTTTGAGTGCTAAATAGCGTAAAATGTGATTTTCATTAATTCCATATTTAAAAATTTCCCGGGGGTGGACACTCGACTTAAGTAACAATTTCTTGTTTACATTGATATGTCTTAGAGTATGATAAACAAATTTCCTAATTAGTTTTTGAGTGCTAAAATAGCGTAATATGTGATTTTCATTAGTTCAAAATTTTATGGGGATGGACCCCCGACCCCCCGGCACTTTCGACCCTCCCCGCAATTATTTTCTGGTTACGTCATTGTTATATTATTAATATAATGTTACAAAGTGGCCCATGAAGTTAAAGAGAAGAAAAATTAATTAATTAATAAAAATTGCCCACTAGAAAATATCATATGGGCGCCCTTGTCGACAGCCAATCAGGTTTGGGGGGTGGGCACCCCTGTTATATATATATATATATAATACATCAAATGTTTTCAAATTCTCTGGCTGAGCATGTATTAAAGATAAATGCAAGGCACGGGACTTTTTCTTCTGAATATATGCGCTGCTATTGACAGTGTTTGAATTTAAATTCAATTTACATGTAGGGAGATCGACTGTAATCCAATTTCTCTCTATAGTCTTCCATTTGGAGAAAACAAGTGGAGTTCAAACATCACCACTTCTCTCGTCTTGAATCTCTGAAGGGAACACGGAAATATCCTATTTCCTCTGCCTAACGCATTTTATTGACTACACCTCCGGAATTTTGCAGACTTTTCTCCCATTTTCTAATGCCGTTTTTTATGTTGCGTAGTCCGTTAAACTTGGAAGTGATAGTTTCCTTTGCAGTGAACATTAATGTTCTTTTATGGACCCTTAAGTTTGCTTATACTTGATCCAAGATGTGTTCGGAGCAAAAGTAAACAACATACTTGGCTTGACTAACCGTGTTCTGTCGTTTCATTGGTTATTCACACTAGCGCATACTTCACGATAGGGCGACGAATTCAGTTATATGTTTACTTCCATTCCGTAAAATTATTTATATCTTATGTAATTGTGAAGAGGCGATGGGCTTACCACCTGTCCTTTTGCCCTCTCTCGGAAAATAAGCGTAACAAAATTCACATAGATAACAGAAACCTTCACTTGGATTCCCCTTCGCCCCAACATAGGGGATAGGCTATAGGATTTCAGACCATACCAGAAATTAATTGTAGCTATATTAATGTTAAAATATTAACCAAATAATAGGCTATAATTATAACTATAACTATAAAATGGTATTTTGAAAGAAAATTCGTTTAAAATTCAGTATTTATGTAACGATTTCAAATTACAACCTTTATTCGTGTAGTTTCTACCTGTTATTTCCGTTCTTGTAATTCAAGGTTTATTTTGTAAGATGTAACTAACGGTAATCATTTCAGTGTAGTTCTTTTTATCATTCGTTTAATTTTTTAAGATTATCTGAAGTTATTTTTATTAATTACTTGTTTTTATTGTTACTTGTTTTGCCAAGATTATTGTGAACTACCCTTCAGAGAATTTTTACGAGAAAATGTTTCAAAAAAAAGTTTTAGCTCTTGGTATAACCACCTCATGTACAAAATTTAAACGAAATCGTTAGAACCCTTAGAGAAAATGTGAAAAACGAAATTTTCTCCATGTAAAGAGAAAATCGTCGCCTATCTTCACGCCACATCCCCAGAAGATACCAACCCAATTATAAAATTATGTTTTTATACAACTTTTCACTTTCGAGCTAGGCTGTTCACAGACACATACACTCAGACAAGTAAGATATGTTTCTGAAAATAGCATTTTTGGATTCAGGGTGCCTTGAAACGTGTATTTATGTTAAAAACTTAACTTCAAATTTCGGGGTGGAACACAATACTTCCTCTTACCTATGGTACGGGCAGAGGAAGTAAAAATTAAGCTATGTTTCTAATCATTCTGTTAACTGTTTTCTATGCAGTTCGGCACGCGTTTATAAAAGAAAACTATTTATGTTCCTAAGTAAACACATTCAGTTTGTACATGTAAGTCCGTATTGTTATTAAGTGCCAGTATGGTACTTTATGAGATTGTGTGTGGGGACGAAAAATGTCTGTCCGTCCGTGTGTCTGTACGCGCCATAACTCAAATACCAGGGTGTCCACTGGTCGGGAAAATCCGGGAATCCGGGAAAAGGCCGGGAATTTCGTATGGTCGGGAAAATCCGGGAAAAGTCAATGAATTTGTTAAAATATCCGGGAAAATTCGAAAAATTGCAAAGTGTTATCAAAAAGACTTCTAGACAATAATAGGCCTATATGAAAGCATATTTAATTTATTTTATTGTTCCTAATTTTTGTATCTGTTATAGCCTAAGTAATTATTGTTTGCAATTACTTTTGTTACTAAAAGTTTTTCTTATTTAAAGTATGTATAATCCTATAATTTTTCTTACACAGTTATTAGAAAGTGCTTCATATTTTGGTCGGGAATTTCTGAAATGATCAATGAAAATCAGGGAATAAGCCGGGATTTTCTTCAGCATTACTTGGTGGACACCCTGAATACGCTTTTTCGTATTTTCATGAAACTTGGAAAACACATTTATAATGTCAATGGGAAGAACCCTATTGATATTGAACCAAATCGGTTCACCGGTACCGGAGTAATGCCCAATTTAGTGCCTATTTTAATAGATTGTGTCGGATTTCCAAGAAACTTGGTATACCCATTTATGACGTCCATGAGAAGTGCCCTATTGAATTTGAACCTAATCTGTTGACCGGTACCGTAGTAAAACCCAATTTAGTGTCTACATTAAAGGCGCAATAACTCAAATACGCTTTATCGGATATTTATGAAACTTCGTATACGCATTTATAATGTCCATGGGAAGATGTTTATTGATATTGGACCAAATCGGTTGGCCAGTACCGGAATAATGCCCAATTTAGTGTTTTTATGTTAATATATAAGAAGTCGCGATAACTCAAATATGCTTTATTGGATTTTCCTGAAATTTTGTATACCCATTTTTAATGTACGTGGAAAGACGTCTACTGATATTGGACCAAATCGGTAGACCGGTACCGGAGTAAAACCCAATTTAGTGTATATTTTAAGGACGCGGTAACTCAAATACGCTTTACCGGATTTTTATGAAACTTGGTATACACATTTATAATGTTCATGGGAAGACGTCTATTCATAATGGATAAAATCGGTTGACCTGTTTCGGAGTAATGCTCAATTTAGTGCCTATTTTATGGTAATATACGTATTCGAAGGAATTTATAAAAAATTGAAAATCAGTTATCTTGACAACATAGCCTATTGTTTTACTGTGATCTTATAAGGCCTTGGAAATTAAAATACAGGTAGCTATGACAAAAAAACACTATTGATTTACATGCGCTTATCCAACTAGACCGTTAAAATGACCCAGGTGGCCGAGATGGTAGATCTTTCTTCTTCCGTAAGCCCTGCTTAGTGAATAAATCTGGAGCTTAACTTGGAAATCAATTAAAAAAAAAAACATATTCTGCATATCATAATTGCAGTCATAACTGATTAAACAAAAATATACTGGTACTTTGTTACATAAGTTTACCTGATTTTATTATTTAACACTATTGTAATAGGCCTACTTGAACTCCAGTTTATAAATACTATGTATAGCAATTATACTTTGTCTCTAGACAGCTCACAATGGTACTTACTCAATAGCAATAGACAATCCCTAAGCAAGTTAAAGGAATATTATATATTTTATGGAACCAGAAGGTTCATTGCCGCGCATACCCAAGCCCACCATTCAACCCTGTTCTGTACTAACTCCATCCAATCATCCCTAGCAAATCCTACTTCCCTTAAATCCATTTTAAGATTGTCCTCCCACCTACGTCTACCTACGTTTACGTAGGTCCTACGTCTAGGTCTTCCAAGTGGTCTTTTCCCTTCGGGTTTCCCAGTCAATACTTTTGAGATATGTCTTACCTTCCCCATGCGCGCAACATGTCCAGCCCATTTCATCCTCCGTGATTTAATTACCCTTACTATATCCGGTGACGAGTACAGGTTATGAAGCTCTTCGTTATGCAGTTTTCTCCAGTTCCCATTTTCATCTCTCTTAGGCCCAAATGTTTTCCTTAGACGTCCCAGAAATGTGATGTTGTCTGCACTATTGTAGAGTTAATTTGACCGTGCAATATGGCTGCGTTGTAGGTCGACTTGTCTGCACCTCTGCCCACTGCCTCCACCCGAGTGACCTGCCCTTAACACATGTTCACTACTTCTTCTGCATACCCCGTTTATCGTACATAGGTCGACTAATCGATCGCCAATTTATTCTTCCGTAAAAAGGAAATGTCAGTCGATGTTATCTTCTTAATGAAATGTTGCGGGCAACATTAAAGGAAAGGTTGGTAAAATATAATAACACACCACATGTACAAATATCTGCTAATAACACTAATAACGTGTAATGTTCTCAAGGTCAACTTTTAATGCTTCTATTATTATAGGCCTAATGTTATAGAGTAATAACTGATCAGCATTTTAATTTTCAAATAACTTCAACCTCATTGAAGGATAATACAGAATAACATGCTAATTTTGTTTGACCCAGATTCAAGAAAACTTCGCTTTATAAAAACTCATGCTTCAGTTTATAGATGAAGAAGAAGTGTTGTTTATCACGCACCTGAGGTCATTAGTGGGCTGTAGACCCTTATCATACTGAAATAGTATATTGCCATACGATTGTCGTAAGTACATCATTGAAGAATGGAGCAAAATTTTAGAGATTCTTCAACATACAACACTTTTTAAATATACAAATTTACAGAGAAAAATTGTGTATTTAATACAAACATTTCTAAAAGAAAGGGTTTGAGTAATTTCTAGGGCTGAAAATCGATTAAAATTTCTAATCGAGTTAATCGACAAACAGGTCGGTATTTTAAACGAAACCAAAGTGTACATTTAATATTGTTTTACACGTTTAATAACTAGGCCTACTACACTACAGATGGTCAGAAGAAATCCCGAATTAATGAATACCATCATTAGTTAACTAGTGAAAAAATATATACAAAACTGTGTGTGCAGCAAAATCTGCTAGATTCCAGTAAGATAACTTTCTTCCCTTTACCATACTGAATATTTAGTATCACGGTAAACCTTGCAAAACTAAACTACCCTTCAGGTTTCTGAATAACGGGAATTGTTTAGACACAATAGGTTGAATGACACATGATGTGCCAAGGCCGGAGAAGCGAGAGAGAGGAGTTTCGTCATTTGACCCATTTCTCCAAAAACGTTTTTCAGAATTCGACTAAACCGATTATTCGGAAAGTGTAATTGATCGACGATTAAATGTTTAATCGATTAATCGGCACAGCCCCAGTAATTTCTAAGGGATGGCCTAAGCTCTGAGAGTGGTTTTCTGAACTGCTAGTCATAGAAATTTTAAATTTGGACACTCAATTAAAATTTAAACCGAAATAAAAGTCTAAAATAATTTTGTAATACGTTAGTTTGTTTTTGAGATATTAATTAAATGTCATTGATTTTTTTTTTAATCAGATTTGAAACATGCATCCTCCGACAGACAGATTCCTCTAGATTCAAAACCCCCTAAATGACATTCATAAATAGAAGGGTTTTTGAACTTAACTCTACTTTTCAACATAGCATTATATAGTAGGCCTACTTTAGGGGATTTTGAACTTCACGTATTAATAACCAATCTAACCCATCCATACAAATCTGGCGATATATATAAGTAAGAAAATATAATTTGGCGGTTAGGGGATTTTGAATCTAGAAGATTATATGTCAGGTTCATTTTTAGTATATTATTACATTAAAAACTCCAAAAATTAATATATGAGCTACAAATTATAGCTTGGAAGTACAATATCCCCAACAAAAACGAAAATCATAGCTTTCCAAGGTAAATCACAACTGAGATGTAAAATTTTAATCAATAATAATATTATAGAACAAGTAAGAGATTTTAAATATTTAGGCTGTGAAGTTGGTAACACAAAAGATTTAGATCAAAGAGAAAATTACAAAACTTCAATCAAATATGCGGGACAATTAGAAGAACCCTCATAAACAAAACACGGAAAGACACAGTTTTGAAGTTCTACAAAGTTTTAGCAGTGCCATCTCTTATGTAGGCTACGGATCAGAATGCTGGACTAATACAAAAAAACAAAAGCAAAAAATTGAAGCATCAGAAATGAGATTTCTGAGAGCAGTTGCTGGATACAAAAAAAAACGGATAAAATTCTCAGTGAAACAATAAGGCAAGAATTGAACATATATAATCTGAACAATAAAATTAAAGAATATCAAGAAAATTATTATGATCATGTACATCGAATGCCGGAATCCCGCATTCCCAAAAAGAGTTTTGAATACAAACCAAAAGGGAAGAGAGAAAGAGGAAGACCCATGAAGAGATGGAAGGACCAGTTTATCTGAGGACGGAACAGGCCGCGAGGCCTAACCCCTGATGTTGATGATGATGATGATTACATTAAAAAGAAACTTAAAACTTTAACTACGATTATTTGATGCTTGCTTTACAAAATTACTCGTGGATTTTTTATATTGTTTATACTTCTTGTTAAAAAAACATTTTAACGAAAAAAAAAAAACTGACATATGATTTTATATTATAAAAAGACTAAGATCTAAATAGAAAATCTAACTGAACATTTTATTACACCCTTTGTAAAGTTTATTATGAAAAATTCACGGTTGTATCTCTATTTTTGTGGGAGAAGATACATTTTGAATGTGACAACATAACATGCAAATTGGACCGGAGAAAACAGACGACTAAAGTATGCATGCACTGGCAAACGCTCTGAGTTTTGAAAATGGTATCAACGGCATCTGTTCCATGCGTCTAAGTGGCGTAAACTATTGCACAGTCTTACTTTAGGGTATGTTTTTCTCCCAATAAAATTAAAAAATAGCGTATTTTGACCAACATGGCTAAATCAACACTACTGTCATCCCTTACTTACTTATTTACTTACTCAATGTCAGTAGATAATTCCTATTCAAGCTAAAGGAATATTATCTATTTTATGGAACCCGAAGGTTTATTGCCGCGGTTACCTGAGCCCGCCATTCAACCCTATTCTGTGCTAACTCCTTCCAATCATCCCTCGCAAATCCTACTTCTCTAAAATCCATCCTAATATTGTCCTCTCACCTACGTCCATGTCTTCCAAGTGGTATTTTCCCTTCGCGTCTCCCAGTCAATATTTTTGAGATATGTCTTTTCTATCCCATGCGCGAAACATGTCCAACCCATTTCATCCTCCGTGATTTAATTACCCTTACTATATCCGGTGACGAATAAGGTTATGAAGCTCGTCGTTATGCAGTTTTCTCCGGTCCCCATTTTCATCTCTCTTAGTCCTGTCATCCCTTAAATGGTTTTTTAATGCAATATGAGAGGGAAGTGAGTTAATGCCATATAAATTTTCCTGGGTTTCAGGAACTGAACTGTAGCGACAATCATTTAGGTTCAGGCCTCTGTACACCCCTTTCGATGGAAAAACAGTAAACATTCTCTCAACCTACTTTCGTACATTCTGGTGATGTAGTAACAGCCAGGAAAGAGACGGAATTGACCTTGACCCTTTACGCCCTCTGAAGGGTTTCAGGATGTTAACACTGACACGAGGCTGGTGTTTTGGAGGTCCAGTGTGAGGCGCAGATGATATGAATACAATCTTGCACCCCTGTGTGTTCGTGTGGTACAGCCGGTGAACAGATGTTACTCGTGACGTCACTGCTTAGATTGCTATTGCGCATGCCGAGATGACGGGACTGTACTTACTTTAGGAGAAGAATAATTATAAAGGAAATGCTTTCGTTAAACTACTATTTCAATGAGGAAACGTAAATGAAGTGTACATCCCAAATAACTAGGCAGATACAGAAAAATATATATAGCAAGCAAATATACCGATAATATATGTGCACATGGAAATTATATCTTCTCGTCTTCTGTCCAGAAATATAAAAATAAATATTTATAAGACAATTATTCTGCCGGTTGTATTATATAGATGTGAGACATGGTCGCTTACTCTTCGGGAAGAACATAATCTGAGAGTGCTTAGGGAAATATTTGGGCCTAAGAGAGATGAAAATGTGGACTGGAGAAAACTGCATAACCGGTTAACTGATACCGGAGTAATTCCTAATTTAATGTATATTTTATGGTAATATATTAGAAATAATGTATCAAATGCAAATCAGTTCTCATGACAACGTATTGTTTTACAGTGTTCACATACGGCTTGGAAATTGCAATGCTTGTAACTTTGACAAATAACATTCTCACATATTCCTTCACGTATACTTATCAAACTAGACCTTTGTCCTTCCGTAAGTCTGCTTAATGAATCGATCTGGAGCTTAATTCGGAAAACAGTTAAAAAAATAACTTATTTTCTGATTGCAACTATCACTGATTAAACAAAAGCATTCTGGCACTTTAAGTCAGTTTACCTGTTTTTATTTTAATTACGATGTAAGACTAAATTAAGGAAATGAGCGCTAGGGAGACAATATCTTTTTTTACCATTTTAAAACAATTTTATCGCAGTCGCGTGAGATAATATTGCTACAGCGATCCATATATGGCTTTGGAAGTTGCGATTCATTGGGTTTTGAGAATTAACACTTTGCGGAAAAGCATCTAATATGTGATATTAACTAAATAAGGTCACCTGACTTCAGAAATGTCACTTTTTTTTTTCGTCATCTAGTTTTCTTGATTCCTGTCTGAAAATGCGTCATGGCGTATGAAACTTTAAGGTCTGTGTAGACTTTCTTGGAGGCTTATTGTAGCTAAACGGTATGCCGTAAAGAAAATAACCGATTGCAGTAGATCTACATGTTCATTTTCTCAGAAATAAGCTTAACTATAAGGTTGTCATCCCCAGAAAATGTCTAATCCAATACATGTTTTGTTTTCTATGTCTTCTCACCCTCTAGCCATGCTGTTGGCAGACTGAAAGACAGACGGAGCGTATTTCCATCCTTTTTAGAAATGACAATTTATGCTATACGCTATCCACTTTCTAACAATTTATCCAATCTCTGTCAATTTTGGCAGGGTGGTTGAAAAACATGCAAGGCAAATTCAACAAATAACAATTTTCAAAATCAAACATAGGCTATTCCTGAAGAATAATAATCGAAAAACTGTGCAATATGGGTAGATTGTTCATAGCTAAACAATGCGTTCGTTGTCAAGGGCACTGAAACCATTTGGGGAAATGTTTACTGTGCGGTCCAGCATTGGTCTTTATAGATGAGAGGTCACTGAAACCATTTGGGGAAATGTTTACTGTGCGGTCCAGCATTGGTCTTTATAAATGAGTGAATGTTAGAACACCTTAACGCTGGGCACCCAAGTACTGGCGCGATACAGTAAGGGTAGCTTTCAGCAAGGCGGTGTCTATAGAGCTGGGTGGATCCAGTGATGCCGCATGGTCCGCTGTCGGGTGACACAGCTGGTTCCAGGCCCGGGCTGTTGAGACACAGACGGGTCGAAACAAAAATCAAATATACTTAACCTGTGTCAGACACTGCCGCAGTGTTGCCGTGGAAACGTAAAACATGTCTAGTATATTATAATATTTGATATAGGCCTATTACGAATTATAATATTTCACTATATTGGGTAGAGGAAGTTATGAGTTTCACATCAGATTTTTTATAAGGAACCTGGCGCTACATCCATTGGTTGGATAGGGCCTACCATGCGATCTTTGTTTTTCGGCTTAATGGTATATAGGTGACAGGAGGCTATCCCTCCGAGGGGGTACTGGGATCGAACTCAAGCCTGCAGATTCATCAACAGCAACGTTAGCAATTTGACCAGGCAGCGGCTTATAAGAATATTATATAGGCCTACCGACTTGTATTGGCTAAACTAATGACTTTGTTCATGTGAATTTGCATTGAACCGGAACATTAGTAAAAGTAATAAGAAATGCGGTAACAAGATGCCACGCGGTGACCTTAATGGTTGGTGTAAATGCCATGGACATCCCTAGCAGAGCAGTGAAAGTAACGCGAACAGCTGTGCGGTACTGTACAACATTTCATAACTTCGCGAGGAATCAACCCAGGGCCTCCGCTTACATGACTAGTGAATATTGGCTATATAATGTACAGTGCTAATTCTGATAGTGTTGCCACACATGATGGATCAATTTATCGTAATACGGATGTATTTTATTAATTACCGGAGGCTACTAAATTAAAAGTGGCAATTAAATATGTGATCATGCAATTTCTTTACTCCTTTCTTAATTTTCCTCTTTATTTCTATCTTCCAATCTTCGATCATAATTTATTTTTCTTCCTTCGTTCTTCCTTCCTCGGTTTCTTTCTCTGCCTGTCTGTCTGTCTTCTTTATTTCACTCTTCCTGTTTTTCTTTCTTTCTCTCATTTTTTAAAACTTTTTTCAGTGTTCCTTTTTCTTCCTTCCCCCTTCCTTCTTGGCTTTCTGTCTGTCTGACTTTCTGTCTTCCTGTTTTTATTTATTTCGTTTTTCTTTGTGTCTATCTGGCTGTCTTTCTGTCTGTCTGCTGTTTCAACTGTTTCATTATTCCTTTCGTCCTTCATTATTATTATTATTTCTTTTATTATGATTATTTCTCCCGATATTTTTCTCTCTATCTTTTTTCAGTATTCCTTTTTCTTCCTTCTTGGCTTTCTGTCTGTCTATCCGTCCGTCTGATTTTCTTTCTTCCTGTTTTTATTTCTTTCATTTTTGTCTGTTTATCTATGTATCTTTCTTTGTGTCTGTCTGCCTGCTGTTTGTTTCACCTTTCTTCGTTATTCCTTTCGTCCTGTCTTTATATCTTAGTTTATTTCCTTCTTTCTTACTTCCTCTCTAATTATTTCTCCCGCTTTCTTTCTTTCTTCATGGATTCCTGCCTGTGTGAATGTACGTCTCTTTTTCCTTCTTTCTTTATTGATTATTGAATTCGATATCGAGTTTTCACTGGTAAGACACGTTTCGAGGTTCCTTGAATCCAAAAACATAACTTTCCGAAACAATTGTGTGCATGTGTGTGCTCGCGCATCCATCTGTTAGTGACCAGCATAGCAGAATAAACCCCCTCCCGTGTATTTGGGCTCAAAATATATAAATTGGGCTCATTATGTTATGAAGTACGAATCACGGCGATGTCTCACTCTTGTTGCCATTTTACGTTAGAATTTTTTTCTTTTCAGTTTTGTAGAATATAGCCCCAATGATTTTATTGAAATTTTGTATATAGGCCAACTAACTGCATATAAGAGTACTAAAATTTTATTTGAAACATTTTAATAAAAATTCTTTGAAGGTTAGTTATAAGTAGGGATCGGATGTTTATGACATGTCATATTTTTTATCGTGACCACCATTCTCGAGACGAACACAAATTAAACACGAATTGTACACTTATTATCATAATCGGGCCGTTTTTATTTTCCCTATAAAGTCATTTTGGTCATTTTTTTAATGGTATTGGTAATATTTTTATCATATTTGTAACTTAACGTCATATTTCAGTTATAACTCCGGTAAAGGATTACAATTATAACTTAAAGTATAACTTATGCTCTAAATGGTTCATTAATGGTTATGTCTAATTAATAGGTAACTTAATTTTAAAATTAATGCAATTGTTCATAATTTATAAGGACACGCAAGGTCTGAAACATATTATTTGGAGCTGCAAATTCTTTAAAATTTGAAGCTCATTACAAGTAAAACTGTAAATCACCTGTAAAATTGTTAAAAAATAATTATCTGATTGAATTCGTGTGATGTAATAATTTAGTGTCATTAAACATTTGAAATAGGAACATTTATTTTTAGAAAATATGTTCTTTTATTATGTCATATTTGGAATTTTTTTGTCATATTTGGTCCTTTTTAAGGGCATATTTGCAGTCATATCTTGAACTTTTTGTGGTCATAAACATCCGAAAGTTATAAGCAATACATCTTTTTGTACAAACTCAGGCCATAAGACTTCCGTGTATCAGATTAAAACAACTGAAAACGCTCCACTTATTCTGTATCATAATTATTTCAAGCGAGAAACTTGTATTGCACAATTGCCCATGGTTTAGGGTAGGGAAAGTTTTGTGTGTGTATCACTTCAGCTTTTTTTGTTACAGTGCAATTAAAATTCTTGCAATTGTTTTTGTTGTCGTTCCCCAGTTTTCATGGTTGGCCGCTTCTCTTCTGCTGGAGTAACTAACATTTCACGAATATCTCACACAAATTGTGACATCACACAACGCAGGATCAATCGGCTTCCTGACCTCGGAACTTCGTGCTTGCCCATATTAAGCACAGTACGGCTTCAGAACAAGTGTTTCTGTCCGTAACACTGACCGCTTTGGCGATCCTTTTTTGTTCGGGTTATCTATTTTACTGAGAGGTCCCGGATTCTAATCCCGTGGCCGACTAATTTCTAACAAATTATTCTATGATAAAATTTAAATAAAATTAAAAATTGATAAGTAATAAAAATTGAAAACTAAAAAGCGTTAGTTAAAATATTCTCCATCTCATTTTCTTTATTTAAGTCTTTCGTTGGGGCGTATTCACACTTGTATGCAGTCCAGTACAGTGTTGCCAAATTCGTATCACAGCACGTTTACTGTACTTAACTTGAGAAGTGGTGAATGACAGCGGCAACCCTGGGGAAATCCACGCAACTACAAGAGCACCTTTTCTTTGTCGGTCTTGGTATCTATGCAGATTTTTGGATTAGGGAACAATGCTATCATATTCTTTTGTAGATAGACGATGGTTTGAGACGAGGGTCTTCTTGAAATGGCACGAACTGTAGACTATGTATCAGTGGCGGACGCAGAGGGGTGGATCGAGGGGTTATATCCCCTCCCCCCCCCCCCGAAAGTTGAAAAAATAAAGTAAAAAGAATAGGCTATAAATGCGAATGAGTACGGCAAATTTTACGTACCTTTTATATCCGTTTCGGAAACATTTATCTTGTATGTGTAAGGTTGTAAAAATAAATGATTAAAATTAATTACGTAAAATGATTAAATTTAAATTGCTTATTTTTCATCAATTTAAAAGAGATAGTGGACTTTATAATACAGAAAATATTAGTCCTTAGTCAACTCTGTCCAGATCGAATTTCTACAGTCAGTCCTTCTTACATATATCCTAACGTTATCATCCCATCTTCGTCTCGGTCCCTCTAATGGTCATTTTCCTTCTGTTCTTTCCATAAAAATTTTGTTAAATGCCTTTCTCCACTCCCATTCAATCAACATATTCAGTCCGTACTAACCACCTGCATTTAATTAAACTCACGGTATTAGGAGAACGATACAGACTGTAAAAGCTTATCGTTGTAGAGCAGTGTCCGGCAGATGCTGCAGTTGTGACGTAAGAGCCGATCATCTCGCAAGAGCTTGAGAGAGCGAGCAGTTGAGATGCATTCCTGTTAATACGCACTAGCGCAGTGGCGTTCAGTGCCGCAGTAGGGTTAAGGTGAGCCGTGATGGTACATTGAATTGCGTGCATTAACCATGGCAAGGGTGCAGAGGTCAGTTAATCAGTGAAATGTATGGTAAATTTAGTGCATTCAGATTAATACTAGACTTACGGAAACGTCAGGTCACCCTCGGAGACACGCCACATTTTCCAAAGTTGTCTACAGTATGTCATTCAATTACAGACATTAATAATTATGTACAAATATTAGAAGAACTGGATCAGGATATTTTATTACAGATTTCAAGATTTTGCAAAACTCCAATCCGATATTTGCATATTTGCGACACCATTTTCTGTGGATGTTGACAGTGTTCCAACGTCATTGCAACTAGAAGTCATTGATTTGCAAAAGAATATTGAAATGAAAGACCGCTTTCAAAACAAAAAGGATCTATCTATATTTTATTGAAGATTTCCCCACGCAACTACATAATATATTTGCTGCTAGAATGTTGAGTATATTTGTATCGACGTATGTATGTGAATAGTTCTTTTCTTGTATGAAGATCTGCAAACCACAACATGGAAACCGCCTATCTGATCAGAACATGAAAAATGTTCTCGTTTGTGTGTTAACCAGACTATGTCTCCTAATATTGCAAAATTAGTGCGCGAGAAAAGAGGGAAAAAATCTCGACAATGCCTTGAGCTTGGGCACGATAGTGACACAAAGTAAGGGTGTGTATCAAAAGTCTGAATAGGCCTATACTTGGCATAGTGCTCACAAAGGTGTATAGTTTAATTTGTATATTTTGTGAATTTTGTATATTTTGTATACTTTAACATTTTTCAGTTTCCGAGTAGACAAAGTTTTGCAGTACTCCTTAAAGTATTCTTATGTTTTATGTATTTGTATGTTTATAGTAGTTTCGGAGCCTCATTTAAATAACCTGACGCATCCGCACCTGGATGCATTTCAGATTAGTGTAAGTAGGGCCTATATTAAATTTCATTACAAACAAAACTGTTCTGTTACATTGATTTATCACAGTTGTACTATTTTGTTTTCGTACAAATGCATTGTAATTGTGCTATTCCCATACTATCTATGAAGATCGGAGCGCACTCTGTCAATGCATAGGCGTCGTTCCGCCACTGGCCAGTTGAACCCTTCCTCCACGCTCAGTACGGAGATACTGCCGAGCAAAGAGCGCGGATGCTCTGTAGTATGACGTCACAGAGCACGGAACATGCCGGTCACTGTTGTAGAGCTTTCTCCATTCCCCTGACATCCTATTCTTTTTTATCCAAATATTATCCTTTATTTACAACTTGTTTTCCTCCTGCAATGTGGCCTCGTTTCACGTTTTTACAAAACTACAGGTAAGATTACAGTTTTATAAACTCATTATAAAATATAAGTGAACTTTTTTTTTCTCTTCAAATCCTTCCCCGAACGAAAATTCTACGTCCGCCACTTTTATGTATAATAATGTAATGTGAACATAGTAAGCAAGAATATATTATTTATATAAGATAAGATAAAAGAGGGCACAAGGTTGTAAACTGCAATACGTTTTAAGTATTTCATGGTTTTAAAAATTGGCCAAGGTACCAAGGTACAGAATAGTAAAAAGTTTTGTAGGTATTGTAAGAAATTAGCCTACTAGGCTTACGCTTAGTAAAGCAGAGCAATTAATGCTTGCAGTTTATAAATAGAAACATTTAGTTCACTTTCTAGACGTCATTGCAGTTGTAATAATTAGTTGAGGACGCAATAGCTTTCGTCTGAAGACAGTCGCGCTTTCTAACCAGGCGTCCCAGGAATCGCATCTCGGCGAATGATAGCTCGCCATCTTCTATTCTAGGAAATATATACATAGAAATCGCGTACGAAACATTCTCACTTTCCTCTGCGTCTTCTTGTAGTTTGATGTTATCGATGTTTATTTTATTTGCATTTATTTTGCTTGTTTGCTTAATTTATATGATTTGTTTTATCTGTACATCTTAGTTAATAATAATAGCAATAATAATGCTTACGCCATATGCCTACAAAAAGGTAGAAAAATCAAGGAGGATCCAAGTATATTCTTACATTGGCATTACATAATAAATTATTGATACCCTTAGTTAAAATATTAGCGTGCTAAAGTACATATTTACAAACTACAGTCATTCAACTGCTTCAATATGCAACATATTTATATGTATATCTGTAAATATAGAGGGAGACAATAGTTAAAATCTATTATAGTATAATCTGTCTAACAGCATTGGTCATAATCCAGTAACCAATAACGATAAAAAAATATTTAAAACCTAGTTTCACCTAAACTTTAAATTAGGTTACATGTTAAAATAAATATCAATATTAATATAAATCATAAATAATTGAAGATGTTATGATAATAGGGTCTGTCTTGATATACATGGTAATGCCTTCTAGGATGTAGTAAAGTGTTAAAATTCAAAGTATATAGGCCGTACGAATTATAATTTATAATATTTACAAATGTTAGAAAATCATGGTTATATGTATAAACTTAGGCGCCAAGAAGTAAAATTTAAGTATGTATTGAACTTAATATAAAATATTTAATACTTATTGAATGCCCTAAATATTAATTTAATACTTAACATAATCCTTACCAAGTAAGCATACGTATACAGTTTATAAAAGTTCAGGTGTGAATACTGTGGTAAAAAACATGACCTGGAAGTTATATCCTGGAAGGATTAGAATATTTCAGCTGTGTTTATACTCCTTTTAGCTCCGAGGCTATATCAGGAGTTCGGGATCTGTGTCTGTGCAGTAGGGTAGGCCATGGAACTATTGCTTGTCAATTGTTTCTACTGTCGGTGTATTTTATGGAGTAAATTTCAACTGATATTAATTTAAATGGATATGATACGGGATGAAATGGTGAGGATGATTCGTGGTATGTAAATATCCAGTTCGGCATTTTCCTTTACGACTGGGGAAACCAAGAAAAACCCCATGTCAAATTGGCTGTCCACGGGATTTGAACTTGGCACCTCCCGAATGCGAGTCCAAGACGTTTCGATCGGTTCGTTTAAATTTAAATGGAGGCAGGACGACCTCTCAAACGTTCGAAAACGCCAAATTTGTCTCCTGTCTACAAACCTGAGAACACTATTTCTATAGCTAAGAGCTTCGCTACATATCGTGTGATAAGTTGGCTGGTTTAAATTGTTATTACGTTACCAACATTGGTATAATTAAAATTCTAAAGATAGAAAATATGTTCAAGATGGCCTTGTATTTAAAAAAAAACAAGAGACAATGAGAATGACAGACAATCTTGATTTGTTGTTTCATTGAACTTCCCTGTAAATTGAGGTAAATTGAAGGCTATCGATTATACTGTAAATTATTGTTAGAGGCGACCTCTACACTGCATTCCTGGGCTATGTTAGCCGATAGGCTATGCATTCCTCATGCTGTTCAATGCAAGGATTAAAAAAAAATCGGAAGAAGAATTTCTAGTAGTTTCTTTAGAATTCCAATCTAGGCTAGGCTGCTTGGAGTTAATACGAATGATATGCTCTAAAGAAGGATGTAAGTGTCACAAAGTCTAAAAATTGTTTTTGGTCCATCCATCAGATCTCTATTAAGTTATATTGGTCATATAAATATTTTTAGATCCCACCATCAATAACTGCGACTAACATTTTAGGGTTCAAAGCTTCGAGTTTGTTTAAGATTTTCTGAAATAACATGTTTTAATTACATAAGGGGAGAGGATGACATTTTTTGTATTTTTTTTCTATTATGTGTATAATTTTTTTGTTCATACAGAGGTCATAGCTAAAACAACTTAACCAAAACAAAAGATTCGGAAACCCAGATTTTCAAAGAAAAGGGCCCAAAACAGAGTTTTACCAAAATCAGTTTATCTAAGCCATTTTTGAAGATAAATTAAAACACTTGGTTTTTTTTTTTTTTTTTACATTTTACTAGCTCTACTTATTTACTTACTTAATGGCAATAGACAATTCCTTAGCAAACTAAAAGAATATTATCTATTTTATGGAAGCCAGAAGTTCATTGCCCCGCTTACCTGAGCCCATCATTCAACCCTATTCTGTGCCAACTCCATCCAATCATCCCTCGCAAATCCTACTTCCCTTAAATCTATTCTAACATTGGCCTCCCGCCTACATCTACGTCTTCCAAGTGGTCTCTTCCCTTCGGGCCTTTGCAATGTTTTCTACACATATTACAAAACATTTTAAAGAAAACAAAAGAAAATCAAAATTTGTTAATTTTCCACCAAAGAATACCGTCCTATCCCCTTCGAATTTGGAATTTAAAATGTAATAATAGGGCTATTAACTTATTAATTTTCTGAATTTTTATTGTGCCCACGAACCTCCGGGTTCATGTCTCCGCCCTTGGAACGGAACCAATGCAGAGAAGTGTTTTTCTAGTCTTTGCAGTCACTAATTTTAAATGGCTTTTGACCCCTGAGGGACACTTTAGTTCTCAATTGACACCGTTTAGCGGTGACATTGCTATTGTCGCCACAGTTCCGTTTGGACACAATGGTACTATCTCCTTGCAGATAATGAGTAGGTACATCTTGGATAATAAATATTATTGTTGTTTGCACTGCTTGAGGGGATTGCACTTGTCACTGTGAGAAAGTAGGACAGCACTTGTTATAAAGTGATATGCACACGTTCACTTCCACGTACGGCTGTCAGAGGAAAACAGATGCAAGTCCTGCTCTCCGTCTTCCTTTTCTTTGCATCCTTGTGTGCAAATAAGCCTATAAATTAAAATATGTCTTTCCCTAACCTAATAACTTTCCATAATACTTGCCTCTTGGTTTATGTTTAATACACACTTTCTGACTAGGGCTAGGATCGCTGTGTTAAATGATTAATTGCTTTGATCAAAGAAGCTACAGGTATGAAGATGTGTCACTGTTCGTCCTTGTGAATTTAGATGAAAAACAATTGCACGCAGGTATTCAAAAGGAAAATGATAAAAATAAAACGATAAAATTATGACGAAAGATGCTTTCGATTGGTTGAAATCCCACATATTCTAATACTGGATTTGTCAGCTGTATACAATGAACGCAGGTTAATGTAATCGCGGATAATGTTATCAGGCGGGTAATGTTATCACTTTTATGAAGTCCCGTACGGATTAATACTGATACAATGAAAAATTGCCGTTTATTATGATCAAAGATTCTGTTTATGTTATCACATTTTCCTTTTTGCGGCTTTATTACCGCACGTCATTCAAAATTTAGTTTTTAAGGGTTTCGTTTCTAACCCAACTGGATTGTGTGGAGGTAGCAATACTGTTTCCAGCTCACAGGATGACCAGTTCGAGGGGGTGGCATCCTTAATTTATTTATTACCTAACTTCTTTTAAGCAATAAAACATGTTTCACCCCACAGTTAAGTTGTAGCTTTTACTTTATGAAGATAACAGTGTTGACATGCTGTGATGGCTAGTGTAAAATGAAAATACTTGAACGGACAGGCGTTAGATGTTTTGCTACGCGGTGTTCACCACAGATCAGTGTAGACTTCCAAAAACACTCGTAACTGAGTAAGTATGGAGTATTGGTTAATGGAATCCTAAAGGAAAGTAAAAACAATTAAAAACTTTGTTACTGATTGAAAAAATAGTTGCTTGCAGTCTATTACTGTATTAGCCTATGAGTGGTTCAGTGATTCACAGTTACGTATTATTTTATGAATAAATATGTTTAATTCTATTTTGTAGTGTGAAGTGAAGTGATCCCTATACAGGTCATGGAGGCCCAGAGGGTTCCAGGAGGTTGAGGCTTCCAGATTTTGGACATTCGGCACATTCGGTGGTAAGGTTGTCAGCCTTACGCACCGGCCGCCTTTGCCCCAGGATTGCTCCTGGTACTCATTTCTGTTAGAGGCTGAGTCGACCCCAGGGCCATAGTGCCACCAGAAGGATTAGGCCAATTGAAAAACTTCAACAACCTTCCGGTTTGTAGCGCAGCGCCTCAACCACTACGCTACGGCGTACCCCATTTTGTAGTGTATTACCTTATTATATATGAATAAATAACCTTCATTTAATTCCTTCGGCTACTGTTATCAATCGGTTAATATTATCAGTTTGACTGTGTTCCGATGTGATCACAATAAGCGGCGTGCACTGAACTCTTAAAACAAATTAAAGATATTTTCCTACTGACAATTTACATCTAATAACACGGAGCAGTAAAGCTCATAATGGCCCTTTCCTAAAATAAACAAAGCACAGGAACACTTTAACTTAGAGTAATGTGAGTTTACTGTAGTGTTAAATCCATTCGTCTTGTACTTCATTATCAAAAGTGACATCGCAACCCGTGAAATTGATCAATGGAGCAGCGAGCATGTCTGAAGAAGATCCTCTCTTGTCTTGTTCAAATCCTTCAACCGTTTCCTTTACGAGCAACTAGAGGTTTAAAGTTTCATCGTCAGCTGGTCCCATCACATTTCAAGGCCCCCCCCTTCCCGTCTTTTAATGTGAGAACTCGACAAATGTCGCGAAGACGAAATGCATTAATCTACTCCCATAGTTACAATGAAGATTCTCTCCAAGCTATGCATGAATGTCTGGTCTCCATGTATAGATCTACCCATTATGTGTTTGTGACTTCAGAATTTAGTAAACAGTTGGTCAAGGATGAAATATATATTATGTATATTTCAAGTTTTTATAAGTTTTCGGAGATAAATTTATAGGTAAGACATTAATTTTTTGACTCCACCGTTCGGCATTTCTTCTGTAAGTTTGTTTGTTACTCACAGTTACGATCAAAGCGTTGATTTTCTTCTAGTTAGGCAATAATGTTCCAGGAAGTCATTAAAAACTATGTATGTGAAAGGATTTTTTTTTTCCGCTTCAAGATAGTAGTCATTTTAATGGTCCCGTTTCATGTGGTATTCAACATTTTTCCAGCCAGACGGTTCGTGCCATCTCAACCTGACAAAATTCTAATTATATTAGGATTAATAATTTAAAACATCATAGTTATTGAAAATAAAACAAAAATAAAAATAAATGATTAACATTTATATCCCCATACATATATTCTTCACTGTAATAAGGCCTAAAAAGACCGAACTCAGTTGCTTAGCGGAATTTCGCCAGACAAGTGCTGCGAAGCGACTTCTTGATGGCACTGCATGCGGTAAATTAGTATAATATGTTGCTTCTGATAAGTGCCAGAATGGTATTTTATGTGATTGTGTGGGGACGGGAAAATATCTGTCAGTCTGTCTGTCTATCCGTGTGTGTCTATCCGTGTGCCTGTAGCTCGATAACCCAAATACACTTTATCGGATTTTCATGAAACTTGGTATACGCATTTATAACGTCCATGGGAAGAAGCTTACTGATATTGGACCAAATCGGTTCACCGGTACCGGAGTAATGCCCAATTTAGTGCCCATTTTATGTTGATATATTACGTGCAAAGAATTTATCAATTGTAAATCAGTGTCATGACAACATATCTGTGGCTTGGTTCTAAAAGGGTTAATGCCATTTTCTTGCAAAAATTGAGATCTATGCATTATTGAGCTCGGCTAGTCTTTATCTTTCGTATAGGCCTACTAAAAGTGCCTATGTCTGTTACTATTGATAGACATACAGAAACCTTAGATGCCGATGTCGGAAGTTCTCAGCAAAAAATATTACTTCTACAAAGGCTTCAAAGTCAGTTATCTCAAAAGCAAGTTTTTTGGCATTGGCCCTTTTAGAACCAAGCCACAGTTATTGTTTTACAGTGTTCATATACGGCTTAGGAAGTTTGCAATACAGATAGCTTTGACAAATAACACTACCCACATATTTCTTCACATATGCTTATCAAACTAGACCTTTGTTCTTCCATAAGCCCTGCTTAATTAATCGATCTGGAGCATATCTTAATTGCAATTATCACTGATTAAACAAAAGCATTCCGGCACTTCGTTACATCACCTTACCTGATTTTATTATGTATTGTTTTGCAATCTGTTCCTTCACTTATTCCCTTCAATGATCTTAAAAGGCTGAAAGTCTGTCCGCTGAATGAATGATTGCCCTCTCTACAGAGACATCTGGTGAGCATAATGGATATTTATCACGGTTTTAATTGACCTGACCTAACATCCAATTGATAATCTGGATAATGCAGTTCTTAAGCCCAGAGCTAGTGTAATGCAAAGTCGTTAAGTCGAGCTGCAATTAAGTGCAGGGAAAACTTTTATTGTGGCTGCATTACTACCTGTAATTAGCTTTCTTGGTAATAAAAACCCAACGGAAGTACATTCAATCCATTCATTAATTGCCGCTAGTCTTAAATTATATGACATTGCGTGTAATCTAGTTCCTTCGGCTGTTCAAATTTCTAATTTTCACATTTTTTTCTTTTAGAATTGTTAAAATTTCACAAAGTGCTCTTACTGAATGACAGATTTGCAGTCTTATACAGCGTGAAAGGGTAAAACTGCGCAGATTCAAAGGGGCAGTAGTTCACATCACATTAAATATAAAATCTATTTTGAGTTTTGTGATTAGGCCTATGTTTATGGATTGTTGTGACTATTCCACTCATACGCCGCGTGTTTGATATTGACCAATACCGTTTAGCAATTCCTCGGATATAGACCAATCACGGAGGTTTATCTTAACAATATTATTGTAGGAATCGCGAGGATGCCGTTTTATCGGGTAAAACGTCTGCTCGTTACTGGACACGTAGGCATCAGTGTGCAGTGATTAATACGTCTAGTGATCTACAAAAACCAGATTCTTAATTATTCATCAACAAGTCTATCATAATTTAGTGTTTCCGTTAATGTGCAAAACTTATAGACTAATCACATGAGTGGCCGCCACTGCATTATTTTTTGAGTTCATAAATCCAATTTTAACAACGAAGTTCCTTTGTTTTGCATTTTTTCAAATGTTAAAAGTCAGTGGGTGGCCATGTCCTGAAAGATTTTATACTGTAACAGGAAAAATCGAATCTATAGAGGAAAAATCCCTAATGAAAGTTGCTTGTCTATGTCCCCTCTATACATAGGTAAAATATTTCGGTGTTTTCATTAACATTCTGTATGTGTATTGCTTTGGTGAATCCATGAAATTTGAAAACTCTATCTCATATCCTCCAATGATACACTTACACTCTTACTAATTCAAAACGTGGCAGGAAAGCTTTCAAGAAATAGGGTAAAGTAAGGTAATTTGGTGATAAATTTACTTAAAAAGAATTTGTTTAAGGGAAAATACAGAATTATTTTTTCAGGCTGTACTCATGATTTGAAATCATTCTTCCAGGCAATGTTTATCGCCGTTTTGTTTTTTTTTTAATTTAAATACTTCTATAACTCATAATATATAAATAAATTAGCTGTGGAAGGGTTAGAGGTCCCTGATGTGGAAGGATTATGGTTTAGAACGAGGCTACTATACGCCTGTTGGAAGTTTTAAAATTTAAATAAGTTGAAAAATAAAAAGAACGCTGAAAATTAACTGGGACACTATAAGGTATGTACTAAAAGGCGAAAAGGTTATTAAGCCGAATCACAATTTAAAAAATAATATTGATTATAAAGAACAGATGGGACATGGTAACAATGACATCTGACGAACATTTGCTGTTCTTCAACGAAATGAAAACACACGTGCAAAGAAGTGCCAACTGGCTGCTATATTTTCTAATGTTTACTGATATTTGTTACAGGAACAAGATATTTAGTGATATTGTAAGTTTCAATTAACAGAGAGGTATGCGAATGAATGAGGTAACATGTGCACCGCGAGCCATGTCATAAAATATGTATCTTATCTGATGGCACGACTTACAAGAATTATCACCACATTACCTATATCACCAAATTACCTTACTTCACCCTACTCAACTCTTTCAAAGACTTTTCGGAAATCTGTTATTAATCTTCAGCCAACTTCTAGAAGAGCACATAAATCCATAAACACCCTATGAAGCTGTAGGCTACCTACAGCCCAACGAATCCATTTCTGAGAAGTTGACAACGAAATTTGTTTGAAACTGTCAGAAGTTCCTTCCCAAAGCGAACTATAAAAACTGAATCACGTCGAAAATTTGTAAATATAGAAAATTTATGGAGGAAAAGATTTCTCACTTGTGAGGAAACAATTTGAAATAAATCTCTCTGAAGTTCGCGGAAGGTGCCCTAGGGGACGTACGCAATCCAATTGGAGCAGATGTTATAGATTGACCGTGTGGGGCACCGCACGCTGGTTTATTGTTCTCGCATAAATCTGTCCGGCACGTGGGGTGTTCTTCAGGGCTCCAAACCCACATCACACGCTCACAAAACCATGATACTCTGCAACATCCTACCCAACACTTTTTACATAGAACCAAAGTGTACTCTGCGATATTTCTGTATTACAAATTTTATGTCATCGGCATGTGAATAAATTGCTGAATAAGGAGAGTTTCTATCAAATAAAAGCATAAATAAATTAAAGGCAAAATTATTCCCCACTGACTAATGCCTGTATGCTGAAATCCTCATACAAATAGGAAAATATCTTTTCAGATTCAAAACAATATGGGAGAGGTCCATCAGGAATGCCTAAACATGATCACTTGCTACTAGGTATTAGTGAAATTTTGTTCTGTTTTTTGTTTGTTTTGTTGTGTTTCTTTTCTTTGTTTGTTTTATGCTTGATTTTGTTTTTGTTTTTGTTTGAGACGTACAAACATCCCTGTCAATAGCCTAAGCAACCACAGGGATGCGAGTATTATCGCCGCACTCAATTCGTTGACAGTTATCATCAAAGAAGTCGCCGCCGCTTGGAGTAGTTGCCATACTGCACAGTGTTAGTAAACAGAGCGGGAAGATGTAGATGCAGCAAAACACTTACGTGGCAATGACATTGAGCAATGAGAGAATTGGCAACACGAATTCAGTCAGCGGTTTCTTTTGAGAAAACCTTTTACAGTAACAACAAGCATTGTAATATGAGAACAAAGCGAGCCGCCCGTCAACGTTTTGAGTGCGGCGATAATAGCAATGCTTGTACATTTATGCTTGACAATGAATATACAGAGTGTTAATAAATAACACCGAAATATTTAACCTACGTAAAGAGGGGACATAGACAAGGAACTATTATCAGGAGATTTTTGATCTATTACGTAAAATGTGTATACTACAGGGCATTAAAGCCATTACAAGTTGGTGCTCATAAGTCAATAATGAAGCTAAATAGGGTTTAAATTTTCATTAAATTGACTTCATGTCTTCTTAGTGATCGATAAATACTGATTCTTAATCATTCATCAGCAGCTATATCATAATTTATTGTTTCCATAATCTGCAAATTTTACAGACTAATCACATGACTGGTCGCCACTGCATTAGTATTTTTTTATTCATAACTCCAGTATTAACAACGAAGTTCCTTTGTTTTGGATTTTTTTCAAATGTTAGAAGTCAGTGGCGGCCATGCCCTGGGAGATTTTACGTTGTACAGGAAAAATTTCCTTAAAAAAGTTGCTTGTCTATGTCCCTCTATACACAGGTAAAATATTTCGGTGTTATTCATTAACATCCTGTATTACTATTACTATATTTAAGTTCGAACCCTCGTGTATAATGGATTGACATATTGACACTGATATCCGTCCATTTAACAGGTCTGATTGTATTTTAAATTATAATGCAGAAGAGTGTAGATGGAGCTGCTGTGCGTGTGTTTTGATCAGTGCAATGAATTTTAATGAGAGCAGTGTTTGTTGTCCGTACAGTATTAACATGATATTGCTCTCCTTTCAAGCAGTGGAATTTTCCTCCCACAAAGGACAAGAACAATGCTCCGCACTTTGATCCAACCGATATCTCGTTCAAAGCCTTTGACTCCCGTGTAGTGTTTGCTTGAGATTCGGGTTCAGTCTCATTTGCGAGGAACAAAGCAGACGTGTGAAGCTTTGCTCCATATTGCATGAGGATCACAGCTGCTGTCCAACCCTCACTTTCCCTTCTTTCCAATTATGCAAAACCATTCCCCGTACCCCCGTGGTTTTTATGTTGCCTCGCCAGGAAGTTGTATACGTTTATCTCATAAGGGTGGTTTACAACAAAGTTACTTTTAAAAAAATTGTCAGACCCTATATACAATTCACAGTATTGTTATAAATTAGTACCTTACCCTATTATGTCTACTTATATTATATGTAATTAATTATTGTGACAAGGCATTTAATGACCATAAAAGAGTGGAAAAATGCATATAACCTAAAAATAGTGAAAAATTACACAAAATAAAAAAGAAAGACCAATAAATTTACCATTATTACTTGAATTTAGTTTTTTAAGTAATAAATTTCTATAAGCAATTTAATGATTGACTGCGTTAATTATCATAAAATTGTGGAAAAATGCATTTATGACCTAAAAATAGTCAAAAAATTACACGAAATTTAAAAAAATTACCAATAAATTTACCATTATTACTTGAATTTAGTTTTTTAAGTAATAAATTTCTAAAAGCAATTTAATTATTATAAAATAGTGGAAAAATGCATTTATGACCTAAAAATAGTGAAAAAATTACACGAAATTTTAAAAAAATACCAATAAATTTACCAGTATTACTTATATTTAGTTTTTAAAGTAATGAATTACTAAAAGCAATTTAATGAATGACTGGGTTATTTATCAATTGGCAATATAAAACTCTCTTATTTTGTTATTAAAGAAGTAAGTAACTTTATACTACTTACACACCCTTAGCGAAAAAAATCTTTATGGATTGGCATGCCGATCAAATTGCCCCTAGAAATATGTGCCATTTAAAAATAAAGAAAACATGATTCTTTATTGCTACAAGACAAACTGCTATGGTGTTTACAACAAACCTGAATTAAAATTAACCATGAACACTTGGCGGAAATTCTCAAATAAAAACTATTGTCTGAAAGTTACGATTAGTACATGGAAAAGCTCCTCTCTACCTCCATTGAAACATGACCTAAAATGCCAGAAATGACATCAAAATTGCCAATAAATTACCTACCTCCTAAAAATGTCGAAAAATGCAAAAACAAATTTCCCTTATTTCATCAATTATTTCATGATACACATTATATATATTCGAGCGATCTTTTAACCTTCGTATAGAAAAGATGCAAAATCATCAAATGCCATTCCCTATTAGTTATACACTAAACTTTTTGATTTTTTTTTCGCGGACCGCGACTGAAAGGAGGAGAAAATATATAGGCGTTACTCGATTATTTTTCCTTCTATTGCATGCCTCCGTGGTGAATTTTAACAGAATTGCTAGACTTAGCTATGGGCCTAATCATTGTGTTAACTGTTTTCTGTGCAGTCCGGCATGAGTTTGTACATTGTGTGAGACAATCATTTAACTTGGTATTTATTTCCTGAATCTTTCAGCTTGTTTCCACGACGAAATTAGGTTTCGTAACTCAGATTCGCAACTGTTTTTATTTGAATGCGCATGCTCGAGATATACTGACGACAGTGAGTTACGACACTACGCAGTTTCGGCTTATTCCAACTTTTCGCGAAACAATAGTTGTAATTTTGAAGTAATATGCTTATTTAGCTTTGTAGATTGAAGTAGGGAAGTGAGGAATATTGTGAAATGCCTGGGATATGGGGTTTCAGTCACTTGAACTTCAGAAATAAGGTGAAACGTGCGGTTGCACTGGGATTAGTTTTGAAGAAAATGGGTGTAATGTTTCGCGAAATCACTTTCATGAAAGTGGTTACGAAACTTAGTGTCATCATGTAAACTTGCCTTTAGCTACACAGTTGCAATTTACAATGTAAAAAACATTGAACGAACATTAACAAAATAGATAAATTTGCAATAATTTTACATTTAATATTGAAGGCCTATGTTTTGTGCAAATGATATAAAAGACTGTTGTGGTGCGTTCTCTCCTCCCACACAGCGGGTCCAGATTCGATTTCTGGTCGGGACCAGTTGTGGGTTTTCCGGGGCTTTTCCTCATCTGTAAGACAAATATCGGATAATTTTAGTCTCTTGTGGTCCCCGAATATCATGTGGCCGTCATTATCATATTTATCCCTTCCTTATTCGGCATGGGCGTGAGTCTCTTTTGTGTGTTCTTGTTTACTCGGAGGTGGTCCCGGCATTGGGTTGGTTACTCATCCGGGGAGGCTCTCCATGTCCTTGTGTGGTCAGAAAACTATTTCTGTGATCCAAAGATAATCCCTCTCCCAACAGGTCACAATCCTCTAGTCTTATAAACGTCCCTACAACGGGATAGATTAAACTAAGAGAAAGTAGAAGTAAAAGAAGAAGAAGAAGAATATAAAAATATTTTTTAATTATCAGTAGGCTGGGCTCAATCGGAAACCGCCACTGAGCTGTCCCTTGCGGTTCGAACAGGGACATTGGATGGAGAGAAGGATTTATCTTTTCGATCGCTGTCAGTTCTGTCATTCTCCAGGGACGGGAGGGTCCAAGCTGAATGAACTTCTCGTCACTGCTAGAGAGGCAATTCCCTCTTCCATTTCACTTCAATGCTCCATAACATTTTTACCTTCATGTCTTTTTTCAAGATAAAATCGCTGCAGAGAGTATAGCCTAGATTGTACGGGATTTTATTTGCTCAATGAAATGTAAAGCTGGACTTGAACGTTTCTTATATAGCTACAGTGAATCCCACGCAAGAGTTGGCCAATGAAGCGGGATCAGGTATTTACATTTACAGTTCAAATTAAAATGAAAATAACCTCATCACAAGAGATGTTAGAAATGTTCTCCTCTTGCATACGCACAACACTGGCGCCTTTTTAAAAAAAAAAAATCTTTCACGCGCGTAAGTTCAGCTTCCGAGATAGAGTTAATTTCTCTTCTAATGTTCTAATATGTGGGGAATTGACCTATGCAATTTATTTTTCAAGTTCCCCGTAAATAATAGTCACATAGGCTATTGTTAGAAGAACTTAAAGACAGTATCACAAGAGAAATTAACTCTATTTTGGAAGCTAAACTTACGCAAGTGAAAAAAATTCTCTAAAAAGGTGCCAGTGTTGTGCGTATTCAAGAGGAGAACATTTCTAACATCTCTTGTGGTGAGGTACGTGGTTATTTTCATTGTAATTTTAACTGTAAATGTGAGAAGCCGAAACATTACACCGATCGCGGCTTTATTAGCGTAGATATTTCACCCGATCGCCCGGGAGTTGCAGCTGTGTCCGCAGCGACGCAGAAACCCGCGTCATTGGCCAACTCTTGCGTGGGACTCACTGTACTATTCCCATTTGCAGGTCCTCGTTCTAGGTCTGAAAAATTTCCTTTCATTACTCCTAATCATTGAGTTTATTGTTTTCTGTGCAGTCCGCTCCGAAACATACTACTGTAGTAATGAGGCTGATGTATGGCTGCAATAACTGCTAGGATAGGGTTTACAGTTTATTACGATTAACACACACTATACCCAGTATAAAAGTTACAACAAGATTAGATTTATCATTAATATAAAATGCTACCATTCTTTGTAAATAAAACATATATTTCGCTAAATACAGCGTGTTTCACGTACGAGTTGGCCAATGAAGCGGGGTTTTGCCTCGTGGCGGTCACAGCTCTAACTCCTGAGCGATCGGGTGAAATATCTATGCAAATAAAGCCGCTAACGGTGAAATGATTCAGGTTCTCACAGTTACAGTTAAAATTACAATGAAAATAACCACGTACCTAATTATAAAAGATGTTGGAAATGTCCTACACTTGCATCCACACAATACTGGCACCATTTTAGGAAATTTTCTTTCTCGCTCGTAAGTTTAGCTTCTGAAATAGAGTTAATTTTTCTTGTGATACTAGCTCCATAAGGGCGTAAGGCAAAAATCTTTGATTTTGAGTTTTTAACAGATATCTCTTAAATACTCAGTGAACTATTTGTACTTGTGCCTTAAACCTCTGTTCAGTTATAAGAAAAGACCTGTGAGACTGCACATTCATTCTACTTCATAACAGTTCCATACAGGCGTAAGGCACACTTCCTATCTGTTATTGAGGTGTGTTTACCAACTGTTTTTATTTTCCACAGAGCTACCATCCAAGCAAATGTTTATAAAAACTGAACTTGCATTTCTGAAGTGTAACGTCATTCAAAATAGATTGTTTTGCTTATCATCCATTGTATTAATGGCTGGACTGGTATTCATTGGCAAACATGCAATTGTCACTGTCTAATACAGGTTTTTACTAAAATAAAGTAAAAACAAATAACATGATACAAAGTAAAAAGATTTTGCTTCTGTAGTTTTTGTTTAACATGTTTAGGTACCTCTAGTTATAAAATATCCCAATCCATTCTACCTTGTAAATTTGCAGAACACTATTTTTGCCTGTCCTTCAAAAATATATGTTATAAAATTAACCTTTAAACCACCTACTTGTGAGTAGAGGGGTACGCCGTAGAGTAGTGGTTGAGGCGCTGCGCTACAAACTGGAAGGTCGCGGGTTTGATTCCCGATGAGGTCGTTGAGATTTTTCAATTGGCCTAATCCTTCTGGTGGCACTATGGCCCTGGGGTCGACTCAGCCTCTAACAGAAATGAGTACCAGGAGAAATCCTGGGGGTAAAGGGGGCCGGTGCGTAAGGCTGACAACCTTACCACCTTCATGTGCCGAATGTCCACAAATCTGGGAGCCTCAGCCTCCTGGAACCCTCTGGGCCTCCATGGCCTGTATAGGGATCACTTTTTTTTTTTTTACTTGTGAGTAGTAAAATTGTTTAAAAACATCATGATTTCTCGAAACTGTGTCCTTGTTCCTTACGCCTTTATGGAACTAGGACCTTCAATTAATTTATTTGAAAGTGAAATCGCAACCTAAAAGGTAGCTAGCTTTATATGCTTGTTGATCTTATGTGAGGATCAAGGAAGACATTACTCGGTTTATGGCCTCATAAAACAATTTCGCATAGTGAGTAAGCATAGTTAACGGACACCCATGGCCGGGCAGATGAAATCACAGCAATTGCTGCACTGATATCTGGAATAAACTAGTCTAAACCCAGCAAATAACACACTGGCTCCTTTCTGAATACTAATGAAGTAGCATGAGGCATGGGAGAAAGAACTGGCAAATTTGCAACGGAAGATGTGCAAATGAACGAAGTTACGCCTGAATAAACCCCAACTTTCCCTCTAATCAAGTCGAAGCGTGGCAGCCGAGACTTTTTTTTTCTGCCCATTACCTCATAGCAGTGTTGAAATTATGCAAATTGCAAATTAAATTACGTTGTAGACTGATAATGATTGTTTTTTAGACTGGAGGTTGAGTGTCTACTTATCCGAGGGGCTTCCGCCATGTCGTTGATACGCCCGAACGCCTTCGACTCAGGAAGGGTCTTGGAGTAAAACCCGGGAGGGCTATGACTGTTTGCTTATCTGCCGAGACTGCGGTCTGTAAAGCCAATTGAGCGTGTTATTTCACAAAACTGTGGGCGGAAATACAACCATATCCAGATGTTGTTCATAAGAGCGTAGGGGCATTGTGGTGATTTTTACATGCAAGATCTGTTCTCAGTAATTTGCTGTTATACCCTTGCTGCTGATGTAGATTGTAATGCTGAAATTGTCAGTATGAAAGCTAGTGTTTATGGATCGTTAATCTTTTCACTGCTACTGACTTATAAATTCGTTACCTCAAAAACTACTTTTTTCCGAATTTGAGGTTGAAAAGGTGTAGATAAAAGCAAACGCATAAGGTTAATAGAGTAAAGCTTTATGCAAAATATAAGGATTTTTGTCCTCGTTTTACCATTGTCACCCATGAAAATCAGCTATTTCACTGGAATTTTTCTCATCAGTTTCAAACTTAAAGCTCAGTGATGTTTCACTTGATATTTGCTTATCTATATCTATAGTAATAAAAAGAAGTGTCTGTCTGTCTGTGCGCGATGCCCAGCGAAATCTACTGCAGAGATCTGAAATTTTAAACATAGGTGGACTGAAGGGTGGCCGAATGCACATCGAAGCCGGATTTTTAGTTGTAGCTTTCACTCGCGAGTTATGACTAAGAAACTGGCAGAAAACATTAATTTGTTTGCGCTATCGAAGTATCAGTTTTCGCTATTACATTTCAATTGTCAAATGAATTGCAGATGGCTTTGCTTTTTCTTTTCGGTCACAACTTGGAAATAAGAGCATCGCAATTTTTTTAACATATCGCATGGAATTATCGCTTCGTTTCTGTAAGCTCATCCTGGTCGATTTATTTGTTTATAATATCAAGGCACGCAGACATCTGAAATTTTCAACCTAGACGGAAGAGGGATAGTGAAAATAAGCCTAAATGGGGAAATATTGAATGATTTGGACGAAACTCACTATGCAGGGGCCAGGAGACTCGAATCCAAGGTTCTTAAAATACTAAAGGTTAGTCCACTTGCCACCCTGAGCGGTCATTGGCTGCGGGATGTGACGTGGCTAGGATGTCAGGCAGCCCCTTTCTCATAAGAAATGAATGGAGAACAGATGGTTTTTAACCTTTATTATTTAATTACAGGCAGCAACTATCAAGTGTTCTAACATGCCAACCCACAGTATAAGAACTGATCTATTAGGCTGTGTGGTAGAAATTGTAAAAATCGATCGGGTTTGGTTTAAAAATCGTAGTTATTGAAGCTGTTTTTACAGGCTAAGATCACATCTGCATGTGATGTTAAGATAATATGAATGTATTGGAGTTTCATGAGACTATAACACAGGACTATTTCTAATGTTCTTATTCGAAATAGGCAGGAAATAAGAACCACATTTTTAAATTAATTTTAATACTTCATATTAAAATACGTCCACCGCTGTGGCTCAGGAGATGCGTTCAATCCTCTCACGCAGCGGGCCCGGGTTCGATTCCTGGTCGGGACAAGTTACCTAGGCGAGGTTTTTTCCGGGGTTTTCCTTCACCTTTGAGACAAATGTCAGGTAACTTTAGGCCCTTGTGGTCCCCGGATATCGTCTGGCCGTCATTATCATCTTCATCCTCATCCTCGCCTTGTTCTGCGTGAGTGTGTGTGTGAATGGTGTGTACCGTCCTATGTGTTCGTGTTGTCTCGGAGGTGGCCCCGCGTTGGGCTGATCACTCATCGGGGAGGCCATCCATGTCCTTGTCTGGTCAAGAAAGTATGTATGTGATTCAAAGATAATCCCTCTCCCGACAGGTCGCGGCCCTGTAAGGCCCGGGCGGCTTGGGTCGCTTAAATCCTAAAAGGGAGAAGTAAAACTACGACAGAGGGAAGAGAGGGAGGGAGGGATTAAAATACGGTAGGCATAAGTTATAACTATTTATAAACTACTTGCAGGAAAAAAATCTATACAGTACTAATTACAATTAGGCCTATATTAGTTACTAAATTGCCATAAGGTAATGTATCTAGTATGTACTCTTTCACTGAACAAGGGAAGTATTTTTATACCACACACCAACTGGTTTAATTTGAAGGTATTTAATGACAGCCATGTAATCTTCGCCGGTGAGCCGGAATTTTCTCCCTCAGTAGAGGGAGCCTGTAAATCTATAGAGACAAAGGTCTGTTTCATTTATGCCATCGACCTGGAACGGGATAGAACCCACGACCATGGGCACATAATTCTCCTCCTAGGCTTACTATGTAGCAATCATTATGATTGTTATATCACTAGGTATCACAGTAATTTATATTGATATATAGGTTATAATAAAACATTTGTTGATGTATGACAAGATTTAACGTGACTTTATTCATAGACTACTAAAGACTTGTCATGTCTAAAAATATTTACCCATCCAAACTACACAACTGAAATTTTTAGCAAGATATTACATGACAACCATTATAAAGTTTGCATTAAATTATATTAATTACATTTAAATACATATTACTGATAACATGCACACTACTTCCAATAATATATTATATAAATAAATACAGTAAGTTATTAATTACATTAGTTGTGACATTATCTAGAATAAAGGCTTTTAATCACTAAAACAAATACATTACTAAGTAGCAACACATTACTTCCTGTAAATCATGGAATCTATATTGAAGCCTTCAATATTAATTAGGCCTATATTATTTGTTGAATTGTGAATGGAGGTCAGTAGAATATATAAATTTCTACTTTCTGCAGTAGACCTATTAGAATTAGTCTATAAAACATTTACAGTATTATGATATTAATAACGGTAAAGCTGTAGTTAGTGAAGGATTAAGAAAAAAAATAACATTTCCTCCCTACTTCGAATAACAACGATAGAATAGTCTTGTCTCTTTAAAGTATAATACATTAAGTTAGCTGGACATCATCTGCAGACTCAATCTAAACCTCTAAAAACAGCTTCAAAAGATACAATTTTTAAACCAAACCATAAAGACTTTTACTATTTCTCCCACATGGCCTAATAGAACAGTTATTATACTTCAGGTTGACATCTTACAACACGAGATACTTGCTGCCTATAATTAAATATTAATTTTTTTTAATCAGCTGTTTTCCAATCACTCTTACGGGTGAGGGTTGATCTGTCAACCTAATGACGTCACAAGCCAAAACCGCGCGGTTGGAGAGAGTTTGAATACATGGCCAAGTGGCACCCCCGTGACTCGAATCTGAGGTAGTTTTTTTTTTCCTGGCGGCGCTTTCTAATCGTGGAATGCACTCCAAAGCCGGATTTTTAGCTGTTTCATTAAATTAGTTTAGTTAAATCGTTTAGTTTATGAATGGTTCACTTGTAAGTGTTGATAATGATAATGTTTTAATTATTTTTCTCTTAATTTCTAATCTTCGAATTATCTATCGTGGGCGTAGTCGCGGACACCTGCTTTTAAAATATAAATTCAGCTCTGGAAGGATGACATGGTTTCTTACTGGATCGTGTACGATTGTATACGTGGTTTAGTTTGTTGATCCATTTCTTTTAAAGGAATTTTTTTACATTTTTCAGTCTTCATGGTGAGATACTATTGTGTATAATTGCGTGAAATTTTCAGGGCATCGTGTGAGATGTGAGCAATTCTACCAGAGTTTTTTTTTTTCAAATTTACGTTACTTTAGAAAATGAGTTTTAAGTACCGGTATCTATATATTGGGATTTTCAATTAAAAATTAAAAATGGCAGTTTTAAAGATCTTTAAAAATAACATAATTCCTGCATCTAAATTTCATCTGAAAGATTTTTCGTGGAGTTTATAATGTATCATATTATTGAAGCCCAAGTAACAATTCTCTATGGAGGGAGTTATTTTATTTTATGTCCACGCAGACTTTTTATTTTCTTAATGTGAGTAAAGGAAAGGTTTTTGTGAAACTGAAATTAATGTATTAATCCCTATCTTTATGTTATTTGAAAATTGTCATGCATTAATATATCCTAGGCACAAAAAGCACTAAAAGTAATAGAATTTTCATATGTGCCCTTCTTTAATATCGGTACCGTAGCCTATATTTTTTTGTTTTAAAGTGCAACGTTTGGGGGAGGGGATGCAGTTTACAAGGGGGGGAGGGGGAGTTCCCTGACTGGTAAAACTGTTTCCAATGCAGATGGCAGCAATATTTTAGTATCTATAAGAGTCTCTCATAACTTCAAATACATGTTCAAGCATTGTTTGTATAAAAAAATTACAGTGTTCAGCATGGACTTTCATTTATGTAACGAGGAAATGTTATTTAATTCTGTAGGACGATGTTGCAGGAGAAATTAACTAAATGGTTTCTTCGTATACTCAACACTTCTAGCTTAAGTTATACTTCATTGAGTACTGTAGCACCAACCGGAAGGTCATAGTTCAATTCCCGAATGTTTCACTTGACCTAATAATTCCATTCGCATTTTGACCTTGATCGTAAACAGGAAATAGCAGCAGCATAAAGAATTTCAGCAAGCTTGTATACTTATAGATACACAACCGAGTTGGTCCAATATCAATAGGCTTCTTCCCAGGGGTATTATAAATGTGTATACCAAATTTAATGAAAATCCGATAAAGCGTATTGTGGGTGGCACTTCTTAAAGACTCTTTTTCCAAGAATTGCCTCTACCTGCTGCTACCCTAATCCTCTTCGACCTGTCAATCAGTAAATAGAAATGTAATTAGGCGTATTCACACTTGTCTGCAGTCCAGTACAATGTCGCCAAATACGTACCACAGCATTTACTTCTCTTAAGAAGTAGTGAATGACAGCGGCAACACTGGGGGAATCCACGCGACTAGAAGAGCACTTGTTCTTTGACGGTTCGATGTCGGTGAGGATTTTCGAGTTAGGGAACAATGCTATTATATCCTTTTGTAGATAGACGATGGTTTGGGACGAGGTCTTCTTAAAATGGCACCAACGATATTTGAGTTATGGCGCGTATAGACATATGGACAGACAGATTTTTTTTTAATTTATTTATTTATTTTATTTATTTAAATATTTATACAAAACAAGACCACCCGAATGAGCAAGCGCTCGTGCTCGGGCACAGTTCAGCCATTTATTATAAATAAAATCATTCCTTAATTGTCTACTAAGTACAGAGTGAAGTAACTTTTGAACTATGAAATAAGATTTTTGATTGAGTTTTTTGTTGTTCATATGTAGGCCTACTATTTCTGGATGTGACCTAATTATAGAGTTATAGAGTCTTGGACCATAATAAATGCTATGTTTAGAGCCAGAAGAGGTGAAGTATTTTGGTTCTATTAAAGGCAATGTTTTATTTCTTCTAGTATTGTAATTATGAGGATACGATACATGTACGTTGCGGTATTTGTGAAAGTATTTTAAAAGTGTGAGCTTATAAATTTGTTCTACAGTCATAACATTAAATTCAGTAAATATCCATTCTGTTGGATATTCTATAGGCTTTTTTACACAAACTTTTATAATTCTCTTCTGGACAGACATTTTCCCGTCCCCACACAATCTCATAAAGTACCATTCTGGCACTTAATAAAATGAAAATTAAGCATGGATGTTTCTAATGATGCTTCAGATTCCCCTCGCAAGAACTATGCGTAGGAAAGAACTCAAGTTCTTGAAAACCTTTCGCTGCTCTGAATCAGGATGGAATTCACAATTAATCCTATTATACACTGTGTGTTATGAATCTGATTCACCCAGTTGCAGTGGTATGAACAATATTAATAGCGGGCGTCATGGAAAGCTAATTGCAAACATTAGGTGACACATTCCTCGCGAGTCTCCACGAACTGTCTCATATAAATCATGAGCTTGCGTCATCATCTCATTGTAATAAGTTCTAAGATCTGCTTCCTCAAACCAGTAGCAATTCAAAACAATAAAAAGTAAAATCCAGCTAAATCTTGTTTAATGCTATCGCCTATATACTCAATCTTGTATTAATTGTAGATTTAGAATTGTTTTTAGACACCTTGCATTAAAAATAGACAAATACACACCAAAAAAAACTTGCACATTATTACATTAGTGTTAAAACATTTATGAATAGAACTGGGATTTTAAGGCAAATGCCTATTTTGTTCATATGAAATAACATGAAATTTTTTAAATATGTTGACATTTAATGATATATTACTTATATTTATAGAGTTTTATTGTGCCAAAAAAGGCCTGTTTGGACCTTTGGAGCCTATTTTTACTATTTTAGTGCCTAAAATGCCTATTTTGTGCATTCAAAATAAAATTCAACTTCTGTAACTTTTACAGTCATTTAATTGACATCCCTGAATGACGGGCAGAACAGCAGAGGGTGGGTTTTTAACAGAAACTTGATTTTCCCAAACAATTGTCGCCTAAGGAATGCTGAATGACGGGGGAGGATTCGCTCGAAACAACAAGTAGCAAGTATATAGTAAGAAGGGACATACTGTGTCAATTTTTCATATAATCCAAAGCTGTTTTTGATAAATGTATTTTTAATTCCGTCTTAATTTTGCAATTATTTCTGTTAAGAATAGGTATATCACGTTTTTTACAGTTAAAAAAAATCACGTTACACTTGAAGAGCATATTGTAGTATGTTAAAGTCTATTTTCTGGCTATTTACACATTTTTAAAGCTCCTTTTAAGTGCCTATTTTCTCTTTTAAAAGCCTATTTTAGGTGCCTAAAACTAATTTTTTTAGACCCTAAAATCCCAGGTCTATTTATGATACAAGTTGTAAAAATTTTATTTTATTTTGCGAATAGATGTGTTTGCGAAACGAGCCCATTGAGGACTAGTGTTGTAATTCTACGGGAAAAATAAAATCATTTTAATAATTGTATGATACGCTATTTTTATACAGCTGTTAATATTTGTGATATAATTTTATTACGTACCGTGTACCCATATTGGGACTTCCAGCCGTCCTGCCATCTAGGAGTTATTTATTTTCTGGTACATGGCTGCTAACATAAGGGATGGAGTAGACAACGCTTTTCAGTGACTATTTTTTCGAGAAAAAATTTTTGAATTTAGGAATGCGTAATGATTTTTTTTTTAATGTTTATCGAATTGAGTCTATTTCATATTCATATGCAATTATTCTTAACTTCAAGACTATTTTACCAAGCGAGGTGGCCGAGATGGTAACGTCCTGGGCTCGCATACTGGAGGTCTGAGGTTCAAATCCCAGGGCCGGCCAAATTTACATGTTTTTTTTTTTGTGTTTCCCAGTCGTAGCCTAAAGGCCAATGTCGAATTGGATATTTATATACCATGAACCATCCTCACCATTTCATCCTGTATCATATCCATTTAATTTCATATCAGTTGAAATTTACTCCATTAAATACCCCGACAATAGAAACAATTGACAAGCAATAGTTTCGTGGCCTACCTTACTGTAAGAGACACAGATCCCAAACTCCTGATATAGCGTGGAAGTCAAAAGGAGCTGAAATTAAGTTAAAATAATAAAAAAATAATAATAATAATAAAAAGTATTTAACATGTGGCTGAAATCATAGTTGGTGACAATGAAGTAACATAAAGATTTTATAGCGGTAGTACGATAATTTGCAACTTTTACTTTCGGGTCTTGTGTTAGAAGTTATACTTTTAATTCAAGCTGTCTAAAAAATCCTTTGTTGGAAAATACTCTTTCTTTAATATTGCAAATCCATGTTCTAACTATAAACTAAGAATTTGTAATGTGCCAAAGACATAAAAAAAAGGTAACATCCATGCCAGGAGGAAAGCACTTAAAAAGTTTTTCTTAAAACATCTTTCTTTACCAGCAGGCGTCATGTTTGGGGAAACTAATGTGCTGACAACTTCCTTGTTCAAAATAATCAGGTCATGTGGATGAATTTTGGCAATTTACAGTGGACACATATATCCGTAAGTTTGCCCCCTAGTGACCTCTTGTCATCCTATACGAGGTCCCAGCACAGCTACAGGAAGCGCCCAATTAATTGTCAACATGATGCCTTAGCTTGACTCACTCCGTCTGGCACAGGCAATGCCAAAGCGTAAAGCAAAAGTCTTCCCTGACATTATGATATACACTTGTGGTAATCTATTTCGATTTTAATGTATTTAGCATTGACCAAAACTATAGATAGTCCTTATTAAAATTCTACTATAAAAATAAGCCAAAATTCCTAGCTATTCCACATGAACACAGCTCTAGACAAATTAAAACTATACATTAGTAGTATCCAAACGTTTCACTTCTGCTGGTCTGTCACATAGCTCTAGTTTCGGTCCTCGTTGGTATAATTCTAAAATCACATTACATCCAGTTTTAGCCAAATGTAGTTATGGAGTCTTTAAATCTAAAATAAAAAAAATAAAAAACTCATTTAAATTAGGTTTTCATCCTTTTTAAACTAGGTTTATCTTTTGGTGCCTATTACTATCAGCTAATTCATTTTTCTTCATTATAATTATTTTTATATCAGTTGAGTCATGCCTTTACTCTCAGCTTTTGTCTTTTCCACTATTTAGTTTTAAGGTAATTTTAGGTTTTATATTTCAGTAATTGTTCACCACTGTGGCGTAGGGGATGCGTTCACTCCTTCACGCAGAGGGCCCTGGTTCAAATCCTGGTCGAGACAAGTTACCTAGGTGGGGTTTTTTTCCGGAGATTTTCCTCACCTTTGAGATAAATGTCGGGTAACTTTAGGACCTTGTGGTCCCCGGATATCATATGGCCGTCATTATCATCTTCATTCCATCCCCGCCTTGTACAGAGTGAATGTGTGTGTGAATGGTGTGTCTCGTCCTATGTGTTCGTGTTGTCTCAGAGGTGGCCCCGGCATTGGGCTGATCACGCATCCGGGGAGGTCCTCCATGTCCTTGTCTGGTCACAAAAGTATGTATGTGATCCATAGGTAATCCCTCTCCTTGTCTTTCTCCCTCTTGCGCGCAACATGTCCAGCCCATTTCATTCTCCGTGTTTTAGTTACAATTACAAAATATGGGACGAGTACAGGTTACGAAGCTCGTCGTTATGCAGTTTTCTGCAGTCTCCATTTTTCATCTCTCTCAGGCCCAAATATTTCCTAAGCACCCTGTTTTCGAACACTCTCAGATTATGTTCTTCCTGAAGAGTAAGCGACCATGTCTCACATCCATATAATACAACCGTTTCTTTTTACATTTCTGGACAAAATACGAGAAGATAAAGAGTTTCTGAACTGCATAAAAGTAGGCATATTAATGTGGCATATAAGTTGTTTTAATTATTTATTTAACTTTGGGTAAATATATCAATTAATCATTTTAAAAACACATTTCTAAAAATCAAGATTTCCCTTGAAAAATGTTATTTCGTTCATGAAATATAAAAATACGACTAAAAGCAAATTTCGCGAATTCATAAAATGTATTATTCTCACGAATGTAAAAGACGATATTGCGACCTAGATTGTGGGTATAGGTAACATCTTCATACTTGTTATCAAATTATCACTTGCAAACAATCTTATCATTTTGACTGCATACTTCGGAAGTGATTCACAAGGAAATTAACCTTGAGACTGATTTTCGCGTGACATTACTTTACTGCCGTGTTATTGTGAGCAGTGCGGCACGCTGCCCACACGGGTTTGCTCATCACGACGGCAATGTGACAGATAATAGAGCACAGATTCCCGAGACAACACTTCGCTATTCTTCCTCAGTAAAAACTGCGACCCTATACAAGACACACGCTCTTCCGTGCTCTTGTTCCGAGTGCCCGGTGCGTGTGCGTGTAATTGTTGATAGTGCAGTGCTTACGGTGTGTGTGACGCATGGGGATAGAAGAGGTATGGAGCCCAGCACAAGTGGTATGGATTTTTTCTTCTTTTGCAAAATTATACATTTTTATATAAATTTTTATTTTTCTGACAAATTCTATATTTGTATTTCCTCTACCCGTACCTTAATGTCGGTTGTCGACCAAGAACTAAGCTAAATTAGTTTAGCTTAGCTCACATACAGTGCGGGATTTTATATGTAGTTGTGCCGACAAAACTACATACGAAATCTGGCATAACCATATATGAAATCCCTCACTGTTTGTGAGCTAAGCTAAGCTAAGTTAGCTTAGCTCTTGGTCGACAACCGGCATAAAAGTGTTGTGTTCGAACCTGAAATCTGAAGTAGAGCTTTCAGCATAAATGCACACTTTAAGCTTCCCTGAATACAAAAATGCTATTTTCAGAAACTTTAGCTAAGCTAAATTAGTTTAGCTTAGCTCACATACAGTGCGGGATTTTATATGTAGTTGTGCCGACAAAACTTCATACGAAATCTGGCATAACCATATATGAAATCCCTCACTGTTTGTGAGCTAAGCTAAGCTAAGCTAAGTTAGCTTAGCTCTTGGTCGACAACCGGCATAAAAGTGTTGTGTTCGAACCTGAAATCTGAAGTAGAGCTTTCAGCATAAATGCACACTTTAAGCTTCCCTGAATACAAAAATGCTATTTTCAGAAACTTTTTAAAAATTACTATTTCAGCTGTGTTTATAGGCTACTACTTTTAGCTGCTAGGCCATATCAGGAGTTCGGGATCTGTGTCTATACAGTAGGATAGGCCATGGAACTATTGCTTTGTCAATTGTTTCTATTGTCGGTGTATTTAATGGAGGAAATTTCAACTGATATTGATTTAAATGAAGTAAATAAGGATGCATGTGCCATTTTCAAACTTCCTAAAAAAATTATAATTTTCTTCATTCGAAATGCTTAGCACATAAGCTAGCCTATACGTCTAATCATAGGACCATATTCGTAGACCTCTCAAAAACCGTTAAATGCTGGTGCAATAAGTTTTTTTTATTCTTCTACTTGCCGTTTACCTACTATAAGCCTCCAAAGAAAGTCTGCACAGATCTAAAAGTATCGGCCGATATTTTGAAATTTTTGGAGAGAGTAAAATATTAAGAATCGAAACTTTTTGGAATGTTTTCATCGCTACAGGCTATAGGCCTAAGCTATAAAATGCCAAATGTTTAGTTTCTGGCTCATGTAAAAGGTAAAGCGATCCCTATACAGGCCACGGAGGCCCAGAGGGTTCCAGGAGGTTGAGGCTCCCAGATTTTGGACGTTCGGCACATGAAGGTGGTAAGGTTGTCAGCCTTACGCACCGGCCGCCTTTACCCCCAGGATTGCTCCTGGTACTCATTTCTGTTAGAGGCTGAGTCGACCCCAGGGCCATAGTGCCACCAGAAGGATTAGGCCAATTGAAAAATCTCAACGACCTTATCGGTTCTGGCTCATGTGGAAGTGGGCAAACAAATATGTCAGTGAGCGAGTTGGCCATGCGGCTTTATAGTAGGGCTTTATAGTGATTTGCTATTTAAAAACCATTTGACCATCAGTTGGTCGTTATTTCTGTAAAGGTCAACAGATTTAGTCAAAATTCAAAAGCGTTCGCCCTATGGATGTTATAAGTGTGTATACTAAGTTTAATAAAAATCTAATAAAGCGTATTCGAGTTATCGCGTATACAGACACAGGGACGGACAGACGTTTTTCCTCGTACACCATGTAATCTTAGAAAGTTCCACACTGGCACTTAAAAATATAAACTAGTGTTTACATTTATCAGTTATCACCAATGTAGCTACAGAATTAGGTACAGTAAAGCAAGAATCAATTATGGACCTAATCACTGTTTTAACTGTTTTCTTTGCAGTCCGGCGAGGGTTTGTATATTATGTGATAAATTGTCTCGCGCATATAATTTTTCCTTACCTTTTCGTACTCATTTTTCAAAAATGAAAGACATCTTCGACAAAATGGTATTATTTGTAAGGGAGTATCCTCACTTTGGTTCCAGATGGACAGACAAACAGAGAGGGAGAGGTTGAGGTTATGAACCTGGATAATTTTAATGTGCGTGGCACTTAACCCAGGCTCGTCTGCGTGCAGAGTTCTGGACGCTGTTATAAATAGCGTCCTCGTGTTCTGTTCTGGAGATGGAACTGGTGTCTCTCAAGAGCTCGCGTATTCTGGCAACGTGTCACCCCAATTCCTCTGTTCGCGTTTTGCGATACTTGTCAAACAGTGGTCCGTAAGTCGCTTTTCATTAAGAACATTTAATTTTTCGCAATTTTCTCGAAAACAGCTCTAACGAATTTGTCTAAATTCTGTATACGCCTGTATACGCCTACTAAGAGCTGAAATGTTTATTTGAAGTAACTTATTTTTAGCAAAAATTATCTGAAGGTTAGGTGTAAGCCAGTCATCGTTTGCATGATGAATTGAATTTGAATTGAATTTAATTCTCTTTATTTGTCATTTGTCAACACAAGTTGAAATAGACAATAGTCATAAAAAACAAATTCATTAAAAACATAATAAAATTAACAGAGATTGAAGTCATTAACATCATATATACACTTTTCAATTAAAAAATTATGTAGGTACTTCTCAAAGACATGAATTGGTAAATTTCTCACTGTAAGCGGTAACATATTGTGGTGTAGTCCATGTTTAAAGCATTTCTATTTCTAGTTTCATACCCGTGAATAGCTGTTCTGAGTGTTAAAGTGTTTGTCTGTTTTTTTATTGAAAGGAGGCATTCTTTAATATAGAGTGAGGGTAAGTTAAGATTTTTAGCTCTTTAAAAATGGGTCTACATGTTTCATGGCGTAAAATTCCCGTAATTACTCTCATTGCTTTTTTCTGCCACTTGAACACTGTTTGGGCGCCAGAAGAATTTCCCCATAATATAACCGCATATTGGAGATGGGAATGGAAAAAAGCATAATAAGAGTTAAGTAGATGCTGTTTACTAACTAAAGTTTTTAATCTACTTAACAAGAAGATTACTCTGGATAGCTTGATGCTTAGCTGTTCGGTATGGGCTTTCCAATTCAATTTAGGATCCAAATGGATGCCTAATAGTCTAACAGAGTTGGACTCATTTATATTCTCGTTTAACCTATGGAGGAAGAAGAACATTGTTTCAGTTTTGCTATTGTTTAAGATGAGGTTATTTTTATGAAACCATGCCGCGGAATTTCTAAGCATTTCTTGTGTTTTTCGTTTTACCTCCTCTAAATTATGGTCCGCTGTTATGAAAGTTGTATCATCAGCATATATTACGGACTTATGTGGCAAAAACTTTGGCAAATCGTTCATATATACCAGAAAAAGACTTTTGCATGTGCTGAAACAAGTGAATACGCACTTGCAGAATATGAAGCAGGAAAGTTATACTGCCCATACTTAAGATAAAGTCAGGTGAATAGGCCTTTTAGAAATAATAATTTTACGTACTAGGTAGAGGAATTATTGTGTTTGACCCCGAAATTCGATGTTGTGTTTTCGGCATAAATACACGTGTTTTAGGTTTCCTAAATTCAACAAATACTTTTTTCCACTACAAAATACATTCGGTATAGCCTATACCTTGACAGGTTTTAATTACTTTTACGATATTTAAAGCAAGTTTCGGGACGTTTTCTAAGGACTTTTCTCTTGCTTCAATCACCACGCCACTTCTTAATTAATAATGATATTATTATTTATTTATTGAATATACAGTTTTATGAACCCTATTTTACCCGAAGGTACATTAGGGTTATGGTTTTAACAAATTTAATTTGTAATTTACAAATTTATCTTTCTCTATTTGGCTATGATATACCATTCCGTTCTATAACTAGCAGTGCTGAGCATTACACCCAATCACCCTGGTAACTTTGGTTTAGCGTAAAGAAGTATACAATAATCTAGATGTCCTTTTAAAACGTGTCTTTCTCTTTCAAACACTAGACAGTTAAATAAAAGATGTTCGACAGTTTGTTGTTCGCCACATATACACAAGTATCCATGTTCTCTTATCACTTTGAATCTTTCGAAATAGGATCCAAAACTCCCATGTCCAGACAGAAATTGGGTCACTATAAAGTCGGATTTAACAACACTTGTAAGACGTACTTCAACCGTTGGAAAGAAAGTAACCCTAGTAACGACTTATGTAATAATAATCATACTAATAATAATAATACTAATAATAATAATAATAATAATAATAATAATAATAATAATAATAATCAAACACCACGATATGTAAATATTGAACACTTCCATTGCTTTTATCTGAGTTGACATGATCTTAGGGAAGAATTTGCTAATTATTGCTTTCACATAACCTTGCATTGTTCGAGATCTTATATCAATATTTGCGTTGAGGAGAAACCAGGTTACAAATTGACAAGGATATATGTCTGTTTAACTAATAGAAACATTCACAAGGACTGTTAAAAATTTCCAGAATTCCTCTAAACAGTAGGTCTAATGAAGCAAATAATGCAGATATTGAAGGTACTCAAGCAGGAAGCAATGTAATTTTTTTTTCAAAGGTCGTAGAAGAGATGGAAGAGGATTTCTTTATATCCCTGTTTATACTTTCTACATGACAGGAACAGTATAAAACTGCTGGTATAGATAAACCTTAAAAGTTTTGTTTGAGCCAGCTGTAAACAATATGGACAATTCTCATTGCAGGTATTTATGATTCCGTTTTCAAAGTTCGGTTTCCTTGGTTTGGATTCATGTATGTTGTTATTATCACATATTTTGACTTAAAAACTCTTTCCACTATTATTATAATGAATTTAAATACAGTAAACCCTCACTATTTTGCACTAATGGAGAACTGTCTCAATTAGGGAAATTCCGTACAATAGAATGTTTTCTTAAATAATTATGAAAAGCCATAATACTTACTTACTCAATGGCAATAGAAAATTCCTCAGGAAGCTAAAGGAATATTATCTATTTTATGGAACCCGAAGGTTCATTGCTGCGCTTACCTGAGCCCACCATTCAACCCTATTCCAACTCCATCCAACCATCCCTTACAAATCCTGCTTCCCTTAAATCTATCCTAATATTGTCCTCCCACCTACGTCTAGCTCTTCCACGTGGTCTTTTCCCTTTGAGTCTCCCAGTCAATACTTTTGAGGTATGTCTTTCCTCCCCCATGCGCGCAACATGTCCAGCCCATTTCATTCTCCGCGATTTAATTACTCTTACTATAAATCTGGTGAAGAGTACAGGTTATGAAGCTCGTCGTTGTGCAGTTTTCTCCAGTACCCGTTTTCATCTCTCTTAGGCCAAAATATTTTCCTAAGCACCCTGTTTTCGAATAAGTTTCTCTAAGATTATGTTCTTCCCGAAGAGTAAGCGGCCATGTCTCACATCCATATGGCAGAATAATAGGCCTAGTCCTATAAATCTTTATTTTTAGATTTCTGGACAGAAGACGAGAAGATAAGAGTTTCTGAACTGCATAACTGATTTTAGTCTACACTTAACTTCTGCCTTAATATTATTTGTGTCTGTAGTTATTGCTCCCAGATATTTGAATTTTTCATATGTTCATGTTTCTATCGATCACTAAGAAGGCATGAAGACAATTTAATGAAAATTTTAACTGTATTTCGCTTCATTATTGACTTATGAGCACCAAATTGCTATGACTATGCCCTGTAGAAAGCACATTTTACGTCAGAGCTAAAATCTCCTAATAAAAGTTGCTTGACTATGTTCCCTTTATACCGAGGTAAAATATTTCGGTGTTATTCATTAACACTCTGTCTAGGTAGGCCTAATGGTATGAAGACAATATAATTTATTAAACAATTTATTAAACAATTTATCCAATAACCCCTTGTAGAGAGTCTCTTTCATAAAAATCAATACAAAGGAATGTAACCTAATCCTTCAGATTGGCTTCAACAATAGATGGACGTAGAGCTAACGACACGTCTTTAATGTTAACGAGCAAGTTATCATGTTTAATGTGGCAATAAAACACTGCTGTGATTTGTTTATGTCGGCTCCTGCAACGGGAGAGTCAATCTTTGAACATTAATTTTACGACCGTGACAATTATACATATGAAGTGTCATAAACCCACACCAGAGGTCACTGTCAGCAGTGAGGAGTCAATGTCATCTCTTAGCATCGGCAATAAACCATCAGAATGGAAATATTATGTGATCAACTGACCGCTGTTGCTAATCTTCCTAGAAGACATTCTCAAATGAAAGAGAAAGCTCAATTTTAATTTTAATGACTTCCTACATGCGATACCCAAGTGCTTTTAAACATAAAGAAATAGGCCACAGGGTGTTCATGAATAACACGAAATATTTTAGATATATAAGCTTTCATGAACCACTGATTATTGTCTCTGTTGGACATTACATGAGAATATTATAGGAGAAAAATTCTTCCGACACTGGGACTTGAACTTGGCTTAGCTCGGTTGGTAGAGCATTGGCGCGAGTAACCAAAGTCCCAGTGTCGGAGGAAATTTTATCCTATAATATTCTCACGAAATATTTTACCTTTGTATAGAGGGGACTCTGCCACCTGGGATTTGAACCATTTTGTGACAACTATCTCCGCCTCTCTGTTATTCCTTGAGGTGTTGGAAGATAAGGAAATCACTGGGAGCGAGGTCCGGGCTACAGGGTGAATGCTTCAACACCTCCCAGTCGAACTGCTGGGAGGTGTTTAAAAATCCACCTTACAGCCCGGATCTCGCTCTTATTGATTTCCATCGTTTCCTACGCCTCAAAAAATGGCAGAGAATGACAAAGAGGCGGAGATGGTTGCCACACGGTGGTTCAAATCCTAGGCGGCAGATTTCTGCGACACAGGTATTCATACGTTGGTACCACGGTATGACAAATGTCTCAATTCCGGTAACGAATATTTTGAAAAATAGCTGAACACTTGCTGCATCTGTTGCAATAAACATTTTCATGAAATTGTGTTTTGTTTCTGTTAACGGCTCTAAGGAATCTTACTTTGTGGATGGCCCTCGTAGAAAAACGATAGTGTAATATAGGCCTAAGTATGAACGCCTAGAAAACGTGCCTAATTCAATCTGCTGAATCCGCCATTCTAATTCTCTGTCTCTCTTCCTCTTCGCCACTGCTACCTAAGTTTCTTTGTAGTTCAGGAATTTCAGGAACTTCGGGATTGCTCATGCCTCGTTGGCAACGAAACTTTTTTTAAGCATTTAAGTAATTACAAAACTTTCACAAACGGTTTTAATAATAACATGATACAATACTTCTTTCCAACTAGGTTACTGCAATACGAAACTATGTGGAGTTTTTCTTTGCCTTTTTGCAGCCGCATTTTGTTGCTATATCTGCATTCCGTGTTCAAACAAAATTTTTAAATACCGCATGGTGTAGTCTATAGGTAGGAGATACATTAGCCTGACTCATACTAAATATGAAAATAATTATAGACCTAGAAATATATTGTATAATTTAATCAGATTCATACGTAGGCTAATGCTCGAGAATATTAAAAACATATTTTTAATACTCCTTTTAGTTACGAGGTCATATCAGGAGTTCGGGATTGTGTGTAGGCCATGGAACTATTGATAGTCAATTATTTCTGTTGTTAGTGTATTTTATGGAGTAAATTTAACTTACATCATTTAAATGGATATGACACAGGATGAAATAATGAGTATGATTCATGGTATGTAAATATCCAATTCGGTATTTGCTGCCTTTACGACTGGGGAAACCGTGAAGAAACAGCATATATCGTATTACCCCTTTAATTCCCGAGACCGACCAACGACCAAATAAGCTCCTTTCGGAGCTGTTCTTATTAGAACACTACGATCGGACCTTTTCAGGACACATCAGAAAGAGCTTGCTTGTTCTACCTTTCCCCTTCTATCCAACATACGAGACGTTTCGGAGACGAACGCTGCCTCCATTCTCAAGGTTGCTGAAGTGATGACCGACCAAGATCAGTAAACTATACAGGTTGCGTATTCCGGGATAGACCAATCGCAGCACTTGAGTGTGTGACGTCACAAGATTCCAGATCTCGCAATTTTCAGATTTTACTCAGTCTAGAAAATCTTACACCGCGTGATTAAACTCGTAACCTTTAATTAACCCGTGGTCGGATTCCTGTGAAATTTATACAGAAATAATCTACACACATCAGCCCTACTGATGGTTAAAACAGAGCCTTAAAAAAGCAGATACAAATGTTTTTATTTCATTTTATAAACATCACCCGTTACACAAAATGCATGGAGGGAGAAGCAAATTTCACTATGCGACAATTTTTTGTATTTTTGTGTCCCGAAAAAACTTCAAGCGAGAAAGTTTTAGTGAAATAATTGAATTTTAATACAAATGAAGTTCCAGCCCCATATCTCGAATGGTTTACGAGTAATTGAGTGGTAATTATTCCAGGCGCTTCAGTGTCTGAGTGATTTGTGACGACCGTGAAATGTTCAGGAAGAAGCATATTTGACTATGCGACAATTTTTTTTATTTCTGTGACCAGAAAATGATTCAAGCATGTGAGCTTATTTTATTTCTGTGACCAGAAAATGATTCAAGCATGTGAGCTTTAGGGAAATATTTGAATTTTATTATACATCAAGTACCACGTTTATATTTTGAATGGTTTACGAGTAATAGAGTGGTAATTACTCAAGGCGATAAAGCTATCGGAACGGTACAGAGGTCTTTTTTATTCTATAAAATAGGCCTACTAGCAATTACGTAAAAATCCTTAAATATTTTAATCGTGGACTCAATAATAAAGGATATTAACTGGCTACTTGTACCCATACTGAAAGATTGACCCGCTGGGGAAAAAGAATGAATTAAACTTTTTCCTAATCTTGTAAATCTGCACTACTGTTATTTAGATATTTGTTGAATTATTTATTTTATTTTTTGATCCTTTGTGCTAGTAACTTTTATTTCTAATTACCTTATCAAATGCCTTATTAGATTAATATCTTGTTACGCCCTTTTCATATTTTAATATAATTTATCAACATGAAAACGTATTACAGTTAAAATTGAATTGCAGAGGCTTTAAGAGCATGCTATCGGGTTATAGTTAGGGCAAGACGATGATACTTTTTAATGAAAAATTCATGGAAAAATCCTTTGAAATATTGTGTGATTTATGTAGAATGCATTGCGAAGCAATTTGTGTCCTTTTTTTTATGTTGAGACGTCGATTTTAAAGATCCTGCGCCTCTTTTCGTTGTGCTGCTCATGAAAGTTTCCCTGCCCTGCAATTCACAAACCATCCCTCAGTTTATTAGGTCTATATTATCTCTGTCGTCACATAATTTGTATACAGATGTACACTTTTGGCCGTGTTTCACCAATCATTACCTACATAACTTACCCTATATAACCCGGAGAAAATTATTATTAATATAAATGTATTGCTTTGATTACAATATTAACACAAATTAATACTCTACAATAGTCTACGCAATGTAATAATAACATTAGTACTGTACATGTTAATATTGATACATAAAAATTCCCGTAGTTGTTTTCTACCCTTATTATAAGGTACAATTTCTATACAAATATAGAATACATTCTTTAACAAATTTTCATCAAATTATACTAACATAACCTCTAGAATGAGGAATATTTTCTAGGCAACAAAATATTAGAACAAATCACCCTTTAGCTGTTATATAGGCCTACCTGTATTATATAATTTCTATTCAAATCTAGATCCTTTGGGAGATTTTTACAAGATTTTAAAGACAAATGCTGTAGAATCAGAAGAACATTTTAAGTAACTTGTATAACAGAACAGTTCACATCTTAACTGTTTTCTACAATCTACAAAATTACTGTTACACACTGCCACAGCACATATCTGGCCCGGCATAATGGTTCAGTTAATTGCACTTTCTAAAGCACCTTCCATTTGTATTATTAAAAACAGTATGTACTGGTAATATCTATCCTAAAAGACTGCGGTCAAGCGGCCGAGATCAGTAGGTAGAAGCTTTGTCAGCGGCACCATGCTCTCTACTGTCGTGCTTGAAGCGCCAAATCATTCTGACACCTTGAAGCGCCCGGAATAATTACCACTCAATTACTCGTAAACCATTCGAGATATGGGGCTGGAACTTCATTTGTATTAAAATTCAATTATTTCACTAAAACTTTCTCGCTTGAAGTTTTTTCGGGACACAAAAATACAAAAAATTGTCGCATAGTGAAATTTGCTTCTCCCTCCATGAATTTTGTGTAACGGGTGATGTTTATAAAATGAAATAAAAACATTTGTGTCCGCTTTTTTAAGGCTCTGTTTTAACCATCAGTAGGGCTGATGTGTGTAGATTATTTCTGTATAAATTTCACAGGAATCCGACCACGGGTTAATTAAAGGTTACGAGTTTAATCACGCGGTGTAAGATTTTCTAGACTGAGTAAAAACTGAAAATTGCGAGATCTGGAATCTTGTGACGTCACACACTCGCCTGCTCGCCGCAACCCCCTGTCCTATAAACTCGCCGGAATACGCTACCTCTGTAGTTTACAAGCCTTGATGACCGACCACGACCAAATAAGCTAACTGAGATCAGAGCATTGTGGGCGTCCATACCTGCATACGAAATGCATTGCTGGAAATGAAAACGGGTCCCTATCCTATAACTTGAATATGCTTACGCTGACTGTGTTTCGCATAGGACTTGAACCTATGCAGGGCAACTGAAATTCTTGGGGTTCGGGCCGTGTCCCTTTTTTAATTAAAGTTCCGGTATTCACCTTACAACCAGGGAAAACCACGGAAAACCCTGGTCGGAACTAGCAAAGGGGATTTGGTCATGGTCCTCCATTCTGTAATCCCTGGTTGGGGTTGAACCAACCAGTTGGGATACGTGTCAGCTGAAGGCTTATACGTATTGGGAAGGGGCATTGTTAGGCTGAAGGCCTCAAAATTTTTGACGACTTTAATCGTCCCCTGGTAAGGGCAGGCGCAGTGCCAGCGGGTCGTTCGCTCGGCCTGTTTGCCGGTCTGGCGGCTGCCTTACCGGACTTCTTCGACGCTGGAGTTCGTTTCTTCTGCTTCTTCTGCTTCTGGTGGATGGCGCTCAACTCCTTCCCCAGCTGCTCGAAGAAATCCAATGAGTCTGCCATGGCTGCCACATGTAGAGGAGACCTAGATAAAATAGAGGAAGGTTGGATAGAATGGGAAAGATAGAACAAGCGAGCTCTTTCTGAAGTGCCCTGAAAAGGGCCGTTCGTAGTGTTCTAAAAAGAACAGCTACGAGAGGTGGGTTGGATAGAAGAAAATCCCCGGACGAGCCAGGTTGCTGCCCGGCTGGCGCAGTGTCAGCGGGTCGTTCGCTCGGCCTGTTCCCCGGTCTGGCGGCTGCCTTACCGGACTTCTTCGACGCTGGAGTTCGTTTCTTCTGCTTCTGGTGAATGGCGCTCAACTCCTTCCCCAGCTGCTCGAAGAAATCCAGGGAGTCTGCCATGGCTGCCACATGCAGAGGAGACCTAGATAAAATTGAGGAAGGTTGGATAGAATGGGAAAGGTAGAACAAGCGAGCTCTTTCTGAAGTGCCCTGAAAAGGGCCGTTCGTAGTGTTCTAAAAAGAACAGCTACGAGAGGTGGGTTGGATAGAAGAAAATCCCCGGACGAGCCAGGTTGCTGCCCGGCTGGCGCAGTGTCAACGGGTCGTTCGCTCGGCCTGTTCCCCGGTCTGGTGGCTGCCTTACCGGACTTCTTCGACGCTGGAGTTCGTTTCTTCTGCGTCTTCTGCTTCTGGTGGATGGCGCTCAACTCCTTCCGCAGCTGCTCGAAGAAATCCAATGAGTCTGCCATGGCTGCCACATGTAGAGGAGACCTAGATAAAATAGAGGAAGGTTGGATAGAATGGGAAAGATAGAACAAGCGAGCTCTTTCTGAAGTGCCCTGAAAAGGGCCATTCGTAGTGTTCTAAAAAGAACAGCTACGAGAGGTGGGTTGGATAGAAGAAAATCCCCGGACGAGCCAGGTTGCTGCCCGGCTGGCGCAGTGTCAACGGGTCGTTGGCTCGGCCTGTTCCCCGGTCTGGCGGCTGCCTTACCGGACTTCTTCGACGCTGGAGTTCGTTTCTTCTGCTTCTGGTGAATGGCGCTCAACTCCTTCCCCAGCTGCTCGAAGAAATCCAGGGAGTCTGCCATGGCTGCCACATGCAGAGGAGACCTAGATAAAATTGAGGAAGGTTGGATAGAATGGGAAAGGTAGAACAAGCGAGCTCTTTCTGAAGTGCCCTGAAAAGGGCCGTTCGTAGTGTTCTAAAAAGAACAGCTACGAGAGGTGGGTTGGATAGAAGAAAATCCCCGGACGAGCCAGGTTGCTGCCCGGCTGGCGCAGTGTCAACGGGTCGTTGGCTCGGCCTGTTCCCCGGTCTGGCGGCTGCCTTACCGGACTTCTTCGACGCTGGAGTTCGTTTCTTCTGCTTCTGGTGAATGGCGCTCAACTCCTTCCCCAGCTGCTCGAAGAAATCCAGGGAGTCTGCCATGGCTGCCACATGCAGAGGAGACCTAGATAACATTAAGGAAGGTTGGATAGAATGGGAAAGGTAGAACAAGCGAGCTCTTTCTGAAGTGCCCTGAAAAGGGCCGTTCGTAGTGTTCTAAAAAGAACAGCTACGAGAGGTGGGTTGGATAGAAGAAAATCCCCGGACGAGCCAGGTTGCTGCCCGGCTGGCGCAGTGCCTGCGGGTCGTTCGCTCGGCCTGTTTGCCGGTCTGGTGGCTGCCTTACCGGACTTCTTCGACGCTGGAGTTCGTTTCTTCTGCTTCTTGTGGATGGCGCTCAACTCCTTCCCCAGCTGCTCGAAGAAATCCTGGGAGTCTGCCATGGCTGCCACATGTAGAGGAGACCTAGATAAAATAGAGAAAGGTTGGATAGAATGGGAAAGGTAGAACAAGCGAGCTCTTTCTGAAGTGCCCTGAAAAGGGCCGTTCGTGGTGTTCTAAAAAGAACAGCTACGAAGGGTGGGTTAAGGAAAATTAGTAAAGGATGCTCTTTCAGAAAGCCCTTAGAAGGGCAGAAGTTAAGTTCTAAAAAGAACTCTTAGTTCAGGCGGGACGCGCTGAACGAATGGAGATCGAAGATCGATCACCAACAGTAGTCAGTAATAGAGGCTTCCCTCTCAGCCACCTGAAGAGATCTGACGGTTCCGTGTGCAAACGCGTTCCTCTCGATCTGTCTATCTATGATCCTCTCGCTGAAGTGATGTCACTGTGGGGGTAATATATATACTACTCCAAATTGGGAGGAGTTGACCAATGAGGGGGCACTATCATTTCAATCGGTCCTTTTTCGGGCCATTGTCTCTCTGCTGACTTGAAGTTCTTTAAGACAGCGGTTCCAAGTTGGGTTGATGGCCAGGACCCCATCTCTGTTAAAGTTATGGGGTTCCAACTTATTTTAACCGCTTCCGGGATGCGGTAAACTCCCGGTGTCGTAAGTCCCAAATCATCTTTTATCGGTCTCAGGAAACTTCGAATCTTCCTTGGCGGTATGAAAACTGATCGAAAATTCCGTTTCTTTAATATTCTGCCGAGTTTTTGTAAAAGGTCACCAAAATATGGTAAATACGCGTTTCTGTTGTCTCTAGAATTCTGCACTGGTTGAGTTTTCTTATAAACGGTCCTTTTAAGGGCCAAACTAATTTCCTATTCATTGTATCCCTTTTCACTAAATGTCCTTTTTAGGTGGTTGAGTTCATCTGCTACACTTTCTTTATCCGAGATTAACATAGCTCTATCATGGATGAGGGTATTCAGAACTCCTCTGCGTTGAGCAGGGTGATGATGACTATTACCGTTGTGGTAGAGATCAGTGTGCGTACATTTAGTTTATTTCTTCTGCTCTATTTTGTAAATTTTACGTTCATTTCATTTTTTCCGAGTTATTTTCCGTTGTTTTATTATAAATTTAAGGCAACCTATTGTATCCTGCAAGATGCGTTATGCGTTTAAGGGTTAACCTTAGCAAGTATACTGAACGGATCTCAGAATGATTGATTAGACATCGATTAATTTAGATTTTTTAATGTGGGTATATCTTACCAGAGCCCTATTTGATAAAACTCTATAGGTGTGACAAATATGACAATTAGGCTATGTCAAGTCTGACAAATTTGTCACTATGTCATGACCAGGGCCCGGATTCTGATGACCTAAAATTGTTTGAAAAATGACCTATAAAATGACCCTAAAATTTAAAGAAAATGACTTAATAATTATAAAAAAATGACCTAAAAACTGACATTTTATTTATAACAAATGTTTATTGTATACACAAAGTTATAGACTAGTTTGTACATAATTGTAAAAACTGTAAATATTGTTCTTTTCTCACAGAAATTTATACTGGCACTGAGGCACTGGCGAATCAAAATTCGGCAGTTCCTTTTGTGGTCTGCTGGATTATTTTGTTGTTTAATTGAGGGTAAACAATAGTAATATAATACAAAATTTTGGCGTTTCTTTGATTCTCATTTCCGACTGAGACATGACAACACTTACTGCCGAATTTTTTCTTCTTGCATTAAACAAACAACACTTCAAGCGACATTTAAGCTAACGACGAAAAAGGTTAATACACTCAATGCAAATACATGAAAATGACTAAACAAATAAGCAAATGGCACGAAAATGAAAAAATAATGACCTAAAATTGAAATAAATGCCCTAAAAATATAAAATTGCATAAAATGACACAAAATGACCTAATAAAAATGTATTTCTATAATCTAGAGGGCATGATTAGGATTTATCTACAAGTTGGCAATGTCTATGCAGGATCAATAAAAAGATTAGATGTCATTAAAATCCGGGCCCTGGTCATGACAGTTGTATTTTTCATAAATATTACAACTTTTCCTTACATTACAGGCAAATTAATGTAAATTGTAGAATAAAAGAACCCTTTTCATAAACGTGACAATTGTATGACAATTTTATGTCAAACCGAAAACATATTGGCTCTTATACTCGTGCTATAATCAATATCGAATGTGTGACCTAAGCAATCGATTAATTGAATTACGGTATACTTCTCTTTGAATACAAAGTCACTGAAATTGAAAGTTAGGTCAATCCGTTGCCTAAAATCCCTGCGTGGTCTCATGTCTATTTCTTCATCACTTTCACTACTACCCTAGGCCTACTAGTTTTCATTATTAACAAGACAATTTAGCAAGTTTATTAACAAGAAAGTTTAAATCACAAAAACAGTTTGTCAAGTTATCCCACACATTTACATACCGTATTAACCTACTGACTTGACCTACATATGAAAGATGGCCTGTCACTTCTGTAGTGACAATTCTACATTTTTACTTCCTCTGCCCGTACCATAGGTACTATAGGTAGAGGAAGTATTGTTTTCGACCCTAAAATTCGAAGTTGAGTTTTTAGCATATATACACGTTTCAAGGCCCCCTGAATCCAAAAATACTATTTTTGGAAACATGTCTGTGTGTGTGTCTGTCTGTGTGTCTGTCTGTGTGGAAGTTTGTGAACAGGCTACCTCCGAAACGGAGAATCGTATGAAAACAAAATTTCGTATTTGGGTCAGGTACCTTCTGAAGATGTGATTCGAAGATTGGCGACAAATTTCCCTTATTTTTAAGGGGACTTTACATGAAGAAATTTTCGTTTTTCGCGATTTTCTCGAAAACGGCTCTAACGATTTTCTTTAAATTTTGCGCATGGATTGCTTGTACCAAGAGCTAAAACTTTTATTTGAAACATTTTTTCGAACAAATTCTCTGAAGGGTAGTTATAAGCTACCCACTGTGAATACGTGCTTTTTGCAATACGGCTTCTTGTAAATCGTACGAAAACAAAATTTTGTATTTGGGTTAGGTACCTTCTGAGGCTGTGAAGATTGACTACAACCTTTTCTTATATTTAAGGGGACTTTACATGAAGAATATTTTGTTTTTTGCTATTTTCTCATAAACGGCTCTAAAAATTTCCTTTAAATTTTGTACATGGATTGCTTATACCATTTCAAAAACATTCTCTGAAGGGTGGTTGTAACCTACCAACTTGCCTGGTGAACAACTCAATACGCGGATATTTAAGGCATTTTATTCTATATAAGCACGTGAAGAGAGAAAAATGTACTGGTGGCCCTGCTTACAGTAAAGAAATGTCTGAGGGGAATATCTATATTAATAAAAGGAAGTGTCTGTCCTCCGTCTGTCTGTCTGTCCTCCGTCTGTCTGTCCGCGATGCCCAGCGAAATCTACTCAACGCAGAGATCTGAAATTTTATACATAGGCGGACTAAAGGGTCGGAATGTGCACCTCGAAGCCGGAATTTTAATTTTCGCCTCCGTTCGTGAGTTATGAGTGAAAAACTGGCAGAAAACGTGCATTTTTTTGCGTTTTAGAAGCATCAGTTTCAGTAATAAATTTCAATATCAAATCACTTACAGATGGCTTTGGCTATTTTTGTCAACATACCTCATAGCCTACCTTGAAAATAAAAGCAACGCGATCGCTTGATTTTGTTAGTCCATCCTAGAAGATTCATTTGTTTAGAGTGACAAGGCCCACAGACATATGACATTTTCAACCTACACGGAAGAAGGATAATCAACCCTAAATATGGTCGAACATTGTTCGATTTGAACGAAACTCACTATACAGGGGTTTTCTGGGCCAAGGAACTCGAATCTGAGGTCGCTTTTACCAGGGGACGCTACCTAATCGTGGAATGCACTCCACGTGATTTAGGTGTTAATAATTATAATTTGAAATAATTATCGCGGGGGAAGCCGCGGGCACATGCGGGCACATGCTGTTTGTCTGTCTGTCCACGATGCCCATCGAAATCTACTGAACGCAAAGATCTGAAAATTTAAAGATAGATGGACTGAAAGGTGGGCGAATGCACCTCGAAGCCGAATTTTTAATTTTAGCTTTCGTTCGCGAGTTATGAGTGAAAAACTGGCAGAAAACGTGATTTTAGCGCTGTCGAAGCATCAGATTTCAGTAATACATTTCAATGTCAAATCAATTGCAGTTGGCTTTGGCTATTTTTGTCATACCGTGGAAATAAAAGCATCGCGATCGCTTGAATGTTGTAAGCCCACGCTGGTCGATTCATTTGTTTAGAATGTCAAGGCCCGTAGACATATGAAATTTTCAACCTACACGGAAGAGGGATAATCAACATAGACCTAAATATGGTTAAACATCGTTCGATTTGGACGAAACTCACTATACAGGGATTTTCTGGGCCAAGGAACTCGAATCTGAGATAGCTTTTACCAGGCAACGATATCTAATCGTGGTATGTAATTCACGTGATTTAGGTGTTAATAAAATAATGATTTAACTATTATGCTCTTAATTTTTAATTCTTGAAATAATTATCGCGGGCGATCGCTTGATTTTGTAAGTCCATCCTGGACGATTCATTTGTTTAGAATATCAAGGCCCGAAGACATATGAAATTTTCAACCTACACGGAAGAGGGATAATCAATATAGGCCTAAATATGGTCAAACATTGTTCGATTTGGACGAAACTCACTCTACAGGGGTTTTCTGGGCCAAGGAACTCGAATCTGAGGTCGCTTTTACCAGGCGACGCTATCTAATCGTGGTATGTAGTCCACGTGATTTAGGTGTTAATAATTATAATGATTTAACTATTATGCTCTTAATTTTTAATTTTTTAAATAATTATCGCGGGCGAAGCCGCGGGCACATGCTAGTTTGATAAATTTCGGAAATTATTCTTAACAGCAGAAAGTTCAATAAACGTTTGCAGTCACTTGTTTTTTTTTCCCATAGCCTGCGTTTTTAGTCGCAACATTCAAAGAAGGGGCTATAAGATATTTATAGCATAATTAGCGTAAATGCTGCAAACTTTTATTTGGGCAGAAGAAGTTATGTGACTTTCACATCAGATTTTTTTTGGTAAATTTTTAGATATGTCAACAAAAATTAATGTTTTATAAATGGTAGGTATCCTAAGATTTGACATATTTGTCAGACTTTTACCTGTAAACTTAAAAGTTTTAAGAAACAAAAATATGTAAAATTGTCATACAAATCAAGGAATCAATTTAATCAATTTAATTTATTACATGAACCAAAAAATGTTACAACTGCTGGAGCTAAGCATTGTTCAAGTTTTGGCCCAAGACTATTCAATTCATTTATTACCAACCATCCTGATCTAAATAGCTTAAACAACAAACAATTTAGGTCTAAAATTAGAAAATTTATATAATTATTACTTCTGTTTTCTACTATTGCTGTTATAACATTTTTCATATTAAACTTTGATAGAACTTCATTTCTTTGTTTTTTACTAAAATTTGAACAAATAAATTGTTATGTATTATTATTGTATTACCTTATACCTATGTATTGTAAATAGAAGATGTTCTAACCTTTTATACATAATATTCTGTCATACTTCTCCAAATTATGTAATGTTTTAAGTAGTTATTTAGTATAAATTTTCCTAATATATTGAACTGAACCACCCCCGAACACAAGCTCTGCTTCTTCGAGTGGTGTATCAACTTTTTTATGTATATTTTTCGTGTAATTTGGAACAATAAAAAATAGTAAAACACTGAAAAAAAATCTACAAAATTATCTTGAAATTATTTAAAGTTGTTTTATGAAAAACACAATAGTGAACATGTAAACATGTAAAACAATTTTATGATATTTGTCACCTGTAAAATTGTAACTTTTATGAAATAGGACCCAGACTATTAAACATATGCATAACATGCTGTGCGGTGAGGGGGAGAGTAATACTAATAAAGCTGCATTAATGCTGACAGATGGTAGAGGATCGCAACCAGACGATGTTTCTATGCATTTTAAAGTATGAAAGACACCCTGTTATTTTGCGTGCTTCTATAATTCAAAGCTTTATATTGCTGCCGGGGGAAGTGTGTTGGAAATGAGCTTTTTGAAGACTAGCCGGCGGCTGTAATTCCATAAACTCGCATCGCATATGTCGACATGATGGCATTCTAAATCGATTATTCAGATATCAGGAATTCTAAACGTTCCGAAAGACTCCATTACTTTTCCGTATACAATAGTGTAGATCATGATTACTGTTTCCTTCTCATGTCCACATCCGGACTCAGAATTAAATTTCCATGGACAAAATAGTCTTGTCAGAATAAAGTACTGTCATTTCCAACGCTCGCATTATCCACATTACACGATTCTTATGAAAATGTAGTGGAGACACAAACGAAATTCTCATGAACAGAAGACGGAGCATACGGGTCAAAGTGCAATGCAACCTGTCATAAATTCACTTTGCTGGATAACTGGAAAGTCAAGCAAGAAGAAAAAACAAAAACGGTGCAAAACATGTACCACAAACTTTCTCACTTATACGTGTAGGTAATATCCGTACACAATATATAGGTTATTACGTTGACGAAATAAACCGATGGGAACCGATCAAAAATTAATTTCAAATGAATTAGAAGTATTGTTAATTTAGGGATCTTACCGAATTTTTCATTTAACATTCTCCTTAAAGCATCACACATATTAACTGAAGAAATAGTTGCTCTGACTACAATAGATCTAGATTTCCAGGATGAAGGAAATAAATAATAAAATCAGGTAAACTGATATAAGTCCACCGCTGTGGCTTAGGGGATGTGTTCGCTCCTCTCACGCAGTGGGCCCGGGTTCGACTCCTGGTCGGGACAATTTACCTAGGTGGGGTTTTTTCTGGTGTTTTTCCTCACCTGTGAGACAAATGTCGGGTAACTTTAGGTCCTTGTGGTCCCAAGATATCATCTTCATCCCATCCTCGCCTTGTTTGGAGTGAGTGTGTGTGTGAATGGTGTGTCTCGTCCTATGTGTTCGTGTTGTCTCGGAGGTGGCCCCGGCATTGGGCTGATCACTCATCCGGCAGGCCCTCCATATCCTTGTCTGGTCAAAAAGTATGTATGTGATCCAAAGATAATCCCTTTCCCGACAGGTCGCGGCCCTGTAAGGCCCGGACGGCTTGGGTCGCTTAAATCCTAAAAGGGAGAGGTAAAATTAAGGGAAAGAAAGAAAGAAACTGATGTAACAAAGTACGGTACCAGAATACTTTTGTTTAATCAGTGATGAAAGCAATATTAAGATAGGAATTTGTAGAAAATAAGTTATTTTTGTAACTTAGTATTTTTGTAGTTAAGCTCAGGATCGAATCATTATTAAGCAGGGCTTGCGGAAGAACAAAGGCCTAAAGTTTGATACTTAACTTTAATTCAAACTCGTGTACACTGATATAAGAAATTCTAAAAATATGTCAACATTTCACAAAATACACTGGCAAAGAACTCCGTTTAATGTACGTAGGCCTATGCATTTGATAAATGCTTTCTAATATATTACCATAAAATAGGCACTAAACTGGGCATTACTCCGGTACCGGCCAACCGATATGGCCCAATATCAGTAGGCTTCTTCCCATGGACGTTATAAATGCGTATAACAAGTTTCATGGAAATCCGATAAAGCGTATTTGAGTTATTGCGCGTACAGACAGACGGACAGACATTTTCCCGGCCACAATCTCATAAAGTACCATTCTGGCATTTAGGCCTATGCCTTGTTGTTTGTACGGTCAATAACCACGATATTTGCTCTTACGTGAGCCGGTATCAGGGACACATGAGCATTCTTAACAAGTTTTTAAACGATTCATTTAATAGTTACAGCCAACTATTCATAAATATCTGCTCAAGAAGTAAAATCACTTTATCAATATTCTGCTTTAATTCCCGCTTCTATGATTAGTTTAATTGCTTCCTCCCGCTATTTGTGAATATTAAGTCACTGAACTCTTGTTATCGGGATTATGGTCAGTGAACTCTATCTGCACAGGTGTAGCCTGATGACGCCTGGAGGCTGGAATTGCAATCAGCATGGACTGTGGGTGTGAGGAGAGGAATTAATGTAAACTGTAGCACTGCCAGGGATCTTGCTAATTGAGCGAGCAAAGTGAAGTCCTATTTTAACTCGACTCTTCGACATTTCATCTGTTTGTATGTAAATTTGTCTATTATGCATTCGATTTTCTTCTGATTTGGCATCATTATCTCCTGAAGGGTTTTCAATTGCTTGATTCTGTTTCAATATTGTGGCCGTTTGAATGGTTCCATTTGATTTAGGCCTGATGCTCAGCTTCTTTCGACGATTATTGCCAAACGGTTCATACTAGAAAAAAAAAAATTAAAACTACTTTGCTCTACCGTCTGCGTGGTCTTGTGGTTAGCGTCACTGACTACAGATCCGTCGGCCCTGGTTAAATCCCCGGTAACTCCCCGGATGTTTATGAGGTAGGAAGGTCTCGTAGGGGTGCACCCAGCCTCGTGATTCAAATTGAGGAGCTATTTGATAGAGAAGTAGCGGATCCAGTCATGGAAACCACCATTAACGGCCGTGGGTGTCGGTATGCTAACCACATGCCCCCAATCCTGCCATCTGTCTATGGTAGAAGACGCAGCGGTCGATTGGTAGGCCTAGTCCCTTCAGGTATGTAGCACCATGAGTGCAGTACATTGCTCGCAAGTGTAAAACGTTCCTTCTAGTTTGGAATGAATATTCCTTAAAAACAACGTATGTGTAAGTAATTTTTTTTTTTTTTTACATTTTAACTTATGAAGATGATTTTCTTGCTAAAAATCTATTGTTCACAAACCTACTAGTGTCTGAATAAGAAACCCTGCAGGAAAGAAAATTATAAGTTAGGCCTACCTTAAAGTGGCGTCATACAAGTCTTCATCATGATATATATGGTCCAATCGAAGTACGGGAGTAGAGGATAGGGTGATCCACCAAATACATTGATTTAACTTTAATCTCAAAGAAAATTGAAGCGTTTACTTTTATAAGGGTCTAAGTGCCAAAACCATGATTTTCAGCTGATAATTTTAAACGGATCTTGTACACAGACCAATGCATTTCAGATGGATCCAAGGTCCAGGGAAAGCCACGTTAGTAGAAATAAATTCCAAGCTATAGCGCTGGGTCTATCTCCTGCACGTCTTTCTGTGGGTGTATGTCTTGTTTTCTACAGATTCATGATATTGGCACTTAGACCCTTATAAAAGTAAACACTTCAATTATTATTCCTAAAGCAAGAGATGAGTAAAAACCTGCCATATGAAAGTCAGTAGTTAAGTAAATGAGTGTATTTGTTTGGCATCACACGTCATATAAGTGGCAGTAAATCAGGGCGTCATATTTTTATACAGAATAGTATAATGTGGGCGTTCCCCTGTCTTGTGCCAACACGTGTCTACTCTGCATACCTACTGGACTTCCACCTAGCGAAATGGCCCACACGGTAGCGTCTTGGATTTGCTTCCGGGATATCGTGGATTCAAACCTCGTACATCCGGGATATCGTGGATTCAAACTTCGTGGCCCGTCAATTTAACTTGGGTTTATTTCATAGTTTCCCCAGTCGCAAAAGTAAATGCAGGATTGAATTTTTAGTTACCATGATTCTTCGCCGCTATTTCAACCATACATATTTCATTAATAAATTGACCGAGCGAATCTAGGTTCTGTAAGTTTTTTGGCTAAAATATCAAAATTAAAGTGTTACATTTTATAGGTGGTCGCTTACTCTTCGGAAAGAACATAATCTGAGAGTGCTCGAAAACAGGGGGCTTAGGAAAATATTTGGGCCTAAGAGAGATGAAAATGGGATAACTGGAGAAAACTGCTTAACGACGAGCTTCATAACCTGTACTCGTCACCGGAAATAGTAAGGGTAATAAAATCACGGAGAATGAAATGGGCTTTACAAATTGCACGCATGGGGGAGGAAAGACATATCTCAAAAGTATTGACTGGGACACCCGAAGGGAAAAGATCACTTGGAAGACCTAGACATAGGAGGGAGGACAATAAGAATATATTTAAGGGAAGTAGGATTTGTGAGGGATGACTGGATAGAGTTAGCACAGAATAGGGTTGAATGGCGCGCTCAGGTAAGCGCGGCAATGAACTTTCGAGTTCCATAAAATAGATAATATTCCTTTAGCTTGATGAGGAATTGTGTATTGACAATGAGTAACTAAGTAAGTAATTTTACAGTGAAGCAGAAAGTTTGATTTACCGAGGGAGGTGGCCGTGATGGTAACGTCTTAGACTCGCATTTTGGAGGTCCCAGGTCCAAATCCCATGGCCGGCTAATTTGACATGGGTTTTTTCATGGTTTCCCAGTCGTAAATGAAAATCCCGAATTGGATATTTGCATACCATGAATTATCCTCAACATTTCATCCTGTATCATATCCATTTAAATTAATATCAGTTGAAATTTACTCCATAAAATACACCGATAAATAATAGAAATAATTGACAATCAATAGTTCCATGGCCTACCGTACTGTATAGACACACATCCCGAACTCCTGATATGGTCTCATAGCTAAAAGTAAGTTAGTATAAACACAGCTGAATAATGATAATAAAAAAAAAAACATGTGATTTCGAAATCTCGATCCAAAGCCTCATAGGTAAACATAATAATGAAACAAAATATAAATTCTAAGGATTTTGTTCAATGAAGTTAAATTTTAATGTTAAATCAACACTAGACTTGAATTTGACGGGGCTGATAAGCTTGGTTGGCTGTACTGAACTCATTCTACTGCATTATCACATAAAAGTGAGTTATCGGATCACGTAACATAGTTAAACTCCCTAACATCGGATCCCCCTTGCTATTCTAAATGCTTTTCATTAAATTTCCGCTGTACAATGGGCATAGTTTGTTTTGCGACAATCAAATGAAGGGGATCTGAACGTGATCCAAAGCCTGCACTGCTATACATCCCGCAGCACAAGCATGCCGTGGAAGTTGCCGCTAAAGCCAGGCGTTATTCATAGAGTAGACCTAATTGTTGTTCATCACGCAGATGTAAGCTATCTCCTTTTAATATGATAAAGTGTAAATCTTATAAAAAAAAGAGGAAAGGACATATATGTAAATTGATATCTATTTATGAAGCTGTTATTCATTGTCTTTATGTTTCTGTGTGTGGAGTTGAAAAAGACTATTACTTCCTCTGCCCGTACCATAGGTACTATAGGTAGAGGAAGTATTGTTTTCGACCCTAAAATTCGAAGTTGAGTTTTTAGCATATATACACGTTTCAAAGCCCCCTGAATCCAAAAATACTATTTTTGGAAACATGTCTGTGTGTGTGTCTGTGTGTGTGTCTGTCTGTGTGGAAGTTTGTGAACAGGCTAGCTCCAAAACGGAGAATCGTATGAAAACAAAATTTCGTATTTGTGTCAGGTACCTTCTGAAGATGTGATTTGAAGATTGGCGAAAAATTTCCCTTATTTTTAAGGGGACTTTACATGAAGAAATTTTCGTTTTTCGCGATTTTCTCGAAAACGGCTCTAACGATTTTCTTTAAATTTTGCGCATGGATTGCTTGTACCAAGAGCTAAAACTTTTATTTGAAACATTTTTTCGAACAAATTCTCTGAAGGGTAGTTATAAGCAACCCACTGTGAATACGTGCTTTTTGCAATACGGCTTCTTGTAAATCGTACGAAAACAAAATTTTGTATTTGGGTTAGGTACCTTCTGAGGCTGTGAAGATTGGCGACAACCTTCTCTTATAATTAAGGAGACTTTACATGAAGAATATTTTGTTTTTTGCTATTTTCTCATAAACGGCTCTTACAGATTCCTTTAAATTTTGTACATGGATTGCTTATACCATTTCAAAAACATTCTCTGAATGGTGGTTGTAACCTACCAACTTGCTTGGTGAACAACTCAATACACGGACATTTAAGGCATTTTATTCTATATAAGCACGTGAAGTGAGAAAAATGTACTCTTGGCCTTGCTTACAGTAAAGAAATGTCTGAGGGGAATATTTGATAAATTTCGGAAATTATTCTTAACAGCGGAAAGTTCAATAAACGTTTGCAGTCACTTGTTTTTTTCCCCATAGCCTGCGTTTTTAGTCGCAACATTCAAAGAAGGGGCTATAAGATATTTATAGCATAATTAGCGTAAATGCTGCAAACTTTTATTTGGGCAGAGGAAGTTATGTGACTTTCACATCAGATTTTTTTTTATGTTATTTTCCATATTTTAAAGTTTAGTTTTCCACGTTGTTATCCATTTTGATCTAATAAAAAATAAATCTTCAATCCATATTTTGACTACTGAATTTACAATTATAAAATTCCTTTGAGTATAAATGTTTATAGATCTAATCAATAATGCTTTGAATCAGTGAAAACAACTGAATACGTGCTATTTGTATTATATAATGCTCTTATTTTATATCACAATCTGAAGTGAGAAAGTTATATTGCCCATGCTTAGGAAAAAGAAAATTATATGAACGCATTAATCAGGTTTTATTTGGGTTGTGTATCCTTCGGGGATGCGACGTATGTGGTAACGATATTTGTACAACCAATTTACATTCAGAGAATTTCATACGTAATATACAGTGCCATCTAGAAAAACTCTGCATGCTAGTTATGATATAGAGTTGTCCAAATAACATGAATTTACTTACTTCGTTAGTAATAAAATAAATGGTGATTATTTTAAATTATAAATTTATGTTTAGTGCACTGACATTCATTGAATTTATCTTTAAAAGCAACTTGTTACTTTTAAAAGTCTAATTACAAAAATTAATGGATTCGTATTGGACTTTTTTAAAATTCTGTGTATGTTTTACTATTTTTAGGACATAAGTGCATTTTATTATTTTGCATTTTTTAGCTATTTTTGGTCATTAAATGCCTTGCCCTAGTGATGTGAGTTTACTCTTACGCATACATGAAAGAGTTGGACATGACAGGAAGGACGTGCTTCTGTTATCGGGCACTCTCTCCCTCTGGTGCGTATTTGTTTATAGAACAGATGAGGTCTGGACCAAATTAGCAGCATGTGAGAGCGGAGTCAGGGAAGAGAAGAGGGTAATTGAAAACTGCCACCATCCATCGTGTTTCCCATGCAAAACAGTGACAGAGGTCCGTGCGTTGACATCGCCAACTTTACCTGTGTGATTATTATTGGTTATAGTGGGCTTTTCATGATAAGTCTGTTTCTTATAGTCCGGTAATTATATAAAGGTGGCTGTGTTTACAAGCTAAATGACAGGTATCGTGTGCTGTGGTTTGAGATTCACTGCAAAATAAAGCAGGAAACAAATACTGAACACATTCAGAAGGTAAACTGTAGATAGGTTGAAATTTGTCTAAGGTAGGTGGTCCAGTTAAGGCCACGTTAATTTTCAAAATCAAAAACAAAGTATTCATAATTTTTCACACTCAGCTATCGACAGATGACTATAATAAGTTGTTTCGGGCAAGAAACAATTATATTACTTAATGACATTGATAGCAAAAAATATATAATGAAATCAAGTGACAGTGGCCTTATGAGGAGCATGTAGTCATGATAAGGCCACTTGGGTACACTGTAATCTTCTGACCAGCTCTGTACTCTTTGAATCACTTTTTTATCCATCTGAAATAAATTTGAACAACAACAACATAAACATAAACATAATAAAAAGTTAATTAATTAATGGATTAATTAATTAATTATAAACAATTAAGCAAATTATGTATGTGTTCGCGGTCAAACCCAGGTCAGTATGAAAAGTGTGAACATTATTGCTTAAATGTTATAAATTAAGTAGATATTCACAAACAGAACTTGAACATTATGACCGAGAAATAGCGTTCCTCATCGCATCGCATCGTATGTGGCCTTAACAGGTGCACTATATTTTTTTATTTGCAATCTCGGTTATTAAACTTGGTATGTTAATGCAGATACAACAAAGAGATGCTTTAAAAGATCACAATGTAAGCTATATATCCACGTATAATTTTATGCTGATATGAATCTACTTAAAAAGTTAGATGTATTTTATTTCTTATCTTGTTTTTATTTCTGAAGCGCGTATTTCACAAAAGTTTCTGTCTTTCCTCGAGGAATGGAGAAGGGACCCTGAAATTCTGGTCAGTTGACCTTCGAAGGACGAGCTTCAAGTAGGTGTTGAAATCTGGGGCCAAAGTATGATACTTTTACGTTAAAGTTAAAGTATTAGTGGCCTTATCAGGAGCATGGCCTTAACTAGAGCACCTACCTTATTATAAACCTTATACGAGGGTAGATCGAAAAGTAACGCACAATAATTTTTTGCAAAAAGTTTAATAGGTACAGTTACAAACAAATGCACAAATGAAGGGATATCTTTTGTCTATTTTTCTATATAGACTCCAAGTTTCTCAACACATTTCTCCCATCGTGATACCAGTTTCAAAATACCCTTTTCATAGAAGTCCGTTCGGTTGGAGTATAGCCATCTGCGGACTGCTGTTTTCACTTCTGCATCTGACGCAAAGCGTTTACCGGCTAGGAATTTCTTCATGGGACCAACAAATGAAAGTCCGACGGTGCCATGTTACTGCAGCTGTTCATGAGAAAATCAACAAATTTGGTTGGGAGGTGCTCCAGAATCTTTCATACAGTCCAAACCGTCGGACTTTCAGCGTTTTCATTTTTGGATACACTGTACTGTCACCTCGAATTCATTCAAACTGCTCTTCTGAACTTCGGATCTTTCCAGATTAGTTGGGTTTTTCTTATCAGTTTGAACGTTTTTGTTGTGATTTGTTAATTTTTAAAATATAATGGGTGTTAATTAATAACACCGAAATATTTTACCTGTGTATATAGGTGAAAAAGGCCAGTAACTTTTGTTAGAAGATCTTCGCTCTATGACATAAAATGTTTATGTTAAAGGTCATTAAAGTCATTTCAATTTGGTGCTCATTAAGACAATAATTAAGCGAAATAGGGTTACAATTTTCATTAGATTGACTTCATGCCTTCTTAGTGATCGATAAAAACCTGATTGTTAATCATTCATCAACAGCTATATCATAATTTAGAGTTTTCATAATGTGCAAAATTTACAGACTGATCACATGACTGACCGCCACTACATTAGTTTTTTAATTTTTTTTTTATTCATAACTACAGTGTTAACAATGAAGTTCCTTTGGTTCTGCGTTTTTTAAAATGTTAGAAGTCAGTGGTGGCCATAGCCTGGGAGATTTTATGACGGAAAAGGAAAAATTCAATCCTTAAAGCAAAAATCTCCTAATGAAAGTTGCTTGCCTATGTGCTCGCTATACACAGGTAAAATGGTAAAATATTTTGGTGTTATTAATTAACACTCTGTATAATGTTAATTGTGTATATGTATCTTACATATGTGTATGGGTGTTAAAAAGTACACGTATATGTTTATAATTTAGCCTATATGTGGGCCAAAATTAGAAATCGCGTTTTCCCAGCATCTCGCGTGTGATTTCTGTACCCTGCTTACACTTGTCACTAATGTTATGCATACACATGTTTTAATAGCAGGTTGTCATGGAGATGATGAGCTTTGCAATTAGTCTGGGCACTCCATTACTTCTCCAGATGCCATCTCTGCAGGTGGTCAAGCACTTGCCGGGACGTGTGGGTTCGCGGGCCCCGATATAAATGCCCCGGGGGCTCATTACCCGTTCAGTGCGTTTTGATTGGTCTCCGTTATTCAGTGCAGTGCGAAGTGGCAATGTGGTGTGATTGTAAGATTATTTTCTTTTTATTTCTCACGTCTACCTTCAGTGATGTGTTTGCTGGCTATTTGAAATAATCATTGGCAGTCGAGGGTTAAAATATTGAAATAATTATTTTAAGAATATTACGGAGGTCAGGTAGCTTTTATTTCGTGAGCGATTAAATCAGGCCTGTTGAACTGGAGGACCGCGGACCGCACGTGGCTCTTGTAAATATACCTAAGGATTTAAATTACATGAAAAAAAAAAGACATTAGAGCTCAGCAATGGATTCTATCTCGTTTTCCTTATTAAGTGCCAGAATGGTAAGGGAAGGGAAAATGTTTGTCCATCTGTCTGTCTGTCTGTCTGTCTGTCTGTCTGCCTGTATGCGCGATAACTCAAATGCGATTTATCGGATTTTCATGAAACTCAGCATACGCATTTATAATGTCCATGGAAAGAAGCCTATTGATATTGAACCAAATCGGTTGACCGGTACTGGAGTAAAGCCCAATTTAGTGCCTATTTTATGGTAATATATTAGAAAGAATTTATCAAATGCAAATCAATTCTCATGACATCATATTGTTTAAGAGTGTTCATACACGGCTTTGCAAGTTGCAATGCATTTAGCCATGACAAATATTCCTTCACATATTATGCTTATCAAACTCTACCTTTTTTCTTCCGTAAGCCGTGCTTAATGAATCGATCTGGAGCTTAACTTGGAATCGATTTTAAAAATAACTTATTTTCAGCATATCATAATTGCAATTATTACTGATTGAACAAAACCATTCTGGCACTTTGTTACATCAGTTTACCTGATTTTATTGAATTACAATTCCTCCATAGAATAAGTCCATATTTTATAATTGACTGAAAATAAGGCAGATTTGCTCTGCCATGATGAATGGTATGATAAACTCCTCACCGAAGGAATAATTCCTTACTATGGATGGATACTGTAGGCAAAGTGGAAATAACGAAAATTCTTGCATGGGAGGAATAGAAGAGTTCATCAGAAAGAAGAACTTCTGGACTAGTGACAACAGTCAGTATTAAGAAAATAACAAAGTTCATCAAAGAGAAGATGAGTTCAGTTCGCTGTAAGGGTAGAAACACAGAGATAATTGCTTTGCTGAAGCCGGGGGCTTTTGATATGAACATCGCAATCTCAGGATCGTTATGACTGAAATTCCTCGTTCCGCTCTTCTCTTACTCAAATCGCGTTAGAAACGCGAACTAGCTATGAGTGGGCGAGTTTAACATCTACCACGCCTTATTTTGCCACAAACAAAGGCATTAATCCTGAGCGATCATATATTTACCGCATAAGTTATGCACTTGTTAACTTACTTATGTCCGCTATTCCCAAATGGGAACACAAATTATTTTTTTGAAGTAAAACTTCTTTAGTGGCGGTAGAGGGTTAATCGGGAAAATCAGTCACACTAAAACCGTCACGAAATCAGTCACAATCAGACACACTAAAAACGTCTTGTTTCGGTGAGGACTGCACAGAAAACAATCAACTCAATGATTAGCAGTAATCAAAGGAAATTTTTCAGACCTTACTTCCTCAATGGCAATAGACAATTCCTAAGCAATCTAAAGGTATATTATCTATTTATGGAACCCGGAGGTTCATTACCGCGCAAATCCAAAATTAAAAAATACAAATTTCCAAATTTAAAAAAAAACAAAATTAAAAATTAAAACATCCAATAGTTCAAAATTTAATAAATAATACATTTAAAAATTTAAAAATCGAAAATACCAAAATTGAAAAAATCTAAAAATCCAAAATTAAAAAAACTAAAATACAAAATTAAAAAATCCATAAATAAAAAATTCAATGAATCAAAATTTTAAACATACAAAATTAAAAAAATCAAAGATCCAAAATCCAAAAATCCAAAATAAAAATTATTAAAAATCCAAAATTAAAAAATACAAATTTCCAAAATTTAAAAAAACATAATTAAAAATTATAACATCTAAAAATAAAAAATAAAAAAAATAAAAAATAAGCAATTCAAAGATCGAAAATTTAAAATATCAAAAATTCAAAATTCAAAGATCCAAAATTAAAAAGTCCAAAACCCAAAATTAAATAAGTCCAAAAATCCAATATTAAAAAGTAAAATAATGCAAAATTGAAAAAATCCAATAGTCAAAAATTGAAAAAATAAAAAAATAAAATAAAGTTTTACTTCTGTCGCGTGGCGTTCCACGCACTCTTTTTTTATACATAATGTTACTGAGGTCAGGAAGTTAATGCTCTATCAGAAGACGAAATATCCATGAAATATGCTCTACAATTAAAATTCTAGTCATAAATAAAGACTTTCCGACTTTTAAAATCCAAACAGAAGAGATTCTTAATTGTTTCCTTTCCTGTCAAACGTTTCAATAAGAACCAACAAGCAAGCTGATTGTCCAAACCCCATTGTAATTTTTGAACAAAAACTTGTAAGTAGACTGTTTCAAAAACTAATTTTAGTTTTAATGTAGAGTTTAAAAATAATTAAAGGCTACTGATGATATTAAATTTTGTCTCATTAAATATGCACACTTAATTAATTTAGTTGGTATTACACAGTTCTCTCAACTTTTAATTTTCAATGTACCTATTTATTGAAACTGGAAATGTTGACGGTATCGATTATCGAGAAAAAAAATCATGTATCGGTATGGAGTATAGAGTATCGAGAAAATCTGGTATTGACCCATCCATGCAAGAAACAAAATAGTTTAAAACCTAAGAATCCGGGCCCTAGTTATATTATTCACCGGGAATGGAGATTTTATTATGAAGTTCCGGCATTTGTCTAGACTTGTTACTGTCTTGTAGGATTTGATTTATATACCGGTATGTTAGTCTACGTAATATAAATCCTCATAGAATTACAACGTTCCAGGTTCCACAAGGTTCTATTTATGGCCACACTTGCTATGCTATTTAAAAATTACCACGTGTGTTTATTTGCCCATAGTGAAACGTGATTCAAATATTTCATCCGCAAACAGTGGCCTTCATTATGTTTTAGATGCAATGAATATACTCATTATGTTATTGCAGTGAGTTTCCTATGCAGTTGCTTAGCGATCATGCAAGCGATATTAAATTTTTAACGTGTGTGTTTAACAAGCCGTTGCAAGGGTCTTGATAGCCAATGGCAAGGTCGAAACCAGTGGAGGAACCCGAGACTGAGGTCAAAGTCCGACCACTTGAGTGTGTTTAAATGTAATCATGGGGAAATGTTAATGTTATAATTAACCCTTTTGGGGGGAAATTATTTACTTCAGATATTTGAGATGTGGCATTTACTTTAGACGCATAAATCTTGTACAGCCTGGAGAGGTTTCTAACATGCACGGAATTATTTTAACTGTTCCAAACAAATATTAAATTCTATAGCCAGAGGTATAACTTAGAAATTTCTTTATACTAGATGGAAGATATATGTATATATATATATATATATATATATATATATACTTTTCAGATTTTAACAGCTTGTTCCTAGGGTAGAAAGAAACAAGAAATTCAAATACCAAACTCAATACCAAATGAAACTTTTATCAGGAAAAAATTATCCTTACCTTTAACCGTGTTTTACTCGATAAGTTGTTGTTGTTGTTGTTATTATTATTATTATTATTATTAAGCAATTAAGTAAAGTAACAATAGGCTACGTCAATATATAAAAATTACATACAGTATATATAAAGCACATAACTTAAATACCAGACAAATCAATATTTAAAAACTCTTTTACTTCGTACATAGGATTATTGAGAAGCTATGTTCTGAGTTTGTTCTTCAATACAATATTGGGCAAAGCTGTATGATGAGGTGGCAAACAGTTATAAAGCTTACAGCCCATATACATAAAATTCTGAGCAGTCTTGTGCAGTCTAACCTCAGGTATCTGTAACAAATGGGAATTTCTGGTTGCATAAAAGTGTATGACATTTCTTTCGTAAAACAGATAAAGATTATGTCCTTCAGCAACTGTAACATTTTTAATTCAGGTGATAAATTAAAGTTACTCCTTCGCTTTTATTGACGACCTACTGACCTATATTTATCACGATATGTATGAAATTAACCCAATAGGACGTAGGCCTACTTGTATTTTTTGTCTGTATTGAAAGACTAGCAGCTTCGCCCACGATAATTAATTCGAAGATAAAAATTAAGAGCAAAATAATTAAAACATGGTTATTAGCACTTACACGCGAATCATTCATAAACTAAACGACTAATAAATTATAATGAAACAGCTAAAAATCCGGCTTTGGAGTGCATTACACGATTAGAAAGCGTCTAAATTGCATTTGACATTCTAAACAAACGGATCGACCAGGGAGAGCTCACAGAATCGAAACTATCGATAATTCCATGCGGTATAGTGAAAAAATCGTGATGCTTTTTGAGACCTTGTTAATGAATCGATCTGGAGCTTAACTCGGAAATATAAAGGGTCTAATAGCAAACCTAGCGATCTCCATTTTCAATAAGGATAGAAATGCTAACTTCTAATGAAAGTTTAGTGTATTTCCTGCTACATATTTAGTGTATGTATAGTGCAGTTACTCATTGGATGGCCAGTCGGCTTGAAAGGATTCGGTGTTTCTTTATGTTAATTGATCTGACTAAATCGGTCTTGGGCTTCCGCTATCCAAAACAAAAGCAACGTTGCAATATTCTCTCATTGTTATCACTGACCTCAGTTCTTCCTTCGCTTTATTCAATTCACACGTGTTATTGTTTATTGTAACTTGATCTTGCAACCACGCATTTCACTCCACGCGGAGTAGACGAGTAGCTGTCAAAATCGCCACAGGAAATTCTTAGATTTTGATTGGCTGGGGTAACTAGCTGATTGATGCGGTAAAAACAAAGAACATGGGTTGAGCTGTCGGCAAACTTTTCCTCCTAACGAAAGGAAGCCGCCTGGGTATGCAATGAGTAACTGGACTATATCACAAATCCGACTATGTACATAAGGGAAGAACTCAGATTTACAATACATACCCTAAATATATACCATGAAATGCATGAAATTTTTATTAGAAGTTAGCATCTCCACCTTTTACCAAAATGGAGATTGCCGGATTTGCTAATGGACCCCTCATATATTTTAAGCATAACTTATTTTCTGTATATCATAATTGCAATTATCACTGATTAAACAAAAGCGTTCTGGCACTTTGTTACATCATTTTATCTGATTTTATTTTATTTTAAAAAGCTGAGTCTTGACGATTGTTCCACGTACGATATTAATCAATACTGGGTATTCATAGTTGGTATCGATAGTTGAAAAAACAGCGATACTTCAATTAATGGCAGTACTTTAATGTGTGTTGTTGAGATTCCATTACGTCGCATGTATTGTGGGTGCCGCTTTTTAAAGAATTTTAGGTAGATTTTCGAAGAAAAATCTACCTATTGCAATGGATACCACTTTATGATTTTCGAAAAATTCTTTCATATCTTTACGTTTCATGCTCCCCTAAGTACGAAACCACCGCACGTTCAAAAAAAAAAATTGTGATATTTTTATATATATAAAAATATCACAATTTTATATATATATATTTTTATATATATTATATATATATAAAAATATCACAATTTTATATATATATTTTATATATATATACATATATATATATATCTTTACACGCTAGCGGCCGTAATTTTGAAGATATTTGAACCAAATTTTAATATGTTATTTCTAGGCCCAATAGTTCGGACAAGTTCGTTAATGAGCAAAATTGGCCCAAGGGGGTGGTCGGGGGAGGGGGTTGAAATTTTAAAACATTTTTATCTCGGCCCCTATGAAGTATAGAGGGAAACTTTGTTTGAATAAATTAGAGTACTCCCTACGGAGTTCACAGTGACACCAACGATTCGGGGGTTCGAGTGAGGGTGGGGGATGAAAATTCGAAACTTTTGAAACTACGTCTTGTGGGGTATCGTTGAAAAGCTCTTGATGAGTACTCTACAAATCAATTAATAGTTTCTTGATAGCTCTCATATGACGCGAGATTTTAATGTTTGAAAATAATAACACTTAAAAGAATTATTATAATATCATAATTTTGTCTTGTTTAGCGGCTTTGCTAATTTTATTCATTGCTGATCTTGCGCACGGCCTCCCAGAATATTATATCCTATTCTTGTTGTCAAAACAAATGATTGTAGGCTCTTCCTCTTTACCGAATTCAGTTCTTATTACTGCAGGTTTACCATGCCAAGGCTAAAGAAGAAGAGTGCTATGCAGCGACAATAAATTAAACCAAAAGCACTTCGAAATCTACCTCCGCCTGTAGGCCTGCCTAAAGGGATTTTTTTCCCAAGAACCGCCTCTCCTGCTGCCACCCTAATCCTCTTCGACCTGTCAATCAGTGAATAGAAAGGTAATTAGGCGTATTCACACTTGTCTGCAGTGTCGTACAATGTTGCCAAATACGTACCACACAACGTTTACTTCACTAGAGAAGTGGTGAATGACAGCGGCAACACTGTGGAAACCCACGTGACTATAAGAGCACGTGTTCTTTGTCGGTATCGGTTTCGGTGCAGATTTTCGGATTAGGGAACAATGCTATTATATTCTTTTGTAGATATGCGATGGTTTGGGACGAGGTCTTCTTAAAATGGCACGAAGTATAATTACTGTATGGTTGAATCAGAAATCTAATAAGATGGTGTTCTTGATTGTTACAGGCACGTCGACGGACTTGGTTCCGACGCTGCTCGGGATGTACGACGCACTGATCGGGCGGACGTCGCAGATCGCTGAGCGCTCCATGGAGGAGACGCGGGTGAGCGTCGTGTCGCGACCTCTCTCCATCAGCTCCATAGCGTCCTCGTCCTCCTCTTCCTCAGGCACCAGCAGCTGCTCCGGAGGCGGCGGCCGGCGTCTCGGCACCGCCCCCAAGTCATCCGCCTACCTCGCATCCATTGAATCTCTTGAAGACGACAGCGACGATCCTGAAGGTGGCGGAGGTGGCAGAGAAGGTGGTGGAGGCGGCAAACAGCGGCTCCATCACCAGAAGCCTATTGGAGGCCGCGCTGATAGGCTCAAGAGCGGCAGCGGTGGATCTCAAGGTAAGTCATGGTACTCTTTGTATTAATTCATTGTATTAATTCATCTGATTAATTCACCTGATTTTCTATTACGCTGTAATCATATGCTGATCAAAACGTTTTATCCAACAGACTAGATTTTATTCGGAATTTAATATTACAAGAATGGAACAGATTTATAAATCTTCTTAGGTAGGTCTAATCCCACGACAGTTGGATTTATTAACAGTCTTACTAATAATCCAGTTGTAACATTTATACCAGGAATATACACAGCTGAGGAGGAAAAGTGTACTAGTAATCCTTGCATAAGGCTGAATGTGTGCAACCTTTACACAGTCTGGCCCCCTTGTATAAACTTGACGTAAATAATCAAGATGGCCGATATCCGTAACAGCCGGTCGTTTCGTAGATGTCTGAGATTGAATTTTGAGGCTACGCATATTCTGAGCTGCTTTTGCGGAATTATAAACATTGTTCCTTGTTTGCAGGACATATTTCCATACTTGTACCCATGATTACAGCTTTCTGAAAACAATATAATGAAATACTGAAACTAGAATTACTGTCTACAGACGATCCATCGTTGTTAGCCCGCTGCTCCAACAGATGGCGTTCAGGAGTCCTTTTCATAGCCAGGGGCTAGTAACGTCACAACTAGAGTGATGTGTTTGATGACGTTGACGTACAAACCCGGTGTAAACTCGGCAGTTACACTCTGTTTATTGGTAATGCGGCTTATGCATAACTTGTACGGTGAACAACCAAACAACCGTTCAACGCAGATATAAGCAGCTTATATCTGCTTATACAAATAATTACCTTCGCGCTTATACAAATAATAATTACCTTCGCGCTTTGTTGTATAAAAACAAAAATAACAGCTGCGAGATCACGGCATACTGTGAATAGACCATCCATGAATCGATTCGAGTTACCATGTTCTAACCAGTGCTACCAATGGTGCATATAATACATAGTTAACTTCATTCAGGTAAGCTAATAGCAGAACAGAATAAAAGCACACGAACTGGCTTGCACCGAATTGAAATTGTGTTTTTAATCATTGTATCATTGTACATTTATATTACTTCAATTTCCATACAAGTTATGTTGTATAAAATAATCTGTTTTCGTTCTGCTTAATGGCAGCATGTGACGTATTAATCACGGCACATTGATGCTTACGTGTCCAGTAACGAGCAGACGATTTTATCAATAAAACAGCATCCTCATATTAATAGCAAGCATTTTATAAGATAAACGATCGTGATTGGTCTTTATCCGAGGAGTTGCTAAACGTTATTGGTCAATATTAAACATGAGTGAATTAGTCTTTATTAAAACTTTACTTAGAAGGGGAGAGTTCTGTTAAACAATGTTTACGGTTCGAAATAACAAAAACAAATGAATAGCAACCGAACAAGGCCACCTTCAAATTTATTTCACATTTGAATACGGTCTTGTTAATAGGTGGCGTTGGATGTACACAGAAGCACTATCAAATTATGTTAGATAATAGTAATAACAATGATGATAATAATAGTAATAATAATAATATAATAATAATAATAATAATAATAATAATAATAATAAATATTTAGTATGTAATCTGTATTCTATGGCTTCTTATTTCGATGTTTACTTTGATTTTCATATGCTTATGATTTATTTTTATCTTGTATACAACTTATTTAGCCTTATTAACTTAAATGTTTACCTTAACGTATAAATTCTTCACGTCAAAAATGTTTTAAAAGCAGATATATAAAACCAGTAGAGTTGTGTTTTATACAAAACTAGCATGTGCCCGCGGCTTCGCCCGCGATAATTATTTCAAAAAAATAAAAATTAAGAGCATAATAGTTAAATCATTATATTTATTAACACCTAAATCACTTGGACTACATACCACGATTAGATAGCGTCGCCTGGTAAAAGCGACCTCAGATTCGAGTTCCTTGGCCCAGAAAACCCCTGTACAGTGAGTTTCGTCCAAATCGAACAATGTTTGACCATATTTAGGCCTATATTGATTATCCCTCTTCCGTGTAGGTTGAAAATTTCATATGTCTTCGGGCCTTGATATTCTAAACAAATGAATCGTCCAGGATGGACTTACAAAATCAAGCGATCGCCCGCGATAATTATTTCAAGAATTAAAAATTAAGAGCATAATAGTTAAATCATTATTTTATTAACACCTAAATCACGTGAATTACATACCACGATTAGATATCGTTGCCTGGTAAAAGCTATCTGAGATTCGAGTTCCTTGGCCCAGAAAATCCCTGTATAGTGAGTTTCGTCCAAATCGAACGATGCTTAACCATATTTAGGTCTATGTTGATTATCCCTCTTCCGTGTAGGTTGAAAATTTCATATGTCTACGGGCCTTGACATTCTAAACAAATGAATCGACCAGCGTGGGCTTACAACATTCAAGCGATCGCGATGCTTTTATTTCCACGGTATGACAAAAATAGCCAAAGCCAACTGCAATTGATTTGACATTGAAATGTATTACTGAAATCTGATGCTTCGACAGCGCTAAAATCACGTTTTCTGCCAGTTTTTCACTCATAACTCGCGAACGAAAGCTAAAATTAAAAATTCGGCTTCGAGGTGCTTTCGCCCACCTTTCAGTCCATCTATCTTTAAATTTTCAGATCTTTGCGTTCAGTAGATTTCGATGGGCATCGTGGACAGACAGACAAACAGCATGTGCCCGCATGTGCCCGCGGCTTCCCCGCGATAATTATTTCAAATTATAATTATTAACACCTAAATCACGTGGAGTGCATTCCACGATTAGGTAGCGTCCCCTGGTAAAAGCGACCTCAGATTCGAGTTCCTTGGCCCAGAAAACCCCTGTATAGTGAGTTTCGTTCAAATCGAACAATGTTTGACCATATTTAGGGTTGATTATCCTTCTTCCGTGTAGGTTGAAAATGTCATATGTCTGTGGGCCTTGACACTCTAAACAATCGAATCGTCTAGGATGGACTAACAAAATCAAGCGATCGCGTTGCTTTTATTTTCAAGGTGGGCTATGAGGTATGTTGACAAAAATAGCCAAAGCCATCTGTAAGTGATTTGATATTGAAATTTATTACTGAAACTGATGCTTCTAAAACGCAAAAAAATGCACGTTTTCTGCCAGTTTTTCACTCATAACTCACGAACGGAGGCGAAAATTAAAATTCCGGCTTCGAGGTGCACATTCCGACCCTTTAGTCTGCCTACTTATAAAATTTCAGATCTCTGCGTTGAGTAGATTTCGCTGGGCATCGCGGACAGACAGACGGAGGACAGACAGACAGACGGAGGACAGACAGACAGACGGAGGACAGACACTTCCTTTTATTAATATAGATGTAGCATTTTTATCCACAAGTTAGCGTTGTTATTTTATGGAAAACAACTATTTCACTGAAATTTTCCTCATTGATTTCAAACTTATAACTCACTGATGCTTTCACCTGATGATTCCTTTTATTAGTACATAAATTCGGCTCCGAAAGGATTAAAAAATCATTCATCTTGCAAGTAATCTTTTTCTCTCCTTATTACTTTGATTTCATATCTACATTACCTTGTGTGTTAACTCGCTGAATTTGTGTTACGAGGCGCGTTCACAATAGGCCTAAGTTTCCCTGGAACCGGTTACGGAAAGAAAACACAATTTCATGGACATATTTATTGCAACAGATATAGCAAGTTTTCAACATATTCACCACCGGAATTGAGACATTTTCTTTAACGTGGACCATAGGCGTAACCAGGCCGACCATATGGAGGGGTTATAACATCCGCGGGGTTTGGGGTATGGAATACCCCCCAGGGAGAGGGGGGTCCAGAGGTCCTCCCCCGGAAAATTTTAAAAATTAAGATGCAAAATAACGAGTTTTAAGCTTCCGGGGGTCCCCCCCCGGAAAATTTTAAAAATTAAGAAGGCAAAATAACGAGTTTTAAGCTGCTGGGGGTCCTCCCCTGGAAAATTTTAAAAATTAAGAAGGCAAAATAACGAGTTTTAAGCTGCTGGGGGTCCTCCCCCGGAAAATTTTAAAAATTAAGACCCAAAATAACGAGTTTTAAGCTTCCCACGCTTTATACTTGTATTAAGTAATTTATGGGCAGACTTTAAAAAATTATACAATTTTCATTTTTTTAATCAATGGGGGGGGGGGGGGTTCAAACCCCCAAAACCCCCCCCCCCCTCGGTACGCCTATGACGTGGACCAACTTTTTAATGCCTGTGTCGTAGAAGTCTGCCGCCTGGGATTTGAACCACTGTGTGACAACCATATCTGCCTCCTTCATTCTCTGTCATTTCTTGAGGTGTAGGAAAATCACTGGGAGCGAGGTCCGGGCTGTAGAGTAGATTTTTAAACATCTTCTAGCAAGTCTCCGACGGAAGTTTGGCTGAGAAGAGTTTTAAACATCCACCCTACAGCCCGGACCTCGCTCCCAGTGATATCTATCTTTTTCTACACCTTAAGAAATGACAGGGAATGACAGAGAAGAGGAAATTATTCTCGCACTGCGGTTCAAATCGCAAGCGGCAGACTTCTACGGCACAGGTATTCAAAAGTTGGTCCCACGGTATAACAAACATTGTCAATTCCGGTGGCGAATTTGTTAAAAATAGCTGAACACTTGCTGTATATGTTGCAATAAATATTTCCAAGAAACTGTGTTTTGTTTCTGTAAATGGTTCCAGGGAAACTTACTTTCTGGACGCGCCTCGTACATTGTTTTACTACGTATGTATTTAGTAATTTTGAGATTATTGACGAAAATGTCAACCATTTAATTTTTCTTGGATATAAGATCACATCCACAAATGTAACCGTATTACTATCTTATATCACGATAACATGCACAATATGAAAAAAAAAATTGCAAAAATGACCTAAATAATTATGCAAATATATTACGTACAAAGTAGCCTATATCTAAAAGTAATTGAGAACGTTCAATTCTGTGCTGTGACCAGGGCCCGGATTTGATAAATGTCATCTTTTAACTGGTGCCCACTAGTGCCAATATTCTGATTTAGGGTCATTTTTGGTCATTTCCTCCATATTTAAGTCTTTTTTTTTTTGTATTCAATGTGATTATTTGGTAATGTTTTGGCCATTTTACGGTCTATTTTTCCACAGTTCATATTTCTAGGCAACTTTTAAAAATATAAATCATTTTCTCATTTTGTGTTGTTTCTCGGATTATACCTAGGTATAGTTTTTGTGCATTTACTTACATTGAATATCAACGGAATTTTAAATAAAGCATAAATTAATAAATCTTATTATAATTTTAATTTAGATGCAGAAAGACTGTTGTTTGCATTTAACTGTATGTACCAATTAAGTAATTACAAGCCTATAATTGGACAACAACATAAATGTAGAATAGACACAAATCTGATGAATAAACTAGCATTTTCATACTAATTTTAGTCTTTTTTTTTTTGTATTTTTGCAGTCATTTTATAGCTCATTTTTAAGTATTTTAGGTCATCAAAATCCGGGCTCTACTTAGTTATCCTAAAGTAAAACATTATCTGTTGCCGTTTCGATTTTTCTACTTGTTACTTTGGCCAGTAATCTTAAATAAAGGTAGAGAGGATAAGACCTAATGCTACCATAATTCATTTCCAAATACGGGGAACTAAAAATTCATACCATTCCTACCATGGGCGTACGGTAAGGGGGGGTTCAGGGGGTTGAAACCCCTCCCGAAATATCTGCAATATTTCGAAGATCATAAATCATGGAAAGGAAAAAAAAAGAGAACTCTGATTCAGTTGTTACGTATTTTAGAATTTCGTACATATCAAAGCATTATTTAAGATTTGTCATAATTTATTTAAGATTCAAATTTCAAAACCCCATGGTGTTGATAGTTCTTCACCTTAATAACAGTGATGTATTACTAGTAAACAAAAATCCCTTTGGAATCTGTCAAACGACAACTCGAATACTCCCGCCGAAATCCATCAACCTGTTTGTAAAGCCAACATTACTCACAAGCTCATCACAAAATTATCATTAAGTAATCGGCATTAATTGGGTTTTTCTACTGGTGGATTTACAGATGACTTTGAAAAAGTGCCCTATACACCATTATGATAATTTTCAAAAATAAACTTTTATTTATAGACTCTAGCTTAAATGAGAAATCTCAAGAAAAACAGTTTCAAAGACTGAGCTACATATTAATTTATTACTGAGTATTAATTATCACAATACAACTGTTTACTAATTTTAAAAGAGTATTAATTCACAATGTGCGCAAGGACATGGAGCTGAGACAACTTTACATCGAACCCCTCCCGAACAAAATTTCACCGTACGCCCATGATTCCTACTAAGACTGAACATAAAGTTTACGTCCCATTTAGGAAGCGGATGCATTAACTCTAAAAAGAGTTGTTTGAACGTAGTTTTTAATGATGCATGGGGCATACTCTACAAATATACGTCAGAACATAAAACAGAACAGCAGCAACATAGCTCTGGAAGTATTAGCATAGAGACAGGGAAGGGAGAACTGTTTAGAAGAAATTGTTTGTCTTTTACAGCCTCGTATTTCCGGAAATGAATATATTTTTAATGCTTCCGCTGTAACAAGTAGGCAGCTACAGAATTTCTGCGAAACTCGTAGTTCATTACTTTTGTAAATAAGAAACTGGGAGTGCACAGCTGTTGTTATTTCAAACAAAAGCCTGATTAAGCCTGGGTATATTCAAGACTTATTCTTTAAATATTATGCTAATAATCTTGCCGAAAGAAAACATTGTATAATTCATTATTATTTCATCATACAATTTCCTTATACAGCTTGAATTAAAAATAGACCTTGTAACCCAAGATACACGAAGTAAAAGTAGCACATTACGGAACTAGTGTCAGAATGGTACTTTATAAGCTTCTGTGGGGGACGGAAAATTCTGTCCGTCCGTCTGTGTGTCTGTACGCGCGATAACTCATATACGCTTTATCGGATTTTGATGAAACTTGGTATACGCATTTATAACGTCCACGGGAAGAAACCAGAGATGGGTCGATACCAGATTTTCTCGATACTCGATACCGATACATTATTTTTTCCTCGATACTCGATACCGTCAACAATTTCAGTTTCAATAAATAGGTACATTAAAAATTAAAAGTTGAGAGAACTGTATAATACTAACTAAATTAATTAAGCGTGCATATTAAATGAGACAAAATTTAATACCATCAGCAGCCTATAATTATTTTTAAACTATACATTAAAACTAAAATTAGTTTTGAAACAGTCCAATTACAAGTTTTTGTTAAAAAATTACAATGGGGTTTGGACAGTCAGCTTGCTTGTTGGTTGTTGTTATTGAAACGTTTGACAGGAAACGAAACAATTAAGAATCTCTTCTGTTTGGATTTTAAAAGTCGGAAAGTCTTTACTTATGACTAGACAAAAGTCACAGCGTGGTTTTCTCCATTTCAAGGAGAAATAGAAGTATGTACTATATTTAGCAGACTACTAACAGCAGAAAGATATACTGCATTTCCTTAAATTGCAGAATTACCGAATAAATCGAAAAAGTAGCGAGCGAGTTTTCTGAAGTATCGCTCGATGCCGATACTATGCAAGTATCGAGAGTATCGAGGTATCGAAAGTATCGAGGACCCATCCCTAGAAGAAACCTATTGATATTCGATCAAATCGGTTGACCGGTGTCGGAGTAATGCCCAATTTAGTGCCTATTTTATGGTAATGTATTAGAAATAATTTTTCAAATGCAAATCAGTTCTCATGACAACATATTGTTTTGGTGTGTTCATATATGGCTTTGGAAGTTCCAATACAGTTAGCTATGACAAATAACACTACCCACATATTCCTTCACACATACTTATCAAATAGACATTTGCTCTTCCGTAAGCCCTACTTAATGAATCGATCTGGAGTTTTATGCATATCATAATTGTAATTATCACCGATTAAACAAAACCATTCTGGCTCTTTGTTACATCAGTTTACCTGATTTTATTATTTATGATACAAGTGGTACAAGATAGTTTTATTTTCGGAGTAGGTCATGTTTATGAAACGAACCTGAAAGGACGAGTGAAGCAATCCTACGATCAAAATAAAATTATTTTACCACGTGTATCATACAAAATTGTTTTAGAGAGCCCTTATTGTGAAATAATAATAATAAATATTGCATATTTTATTATTTAATTCAGCTCTATTTATACTAGTTTGAACATTGTGGTTACAGTCAAGAGTCAAGAGTGGGTGTTAATTTCAACTGATACTAAATTAATATCAGTTGAAATTTACTCCATAAAAATACACCAATAATAGAAACAATTGACAATCAATAGTTCCATGGCCTACCCTATTGTATAGATACAGGTCTCGATACGGCCACGCAGCTAAAAGAAGTTGGCTATAAACATAGCTGAAATTAAAAAAAAAAAAAAAAAAGAGAGAGAGAGAGAGAGAGAGAGAGAGAGAGAGAGAGAGAGAGAGAGAGAGAGAGAGAGAGAGAGAGACGTAATTTGAGTATTCTCGATGTCAGAAACTCGAAACTCGAAAGTCTGGTCATTTCGGTTGTCAAATTATCTTCCCACCTGCATTGAGTAAATAATACTACAAACTGAAATGATTATTAAGTTGCCTTCTCTGAAACTCAGACTCTAAATTATCTTCCCACTGCTGTGCTGCGATCTGTAATCAACGAAAGCGAAAGTGAATGTATATGAAAACAAAATAACTGGGGCAAAGTCCACTTATAAATATGACATAAGTCACTTAGCTGCTAAAGAAATCAAAGAGAAGATGCATTACGTTTTCTGGGCCGAGGTTAAACGCTACTATATCCGGTTCATGCGCAACAATGGATGCCATTATTGCCGCGCGTGACGTCACTAGACTTATCACGGCGCCATCTTGGAAACAGAGGGCAGCTTTGTTGCAGCTCCTCAGATCGAGAAATGTCACAACCAAGAAGAAAATGTTTAGATGCAATAAAAAAGAAAGATGTATGGAAATATGGGGGAAGTCTTGAATGAGTTCTGTGGTGCAAGAGGAATAAAGAATGCAATTTAATATCTTGTACTGACGCTTGTACCATCTTTGGAGGTCTTAGATGCGGCCGGATTTGTATAGTTTAGCCTATAAAGACTGCCCACTGAGATGATTTCAGTCTTGCTCCCGCATGCTGATGTTTTATTTACAGCTTGTGGTATTGGATTTTTTTATGCTCCCTACAGTAAGTAGGCAGTAGAAAGAAATTACATGTAAGGAAATCTTCCTACCCCAATATTTAAAGCGATAAGGATAATGTACAGTACATTCCAAAATTAAAACAAAGTACTGTATAATATTTAGGCATAAATTATAGGTGAAAATAATGTAGTCATAAAATGGCGAATCCAGGGGAAGGGCCGCGGGTTTTCTTTTTCCATTGATTGTAGAATTACCTAATAAAGTAATATTGAAATTTAATTTTTTTACATCAGATAATTGCCCGAATGAGCAAGATACTCGTGTTCGGGTACAGTTCAGTTTATTCTAACATGCACAATTACATACAAAATACAAAACAATATTTTTATTATTTATTGAGCGATTTCCTCATTTCTGAGGTTAAACTCCACCAACACAACTCCAACAAATGGTTCTAAAAGGGCCAATGTCATAAAACTTGCTTTTGAGATAACTGACTTTGAAGCCTTTATAGAAGTAATATTTTTTGCTGAGAACTTTCGACATTGGCCTCTAAGGTTTCTTTATTATGTATATTAATAGCAACATATATTGGCACTTTTAGTATACGAAAAATAAAGACTAGCCGAGCTCAATAATGCATAGATCTCATTTTCAAGAAATTGACATTGACCCTTTTAGAACCAAGCCACAGCAATATCAATGCATTTATGTACTCACCCAATTTCATAAAGAGGATTGAAAAATCCAAGTTGAATATTACCCACAACACAGCAGTTGTTCGAGTTCCTTATCCTTAATTATTAAGTGCCAGAATGGTAGCCTACTTTATGAGATTGTGTGGGGGACGGGAAAATGTTTGTTCGTCTTTGAAACCAATGATCATGGTGTTGCAACAAAAAGAGACATAATTTATTGCCCACTTTTTATACTTAAAAGTAATAGGCTACCGAAACTGGTAAAAGGCATAGCTCTAACTCTGGTATGATATTGTATAATATTTTCATTAAACAAAACGCAAATTATCTTCACTAAATGTGCATTATTTTTTAAATTATTAATTGTAAGCTTGTGTTTTTAACTAATCTATAATTATAAACTCATATGTATTAATGAGTGTTAATTAATAAATAAAAATCTACAAAAATCTACCTTAAAACTAAAGTTCAATTTTAACATTTTTGCAAAAGAAATATAAATAGTTCAAGAAATCATAAATGTATTTTACTAATAAGTATATATTAATATTAAGTAATAGAAATAGAAAAATAGCTGGAAAAAATTAAGATGAAACCACAAAATAAAAAATATAAGATCCGATTATTATAAACAACATTGTTATAATATTTCCTTCCTTTCATAGAAGCTTGCCGCCAGCCTATTGAAGAGGGTACTTGAAAGTTGCACCACGCTTCAACAAATGTCTCAATCGGAGCGCGACTAGGTAGAGAAGTAGCTAGAAGGTGTACCTAAATGTTCCAAATAAAACAGTTTTAATTTTCACTGTGGTTTTCATTTTATGCCCCATCGGAGGTTTAAAAAATAGCCCTCGTATTTCCGAAATTGAGGTTGAAATGGTGTAGTGCTCCAACTCTACTCCAACTGTATCCTTTGTAATTGGCGATGAAACAGGACAGCCATCGCCTACAACATCAACAGCAGGATTTTCCAGGAATGAGAATGATGGTTTAAGCGTTCTGAAATCATTAAATCTGCCACTAATTTCTTTAGCAAGACCAGACATTTTACACAAATAACCTTCTGTTTCCACCTGAACGTCAGGAAGGCTTTCAGTAATTTTCTTCAAACTTTTGAAATGAGCGAATGTTTTAGTCTCAAGGTCTTTCCGAAAGAGTCTTAATTTGTTCTGAAAACTAAATAGACTCAGAAATAAGTTTCACTTCCTCATAATATGTTATCATTATATTATATTAACTATATACTTTTTAAAATCTGTATCATATTTACTCTTAGCTTGTTTTCGGGAGCCTCATGCGGCTCGCGAGTCTCGTGATTACTACTGCTATAGACACTTGCGGTTGGTTGAAATTCACACATATTTTCTATACTGGATTAATCACTGATTCATGTTCTCAATAGTCTTGTAAAATTTGAAGTAATTCGATTAAATTTGTTTCAGGGTCAGGCGACAGTGGAGTCTGCAGCCCCTGTAGTTACATCAGCTCCCCCTGTCCGCCCCCAGGCCGCCCCCGCTACTGCGACCCCCACCTCAGCTACATGGACCGCGTGGTAATGGAGATCGTGGAAACTGAGGGCGTATACGTGAGGGATCTTCAGCAAGTCATCGAGGTAAGCAGCAATATTACGATTTCACAGAAATCTTCACTTCATTGTAACGAAAAATTTTATTATAATATGAGCCTTTGGTGATCCAAGAATTTCTGAAAGTACAGGAGATATCTGAAAAGACCTCAGAGGTCCCGATGTACAATGGCGTAGCGGAGATAGGGTGGGCCCTCTGCAAATTTTAATTGCCCCCCCCCCCCCAACAACACTATTCATATTATGCAGGGCCATCCCGTCGATTTGCGGGGCCTGAGAGGGAAAGTAAATTTCGGAACGACATAACCCTTTGTAATATTTGTTCACTACAAGATACCCAAGTTTAGATTTTAATAACAATTCGTATCTGCTCAATGATGTTCGGAAATATCTAACTACAAGGTCAAGTAGAACTTAGATTTAAAAGACACATGAATACAGACATCATAATAAACGAAAATTAAGGATAGCTCAATTTCTCACAAGATATAACCCCTGGCGGACTGCAAGGAAAATAGCTAACACAATGATTAGGCCTATTTTCTTGTACCTTATTCTGTAATTTTATATTAGACTAAAAGTTTTATTTCTATTTGTTTTCCATTGTTTTGTTACAAATTAAAAGCCCCATAGGATAGGCCTTCATTATGAATTTCAGGGTTAAAATAGCTGAACCGCGAATCAGTGTGTGTGTGTGTGTGTGTGTATGGGCTATATACAACATATATATACAGTGAGTCCCACGCAAGAGTTGGCCAACCATGCGGGTTTCTGCCTTCTCATATATCTTAAATACTCAGTGAACTATTTGTACTTGTGCCTTAAACCTTTGCTCAGTTATAAGAAAAGACCTGTGAGACTGCACATTTATTCTATTTCATAACAGTTCCATACAGGTGTAACGCACACTTCCTATCTGTTATTGAGGTGTGTTTATCAATTGAATTTATTTTCCGCAGTGCTACCATCCAAGCAAATGTTTATAAAAACTGAACTTGCTCTTCTGAAGTGTAACTTAATTGAAAATAGATTGCTTTGCGTGTCATCTTTTGTAGTAATGACTGTACTGGTATTCGTTGGCAAACATGCAATTGTCACTGTCTAATACAGGTTTTTACTAAAATAAAGTATTAAACAAATAATTTGGTACAAAGTAAAAAGATTTTGCTACTTCAGTTTTTGTTTAACATGTTTAGGTACCTCTAGTTGTAAATTTACATAACACTAATTTACCTGTCCTTCAAAAATATGTTATAAAATTAAACTTATAAATCACCTACTTGTGAGTGGTAAAAACATCAAGATTTCTCGAAACTATGCCCTTGTGCCTTACGCCCTTATGGAACTAGGCCCTTCAATTATAATACAAGCCTTAGGTGACCCAAGATTTTCTGAAGATACAGGAGATTGCTGAAAAGACCTCAGAGGTCCCGAAGTACAGTGGCGTAAGGGAGAAAGGGTGGGCCCCTCTGCAAAGTTTAATTTTTGCCCCCCAACGACACTATTCATATTGTACAGGGTCGTTCCGTCGGTTTGCAGGGGCTGGGAGGGAAAGTAAATTTCGGAACGACATAACCCTTTGTAATATTTGTTGACTACAAGATACCCAAGTTTAGATTTTAATAACAATTTTATTCGTATCTCCTCAATGTTGTTCGGAAATATCTAACTAGGTCAAGTAGAACTTAGATTTAAAAGGGAGAAGAGTAATATCATCATAATAAACGAAAATTAAGGATAACTCAATTTCCCACAAGATATAACCCCTGGCGGACTGCAAGGAAAATAGCTAACACAATGATTAAGCCTATTTTCTTGTACCTTATTCTGTAATTTTATATTAGACTAAAAGTTTTATTTCTATTTGTTTTCCATTGTTTTGTTACAAATTAAAAGCCCCATATTATAGGCCTTCATTATGAATTTCAGGGTTAAAATAGCTGAACCGCGAATCAGTGTGTGTGTATGTGTGTATGGGCTATATACAACATAAACATACAGTGAGTCCCACGCAAGAGTTGGCCAACCATGCGGGTTTCTGCCTTCTCGTATATCTTAAATACTCAGTGCACTATTTGTACTTGTGCCTTAAACCTTTGCTCAGTTATAAGAAAAGACCTGTGAGACTGCACATTTATTCTATTTCATAACAGTTCCATACAGGCGTAAGGCACAATTCCTATCTGTTGTTGAGGTGTGTTTATCAACTGAATTTATTTTCCGCAGTGCTACCATCCAAGCAAATGTTTATAATAACTGAACTTGCACTTCTGAAGTGTAACTTCATTGAAAATAGATTGCTTTGCTTGTCATCTTTTGTATTAATGACTGTACTGGTATTCGTTGGCAAACATGCAATTGTCACTGTCTAATACAGGTTTTTACTAAAATAAAGTAAAAAAACAAATAATTTGGTACAAAGTAAAAAGATTTTGCTACTTCAGTTTTTGTTTAACATGTTTAGGTACCTCTAGTTGTAAATTTACAGAACACAAATTTACCTGTCCTTCAAAAATATGTTATAAAATTAAACTTTAAACCACCTACTTGTGAGTGGTAACACTGTTTAAAAACATCAAGATTTCTCGAAACTATGTCCTTGTGCCTTACGCCCTTATGGAACTAGGCCCTTCAATTATAATGTGAGCCTTAGGTGATCCAAGATTTTCTGAAGGTATAGGAGATTGCTGAAAAGACCTCAGAGGTCCCGAAGTACAGTGGCGTAACGGAGAAAGGGTGGGCCCCTCTGCAAAGTTTAATTTTTACCCCCCAACGACACTATTCATATTGTACAGTTCCGTTCCATCGGTTTCTAGGGGCTGGGAGGGAAAGTAAATTTCGGGGCGACATAACCCTTTCGTTGTATTTATTGACTACAGGTCACCCAAGTTTAGGGTATAATAATAATTCGCATCTGCTCAATGCTGTTCGAAAATATAGTAGAGTTATTCATTGCATACCCAAGCGGCATCAAAGGAATAAACCATTAAGCCGGTGTTTCTTTATGTTAATTTATCTGACCAAGTCCGTCTTTCCAAAACACAAGCAACGTTGCAATATTCTATCATTGTTATCACTGACCTCAGTTCTTCCCTCGCTTTAATCAATTCACATGTGTTATTGTTTGTAGATCTTGCAACCCCGCGTTTCGCTCCACGCGGAGTAGACAAGTAGCTTTCGTAGCCGTCACAGGATATTCTTAGATTTTGATTGGCCTTCAGTTACGCCACTGCCGAAGTACTTCCAAATAAGAACTAAACATGGGTCCGAATGGGGATCTTAAGCGAAACATCACCTATTCCACCAAAACAACTTCAGCACAATAAAGCTGTTCTATTTACCACACCTTTTGTCACAATTATGTCAATTGTATACTGTCTAAATATTGCTTATTCGCTCTATGTTAGGGTGGAAGAAGTACACATCAATGAAAATCTGAAGCTAATGATACTCGATTTATTACACTAGATAGGCTATAACCCGTGGCGGACTGCAAGGAAAATATCTAACACAATGATTAGGCCTATAGGTTATTTCGTGTACCTTATTCTGAAATTTTATATTAAACTAACATTTTTATTTCAATTTCTTTTCCATTCTTTTGTTACAAATTAAATTACTTAAGCCCCATAGGATAGGCCTTCATTATGGATTTTAGTGTTAAAATAGCTGAACCGCGAATCAGTGTGTATATATATATATACACATATACATAGGCTTGCCAGACGTCCCGGTTTGACCGGGACAGTCCCGGTTTTCAGACAAAATCCCGGTGTCCCGGCCGGTTTACTTCACGTCCCGGTAAAAATTAAATTTGATTTTCTAGATGACCAAAATAGTCTAAAAAAAGTCCTAGCCAATGAAAAGTACATGTAAATATTGTTCAATTTTTTATTCCTTATTCAAAGTGTTTCTTCTTACTTAAGTAACTTTTAAATATTAACATGTTTAAATTTACATGCTTATGTCATTTATTACTACCCCTGGTTTAGGTTCCTAATCAGTAACCATTTATTCATAGCATTGAGAATAAACTACCTCTAAAACACTCCAAAAATCCGCCAAGGGTGTGTACCCTTGAATAACCGCGACGCTGGGGGTCATTCCTGTGTCCCGGTTGAACATTTCAAAAATCTGGCAAGCTTACATATACTTATACACATACACACAGACACTTTGGACTTAAGAAAGTAATAAACAGTTCTACTTTGACACATCATAAATTAATACATACTATTAATAAATTAATACCTAATAAATTAATACCTACAATAAAGGGCAAAGAAAGTAAATATGTATAATTTAGCATTACTGGTCTAAGGTTAGTGTCCCATTAACATATAAGTCTTGCACTTGACCCTGCGAAGTGTCGAACTTGGTGATATGCGAAGAAATCTCCAGGGCTTAGTCCTAAGACTCGTCTGTCGGGCGGGCGCCACGTCAAGAGGTTTCGAACACATTGCTCTTGGGATCAATTCTCGCCTCTCACAAACATCGCCCGCTTCCGGAGTTGCGAAATTGTGAATGACCCTTCTGTCAAGTTCATCTGAACTTTATTATATCTGCATCCTGTTTTTAAAGATAACAGAATTCTTTAACCTTGGAACTTTTTTCTTTTAAAAAGTGTATAATTATTATCAGTTGATTGCGATACTAGTTTGAAAAGAGCGAGGGAAAATCTGAAGAAAAAAGGAATCTCTCGATTAGCTTTTTTTATTTTTATTTTTATTTTTTTTTTATTTATTTACTCACGGGACTTCGATATGCACTTAAGGGGGTAGCGTTACTTAAAGCACTGAAATGTAGATCAAATTCAAACTTTGTCTTCCTGGTAGCTCATGTAAAACTGAAAATTAATACACTGAAAACTTATAGGCCTACTTAAGAACATTAAAAAAAAAAATCTGATGTGAAAGTCACATAACTTCCTCTGCCCAAATAAAAGTTAGCAGTATTCATATATCCTTGTACAGAATCGCAAGACACAATTTTACGCTAATTATGCTATAAATACCTTATAGCCCCTTCTTTGAATGTTGCGACTAAAAACGCAGGCTATATAACAAACTAGAAAAAACAAGTGACTGCAGTCGTTTATTGAACTTTCCGCCATTAAGAATAATTTCCGAATTTTATCGAATATTTCCCTGATACTTCTTTACTCTATGCATGGCCGACAATATATCTTTCTCATATATATTTCTTAGAATATTAAATTTATATATTTTATTATAAAAATAGTAGCTACTTGCCGTGTCAGAATTTAGAGTTTCCCTCTGATATCATACATTTTAAAACATTTTCACTGTCTGTGTGTGGTTTTTTTTCTCCATTTTAAAGCTTACCAAAATCACCACTGTCAAGTTCTTAGTTGAACAGATACAATTTTTTTATTTGTACTTAAATTATGCAACAGATTTTCAAGGCATTTTAACCCACAAATTATTCTTGTAGCCAAAATATTTAAAAGATCGGCATGGTTATGGTCATTTTTGTAAAACATATAAATAACATTTTTTAAAAATTCTGAGGAGAGGACACATTGTAGAACCATTCCTCAATGTCATCCTTAGGCCTCGGGCGGTGGAGTAAGACGGGCCGTCATGTTTTGGAAAATACTATAGCTAAAATGAATTGAAGCGTTTAGTTTAAGAAGGGTTTAAGTGCCAAAAACATGATTTTTTTCAGCTGATAATTTTAAATGGATCAATATACCGAGACCAATGCATTTCAGAAGGGCCCAAGGTCCAAGGAAAGCCACGTTAGTAGCAATAAATTCCAATATATAGCTCTGGGTCTCTCTCGGGCCACGTCTTTCTGCGGGTCTATGTCTTGTTTTTACACAATCATGATTTTGGCACTTAGACCCTTATAAAACTAAACGCTTCAATTTAATATAGCGTCATGGTCCCATTAAGTGCTTGAGCATGCTAATAAAGTAATAAAACATAAAATAAAATACAAATTGAGTCAGTGAGTGATTTTTGAAGAGGGAATATGGTTAAGTGACCTAATTAGATATGGGAAGTGATGGATGAATCACACCTTGATGGCGCCGTCAAGTGGACGCGGAAATGACTGATGCATGGCCCAGTTATAACGCCAATACGAGTAGCTCATGTTGTTATGCCGCCAGTCTAGTGAAGTCTAACAAGCTGCAATCCAAACTAGCAGGTGCCCGCGGCTTCGCCAGCGTTTATTAATTTTTTAAATAATTTATTCAACGGCAAAATAAATAAAACAACTATAGGCCTACTATTTAATGCTAAATGCGCCCTGAGATGTTCCCTTATTCCTCCGAGGCCCTTTGACCTAGAAATCTGATATTTTCAAAATATGTTCCCGTATCCCATATTTTATTTCTTCTTCGTAATTTAAAAGAACACGTACCACTTACATATGTCAAAGGGTCATATTTTGCATAGTTTCAAAGTATTTTACAATATGGACTTCTGATATGAGGCAAAAGCTGTCATTCTCAAAAGGCATTTATTTTACAAAAGAAAGCATTGAGAAAATTAACAAATTCATCACCCAGAACTCATTGCAGACTATTATTCATTGTTCAGAAAATAATGACTTTGACTAGCCTATATTCCTTAGAAGCTGTTTTGTTTGTAAAGGATAATTTCGCTGACATTCCGGTCAGAACTATCTCTCATCAAATTCACTTTGAGGCACCCAGATGCAGGTTAAATAAAACACTAAGTAATTTCTCAGGAATGGCCACAAAAATAGGTAAAGAGTTTCCAAATGGGATAGAAAATATTAAAAAGTCGTAGGCCTATCTCTGATTGGCTAAATCAGAGGGCTTTCTATAATGTTGACTAAGTTTTAAATATAGTTTTTTTTTTTTTTTTTTGCTCGACGACATGTTAATTTATTATTATTATCATCATCATCATCATCATCATCATCATCATCATCATCATCATCATCATCTGAGGTGTCCGTCTTGGATTTCTTCCTGATAGCACTGTCAATTCGGTCAGAATTTAATTTCTAATTTTGGTTAAGAATGTTAAGATTATTTTTGCTTGGTTATGCAGCCCTGTGCAATCATGACTCATGGTATGGACTGTATATGGGCGTACAAATTCGAAATGAAGAGAGTAAAACGAACCACTGAGTCATGAACCTTAGCCTTACACGAAAATCATGCATGAACAAAACAGATTACATTTTAAACGCTAAAAATCCGGCTTCGAGGTGCATTTCACGATTAGAAAGCGTCGGCCCGGAAAAAGACCTCAGATTCGAGTTCCCTGGCTCAAAATACATTGTGAGTTTCGTCCAAATCGATCAATGTTTTCCCATTTAGGCCTACATTCGTGATCCCCTTTCCGTCCACTTATGTAAACTATTACATATCTCTGCAAATGACTCAAGCAGAGCGGCTAACAAAATCTAATCGATCGACAATTCAATGCGTTATTAATTTTTTTAAAGAAATTTCCGCGATACTGTTCATTTCCAGTTGCCACGGCAACAGAGCACGGACTCCTATTATTATTAGTAATTTCTGTTAGGAAAACTTTGTTTCCCTTGATGCAGAATGACGTTTGGAATTAGATTAACATTATTTGAATAAGACTGTTTTTTTTTTTTTGGCCGTTACTTTGTACATAAAAAGCCTACAGAGAATATCTGGACGTATAAGCTGTAATAAAAGTGGATATAAACAGGTAGTCGATACCGATGTCATAAAGCCTGTAGCTTATTATGGAGCTCTGATATGTACACTATATCCAAACAAACCCACGCGTTCAACGTCGGTAGGTGTGATTAGGGGTACTCAACCTATACGGTAGTGCATTCTCCCAGTGGTATTTATTTATTTATTTATTATTTACCATGAAAATTACAAATTACAAATTAGAAAATACAAATTAATACAAAATTATTACAAATACAAATATAAATAATATAAACAAAATTATTACAGTTACAAAAGAGCATTATTTACCCCGCATGGGCATAGCTCGTGTTCGGGGTCAGTTCAGTTATACTAAAATTATATTTTGAACATTGTATTGTATTTTGAACATTGATTTGTATGCTTGAGGTTGTTCTTTATCTAGACTGTTATGGCAAAAAAGTATAAGTAAAAAATTGTGAAAATGAGATAAGTAAATTACACTATGAAAAAAAATATTTCTGTTGGGAAAAAAAAATTTCGATTTACACTTTTTTTGCCTTAACAGTCCAGAAGAATGTTGCCAAAGCAAAAACGTATAGTTAGTTGTTAAATTTTCACTTGACAAGCAAACTTAGATTTACCTTTGGTAATCCGGACGGCCGTTTCGCACTATTTTAGTGCATCATCAGCGGTTTTCGAACTGCTACTGGTGGGTGCCTGTGTTGTACACCTAGGTGGTGTGGGTGTTGCGTTGGTCTTGAGGTGGGAGTGGGAGTATTTGGCGGTGTTTGAATGTCAGGTATCGTGTCAAAAAGTGTGTGTGATTTGACTAGTTGTTCTATTGTGTTTAGTTTGCGACTTTTGTGGAGTGTGTGGAGAATTTCCATGTTCGTGTCTATGTTAGTGTAATTGTGGTTTGTGTCAAGTAGGTGTTCTGCATAATTTGATTTTCTGTTGTGGGGGTGTTTGAGTGCTTTTATGTGTTCTTGGAATCTTGTTCTAAAGGATCTGCCAGTTTGGTCTATATAGAAGTTGGGACAATTATTGCATTTCAGTTTGTATACTCCAGTTTTGTTGTAGGTGTCCATTTGTGTGACACCTACAACAAAACTGGAGTATACAAACTGAAATGCAATAATTGTCCCAACTTCTATATAGGCCAAACTGGCAGATCCTTTAGAACAAGATTCCAAGAACACATAAAAGCACTCAAACACCCCCACAACAGAAAATCAAATTATGCAGAACACCTACTTGACACAAACCACAATTACACTAACATAGACACGAACATGGAAATTCTCCACACACTCCACAAAAGTCGCAAACTAAACACAATAGAACAACTAGTCAAATCACACACACTTTTTGACACGATACCTGACATTCAAACACCGCCAAATACTCCCACTCCCACCTCAAGACCAACGCAACACCCACACCACCTAGGTGTACAACACAGGCACCCACCAGTAGCAGTTCGAAAACCGCTGATGATGCACTAAAATAGTGCGAAACGGCCGTCCGGATTACCAAAGGTAAATCTAAGTTTGCTTGTCAAGTGAAAATTTAACAACTAACTTTTGTTAAAGCAATCAAGAATGGACACTCAAACATACAGTTAAAAACGTATAATTCAAAACGTTTTAAAATGAGATAATATATATATATATATATATAGGCTATATATATTATGTTTAGTTTCTTTCTGTCACTACAGATTGCAAACACAAAGAATACAATTTCAATTAAACAAACTGAAAAAAAACACAGTAGAATAATAATGTCTTGACTTATATTATTTTGCCTTAACACAATATTGAAGAGCTTTTTCCAAAACTAAACTATTTTTATTATTTATTTATTTATTATTTATTTGATTATTTATTTTACTGAAAAAAGTAGGTAATTATAATTATTTTGATTTTGAAAGCGTTCAGTCAAATAGTTTTACAGTAATTAAAAAAACACTTAGACGTGTTTAATTTTGTTTTAAAAGTAGAGACTTATTTAGTTTCGTAATTCGCAGAAATGCAGTGCCGTAGAACATTTTAAGTAATTATGAGGGCCCGGATTCTGTTGGCCTAAAATGCTTTAAAAATGAGCTATAAAATTACTGCAAAATACAAAAAAAAAAAAATAATAAAATAAATAAAGACCCAAAAATTTTAATGAAAATAGTAGTTTGTTCATCAGATTTGTGTCTATTCTACATTAGGTTGTTGACACAATTATAGGCTACATACGGTTAAATGCAAACAGCAAACACCGTCTTTCTGTGCCCAGGGTTGCGGGTTCGATCCCGGCCCAGGCCGATGGCATTTATGTGTGCATAAATGTGACAGGCTCATGTCAGTAGATTTACTGGCATGTAAAAGAACTCCTTGTGGGACAATATTCCGGCACACTGGCGACGGTCACAGGCCTAAGTTGCAGTACATACCCGTCGTTAAATAACCATAAACCAACCAACCATCTTTCTGTATCCAAAGTAAAACTATAATAAGATCTATTTATTTGTGCTTATTTGGAGTTCCGATAATATTCAATGCAAGTAAATGCACAAAAACTCTATATAATGCAAGAAACAACACAAAATGAGAAAATAATGACTCTATATCTTTTTTAAAATTGCCTAAAAATATGAAACTTGGAAAAAAATGCCGTAATATAACAAAAAATTTACAAAATATGACTTCACATTCTAAAAATAAAGAATGAGAAAAATGACATAAATGACCCTAAACATTACCATTTTATAATCTAGGAGTCAAGATGAGAATATCTGCACTAGTGGGTAACGTCCATGATGTACCACTTAAAAGATGACATGTCTTCAAAATCCGGGCCCTGGTAATAAGTAATGAATTAGGCCTACTATTTAGTCCTGCTGATGACTATTTGGTCCGCTGGTTCGTAACGGTAGTAGAGTTCGGGACCTAATTCAAATACAAATATAAATAAATTTATCCCCCAATTTTATCCCCCCAAATGAAGATAATAGAATGATAAAAGTGTACTGAAAATTTAACTCTCTGTCTCAAGTACTTACAGAGTTACTCAAAAGTTAATTAACTAAATAGACCTACAGTACATTTTCATTCTTGTGAAAATGCAAGGCAAAGTCTTTCTTCTAAGTTAATAGTTATTTCTTAACTTACATTTTTACTGTAGAATACTAATATTAGAAATTTAATGTAATACTAAAAATATTTGAACTAATAGTATCACTAAAAGAAAACAGAAAATAGAAGCAAGAAACACACTATGAAAATTATACAGTATATATATATATAATATTTTTTTATGTTTTGATCTGTTCCCTTCGTTATGCAACTTAATTTTCATATATTATTATTTCCATATATTCCGTGTGTATATATATATATATATATATATATATATATATATATATATATATATATATATATATATTGTATATATACATATATATATATGAAAATCTGAATAAAGGAAATAACATGGAGCATATTTTAATTATTACTTTTTAAAATATTCAAATTTTGATCACAGATTCTTTTAAACCGCTTATTGTTAGTGTTAATTTTATCTATGTTGCCCATTTTGTGCAATTGATTGTATAGACGGAGCACATTATAAAGAGGAGAAATATTATGGGAATCAGTGTTCGTTTTGGTACTTTTTACAACAAGTTTTATTTATTTATGCTTATTAAGAGTTTCGATAATATTCAATGCAAGTAAATGCACAAAAACTCTGTATAATGCTAGAAACAACACAAAATAAGAAAATAATGACTGTATTTAAAAACTTACCTAAAAATATGAAATGTGTAAAAAAAGAGCGTAAAATGAACCTTCAGGTTCCATAAAATAGATAATATTCTTTAGCTTGCTTAGGAATTGTCTATTGGCATTGAGTGAGTAGGCCATATATTTAGCCTACATCATTGGAAAATCACGCGAACTTGGAAAGACACAACAAGAATGTAGTCAACTGTATTTTTATTTGAAACTAGCAGATCCCCGCGGCTTCGCCCACGATAATTAATTGGAAGATTATAAATTAAGAGCAAAGTAATTAAAACATTATATTTATTAACACTTGGCACGCGAAACATTCATAGGTCAAAACTAAACGATTAATAATAATTAATGAAACAGCTAAAAATCAATATTTGAAGTGAATTCCACGATTAGAAAGCGCAGCATGGGAAAAACAACCTCAGATTCGAGTTATTCTGGCCCAGAAAACCCCTGCATAGTGAGTTTCGTCCAAATTGATCAATGTTTGTCCATTTAGGCCTCTACTCATCCCTCTCTTTACTATGTTGAAAATTTCAGATGTCTGCGTGCCTTGACATTATAAAGAATCGACCAGCGTGGACTTACAATATTCAAGGATCGCGATTCTTTTATTCCAAATCATGATAAAAAAAAAGACGGCAAAGCCACCTGCAACTGATTTGACAATTGAAATGTATTACTGAAAACTAATGCTTGGATAGCGAAAAAAATCACGTTTTCTGCCAGTTTTTCACTCATAACTCGCGAACGAAAACGAAAATAAAATATCTGATTTCGAGGTGCATTCGCCCACCCTTCAGTCCATTTACGTTTAAAATTTGAGATCTCTGCGTTCAGTAGATTTCGCTGGGCATCGCGCACAGACAGACAGACAGACAAACTTCCTTTTATTAGCCTATATTTGAAATAAATTATTTTAAAATTCTTAAATTTATTTTTGATTCAGCGCATTTATATTCATTTCTGAACTGCTCCCGACGAAAAGTGTGTACTCATTAGGGTGGTGCGTTAATGAAAAAAGTGAAAAATTGTATACAAACCTTTCATATGTAACATTCAAGACAAAACAACAACTTATGTATGGTATCTGTATTATATTATGTTCCTGTAAAATTCAGGTCTCGGCGCAACTAAATGCTCCGCACACATCTGTCTTGTTGCGTAACCCTGGTAATAGGAGCATTTGTTTTATATGTCGATTTGTGGGGCCGCCCTCTTGTTTCAATGAATTTTTGTTAGTTTCTGCTGAACTGCAGGCTAACGTATACAAATAGCAGGAATTCATTTGATATGGTAACACACATGCTAAGCTTTCAAAGCTATGTTTCAGAGTGTAGGGTTTGTGTGTAAAGTCCAAGCAACACTATTATTGTTAGGGCATTCTGTGGATTTACCGCATGAGCTAGGCCTATATAAAAATATTAATAGCATATTCAATTCATGAACCACAGACTATTGTCTCTGTTGGACATTACATGAGAATATTGCACGTGTATCCATCTTGAATATTACTGTTCAATAACAATGGAAGCCCGGCCACAAAAATCACTAATTAGTGTGCCTCACAGTACTGCATATGACATAACTTGTCTAACAGTGAGGTAGACCAATAAGGGCAGTCAGTCATAGGAGAGAGGTTCCATCTGGCGATGTGAAGTGAACTCTGGCTTAGCTCAGTTGGTAGAGCAGTGGCACGGATAGCCAAAGGTCCTGTGTCCAAATCCCATTGTCAGAGGAATTTTTCTCCTATAATATTCTCACAAAATACATATGTAAAATCTGTACAAGTATAAATTAGAGCTAGCAGAACTACTTGGTTCAGTGATTTAACAGAAGCAAGAAGAAAAAAAGTAAAGCAAAGTTTTATTTACTTATTATGAATCGCACTTACAAGGATATATTAATGTTCAAGGAATTATTACTGTTCAAAGAATAATGATTAGGCCTATGAAGATGCTTCAACTCATAGGAGCAATTTTATGCTGCTCTGAATGAGCTTTTTTCCACAATAAGTTGAAGAGCCCTGTTTTTCAGAAAAGGGAAGGGCAGGACATAATGAAAATGGTCATAATGCGTTGTCAGATGCAAGCAGGCTCCTGTGTAGATGACGAGATAATCAGCAGATGTCTCACCCATCAGGTCTCTTAATGAAACGCAACGCTCTAAACCTTAGCGATAATTAATCAGGGAGACAGGACCAGAGCTCGAGTGGGGGGATTTAACTTCTTCAGAGGTGCAATTACGAACTATAGCCCCAGCCTATTTAAAGGTCCATGTATAACTAATAAGATTAGGTAAACTGATATAACAAAGTGCCAGAATGCTTTTGTTTAATCAGTGATAATTGCAATTATGATATGCCGAAAAAAAGTTATTTTTAATCGATTTCCGAGTTCAGCTCCAGATCGATTCAGTAAGCAGGGCTTACGGAGGAACAAAGGTCTAGTTTCATATACATATGTGAAGGAATATGTGGGTAGTGTTATTTGTCAAAGCTAACTGTATTTTCAACTTCCAAAGTCGTATATGAACACTGTAAAACAATACGCTGGCATGAGAACTGATTTGCATTTGATAAATTCTTTGTAATATATTACCATAAGATAGGCACTGAATTGGGCAATATTCCGATAGCGGTCAACCGATTTGGTCCAATATCAATAGGCTTCTTCCCATGGGTGTTATAAATGCGTATACCAGGTTTCATGAAAATCCGATAAACCGTATTTGAGTTATAGCGCCTTTTCTGATATATTACCATAAAAAGGCACTAAATGGGCATTATTCCTGTACCGGCCAACCGATTTGGTCCAATATCAATAGACATCTTTCCACGGACATTATAAATGCGTGTACGAAGTTTCATGAAAATCCGATAAAGGGTATTTGAGTTACCGCGCCTTTAAGATAGACACTAAATTGGGTTTTACTCCGGTAACGGTAAACCGTGAGAATCAATTTGCATTTGATAATTTCTTTCTAATATATAACCCTAAAATAGGCACTAAATTGGTCATTATTCCGGTAGCGATCAACCGATTTGGTCCAATATCAATAGGCTTCTTCTCATGGACATTACAAATGCGTATACCAAGTTTCTTTAAAATCCGATAAAGCGTTTTTGAGTATCATGCGGACGGACAGACGGACAGACATTTTCCCGTCCCGCATACAATCTCATAAAGTGCCATATTGGCACTTATTAAATGATGTTACAGGCTCGTTGCATAATATAATATAAAATTGTCATTATGATTGTTTTTCACTTGGCAGGCCAAACTTAATAGTTAACCTCGGAAAAGAGCCGCTACAGATCTATTTTGGAGTTTTTCTATCTCTTTCGCTCTCGTGATAAGAAGATCACAATGGGTTAGAGTTGAAGCACCTGCTGATCGCGGTATTTATGTAAAGTACCGTCTGGGAGACGACACGAAACTCGGTGAAACTGAAAGTTTCCCATGAGATGGCAGCTCTTTACAAGTAAAATGAGCACTGGATCTACATAATAGTATTCCAGGAGAAACAGCAGCCTTATTTGTTGGTAAATCCGTGAAAGTTTGGAAGATTTATACAATTTCTTGAACTATGTGGGCGTATCAGAAGTCGATATTGTACTTCACTCACTTGTAAAAATACAACATACATTCGAAGAAAAATCTACCTATTGGGATCGGTATCATGTCATGGCTTTCGAAAGATTCTTTCATATCTTTACGTTTCATGCCTCCCTAAGTACGAAACCACCGCCCGTTCAAAATTTTTTTGTATATTATATATATCTTTACACGCTAGCAGCCGTAATTTTGAATGTATTTCAACCAAATTTTATTATGTTATTTCTAAGCCCAATAGTTCGGACAAGTTCGTTAATGAGCAAAATTGGTCCAAGGGGGGTCGGGGGAGAAGGGTTGAAATTTTGAAAAAATTATATCTCGGCCCCTATGAAGCATAGAGGGAAACTTTTTTTAAAATACATTAGAGTATTTCTCTATGGAGTTCACAGTGACACCAACGATTCGGGGGTTTTGGGGTACGAGTGGGGATGGGGATGGAAATTCAAAATTTTTGAAACCACGTCTTATGGGGTATCGTTGAAAAGCTCTTGATAAGTACTCTACAAATCAATAACTTGTTTCTCGATAGATCTCATATAAGGCGAGATTTGAACGTTTGAAATACAATAACACTTAAAAATATACCTCAGCCTGAAGGCCTGCCGAAAGGAATGTGTGAGGACCGACTAAGGATGAAATTATCAATGTAATAGAGTTTGAAATATTAAAAATAATAGTTACACACATTTAGAACAATAATGCATGACAAAATTAAAAATAAATAATAAAATATAATATTAATTTAAAACATAATAAACAACTCTCTTTTTATAAAAAAAAGATTTCAGATTTATTTATATTTCATATGGTGCATTGTACACTTAAGAAGAGTGCTGCACAGCGACAATAAATTAAAACAAAAGCACTTCAAAATCTACCTCAGCCTGTAGGCCTGCCTAAAGGGATTTTTAACTATTGTTTGTAATTTTTTAAGTTGAAAATACGTTTATTAAGTACCAGAATGGTACTTTATGAGAATGTGTGGGGGAAGGGAAAATATTTCGGTGTTATTCATTAACACTCTGTACATTTTGTTCTCTCTCTCTCTCTCTCTCTCTCTCTCTCGCTCTCGCTCTCTTGCTGCTAAACTTTCCCTACCATTTGTTAAAATACGGCCACAAAGAGTTGTGTTTCAACGCAGCATGTACGCGTATGTTTTACCACGGGCCACGGTTTGCAAAACATGACTTATGACGTATGATGCAGGAAGTGGTGTATGGATGATGGACAAGGAGCGCATCCCGCGGAGTGGCGCCGCTGTTGCAAGACAAGGAACCGCATTATCCCCAGACATTGAACTTGATATCTTAAGATGAAGGTCTCGGCCGATATCTCTTCATCTTGTTATGAGTTGTATGACTCCTCAGAGAGCAAAGGCGCTATAAACATAGGGTTATGGAGACTTGCGCTGTTGGGCAACATTTGATTCTTTCATACCTGAGAAACAACGTGAATTGTAAATACTTTTAAATAAATTAAGTTGACTTTTTAGCTTATGAATCAGTGATCGCTTAATTTTTATTATTATATTCGTTTACGGCCATTAGATACCACGTTACAAAAAAAAAAAAAAAAAAAAAAAAAACTAAATATAAGTAATAATGGAAAATTTATTGGTCATTTTTAAAAAAATATTGTGATTTTTTTCACTATTTTTAGGTCATAAATGCGTATTTCATTTTGCATTTTTTCATTATTTTGGGGTCATTAAATGCTTTGCCCTACTAATAAGCAACAGTATTTACTGAAATATTTTATTCACTAAAATGCAAGTATTTACTTAAAATTTTGCAGTAACAGCATTTACTGTCTTTTATTTACTCCGCCCATTGTCATAAGATAAATACTATAAAACTAAGTCAATTAGATCATAGTTAAAAAATTAATTTATGTTATAAAATGCCTTCTTGGGCAGCCAACCATAGATAGTTCTTTTAAAATAGAGTTTGTTCAAATTAAATACATCGGATGGAAACTTGTTTGAAACTTTAGTAGATACAATCTCAAAATTTGACATTGTTAAAGACAGTCTACAGGTCGGAATGTTAAAATCATTCTTATGTCTAGTGGCCTTAGAATGTACAGTAGGCCTATTTCTAGGTTTATACAAATGTATGTTATCTTTAACATATAGTAAAAGTTCCAGAATATACAGTGAAATAACAGTCGTGATCTTTTCACCCACAAAATGTATATAGGCTACTACAATTTGAGCCAACTTGAGAGCTAACATTTTCCGTATAATATTTCTATTTTTATTAAAATAGCCTTTCCTCTGATCAAAGAAACCACTACACGTCCCTTTCTGTATAGTTGCCGAAGGCATTTCCCACTGCAAGAAGTAATTTCTTGTACACCTAGAAGCTACCTAATAGCTTACAACATTACAAGATGTTAGGGTGCGGAATTCTGCTACTCGTGTTGATCTGCTCTTTACAGCTATTATGTGTGGTAGTAAAAATGATGCATGTGTTGGCAATTGTGGGAATTATGAGAGCATTGAACGGGAGCATTCCTTTAGCCATGTGAGTTCACCTTGTGGTTTTATATAATATCCTCTAGGCTAGGCCACTTCATCATTTCCTTCCATGTAAATGTTCCAGGAATGAGAAAAAAGAAGTAGGCCTACTGTCATTTTTAGAGCCCGGATTTGTATGCATAATCAAATAATAAAATATGCATGCAAGTATGCATGAATAATGAGAAAAAAGAAGTACTGTCATTTTTAGAGCCCGGATTTGTATGCATAATCAAATAAAAAAATATGCATGCAAGTATGCATGAATAATGAGAAAAAATAAGCCCGCTCTAAAAATGACAGTAGGCCTACTTCTTTTTTCTCATTCCTGGAACATTTACATGGAAGGAAATGATCAAGTGGTCTAGCCTAGAGGATATTATATAAAACCACAAGGTGAACTCACATGGCTACAGGAATGCTCCCGTTCAATGCTCTCATAATTCCCACAATTCCATGCAAGTATGCATGAATAATGAGAAAAAATAAGTACTGTCATTTTTAGAGCCCGGATTTGTATGCATAATCAAATAAAATATCCATGCAAGTAGGCATGAATAATGAGAAAAAAGAAGTACTGTCATTTTTAGAGCCCGGATTCGTATGCATAATCAAATAAAATATCCATGAAAGTATACATGAATAATGAGAAAAAAGAAGTACTGTCATTTTTAGAGCCCATATTTGTATGCATAATCAAATAAAATATCCATGCAAGTATGCATGAATAACGAGAAAAAAGAAGTAGGCTACTGTCATTTTTAGTGCCCGGATTTGTATGCATATTCAAATACCGTATTTTACGGACCATAAGACGCACTTTTTTCCCTTGAAAATCGAGACTTGAAAGTTGGGTGCGTCTAATGATGCGAAATACACTAAAAAAATAAAATTACGGTAAATGTTGCCGGAATACCATAGTTATAAACAAGGTGTTGTAAACAATAAGATAGTTACAAATTTTGGTACATCAGTGCACTTGTCACAATCGTAAAATGAAGGTAGCTGGAAGCTAGGTTTACAAGGCAAAATTGAAAGGATTGTTGAGTTCTTTTATATGAAAATAGTTGTCTCCGCCGGGTGGTTTAAATGAAGGCAGTGGCCTCTAAACAGCCTTGTCCCGTTACACTTACCGTATGCTGAATTGAGGGTTAGAAGGTGTAAAATTATTTTTAGTCTTTCATGAGAAATCAGTTCAGTTGTTAAAATTGACGCGATGCCACCTGTATCAAAGAGATTTTCGTACAACGCAGGTTTTAAGTTAGAAGTCATTTACACTGATTCCATTGTACAAAGTTATAATTTGTTTATAAAATGAAGTATATTATTCCCTTTAAAAATTGTCGTTAGAATCACATTAAATTTCTTTTCCTTTAAATTTCCATTCTAAAATCAAGGTGCGTCTTATGGTCCGGAGCGTCTTATAGTACGTAAAATACGGTAATAAAATATGCATCAAATTATGCACGAATAATTTTAAAAATATGCACCATTATGCAAAAACAAATGAACAAATGTCAAATAAACCATTTTGGGGGATACTCTTACCTTATTCGTTGCTATTACATAGGCAAGGAAAGTTGCCCTGAGGTTTTCATATGTGAAGCTCTTACGTCTGTCAGTGAAGAATGTTTTATAGGCTTACAATGAAAATGTCCTTTCTATATCTCATAATATCACAGATGCATAAGAAAACACAACAACTCTTCTTCAGTGAATTCTTCTTCTGTTACAGCTTTTTCACCATCACCAGACATCATTTTGCTGATTTTACAAATTGTTTTGTAACCAGGATTTTTATTTAATACTGGACTAAGCTTATCAACAACACCGCAACACCGTGAATTTCTGAAGACAGTACATTTGACGTTTGATCTATCACAGAAAGAGAATACCCTAAAGAATTATTTCGAACCTCCAACTATGTTATAATTTCAGTTAATTTGGAGAAGCGGCTATGAATATACTAGATCTTTTTCTCAATTCCATCTTCAGAAAAACATTTTTCAGCTATCTTGATGCATCTTCCGCATTTAAGGAATCTATCACTGTTTTCACTTCACTGAAATGTTCCACGTAGTTCCATGTACCCCAGCGGGATAAAACTGGCTCAGGGGTTAATAAACTCTAGATTGGTTGCAGAGACTTTATTAAGTACCAGTAATTATTAACTATCTAAAGGGAAAATATAATTTAATGCCTAATTTAAGAGTAAAACATGCACTTTTCCACTTAAAACTTAAAATATGCATTTTCCCCTGGAATATGCATTCATATGTATTTTTCCAAATTGCCTGGAAAAGTTACTTACAAAATATAATTTACGCATATTTTATTTATATATATACTGTGGCTTTGTTCTAAAAGGGCCAATGTCATAAAACTTGCTTTTGAGGTAACTGACCTTGAAGCCTTTGTAGAAGTAACATTTTTTGCTGAGAACTTCCGACATTGGCCTCTAAGGTTTCTGTATTATATATATTAATAGCAACATACATTGGCACTTTTATTATACGAAAGATAAAGACTAGCCGAGCTCAATAATGCATAGATCTCATTTTTGCAAAAAACTGACATTGGCCCTTTTAGAACCAAGCCACACTATTACAATTTGGATACAAATCCGGGTTCTAGTCATTTTTAATAAATTACCACAAACTGAAAGGAACATTTATGCAAAACATGCAAACATATAGGCCTACTCAGTGATTGGCTCCTGTTGAAGTAATTAACTAATCTTTTGTTACACGTCAAAATAGCGCAGTTCGTTTTACGGAGATTAGGGGAAGCATCTCTGAAATTTTAGAAAGTTAAATTTTTTATGTGACTATTCCACTCATACGCTGCGTGTTTGATATTGACCAATAACGTTTAGCAATTCCTCTGATATAGACCAATCACGATCGTTTATCTTATAGAATGCTTGCTATTAATATGAGAATGGGATTTTACCTGATAAATCGTCAACTCTTTGGTGATCACGTAAGCATCAATGTGCCATGATTAATACGTCACATGCTGCCATTAAGCAGCACGAAAACAGATTATTTTATACAACATAACTTGTTTGGAAATTGAAATAATAGAAATGTACATTGATTAAAAACACAATTTCGATTCGGTGCAAGCCAGTTCGTGTGCTTTTATTCTGTTCTGCTGTTGCTTACCTGAATGAAGTTAACTGTGTCTTATATAAACCATTGGTAACACTGGTAACTCGAACCGATTCATGGATGGTTGATTCATAGTATGTCGTGATCTCGCAGCTGTCAGTTTTGTTTTTATATAACAAAGCCAGAAAGTAATTTTATTAATTGAATAGTCTTAATAAATCGAACTCGAGTTGACGAGTTTCATCAGATAAATTATATTCTATCGATAAACTCGTAAACTCTCGTGGGATTACCTATGATAAAATGAAAATTTTACCACGGATCGTAAAAGGGCAATAATCATGTAAAGTTTCAAGCTCATATAGTTATTCAGTATTTCTTGCTTAACCTATAATGCATAGTAGTGTGAATCCTGTGTGATACGGTAGTTTGTCTTCAATTTATAGTAAAACGATAAAAAAGAAATGGGAAGGAAAATTTAGATTTCCTAATCATCATGTTAATTGTTTTCTATGCAGTCCGGTGTGCGTTTGTGTATTGGGTTCGTGCAAGGGCTAAAATTATTTTATTAGGCTACTTCGTGTATTGGGTACGGATGACTACAATCAGGAAATGCTTGTTATATGCAATTCAGAAACTTTGTCCTCTTATCTTCTGTCCATAAATCTAAAAATAAAAATTTATAAGACAATTATCCTGTCGGTTGAATTATAACTTACTAGGAGGTGCCCGTGGCTTCTCCACGATAATTCTTTTAAAAATTAAAAATTAAGAGTATTATAATTATTAAAGCATTATATTTATTAACACTTGCACGCGAATCATTCATAAACTAAGCCATTAATAATTAATGAAACAGCTAAAATTCCTGCTTTAGAGTACATTCCACGACATGAAAGCGCCCCCTGGGAAAACTATATCAGAATCGATTATGCAGTTCCAAAGAACCTGTGAACACATAATACGTATTGTTTCTCAGCTGTTTATTGACATGAATATGATGTGAATTTTATTTTATCAATTCAGTGTAATTTTCAGAAATTATATAATGTTTCAAGGGAAGGAATGGTTTGTTTGGATTATTATTATCAGCGATATTTCAAGAGATAAAACCATCAATATTTTACAGCTGTTGCCCCCGGCTTCGCTCGCCATTATTCATTGACTCCAGGATTTTTAAGAAAATTACACTGGTAGATTATTAAAAATGTTTGTGGTTCAGAGCTATGAAAATTGTAAGTAAAAATAAAATTAGAATATTTGTTCATTGTGTTCATTTCACTTAGGCCTTATATAAAAAAGAAACGGTTTTCCTTCCTAATTTTGTAGTCGTCATGAAAGTTTAGACTGCGAGAGACGAACATCGCCGAGTATACCCGATGTCTCACGAAGCGGGCGAGCAAGCACGCTATTTAGGGCCGTTGAATTGTATAAGAGTAGATGGATGCGAGACATGGCCACTTATTGACCAGGAAGAACATAATCTGAGGGTATTCGAAAACAGGGGGCTTAGGAAAATATTTGGGCCTAAGAGAGATGAAAATGGAGACTGGAGAAAACTACATAAAGACGAGCTTCATGACCTGTACTCTTCACCGGATATAGCAAGAGTAATCACGGAGGATGAAATGGGCTGGACATGTTGCGCGCATGGGGGAGGAAAGACATGTCAAAAATATTGAGTAGGATACCCAAAGGGAAAAGACCACTTGGAAGACCTAGACGTAGGTGGAGGACAATATTAGGATAGATTTAACGGAAGTAGGATTTGCGAGGGATGGTTGGATGGAGTTAGCACAGAATAGGGATGAATGGCGGGCTCAGATAAGCGCGGCAATGAGCCTCTGGTTTTCATAAAGTAGAAAATATTTCTTTAGCTTGCTTAGGATCTGTTTATTTGGCATTTAGTAAGTAAGACTACTTTTTAAATTAATAGTTTAAATCACTATCTTTGTGTTATAAATTATTGATCCTTTCAAGAAATTTGAGTATTCATAATTCTGCATAGATTTAAAAATGAAACTAATTGGTAACATTTTATGCCCAGGAAAGATTTAACTGTCTTATATATATATATATATATATATATATATATATATATATTAGGGATGGGTCCACTTTCGATACCTCGATACTCTCGATACTTGCATGGTATCGGCATCGAATGATACTTCAGAAAACTCGCTCGATACTTTTTCGATACTTTTGTAATTCTGCAATTCCGCAATTAAGTGAGAATGCTAGTATTTTTTAACAAAAACTTGTAAGTGGACTGTTTAAAAAACTAATTTTAGTTTTATTGTAGAGTTTAAAAATAATTATAGGCTACTGATGATCTTAAATTGTGTCTCATTAAATATGCAGACTTAATTAATTTAGTTGGTATTACACAGTTCTCTCAAATTTTAATTTTTAATGTAAGTTACCTATTTATTGAAACTGGAAATGTTGAAGGTATCGAGTATCGAAGTATCGAGTATCGAGGAAAAAATCATCTGTCGGTATCGAGTATCGAGTATCGAGAAAATCTGGTATCGACCCATCCCTAATATATATATATATATATATATATATATATATATATATATATATATATATATATTTATATTTATTTATTTATTTATTTTTGGTCTTCTTCTATTACGTCAGGGGAAATAAGTCCAGTGTATCTCTTGTCTGTAGACACGCGCTTCGTTACGTATACAGACTGGTAGCCAAGAAATGTCATCAGCTACATTAACATTGAACTTCAGCTCTTCAGTTTACATGCATTCCTCAGGCTCAGTTTGTGTGTCTTGGAAAGCGGTCAAATCTCGAGACGTCGAAATTACCTCTCCAGTTCCAATAAACTAACATCAGGCCCGAATTACAAAACATGGACCACATTAGCGATACATTTCTTAACATCAAACTGCTATCAATTTTATAGCAACAGACACACCAACCACTTCACTCAAAACTTGCAACATTTCAGCATAATTGCCAGGATTGTACAGAATTCTGGAGTTTGAGTACAGACAGATCCTCAGTTTTGACATCGTAATAATAATAATAATAATAATAATAATAATAATAATAATAATAATAATTATAATTATAATTATAATTATAATTATAAGATAATAATAATAATAGTAATAATAATAATAATAGTAATAATAATAATAATAATAATAACAACAACAATATGTTTCACTTCTGCTGGTCTGTCTTATAGTTCTAGTTTTGGTCCTTGTGTGTATAATTCTAAAACAAAATTACATCCAGGTTTAGCTATATAAACTTTAATTTTCATCCCTTTTAAATTTGGTTTTTGTGGTACTACTTTCTATTTTTCATGCCATTGCTCTCAGCTTTTGCCTTTCTCGCCTGGTAGGCCTACTATTTCGTCATTATTTTGTATATTTCTAATTTTTAACATAATTATTTTATGTTAACACTCTCTTTTGTTGTACCAAATAGACAAATTGTAAATGTGACACAGTGTGTTGTACTTCATTTGCTCCCGAATTTCTTCATGATTAATTCTTTCCATCCTAGGAGTTCTATTTGCTCTTCTAAAAAAATCCATTCTGTTGCTAATATTTTTCTTTCCTCTCTCTTTTTAATTGGCCAATTTTCTGAACCATATTGTACATTTTTTTTTAACCATTGAATCATAAATATACTGATATGTCTGTCCCACAACACTCCATTTAATAGGGATATCGCTTTTCTGCCCAGAGTGTTTCTATTCTGAATTTCTTTCTCCATTTCCACCATCTTTATGAATCGTTATGCCTAAATAGACCTATTTGTAGTTCTGCGTGTTTTTAATATTCACTTTATTATTTAACGTTAAATCTTGCTGAATACCTCCTATGCACATATTTTTTTTTTTTCCTGGTTGATTGTCAAACCACCCTTATTATACTCTGAAACGAATTTCCTTGTCATGAATTCAGTATCTTCGTAATCTTGTGCCATTATTATTTGGTCATCAGCAAAATGTAATGTGTAGATCATATTATCTTCCATCGGTATTCCCATGGGTTTACAACGAATTTACAAGGTGTAAAATTAGCCTCATAAAATGTTTATTAAATATATCAATAAAATTGTTCTTGTATAAGAAATTATGGAGGAGTGTATGGTCCTGCTATCGAATAATACAGGCATAAGCACAGTTGTTAGGTGTTAGCTTTCCTACTTATGACGACACTGGAGCGGCTCGTGTTTCTAATTTGGTATTGTTCTTCAAGAGGCTAATTGGGGTCTCCTGTGTGCATATGTCAATGTCAGCCCGTGACCACACAGAAAATACATTTAACAGTGTGTGCATACTGTAATTTATGTCTTCTGTCGCGGGCAAAGTAGTAAATATTATTTACGTACACTGTATTTAGTAACATAGATGAGTACAGATATCTTGTCTTGTGACATGCAATTAAGGTATTTCTACATTGAAGTAATGCATGGGAGAAGTAGAAACAGTGGCGGAATATTACTGGATATTGCAGGGTTCCAGGTCATCTAATCTAATGCCAAATGATCTAATACAGGGCATGTAATTTCAACTCTGAAGGCAGTAACCTAATTAAGAATTTTAGTCGCCATTATTGTTACGTATGGTATACACCACAGTCTTTTGGGAATTACCCCGTCCCTTATTTGATTTTTTGCATATAATTTTACACCATATAATCATTATAAATATGCACAATTATGTAAGTAAATAATAAATCATGTGAACTGATGTAACAAAGTGCCAGAATGCATTTGTTTAATCAGTGATAATTGCAATTATGATACGCAGAAAATAAATTATTTTTGTAATTGATTCCCGAGTTAAGCTCCAGATTGATTCATTACGCAGGGCTTACGGAAGAACAAAGGTCCGGGGATCTGTAGTCAGCGACGCTATCCACAAGACCGGCAGGCGGTCTTTGAACAATTTATGTGGTGACGAATTTATACATCAATAGTAGTGAAATGGTTCAACAAGATACAACCAATTTCAACGGTTTAGTTTTGTGCTGTCTTGTGTATGCATATCTTGTAGACGGTCCATAGGCGGCTTATTATTTTTGCATTCGCCTGTACATAACCTGGATAATGAAATCCTCAGTACGACCACGTTCGGTGGCGTGAACTTATATGGGCCCATGGGGCTCTAGCCCACCCAATAATTTGTCGTGTTTTATTATAACTTATTATTTGTTGCTATTACTAAAAATCGTGTTTCTTTGTTGAATCACTGTAAAACGGCAATCAGGATATCGTTGACTTACATCCTATAGTACGATCTCCTCTTTTTCGAAATCACTCACGATCATTTGAGATAGTCGAATTCATTAAAGTTTTACATTTTACTCTGTCAATGCAGTTTTACTGACTGCAGTTTTATGATGCTTGTGACGAATTTATTGGGAGAACTCCAATCAGGAGAAATACATTTTTCAACACTCTGTGCTACATAATTTTATTTTAGAATTTGCCTGAAACCGAAAATTAAAAAATAAGTGTATACAATATTATAAACTTTCTTGGCGGTTGAATTACAAAATGTGATTGTTGTTACAAACACTGAAATAGTTTCTTGCACAGTTCTGTATTTATCTGTAGTCACATCAATGTTACATTATAAGACCATTTCATCAACCTTAATAGGGGTGGGTAGCGTGCCCGCTTCTAGATCCGAAGGTCGCGGGATCAAGCCCGGCCGCAGTCGATGAGTTTTTCAGGACGTAAAAATCCTGGGCACGGAGTCCTCCGGGAGGGACTTTAAGCTGGGGGGGCCCGTGTCGTAGATTTACGGCACGTAAAAGAACTCCAATCCTAAATTAGAGCCTCTGGACAACATTTCTCGGCCCTTTCACGTCCAAGTAATACCTTAGTTTCCGGAGAGGGGTTAAAGGGCGATGGGCTTACCACCTGTCCCTCTGCCCTCTCTGGGAAAATAAGCGTAACAAAATTCACATAGGTATTAATACAGAAACCTCCGCTTGGAGGCCCTTCATCCCAATATAGGGGGCACAGGATTCAAGAAGAATAGGGGTGGGAGTGTGCCAATTTTAAAATCTTTGAGCCCACTCAATGTTCTTCAATAGTTGGCGCCACTGACCCCACGTACAGTTTTATGCCAAAAATAGTCAAGAAACTATTTTATTTTCTGCGTGCATACTCTGAAGGCAGGAGGAATTCCGCTATGAAATTCGTTCCCAGGAAATCGCCAGAACAGAGAACATAAACAAGACAAACTTGGCTCCATTATGGAAGTAAATTTGCTGTTGTTTTACGGTGCGCTTTTCCAGACAGGAAGGGGTGGCGCATAGCTCTGAGGGGCGTAGGCCCTGGAAACGTCGGTTTGCTTTGAATAGAGGCAATTCACACACGCACCAGACACCTGCTACATCTCGCCCGCTGTTTCCTTCATATTCTAAATCATCACACAACGCTTTCCTAGCATATATTGCAATGTGTGGCTTGTAGTTCAGGTTTCTCACATGCTACTGCCTGTTGTCATAACTAATACCGCGAGAGCTTAGGAATTCCAGAACTCAAATAACTCAAAAACAGCTAGTCTTATTTAACTGAACATCCGAGGTTCAGTAAACCTGTACTGTAGAACAGGGCTGCTGAAAACTTACGTATGGAGGTTATTTCTGTGACTTGGTTCTAAAAAGCGTAATGTCATAAAACTTGCTTTTGAGATAACTGACTTTGAAGTCTTTAAAGAAGTGACATTTTTTGCTGAGAACTTCCGACATTGGCCCCTAAGGTGTCTGTTATGTCTACTAACAGCAACAGACATTGGCACTTTTAATGTACGAAAGGTAAAGACCAGCCGAGCTCAATAATGCATAAATCTCAATTTTGCAAGAAATTGACATTGGCCGTTTTAGAACCAAGCCACAGATTTTTGAGTTGGTGAATTTCATTTTCTGCCTACCAGGGAGATAGCTGTGTATTGCATAGTTTGTATATAGTAAACTCTATCTGATCCCTCGATATTCTGATTCTATAAAACTTACTTTCTAATAAATTAGCCTCGTAGATATCCAAAATTACAATTGTCAATATAATACAATTAGGTAAACTGATGTAACAAAGTATTTAATCAGTGATAATTGCAATTATGATATGCAGAAAATAAGTAATTTTTATAATCGATTTCCGAGTTAAGCGCCAGATCTATTCATTAAGCAGGGCTACGGTCTAGTTTGATAAGCATATGTGAAGGAATATGCGGGTAATGTTATTTGTCAAAGCTACCTGTATTGCAACTTCCAAAGCCGCATATGAACACTGTAAAACAATATGTTGTCATGGGATAGAGGAAGTGTTTCGCGTCTTTTTTGTTGTTGTAAAAATTGCCATCGTGATTAGATACTACGAAGATGTGAATGAATTAATCAGTACTTAATACTTGGTTCCCAAAACCTTGATAGGCATTAAGGAGACCATTGTAAACATTGCCTCTTGGTAGATTAACATCTCCGCCCATGTATAATACATGTATTCTTTTCCCATTTCATCGTTGCAAAGTATGTACGTAGTTAGAAACACCCATAACAAATGACTGATTCCCATACTTTCCTTCATGAAAGTAAATCTATTCAAGGTTATTATCATTGCCCTGAAATGTTGAGAGGAAGTCGAATCAAAGGTCAATACCATCTCTGTAATAAGTAGAAATTGCCAATAGATTCACATTAATTCCTTTCTATGATTTGCCATTCAAATTGATGCTTACCCATTTGATTAGAAAGTCAATTGGGAAGAACATACACATAATTGTTTTCGGGCGGCGGCCTGCAGATGTAAATAGACGGTACCGGAAATACAGGCGTCTCTCCTGCTCCCCGCATTACGTAATTGCCGACCGCCTCTCTGATTACGAAGGATTTGCGGTTGAGCTTTGTCTTCGCTTTCATTTGTTTGCTCGTTTGTCTCTTTTTTCTTCTACATGTAGATCTCTTATAAAAATACTAATAAGTAGACTTCGGATTTTAGGTAAAAACCTATTTTAATCCTTAAGTGATATATGGACGAAAATTTGTATATGCATGTTTCATAAGTGACTATGCCTAAAACTGGTACTTTTATAGGACCTAAAACAGCCTACTTTCACGTTAGAGCCTAATATTGCCTTTTTTGCTTGGTTTTCCTATAAAGTTGAAAATAAGTTATTTTTTGTTGTAAATTCTAGCATTTATTTTCAGTTCGTACTAAATTTTTAGCTCGGAATGTACAGTAAGTTACATGACACATTTGTGACGTGGTTAAATAGTAAGGAATGTTTCGTCTGCAGTAGAAAAATTATTTGGCATTCCCAAGAAAATGTAGCCTAGTGTTTTTCTCCCGACTCCCACATCCAGTTAAAAAAAAATACTTAGTTCTCTGAATCACTGAGGGATACAAGGGGTTGAATAGGCCTATGCTAGCGTGCGTATCTTCTGGGCGCAGGGATTAGGTTTTCACTTATGGTAGTAATACAGGCCCTAGTAGGCCTAATAGGTTATATAATTATGTGTACCATAGGCCTATATCTGTGTTTTATGATGATTATTAATTAATGGTGACTTCCATGAATATAATATTCTGCATTGCAATTGAGATATTTCAGAAAATTGGCAACTTAAAGATTTTATAAGAGACTATTTTACGATTTTTATAACCTATTTTCCAATTTTTAGAGCCTATTTTAGGTACCTAAAACAGCATTTTTAGCGACCTAAAAGTCCGAAGTCTACTAATAAGTAGGGCACGGAAGTTAATGAAAATACATGAAAGAAATAACAGAAAAACGATGGTACCATTTTGCATATTGTTGCATATTTTGTTACTTTTGTTGATTGGTTGGTATATGGTTATTTAACGATACGCATTTAGCAGTTTAAGCATTTTACAAATAAACCGCGAAAAAACACAGCATATTTATAATCACTTTTATTTTTAAAAATGCATCAAGAGTATAGAAGGAATTTCTTATAAACCATTTTTGGTTTTTTATTTTATTTTATCAGGCAACATGTTATAACGTTTGCTACAAATAAATATAAATATTAATGTGCTATTTTGTTTAATCTAAATTAAGCACTACTTTTAGTGTTGAATCCATGTATAACTTATTAAAGATTATAATCATTAATGTTGGTGTGGATGAGTACTAATAGATCTAAAAAATAAATATTTACAATTCCTATTAGAATTTCGTAGTCAAGCAATATAGTTATACAATATGACTTATTGGGACATTTTAATGGTTCTAAGAACTATCTTCTGTAACATCACGGTATCTCCATTCTACTTGAACTCCCCCCAAAAAGTAATAATCAATATTTCATGACTGATTGGATTTGGTTGGTACTGTATATGGTTATTGAACGACGGGGATGTACTGCAACTTAGGCCTGTGACCGTCGCCGGTGTGCCGGAATTTTGTCCCGCAGAGAGATGTTTGTCACACAGAGGTTCAAATCCCTGGCGGCAGACTTGTACGACACAGGTATTCAAAAGTTGGTTCCACGGTATGACAAATGTTTCAATTCCGATGGCAAATATGTTGAATAATAGCTGAATGCTTGCTGTATCTATTGGAATATATATGTTCACGAAATTGTCTTTTGTTTCTGTAAACGGCCCCAGGGAAACTTACTTCATGTACGCGCCTCGTATATAAGCAATCGTCAAGTCATCAGTGGGTTCTAATTTTGAAATCAACGAAAACAAATCAGTCAAGCAGGTGGTTTCCACGAATGACTTGTTCTAACATCCAGATACAAATCCTCACATTTTTCATAAAGCATTATTATTGGTCTTACATGTGTGCTTTTATAACAAATTTTAGGTGACACATTTATGCGTCAGTAGCAGTGAAAAGATTAAACTCCCCTAATACGCCTGGGCGACTACTTCTCCTACGCAGCAGTGTTGCGGGAAGGCTAGTTCAAACATTGCAGGCGCTCTGTCCTGTCTTCTTCTTTCGTTTCACCCTCTTTGGGGTACGTTGAACCAGTAATTTCTTTGTGTGTTGTTCCTTCCTAAGTGCCCAATATTTCTTCATTCTTTCTGATCTTCTTTTCCTCTCTTCTTCTGAGATGATAGGTTTGGACTTCAGTGTCGACCTGTCTTGGAACCTTGTATTTTCGTCTTTAGTTATTATTTTACCCGTTCGATCGAGTAGTGAATTTTCTGTAATTTTTAACTCGACTAGGTCTTTTTCAGTTTCTTTAAACCAGTTGGGTTTTCTTTTGCGGTTGTGGAAGTAGTCAAAGTGTTTGGTTGATCTATCAGAGTCCATTCTGGGAATATGACCGTAGAAATTATCCTCCTTTTTCGCATAATATCTGAAAGTTTTTTTCAATTTTCTTGTAGAGAGTTTCATTCTTGATGTATATTATCTTAATATCCTGAAATGTTGGTCCTATGATTTTCATTAAAATCTTCCTTTCCTTTAGTTCAAGTTACTCCATCTGGCCTTTGAAATTCATGTTTAGCGTTTCTGCCGCGTACAGTGCTTCTGGTTTAATTACTGTTATGTAATGTTTAATTTTTGACTCCCATGAATGGGGGGTCCTTTATAATATGGTTAAAATAATTATTTTTGTTCGACCATACTATAATACGCTTCTATTGATAGTTTCACGGGCTATAAGCCGAGTAAAAGGATATACTGCATCCAAGCTTTCGGTCGCTGACATCACTGCGGCCTTCCTCAGGGAAATGAGTGTAGAAAAAGGGAAGAGATAGCTTATATATGTTTTTGAGTGAATTTTCATTTCATTTTCACTTAAATACATATATAAGCTCTCTCTTCCCTTTTTCTACACTCATTTCCCTGTGGAAGGCCGCAGAGATGTCAGCGACCGAAAGCTTGGATGCAGTATATCCTTTTACTCGGCTTATAGCCCGTGAAACATTCATTAGTAATCAACGCCGAGAAAGCCTCAAATCTTACGTACAATACGCTTATTACGTGTGACATAGCGGTGTCATTATGATGATCATTTCGAAACTGTTCTTCATTATGAAATCGGTGTGGTATCGATTATTCTCGAACACGGAACGATCTTGAAACTTTGAGATTAGCAGCTGAAAACTGCTCACTGGAATTGGCTCCCCAGGAGCCTGAGAGCGGTTAGTCTCAATTCCGGTTTTTCTAAACATCGTCTATTTCCTGTTGCCTTAGATGTAGCATTGCTAATGAGCTGGGCCGGTTTTTAATGACATGTCATCTTTTTATTGGTGCTGCATAGACATTGCCAACTTGTAGATAAATCCTAATCATGACCTCTAGATTATATAAATGCATTTTTATTAAGTCATTTTTTGTCATTTTATGCAATTTTATATTTTTAGGGCATTTATTTCAATTTTACGTTATTTTTTTTAATGATTTATTTTTTTGTCGCTTTGACTCATAGAGGAGTCTAATCACGACTGTACAGATAACAACATTACATATTACATTACATATAATAACCAGTAATACATTTTGACTTACAGGAGTCTAATCGCGACTGTACAGATAATAACAATACATATTACATTACATATAGCAACCAGTAATACATATTAGAACAATATTAGTGTATGGTTGCGTTATTATTTTGTCATTTTCGTGTCATTTACATTGAGTATATTAACTTTTAGACCTTCAATAATCTCCGTATGCTGACAGTAATTTACTGCAATCCTAAATAAGGTAGGATTTGCATGCTTTTTTTTTTTCATACGGGTAATATTTAAATAAATTCCTGCATTACCATAATGCAACATTTTTGTAGGATCTACTTTAAAACAATTTTCTTACTTCTCTTCTCAAATGCTCCAATCAAGAACAAAGAACAGATTTTTTAGACCTACAACATCCTTTCTGCATTTACAGTTTTTTTTTCAATTACGTACGAATTTGTCTACAACAATAATATTTTTTTTATAAATAAAATATCAGTTTTTAGGTCATTCTTCATAATTATTAAATCATTTACTTTAAAATTTAAGGTATTTGATAGGTCATTTTTCAAACAATATTAGGTCATCAGAATCCGGGCCCTGCTAATGAGAAACCAGAGTATGGAATGTACTTAACACAATAATTCACAATTAATCAAGCCTTCATCTTAATTACATCTTAAAAGCTTTGCTCATATTGTGGCCAGCACCCCTGCGGAGTGGGTAACGGATTCGTGATGAATTTAGAATCCTCAAGTTTATTTTTTTAAATCCCTACGCCTCCTCATCACCTTGGCAGGTTCATTTGCCGGACTGGAGCCACATGTTGCTTTTTGTGTGGGTCTCTGGAGTAGCGCCCACCTCTTGCAGTGGCGGCTCTTTTAATTCATCTTTAAGGGAGTGACATGCAGGTTTGAAAACTGAGAAATAGGCAAAATTCAATTTTTTTGAAGTGAAACTTCTTTAGGCGCGCTAGGAGTAAATCGAGAGCTAACCCAAACTTGGGTTACGCTCAAAATCGTCACGAAATTAGTGTGGCTGTGACGGAACGGACTGCACAGAAAACAATCAACTCAATGATTAGGCTTATCCAAAATTTAAAAAATCAAAAAATCAAAAATTAAAAAATATAAAAATATAAAATTAAAAAATCCAAAAATTAAAAATAATTACGCGAGCGCGCGGGGGAAAGGTATCGGGCATTGCGTGGTGAGCCCTTCACATATTATAATAAATCCAAAATTTAACAAGTAAAAATCCAGAATTAAAAATCCAAAAATCCAAAATAAAAAAATTAAAAAATCCAAAATTTATAAAATCTAAAAATTAAAAATTAAAAAATCCAAAATTTAAAAATCTGCTATATCCAATATTAAAAATCCAAAATCCAAAATTAAAAAATCAAAAAATAAATTCAAAATCCAAAATTTAAAAATAAAAAAATCCAAAACTAAAAAAATAAAAGGTAAAAAATTTAAAAATCCAAAATTTAAAAAGTCCGAAAACCCAATACTAAAAAAGTCCAACAATCCAAAATTTAAAACAATTCAATAATCCAAAATTTAAAAATCCAAAAATTAAAACAAGTTTTACATCTGTCGCGTGGCGTTCCACGCACACTTTGTTTTCTCAGCCATGAATTGGTCTACAATCTCGCAATCTGACATACTTTGTAATGACTACTTCTGCAATTGCATATTATTCTAATAATTAACTAAATTACTACAGTTACGGGTAAGTTAAGCCATATCAGAAGTCGGTAAAAAAATGTTATCCACTGATACGTTTTCATAGCCGTAGGCTTTGTATTTTTAGCTGAGAAACATTGATGTTTATCATAGGCCCTAAACATGTAAAAGGAGACAAAATAGGATTGAACATTTTTATACTAGTCCTATGCGCGCAGTATATTATTATGTCCTCGGTTTTGGGGAGGAAAGTATGAAAGTGACATTGAATTTCTTTTTTATTTCTGCCCCGAATCTGTTGTATGGTAACATGAAAATGAGAAATAAGATATTCCGTAAAGACAGTACAATACTACCGGTATTTCTGTTTCTTCTTATTTCAACTCCTACCAGGCATGGTGTGTAGAAGCAATGGGATGCAAAATTCTACATCCTCTGTGAGCCATAAAAAGCTATATCAAGCGTTTTCTGAGGGAATAGTTTGAGTGTCATAAGTCGTTCTTTCTCATTTCAAATTCTAAATACCTGTACAAGGACTTAGAGTTTGAAAATCGAAAGTCTTTCATAAGTTAATTTCGAATTACAAAATACAAAACCCGAGCTAGTACAAAATAAAGTAACATGGGGACGAATAATTGCTTCTTTATACCTGTATGCTGTATATATTTACTAGCTGATCCCCGCTTTATTTACAATAATTAATTGGAATAAGAGCAAAATAGTTAAAACATTATATTTATTAAGATTTTGAACGCGAAACATTCATAGGCCTAAACCAAACGATTAATAATTAAAGAAAGAGTTTAAAATTCGGATTTGAAATGAATTCCACGATTAGAAAGCGTAGCCCGGGGGGGCTCAGGATCGAGTTCTCTGGCCCAGAAAACCCCTGCATAGTGAGTTCCGTCCAAATCGAACAATTTTTGCCCATTTAGGCCTATATTCTAGGGTGAAGTTTCAGATGTCTGCTTCTCTTGACAATTTAAACAAACGAATCGACCACCGTGGGCTCACAAAATTCAAACGATCGTGATGCTTTTATTTTCAAGGTATGACAAAAGTAGGCAAAGCCATCTGCAATTGATCTGACAAATTAAATGTAGGCTATTACTGAAAACTGATGGTTGGATGGCGAAAAAAATACACGTTTTCTGACAGGTTTTTACTTATAACTCGCGAACGAAAGCTAAAACAAAAAATCTGTCTTCGAGGTGCATTCGCCCACCCTTCAGTCCATCTACGTTTAAAATTTGAGATCTCTGCGTTCAGTAGATTTCGCTGGGCATCGCGCACAGACAGACAGAAAGACAAAAACTTCCATTTATTATTCTAGATGCCTATAATATAGGTATGTTAGAACTTTTTCAAGTAAACTCTCAAGATTTGTTTCGTCGTCCAGGGAATCTACAGGCGTGGAATTCTAGTTTATTTAAGTCCGTCACTGTTACTGAACATCCCACCTACCTAGAACTGCTTTCCTAGCCAATTACATTACAAGGCGCTTTCATTAGGGTGAGATAGCGAACATGCTCCAGCTCTCAATCAGATTTTCTTACAATTACACCCAAAGAGCTAAGTTCACACTGCATAATATGTAATTGAGTTATCTGTAATAGAATACGTGTAAACTGGGTCTTGTTACTCTTATCCATATTTTCTTTGAATTTCATTATTATTTACTATACGAGGGTCATTTCAGAAGTCATGGCAACTATTGTTTATCAGTCAATAAAGCTGCAGGAAGCAAATCAGGATGTACGATTGAAAGTAATTGGAATGTTCTCCGCAATGTTGGTACTAAATTGGGATCCGGATTCAAGGCGCTATGGGTAAGGGATATTGAAAGATGCGTAAATATAGATCACTGTTTTATTCGTATTACATATGCACAAAACAGTACGCGTAATACTTGTACTCTTACGAGCTAACAACCTTCAAAATAATCCCCCCCCCCCCAAGATTTGTTTTATTCTAAGTAATTGTTTATACTTTCCTCACATTCTGTAATTTTTGACACGCTTATACGAAACGCATCACAAACAGCTGATCAGCCATTTCATAAATACGGGTGGGACATTCTAGCAAATGATATGAACTATTTTTGTTTATTACATATCATAAATAATAAACTAGAATTGGTTCTTCACATTCTGTAAAATTTACAATGCCTTCTCCTCCACACTGCATGCAAAGCATTACTTAAAACTTCTTTTAAATATTTTAAATTTGTTTTTCAAAATGTGTTACGGGTGGGACATGATTTGGACACTGATTTTAATGATGCAAAACAAAAGCTCATTTTCTGTTCTGCTATTACTGTTAGGGTCTTTATGTTGTTATTAATGAAGGTATGAGGGATTCAATACAAATTATAAACTGTTTCCAGGTTGTCAAAACATTTATTTAACTCATCAATAATAATTTAACAAAACTATCACTGTTACGGGTGGGACAAAAATTCCCTTGTTTGTTATTTTACATCGTAATTAACCACACATATTTTTTGAAGTTAATCTTATACCAAATTGTACCTTAAGATGTATATTTTCTCAAATGAAAATGGACATAGCTGATTACTCTTGACTACTTGGTATTAAAGAGTATTAAAATCATGCTAAAAATGGCAAAAAAAAAAGTAACTCAACACTATAAATAAGTAAATCTTCAGATTTTATACATGAAACCACTTAAAATATACCCAAGTCCTTAAAATTCAGATAATTTGAGGTTTTAAACTTATTTTTGACCACCCAATTACAATAATTTTATAACTTCTCTCTTTGAGGGAAAAATTCCCATATTTTATGAAATGGCTGTGATGGTATTCAGCGCCTTCCTCTTCGTTGGAAGAGATGTGTGGACGCCTTGAAAGTTTTAGCTGTTATTGTAAGAACCTAATGTACAAAATTTGAACAAAGCTGTTTAAAGAATTCGCATAAAAAGGAAATATAACATTTTGTTTTTCTACGATTCTTCGTTCTCGAGCTGGGCTGTTCACAAACACACACAGACATGTTTCTGAAAATCATATTTTGGATTCAGGAGACATCAAAACGTGTATTTATATTAAATACTCGATAGCCTATCGGATTTCGGCGTGGAACATAATCTTCACCTACCTACAGTACGAGAATAGAAAGTAAAAAGGGCTACTGTTGAGACTTCTGTATCTGGTATCCTATAATCCCTGTGTTGGGGCGAAGGGCCTCCAAGTGGAGGTTTCTGTTACTATGTGAATTTTGTAACGCTTATTTTCCGAGAGAGGGCAGAGGGACAGGTGGTAAGCTCATCGCCTCTCAACCCCCCTCCAGAAACTAAGGTATTACTTGGACGTGAAAGGGCCGAGAAATTTAGGCTTGGAGTTCTTTTACGTGCCGTAAATATACGACACGGGCCCCAGCTTAAAGTTCCTCCTGGAGGACTCCATGCCCAGGTTTTTACATCTTGAGAAACCCATCGACCGCGACCGGATTTGACACTCTTGAGACTTGCAACATATATCAGATTGTATTGTAAGTGCCATTCTAGGCTGTCATATTTCTAAGAATATGCACAACATAAAAGATTTATGTGGAGACGAGAACATGAATTACAATTTGTGATCCGTTTCTTATGACATGTGAATGAAAACTAATATATGGCGACAGAAGTATGGTGTTAACTTGATATGCATGCACATAAATCAAGTCAAATTGCTACAGGAGTTTTATTAAAGTGAAATTTACGAGTCATCTACGGACATATGGTGTAAAAGGACACTAAAACATAGCATGCATGCTAACAAGACAGAATGTAACAGAGAGCGTAGGAAGTGGTAGCATTTGAGTGGGTGCTTCTCCACGTATGGGCGGGACATAGTCGTTATACCCGCGTTTGTTTCTATGGCTGTTTAACATTAATACCATTCAGAGACTCTCTTCATAGCACACATAACTTCTACATAAATAAAATCAGGTAAACTGATGTAATAAAGTATCAGAATGCTTTTGTTTAATCATTGATAATTGCAATTATGATATGCAGTAAAATAAGTTATTTTTGTAATCAATTTCCGAGTTAAGTTCCATATCGATTCATTAAGCAGGCCTTACGGAAGAACAAAGTCTCTAAAGTTTGATACTTAACCTTAATTGAAACTCGTATACACTGGTATAAGAAATACTTAAAATATGTCAATATTTCATAAAATACACTGGCAAATAACTCCACTTAATGTATGTAGGCCTTATTATTTTACGTAACAGTATTATATTTATATAACAGTATATAACAGTATTCATGTACTGTAGTACTCATTTCAACTTGATCAACGAAATAAACATCTGACTAGTCTGATATTATTATGAGAAGGAATATGTCAAAGCTAACTGTAGGGCCTATTGCAACTTCCAAAGCCGTAATGAACACTGTAAAATAATATGTGAACTGATTTGCATTTGATAAATTCTTTCTAATATAATACCATAAAATAGGCACTAAATTGGGCATTACTCCGGTACCGGTCAACCGTTTCGGTCCAATATCAATAGGCTTCTTCCCATGGACGTTATACATATGTATACCAAGTTTCACGAAAATCTGATTCAGCGTATTTGAGTTATCGCGCGTACAGACACACAGATAGACGGACAGGCGTTTTCCCGACCTGCACACAATCTCATAAGAAAGAAGTAAGAAAAGATAAGGGACTCTAACGACTGTTGTCTTGTTGGTTGACACAAGGCGTATAGAATATAAACTCAACCTGCATTTTACAATCCTCGGATTGAAATAGGGCGATATGTAGATGCTTTTATTTCACTTTTGTATTTAATTAAATTTTAATGTTGATTTGATTTGAAACCAGATATCAGCCTAGAAGGTTTATTTTGCAACCCCATTAGAATAGAAGCTGTTTCCCAAAATCTGTTCCCGGTTGTATTATATGGATGTGAGACATAGTCGCTTACTCTTCGGGAAGAACATAATCTGAGAGTATTCGAAAACAGGGGGCTTAGGAAAATATTTTTGGCCTAAGAGAGATGAAAATAGGGACTGGAGAAAACTGCATAACGACGAGCTTCATAACCTGTACTCGTCACCGGATATAGTAAGGGTAATTAAATCACGGAGGATGAAATGGGCTGGACATGTTGCACGCATGGGGGAGAAAAGACATATCTCAAAAGTATTGACTGGAAGACCCGAAAGGAAAAGACCACTTTGAAGACATAGACGTAGGTGGGAGAAAAATATTAGGATAGATTTAAGGGAAGTAGGATTTGAGGGGGATGGTTTGATGTAGTAACACAGAATAGGGTTAAATGGCGGGCTCAGGTAGGCGCGGCAATGAACCTTCTGGTTCCATAAAATAGATAATATTCTTTTAGCTTGCTTAGGAATTGTCTGTTGCCATTGAGTTAATAAGTAAGTAAGTAAGTAAGTAAGTAAGTAAGTAAGTAAGTAAGTAAGTAAGTTGACTGCAGTATTATTCAAATGAGAAGCCATTTCCTTCACCGCCAATCACGTGTACGAGCTAAAGCAGCGCCGCTAGCAGGAAGTCTTCCCTCCGTCTCGCCATCTCTGATTGGACCGCGTATCTAAGCTGGAGAATGAACAAACGGCTTGTCATCTGCAAAATACTGTAGGTAATTATTTTCGACGAATACAAAAAAGTCAAATCAACATAAAAGTAAATCCAAGGGGGGGGGGGCCTTACGCCTCTGCTTAAGCGATGTGTGGCAGTATTTTTCTTGGATATAGTGGTACATTCCATCCTAAGATATGTATTGAATTGCACCGTAGCCATAAAGCTAGACGATCCTAGGGGGTGTCTCCTAGGGACGTAGCATTCGCAGTAAATTTCGTCTCAAGGCTTCCGAAAGCCACTGGAGGGACATAGTGTTCACTCAACAGGAAATCTGTGCAATAAATTTTGAACTCCTTATAAGGAAAGTGCCGGTTTTGAGTAACAACTGAGGTTAGTGTTGCATCTCTCATACATCGTCAATCACACGATGAGTTATTATGACATGAGAGTGATAGCAAGTGCACATTCGACGCTGAGAGGCATGGAGTAACTCCCACGTTCAAGTGCCGACATTGCATGTTTTAAATTGCATGTCTTGACTGACTGACGATACAACATCACTAAACCTGGGATTTTAGGCTCTAAAAGAAATTAGTTTTAGGCACCTAAAATAGGCTTTTAAAACAAGTAAATAGTAAATAGTAATAGTAAGTAGATCAGTATATCATCAGTAGACTTCGGACTTTTAGGTCGCTAAAAATGCTGTTTTAGGTACCTAAAATAGGCTCTAAAGATTGGAAAATAGGTTCTAAAAATCGTAAAATAGTCTCTTATAAAATCGTTAAATTGCCAATTTTCTGAAATATCTCAATTGCAATGCAGAATATTATATTTATTGAATTCGCCATTAATCAATAATCATGATAAAACACGGATATAGGCCTATGATACACAGAATTATATAGGCCTAATACTAGGGCCTATATTACTACCATAACAGTGAAACCCTAATCCCTGCGCCCAGAAGCTACGCACACTAGCATATTCAACCCTTTGTATCCCTCAGTGATTCAGAAAACTACCGTACATTTTTTGTTTGTTTGTTTGTTGGATGTGGGAGTTGGGAGAAAAACACTACATTTTCTTGGTAATTCCAAGGAATTTTTCTCCTGAAGACGAAACATTCCTTACTATTTAACCACGTCACAAATGTGTCGTGTACTGCACATTCCGAGCTAAAAATTTAGTACGAACTGAAAGTAAATGCTAGAATTTATAACAAAAAATAACTTATTTTTAACTTTAGAGGAAAAAACAAGCAAAAAGGCAATATTAGGCTCTAACGTAAAAATAGGCTGTTTTAGGTCCAATAGAAGTATCAGTTTTAGGCATAGTCACTTATGAAGCATGCATATACAAGTTTTCGTCCATATATCACTTAAGGATTAAAATAGGTTTTTACCTAAAATCCGAAGTCTAATCATCAGACAGAGTGACTGTTTATCTCCAAATCTGAACTGAAGATGATGCAACTTGCATGGAAATGCATATTCAAATAATGGACGCATCTGGGACCAAGAAGAAGATTTTAATATTATGACAACATTGTTTTTAATGTGTGCTTGTGCCTTCTGTATTATTTTTATTTTATTTTATATACCGGTATGGCCCCAGATAAGTGCTAGGACAAGGGTTCTAAGGTGGACACTCTTTCAATTTTATAAGTAAATAGGCTTTTAAAGATAAAATAGGAACTTAAAATAAGCTTTACAAATGTGTAAATAGACAGAAAATAGACTTTAAAATACTACAATATGCTCTTAAACTGTAACGTGATCTTTTTTTTTTTTTTTACTGTAGAAAACGTAGTGTACCTATTCTCAACTGAATTAATTTCAAAATTAAGACAGAATTAAAAATACATTTAACAAAAACAGTTATGGATTATATGAAAAATTAACACAGTATGTCCCTTCTTAATATATATACCTGCTACTTGTTTTGAGCGAATCCTCTCCGTCAGTCAGCATTCCTTTGGCAACAATTGTTTGGGAAAATCACGTTTCCGTGAAAAAACCCACCCTCTGCTGTTCTGCTCTTCATTCAGGGATATCCATTAAATGACTGTGAAAGTTACAGAAGTTGGATTTTATTTTAAATGTACAAAGTAGGCATTTTAGGCACTAAAATAGTAAAAATAGGCTCCAAAAGTCCAAATATATAACTTATATTTATAAAGTTATATATCATGAAATGTCAACATATTTAAAAAATTTCATGTTATTTCATAAGGAACAAAATAGGCATTTGCCTTAAAATCCCAGGTCTAATCATCACAGAGCCGAAACCTTTAAAATTATACGAGGCGCGTCCATAAAGTAAGTTTCCCTGTGGCCTTTTAAAGAAACAAAACACAACTTCAAGGAAATATTTATTGTAACAAACACAGGCAGTGTTCAGCTATTTTTCAACACATTCGCCACCGGAATTGAAACATTTGTCTTACCGTGGCACCAACTTTTGAACACCTGTGTCGTAGAAGTCTGCCGCCAGGTATTTGAACCATTGTGCGATAACCACCTTCGCCTCTCTGTCATTTCTTGAGGTGTAGGAAAAGATGGAAATCACTGGGAGCGAGGCCCGGGCTTTGGGGTGAATGTTTAAACACCTCCCAGCTGAACTTCTGCAGGAGACTTGCTATATGTATATTGTTTGTTCTGGATCTGTAGGCCTATGGTCACCTGGATTGCCAGGCAGATGACTTGAATAAAGTATTTTTTCTCTCTGCTCTCAGTTTATACAAAAATAACGTTTCTCAGAGGACTTTTGCTTATCTACCGTTATGAACTACACCAAATTCAGACAAGGCCCTGACACGTGCAGTTTATGACGTCATATGCACGTGCTTTATACCTCGTAATGAATTCACTTGTCCGCTCTATCAGCAAGTGCAAATCGCGATCAAACAAGCATTGTGAAATATCAACTGCATTGTCCCAGTCTCCTACGTACATTCTTTATTAATGAGTCAGTTTAATGTAGGAATCCTTAATTAAAACTCAGGACACGGCCATCACATTTTATTTAATAAACTCTGGAATTTGATTTGGCCTACCGATACGTAAAATGTATTTTTTAATAAAATTCGATTCATTTACTTTTTTTAAAGAATGGAGTTTTTTTTTCTTATACAGAACGATAACACATCTATCAAGATTTTGAAAGCCGGTAGTGTTTGACAGTTGAAATGTATTACTGAAAACTGATGCTTCGAAAGTCTAAAAAACGCACGTTTTCTGCCCGTTTTTCACTCATAACTCGCTAACAAAAGCGAAAATTAAAATCCAGCTTTTAGGTGCATTCGCCCACCTTTCAGTTCATCTATGTTTAAAATTTCAGATCTCTGCGTTGGGCATCGCGCACTGACAGACAGAAAGACAAACTCTTCCTTTTATTATTAAAGATAGTGCTACAGGTTCCAGCGCCTCCCCTAAATAAATAGTATATTGCGACACAAGGGCGGAAAGGCATGTTTACGGGTCGAGGAAACAGATTGAAAACCCGAGGCGCAGCCGAGGGTTTTTAAGTTTGCATGTGTTGCATGCTAATTTTTGCACGACGGTTACTTACATCAATTTAATTGTATTAATTGTGATATTACCTGAAAATATTATGTATATACAGTCTTGAAGAATGGTGCTTATTTCAGAAAGGGATTTGCATTTGTTATTGTTTATGGCAACCGAATATTTATAAAGCAGGGAGGCCTTGGTCATTTCTGCTCGCAAATAAGCATTTGCGGGCGGTAAAGTAACTTTCCGCCCGTCGCCCCTAGCAACAAGTCACTTTCCGCCCGTCGCCCCTAGCAACAAGATTGCGTGTGGTAATGTCAAGTTACGATCCATGTAAACAACTTCCGTAAGTAACACTTACTAGCTAAGGAGTGCAAAAATGTTATTTACACTTCTATCTCTTCTGAGGTTTGTCGCTACGAGTGGAAAACATATATTATTCTTATAAAAGTTTATCTAAGTTTGGGTGTCTTCATTTAAGAAAGCATTTCATTGTTTGCCATAGAGCGTAATATATTTCATCTGCTCATTTTGGCGCCAGGCCAGGAGAGTTTGACTGCTATCGATGAAGCATGGGATAACTGTTGTCAGTCATGCGCTGGGGGCCATATTGAAGCTATGTTGTCTGGACTCTGATCATTGCGAACTTGCCCTTTATGGAGACGCATAATGTAGACTGTAGAGGAACATGTCTAACCAACCATGTAACCAAGTACAGTCCATGCTATAACGAAGGAACATGCAAATCCCAGCCAGAATTAAATAGCATCACCAATTCCATGCGAGTAATAGTACGCATTTTCTTCTCCTTCTAAAATGTATCATAAACATTCAGGTTTCAGGCAGTTTGTGTATTAAACTTAAATAAATCTAATATATAAAGTCGAATGTGTGTTTGTGGGTATGTATGTATGTTTGTTCCTTATACAAATCCACATTTCTTCACCAATTTGTACGAAATTTTGCACACATACCCAGTTAAGCCCGGGAAGTTACGCGGTCAACATAAAAATTGAAATAAATCAGTCCTTCCCTTGAAAATTATATAATTTCTGAGAATTTTATACTGAAAAAAAAAAGAAATGCTGTTTAGTTCACATGGCAACAATGAATTGTTTACTATGATTACATAGGGCCTTGGCAAGTATATAGCCTAATGCTGGAATTTAATGTAATACGAGTATATTGGCGAAAATAATTACTGAAAATGAAATCCACGAAAATAAAGCCCAGTGTGATGTAGTCACGTAACTTTCTCTACCCTCGACATAAGAAATATTTACTCACTTCACATTTTGATGTAGAATAAGAGGGACAACTTAAGTGTGTGAGTATGCTATATCAAAAGTCTGTAAATAATCCTTTCCGCTGATAAGTTATCCATACCTGTAGGCTTTGTATTAGTTGAGAAATAGGGATGTTTATCATAGACCCTAAGCATGGGATGGAACATTTTGACTCGCAGTATATTATGTCTCGGGTTCTAGGGGAGGAAAGTATGAAAGTGATACTGCATTTCTCTTTTATTTCAGCTCCGAAACGATTGTATAGTAACATGAGAATGAGAAATATTATTTTCCGTCAAGTCAGTACAATCTTATGTAATTTGTGTTTCTTCTTATTTCAACCCCTCCCAAGCATGATGTGTAGAAGCAACGGAATGCAGCATTCCACATCCTCTATGAGCCATAAAAATTTATATCCAGCGTTTTCTGATGGAATAGTTTGAGTGTGATAAATCTTTTTCTTCATTTCAAGTTCTACATACATAAAGTCCTTCATAAGTTAATTTCAAATTAAAAAATACAAAGCCCGGGCGACGCCGGGCCTTTTCAGCTAGTAAAGAAATAAAAATAAAAAACTGTGAACAAATGAAAGCTGTCAATGGGATATTTTACCGATTATTGCAATGCTGAGATTTTCAACATTGTTGTAACATTAATACGAATTTGCATGGCTAGCGAACCTAGCTTTACGAAACGACCGGATTTTGCCGGACTTTTCCAGCTTTTTTATTTTTCCGGCGACCGGTAGCCTAGGAGTCAGGGTTTCTCTATTATTTAAAGGGATGACCGAAGTTCTGAGAGTGATTTTCTAAACTATTTGTCCTAGAAACTTGAAATTTTGAGCATTTAATGAAAACGTGAACCTAAATTGATTTTTTTTAATTTTATTTTAATAACTCAATTACTTTTTGAGGTATTAACTAGTTTTAAAAAATAAAATGTATCTCCTCCAACAGATATTAAAAATGAACCTTAATTTTTTTTAAGAGCTTCTTTGAAAAAGATTGCTTTCTTTGATTGCTTTCTGATAGATTCTTTGATATTGTATATACTTTTTGTTTAAAAAAATGTTTTAGCCAATAATGAGAACTTAAAACACTGACCTATGATTAATTAAATACTGTATTTAAAAAATTATCACGGCCTATACTGAAAATCTGACTAAAAATTTATTACACATATTGTATAGTATATTTTGAAAAAAATCACAGCTGTATTATTATTTTTGTGGGAGAAGATAGATTATGAATGTGGCAAAATAACATAACATAACATAAAACCTTCTTAAATAGAAGGTGGATTTTAGAGCACGTGGTAATCCTAATGATTCAAGAAAATTGAATTTTTAGTCCTATTTGTGTAAAAATAACTATCATATATAAACTGTATTTATTTTATTTTATTTATTTATTTATTATTATTACATTTCATTGCTTACATTATTTCACATTTAGTACAAGTAAAACAAATAAAACCAACAGCAAATACTATTTCTGGTTTAGCATTTAAAATGTAAGGTATGCCCCTATATGAGCAAAGCTTGTGTTTAGGGGGTATAGTAGATTAATATAAATCTAATTATATATCAATGCACAGTGTATTAAAAACGAAAAATTATAAATGTATGAGTACAAAGTATACAAAAATAATTTTGCAGCATTAGCCAATGGTTTATATAAAATTTACATTAAAAAATAGAAAAAATTGGGTTGAAACATTGAAAGATCAAACAAAATTAAAGTTGTGCTATTAATATTATATAATCATTTTTTTTTATTTTTCTCTTAAAATGTTCAAGATTGTAATTTAAATATTCAGGGTGCTCAGCAATAAAATTGTTATACAGTATCAAACCATAGTTTTGACCATATATTATATCAGAAGATTGTTTACGTACACATTTCCTAATATGTATCTGTTTATTTGTTTACAGGGCTACTTAGAAGTGTGGAGATCTTCATCTGATTGCCCGCTATCTGACAAGCAACTGGCTGATTTGTTCAACAACATTGAAGATATCTATAGGTTTAACAGGTATACATCTCATTATATTATCAAGGTCAAACTGGGAATGAAATCAGTATTGGCACCCAGAAAACACCAACATCCTTCCTATCAATAATCCCCCCCCCCCATTCCATTCTAACACTACCACTACTTTACTTCTTTTGAATCCTCACAAAATGATAAAAAAAAATCCCTTTAGGCAGGCCTACAGGCTGTGGTAGATTTGAGAGTGCTTTTGGTTTAATTTATTGTCGCTACGCAGCACTCTTCTTCTTTAGCCTTCGCATGACAAACCCGCAATAATAACTGCAAAAAAAAAGGAAATAGCCCTTTTTCAAACATTCAAATCTCGCCTTATATGAGAGCTATCGAGAAACTAGTTATTGATTTGTAGAGTACTCATCAAGAGCTTTTCAACGATACCCCACAAGACGTGATTTAAAAAAAATTGAATTTCCATCCCCCACCCCCACTCATACCCTCAAAACCCCCTAATCGTTGGTGTCACTGTGAACTCCAAAAGGAGTACTCTGATTTATTCAAACAAAGTTTCCCTCTATACTTCATAGGGGCCGAGATATAAATTTTTAAAAATTTCAACCCCCTCCCCCGACCACCCCTTTGAGCCAATTTTGCTCGTTAACGAACTTGTCCGAACTATTGAGCCTAGAAATAACATGATAAAATTTGTTTCAAATATCTTGAAAATTATGGCCGCTAGCGTGTAAAGATATATATATATATATATCACAATTTTTTTTTAACAAGCGGTGGTTTCGTACTTAGGGAAGCATGAAACGTAAAGATTTGAAAGAATTTTTCGAAAATTATGACATGGTATCGATTGCAATAAGTAGATTTTTCTTCGAAATCTACCTAATAAGTATTTTCATAAAATCCATAAATAATTGTATGAATTTATACTTAATTTCCTAGAGTGAGTGATGTGAACTTGATGTTGATGTTACAGTGCTTTCCTCGGAGAGTTGGAGCAGTGCGGACTCGACCCTGTGGCTGTGGCTCAATCCTTTGTGAGGAACAATACTGGCTTTTCCATCTACACTCAGTACTGCACCAACTATCCCAGGTGAGTCATAAACATACCAGTACTCAGCATTATGATAATATACCGTACATACCTCAGTCTAAACTCAATGTGAACACTTTGGAGATCTGAATTAAGAACTGGTACTCATTTAAACTCATCAATTCAGATTTCTAAAATATTTATTTACTTTTATGTCACAGCTAAAGCATACAGGGTGCAGGGTGCAGATGAAAGAGGTAGTAGATAACAAACTCCTAATAAATAGGGTTAGGGGGATGATATTGCAGGAGAAAAACTCCTCTGACACTGGGATTTGAACCCAGGACCTTTGGCTATCCGTGCCGATGCTCTACGAATTGAGCTTAGTGTCAGAGGAATTTTTCTCTAATAATATTATCATGTAATTCCCAACAGAGGCAATAATCTGTGGTTCATGAATGTGTATACAGTGAAATCCCCGTACAACGATTACCGATATAACGATAATACTCTTTATAACATTAAAATATTTTGGTCCCGGCATTCTTTCCATTAAAATAATGTAAAATTCCCCTCGGTTTTACGATACTCTTAATAACGATAAACCTCTCCATTACGATTACATATAGAATCCCCTTAAAATACCTTTTCCTCGTTACAAGGATAAAAATAAATCGTGAAAGTGCAAATCATGAACTCCCCGGAGCTAACGGAAGAAAACATTGAGGAAATCCAAAACAAGCAGGCGGAAGATGAAGAAGAGGAGGTAGAACAAAGTGTGCATCTACCAACCTTAACCCCACTCGAAGCCATTGCCTCTATGTATGTGTTCTGTGCTTGCGAGGCTCTGCAGAATTTTCTGTCGAGTGTTTCATCGGTGCCAGAATGTCATTTAGTGAACCTCGAATCAAATAAGGGCATTGTGTGTATCCCTGTTCATAAAAAAAAAGCTAAACGGACTGTCATTTCTGACTTTTACAAACAGGGGGCAAAAATGAGTCATCCTGTTCATGGTGCTGTGCTATAATGCAATGTAAAATGTGTTTGCTCATGGTGTAATAATTTAAGGGTGGAGTGAATACAGTACAGTATAGCAGTTCTTGTGATAAAATTCTTTATTTCTCTAAATACTTAAAGAATTTCAACCACTGAAGTTGTTTCCTATATACTACAAAAATTTGAACATTTGTTTGTAAATTCTCGATATAACAATATACCGGTATCTCTCTACAACAATATATTTTTCTGGTCCCTGCGAAATCGTTGTATCGAGATTTCACTGTATATCCATCTTGAATGTTACTGTACAATAACAGTGGAAGCCCGGTGACAAAAATCACTAATTAGTGTGCCTCACAATACTGCATATGACATAACTTGTCTGTCAGTGAGGTAGACCATTAAGGGCAATCAGTCATAGGAGAGAGGTTCCATCTGGCGCTATGAAGTGAACTCTGGCTAAACTAAACTCTGTCCCTTACTGACCTGAAAGTTTTATTGGGGATGTTCAAATGTCAAACTTTTTTGTAATTTCACTTCATCAGTGCGTTTTATGCTCCATTAATGAAAGTTACAACAGTTGCTCACTGTCAAAACACATTTTAATGTGCTGTCTTTTATGACAAAATATCAAAACAAAATTAAAATTTAAGAAGGAAATTACTTATGAACAAATCTCTTAAATTCTAATTGTAAATTATTCAATAATCACTTAGACTAGTCAGACTGACATCAGAAGATGCAAGACCATCAAGGGCGTCTTTAACTAAAAGCAACAACAACAACACTTCTTAACAAAATACCGGTATAGGAAAATTGAATTCTGCGGAGTAAATTATCTACATCAGTCTGGAGAGTAAATTTAAGAATCATTTAAGTCATTTGGGATAATCTGTATGCAATAAATAAAAGTAAATTTTAAATGTTCATTAAATTTTGTAGATGAAAATTGTTGTCTCCCTTTTTTTTCCAACTGTCCCAGGTTTCCCCCAAAAATGTTTAAAATGTCCCATTTGAATAAATAATATATGGACACAATACCCTAAATGCATTTATTTTCACAACTGAGTCAATTTAACAGATATCTTGTAGACATTTAAATTTTCACTGATAAAAAGCTAAAACTAGCATAATGATTGTTCCTATGCATTTCAGGACAGTATCGGTTCTCACAGAACTAATGAGACAAGAGGCAACTGTGCGGCTGTTTCGAGAGAGGCAAACTGCTCTACAACACACTCTACCCCTGGGTTCCTACCTCCTCAAACCCGTGCAGAGGATTCTCAAGTACCATCTTCTGCTTCAGGTAAGTACACTTCTAAACCTTCATGTAAGTTAGATTTATTGAAACCTGAAGCTCTCTATCTACAACCCTGCAGATTCTTCCATCTGAACAACATTGTAATAAAAGAAGTATCTCTGACAGCCCTGAAAGGTTCCCTCTCTATAATCACTTATATTCCTGATTAACGACATATAAATATTATTTTGCTTTTCTATATTTATATCTATTTGTTATATATTTGTCTTCTAGTTTTTGTTCTTGTTGTTTCATAAGTTTTCTTGATATAGACCTTAGTTGTTAATATGAGTTTCTCTTAATTTTTATTGTAAATGCTTGTAAACACTTCTTTGTGGTGCAAATTATTAATTTATTTCTATTACGCCTTGTCTTAGGGCAACCCTTAACTGAGGGAAGCTGAATGTAAATAACATTAAAAATAGGCCTATAATCTTTGGAATATCTACCTTACAAGTAGGCTATTTAAAAAAAAAATCAATTTAATTTTTTTTTAATTTTCATTAAAATAGGCCTATATATTTTAAAAAAAATTACTAATATTAAATGAATTATTGTAGATAGTGTTGTTCATATGATATTAACAAATACACAGAAAAATAATCACTCAGAAATATTGATATTTGTGAAAGTTATCAGTGCATGAAACGTGACTGCCATTTTGTAACGATAATTACCCGTAGCTGTAACAGTTTGATTAGTTTTGACAATAGTATGTAATTGTAGAAGCAGTCAGTAAAGTGTATTTCAGATTGCAAAATTGTAGGGCAGTTCATTGCTGAGGAAAAAAATAATGAAGTTCACATATGAATTTCACCGAAAACTGTATGTCCTCCCTTAAAACACATTTCCCATATGAGTATCGCAATATCATACTATAAATGCATACTAGAAGGTCCACACCATATAAACACACAATAATATAAAAGTATACTCAAGTTTTGAATGTTAGAAATGCTGCTTTTAGTACACACAGCAACCACATAGTATTTTCAAAATATTGTATACTTTACTTTGATTTAACTGTCTAGTTCTTAGGTGTAAAATTTTAATAAAATCCTTCCAGAAAGATGATTAATCTAATGAAATGATTTTATTTTGCAGAATATAGTGAAGCACTATGTGTACGAAGCAGAGGGCTACAAGGATATCGTGGATGCTCTCTCTGCCATGACAGGCATTGCTCATCATATCAACAACATGAAGCGCAAGCACGAGCATGCTGTGCGAGTGCAGGAGATCCAGTCTCTACTGTATGGCTGGGAGGGGGAAGATCTCACAACGTTTGGAGAACTCTGTGCAGAAGGAGCATTCCGCATGTACGGAGCCAAAGCTATGCGCCATGCCTTCCTGTTCGACAGAATGCTGCTCATCACCAAGAAGAAGGAAGAGGGAATTCTCGGTTACAAAACTCATATCATGGTGAGTTGGATGAGAGCTGTCATATTTACTGGAATCTAATGCACCATCAAATCTAATGTGCACCCTAGTTTGGAATTTTAAAGTCCTAAAAAGAAAGAGTTTTTTGGAAAATGCAATACACATCAATCATAGGATATTTTATGTGTTATTTTATCTTATCATTAAAACCATGAAAGCAAAAAGAAACACATTCACAATGGATCTAAAACTTAAAAAGTCTACACAACGTTTCGACCCTCCTTTGAGTCTTCCTCAGGTGAATACAAATGACACTGAACTGCGGTCCAATCCTCCCATCTATAGACTACCATCATGAACTGGCACTTGGATTGTACTGAGCTTCTTCCCCCAAATGTATAGTTTGACTGTATTTCAATACCCAATCCTCCAGAATATTGAATTCTCTTACCATGCCAGCCATTCTCGGAGGTGGAAAGATTCCTTCATAGGTATGAAGGGGATTTGGGGGATGAGTGGTTGAACATAATCAGAAATGTCATATCCAAAAAAAATTCTGTAATCTTTCCACCTCCGAGAATGGCTGGCTGGCATGGTAAGAGAATTCGATATTCTGGAGGATTGGGTATCAAAATACGGTCGAACTATAGATTTTGTGGAAGAAATTCAGAACAATCCAAGTGGCTATGCATGATGGTAGTCTATAGATGGGAGGATTGTACTGCAGTTTAGTGTCATTTGTATTCACCTGAGGAAGATTCAAAGGTGGGTCGAAACGTTGTGTAGACTTTTTATTTTAAGTGTTTAGATCCATTGTGAATGTGTTTCTTTTTTATTTTATGGCTTTAATGATCTTCAGACAGTGGAAAAAGGACTAGTAATGAATATTTTATCTTAGTATTTTATTTTAAACAATAGTGGATTTGTAAATGCCAATGAATAAAGGTCAGTATAACGGTTTAGGAAGGAGGTTGTAGGACATCAGATACCTCCACATGGAACTATACATGCTTAATTTTGTATTTGCTAAATAGCCCCTATTAATGAGCCCCTTAAAGCCCAAGTGGTGTAACTCCAGTTTTTGTGTTTTTTGGTTATGGTCAGGATCCTATTCAGAAAGTGTTCTTCTATTAATAGCGCAAATGGTGTAAGTCATAACTTGCATAGCAACCCTGTAGGTAGGAGCACAATTTTATGCTGTCCATAAAGCCATCTATTTGGTGACAGCTAAAACCTTAAATATCTCAGAACAGCAGTAATGTGAGTTACACCACTTGGGCTTTAAGGGGCTCAAATGTAACTCAAGGTTTAGGTTTTCTCAAGTAAATTCCAGACCTCTTACTATATTATTTATGATTATGTTTAGATTTAAACTGCTTGCTTACACCCTGAAGTAATGTCACCGTACTTGCTTGTTTTTGTTCCAGTGCTCAAACCTGATGTTGATCGAGAGTGTTCCTGGGGAACCGCTGAGTTTCCATGTCATTCCGTTTGACAATCCTAGGCTGCAGTACACTTTACAAGTAAGTCTCAACTGTTATTGTAAACAGCTCTCTTGTAAACATGGGACAACATACAGTTACACATTACTGACATTTTCGAAGAAAGCTTACCTATTGCAACCATTACCATGGAGCGACTTCTAGAAAATTATACATAGTATTACATTTCATGGTCCTTAGATCCCAAAACCATCATCAAAATTTTTTTTGGACACAATAACTACCATAATATGCCCAATTTATTTCCAGACTGATATATAATATATAGAGATAAAACTTCTCAGTTTTGGAGTTTGTTAACGAACAAAATAGGAACAAGGGGGTAGAAATAGGGAATATTTTTTTTAATAAACTGAAAAATCAATGTAATTCCCTTGATATGAAAAATATTGAATCTGTTTGAAGTTGCTATACCTCCTAAGAGTAGTACCAACAAGTTTTGTTTGAAAGGTTTTTTTGATTACACCAACCATTACTTCAAGGGGTGGAAAAAAACAGTGGCTGTAGGACAAAGTACGAAATCTGCTCAGAATTACAGTAAACCTTCCAAATAGTCCTATTATTATCTAAAACTTTTGTCTGAAAGAGTTTCTTATACAATCAACCCCTTAAAAATTGTTATAAATAATCTAAATATTACCAAAACTCGATTTTGGCCTTTTGTTCCAACATACAAAAATATGAACTTTGAAATCTACCTGCACATGTAGGCTGAGCTGAAAGGGATTTTTTTGTACTTATATGCTACGGGTTTAAGGCATCAATCTCTCTTTATTAAAATTTACCTCAGTAGTAAGTTTTCAGAATTTGTACATTACATTTTTTCAGTCCCCACATTTGAGATTCTGTCATTTATTCTGTCAATATATTAGAAACCATATTTTTTATAACAGTGTTACCAGAAAAATTTTACAAAACAGCTTTCCTTAGCTATATTTAGCTTTATTGATGCTTAAAATATCACTATTAAGCAAATTATATTCATGAAATATTGTGAAATTTGAGATGAAAATGATGTTGGAGAAAGATTCCTCTGAAACTGGGACTCGAACCCATGACCTTCGGCTCTCCATGCTGCTGCTCTATTGACTGAGCTAGCCAGAGTTTGCTTCTCAACGTCAGATGGAACCTCTCTTCTATGATTGAATAGTGATGTAGATTGATGAAGGGTAATCATAGAAAAGAAGTTCTATCTGATGTTGTGAAGCGAACTCTGGTTAGCTCAGTTGGTAGAGCAGTGGCATGGATAGCTGAAGTTCCTTGGTTTGAGTCCCAGCTCAAAGGAATTTTTCTCATATAATATTCTCATGCAATGTCCACAGCAGAGACAATAATCTGCGATTCATGAACTCACTCATCCATTGTGAAATTTGTTGGATTGCACAGAATGCGTAAAGAAGTACAGATCCAGGACAAATTTTGAGAAATGTGTCAAAAATATTATTTAAAAGTTATGTATGGGCTTGATGTCTAGAGTGTGTGCATCCACATAGTTGGTAAAAATCTTAGATAAATTAATTTGATTGTTATCTCTTTGCATTAAACAGGCACGCAATCTAGAACAGAAACGAGAGTGGACACTGCAACTGAAGCGAGTTATCCTGGAGAACTACAATGCTGTCATCCCTTCTCATGCCAGACAACTAGTGATGGAACTGGGACAAAATCGCACAGATGGTATGATGTTTCTTGCTACTCATCCCCTTCTTAATCTTGATTCATATTCTTAGAATTCATGATGCTTGAAATTAATATATTATTACTAGGGACCGGATTTTTAGGTTTTTAAAAACACTGTTTTAGGTTTTCCATTAGGAGAAATAGTTTTTTTTTTTAGGTTTTTTGTCCAAAATATAGTTTTTGGGTAGAATAATTGGTTTAATGAATTTGAATGTGCTACATAGGATTCAATACATAATACTTGTAAAGTTTAACTGAACAAAATTGAATTAAATTTGTGTAAACTTGCTTTAGGACAATATTAAAGAATTGAAGAAAGAAAGCATAAACAATCAAAAGAAGCAGTGAAAATAAGATTGCCTCACATATCCTGGTTACAGTATATCACTAAATATCTTTCAAGATTCTCAACTGTGAAGTTCTTTCTGTTATCTCTTAGATTGAAGGCAGAAAATGTCCTTTCAACCTCACAAGACGTCAACAATGGTTGTTCGTACGAATATTTTAAAAGGGATATGCCGGTACTCTTACACTTCCTCTCTTGATACTGTCATCCTAGACGACATTGGGTTGAACGAAACGCTTGTGGTATTAATTTCAACCCGACAAAAATTGTCTCTCCGCAAATATAGATTTCTCAACTGACAAACAAAAAAGACAAAAAAGTAGCCAAAATTAGATATTTTAGGTTTTTATCCCGTTTAGGTACATTTAGGTTTTTATACCCCATTTAGGTATTTTTTGGTGCCACAGAATTAATGTGGGTGAATCCTATGGACATAATTTGAAAAAGTGTATGAGCGCTTTTTGTTTTGGAAGTAAGGAAAAAAATAGGTAAAAACCTAAGAATCCGGTCCCTAATTATTACAATATTTCTTTGACATTACAGATTATTTGAAGAATTTGACATTTCCCTAATTATTATTTAATTATGCTTGTATGTACGTGTGTTTTAGATGAAATTATGGCTGATAAGGCTACTCCAAAACGCCAACATTCAGCACCTGAGTACCTGGAAAAGCGAAAACAAGAAAGAGATCGGCGGAAATCTGAAACAGGATTGCGCTATCGCCTTCGCCGCAGCAGAAAGTCAGATGTGGGCACATCAGGTGGAGATGTAAGTCACACAATTCAGAATCAAATTGCATTACCTTCAGTGATGTGAATTAGAATTGTAATGTTCTGAGATGGAAAATAATAATTTAACTTCTTCACTAGATTAATTCGTAAAATATACCCACCCCTTTAATTTGAGGTTTATATGAGGGTGGATCGAAAAGTGATGCACAATAATTTTTTCTACAAAAAGTTCAGTAGGTACAACTACAAACAAATGCACACATAAAGGGACATCTTTTGTCTATTTTTCTATATAGTCGCCAAGTGGGAAGGCATTTAAATCTGGCATCACTGAAAGGATAAATAACCTTACCTACTCTCATTGATTACAATGTTTGTTATCACTAACTTGTTTTTATACAATTTAGATACAGTTTTTTTATTCAAATTTAGAAAGCATTAATAAATTATTTATTAATTTAGAAAGCATTAATAAATTATTTATTAATGCTTTCTAAATTTGAATAAAAAAACTGTATCTAAATTGTATTGATAAGCCTTCCCCTTAGGCAGCCTTGTATTTTAAGGAAGCAAAAAAAAGAATATATATATATATATATTAGGGATGGGTCGATACCAGATTTTCTCGATACTCGATACTCGTTACCGATACATGATTTTTTCCCCTTGATACTCGATACCGTCAACATTTCCAGTTCAATAAATAGGTACGGTACATTATAAATTAAAAGTTGAGAGAACTGTGTAATACCAACTAAATTAATTAAGTGTGCATATTTAATGAGACAAAATTTATTATCATCAGTAGCCTATACATATTTTTAAACCCTACATTAAAACTAAAATTAGTTTTTTAAACAGTCCACTTACAAGTTTTTGTTCAAAAATACTACCATTCTCACTTAATTGCAGAATTGCAGAATTACCAAAGTATCGAAAAAGTACCGAGCGAGTTTTCTGAAGTATCGCTCAATGCCAATACCATGCAAATATCGAGAGTATCGAGGTATCGAAAGTATCGAGGACCCATCCCTAATATATATATGACCTGTATTTCAATTCTAGCTCCTATACTGAAAATAAAAACTGTACTATTTTCTTTTTTTCAACCAGACTTCACCAACCCTGCAAAGGCGAGGTCGCAGAGCTTCTAGCAGCAGTCGTGATCGCAGTGAAAGTAGAGAAGATAGATCTACTTCTCCTCATTCAAAAATTAAGGTAAGGAAACATACTATTATTTTATTAGGGAAAATAGTTGTATAATATTATTATCAATTAAGTGGAGGGAAAGGAAATAGACATTAAATCCATGTCTGGGATATTAATACATATTCTGAATCAGTTGAGGAATTTGATGTCGTACTGGCATGTTGTCATGGTAGCTCAATGGTAGAGCATCGGCGCGTTAAGCTGAAGATCCGTGTTCAAATCCCGGTTATGACATAAAATTTTTCAAGCTGATTCTTACTTGTATTAATATTATTATGTACCCCTTTCAAATTGGTACTGCAGAAGTGCCTTTTTAACCCATCAACCCAGACATTTAAATGCTGAAGAGTCTTCTGTGGGTTTACCCTGCACTACTATTTAAATGCCTTGCACAGATTTATATCTAAGTATTATAAATAATTGCATTTTTAAAACAACTTAGTTTAAGGGACTGTATTACCACCTACCGACATTTCCTCCCAATAAGTGATTCCAGATAGCTTAACTGGAAGATGTCTTGTAATACCACCGTGGAACGCTATCAGGAAGAACACATTAAAATTTTGTAAAATGATCCTTAGCTCATTGAGCATAGAGGTGCGTTTGTTGTAGTTTGATAGGCCTCCGTTAGGTGCAGCAGCTCGAATTTGTATTTGAAATGAAATTACATAAGAACATATCGTTTTAAGTGTATTAATCGATTTCTGCAATTCTATTTCATTCATGTGTGAGCCTAAAATGGCATTATTGTGTAAGTTAAATCTTCCAGCATCAATTCTGAAATTCAAGTGGCCAGTAAGCTTTGGAGTGCTGCCATCTTGTTTCCACCAAGCTTCCCTAACTGGCAGTTTGTAGTTTATCAGCCACTCCATCCTCCTGCTAGCTTAGCTGGGAGATTTTGTTAGGGGATCATAGTACGTAATTCTTGGCCAACTTCCAGATAGGTTCTCTATCTGGCAAATAAAAAGATATCAGGTGGTCATCGTACAGGCCCTAAAAGTTACAAATCTTTCAACAGAGTATTTCAGTACATTCCAGATTTGTGTAGTATCCTGTTTTCTTTTATCAAACTACACATTGCTCTGTGGTCCTGAATTCTTCCTCGTGAGTGGTAATTTTCTTTGAATTATGCCTGTAAGAGGAATTAAATAGGGGAGGATTTATAAAAGAAAGACCTTGTTTGCTAGAGTTCACAAGGGAAGTTTTAGTCCGAGGTTTCGAGTAGCTACAGTTTTATTGTCATAATGTAGGCCATTTTCATAAATCAGGACAAAATCAGTACTTTGTTAATAAAGAAGGACTTATTTATCCCGACAATAGTATACAAAATTCCAGGACAACTGTTAAAAAAAAATTGTTCCGATCAAATTAGGACGAATTGTCACTGTGAAATTACTATGTAACATATGTTAGATGAAAATCATTTAAGTATATTTTTATACTTTAGGATATGTTTCAAGCTTTTACTTATATTTAGCGTTATGTATTCTGTTCCTACACTAAAATTCATTTTCTCTTGTTTTGCAGGATCGCTTCGGTAGCTGGCGCCGCAAATCTGAACCTGGATGCTACTCTACAGGTCTCTCTGGTAACAAGAAGTCGCCGAAATTCTCAATTTCTCTCAGCACAAAGTCACAGGACATTCAGCCTGAATCTACAAGTCAATCAAAAGAAAATATTCTTACCAGAGAAAGAAGTGCAAGTCTAGGTATTGATGATAATATTAGAGAAATATCCGATCTCCGAGAAAACACACGTAGAGAGACTCCTAATGATAGTATTGAGAGTGAATGTGGTGATAAACTGGTGAATCAGAGTGATGTGAAAATTGACGAGGACTGTGATGATTTAAAGGAAAACGATGATGAAGAGGAAGCACATACCTTAGAAGAAATCGTGAGTCAGCTTCTAATGCAGAATCGTGAATTCCAGAAGATCCTGAAGAAACAACAGAGACAGGTTAGTTTGAGGAGCCGCCTTACCAGCTTCAGCAATGGAAACTCTCCTGGAGGGGGCAATAGGGATGAGACAACTGATACTGAAAACGACGATGAAGATGGAGTGTATGAAACCTTAAGTATGACAGCAGCTTCTCCAGGAACATCTGCAAGACCGACCCCAGCATCTGGGCAAAGTTATCGTGCACACAGGCATGCTCATATGCGGGCATTAAGGAACGAACAGAAGTCTATTTCAGCTAAATTATATCAGTACAATCCTAACCAACAAGAATCCGAATATGTTACTCTCATGTGCCATAGGGACGGTATCAGTGACATTGTAAATATTTCTAAAGAGTATTCTTCTAGTGCTAAGTTTAATAATAAGGAAGAGAATGAGAACAAGGGTAATGCAGATCCTCTTAGAGGTAATTCTGTAAATGTATATACCAGTAGTGTTGCAGATTTAACAAGCAAACGAAGTTGGCTGCATGGAAAGTTTGGAATAGGAGATAGCAAGAAGAAAGAGGAAGGTAAGGATGGAGGTATAAGAATTGTCAGAGGAAATAGTTTTGGAAATTATGATAATCTGCAACATATCTGGGAGAATGTCAAGAAGCAGCAAGAAGAATGTCGAAATCTGGCAGAAGCAGTAGAAAGAGGAAAAGAAGGGACTAGTGAAGAGGCTCAGAATCTTCGCCGTACTAGATCTTTCTCTTGTCGAGGTGGAGAAGGGGAAGATACAAGGCGGAGGAGATTCCTTCCTCCTTCCATGTCCCAAGTTTCTCTGGATGCGACCAGCATACCCACTCTACCTGCTGTGTGGCTCAAACAACAAGGGGAACATTTAGCAACTCCCAATAAGAAATCAGGATCATTGCCTCGTAGCTTCCAGCTAAACCACGAAATACTCTCTGCACCTCGAGCTTCAAGTCCAAAAGGAAATGCATATCGAACACGCCTGTTCTCTCGAGATGGACGCCCATGTCCTGACAGGCCATTCACAATAGCATCTGACAAACCACCAGAGATTAACTTTGAAGACATTGAGCGTTACATTGAGGAGAGTGACACGTGCCGTGTACGACATAGATTCCCTATTAATGCAGGAGACACGACAGAGGATGAGAGTATGACAGATTACACAGCTACTCCAAACACAAGCCTGAATGAATTGAATGTTCATCCTGAATATAAAATATACAGGCCAAGTGTGTCGAAAGCCACTCTGAAACATGTGATATCGAGTGTTAGTAGCAAACTCGCAGGAATGAGGATGAGCTCCGAGACTCTAGAATCAAATGACTGTGAAGTGGAACCAGATAGGCTTATGCAGAGAGAACGGCGAGCGAGCAAACTGGTCTATGCTCTTGCAAGACAATACAGCAAGACGCTAAAACAACGAATACGTAACATCATGGGTGAAGATTCTAACGAGGAACTGTATGACACAGTTCAACAAAGAACGCCTTCACCTGTACAAACACCACAAACTCCTCAGATGCCTTCAACACCTGTTCTTCCCATTTACAAGCAGGGAAGTTCGAGCCTTGGAGCTCGTATTGCCCACTGTTCCTCAGAGTATGCAAACCCTCGCCAGTTGTACCCTAACATCCCACCAGAAACCACTCCTAGAACATGTATCGATCTACGTCCTGATTCAGTCTTATCACTCTCCTCAAATTTTACTGCTTCTTCTAGCGAAGGTGAGAAGACTTCTGGTTTTGGTGGAAGCGTGGACACAACTATTCCATTCTCAGCCTCCACCACAACTATTGCACCTAGCCAGTACACTTACGAGGCTTTGAGAGAGAAGGTTGATGAAGTACATTTGAGTGATGGCTCTGCTGACAGCTATTATGAACGTTCCTTTGAAGCTATAGAATCATTTCTGGAGACAGACATGTTCAGAGATTCTGCAGTATTCAGTGACCACGAGGATATGACAGATATTCCTCAGAGTTATACAATTTCTAATATTGTTAATGGAAACGACAGCAAAATTCCGCCTCCAAGACCTGCAAAGAGTCACAAAATACCACCTCCAGTCCCAGCAAAACCCGATCTCAGGAATAAAACCACTGCACAAAATACAGGGTCCAAACCTACCATATTTGACAAGGTAAAGAGTCTGGAAGAAAACAGTACCTATCAAAGGGAGCATAGTCTGGCACGAGGCCTTGAAGGTATTAGCAAATCAATACGTGATCGTCGCCGAGAGCTGGAACTGTGGAAAGCTAGTGGTAATTCATTGTCTCGGGATGATGAATGTGACACAAGCTCACAACATTCCACTGCTTCAACCGTTATAGAAGTCAGCCCCTGTAAAGATTCTCTTGAAACTCCTGATGACTCTGAAGACAGTGGTACCCCAAGGGGTTGGGTAAAACATGTCATAGGCAAATTACAAGGCAGCCCAACAGATGGACCACAGAGGAATGATCAGTGTCAGTAATAACATTAAGAAATGCAATTTAATTAATGTAAATATGTTTTTCATTTTTTAATTAAATAGTTTAGAGGTAAGTCTCAGTTTAAAAAAAACTGTAAATAATTTGAACACTTCAGTTTGTGATTCAAATTATTGTTTATAATGTGATGTATTATAGTTAAGTATGTAATTTGCGTTATTCTTTTGTTTATTTTTCTGTTAAAGAACCAGCTATTTTGTTTTAAGTAAGGAAATTTTACTGCCGTTGTTGGCAGCAATGCAGTGGTGCAAGTTCTGAATATGGAGGATGATGTGAAAGCGTGTCATAACAGGGTATGTAACAACTTTTTAAGGCTGGAAACTGCAGGATAATTTCTTGAAGATTGATAAAGGAATTGAAAGCTAAAAGTCTGCTTTGTGACAATAAATAATTACATTGAATTCACCAGTGGAAGAATAACAGGTACAATAAATAAAGTTGCCTCCATAACCTCATAGTGTTAGTATTCTCATATTTTAAAATAATACGGGAACTTGTTTACCATTGTATATTTGTTGTTACATGCTCTGTAATAGTAGGGAAATTCATAAAAATTCATACATAACCTCTAATACCTATTATTAGATTCATATTGGAAACAAAATACAACATACTGTATTCACAATTCAACTTCCCAATCTCGAAATTCTGAGGTAAGCAGCATACTAGTCGTGAATTATAGATATGGTATTGTAGCATAAAAGACAAATATATGTTACATATTTTTGGATGAAATGTGATGGATTGGTTTTATTTATGGGCTTCAATATTTCGTAATTTTTCATGTAGGCCTGTGGTATAAAAACTGTTGTTTGAAATCAGAAATGTTACACTGAAAATGATCTCATGGTATGTATAATCTAGTAATATAACTATCTCAAGTACATACTCTATATGGTATAAATAAACATAGTGCTAAATTAGGTACGTTTCTGGTGGTTTTGAGCAGTTGTGTTACTTTTACCAAGGTCATTGCCATTTTCAAAACATAAATTTAACCTTCTGACATAGTTTAATATTGTAAATTGCTACTCCAGGTTAAGGTTTTGTTGAAGTAAATGATCTTTTTTCTATCATTGTGGTCTCATGAAATTAATGTACCCCTATAAATGATCATATTTATTTTTCAAATTAAGATTTATTAAGCAATGTTTTAATTTACAAACAGTTAAGAGCCGAAATCTATTTGCATTTAGCATCAGCTCTACCGGTAGTTTTAAAAGAAGATGTAAGGTATAATTGCAGTTTCCAAATGTTAGCTTGATAAAGCTTCGGAATATGCTTATTTTGCCGGGAGGATCTTTTTCTAAACTACGGTACAGTATTCATATGGGACTTCTTCAAATGTGCTGTTCTAATTAGTACCAAGTAACTTAGAAATGACAGCCTAACCCTATTGCATAGAATACAAAGAATGGTGAAGCCCTATTCGGAGTGTCCTTTTTAGTTAACTCATTATGGTGGAAGGTTAGCTTTATATACCAAAGCAATTGATTATTATTTTGAGGACCCTTTTTACTTAACTCATTATGTTGGAAGGTTAGCTATATGTACCCAGAGCAATTTATCTCTATTTCATGGACCCTTTTTACTTATTGTCTGCGTTATTGTAAGGTTAAAATTAATAGGACTAAGTTACTTTGGGTTTCTGCATGAGATCTGCTTAATGTAGCCTATTCCATTGGCTGTTTCTTCCGAATGCTCTGATAGATTTCCAATTATCATTTTTCTCATTGGCCGCTGCATACAATGCTGCCAGCAGCCAGAGGCGTAACGAGGGGGGGGGGGGGTTTGAGGGTTTGAACCCCCCCCCCCCCATTGATTAAATTTGGAAAATTATACAATTTTTTTAAAGTCTGATTATAAATTACTTAATACGAGTATAAAGCGTGGGAAGCTTAAAACAAGTTATTGTGCATCTTAATTTTTAAAATTTTACGGGGGAGGACTCCCGAACCCCCCTCTCCCAGACCCCCCGGATGGTATAACCCCCCCCATATGGTCTGTCAAAATCATCTAGTTCGCTACTCTGTTCACAATAAGATCGATACTATGCACCGTTCTCATGCCAACCTGCATTGTGCGTTCTGCTTATCTTGTGTATAACCAGTATAAATTACACAATTTTAAGTTATAGAGACCTAACTGTCAACTATTTTTTTCCAATTTTTCTTAACATTTTGCCTATGTTTTAGAACAGAGTGTGTAAGCCTCTATGAATTCTATTTGTGTTTGTTCTTTTCACAGCATTCTGAAAGAAACCCCAAACATCTATGCGCCTTTTTTAACATAATGACTCACAGGGTGATTGATGGTTTGTGTACAGATTTCACCACTCAACTTTCTCCATTTGATGACCGTACATGTCTTTGGTTTTGTATAGAAACCTTCATGTATCTGATGTGGAAATTTAAAACTAAAGTTACTTTAATGTCGGTGGATATTACTATAGCAATTTTCTGGTAAGTTAGGCCTATACATCTTTTCCAATTGTTGATCCTCTACAGGCCTATATTCCCGAAGAAACATTGTAGGCCTATTTCTGATTAAGATCGCATGACAACATATTATTTCAAGTTAATGATTTTGTTTGGATTGCAGAAGCATTTTTTATCTTTTGGACTACCAAAATACTCAAAATAACATAGACTAGTTTGTTTTTGGTCTTTGCATGGCTTGGAACAGCACGGTCATTAGTGAAGAGGAAACTTAACAGTTCTGAAAAACATGAATCCCGCCGTTCCAAATCTTTTAGCCTTTAGGTATATTTTCCTGTTCATACTTCAGCATTCTCTTTGTAATTCACTCACAATGAAATATGTTAATTAAGTTATTTTCTTTACTGTATTCTCTGTAAGTACATACCTTCAAAGTGGAATGTTTTTATATCAAAGAAGCCCATAAATGTGTACCATCCAACACATTGAACTGTATTTAAATGCAGAAAATATTTTTCCATCAGAGGTTATCAACAGATTTAAAAATCAAAAGACAAAACTGAGATATGAAACAAATAGGCCTACCTCACAAATAACCAGAATTTATTTAAATGTAACTTTTTGAATGGTCTACATCTGTGTTCTGAACATGATATTTGGGTTTTGAATAGTAGTCATTTGTGTGATCAAATTTTCAGTGAACAAGTTAAAAATAGCAACTCTTTCCATTTTCTATTTTTGGTTAGAGTTTAACAGAGTGATCAGCTATATTACTGAATAGTTTCATTCAAATATGTTTTTAGTTAACTTATAACATGTGCTCCTTTTATTTATGGCACCCAAAATTATTCAAGTTAGGTTAGAATAATGCCGAAGTGCACCATTCTCCGGTTTTTCTAGCTGTTTCGTAACCGGGGTAAAAGTAATATCATGGTATTCTAAGAAAACCTGTGCACCATTGCTAAGATACCACAGTGTCCAAATGCTCGAATATGTCGAGGTTACTCTGCTACGAAGCCATTCTCATGGAGCAATTTGTGTTGGTTTCTTCCATGACCGCTAGTTTCTCTCTCTGCTCGTCTGCCAGTCACGGTGACTCAGTTGTCAACTCCTGGGGAGCAAAAAGATGCAATGTTTACAATGTTTCCGTTCATTATTTATGTTAATGTAATCCTATGTTTACACCCGTATTCTGAATACCGAGGTTGGCGCAGTCAGGCACAAATCTGTTATGTAAGCCTACCAATAAACAAGATACATACATTTTGCTCAAGCAAAAATTTATATGTAGGCCTAGGCCTGTTTTATGTTATTTAGCAGAGTTTCGTTTTTTTTTCCTTGGAGTGAAAGAATAATTTTCATGTAGTTTTTAAAACTTTACCACCATGTTAGGCTATATCCTTTCATACTGCCTAACCTTATGGATTTTAGTTTTCGGAATATCTTAGCAATGGTCTACAACCTGTCTCTCAGCCCTCTAATGAACATAAGCAAAATTGAATCTATCTTCGGTAATTAAATCTTTTCTGAGAGACTATGATGCTCCAGATATGGCATATAGGTTGATTGATTGAGTTATCATTCCATTAATATTTCAGTTATACATTCCTTACTATTTTCAAACACTTGATGTAGTACAATCTTCCGAACTTGACACTCGATAACCAGTGCTGTAGTCCCAAAATTTCCCCAGGGTATAGCCTACACTAAAGTTAAGAGAAATGTTTTGTGGAAATTGTATATTTTAACTGGATTTTTGGAATGCATAGAAGCAATTAATACAAGACACTATTAATAAAATTATTTTACGTAGGGTCTTTAGAAAAATATTTCGCTGATTTCCAAATCTGGTTGTAGAAACACCCTTACACCCATAACTTGGCATAAAATAGGCTTATTGGATAGATATAGAGTGTTGAGGTTTCAAAAGACAAATTAATAAATTTTATTGATCACATTTGTACATAAGGGCCTCTCATAAAAATTAGTTTGAAAACACAACCATTTTGATTTGAAGATAAATTAGTCACGATTTTGTTCCGGCTAAGTAATAAAAAACCGAACAGAACTTCTCTTAATGGGTCACCAGAACCTTTCTAAACAGGCATAATTCTTTAAATTCAGAACATCAGTAGTTTCACAGCTTGCTGTTGCACCCAACACACTATATGACCTCTGCAGTTGACGCATGTATAAGTTAAATCTTTTTAATTTTATTTATTTAATAACTGGATTTGAAGTCAGCATTAAAAAAAATAGTATAATTTGTATGTTCTAGTTATGAGTTGTAGATAGGCTACACATCGTAATATTCGCCACTTTACTAACTTGCTACCCTTTCAATCCATGTTTAGTCGAGTCTACTGGAATCTACTGTGCTTATAAATGAAATTAAACATTTTGTAAATGTATATTGCCTATGGTAGATGACGCAGTGGTCAGGTGGTAGGCCTAGTCCCTTCCGGGATGGAGCATCATGGAGTGTAGTTTTTCAAATGTAGCCTATATATAGAGCTCTAATTACATTATATGAAAATACCGATAAAAAGACACACTTTTTTATGCTATAGACTACAATATATTTAAAAGACAATAACAAGTTGTTCGTGCTTATGCCTCCACTTAATGAACTACTATAATCAAAATGTCTGTTGCGAACCTCTGGATGGACGATGTTTTCCTCACCCGTACTGTAGGACACCATATCAAGTTTGCATCTAATGTTAATGTTCTCATAAATTTTTGGATTACTAATATTTACCAGACATAAATTATGCCAAGTATATTGAATCTATGGTGCATGCATAACGTTGTTGTTAAACCCACTATAGTTGTTCCAACTTAAAACTGTATTAATAAAGAGGGTTGCTGAGACTGAAATATACTGTGTATGTTCAATTTGGATGCACCTGGGTAACTCTTTTCCTACCAATGTCAATTCATAGAAGTAATATTTATGTTACTGACTGTATATATGAGGATCATCCAGAATGTAAGTTCTGATTGCCGATAAAGAAAACAAAAACATTAATAAGTAAGAAATATTTATTGCATTATTTTTCAGAGATTCATTGGCTACTTCTCTGCATAGTTGGCACTGTTATCAAGGCATTTATCTTAGCGGTGTACCAACAATTGTATGCCCATGTCATAGGATTCTGCCACCAGCGGTACATAGAGAAAGGTGATGAGTTTCTCGACAATGTTATCACTGGGGACGATACATGGATGAAAAATCTTGAGGAGGGTGATCCATAACAAAAGACATGGAATGCTGACATGAGGCAGTATGCTTTTGTACGACAATGCATGTCCCCATACAGCCAACACCACACAGAATCAGTTGCTTCAGTTTAAATGGGAGATCTTTGACCATCCACCCTACAGTCCCGACCTCGTGCCAAGTGACTTCCATCTCTTTTGTCTCATGAAGTGATTTCCACAACGATGCTGAGGTACAGATGGCAGTGATTTCATGGCTCCAAACATTTGCGGCAGAGTCCTATGACAAGGGCATACAAATATTGGTGCAGTGGTACGATAAATGCCTCAACAGTGGTGGAGACTATGTGGAGAAGTAGCCAGTGAGTCTCTGTAAATATTGCAATAAATATTTTTTTCTTACTGATATTTTTGTTTTCCTTATCAATGATCGGAACTAACTTTCTGGATGACCCTCGTATATCACAAAATCAAACAATTGAAGCAAGGGTTTATGTTACAATTTTATCCTATTTGTGGAACAATGGTCTATGATGCTTTTCCGTCTACCTATGTATTTAGTTTACCTTACGATAGTAGATGACATCACTGTGCAGAAAATATTGAAAATATCGTGGAACAAGGGTCTGTGTTGAACATGAGAGTAATGTGCCGGCTCTCTTTGCACCAATCTACGGTACAACTGTCACAATGTCCATCTGTTCTGTAATACACAGGCAGTTTTATTCTGTGATTGTTGTTGTGTATTCTCGTTCTTCCTCTCTATAACATTAACTTGTGTGCTTTTGATAATAGGGTATTGTTTTTCTTATTCCATTCATATGACAAATAGACTATTTGATATTGACCAATAGCGTTTTGCAGTGCCTTGGATATTGACTAATCACGATCTTTTGTCTTATAATAGTATTCAAAATTGGGGTGTAAATTAGATACAATAGCCCATTAGATTCGTTCCGTAGTTTGGTAGTAGCTTTGATTGCTTATGTAATGCATTGCTGTAATTCTTGACTTCGTTACACTAGTTGTTGGCCTGTTACCAGTATGCGAAAAGAGGGAAAAGTTAACATATTATTTTGACAAACAAGTTAACACCAAGTGGAGGGGGTATCTCTTATCCCGTACTCCCTAAACTGTTGTACCGACCTTTATTCATTGGCATTCACAAATCCATCATTTAATATTAATACTAAGATAAAATAACAAATAAAATATGAGGGTGGATCGAAAAGTAATGCACAATAATTTTTTTACAAACAATTGCACACATGAAGGGGCATCTTTAATCTATTTTTCTATATAGTCGCAAGTTTCTCAACACATTTCTCCCATCGTTATACCAGCTTCACAATACTCTGTTCTTAGAAGTACGTTTGGAGGGATTATAGCCTTCTGCGGAATGTTGTTTTCACTTCTGCATTTGACGAACCTTATCTCAGCAGTTCAACATTTCATACGGTGCGGTCTACAATATTGTGCGTGACACATTGAAGTTTTGTAAAGTTAGTGCTCGCTGGGTGTCTAAGAACCTGATAGATGACCACATGGGCCAAGCAAATGATTACAAATTTGGATCACCTGTCGTGCTACGCTTTCTTTTGTCCGCAGATTGCTATATTCCAACCGAACGGACTTCTGTTAACAGGGTATTTTGAAACTGGTATCACGATGGGAGAAATGTGTTGAGAAACTTTGCGACTATATAGAAAAACTAGACGAAAGATGTCCCTTCACGTGTGCATTTGTTTGTAATTGTACCTATTAAACTTTTTATAAAAAAAATTGTGCGTTACTTTTTGATCCACCCTCGTATTTAAAAACTAAAATACCCTACCATTGATGCACATTACATTCGCCAACCAACTCTTTTTTAAAATTGCAGTGCTCATTAGATTCAATGGCACTTTAGATTCAAGTAAATAAGTTATCTACCATATTTTACAGACATTAAGACGCACCTTAATTTTATGATGGAAATTTAAAGGAAAATAAATTTAATGTGATTCTAAATGAAATATTTTAAAGGGAATGACTTAATATACTTCATTACATAAGCAAATTATAATTTTCTAGGCAACAATGGAATCTGTGTAAATCACTTCTAACTTAAAATCTTGGATGTTCGAAAATCTCTTCTGTACAGGTGGCAATGCGTAAATTTTAACAACTCAACTGATTTCTCATGAAAGACTGAAAATACTTCTACACCCTCTACCCCTCAATTCAGCATACGGTTAAGTGTAATGGGGCAAGGGTGTTTAGAGGTCATTGTATTTCATTTAAACCACCCGGCGAAGACACTCCTTTTTGTATAAAAGAACTCATCATTCCTTTCTTTTCGCATTGTATACCTTGCTACCCCCATTTTATGATTGCGAGAAGTGTAGTGATGTACAGTCTGTGCCAAACTTTGTAACTGTCTTATCGTTTACAACACCTTGTCAATAACTATGGTATTCCACCAATATTTACCACAATTTTAATCTTTTTAGTGTACTTCGGACCATTAGAGGCATCCAACTTTCAAGGTTCTGTTTTCAAGGTAAAAAAGTGTGTCTTATGGTCCGTAAAATACGGTACATACTGACATAAGGTAGGCCTAGTTGCAGACTATAGGTGGTAATGTTAAATCAGGCTAAGTGTCTGGCTCCTGTTAAATTTTATTGCTCATTTACTTTCAGAATCTGTGATACTGTCTCATATCGGAGATCGACATGAACTTATTAAGAACTCAAACTGTAGCTACCATCAATAAAATGCTGTCGCTTCCATGACTTTGATCACGGGCATTCAAATAACTTCAGTAGTACCACTTAGGTTCACCGATCATCATATTGCTGGGAAATTTGAAGGATGCATAACAGCAGGGGACAGGAGTGATGGATTCCTATGTATTCTACTCAGCAATTGCAGGAGTTAATGTAAGTACCGCAAAACGTGCAACATGAATTATCAATAATGGGTTTTCTTTAGCACTCTGCACGGGATTCACCTGATCTTGCAGCGCAGGTTATGTGGTCTGTAGATTGTTTCCCAAAACTCTGACTGGTTATGATCGTCCATTTATTTCGATTGTGTCATACATATACACATATAATAGGGCTACAATGGGCAAGTGATGAAATTAACAAATGTTGTTAAGAATGGGATTTAAAAATAAACAAAAATTCAAAGGTTTTCAAAAAAGGCTGTAAACTGAGGAAGCAGGAGAGTGGTATATTAGTGGAGAACATTTAGATATAGTAAAGGAATTTGACTATTTGGGGATGAGAATAATGTCTGCTAATGGTGTCCGCCGCCGTGGGTGAGTTGGTAGCGTGACTGCCTTCCACCCTGGCGGCCCGGGTTCGATTCCCGGCCGGGTCGGGGATTTTTCAGCAGTGAAAAGTTTCCTTCCTGGGTTCAGGACTGGGTGTTGTGTTGTGTCCTTTCATTCCCATCCCGCGAGAGGCAATGGCAAATCTCCGCGGTATCACCCTTGCCTGAATCACCTCGGACGAGTCGTGGTCATCACCCCACGGCTTCGTCCCGGGTCTGGACCTGCCTTCGGGCAGAACACTCATCATCATCATCATCATCATCATCATCATCATCATCATCATCATCATCATCAATGGGGGGTGGGAGGAACATGAGAAAAAAATGGCAGTAGTAGGTAAAGCAGCTATGAGGGTGGTTAGACTATGTACGTACAAAATTCTGAATATTTCAGTTGTGTGATTAGAGAGAATACAATGTATGAGGCAGTGTTGGAAGCAAAACTGTTATATGGTGGTGTCAAAGGGGTAGTTGAAAGTTGACCTTGTACATAGGATGTTTTGCAGATAAGCACTAGGCCTATTTAGGGAATCGCCAATGGGAGTGGCATTAACAGAGTTAGGAAGGGTAGGAAGGAAAGGTTTGATAATAGAAAGAATTTTGAAATATTGGTTTCATAATATAGGCCGAAATATGGACGAGAATAACATATTAATAAAATGTATGAAGTATTTAAGTGAAGTTAGTAGGCACAATAATTGGGTGGAAAAAATTAAAAGGACATTGGAAGAAGTTGGAAGGGGGGATATTTGCCAAAAAGGAGAAGGTAATAGGATAGGATTTTGGGGGGGAAGTAAGGAAAAGAATAGAGGACATAGAAAGACAAAAGATTTGGGCGAGCTTTGTAAACAAAAGTTCTTTGAGATTATACAGAGTAGGCCTAATCAAAACAGAATGGTAGAAATATTTGGATTGTTGTGATAAGCATGGAAGAGAGGGATACTCATAGATAAGAACGGGGGTGATATATCTGAAAGAGTTAATGAAAGACAGAGGAAGGTTGTGTATTATGCAGTAAAGAGGAAGGAATACCACATTACTTAACAGAATGTAAAGGGGTAAGAAGGTGGAGAGAAGAAATTTGGGAGACAAAGTGGGTCGATTTAGCGAGAATTCGGAATAGGCAGATTTCATGGATAATATCAAGTGATATCACACACAGACACGGCAAATGCTCTTGACCTCACCTTACGCTACGTCGAACAACACACTTCATCAACACCAAATGATATGTTTATTCGGAGATGGCGGAACATTGCATCCTCAAGTCAATTCAGTGCTCTTCGTCAGAAAAAAATCACTGACTTTACTTCTTAAGTGTGTGCGAAATAGGCGGATTTTCGGAATAGTGGGACTCTACTGTAGTCATTAAGATGTTGAAATTTAGTGGGGAAGAAAAGGCAAGGAATATAGGGGAGTATTTAGGGAAATGAGAGAGAAGTGGATGAGGAAAATTAAGAAGTAGATCAAGAGCTAATAATCAGGAAAGGTGTGGTAAGTTAACCAGAATCTCAAATCATACATAAAACCTAGGGATTAAGGTATGAGGGGATTCTTAAAGAATAGTGCTTAGACTTATAGGTACAATATAAAGTGAATGTAATTAACTAGGCCTATGTATGTAAAAGTATGTGTAAATAAAATTCTATTCTAAAAATTCTAGCTTTACATGTGGGATGAACAAGTGCAAGGATAATGACAGGTAGAACAATGTTTGTGACATAATCCAGGTTTATTAAAGGTTAGGTTAGTTTAGGTTAGTGACAGGTATCTCTAACAGCAACACTATAACCACCATCAACATCATCAGATTGCCTACACTATATCACAATGAGATTGATTCAGCACACGATTCTCCCTATCAAGACCACTTGCTGGTAACCTGTACAAATTACACCATTTTTAGGTTTTATAAGTATTCACATCACGATTTTCTTTCATTTTGCAAATTTTTAAGAACAGACTGAGTTTATATAAATGAATTGATGGGACAGCAGAACAATGGTCAATCCCTCCAACATCGAAAATGAGATAGAAGTACTATCTGCATGACTTGGGGGTGAACTTTATTATTATTATTCTAGCTTAAAAGGCCTGGCATCGCCCAGGTTTTGTATTTGGTAATTTAAAATTAACTTATGAAGGACTTTCGATTTTCTAACTCTGGGTCCTTATATAGGACCGGTGGCGTGGTCTTGTGGTTAGCGTAGCTGACTATAGATCCATCGGCCTGGATTCGATCCCCGGTACTTCCTCGGATTTTTCTGAGGTAGGGAGGTCTGGTAGGGGTGCATTCAGCCTCGTGGTTCAAATTGAGGAGCTACTTGATAATGGAAACCACCATTAACGGCGTAGGTGTCGGAATGCTGACCACATGACCCCCAATCCTGCAGTCTGCCTAAGGGTAGAGGACGCAGTGGTCGGGTGGTAGGCCTTGTCCCGTTTTGGATGTTAGCGCCACAGAGTTAGTTAGTTAGTAGGTCCTAATGGTAGGTTTTTATAATTTGAATTGAGGAAGAACGACTTGTACCCCATTTTGAATATTTTGCCATTATAGGCTTTTTGTATACTATACTATTATTAAATATAAACCAAATTCTATTACTTACAGTTTCCTCATGAAAATCTTTTGAATTGCTTTAGTGTCTTTATTTTTATTCAATTTTATTTGTACATAGGCCAACCTATATGGTTTACAAAATACAGATGAATGCAAGATAACATTTTTCCATTCATTTAAATGCACACTTATAGTACTTTAGAATTTTCAGTCTGTTATATCTTTTTGTATTTTTTCTTTTTCCAGAAAGAATGCATGATGTGTTCTAGTCAACACTACGTCCAAATCGCAAGTGTCCATAATCATCAAATTGATCCCGCTTGCCAAACCTGAGGTGACCATAGTCATCAGATTGCCTTTTGTTGAAATCTAAGGCATCATCATCAATAAGGAAGTCATTAAGAACATCAGCTGAGGTGTCCACAGGCACCAGTCTCGTCCTGATGTACTGGGATGCGCGGGGCGAAGTCTGGATGAAGGGTCTGCCACGGGTTCGCTGCCCTGCACCTTCCAGATTGTTCCCTCCTGAAGAAACATCAGATGCTGATGGAGCAGCATGCACGGCAGTCACATAACATTGTTGCAGGACTATGTGGATGCCCAGCGTCACCAGAAGGGTTGCTACCATGCTGTTCCTCATCACTGCTTCTGAAACCACACGAGTAAGTGTTCAATCATTTTATTTTCTCTCTTGCATATTTGTTTTCAGTGGCGCCAACTTATATGGGCCCATGGGGCTCTAACCCATCCAATAATTTGCCGTGTATTATTATAATTTATTATTAGTTGCTATTAAAAAAAATCGTGTTTCGTTGTTGAATCACTGTAAAATGGCAATCAGGATTTTGTTGACTTATAAATTACTAGGGTTCGGATGTTTATGACATGTCATATTTTTATCCTGTCCTCCATTTTCGCTGCAAATACAAATTAAACATGAATTCCACATTTGTTATCCTAATCGTATCGTTTTTATTTTGCATATGAAGTCATATTTTGGTCATTTTCATGTTCTAGGTCATATTTCGGTCATATTTGGTAATTTAACGTCATATTTCAGTTATGAATTAGGTGCAGTTTGTGTATTAAATTGTCGACTTAATTTTTTCCGAAAAAAAAAGTAGGAATGTTTTGGTTTTACTGTAACTGAAATGTGAAAGGACAATAACAAGTAATAGGCTAATAGCACAATTATCTCTTCCTCATTGTTAACAATTTCCAATAGACATGTTTTAAAAATATTTTCTATTCACAATTGCAGTCGTATCTGTAAACATTAACAGATTAGAAGTTCATTACAAGTAAAACTGTAGATCACCTGTAAAATTGTTAGAAAGTGATTATCTGTTTGAATTAATGTGATGTAATAATTTAGTGTCATTAAAATTTTTAAATTTGAATATTTATTTTTAGAAAATACCTACTTTCATGAGGCCATATTTAGGATTTTTGGGTCATATTTAGTCATTTTAAGGTCATATTTGCAGTCATATTTTCCACTCTTTTAGGTCATAAACATCCGAACTCTATATAATATTACGATTCCCTCTTGTTTGAAATCATTTATGGTCATTTGGAATAGTCTAATTCATTAAAGTTTTACATTTTACTCTGTCAATACAGTTTTACTGACAAAGAAGATATATGATACTTGTGACCAATTTATTGCGAGAACTCCAGTCAGGAGAAATATATTTTGCAACACTAAATGCTACATAATTTTATTTTAGAAGTTACCTAAAGCCAAAAATTAAAAAATAAGTGTGTGCAATATTATAAACTTAAAAAAAAAAAAAATTGTTAATCAGTAGGGCCCTGATTTTTTGGTGAAATAAAATGACTGATTTCGATGTTAACTTCCTTCTATTTCGGTGGGTATTTCGTGAAATAAATTACTTATACTACATTGGGAATTTTTCGCAATAATAAACTTTGCATCTTTATTTACATGAACTAACACCCCCCCCCCCATTTCTATATTCTTCTGCCCTTGTATGAACTGAAGTAACTTTCGATTTAGACATGATTAGAGTTAATGTTCAAACATAATGACGAGAAATATTATCGTAATTTCTACTAAACACCATCAGATAGCCATTTGCAAACAGAAGTGCCAACTATACCACTGTGGATAAAAGACGAAATCTGTTGAATACAAGTAATAAACATTCTACACTCTTCTGCTGTAATCGATCATAGGCATCGCTAACTTGGCAAAGACATGGCACGAAAGGAGTGTACTCAACAGTACAAACCAGGTCACAGACAATCTTTGCGTAAATTCTGCAATCTTTGTAATCGATCGGTAAATCTTCGACAGCCACAGAAACAGCAGAAAAAAAGCATGCTGCTAAGAAATAAAAAATACTGTACATCAAAACACAATATTGTGATTTTAAGGCACATTTTCTTGCTCATTTCTCACTTTTCTGACAGAAGGGGCATATTTAGCGCTTATAGACACATTTCGCAGAATCGAGTAAATTTCGCTATATTTCGTGGATTCAATTTGGTTCATATTGGTATTTTAATCATATAAAAGTTAAATATAGCTAAAGGGAGGTTGTTTTATAAAATTTCGCGCTTATCGTTGTTACCAAAAAATACGGCCCCTATTAATCAGGCTACACACCACTTTCTTGGTGGTTGAATTACAAAATGTAATTGTTAATACAAACACTGAAACCGTTTCTTGCACAGTTCTATATTTATTTGTAGTGACATCAATATTACATTATAAGACCATTTCATAAACCTTAATTGGGATGGATGTGTGAAAATTTTAAAATCTTTGAGCCCACTCAATGTTCTTCAAAAGTTGGCGCCACTGTATATTGTAGCAATGATACTAGTGATGCATAGAGTTCTAAAGAGTATCTAGTGTTCACATTGGAGTAATGATAAAAGAACCCTGGTCTCAATCAGAAGATTTTGTTAAATCTGACAAAATTGTTTGTAAAGCAGTCATCAGTCGTTCTTCTGAAAAAGACAGTCAGTACAGGTGACCACTTAATTAAGGTTATGAAATGTTTGAAAGCTATGAAGAGGTCTGGTTCATCAAATGATTAGATGCAGCAGGACGTATAGAATAATATTAAAAATGGCAAACATATTTATGCACCGAGTGATTAACACATTATTTAATTTATAAAATCAACATTCTGCACATAATGCTGATATTTACTAGGGCTGTACGAATTAATAAATTAATTTGCTCAATTAATCGATTAAACATTTAATCGTCGATGAATTACATTTTCCGATTAATCGATTTAGTCGAATTCTGAAAAACATTTTTAGAGAAATGGGTCAAATGACCAAACTCCTTTCTCTCGCTTCTTCGGCCTTGGCACATCATGTGTCATTCAGCCTATTGTGTCCAAAGAATTCCCGTTATTCAGAAACCTGAAGGGTAGTTTAGTTTTGCAAGGTTTAAACCGTGATACTGAATATCTTGCTACTGTAGTAAAAAATAGGTTGTGCATCCCAGCTACATCGGTGCCAAGTGAGAGAGTTTTAGTGCTGCTGGTATTATTGTAAACAAGCTACAATCGTCTCTTGAACATTCAAATGTCAACAAACTTGTGTGTCTCAAGTCTTGGCTGAAAAAGTAACCGGAAATGTAAGTTTTGTATATATTTTTTCACTAGTTAACTAATAATGGTATTCATTAATTCAGGATTTCTTCTGATTTTCTGTAGTGTAGTAGTTATTAAATGTGTAAAACAATATTAAATGTACACTTTGGTTTCATTTAAAATACCGACTTGTTTGTCGATTAATCAATTCAAGTCAAGCATTAACTCGATTAGAAATTTTAATCGATTTTCAGCCCTAATATTTACTTTAAGTGTATTTTAGTGTACCGTATTTAAAAAGAAGAATAATCATGGGGTAGGTCACTTTAAATTACATTAATGTACGGTACTTTTGCAATTTAGTTTTCCTAAAAAAAATTTCTGTACAGTTTGTTCTGTACTCTTTCTGCATCTCTTTTTAATGGCCTAGTATAATATTTCCATGTAGACCGTATTCAATTGTGAAATTAATTGGTGGCCTTGCTCAGTTAACGTAGTTACCATACTGGAAAGATTGTTTCAACATAATGCATGGAATTGTCGATAATTGGGTTGCTTAAATTTTGTTAGTCTGTCTGATTCATCTGTTTATAACATTACGGCATACAGAGATCTGAATATTTTTACATAGATGGACAGGAGGGGTATCATGAATGTAGGCCTAAATGGAAAAAAACATTTATAGATTTGGACGAAACTCTCTAATCAGGTGTTTTTTGGCCCAGAGAACTGACATCTGAGATCGTGAATAGCATCTCAAAGCAGGATTTTTAGCTTTTTCATTAAGGCTACTAATAGTTTTATTTGTTTATGAATGATAATAATAATAATAATAAAATAATAATAATATTAATAATAACATTATCTGTGATTGCATTAAGCAGCATTCTCTGTATATATTTTATGAATTCGTGTATGACTATGAAGACATACAATTGATTCCTACGAGAGCGTTTCAGTTCATGAGAAGTGCAAGGAAATGTTTGTTTCATTATCGTCGCTCTTATCTTGCATCGGTGCTTTTGTCTTTGCTCGAATATGAACACCTTAGTGTTGATTAATGCAACTTTTTTTTTTTTATGATAGAACTGCACTCCTTGGTTTGTTGTCATTGCTCCAATGTGCATGTAGCTTTAGGTGTAGGAATTCTTGTTGTAATGGTGACTGTGCCCAGGAGAAAGCCCCTTAAGTTGGAAAAATTAATTTTCTATTTATTACGGAAGAATTAGCTCTTGAAGTGAAAAAAAAACTAAATTACAGGAAAAGCCTTTAAACGCCAGAAGTTATGACATGTATGTGTTAGAGGGTACTGAAATAACTCCAATTACCTATGAATTAACATACATAATACCCTAGAAACTTTATAACAGGCCTATTTTTCAGGGTGTCCACATTCTGAAAAGTCAGTGAAATTGTAATCGGTCAGGGAAAATCAGAGGATTTTGTAAAATAAATTAGTCAGGGAAATTTGCAGAAAAATATGGAATGTCAGGGAAAGTAAGTAAGTTTTTATAATACTTAAACACTTTGTTAATGCAAACAAGAATGGACTAGAATGCTTACACATAGAAAATAATTAGCTCCAGTCAGCAAACTAACACACGTTTTAGGGTCCCACGGATACATATTACTATTTTAGACACATATGTAACAAAGTGCCAGAATGCTTTTGTTTGATCAGTGATAATAGCAATTATGATATACAGAAAATAAGTTACTTTTGTTATCGATTTCCGAGTTAAGGTCTAGCACAGTGGTTCCCAACCTATTTCAGATGGCGACCCACCTTTCCTTATCGGAATACCTCCATCAGTCCATAGTGGAGTAAAAAAACCTTATTTGTATTGTATCCCTTCCTTATGTAGGCTATATAATTTACCATCAAATAATTATAAGCTTATATATGCTTTTTTGAAGATACAGATTGATTATTGATAAACAATTTGTGTTCTGATTTGAAAATGGTTTACAAATAAAAGCACTTTGTAGCAAAACAGTTATTTATTTAACAATAGATATATGTTTTCAATATATGCAACAAGTGGTTTCATACTTACTAACAAGTGTTCCTAGGTGAAGATAAAAACTACAATTATAAAAGTACACAAAGACCATTTTAATTTTTCAGGCAAAATTGCTGTTTTTAAGTAAGAATACTATATTAATGAGATTTTTGTGACTGTTTTGATTAAAGTAACACGTCAATGTCAGGACTGAATGAAGATGTTTTTAATCTTAAGTCACTTTCAACATTGAGTTGATTTCTGTATTTGTTTTTTAGGAACCAAGAAAACAATCAAAACACAATTTGATTTGTTTCGATTTTTCTTATCTTTTCTTATGGTTTATTCGATGGTTTCTGATAGTTTTAGGATCGAGTCGCGACCCACCTGTAACCCTTTCGCGACCCACCGGTTGGGAACCGCTGGTCTAGCGTATGTGAATGAATATGTGGGTAGTGGTATTTGTCAAAACTACCTTTATTGCAACTTCCAAATGATTATATGAACGCTGTAAAACAATATGTTGCCTTGAGAACTGATTTGCATTTGGTAAATTCTTTCTAATATATTACCATAAAATAGGCACTAAATTGGGCTTTACAACGGTGCCGGTCAACTGATTTTGTAAAATGTCAATAGGCTTCTTCTCGTGAATGTTAAAAATGCGTATACAAAGTTTCATGAAAATCCTACAAAGCATGTCTGAATTATCGCGCGTACAGACACACAGACAGACAGACGGAAGACATTTTCCCATCCCCCACACAATGTCATAAAGTACTATACTGGCACCTAAAAACATAATAAATTCGTCATTAAGTATAAAATTACACTAGACTTTGTCATGGTAGAAACTTATTGGTAACTTACAAAAGAGCATAATCTAAAATAAACATAAAAAAATGAAGTAAATATTTTACTTTTAAATATTCGTTCAGATTATTATAGAATGGTTGCGTACGTGGCCACGTGTTTAGTGTAGGTAGCTCCAGTAGGCCTATAACAGCCGAAAATTTGTTAAAAACTGTAACAGCCTGTACATTGTATATCGATTCATAAATATGTGGAATGGAGAAAGAAATTCGGAATTGAAACAATCTGGGCAGAAAAGCGATATCCATATTAAATGGAGTATTGTGGTACAGACATATCACCGAGAAGGAAAGAAAACATTATATTTATGATTCAATAATTAAGAAGATAGTACAATATGGTTAAAAAAATTGGCCATTTAAAAAGAGAGAGGAAAGAATTATTAGCAACAGAAATGGATTTTTGGAGAAGAGCAAATAGAACTTCTTGAATGGAAAGAATTAGAAATGAAGAAATTCGGGAACAAATAGAAGTACAACACACTATAATAGATTAAATTAAAGAAAAGCAACTCTTGTGGTATGGTCATGTGAGAAGGATGGGGGAGGAAAGATTACCAAAGAAGATCTTCAGATGGAATCCTTCGGGCAGAAAGAAGAAAGACAGACCAAAGAAGACATGGTTAAATGGGATACAAGAAGACATGAAGGAGAAAAACATTCCTGAGAATCTTTGGGAGAACAGAGAGGCTTGGAGAGTGAGATTACGAAAGATGTAGACATAATTAAATTTTAATAAAAAATAAATAAATAAATTAAAAAAAACATGATGATGATGAAAGTGATAAAATAATGCTTCTAACGAGAAATATTGTCGTTTTACTCTTGCAAAAATAGGCAATTTTTTTTATTTTTGCGAAATTTCCTTTTTAGTGCAAAATTATTCTTTTGTGAACGAAATTTTATTTTTTAATAGAAATAGTTGTGTGTTTCTTATCAGGTTTTTTCTCCTAGTTACTAACCAAAGCAGCATTGACAACTGAGTTATTTATTTTTATTTTTATTTTCACATACACAAAGAAACTAAATTTAAACTGCTTCCACTAGAGAAATCAGCTATCTTGTATATTAGGAAGGTCTATTAGTTGTAAATATTTCATTATGGTAATTTCATTAAATGAAATTCGATTTCGAGTTTTCAGCATAAATACACGTTTTGAGGACCCTGAATCCGAAAATCCTATTTTCAGAAAATGTCTGTATGTGAACAATATAGCTCTTAATGAAAAACGAATAAGAAAATGTATTTGGTTAGATATCGTCTGGGAATATGACACAAAGATTGGCGATGATTTTCTCTTGTTCTTTTCGAAAATAAAAAATTAGCTTCCGTCACGACCTGGCGTATAAAGTCATGTGCATATATTTAAAATGTTGTGTCCATCGAACATACCATCGCTTAAAAGTAGCGTTAGATTTTTTTTCACCAATAAACGTTCCAATCTGTATTGTGATTTTTTGCCGCCCTTTTCGAAAATAAATTCGGGCTTCTTCAGGACCTGGCTTTTAAGATCTGTATGATTATTAATTTAGAGCCCGGATTTATAAGCAAAATAAAACAGTAAAATTTAAGCAAGCAAATAACACGAAAATATAAAAAATGAGCAAAAGTTCGTAAAATAATTAAATTGGTAGCATTTAATAAATTGTTAATAAAAAAATTGGTAGAATTTATTCATTAATCAATTTATTAATAATTTAATTCACGAATTGGTTATATAAAGAAGTTCATACGCAGATTTTCTTGTGTGAAGCTCCTGAGATTGTCGGTGAAAGACTATTTCTAAAGTGAAAATGTTCTTTCGTTGTTCTTTCACAGTTCTTCCATGAATTCCTCTTCATTGCCTTTTTCTTAACCGGAAAGCTTTTTTGAACTGTTTTATAACCCGGAATTTTCAGTAATTCTATTAGCCGAAAAAAGAAAGGAAACTGGCGATAATGACATCTATGAGTGTAATAAACACACACAGTTTTGAGTAAAATTTGCCTATTTTAATTCAATATAAAGCAAGTAAGCCAGAATAAGCAAAATTAGCACTATCAAAACCTATAAGAATAAGAGGAAGTGTTTGTTTTTCTGTCTGTCTGTCTGTCTGCGAAATCTACTGCACGCAGAGATCTGAAATTTCGAACATAGATGGTCTGAAGGGTGGGAAAATGCACCTCGAAGCCGGATTTTTTATTTTCCCTTTCGTTCGCGAGTTATGAGTGAAAAACTGGCAGGAAACGTGCATTTTTGCGCTATCGATGCATCGGCTTTCGGCAATACGTTTCAATTGTCAGACTAATTGCAGGTAGTTTTGCCCTTTTTTGTCATATCTTGGAAATAAATGCATCGCGATCGCTTGAATTTTGTAAGCCCACCCTGGTCAATTCATTTGTTTATAATGTCAAGGTACGCAGACATCTGAAAGTTTCAACATATACGGAAAAGGGATAATAAATATAAGCCTAAATGGGCAAACGTTGATCGATTTTGACGGAACTCACTATTCAGGGGTTTTCTGGGCCAGGGAATTCGAATCTGCGGTTGGTTTTTCCCCATGCTGCGCAATCGTGTAATTCACTTCAAAACCGGATTTTTAGCTGTTTCATGAATTATTAATCGTTTAGTTTAGGCCTATGAATGTTTCGCTTGCAAGTGTTAATAAATATGTTTTAATTATTTTGCTCTTAATTATCGTGGGCGAAGCCGCGGACACCTGCCAGTATAGACTAAAGTTATAATTGCTTGTCTTACGAAATATAACATTTTTTCTTATGTTTAGGAATCTGGAAATAAATATGCATTTTGCTTAGAAATCCGAGCTCTTAATGATTTATGTTTACCATTTTCTGAAAACTCTTCTCAGAACCAAAACCTTTTTTGACCAGCAAAAGCTTTCCCCTTTAGTCCCGGCTCTGATTATAAAGAATTAAGTCTAACATAGCATGCATTTAATTAATTAATCTGTTGTCAAACGCAGAGCCGTAGCTAGGCGGTGGCGAGATGGGCCCTCGCCAAGGGCGCAGGTACAGAGAGGTAGCAAAATTAACCATGAAAAATCCCACCTTTTTTAGACTGGTGCAATTTATCAAGCAATAAAAATTCCACGTTAGTGGAAGACAGCTTTCAGATTATTAAAAATTACTGCACGTGAACTATCTGTAGTATTATGCCGATTGTCTACAAACAAAAAGCAGTCATGCAACGTTCTTTAATTAACACGTTTTTTTATTGCCAGAGTATAACATAAATCAAGAACAGTATGGAATGATATTACAATACAAATACAATGAAACAATACAAATTAAAATGTACGTTATTATTGAGATGAGTGGTTCAACTAAAATATCTAATTTAGGCTCCTTTTTTGTCTTTTTTGTTTGTCAGTTGAGAAATCGATATTTTGCGGAGAGGCAATAATTTTTGTTGGGTTGAAATTAATACCACTTAATACCCATTGTCGTCTAGGACGGACAGTATCAAGAGAGGAAAAGAGTATCGGCGTATTCCTTTTAAAATATTCGAACGAACAACCATTGTTGCTGTGTACTGCCCTGTTATTCACACTGATTGCTCACACTGTGAGTTTTAAGAAGACATGTTAATTATGCCGAAACAAATGAAATCGTGTTTATTACGACAGTGGATTGGCGACTATCTGAATATCATTACAGATGGCAAAGTAATATTTTGTCAAGCCTGCCAGAAACACGTATTATTTACCTTTCTAGAAAACGGGGAAGTTTTCATCCCTAGTTGATCTGTTGTGCGGTTAGCATGCGTAACAACCGAAAAAAAGGAAAATAATCAGTTTCACACTATCCACATCCAACCATAAAGTATTTTACTAACTAAATAGAAGCATCGGATTCAAATCCTGAGAAGGGTAGTGTCTAGTGACTTCAATTGTATAATATTGTCTTAAAGCAAGTTTACACAAATTTAAGTCAATTTTGTTAAGTTAAACTTTACAAGTATTATGTATTGAATCCTATGTAGCACATTCAATATCATTAAACCAATTATTCGACTTGAAAGCGATATTTTGGACAAAAAACCTAAAAAAAACTATTTCGCCTATTGGAAAACCTAAAACAGTGTTTTTAAAAACCTAAAAATCCGGTCCCTAATAATAATCAACTGTGGGTGCATTAAATTGTTAATGGTTAAACTTAACAGCAGTATTTACATAAAGTCATAAGTTTTTAATGTTGGGTAACGTGCATTCTAGAGTAGATGAGAGTGTATGAAATAGTCTACCTGTATGTAGACGTCGTTGCTCCTTGCAGACGAAGTCTTGACATCAACTCTGCCCATTCTTCACACGGACTCGCTTTTATTCGCCACAAATGTGACGTCACGGGGTCTCTGGAGACTTGTTTCTTCGCCTGGAATACAAAAGGAGGTGGGGTGGCACCAATCAACAACAAAATTGATTTATGTCTCTTTTGCTTTTTATGCACGCTAAATCTCCTCATAAAGCAATATTCCAATTTCCTGGCCTTTTTTTTTTATTCCAGTCAGTTGTCTTTAATAAAACGAGGATTTAGAGTTCGCAAGATGGATTTTAAGTTACCACAGGAGCACACAAACTACACGGATACAATGAAAAGAAAAAGATAAAAAAATACATAAGCGTTCTTACGCTTCAGTTGTTGATAATTTTGTAATTTTGGCCCTTGCCCTATTACTAGAGATCCGTGAAAATTAGGGCTGTACCGATTAATAGATTAATCGGCTTATTGATTAAACATTTAATCGTCGATCAATTACATTTTCCGATTAATCGGTTTAGTCGAATTCTGAAAACAAGTTTTTCGAGAAATGGGTCAATGACCAACTCCTGTCTCTCGCTTCTCCGGCCTTGGCACATCATGTGTCATTCAGCCTATTGTGTCCAAACAATTCCCGTTATTCAGAAACCTGAAGGGTAGTTTAGTCAACAAACTCGTGTGTCTGAAGTCTTGGCTGAAAATGTGACCGGAAATGTAAGTTTTGTATATATTTTTTTCACTAGTTAACTAATAATGGTATTCATTAATTCAGGATTTCTTCTGATTATCTGTAGTGTAGTAGTTATCAAACGTGTAAAACAATATTAAATGCACACTTTGGTTTCGTTTAAAATACCGACCTGTTTGTCGATTAATCGATTAAAGTCAAGCGTTAACTCGATTAGAAATTTTAATTCATTTTCAGCCCTTGTGAAAATGGATTTATTAATAAGCAAAATTCGTTTTAAAATTGCATTATTTCGGTGTTATAACTAATTTGGTGGTGTAGGGATGCTCTTTATAAAGTAATTTCGCCTTATTATTTATACTTACAGAAACTGATACATCTGAACGTACCTTGTTTACATTAGTTACGGAAGCTCGGCCGGTGATTGGCTGTCCGCGAGCCTATCAAATGCTTCGGGTTGTTGGAGAACGAAGATTATATTATAATAGATGTGACTGTTAATTACTCGTTATTTCGGTACCCCGATTTGGTATAAATTCAATATTCTTCTTCCCATGGACATCATAAATGTGTATATCAAGTTTCATGAAAATCCGATAAAGCGTATTCGAGTTATCGTGGGTACAGACACACGGACAAACGGACGGACATTTTCCCGTCCCTACACATATTCTTATAAAGTACCGTACTGACACTTAATAAAAGATAATTGGGCTGCTAATGAAAAAGTGAATAAATTGCCATCACACGAAGATCGCAGGGGTTAATCCGGTCCTGACTTCTACCGTGGTTGAGATAGCCTAGACAAATCTAAACCGGGCACGAATTAACTATCCCATAGGTCAGCGGTTCCCTAACGTTTTTGTCCTGGGACCCACCTTCACCTAGATTTTTTTTTTGCGATCCAGTATTACATAACGATAACCTATATTGGCTATATACATTTTTTTTTCGCGACCCCTGTGTTTCATATGCCTTTCACTAGTTTTATTGTGTTCAAATGCAGTTGAAATAAAAATGGTAAAGGTTATTTCAATAAAGAACATTGTCCAACTAGTACATCTTATTTTTAAAAAAAATAATGACTTTTGTGAAACTTTTTTATTTTTATTTACAAGAGATTCGATATCAGGATTAAAAGTTGTTAGTTTTATTTTTCCCTCCCTTTCGCGACCCTCCGAAATTGCTCCCGCGACCCACCAGTGGGTCGCGACCCATAGTTTGGGAACCACTGCCTTAGGTAATGCTTACAGAAAAGCTAATACTGTATAGCCATTTTATCAGTCATGGGTGGAAGTAATGAAATTTACATTTTTATCAAAATCGTTAGAGCCATTATTCCAAAATGTTGAAGGAAAAAATCTTGGAAACTATCCTTTTATTTTGTTATGGGAGCCAAGTTGTAGGGGTGGCAATAAGAGTCCAAGTCCATAATAAAAAACGAACTGAATATATACAATTCACCGTTTACCCAAGGTAAACAAGGTGGGAGGACAATATTAGGATAGACTTAAGGGAAGTAGGATTTTAGAGGGATGGTTGGATGGATTTAGCACAGAATAGGGTTGAATGGCGAGTTCTGGGAAGCACGGCAATGAACCTTTGGTTTCCATAAAATAGATAATATTCCTTTAGTTTGCTTAGGAATTTGCCATTGAGTAAGTAAGTAACCAAAACCTTTAAAAAATAGTTATCCTATCATTTGTGTGCTTAATTCAGAGCTCTATAAACAAACTCTATGTATATACAGTGGCATCAAGAAGTCGCTCCTCCATAGCCCTTATGCAGACAAGAATCCTCTAAGAAATGGAATTCAGTTAGTAGCGCTAGCGTACGGTTTATAATATTCTCCTACAATAATTCGCGGGTGCGCGGGTAAAGAGAGGTAAGTCCACTTTCTTGTTGCTGAGAATTAAAGTGACTTAACACACATGACCCGCCCAACATCGCTTTAGAGATGGATAAACCCATGAGGCACACATCCATAACTACCTACGTTTTTGAATGTGACTTACTGGACTTAGAGAACATTTTTATGTATAACTCTATGGACATATCTCAATTTTTTAGGATGTTGGACTTAACTCTCTTTGCCCGCGCACCCGCGAATTTATGAGTTAAGAAATAAAACTAACAAAAACTCACCTATTTACATTTTCTTACACAAATTAGCTCGCTTTAATTTATTTAAAAAAATTTAAAGTTCCTGTACTGTTTCATCCTCTATCATATCCATTAAAATTGAATATTACTTCAAATTAACAAACTGTGATACAGTCATACCTCTGTATAGCGAAGGTCGATATAACGATTAACCCGCATTTGGTGATATTTTTCTGTGGTCCGGGCAAATTTCCTATCTTAATAATGTTAAATTTCACTCAGTGCATCGATGAAGCTATTTTAGAAACACCCTTTTAGGTAGATTTCTACCTATTGCAATGGATACCATGTCATGATTTTCGAAAAATTCTTTCATATCTTTACGTTTCATGCTCCCCTGAGTACGAAACCACCGCCTGTTCAAAAAAAATTGTGATATTTATATATATATCTTTACACGCTAGCGGCCGTAATTTTGAAGATATTTAAACCGAATTTTAATATGTTATTTCTAGGCCCAATAGTTCGGACAAGTTCGTTAATGAGCAAAATTGGCCCAAGGGGGTGGTCGGGGGAGGGGGTTGAAATTTTAAAACATTTTTATCTCGGCCCCTATCAAGTATAGAGGGAAACTTTGTTTGAAAAATTAGAGTACTCCCTATGGAGTTCACAGTGACACCAACGATTCGGGGGTTCGAGTAAGGGTGGGGGTGGGGGATGAAAATTCGAAACTTTTGAAACCACGTCTTGTGGAATATCGTTGAAAAGCTCTTGATGAGTACTCTACAAATCAATAAATAGTTTCTTGATAGCTCTCATAAGACGCGATATTTTAATGTTTGAAAATAATAACACTTAAAAGAATTATTATAATATCATAATTTTGTCTTGTTTAGCGGCTTTGCTTATTTTATTCATTACTAATCTTGCGCACGGCCTCCCAGAATATTATATCCTATTCTTGTTGTCAAAACAAATGATTGTAGGCTCTTCCTCTTTACCGAATTCAGTTCTTAATACTGCAGGTTTGCCATGCCAAGGCTAAAGAAGAAGAGTGCTATGCAGCGACAATAAATTAAACCAAAAGCACTTCGAAATCTACCTCCGCCTGTAGGCCTGCCTAAAGGGATTTTTTGACATAAGTTTGATGTTAAATTGCTATTCCAACCAGTAGATAGTTTGGTAGTTTGGATGGGAGCTAATATAGGATTAGTGTCCTTCCCAGCCACCGATATTTGTTTTCTAGGGACCCTGGTAACTGTTGGACCTACATTCTTTAGAAATTCCAGATGAGAAAGGTTGAGTAGGTGGCGGAATATAGGGGCATTGAGGGTAAGAGCATCCCTTTCATATTCAAATCATCTACAGTGAGCTCACATGCACATCATGATATAGTTATAACTCGATCGGTAAGACCTGAGCCAAACACGCGCAGATAGCTTATCGTCCGCCGGTAGCAATGGAGTAAGGGCTGAAGAGAATGCACTATTCAATCCAAACTATGCGGTTCATAATAGCCCGTAACTATTGAAACAAAAAATAAAGTATTTGTTTTTTAACTCACAGAATATTGCTGTTGGGTCTTCACTATTGAATGCTGTGAGGCTAACTTAGATGGTTTTACACGGTCTGTACAGTATGAACTAGCAAAGAACATCACGTGCTATGAAGGTCAGGGAGGTCTAGATTACGTCATCGTAGACTACTGCGCAGTAGTTTGTTTGGCTCAGGTCTTACTGACTGAGTTATACATAGGCCTACCACATACCAAGCAATTGTTTTAGCTTTGCTTTAGCTATAAGGCGAATTTGATGGCTTTTTCTTTCTTCTTCCCAGCCTTTATGAGTGATGAATTTCTGGCATAAGCATAATGCCTATGCCTTTTCAAAAAGCTTGCAGTGTTTCATGATGTTAATCCAGTCTGAATTAATAAGTTTTGAAACAGCATTATCAGTCCTTAAGGTTTGGATTTGTGATTCATTATTTTTCGCTTTTTTGAACGTCTGATCCTTGAATTATCCCATAGATTAGAAAGTATTCTGCATGTAGTCTTCCTAGTGTGAGGTAAATAACAGCCCCTCAATATAACAGTAAAACCAGTGTGTCCAACAATCCTTTAAAATGGTGACTATTAAAAAAGTCCTTTAATTGTCTTTTTCAGTGCTGTCATTTTTTTACATAATGTATTCAATTTATATACAAATAGCCTATCAAGAGGCCATTAAAAAACAAGCTTTTTCTTTTTTTAACATGTCTAAACACAGATTTAAGCTGAAAACATGCAGAGTTTTGTATTCTTGTGTTATTGCATAATGTATAGGCCTACAATCAATTATAAATGTAGAAAATAAACTAATAAAAGAGGAACGGAATGGCTATGAAGGGTGAAGAGGAGGCCATTTTGAAATAGATAATAGTTAAAAAAAAAAAAAAAAAACTTAAATTTAAGCTGAACTTTTCCTCCAAAGAACTCTCCAGGTTTTCAGATTGTTCAGACTCTTATTCAAGGTCCGTTTTCAGTTGCTACAGATGAAAGCAGTGATAAAAACAGACTCCAAACTGTACCATATTATTATTATTATTATTATTATTATTATTATTATTATTATTATTATTATTATTATTATTAACGGTATATTAGTATAACGTGTTGTATTTAGCTTCGCCCCCCTCCCCCACCCCCCTTTTCACTCTTTGTGTCTGTCCTTTATTTTAAAACTTTTTAGTTGGACACACTGTAACACCCATATGACAATACAATCTGCTATACGGAGGTTTGACTGTATTTCAACAATAGCAAACAGATCCATATCAATAGTTACATGACCTACCCAGATATATCAGAGGGAAGTAGAGAGAAATATCGTTCTTGCGTGGGTGGCGAACATATCCAGAACTGCGTTCTTGATGTCACTGAATTTGGGCATGAAGGTTTAGCTACTTACTTATGCCCGGTTTCTATAAATTCGTGAAATACTCGTACCTATGGGTAAATTATCCACGGACAAATTACTTCCTAATCACCCACAATGATATAATGAGCAAGGCCTTGGAGTTGTAAAGTTAATTTAATTCAGAAGGCTTTGATTCTCATTGCTTAAATTATTATTGATCCTATGAAAGGTTAAATTTTATCCTGCCATCCATGGATAAATTAACCCGACGATTTACCCTTGGAACGATCTAGCACTAGTTTGTAGGAACATTTTTTCTGTCATTCTCATATTTACCCAGAGGACATTTATCTAGAAACTCGCCACACGTGTATGTGATTGTTACCTTTATATTATTTGAGTTTGTAAAAGTTATTCTTGTGTAAATTCTGTCCATTGGATAATTTACCCATAGGTATTTCGCGAGTTTATAGAAACCGGGCATTAGTAAAATAAATCATCTCACAAATTTCACTATTAAGAGTTCTATTTTTATAAAATTATCCATTAGAAATTACACTTAATATATACATACATTCAGATACATTAATCACTTCTGTAAATTAGACAACACAATATTTAGATTTCTTTCAGCCAATTCCATTAGAAAGAGAGTAAAAAAAATAGCTCTTTGGAATTTTCGTATCGGCTACTGGCTAACGCTACAAGTTAGTCAAATTTAGGTTTTTAGCTCATCTGTTTCAGTGAGTGAGTGAGTGAGTGAGTTAGCCATGTGATTTTATTGGGACACAAATTGCATCAGTAACACTTGAATTATAGATAAAAAATGAAATTAATCTTAAGTTTAATCTTTGAAAAATGAACTAAAAAAAGCAACATTTATAAAATAGTTTCCGGCAACGTTGTTGTGATAAGCGTAACAGGCATACTGTTCTTAGCCGACACACCTCTATCAAAAGTCAGTAACACTGCAGGCCACATGGGGCCATTTTCTGTAGAACCTCCGAAAACTATCCTCGTCTTATGCCTCCCCTTGGGTGACTTTTTGTAGCTAGAACGTCTACGGCGATAAGTGAAGAGACTGTCTTCCGGTACAGCATGAACTTGATGCTTTCTAAAGCTAAAGTACTTATCGTATGTGCTATTTGCCTTGTTAGTAATAATCTCTAACGGTCCTCTCTTTTTGGGAGTATTTCCATGTGCAACGCAGTTTTTGGGCTTAGGTTTATGTTCATAGCAGAATTCATAGCAACAGTGGTTACACGATTCGTTAGAACTTTCCCGCTTTATATTTACTGTTTCAAATGCAGGTTCACGGCTTATATATTGTTTGCTGACGATACCATCCTTAGTTGTGGAATCGGTCCAACCATAAGGCTGACGGAACTGTCTTTTGTATTCATCGTCTAGAAGCGTAGCATCTGAAACTTCTACATATTTCACTTCTGGTGTATTGATATCATTTTCAGATATGATTTCTGGTTTCTGTTCATTAACCTTTATATCAGAAGCTTCTTGAGAGAAGGTTCTTACTGTTCTGCGACGTGTAGGTGAATTAGGCTGACTGAAAGATTTTGTGCCATTTCTGGATTTATTACTCTCAGGAATCCTAAAATTGTCTTCACTGGACGAAGTATCTTCGTCGCTATCCTGAAGCATAGTTTGGCAACCGCGAGAAATCCTGCTGGTTCGTAGTTTGGTATAACCACGATTTATGGCTAACCATTTGTCTAATCTAGTTGTCAACCATTCTGCTTCTTTTGACCACCGAATTATATTTCCTTTACCAATGAACGTGTTAATTGGAATTTGCTTTAGATTTAGATTCAACATACTTTGAATAATATTTTCTTCGACAAACTCTATTTATAATTGTAGGATTTTACTCCTTGCACAGAATTGTACAAATTACATTTGATTGAAATATTGGTGATTTGAAATATCATCTAGGAAAGACATGATGTCAATTTGGCAAGCATGTGTCTAATTTTGGAAACCTTTATTTGATTCAATTGGTTGTTAGAGAACCACTTAGCACACCAAATACAATAAAGTTTTTAGGGGTTAGTAGTTTAACAATATTGCTAGACTTACGAGGGTGTCTGAATTCAGTTAACCACTTCTTGAACGCAGTATTTTGAAATTTCTTGATAGCTACTGGATAAGGTGAAGTTGCCGCATTAAAAATATGTATAGACTAAACTGTATTAAGTTGAATTATGACTTGAAGAAGAAATTCTGGGGTTACACAGCTGGATTAACTTGTGTTACTGATGGAATAAATTGTGCATGATCAAGACCGCATTACTGCTGCGGCTTGAATAAAGAAATCATATTGGATCAATAAAGTTCTCACTTGTAAAAATTCTTAATCAGTAATATTGGATTGAGCTGTTCCCTGAACTTTTGCAATGGCAATATAAATTAAATAATATAGAAGATAATCTGATCAGTGATACTGGAGTACAGTTAACGTTTCAAGAATTTTTACTACGATGTTACTAGTTTATTTACATTGAAATTGGATTGAGTTGGCTAGTCACTTGAAAATGTTTGCAGCAACAATAATGGATTGAATTATCACCTGAAGAAATGCTGCAGCGATGATAATAGATTAAGTAGGATTACCACTTGAAGAAGTTCTGCAGCGGTGATAATGGATTGGGTTGGATTATCACTTGAAGAAATTCTGCAGCGATGATACTAGATTGAGGTGGATTGTCACTTGAAGAAAACCTGCAGCAATAATAATGGATTTAGTTGGATTATCACTTGAATAAATTCTTCAGCGATTATATTTTATTGAGTTAAATCGTTGCTTGAAGAAATTCTGCAGCAATGATAATGAAGTTTGTTCGATTATCACTTGAAGAAATTCTGCAGCGATGGTAATAGAGTTTGAGTTGGATTATCCCCTGAATAAATTATGCAGGGATGATACTGGATTGAGTTGGATTATCACTTGAATAAAACCTGCAGCAATGATAAAAATTGAGTTGGATTATCACTTGAATAAATTCTGCAGCTATGATACTGGATTGAGTTGGATTACCACTTGAATAAATTCTGCAGCTATGATACTGGATTGAGTTGGATTATCACTTGAAGAAATTCGGCAACTATGATACTGGATTGAGTTGGATTATCACTTGAAGAAATTCTGCAGCGATCTTGAAGAAATTCTGCAGCTATGATACTGGATTGAGTTGGATTATCACTTGAAGAAATTCTGCAGCGATGCCAATGAATTTTGTTGGATTATCACTTGAATAAATTCTGCAGTGATGATACTGGATTGAGTTGGATTACCACTTGAATAAAACCTGCAGCAATGATAATGGATTTAGCTGGATTATCACCTGAATAAATTCTGCAGCGATGATACTGGATTGAGTTGGATTATGACTTGAAGAAATTCTGCACAGATGATAATGGCGTGTGAGTTGAATTATCACTTGAAGAAATTCTGCTTTGAATATGGTCGAAGTTGAATTATCTCTAGAATAGTTCGCACTTTAGGAAACACTTGATGAGATTTCTGTAAGAAATATAAGTCTCGTCTTGGCACACACACGCAACGATATCGTAGATTTCCCTTTCGTACCACATTCGACTAGTGGACAGTTCAAGACTACTAAGTATACTTGTAAGGTCAGAGCTTATATTGGCTTGTCTTTACATAACATTTCATAACCCAGAGAAGCCAGCCCGGTCTTAATCCTTACACTTCATTGGCTTCTACTGTGAACACGTAACCTGATTAGAAGACTCTCATGCTGATGTTTGCATTCCCCTGTGAGTTACTTTAAGAACTGGGCTATATAATTACGTGAACCCAAATACCGTATTAGTGACGTCAAAGGTTGTCTTCGGTAACACTTGTTAATTTCCTCATTGCTGCCTCGTTGAAATGTGCTTTTTAAGTATTAATGAATTTCATTCCACTAGTGCTGATTTAATTAAAGTGGAGAAAAAAATTCAGCCTGAAAGCACTAGCTCGAAAACAGAAATAACCTACAGGGTTTTTTTCCTGGAAACGAAGAAAGTGCTTCGGAATACTTGTTCCCTCACAATATTAAAAAAAAAAAAGTTAACCTAAATGACTTTTGTGTAGAATTCAATTACCTACATAACAACTGTTTCGACCATTGTTATATCATAATATTAATGTGTAACTGCTGTTTTAATTTTTAAATGTAAATATCACTATTAATTTTAATAATTTTTTACTGTACATGACTAGTTGATATTCAACTACAAATTTAATTAATTCAGTAATTATAGCAATCAATTTTACTCTTTAATTATTTTTATTTATTAATGTTATTTATACTGAATGAATAAGTGACACATGGTAAAAAGTTAACTACTAAGAAAATTAATGTATACATTGTCTCAAGTGTAATATAGGCCTACCTACCTATGATATTATTACTGTATATAATTAACACAGCTGTAATTTTTTAGAGTCCACATATTGTAATATTTTAAATAAAATTCCAAGTGAACTGTAATTTTTACGTCTCTAGCACATGGATTTAATTGATAAATATCTATTAGGTTTATTCTGGTGCTTTCAGGCTGAATTTTGAAGTCAAACTTCTTTAGCTTGTGTAACGCTCAAAATCGTCACGAAATTAGTAAGGTGTGACGGAACGGACTGCACAGAAAACAATCAACTCAATGATTAGGATTATCCAAAATTTAAAAAATCTAAAAATCCAAAATCCCAATATTAAAAAGGCCAACAATCCAAAATTGAAAAAATCCAAAAATTAATACAAGTTTCACTTCTGTCGCGTGGCGTACCAAGCACACTTTTTTTTCTTAACTTGAAATGCTTTTTAAAGCTAATTCATGAAATACTGCGCACCAATTCTGGAAAATATAACGAAATGTGAAGCATCTTATAAAAACAGAACCCGTATAAAGGCTGAGACTTCATGGTTAAAGTTACTTGTGTTGTGTAATATTGTATAAGACCTCTAGAATGTATTATGTCATTGGCGCCGATTATAGTGCAACAGGATTAGGGCTTGAAGCGTAAAAAGTGTTCTTCACGGCGTGTAAAATAGGGGATAAAACAAGTAATTTAACGTAATAAATGTAAAATACCTCTTATGACTTTTAACTTTATTCCATTTTATAAATTTCACATAGACGTCAAGAACCAGACTTATAACCCGCTGAAGCAGAATTATTATTATTATTAGGGCAAGGCTTTTAATTATTTTGCAAGTTATTTATGTGAAGGTTAAAAGATATATATGTATAATGAAATAATGATTATATAAGGGCAATTTGTTTTTGCATTTTTCGTCATTTTCAAGAGATGTCATTTTTCGGCAATTTTTAGGTCATTTTCGGCATTTTTAGGTCATGTTTCAGTGGAGGTAGAGAGGAGCTTTTCCATGTACAAATCCATACTTTCAGACAATCGTTTTTATTAGAGAATTTCCGCCAAGTGCTCGTAATTCAGGTTTGTTGTAAACACCACAGCAGTATGTCTTGTAGCAATAAAGATTTTTTCTTTCTTTTTAAATGCCACTTATTTGCTAGGAGCAATCTGATGGGCATGCTAGTTCAGAAAGAATTTATTTTTCGCTAAGGGTGTCCAAATAGTATAAATTTACTTCTTTAGTGACAAAATAAGTGTATTTAATTTTATAAATGCATAGATAAAGCACTGTTATTCACTATATTACTTTTAGCAATTGATTACTTAAAAAAAATATAACTAATAATGGTAAATTTATTGGTCTTTAAAACAAAATCCTGTATTTTTTCACTTTTTAAGGTTATAAATGCGTTTTTTCACTCTGTTACCGTGACAACATATTGTTTTAGATTGTTTTTGTACGGCTTTGTAAATTGCAATACAGATAGCCAGTGGCGGACGCAGATTTTTTTGGGGGGGGGGGATTTGAATTGTTAGAAAGAATACTAAAAACAATTAATTAACTTGCATACATAAATAGTTTATACAATTGTACATATACGAGTATAGCATTCTTTTCGAATTTCGGGGGGATATATCCCCCTGCTTCCGCCACTGCAGTTAGCTATGACAAATAACACTATTCCTTTATATATGCTTATCAAACTAGACCGTTTAAATAAGAGGTGGCCGAGATGGTAACGTCTTGGACTTGCATTCAAATCTCGAAACCAGCCAATTTTTTTTTTGGGGGGGGGATGTATTTTTATGTGAGTGTGCGATTGTCAGGATATAAATCTGTATAGTTCTGCTGATGATGGACGATTTTAATCTGATTAAAAAAAAAAAGACTAGACCTTTGTTCTTCCGTAAGCCCTTGCTTAATGAATTAATCTGGAGCTTAACTCGGAAATCAATTGAAAGAAAATATTTTTTGCATGTCATAAATTAAACAAAGCATTCTGGCACTTTGTTACATTCAGTTTACCTGATTTTTTGTAACAATTGGTTGCCTTTTTCCTGGGAATAGCTATATTTAGATAGTAAAGGATTGAGTCAAGATTTTTTGCTATGAGATTGTCTGCTTCATTAGAGATATGTAGCTGACCTACTCTACTTAGCAGAAAGTAAAGGTGTTATGAATAGGAACCTACAAAAGATGAGGTTATTTTATGTGGAAAAGTGGTATTATTTCATATTAAAAGGGATGTTATTTTCATAAGAAAGTGAGGTTATTTTGGACATTATTAGGCTACTACCTCGAAATAAAACCTTGCTGCAATTTGAAAGAAATCTAACCGAATCTACAAAACTACAAGGGAAAAAAGGGCCCCTTTCCAATCTGCTGAGGTCACAACTCTTCATGACTTCTCACTTGGGATGGGTCCTCGATACTTTCGATACCTCGATACTCTCGATACTTGCATGGTATCGGCATGGAACGATACTTCAGAAAATTTGCTCGATACTTTTGTAATTCAGCAATTTTGAAATTAAGTGAGAATGCTAGTATTTTTTAACAAAAACTTGTAAGTGGACTGTTTACAAAACTAATTTTAGTTTTAATGTAGAGTTTCAAAATAATTATAGGGTACTGATGATATTATATTTTGTCTCATTAAATATGAAGACTTAAATAATTTAGTTGGTATTACACAGTTCTCTCAAATTTTAGTTTTTAATGTACCTATTTATTGAAACTGGAAATGTTGAAGGTATCCATCGAAGTATCGAGTATCGAGGAAAAAATCATGTATCGGTATCGAGAATATCTGGTATCGACCCATCCCTACTTCTCACCAAAGCTAAGATTGGCAATGTTTGTCTTTATATTATGCGGGTGTCGCCCTAGTATTTAAGTAGCCGGAGGAGCATAAAGAAAGGTTCAAAAGAACAATTCATGGTCACTTATTTATTTTGAAGTTTGCAAAATCGGTATAGAATTTAAAAAAAAAATGTGATGCGAAGCGATCACTTGACTTTTTCATATTCTAACGACAGATTTTGCTTTTTTCACGATTGTTGTAATAAGTAGGGTTCGGATGTTCATGACATGTCATGTTTTAATTTTGACCGCCATTCTCGCCGCAAACACAAATTAAACACGAATTGCACTGTTGTTACCCCTTTTTAGTCATTTTTACAGAAATGGTCATATTTGTAATTTAATGTCATATTTCAGTTATAAATTTGGTAAAGGACCATATTTATAAAGTACATGCACTAAACGGTCGAGTTAAATTTGAAAGTGTTTCATTAATTTAATGTTTTGCCAAATTAATAGGTAACTTGATTTTAAAATTAATATAAGTGTTCATATTTTATAGGGACACGAAAGATCTGCAAAATATTTGGAACTAATGAACCAAGCAAACAAGAGCACATTATGTAAAACTAGAAGTTAATTACAGGTAAAACCGTAAATCACCTGTAAAATTGTTAAAAAGTGATTACCTGATTGAATTCATGCGATGTAGTAATTTAGTGTAATTAAAATCTTTTATTGGAACATTTATTTTTAGAAACTATGTCTTTTATTAGGTCATATTTAGCATTTTTAAGTCATTTTAACGGCATATTTGCAGTCATATTTTCCACCTTTTTAGGTCATAAACATCCGAACCCTAGAAATAAGCAGGGCCCGGATTCTGATGACCTAAAATTGTTTGAAAAATGACCTATAAAATAACCCTAAATTTTAAAGAAAATGACTTAATAATTATAAAAAATGACCTAAAAACAGATATTTTATTTATACAAAATTATTATTGTACACACAAAGTTATAGACTAGTTTGTACATAATTGTAAAAACTGTAAAAAAAACTGTAATGTTGTGAATGTTCTTTTCTCACGGAAATTTCTACTGGCACTACTGAGGCACTGGTGAGTCAAAATTCGGCGGTGGTCTGCCGGATTATAGCCTATTTTTGTTTATAGAGGGTAAACAGTAGTTTGCACTCCCAAATCCAAGCAGGTGGCAGACTCTGGTGCCAAGTCAATCTAATAACAATAGTAATATAATACAAAATTTTGGCGTTTCTTTGATTCTCACTTCCGACTGAGACATGCCAACACTTTAACGCCGAATTTTTCCTTCTTGCATTAAACAAACAACACTTCAAAGACAGGATCGCTAGCGACGGAAAAAAGCTAATACACTCAATGTAAATACATGAAAATGACTAAATAAGGAAGCAAATGACCCGAAAATGACAAAATAATGACCTAAAATTGAAATAAATGCCCTAAAAATAAAAAATTGCATAATATGACCAAAAATGACCTAATAAAAATGCATTTATATCATCTAAGGCTATGATTAGGATTTATCCACAAGTTGGCAATGTCTATGCAGCATCAATAAAAAGATGACATGTCATTAGAATCCGGGCCCTGGTAATAAGTATACATACCCAGGTACAGTACCTCAAAGTATTCATTCTGTTGTGTCAGCCCCACATAAAGCGAGGCAGGACAGATCTTGAGTTTGAAGAGATGGTCAGCTTTAGATAATTTCTGTGAAAATGTTTAAGTAATGCCAGGGCCGGCTCTAGATATTCTCACTTCAGTCATTTCATTGTTCCCATTTGATTCAACATAGAATGTCACGTTCTTTAACGGTTAAATAAAAGTGATTAAGGCTTGTATTTATGAAGACCTTATAAGTTAAAACATATCTAGAAAGAAAAGGGACCTGCAAATGGGAATAGTAGTAGTACTAGTAATCATAATAATAATAATAATAATAATAATAATAATACTTACTTGCTCAATGGCAATAGACAATTCCTAGCAATCTAGAGGTATATTATCTGTTTTATGGAACCCGGAGGTTCATTACCGCGCTTAAAAAATCAAAGGTAAAAAATTAAAAAAAATCCAAAATTAAAAAAACAAAGATCCAAAAATCCAAAATTTAAAAAATATAAATCCAAAATTGAAAATATATAAAAATTCAAAATTAAAAAAATCAATAATCTAAACTTTAAAAATCCAAAAAATAATACTTTCGCAGATCCAAAATTTAAAAAATCATAAATTTAAAATCAAAGATCCAAAATTAAAAAGTCCAAAAATCCAAAATTTAAAAAATAAAAATCCTAATATATCCAAAATTGAAAAAAAATAAAAAAATCCAACATTTAAAATTCAAAAATAAAAAATCCAAAATTAAAAGATCAAAAATTTAAAATCCAAAGGTAAAAAAAGTCCAAAAACCCAATATTAAAAAGTCCAACAATCCAAAAGTGAAAAAATTCAAAAATTAAAACATGTTTCACGTCTGTCGCGTGGCGTTCCAGGCACACTTTTTTTGTTTTTTGTTTTTGTTTTTTGTATTTTTGTTTTTTGTATTTTTTTTTTTTTTTTTTAGTTTTTTGTTTGTTCGATTGTCGGTCTGGTGATGTAGGGCAGCCCGAGATTCTTCATCTCTGTCCTGCCCTAAGCACTAAATACTGCTCTGCTCTGATCTGCCCTGCCCTGCTCAAAATTATTTTCTTGGTTTCACATTGAAGTCTGAGGTGGGTGCAAGTGGTACTATCTAATCATAGGGTTCGGATGTTTATGACATGTCATATTTTTTTTCCTGATCTCCATTCTCGTTGCAAACAAATTAAAAATGGATTGCACATTTTTTATCCTAATCGGACCGTTTTTATTTTGCATATAACGTCATATTTTGGTCGTTTTCATGGTTTTGGTCATATATAAGTTATAAGAGGAAAAGAGCCCAGTTATGGAGTATAAGCGCTAAATTGTCGACTTAAATTTTTTTTTCCAAAATGAGTCACGAATATTTTGGTATGCTGTAACTGAAATGTGAAGGGAAAATAGCAAATAATTGCACAATTACCTCTTCCTCCTTGTTAACTACTTCCAATAGACATGTTTTTAAAATATTTTGAGTTCATATTTAAAGCGGTATCTGAAAACGTTAACAGATCAGAAGTTCTTTACAAGTAAAATTGTAAATCACCTGTAAATTTTTTTAAAAAGTGATTATCCCATTGAATTCATGTGATGTAATAACTAGAGACCGGATTTTAAAGGGAATTCCTTTTTTTATATTTCATCACAAAACGTGATAAAATTGAACAGGACATTAATGAGTAAGTTTCAACTGCAAATGACCTGGTTTTAACGTCCCTTTTTTCCCTTTTTTAGAGTCATTTCCCTTTTTTTTAGGAACTTTCCCTTTCCAGTACCTTTTTTGCTAATTTATTTTGAAAAATTCGTAAATTACCCAGTATTTGGTAATATGAAAACATTAAAAATTGTTTTCACTGATTCACCATTGAAAAAATAATTCCTCACGGCAGAATAGAGCGTTACAGGGAAATCACAGGCTTGCCATTGCCTAAGTTTCCCATTATAACAAGGTGGGGAAAATGGATTTCGTGTGCTTTCCTCTGTGAGAATTTTAACAAGATCAAAACATTTCTTCCGTCATTAGATGTTACAGAATCAGCAGCTGTAGAGCAAGCAAAGGCTTTACATAAAACAAGCATGTATCTCTCTGTTGAATTTTTACACTCTCTTACTTTTATATCCCTTTTTTCGCACCTTTTTTGGCAATAATTTTCCCTTTTTTCCCCCACCTTTTTTTGGCAATAATTTTCCCTTTTTTCGTCCTTTTTTGGGTGAAAATTTTCCCTTCAAAATCCGGTCTCTAGTAATAACATAGTGTCATTAAACGTTTTAAATCAGCACTTTCGGAAAATATGTCCTTTTGTGAGGTCATATTTAGTCATTTTTAAGGTCATATTTGCAGTCAATATTTCCCACTTTTTTTAGGTCATAAACATCCGAACCCTACTAATCAATAATTAACACCTTAAAATGTGATATACAATATCTCTTTTATCTTGTTATTTTCCGCTCTGCTTAATCCGATTTATAAATTACTAGCATGTGCCCGCGGCTTCGCCCGCGATAATTATTTCAAAAATTAAAAATCAAGAGCATAATAGTTATATCATTATATTTATTAACTCCTAAATCACGTGGACTACATACCACGATTAGATAGTATCGTCTGGTAAAAGCTTCCTCAGATTCGAGTTTCTTGGCCCAGAAAACCTCTGTCTAGTGAGATTCGTCCAAATAAAACAACGTTTGACCATATTTAGGGTTTACAACATTCAAGCGATCGCGAAAGTTTTATTTTCAAGATATGACAAAAATAGCCAAAGCCAACTGTAATTGATTTGACATTGAAATGTATAACTGAAAACTTATGTTTTGAAAACGCAAAAAATGCACGTTTTTTACCCGTTTTTCACTCATAACTCACGAACGAAAACTAAAATTAAAATTCCGGCTTCGAGGTGCATTTTCCGACCCTTCAGCCCACCTATGTTTAAAATTTCAGATCTCTGCGTTCAGTAGATTTCACTGGACATCGAGGACATTTCATTTATCTCATTATTATTATTATATTATTTATAAATCATTATATTTATTAACACCTAAATCACGTGGACTACATACCACAATTAGATAGCGTCGCCTGGTAAAAGCGACCTCAGATTCGAGGTCCTTGGCCCAGAAAACCCCTGTATGATGAGTTTCGTCCAAATCGAACAACGTTTGACCATATTGAGGCCTATATTGATTATCCCACTTATAATAATAATAATAATAATAATAAGAAGAAGAAGAAGAAGAAGAATAATCCTCTTCGGGATTAGGTTGAAAATTTCATATGTATGCGTGCCTTGACATTAAAAACAAATGAATCGACCAGCGTGAGCTACAACATTCGAGCGATCGCGAAAGTTTCGTTTCCAAGGTTTGACAAAAATAGCCAAAGCCAGCTGTAATTGATTTGACATTGAAATATATTACCCTTCGAAAAACCCAAAAAATGCACGTTTTCTGCCCGTTTTTCACTCATTTTTGGAATTTAGAATCAGAATTTTTCAAAATCCTTTCTTAGTGAGCATCTACATTAGGAAACGAAGGTACTATCAAAATTCCAAGTCTCTACCTGTTATAGTTTAGGCTGTACGTTGATTCCTGTCATTCAGTCAGTCAGTCATTCATTCAGTCAGGACAAAGCCTCTTATATATATAGAGACTAGCTTAAATGGCCCGGCGTCGCCCGGGTTTTTTATTTTGTAATTGGAAATTAACTTATGAAGAACTTTAGATTTATAAATTCTAGGTCCTTATATAGGTATTTATAATTTGAAGTAGAAAGGACGACTTATCACACTCAAACTATCCCCTAAGAAAATGTTTGAAATAGCTTTTATGGCTATATGTAGAATTTTGCATCCCATCGCTTGTACAGTACACAGTAAGCCCGGGAGGGGTTCTAATAAGAAGAAACCGAAATTCCGGTAACATAAAATTGTATTATCGTGGCTGAAAATTTTGTTTCTCACTGTCATGTTACCATAAAACCGGTTTCGGAATGAAATTAAACAGAAATACAATATCACTTTCATACATCTCTTCCCAAAACATATTACCTTACCTCGTATTGTTTTCTCTATGTCCAGGGTAAAGAGAGTTATGTGACTGCATTATTTTCGTGGATATTGATAGTTCTCTCATTTGTTTCTCTCATTTGTCAAATTTATTCTACTTTCATTTTTTTTCCAAGGCCATCTGAGACTCGCTGGTAACAATATGTTTTAATGTCAAATGTGATTTGGATTCGATAATTCTGTGTAAGAAGGGATTAAGTATTCTCAAAAACATTTGATTTTTGGCATTTAGAATCTGAATTTTTCAAAATCCTTTCTTAGTGAGCACTTACATTGTGAAACGAAGATACTGTCAAAATTCCAAGTCTCTACCTATTATAGTTTAGGCTGTACGTTGATTCCTGTCATTCAGTCAGTCATTCAGTCAGTCAGGACAAAGCCTTTTATATATATAGAGATGATGGTTTGCTGTCGTTGATTAACTGAATGAACTGAATAAATTAAGCTTCCATGCTTCGCCTTTCCTCTTTTTCTACAGCATTCTGTCCACTTTCTTGTTTGTATTAACCCAAATCTTAACGTGAAAAATGAGTGGATGATAGAAGTCGGGTTAGGAATTAAATCAACATGTTCAGTCGACTGGATTGAGAAGAAAGTCTGTGAAGAGATTTTTGCGTGGGATTTTAATATTTATTCATTTTCATAATGGGGAATAGAAGGCAGAGCTTCTTGATTTGATTTGTAAACCAATTTGTTTCGTTACATAACGTCGTTCCTACATCTTTTGATCGAGGCACGTGCTTTGACTATAAAAAACAGTGTGTTTACAAATATGTTTCATACCATCAGCTATACTGTGTTTTTTTTTGTTTCGGGTAATGTTTAGAGGACCTTGAATCCAAATAGTATATTGCGATACAAGTGCCGTAAGCGATGCATACGGATCGAGCTTGAAAAAACGAGTTTTTTTCAATTTTCCGAGATCCGTTATGCGCTTACGGCACGAGTACTGCATGCTATTTTTTGCTCGATGATTATTTACATCAATTTAATTATATTAATTGAGATATTACCTGAAAAAATTATGTATATACATTATTGAAAATATATGTTTATTTCAGAAAGTGATTCGCATTTGTCTGTTGTTATGGGAATCGAATCGAATTCTGGGCGCATTTTTTGAAATTTTCAAAGAGGTTAGCCTTCTCGGAATTCTGGGCGCATTTTTCGAAATTTTCAAAAGGGTTAGCCTTCTCGGAATTCTGGGCGCATTATTCGAAATTTTCAAAAGGGTTAGCCTTCTCGGAATTCTGGGTGCATTTTTCGAAATTTTCAAAGGGATTAGCCTTCTCGGAATTCTGGACGCATTTTTCGAAATTTTCAAAGGGGTTAGCCTTCTCGGAATTCTGGGCGCATTTTTCGAAATTTTCAAAGGGGTTAGCATTCTGGGAATATTTTTCGAAATTTTCAAAGGGGTTAGCCTTCTGGGAATATTTTTCGAAATTTTCAAAGGGGTTAGCCTTCTGGGAATTCTGGGTGCATTTTTCGAAATTTTCAATAGGGTTAGCCTTCTGGGAATTCTGGGTGCATTTTTCGAAATTTTCGAAGGGGTTAGCCTTCTCGGAATTCTGGGCGCATTTTTCGAAATTTTCAAAGGGGTTAGCATTCTGGGAATATTTTTCGAAATTTTCAAAGGGGTTAGCCTTCTGGGAATATTTTTCGAAATTTTCAAAGGGGTTAGCCTTCTGGGCGCATTTTTCGAAATTTTCAAAGGGGTTAGCCATCTCGGAATTCTGGGCGCATTTTTCGAAATTTTCAAAGGGGTTAGCCTTCTCGGAATTCTGGGCGCATTTTTCGAAATTTTCAAAGGGGTTAGCCTTCTGGGAATTCTGGTTGCATTTTTCGAAATTTTCAAAGGGGTTAGCATTCTGGGAATTCTGGGTGCACTTTTCGAAATTTTCAAAGGGGTTAGCCTTCTGGGAATTCTGGGTGCATTTTTCGAAATTTTCAAAGGGGTTAGCCTTCTGGGTGCATTTTTCGAAATTTTCAAAGGGGTTCACCTCTCGGAATTCTGGGCGCATTTTTCGAAATTTTCAAAGGGGTTAGCCTTCTCGGAATTCTGGGCGCATTTTTCGAAATTTTCAAAGGGGTTGGCCTTCTCGGAATTCTGGGCGCATTTTTCGAAATTTTCAAAGGGGTTAGCCTTCTCGGAATTCTGGGCGCATTTTTCGAAATTTTCAAAGGGGTTAGCCTTCTCGGAATTCTGGGCGCATTTTTCGAAATTTTCAAAGGGGTTAGCCTTCTCGGAATTCTGAGCGCATTTTTCGAAATTTTCAAAGGGGTTAGCCTTCTCGGAATTCTGAGCGCATTTTTCGAAATTTTCAAAGGGGTTAGCCTTCTCGGAATTCTGGGCGCATTTTTGAAAATTTTCTAAGGGGTTAGCCTACTCGGAATTCTGGGCGCATTTTCCGAAATTTTCTAAGAGGTTAGCCTTCTCGGAATTCTGGTCGCATTTTTCGAAATTTTCAAAGGGGTTAGACTTCTCGGAATTCTGGGCGCATTTTTCAAAATTTTCAAAGGGGTTAGCCTTCTTGGAATTCTGGGCGCATTTTTCGAAATTTTCAAAGGGGTTAGCCTTCTCGGAATTCTGGGCGCATTTTTCGAAATTTTCAAAGGGGTTAGCCTTCTGGGAATTCTGGGTGCATTTTTCGAAATTTTCAAAGGGGATAGCCTTCTCGGAATTCTGGACGCATTTTTCGAAATTTTCAAAGGGGTTAGCCTTCTCGGAATTCAGGGCGCAATTTTCGAAATTTTCAAAGGGGTTAGCCATCTCGGAATTCTGGGCGCATTTTTCGAAATTTTCAAAGGGGTTAGCCTTCTCGGAATTCTGGGCGCATTTTTCGAAATTTTCAAAAGGGTTAGCCTTCTCGGAATTCTGGGTGCATTTTTCGAAATTTTCAAAGGGGTTAGCCTTCTCGGAATTCTGGACGCATTTTTCGAAATTTTCAAAGGGGTTAGCCTTCTCGGAATTCTGGGCGCATTTTTCGAAATTTTCAAAGGGGTTAGCCTTCTGGGAATTCTGGGCGCATTTTTCGAAATTTTCAAAGGGGTTAGCATTCTGGGAATATTTTTCGAAATTTTCAAAGGGGTTAGCCTTCTGGGAATATTTTTCGAAATTTTCAAAGGGGTTAGCCTTCTGGGAATTCTGGGTGCATTTTTCGAAATTTTCAATAGGGTTAGCCTTCTGGGAATTCTGGGTGCATTTTTCGAAATTTTCGAAGGGGTTAGCCTTCTCGGAATTCTGGGCGCATTTTTCGAAATTTTCAAAGGGGTTAGCATTCTGGGAATATTTTTCGAAATTTTCAAAGGGGTTAGCCTTCTGGGAATATTTTTCGAAATTTTCAAAGGGGTTAGCCTTCTGGGCGCATTTTTCGAAATTTTCAAAGGGATCTCGGAATTCTGGGCGCATTTTTCGAAATTTTCAAAGGGGTTAGCCTTCTCGGAATTCTGGGCGCATTTTTCGAAATTTTCAAAGGGGTTAGCCTTCTGGGAATTCTGGTTGCATTTTTCGAAATTTTCAAAGGGGTTAGCATTCTGGGAATTCTGGGTGCACTTTTCGAAATTTTCAAAGGGGTTAGCCTTCTGGGAATTCTGGGTGCATTTTTCGAAATTTTCAAAGGGGTTAGCCTTCTGGGTGCATTTTTCGAAATTTTCAAAGGGGTTAACCTCTCGGAATTCTGGGCGCATTTATCGAAATTTTCAAAGGGGTTAGCCTTCTCGGAATTCTGGGCGCATTTTTCGAAATTTTCAAAGGGGTTGGCCTTCTCGGAATTCTGGGCGCATTTTTCGAAATTTTCAAAGGGGTTAGCCTTCTCGGAATTATGGGCGCATTTTTCGAAATTTTCAAAGGGGTTAGCCTTCTCGGAATTCTGGGCGCATTTTTCGAAATTTTCAAAGGGGTTAGCCTTCTCGGAATTCTGAGCGCATTTTTCGAAATTTTCAAAGGGGTTAGCCTTCTCGGAATTCTGAGCGCATTTTTCGAAATTTTCAAAGGGGTTAGCCTTCTCGGAATTCTGGGCGCATTTTTGAAAATTTTCTAAGGGGTTAGCCTACTCGGAATTCTGGGCGCATTTTCCGAAATTTTATAAGAGGTTAGCCTTCTCGGAATTCTGGTCGCATTTTTCGAAATTTTCAAAGGGGTTAGACTTCTCGGAATTCTGGGTGCATTTTTCGAAATTTTCAAAGGGGTTAGCCTTCTTGGAATTCTGGGCGCATTTTTCGAAATTTTCAAAGGGGTTAGCCTTCTGGGAATTCTGGGTGCATTTTTCGAAATTTTCAAAGGGGTTAGCCTTCTGGGAATTCTGGGTGCATTTTTCGAAATTTTCAAAGGGGATAGCCTTCTCGGAATTCTGGACGCAATTTTCGAAATTTTCAAAGGGGTTAGCCATCTCGGAATTCTGGGCGCATTTTTCGAAATTTTCAAAGGGGTTAGCCTTCTCGGAATTCTGGGCGCATTTTTCGAAATTTTCAAAAGGGTTAGCCTTCTCGGAATTCTGGGTGCATTTTTCGAAATTTTCAAAGGGGTTAGCCTTCTCGGAATTCTGGACGCATTTTTCGAAATTTTCAAAGGGGTTAGCCTTCTCGGAATTCTGGGCGCATTTTTCGAAATTTTCAAAGGGGTTAGCATTCTGGGAATATTTTTCGAAATTTTCAAAGGGGTTAGCCTTCTGGGAATATTTTTCGAAATTTTCAAAGGGGTTAGCCTTCTGGGAATTCTGGGTGCATTTTTCGAAATTTTCAAAGGGTTAGCCTTCTGGGAATTCTGGGTGCATTTTTCGAAATTTTCGAAGGGGTTAGCCTTCTCGGAATTCTGGGCGCATTTTTCGAAATTTTCAAAGGGGTTAGCATTCTGGGAATATTTTTCGAAATTTTCAAAGGGGTTAGCCTTCTGGGAATATATTTCGAAATTTTCAAAGGGGTTAGCCTTCTGGGCGCATTTTTCGAAATTTTCAAAGGGGTTAGCCATCTCGGAATTCTGGGCGCATTTTTCGAAATTATCAAAGGGGTTAGCCTTCTCGGAATTCTGGGCGCATTTTTCGAAATTTTCAAAGGGGTTAGCCTTCTGGGAATTCTGGTTGCATTTTTCGAAATTTTCAAAGGGGTTAGCATTCTGGGAATTCTGGGTGCACTTTTCGAAATTTTCAAAGGGGTTAGCCTTCTGGGAATTCTGGGTGCATTTTTCGAAATTTTCAAAGGGGTTAGCCTTCTGGGAATTCTGGGTGCATTTTTCGAAATTTTCAAAGGGGTTAACCTCTCGGAATTCTGGGCGCATTTTTCGAAATTTTCAAAGGGGTTAGCCTTCTCGGAATTCTGGGCGCATTTTTCGAAATTTTCAAAGGGGTTGGCCTTCTCGGAATTCTGGGCGCATTTTTCGAAATTTTCAAAGGGGTTAGCCTTCTCGGAATTCTGGGCGCATTTTTCGAAATTTTCAAAGGGGTTAGCCTTCTCGGAATTCTGGGCGCATTTTTCGAAATTTTCAAAGGGGTTAGCCTTCTCGGAATTCTGAGCGCATTTTTCGAAATTTTCAAAGGGGTTAGCCTTCTCGGAATTCTGAGCGCATTTTTCGAAATTTTCAAAGGGGTTAGCCTTCTCGGAATTCTGGGCGCATTTTTGAAAATTTTCTAAGGGGTTAGCCTACTCGGAATTCTGGGCGCATTTTCCGAAATTTTCTAAGAGGTTAGCCTTCTCGGAATTCTGGTCGCATTTTTCGAAATTTTCAAAGGGGTTAGACTTCTCGGAATTCTGGGTGCATTTTTCGAAATTTTCAAAGGGGTTAGCCTTCTTGGAATTCTGGGCGCATTTTTCGAAATTTTCAAAGGGGTTAGCCTTCTCGGAATTCTGGGCGCATTTTTCGAAATTTTCAAAGGGGTTAGCCTTCTGGGAATTCTGGGTGCATTTTTCGAAATTTTCAATAGGGTTAGACTTCTGGGAATTCTGGGTGCATTTTTCGAAATTTTCGAAGGGGTTAGCCTTCTCGGAATTCTGGGCGCATTTTTCGAAATTTTCAAAGGGGTTAGCCTTCTGGGAATTCTGGTTGCATTTTTCGAAATTTTCAAAGGGGTTAGCATTCTGGGAATTCTGGGTGCACTTTTCGAAATTTATTTTAAGGGGTTAGCCTTCTGGGAATTCTGGGTGCATTTTTCGAAATTTTCAAAGGGGATAGCCTTCTCGGAATTCTGGACGCATTTTTCGAAATTTTCAAAGGGGTTAGCCTTCTCGGAATTCAGGGCGCAATTTTCGAAATTTTCAAAGGGGTTAGCCATCTCGGAATTCTGGGCGCATTTTTCGAAATTTTCAAAGGGGTTAGCCTTCTCGGAATTCTGGGCGCATTTTTCGAAATTTTCAAAAGGGTTAGCCTTCTCGGAATTCTGGGTGCATTTTTCGAAATTTTCAAAGGGGTTAGCCTTCTCGGAATTCTGGACGCATTTTTCGAAATTTTCAAAGGGGTTAGCCTTCTCGGAATTCTGGGCGCATTTTTCGAAATTTTCAAAGGGGTTAGCCTTCTGGGAATTCTGGGCGCATTTTTCGAAATTTTCAAAGGGGTTAGCATTCTGGGAATATTTTTCGAAATTTTCAAAGGGGTTAGCCTTCTGGGAATATTTTTCGAAATTTTCAAAGGGGTTAGCCTTCTGGGAATTCTGGGTGCATTTTTCGAAATTTTCAATAGGGTTAGACTTCTGGGAATTCTGGGTGCATTTTTCGAAATTTTTGAAGGGGTTAGCCTTCTCGGAATTCTGGGCGCATTTTTCGAAATTTTCAAAGGGGTTAGCCTTCTGGGAATTCTGGTTGCATTTTTCGAAATTTTCAAAGGGGTTAGCATTCTGGGAATTCTGGGTGCACTTTTCGAAATTTATTTTAAGGGGTTAGCCTTCTGGGAATTCTGGGTGCATTTTTCGAAATTTTCAAAGGGGTTAGCCTTCTGGGAATTCTGGGTGCATTTTTCGAAATTTTCAAAGGGGTTAACCTCTCGGAATTCTGGGCGCATTTTTCGAAATTTTCAAAGGGGTTAGCCTTCTCGGAATTCTGGGCGCATTTTTCGAAATTTTCAAAGGGGTTGGCCTTCTCGGAATTCTGGGCGCATTTTTCGAAATTTTCAAAGGGGTTAGCCTTCTGGGCGCATTTTTCGAAATTTTCAAAGGGGTTAGCCATCTCGGAATTCTGGGCGCATTTTTCGAAATTTTCAAAGGGGTTAGCCTTCTCGGAATTCTGGGCGCATTTTTCGAAATTTTTAAAGGGGTTAGCCTTCTCGGAATTCTGGGCGCATTTTTCGAAATTTTCAAAGGGGTTAGCCTTCTCGGAATTCTGAGCGCATTTTTCGAAATTTTCAAAGGGGTTAGCCTTCTCGGAATTCTGAGCGCATTTTTCGAAATTTTAAAAGGGGTTAGCCTTCTCGGAATTCTGGGCGCATTTTTGAAAATTTTCTAAGGGGTTAGCCTACTCGGAATTCTGGGCGCATTTTCCGAAATTTTCTAAGAGGTTAGCCTTCTCGGAATTCTGGTCGCATTTTTCGAAATTTTCAAAGGGGTTAGACTTCTCGGAATTCTGGGCGCATTTTTCGAAATTTTCAAAGGGGTTAGACTTCTCGGAATTCTGGGCGCATTTTTCGAAATTTTCAAAGGGGTTAGCCTTCTTGGAATTCTGGGCGCATTTTTCGAAATTTTCAAAGGGGTTAGCCTTCTCGGAATTCTGGGCGCATTTTTCGAAATTTTCAAAGGGGTTAGCCTTCTGGGAATTCTGGGTGCATTTTTCGAAATTTTCAAAGGGGTTAGCCTTCTGGGAATTCTGGGTGCATTTTTCGAAATTTTCAAAGGGGATAGCCTTCTCGGAATTCTGGACGCATTTTTCGAAATTTTCAAAGGGGTTAGCCTTCTCGGAATTCAGGGCGCAATTTTCGAAATTTTCAAAGGGGTTAGCCATCTCGGAATTCTGGGCGCATTTTTCGAAATTTTCAAAGGGGTTAGCCTTCTCGGAATTCTGGGCGCATTTTTCGAAATTTTCCAAGGGGTTGGCCTTCTCGGAATTCTGGGCGCATTTTTCGAAATTTTCGAAGGGGTTAGCCTTCTCGGAATTCTGGGCGCATTTTTCGAAATTTTCGAAGGGGTTAGCCTTCTCGGAATTCTGGGCGCATTTTTCGAAATTTTCGAAGGGGTTAGTCTTCTCGGAATTCTGGGCGCATTTTTCGAAATTTTCAAAGGGGTTAGCCTTCTCGGAATTCTGGGCGCATTTTTCGAAATTTTCAAAGGGGTTAGCCTTCTCGGAATTCTGGGCGCATTTTTCGAAATTTTCAAAGGGGTTAGCCTTCTCGGAATTCTGGGCGCATTTTTCGAAATTTTCAAAGGGGTTAGCCTTCTCGGAATTCTGGGCGCATTTTTCGAAATTTTCAAAGGGGTTAGCCTTCTGGGAATTCTGGGCGCATTTTTCGAAATTTTCAAAGGGGTTAGCATTCTGGGAATTCTGGGCGCATTTTTCGAAATTGTCAAAGGGGTTAGCCTTCTCGGAATTCTGGGCGCATTTTTCGAAATTTTCAAAGGGGTTAGCCTTCTGGGAATTCTGGGCGCATTTTTCGAAATTTTCAAAGGGGTTAGCATTCTGGGAATTCTGGGCGCATTTTTCGAAATTTTCAAAGGGGTTAGCCTTCTGGGAATTCTGGGTGCATTTTTCGAAATTTTCAAAGGGGTTAGCCTTCTGGGAATTCTGGGTGCATTTTTCGAAATTTTCAAAGGGGTTAGCCTTCTCGGAATTCTGGGTGCATTTTTCGAAATTTTCAAAGGGGTTAGCCTTCTCGGAATTCTGGGCGCATTTTTCGAAATTTTCAAAGGGGTTAGCCTTCTCGGAATTCTGGGCGCATTTTTCGAAATTTTCAAAGGGGTTAGCCTTCTCGGAATTCTGGGCGCATTTTTCGAAATTTTCAAAGAGGTTAGCCTTCTCGGAATTCTGGGCGCATTTTTCGAAATTTTCAAAGGGGTTAGCCTTCTGGGAATTCTGGGTGCATTTTTCGAAATTTTCAAAGGGGTTAGCCTTCTTCGAATTCTGGGTGCATTTTTCGAAATTTTCAAAGGGGTTAGCCTTCTTCGAATTCTGGGTGCATTTTTCGAAATTTTCAAAGGGGTTAGCCTTCTCGGAATTCTGGGCGCATTTTTCGAAATTTTCAAAGGGGTTAGCCTTCTCGGAATTCTGGGCGCATTTTTCGAAATTTTCAAAGGGGTTAGCCTTCTCGGAATTCTGAGCGCATTTTTCGAAATTTTCAAAGGGGTTAGCCTTCTCGGAATTCTGAGCGCATTTTTCGAAATTTTCAAAGGGGTTAGCCTTCTCGGAATTCTGGGCGCATTTTTGAAAATTTTCTAAGGGGTTAGCCTACTCGGAATTCTGGGCGCATTTTCCGAAATTTTCTAAGAGGTTAGCCTTCTCGGAATTCTGGTCGCATTTTTCGAAATTTTCAAAGGGGTTAGACTTCTCGGAATTCTGGGTGCATTTTTCGAAATTTTCAAAGGGGTTAGCCTTCTTGGAATTCTGGGCGCATTTTTCGAAATTTTCAAAGGGGTTAGCCTTCTCGGAATTCTGGGCGCATTTTTCGAAATTTTCAAAGGGGTTAGCCTTCTGGGAATTCTGGGTGCATTTTTCGAAATTTTCAATAGGGTTAGACTTCTGGGAATTCTGGGTGCATTTTTCGAAATTTTCGAAGGGGTTAGCCTTCTCGGAATTCTGGGCGCATTTTTCGAAATTTTCAAAGGGGTTAGCCTTCTGGGAATTCTGGTTGCATTTTTCGAAATTTTCAAAGGGGTTAGCATTCTGGGAATTCTGGGTGCACTTTTCGAAATTTATTTTAAGGGGTTAGCCTTCTGGGAATTCTGGGTGCATTTTTCGAAATTTTCAAAGGGGATAGCCTTCTCGGAATTCTGGACGCATTTTTCGAAATTTTCAAAGGGGTTAGCCTTCTCGGAATTCAGGGCGCAATTTTCGAAATTTTCAAAGGGGTTAGCCATCTCGGAATTCTGGGCGCATTTTTCGAAATTTTCAAAGGGGTTAGCCTTCTCGGAATTCTGGGCGCATTTTTCGAAATTTTCAAAAGGGTTAGCCTTCTCGGAATTCTGGGTGCATTTTTCGAAATTTTCAAAGGGGTTAGCCTTCTCGGAATTCTGGACGCATTTTTCGAAATTTTCAAAGGGGTTAGCCTTCTCGGAATTCTGGGCGCATTTTTCGAAATTTTCAAAGGGGTTAGCCTTCTGGGAATTCTGGGCGCATTTTTCGAAATTTTCAAAGGGGTTAGCATTCTGGGAATATTTTTCGAAATTTTCAAAGGGGTTAGCCTTCTGGGAATATTTTTCGAAATTTTCAAAGGGGTTAGCCTTCTGGGAATTCTGGGTGCATTTTTCGAAATTTTCAATAGGGTTAGACTTCTGGGAATTCTGGGTGCATTTTTCGAAATTTTTGAAGGGGTTAGCCTTCTCGGAATTCTGGGCGCATTTTTCGAAATTTTCAAAGGGGTTAGCCTTCTGGGAATTCTGGTTGCATTTTTCGAAATTTTCAAAGGGGTTAGCATTCTGGGAATTCTGGGTGCACTTTTCGAAATTTATTTTAAGGGGTTAGCCTTCTGGGAATTCTGGGTGCATTTTTCGAAATTTTCAAAGGGGTTAGCCTTCTGGGAATTCTGGGTGCATTTTTCGAAATTTTCAAAGGGGTTAACCTCTCGGAATTCTGGGCGCATTTTTCGAAATTTTCAAAGGGGTTAGCCTTCTCGGAATTCTGGGCGCATTTTTCGAAATTTTCAAAGGGGTTGGCCTTCTCGGAATTCTGGGCGCATTTTTCGAAATTTTCAAAGGGGTTAGCCTTCTCGGAATTCTGGGCGCATTTTTCGAAATTTTCAAAGGGGTTAGCCTTCTCGGAATTCTGAGCGCATTTTTCGAAATTTTCAAAGGGGTTAGCCTTCTCAGAATTCTGAGCGCATTTTTCGAGATTTTCAAAGGGGTTAGCCTTCTCGGAATTCTGGGCGCATTTTTGGAAATTTTCTAAGGGGTTAGCCTACTCGGAATTCTGGGCGCATTTTCCGAAATTTTCTAAGAGGTTAGCCTTCTCGGAATTCTGGTCGCATTTTTCGAAATTTTCAAAGGGGTTAGACTTCTCGGAATTCTGTTCGCATTTTTCGAAATTTTCAAAGGGGTTAGCCTTCTTGGAATTCTGGGCGCATTTTTCGAAATTTTCAAAGGGGTTAGCCTTCTGGGCGCATTTTTCGAAATTTTCAAAGGGGTTAGCCATCTCGGAATTCTGGGCGCATTTTTCGAAATTTTCAAAGGGGTTAGCCTTCTCGGAATTCTGGGCGCATTTTTCGAAATTTTTAAAGGGGTTAGCCTTCTCGGAATTCTGGGCGCATTTTTCGAAATTTTCAAAGGGGTTAGCCTTCTCGGAATTCTGAGCGCATTTTTCGAAATTTTCAAAGGGGTTAGCCTTCTCGGAATTCTGAGCGCATTTTTCGAAATTTTAAAAGGGGTTAGCCTTCTCGGAATTCTGGGCGCATTTTTGAAAATTTTCTAAGGGGTTAGCCTACTCGGAATTCTGGGCGCATTTTCCGAAATTTTCTAAGAGGTTAGCCTTCTCGGAATTCTGGTCGCATTTTTCGAAATTTTCAAAGGGGTTAGACTTCTCGGAATTCTGGGCGCATTTTTCGAAATTTTCAAAGGGGTTAGACTTCTCGGAATTCTGGGCGCATTTTTCGAAATTTTCAAAGGGGTTAGCCTTCTTGGAATTCTGGGCGCATTTTTCGAAATTTTCAAAGGGGTTAGCCTTCTCGGAATTCTGGGCGCATTTTTCGAAATTTTCAAAGGGGTTAGCCTTCTGGGAATTCTGGGTGCATTTTTCGAAATTTTCAAAGGGGTTAGCCTTCTGGGAATTCTGGGTGCATTTTTCGAAATTTTCAAAGGGGATAGCCTTCTCGGAATTCTGGACGCATTTTTCGAAATTTTCAAAGGGGTTAGCCTTCTCGGAATTCAGGGCGCAATTTTCGAAATTTTCAAAGGGGTTAGCCATCTCGGAATTCTGGGCGCATTTTTCGAAATTTTCAAAGGGGTTAGCCTTCTCGGAATTCTGGGCGCATTTTTCGAAATTTTCCAAGGGGTTGGCCTTCTCGGAATTCTGGGCGCATTTTTCGAAATTTTCGAAGGGGTTAGCCTTCTCGGAATTCTGGGCGCATTTTTCGAAATTTTCGAAGGGGTTAGCCTTCTCGGAATTCTGGGCGCATTTTTCGAAATTTTCGAAGGGGTTAGTCTTCTCGGAATTCTGGGCGCATTTTTCGAAATTTTCAAAGGGGTTAGCCTTCTCGGAATTCTGGGCGCATTTTTCGAAATTTTCAAAGGGGTTAGCCTTCTCGGAATTCTGGGCGCATTTTTCGAAATTTTCAAAGGGGTTAGCCTTCTCGGAATTCTGGGCGCATTTTTCGAAATTTTCAAAGGGGTTAGCCTTCTCGGAATTCTGGGCGCATTTTTCGAAATTTTCAAAGGGGTTAGCCTTCTGGGAATTCTGGGCGCATTTTTCGAAATTTTCAAAGGGGTTAGCATTCTGGGAATTCTTTGCGCATTTTTCGAAATTGTCAAAGGGGTTAGCCTTCTCGGAATTCTGGGCGCATTTTTCGAAATTTTCAAAGGGGTTAGCCTTCTGGGAATTCTGGGCGCATTTTTCGAAATTTTCAAAGGGGTTAGCATTCTGGGAATTCTGGGCGCATTTTTCGAAATTTTCAAAGGGGTTAGCCTTCTGGGAATTCTGGGTGCATTTTTCGAAATTTTCAAAGGGGTTAGCCTTCTGGGAATTCTGGGTGCATTTTTCGAAATTTTCAAAGGGGTTAGCCTTCTCGGAATTCTGGGTGCATTTTTCGAAATTTTCAAAGGGGTTAGCCTTCTCGGAATTCTGGGCGCATTTTTCGAAATTTTCAAAGGGGTTAGCCTTCTCGGAATTCTGGGCGCATTTTTCGAAATTTTCAAAGGGGTTAGCCTTCTCGGAATTCTGGGCGCATTTTTCGAAATTTTCAAAGAGGTTAGCCTTCTCGGAATTCTGGGCGCATTTTTCGAAATTTTCAAAGGGGTTAGCCTTCTGGGAATTCTGGGTGCATTTTTCGAAATTTTCAAAGGGGTTAGCCTTCTTCGAATTCTGGGTGCATTTTTCGAAATTTTCAAAGGGGTTAGCCTTCTTCGAATTCTGGGTGCATTTTTCGAAATTTTCAAAGGAGTTAGCCTTCTTTGAATTCTGGGTGCATTTTTCAGCTAATCGGTGTTTGTAAATTGCAATTTTCTTTATGAGATCCCTGCACTTGATTCTCACTTTCTGATCAGTTAGAAGATGTTGAATTATTACATCTGTCATATTTTCTCTAAAAGCATATCTCTCCTTATAAAGACCATGAACAGTGCTGAAAATGAGTTGATAGTAAGCAATGGTGCCATCTTGACATCCTACAGCCACAAATGACATCCTACAGCCACAAATGACGAATCTGGACGAGCAGCGCAGCACCATACCCACGAAGGCTGCTCATCACCAACTGTTCCTAATCTTATGCCATCTCTAGTCATTAAAGTGCAGACTCGGTTTGATCCACCGATCAGAAGATATTCTCCTTTGTTAAAGTAGCTCAAGCAAAGAGGGTCAAATCCAATATTTCTCTCCTTCCCAACCAACTTCCCACCCATGGTGTAGAACGATAAGGTCTGACCCCAGTCAGTAACGCACAGTACGTCATAGTTTTCTTCTTTGGACGGACTCCATGCAATTGCCCATATTGGTGTTTGGGAACTCCCAGGCCTTTTGATGGTTCCTTTTTCCTCACCAGCCTTATTCCTTATTGAAACACATCCATTTCCCAGGCCAAGAGCTAAGTACTGCCCATCGTTTGTCCAAGCACAACAGTTAATGCGGGCACTGGATTTATGTTTCTGAACAGCTTTCTGTTCTGCAGACCAGAAAGCAAAGTCACTGATGGCACAACTAGCTAAGTGATGTGAGATTGGATTATATGCTAAACACTGAATAGCATCATTATGAGAATATTTCAAAACTCCTACTAATTTGGAAGTCCAGATAATTACAGTCCTGTCGGCACTCCCTGAGGCAAACCGTTTCCCATCTCTTGCATAGCAAACACAATATACAGTGTCCTTATGTCCTTTTAAAGGTTGAATAAGAGATCCATCGCTGGTGTCATACACTAAAACTCTCTGACCTGCAGCAACAACGAGTTGTGATCCATCAGGGTTGAAACACAAATCATATATGCATTGTTCAACTTTGTCCCTGTCGTGCACTTTGTCAACCCATGCCGGTACAGCCCTCATTGTTAAGAATCCCAATTTGCTTTCTTGTGCACAGAGGAATGTTTTAGTTTATAATTTGGTTGTCATGGCAAAAGTCAGGCTTCACCCGTAGGCCACCATGTTTTTATGTAACTCTCTTGGCTGCCCTGCCTACTCGAGTTCGATAATCGATAGTCGTGCGCTACGATTTACGATGTTCTCGCCCTTTTATTCATAATCGATACTAAGAAGATGGCGGGGCAAGCTGGTAAAATTAAATCAAATCAAATCTTTATTAGACTTTAGACAACAGTTGTTGCATTAGACTTCTGTAAAATTACATATAAGCTGACATACAGACATAAATATTAAAAAGTAATAAACATGAGATGAATTTACGAGTAAGTAAGGTAAAGTAATTTCAACATACAAATAGTACACCTATTCTCATAAGTATTGCCAAATAATATAATTAAATTACTCTGCTCTAATTATACTTAAGATAATAAATAATTTAGAGTTAGTAGGTTGAGAAACATAATGTAGTTATAATGACAATTGCGTTGCATAATACTAGCATTAGACAGTTAACATTTTATTAATTCCCTTGTAAGATTGTCTTTGAATTCTTTTTTACTTTCTCGCTTATACGGAGTATAGAGAAAGTATTGTGATCGTGACAAAAAATCGAAGTTGAGATAACACCGGGAGAGCATGTTTCATGAAGCCTAGAAACCGAAAAAAGTATTTTTGGAATGACGTCTGTCCGTCTGTTGTCAAGCACAGCGGGTAAACGGCTCGTATTTACTTCATTTTTTGAAATAAGGACTTTTTCGAAATTTTGTCGAACCGCCCAGAAATTTGTCTTATATTATTACAATATATTACAACTGAAATATTAAGTGGACTTTTCATGAAAACGTTTTTTAAAATTTTTGATTTTTGAAAAAATGGCTCTAACGATTTTAATAAAAATTTTAAATTGGAAACTCTTATCTATGAATAATAAAATGGCTATATCTGTATTTCTGCAAAAATTACTTAAGGGGTACTTTACTCGTAAGTTATTCATTTTCAGTTTTTCTAGATTATATCCATTACAGTAGGCGATACATGAAAACCTACCACAGTAAAGTTGTAGAGAAAATTAAAATGAACATTTTTTGTTTAAAACATTTCTTTATGCATTTAATAGATATCAAGATAAAAACGAAATAAGTACAGCTTAAATGCGAATTTCAGAACATACATATCAATTAAAATATGAATGGCATTTTGTTGCCACTAGTAACAAGAAAACTATAGGTCTAATGTACTTATTGTTGTGAAATGCAATGAGTTTAGCTCAGTCGCAATGAACACACTAAACCAATTACAGCGAGGTGGTAGGCCTATGGGCTAACAGGAAAGAGGTCCTGAGTTCAAATCAAATCTCGTGGCCGCCCAAATTGACTTGGGTTTTTCATGGTTTCCTCGTTCGCAAAAGCAAACGCCGGGTTTGTAGGACTTGCTTATTTTCCATAACTCATCGCCGCTACGTCACTGGATATTATAATCGTTTAAACTGAATGCCACATACGAAGACATCACTAAACAATAGAAACAGTGTACATCCACATATATACCATTTTGTTGATGCTATCATTCAAACGCAGACAAGCACTTACATAAAATGAATGATAAAGATACTTACAAATCTAAATCTGCCTGCGAAAAGCGTAGGCAATACTTAGAGGAATTAATTTTAAAATACAGACAAGGAATTATTTCATGATTTCATTTCCTAAAGAGTGTTTGTTATTATTAGAAGAAAGGCGCATACTTTATTTTTTAACTTCTTGACAAATGCTCTGTTCTAATACGGGTATGCCTAGATGTTTTAACTACTTGACAAATGTCCTTCGGCATGTATGCATAGGTATTTTAACTTCTTGACAAATGCCCTTCCGCTTGTATATTATGACACTGCATTTTCAACCATACCTATGAATGGCAAAAAGGCCGGCACTCATAGAGTGTCCTAAGTCTCCAAAAAATGGGAAGGAAAATGTAGGAATAATCGCCGCGCGCAGTTGACCTATACCCAAAACTTACCGTCGCGCGCAGTTGACATACTGTATACGCAAAACGGACCTCCGCGTGCATTCGGGCACTTGAAAACGTTTATCTTGCGCGCAGTCGGGGTCCTCCGTTGGAATTTGTGGTGGGAAAAAAAAAAAAATGGGATTGGGGTAGGTTTTCTCGGGGTGCTCCTATTTCCCCTGTATATCATCCCACCGTTGCTGAATTTGTTTGCTCGCCTCATCAGCTCCAAATACTCGTAATATTTTGTAGACCTGGCATGTCCCTATAAAATATGGACAGTTGCATTAATTTTAAAATCAAAGTTAAATTGGTATAAACATTAAATTAATTAAATTTCAAATTTAACTCAACCATGTAGTACATACACCGTATAATTGTGCTCTTTTACCGAATTTATAACTGAAATATGACGTTAATTTACAAATATGGCCAAAATATGACGAAGACTACAAAAAAAAAAAAGCCCAAAACACGACTTGATATTCAAAATAAAAATGGTCCGATTAGGATAACAAGCGTACAAACCATATTTAATTTGTGTTTGCGGCGAGACTGGAGGTCAGGATAAAAATATGGTAAGTCATAAACATCCGAACCCTACTGATGAGTAATGGTTTTTTTCCGCTACAGTAGAATAAAATTCACCAAACAGGTTTGCAACATCACCTGATTCTGTTATTACTTTGTCGTTGACATTTAAGACTATCTTGTCTGCTTTCTTCACCCTGCCTAGTTTATCATTAACTATATTCCAAATCTTTGTTTGTTGACGGAATTACTAATGGCGTTCATGTAGTCTAATAATTTCTTTTATGAGAAAGTAGCAAACTTCTATATTCCTTTCTCTTTTGTTTGTAAAAGTCGAGAAGAAAAGGGTCACTATTAAAATCGATGACTAATCTAAAAATATCCTTTAATTGATTACTTTTCTTAATTAAGTAAGGCGAGATCCAATCCTTGCTAATAATATTGTTCTTTCCCCTCTTCTTTGTGTTTATTGACAGACAAATTTCTTAAAAATAATATCTGCTCTAGTATTACAGGCAAATATGAAAGATAAATCTAAATGGCAAATAAGAAATAGTAAACTATCTATCCGTGTTATTATTTTTCTAAAAGTCATTACTTCTTCTTTAGAAGAATCTTTTATTTTCGTCAAGCGTACCTGAATGTATGTCGTATATTAGTGCTAAGTGATCGCTTAGGATGTATTACTTCCGCTTTACTATTTGCGTCATGATCGTTCGCAATAACATAACCTAACTTAGGTGATGTTTCCCTTCCATACCTGTTTACAAAGATTCTTGTGAGGTCAAATGACGAGAGGCATAATCCAAAACTGGACAAAAGATGTAGTAGTAACAATTTCTTCGGTTCGTTAACTAAGTAATTAATACTGTATTAAAATCCCCTGTTAAATTTAAAGTGTGGGTGGTTCTTACAAGGTAAAATATAGTAGCCTGTCGTATAACTTATTAAAATCTGATGTGAAACTCACATAACTTTCTCTGCCCAAGTAAAAGTTAGCATCTTAGTATATGTAATAAGTATCCAGCCTGAAATAAAAAAAAAATAGTTTAATGGTAAAGCTGCCAGTATTCGTTGTACAGAAACGCAAAGCACAATTTTACGCTAATTATGCTATAATTACCTTATAGGCTTTTCTTTGCATGTTGCGATTAAAAACGCAGGCTATAGACAAACCACAGTAGGCCTATACGTATTACTGTGGACCACTGCCTTCTAAACTGTATTAATCGTGTATACACTGCCTGTCCTATACGGCTAATTTTGCGTACTCGGCGACATTACAGATGGCAGCACCTTTCACACCCAGACTGCTTCTTGTTTTTTGCTACGACATTGTTGATTATGTAGTGCTGTCACCGCCGTCTCATAATCACTGCCTTCTAAACTGTATTACTCCTCGAGACGGCGGTGCTCATAATATAGTCTATCAATGCGTCTAATTAATTTACATTTATTTTAATTATTGCTCCAATATTCCATTTCAAGGTAAGTGTCATATACTGGAATAATATTACGTTCTAAACAAATAACACAAGTATATGTGTCTGTTTAATGCTTATTTTGATTAGTGATTGCTGCAATCTGGGTGTGAACTGTGTCGCCTCTACTGGATAAATTAGGCAATTTAACAATACTCTGAACTCCATGTTAAAATAAAGCATAGGACAGGCAGTGTAATTCTCGAGACGGCGGTGCTGTGGACAAACTAAAAAAGAAAAAAAATTGACTGCAAATGATTATTGAACTTTCCGCGTTAAGAATAATTTCCTGAATTTATAGAATATTCCACTCAGAGATTTCTTTACTCTAAGCTTGGCCAACATCTTTCTCACTTCACATTCAAATAACAGTTTTAGCTCTTGGTATAAGCACGCCATGTACAAAATTTAAAGGAAATCGTTGGAGTCGTTTTAGATAAAATCGCAAAAAACGAAATTTTCTTCATGTTAAGTCCCCTTAAATATAAGAAAAAGCTGTCGCCAATCTTTCTGTCACATCCTCAGAAGGTACCTAACCCAAATACAACATTTTGTTTTCATACGATTTTCCGTTACAAGAGACCATATTGCAGAGAGCGCGTATTCACAATGGGTGGCTTATAACCAGGGCCCGGATTCTAATGACATGTCATCTTTTTATTAATGCTGCATAGATATTGCCAGCTTGTATATAACTCCTATTCATGGCCTCTTGATTATGGAAATGAATTTTTATTAGGTCATTTTTTGTCATTTTATGCAATTTTATACTTTTAGGACATTTATTTCAATTTCACGTCATTGTTTTGTCATTTTTGTGTCATTTCCCTCCTTATTTAGTCATTTTCATGCATTTGCATTGAGTATATTAACTTTTATGTCGTCTTTTTTCTCCTTAGGGTGATATTTAAATAAATTACTAGGTTAGTATAATGCAACACTTTTATAAGATCTGTTTTAAAAACTATTTTCTTACTTTTCTTTTTAAATGCTCCAATCAAGAACAAAGAACAAAGTTTTTAGACCTACAACATCCTTTCTGCTTTTACAGTTTTTAAAATTATGTACAAATTAGTCTATAGTCTATAAGAAAAATAATTTTTTTATAAATAAAATATAAGTTTTTAGGTCATTCTTTACAATTATTAAGTCATTTTCTTTAAAATTTAGGGTAATTTTATAGGTCATTTTTCAAACAATTTTAGGTCATCAGAATCCGGGCCCTGCTTATAACTAACTTTCATAGAATTTGTTCGAAAAATAAAATCCTAAATTAATTATACCCAACTAATAAAGGATAATAAGAAACTCCATATGTAAAAATATAAGGTATAAATCATATAGATCCTTTCTAATAAATGTTTTAACTCTTAGTATAAGCAAGCCTTGTGCGAAATTTGAAGAAAATCGTTAGACCCTTAAAAATAAGATAAACTTGTCAGCAATCTTCGTGTCGCATCTTCAGAAGGTATCTGGCCCAAAAACAATTTTTTATTTTCATACGATTTTCAGTTTTGGAGCTAGGTTGTTCACAGACACCCACACAGACACACATACATGCTTCCGAAAAAAATATTTTTGGATTCAGGGAACCTCAAAATGTGTATTTATGTTAAAAACTCAACTTCGATTTTGTGGGTCGAAAATAATACTTCCTCTACCTACAGTACAGTCGGTCAAATAAAAAACGTCGGGACTCGTATGCAGTTAAAATTAAAGTTTTAAGGCATTAGTTCACAAGTTTCCTATAAAAAACATAAAATACAGGTCATTTTCGGAACATATGAGGCCATGCGACAGGAGGGAAAAAATGAAGAACGAGGGAAAAAATGAGACACGCGGAAAGTTCAACACACGATATTCAACTTAATGCATTGTCATAATTCATTTTGCTTTGTGTCATCGCCACATACAAATGCTAAAGTGAGAGAAAGTGTAGTTAGGGCTGTAATTGACCTGCATTTTTCGGCCTCTGAAGCAGCGAGAAGGTTCCATATTTATGAAAGAGCAGCTCAGTGGTGGGAACTTTACTATAATGCGACCGGAAGTTTTCATAGGAAGCGTGGATCTGCGGAAGGCCGCGTATTTCGATGCTAAATTGGTTGCAGAAGTTGAGCGTAAGTAATTGATTTTGCACTAGAAGTACCGGTGTACGGGCAAGCTGAGAGCAAACGGACTGTACACAAGATTCATAGGACGTAGCACTTCTTGAGATAGAGACTTAAATTATAATAGATAAGCCAAACTTGCCCAATACATTTTAGATAGATTTCTCTGGTATGTAACAATTTATTGTCACAAACAACAATACATAAATCATGCTCAGTTTATAGATTCTGGATTCCTTGGACGTATATAATATTATTATTCATAAACACTGATGAAATTGTAGATATCACAATGTTTAATACAAATTCCTTAGTTAAAGGTCGTAAATATCTTTGAGATGGCTTAATCAGTTCGATCAAAACCACACGTATATTAGTTCAATGATGAACTCACGTCCAAATAGTTCTTCAAATAAATTAAGTAGTAAATGACGTACCTTTGAATTAATTAAATACCACCTTTTGATAGTTGTTAAAGATGTTAGCTTGAGATCTTGCTACGCCAACACCCAAAGGAAGAAGACTTGATGAATCACACGATGGGTGATAATAGTATTTAGATCGTTAGTAGTCTTCAGAATCAATAAGGCATATGAATCCTAAATGTGAATCGAAGAGCTGATTGCTTCAGCTATTAAAAGTGAACCACCAGATCTATCTGATAGGTAAAGATAGGCATTGATAAGCCAAGACGAAAACTCATGTCCTTATGAGTAGTAGTTGAATTAATTACGAAGAAGAATAGGCATTTAAAACCTATAAGAACTAATGTCTTAATGAGACACAGTTGACTTGAATTGATGAAGAAAAGGAATGAAGCTAAAGTAAAGCCTTATTGGCTATCAAAACAATATTATAAAATTTCCAGTCTCTGATTGGATGCAAGACACAAAAAGAATATAATTTTGATATTACAATACCCATAAATAACAAATATTTGAAATTCATTTGTTCAATTATAAATAAAAAACAAGATAGCAAGCAAGGCCTGCTAAAAATGAATTACAGAAGCATGACCTACTACGAAGTAAAACATAACGGAACAACCGGTATTATAAAATAAAATCTTTAAAAAAATGCTCCTTGAATAAACATATTCCTCGCGAATCTATTAATTATTAATATTTAAAAAAATTTGCAACCAAGAATATGGCGGATTTGAGGCATATAGTCACAGCCTTCTATACATGTTTGTTTTGGAACAAAACTGACTAAATAATCAAGAAAATACATGGATAGACAAGAGGCGTGTGTGAACCTAACCTTAAGTCTTCCTGTACATGCGCATATGCTCGTTCGTGATACTTAATCAAATACCGCCCGAAGTTTTTTATTTGACCGACTGTAGCTGTGGTACGAACAGAGGAAGTAAAACTATCGTAAAAGATCCATCACATGTTCTGTATACATTAATAATATAACGCAGAAATGGTTTTGTTTCTATCTTCACGGCACAACATTCATAGTTCATCTCAACGGAAAACTGAGAGCAATCTATTTCGGTCACTGTACACAAATCACCTACTTTCGCTTGGTTCTAAAAGGGTCAATGTCAGTTTCTTGCAAAAATGAAAGCTATGCATTATTGAGCTCAGCTAGTCTTAATCTTTGGTAAGTTATAATAAAAGTGCCAGTGTCTGTTGCTATTAATAGACATAATACAGACACCTTAGAGTCCAATGTCGGAAGTTATCAGCAAAAAACATTACTTCTATAAAGGCTTCAAAGTCAGTTATCTCAAAAGTAAGTTTTATGACATTGGCCGTTTTAGAACCAAGCCACAGAATTATGCTTGGTTCTAGAAAGGGTTGGCATTTTCCCGTCCAAAACAGATTAGGCTTACAAACAGGTTCTAAATTAATGTTTTGTTACATGATGTTGAATGGAACTTTAGATTGGTAGATGTTTAGAAATTATATTTTTAATTACATTGTGTAGAACCCACTTTGATTTTGAAGTTATTTATAATTTTCTTGTCAATACTTTAAGTAATGCAGGACGATGCAGTACAATTTTAAAAAGAAAAGTTTTGTGTACGCTTCTAGAAGTTTTTGAACAAACGTGACGAATGATTCTCAAAGTTTACTTTTATGTAGTGTGTTTTATAGTGTAAATTCATCCATTGAATTGCATTTAGCAGTTAATTACTTAAAAAACTAATTATAAATAATAACTGTATTTATTGATCCTTTTTTTTTTATTTTGTGTCATTTTTCACTATTTTATGGTCATTAAATGCCTTGCCCTAGCTATTAATATTACTATTAGGCTACTATTCTTAGATGAGTTGACATTTGGTGAAATAATAGAAAACCCAGAATAAAGATGAGGAATATTTATATTTAACTGATGCCTATCCCGCAGCTAGGAGCACGCTATAAAAGTATGCAAAACATCGCAGCGAAATCTTCATTACCAACCTACAGACTTCAAAGCTCGTTAGCTTAGAAGAAGGGTAAACGAACTTCATAATCATCATCAGCTGCATGGATTAAGCCCATTGGGCTTGTTCCGGATCATGGATGGTTAGCACTGTTCTTTCCATCGCTTCCGTGGTCTGCCTATATTTCTTCTCCCTGAAGGTATGTAATAAAGTATTATTTGTGGTATACGATCGCTATTCATCCTTAGCACATGCAAAAGCCAGTTATTCCTGCGTTCCTTTATTAAATTATTAAGGTTGAATATTCCTAACTCCTTCCTAATGTCTTTTTGTTTTGTTTGTTTGTTTGTTTTTTTTTTAATCCAAGATCGTATATCCAGCTACTCTTCGTAGGATTTTCATCTCTACTGCTTCTAATCTTTTTTCCTGTCCTTTCGTTAAAGTCCAACATTCTGAGCCATAGAGAATGAGAGGAATAGCCATTACTTTGTAAAACTTTAATTGTGTCTCTCTTCTTGTATTCTTTAAGGTTCTTATTATTGTTCCACAAAGATAACTAAATTTACTAATATTCTTAGTCAAGTCTATATTGTTTAAATAAGATATATCATAGCCGAGATAGTTAAAATTTATAACTTGTTCAATAGTTTTGTTTTCTATAATAATTTTTGATCTTATAGGATCCATACCTTTAAATGCTATAACTTTTATTTTCTCTATAGATATATTCATATTATATAATTTGCATATTTGATTAAACTTTAAATATTTGAATAAAAACACTTTCTTAACGCACTTTATTTTACCTTAGTAAACTTCTGGACGGCCGTTTCGCAGGTGGTGTTCCTGCATCATCAGCAGAGTGCCAACTAAGGTCTCTGGAGCAGGTGTTTGTGAGGGTGTCTGTTATGGTGGGGGTGTAGTGGAGGTGGGGGTAGGTGATGGGGGTTTGGTTTGACTGCCTGTGTGTATTAATGTGTCAAATAGTGCGTGTGATCTGAAATTGAGTTGATTATTTAAAACTGATGTTGGGTGTGATTTTGTGTGTTTGTAGATTTCAAATTGTTCCAATGTGTTCCAATGTAAAATAAAGTGCGTTAAGAAAGTGTTTTTATTCAAATATTTGTACACAACGCTAAAGTCGGACACAAGAATGAATAAACTTTAAAATTGCTGTTTGCAGTGCATCTTCTGATTCAGCTAAAAGTACCTGATCGTCAGCAAATAAGAGTGTATTGCATGGAGTATTACCTATGTCAAATTCTCTTGTTAAACTCAGTTGCCAATTATGGACAATATCGTCAATATATAAATTAAAAAGTGTCTGTGACAGTGAACACCCTTGTCTTACTCCACGGTTAATTGTTGTATTATTTGTAGATTTTAAGCCTACGTCAATTAAAATTTGGTTGTCAGTATATAGGCTTTGCACTGCTTTGATTAGGTGTTGAGGAATGCCTTTTCCCAACATAATATTCCAGAGTTTGTTCCGATTTACTTTGTCGAAAGCCTTAACATAATCGACATAATCTACGAACTTTGACTATTATTCGGGAGATGTATGCCCTACCATTTCTGAACAGATTACACATTTTCTGTGAATAATGATGGACAAAATTCGTCACTTTTCAACTGTAAAAGAACTGACCGCACTTTTGTTAGTCGAAAACTCTCTGATTTGTTACCAGTCACAACATCGATCATTCAGAAACTTTTCAATAATAATAATTATAATAATAATAATAATAATAATAATTTAATGTCGACTGTGTCATGAATAGGGTTTGGATGTTCATGACCTAAAAAGTGGAAAATGTGACTGCAAATATTTTTAAAAACATGTTTATTGGAAGTTGTTAACAACAAGGATGAAGAGGTAATTTATTGATCTATTACTTGTTATTGTCCCTTCACATTTCAGTTACAGTAAAACCAAAATATTCGGAAAAATATTAAGTCGGGAATTCAATGCATACACTGCATAATTGTGGTCTTTTACCGAATTTATACCTGAAATATGACGTTAATTTACAAATATGACCGAAATAAGACCAAGACCATGAAAATGACCAAAATATGACTTTATATGCTAAATAAAAACTGTCCGATTAGAATAACAAATGTGCAATTGATGTTAAATTTGTGTTTGTGGCGAGATTGGAGGTCAGGATAAAAATATGACATGTCATAACATCCGAACCTTAGTCATGACTGATGCAGAGACAGGCAATTGACATCTAAAAATACATATACCGGTACATATTTACAGATGAATATACGAATTCATTAAGCTTATAAAAATAATTTCTTACTGTCCACAGGAGTAACTTTCTTTAAAATCTCGCAGAGATCACCCTTTGTCAAGCAACTAAATGGTTCAGAGCAAATGGCTTTTTATTAAATGAAGATAAAACTCAGTCGATGTAATTTAGCCTAAGAGACACATATAGTTTTGCATGCTCTGATAATGTAAAGTTTTTAGGAATTTAGATGGGAAGCTTTCTTGGGAGCCTCACATTAAATATATGTCTATTAGACTATCTAGGGTGATCTACTTGCTAAAAAACTTGAAATATCATATAGCAGATAAATACATTAGATCAGCGTATCTTGCTTTCTTATGGTGTTTTATTATGGGGCAACTGTTGTCGTGTTCATGATATTCTTTTGCTAAAAAAAATTATCAGAATCGTTACTGATGCACAAAGTTTAGAACACTGCAAGCCTTTGTTTGTTAAACTAAAAATTATGACCCTTGTAAATTTATACATAGCCTATAATATAATGTTTTAAGTAATAGGCCTACAACTAATTTTAATTTGTTTATATTATTATTAGAGGAAACCTTGACACTCTCCATACATTTATGTCTTCAACAATAAAGATTATTATTATTATTATTATTATTATTATTATTATTATTATTATTATTATTATTGTTATTATTATTATTATTATTACTATTATTATTATTATTATTATTATTATTATTATTATTATTATTGTATACTGAGGAAAATCTACCAAGCGAACCACTTAGACGGGATTTACATTCTCACAACACAAGAAATAGAAACCGTAAGTTTAATTATAAAAAAAAATTATATATAATATATTTCACAAAGGTGACATCTGCCTGGCATTTCAGGTGACCATAAAGATCCAGAATACAATATAGGCCCTACATACATGATAAATTCTTAACAATATTTAGGCATGGTTTTTAAACTAATTGTACCTTACCTAAGAAAACAAATATTTTAAACAGTAAAACAATGGAACATGAAAAATCAATACTGGCAATACAAATGATTATGTAAGATACATAGAGAGTCCTTCAAAATATGTACACAGATATCCTCTATATCACTCCACAAGAGGGCCACACATTTCAAATCTGAGGCTTGGTTCTCAAAGGGCCAATGTCATAAAACTTGCTTTTGAGATAAGTGACTTTGAAACCTTTGTAGAAGTATCATTTTTTGCTGAGAACTTCCGACATTGGCCTCTAAGGTTTTTGTAATATGTCTATTAATAGCAACATACATTAGCACTTATATTATACGAAAGATAAAGACTAGCCGAGCTCAATAATGCATAGATCTCATTTTTGCAAGAAATTGACATTGGCTCTTTTAGAACCAAGCCACAGAAATAATCACTCTTATATTTATTATTATTATTATTATTATTATTATTATTATTATTATTATTATTATTATTATTATTAGGCAGACCATGAGAATATGGAGGTAACCTATCGAATGACGTCATAACTAATGTTTTGTTCAACTTATATAAACTTATCTGCATAGCAACATGTCCCATAAAGCAGCAGTAACTTATGGATGTAGAAAGTATGTTTTAAGTTGTACATATTTCGTAAATAATACAGGAAACAAACAGGAATTCGAGGAAGGGAACGCAAGTAATATTTCTTGCGAGGGTAACGAAGCCCTACTGGTTGTTAAAACCCTTGAAAGTAGGATTTCTGTACTTACCTACTCAATGACAATAGCAAGCCATTCAACCCTATTCTACGCTAACTCTATCCATCCTTCGCATATCCCACTTCCCTTAAATCTACTGTATTCTAATATTGTCCTCCCACCTGCGTCTAGGTCTTCCAAGTGGTCTCTTCCCTTCGGGTCTCAATATTCAATATTTCAATATTTCTGAAATGTGTGTTTCCTCCCCCATGTCCAGCCCGTTTCATCCTCTGTGATTTAATTACCCTTAGGCCCGGTTGCATAAAAGCTCCAGATATCTTCTAGACAGCTAATCGTTCTATACATTTATAGACTCGATAAACACCTTCCCATTTCCGAAAGCGAATTTGCTCAAGAAATAGCTAATGTCAGATAAATGAGTTGAGCACTTTGTCAATAGATGGAGACACGGTGCTTACTCTAATATCAAGTTGGCCGTGATTGACTAGCAACCAATCGGAGCGCTTCTTGCTATTCTATTCAAAATGGCTGAATTATCTTTCTGCTTTTTCTTGTCTGCTGTTTCTCTGTTAAAATGAATGTAAAACGTGAGATAAACTACGGTAATTTCGATTTCGAGACTTGTGCATTAGAGAAAAATGTCACCCATCACAATCTGACAACATAATGCGTAAAACGTAACACATTAATTAAGCTATAGCTAATTTACCACAGAAAGGAATGCTTCGATGGTTGTTCCCAATTCCAATGATGGGCAATTTAACGCTGAAAAAGGCATGCTTGCAGTTGTTCCTTATTTAATATGATGGCCTATTGATCCATAGGTCATTGCTTTGACAGCCTGATTCTTTCCGAAACTCAATATCGTCAAAGATATAATTCTTTCAGGGAATACTTTTTGCTTTACACATCTCTAGGCCTAATTATTGCCTCAGGATGAAGATGACGAGAAAGATGATGATTATGTTTTAATATTCGTGCTGTAAAAAGGCAATATTTTCTTCATAAAGTGTTGCATCAGAAAATAAAATTAATATACTTAAGCTACATTTTTTCCGAATCTGAATATCATCGTAGGCTACTTCTTGAAAGGATTGCTGTATTTCTTTCAGGGAATATTTACTTCTGTATAGACCTAGGCCTTATACGATCTGGCATTGAAGGTGACCAGCAAGAAAATATGATGTGAATTAATATTCGCGATGTTTTCTTAAAGTATTAACTTACAACAGAAAATGAAATTAATACAAATAAACGATGGATACATTAATAGCCTAGGCTATAACAAAGTTCATCTAACCGATAATATACAATTTTTCTAGTACAGTATTATGAATTATTTCACACACAAATTAATAACCAATGCCAGCTTCATTACTACTTTTAATTTTAATACCATAACAAGCTAGTAACATATTGTAAGATTAAATGCTAATATAATAACGAAACATACATCAACATAAATATTTCGCATTTCCGCCATGTTGCGTGTTTATCTACCGTTTCGTCAGATATCTAGTGATTTATGGTGCGATAGTTTGTAGGGCGTTTTATCGAACGATTAGCCGCCATCGAACGTTTCAGAAATGCTTACGGATTGAATAATGCCATCTAGTAGATATCTTACGTTTCAGAAACCCGGCGTATATCCGGTGACGAGTACAGGTTATGAAGCTTGCCATTATGCAGTTTTCTTCAGTCCCCATTTTTAACTCTCCTAGGCCCAAATATTTTCCTAAGCCCCCTGTTTTCGAACACTTTCAGATTATGTAAGGGGCCATGTCTCACATCCATTTAATACAACCGGCAGGATAATCTCTATATATAAAAGCCAAAACCCACTGACTCACTGACTGATCACAGTTTCTCAAAAACTATACAGCCTAGGAATTTGAAACTTGGTACACATATTGCTCCTAGACTCTGGATGCGCACTAAGAAAGGATTTCAAAATCTTTGGCCTCTAAGGGCCAAAATAGGGTTGTAAAGTTATGAAATTCACCAAAAGGAATTCATACTGCATGTGCACAATCCCCATAACATAATTTTTTTTAAAACTACACAGGTGGCTTTGCATGGCACTGTGATTTAATGTAGACCTAATAGATATAAAATTATGAGAAAGGCTATCAATAGAATTCCTATGAATGATTATCAACTATTTTGTGACACGAAGTAAATTTAGGAGGTCCTGGGTTCTATTCTTTAGAGTTGTACTCTATTCTTATAGTTAGCCTAGGACTGTATTGCGAAAGATAGTTCATACAACATCAATAGATATAATTTCCTGATTAATTTATATTTACAATATTATCTATCTATCTTTACCTTAGTTTTTACCTCTCTCTTTTGGGGTCATTTAAGCGACCCACGTTGTCCGGGCCTTACAGGGCCGCGACCTGTCGGGAGAGGGATTATCTATGGATCACATACATACTTTCTTGACCAGACAAGGACATGGAAGACCTCCCGGATGAGTGATCAGTCTAATGCCGGGGCCACCTCCGATACAACACAAACACATAGGACGAGAGACACCATTCACACACTCACTCTGAGCAAGGCGAGGATGGGATGAGGATGATAATGGCGGCCAGATGATATCTGGGGACCACTAGGGCCTAAAGTTACCAGACATTTGTCTCACAGGTGAGGAAAAATCCCGGAAAACCCCTACCTAGGTAACTTGTCCCGACCAGGATTCGAACCAGAGTCCGCTGCGTGAGAGGAGCGAATGTATCCCCTACGCCCAGCTTTTTGCTGTATGTTTTCCAAAATTGAAACAGAACGATTAAATTTTTGAAGACATAATCAGAGTAAACTACGGTTGAAGGAGTATGTGGAATATAAATACGTCCACCGCGTTAGGTGGACAGCTGATGATTTATAGAAGTACATTAAATCGACTTTAAATTGTGTTCACTTAACGTATATATACATAAATCTAACAATGCGAATCATTGATGGGTCAGCTAGTATTCTTATAAATCTTTATTTTTAGATTTCTAGACATAAGGCGAGAAGATATAAATACATTTATCGACAAGAAAAAACTGCAATTCCTCAAGCATAAACAAGACACGCATAAGATATGCTAACATCTATCTTCAGATGAACTGATACATGAACTGACATAATAATTGTCTTATCATAATCAATCAAATTTGAATTAGCTTTATATAGATATTAATTTTAATTTATATATTTGACTGTTCTGCAATATTTTAATACTGTACATACAATTAATCTTTTACCATTTGTAGCAAGGTACATTGAGCTCATTGTCACTTGACTAAAGCCCATTTTGGGCTGTAAATTGCTATCCTCGCATCTTTAACTTATCATATAAAACTATATACTTAAATAATAGTTATTAAAATATAAGACATTCAATTCTAAAGCGTATTTTTATTTCATTTATGAAATACTTTTGTATCTGAATTTCCGGCTATTCTTAGACTGTTGTTTGTATCTTATTAGTGGTATGTAGGGGGATATTTTTCAATATACTTATTGAGAAGACATAAGTTTCTGAATTGCATAAAAACAAGTAGCCATCTTTTTTGCCGTCGAGAGAGGGCGTGTACAACGCCATCTCCTGGTGTTGTCTTCTCCCTGATAAACTTGAATTTTATCAGTTTTGTAGTAATGTAAATAATTATTTAACTTAATTAAACTTTGTTAACTTAATAGAAGTTTAATTGGTATTATCATAACTCTCTCTTTCAGGCAAATAAACGCCTCTTTAGCTGGTATAGATGGCGCTGGGAGTCAGTCCACGGCGTGGTCAGTCCCGAAGCAGGAATTGATAAGCGCAGTGATCGCTCAGTTTGCTCTAGACAGGCGACGTGTGGACTAAGTTTCTGAACGGTGCAGTGCTCTGACTGGAAGATTCCACCATCGCGAACAGATAAGTAGTCTTTTAAACTCTTTAAAACTTCATATTAGTGCTTTAAAGCTTATTATCATTCATATTCACTTAAATTTTGAAACTTGGATCACTATTCGGACTATTTGTCTGTAAATTTATGTTTCAGTAACTACGAAACTCGTTCGATTTTTTTAAATTTTATTTGCACGAGTGTTACTTGAGGTAATTGAAAACTACATTTATTTTCGATTCCGTTTCAAAATGGTGTCCGTTTTAATGGTTCCATTATGTAATTATAGCAATTATAACCAATGCGACTACTTTGTTCAGTACGTTTTTCACGTAACTCTAAACGGTATACTGGCATTTCGTCTGTTAGTAAAATTGTGTATTACACAGTTATGAACAAATGAGTTGTTAGATTTTCTTCGAAATTGGGATGAATATTCCATGAAGTCGTTAAGAGAATATTCCATGAAGTCGTTAAGAATGATGTGCAAAGATTTGTATTTTTTATTAAGTTTCAACAGGGTTTCAGCTCTGATAGTTCCGTTTTATCTTCTTTCAGCGATTCTAATTTGAAAACTACTTCTACTCACGACTGAATAATTTTCTATTACTTGGTTTTCAGTTCAATTTTTACATAAATCTAATCGTTTACCGGCGTTTTATCTGTATCTAAATTCTGAGAGAAATGTATATTATTGATTTTAAAATTTGCTTACATATTTTGTAAGATAGTAATTTTTAATAATAGTTAATATCCAACATATGCGTACCGAGGGGGGGTTTTGGGGGTTTGAACCCCCCCCCCCCCCATTGATTAAAAAAAGGAAAATTGTATAATTTTTTTAAGTCTGCCCATAAATTACTTAATAAAAGTATAAAGCGTGGGAAGCTTAAAACTCGTTATTTTGCTTATTAATTTTTAAAATTTTCCGGGGGTGGACCCCCGGAAGCTTAAAACTCGTTATTTTGCGTCTTAATTTTTAAAATTTTCCGGGGGAGTATCCCCGGAAGCTTAAAACTTATTTTGCATCTTAATTTTTAAAATTTTAAAATAAAATTTAAAATTTTCTCCCTGGGGGTATTCCTTTATAACCCCCCCCCCCATATGGTCGGCCTGGTTACGCCTATGATATCCAATGAACGATATCAGACCGGAACTTCATAGATAAATCTAATCGTTTACCGGCATTTATCTGATGGAAATGTACATTATTAATTTGGGGAAAAATAGTTTTATGCTGCACACTAGGCTGCTCTCTAATGAGGCCCACCTGGGAAGGTGGGGTTTAGGGTTTCGTCACAGAAGAAATTCGTGCTATTCAGTATATTGCTCCTAAACTAACATAAACGTTCCTAACCTAACAAAACGGCGGAGCTTGGCTGGGGTGCAGCATAAATCTTTCTTTTGCCAATACACTACAAAACAGAATTAAAAGCTATTTATTCATAAAATAATACGTAACTGTGAGTCATTGAAGTACTCACTGGTTAATACAGTAATAGACTGCAAGCAACTATTTTTTCAACCAGTACCAATGTTTTTAATTGTATTTACTTAGCTTTAGGCGTCCATTAACCAATACTCCATACTCATTGTCAGTTACGAGTGTTCTTGGAAGTCTATACTGATCTGTGGTGAAAGCGAGTAGCAAAACATGTAACGCCCGTCTGTTCAAGTCTTTTCGTTTTACATTAGCAATCACTGCATGTCAACACTGTTATCTTCATAAATCAAAAGCTACAGCTTAACTGTTGGGTGAAACATTTTTTATTGCTTAAACCGAGGAAGTTAGGTAATGCCCCCTCGAAGTGGTCATCCTGGGAGCTGGGAACAGAATTGCCAGTACAACACAATACAGTTAAAAATGAAATTTTGAATGGCTTACAGTACTTGGAAATAAAGCCGCAGAAAGGAAAATGTGATAGCATAAACCGAATCTTTGATTACAATAAATAGCATTTTTTCAATGTAATTGTTTGAATCCATACGGGACTTCATAAAAGTTATAAGATTACGCGATTGATAACATTATCCACGATTACATTAAGCGGCGTTCACTGTAATCATGTTTCAACTTTCATCGCTGAAAACAAGACTTAATCTTATACCTTCATTGCCATATAATGTTTTATAGCACAATAATAAGTTATGGTTGCATTTTTCGCTGATATTTGAGTGTAATTTTCACTGCCACTGACATACAAATGCATCTCATAAAGAAATGTATAAAAGCAGAGATATGAGAATAATACAGTAATACTTTATGTAAAAGACCCGGCGTCGCCTGGGTTTTTATTTTGTATTTTGAAATTAACTTATGAAGGACTTTCGATTTTCAAACTCTAGGACCTTGTATAACATGTAGGCCTACATAGAACTTGAAATGAGGAAGAACGACTTATCACACCTAAACTATTTCCTCAGAAAACGCTAGATATAGCCACTACATGCTTGATTTCCTTTTGCCACATTTCTAGCGTCACCGTCAATACTGCTCTGTCAAACCATTTCCTAACATCGCATAATTTAAAATTTTTGTTATTTCAGGCAGCAAACCCTTTGATAAAACTCCATATCAGTTCAATTGGATTCAAATTGCTATGTTAAGGGGCAACCTCAGTACTTGATGGCCCGCTTTATTTGCCATATCATCAACCACATATTTATTTTCATCTTTGTCCGCGAATTCCTGTGCTAAGCTCACTAACTCTGCCTTAACACTTTTATTATTAAATGTTACATTCTTTTCTTGTAGTCATTCCACAATATTTTGTTTATGCCAAGAAGTATTTGGACGCCGATAGAGTTTCACACTGTGGTATGATGCATTGTCCATAACTATTAAACTGTTGGGTTCAAGTTTTGGCAAAACATTAGCAAACCAGTTATGGAATACCTCTCCATTCATGTCATCGTGGTACTCACCTGTTTTCTTTGACTCAAAAATGAGCAAGCCCCATCTACGAAACCTGTCACTACCTATATGTGTAACTATTAGGCGTTTCCCCTTACCCATAGGATTTTTTAAACCTTGACTTAATCCTGCCCTAAAAGCTTTTTCCTTTGATTCAACAGTAGTGTCATGCCAAATTTTAGGGGTGGTGTGTCCTGCATTTACCCATGTCTCGCCTAAGTAATAAAACTTTCGACCCTCTGCTCTGTATTGCCGTACAGTTCTAAGATATAGTCTTCTCCAAAGTACAATATCATCACGATCTACTATAACATTAACCTCACTTCTTTTCACATATTTCATTACAATGTCCAACAATAACTTATAAATTGTTGTTCTTTTAAAATTAGGTAGGTCGGAGTCCTCATTGACAGCACAAAGAAGTTTATCCACAGTTGGAGGCATGTTGTCAAAAAAGAATTGATGAACTTTTGCTCGAATAGCACTTTTCACAAAGTCATCAATGTTATCTAAAACACTATGTGGCTTTTGAGCCTTTCTTGGAGGAGTTTTCACTACACCAGAGTCTCTGTATTCACTACGCACTTTCCAGATACTTCTGGTAGATATACCGGTGAATTCAGATGTCAATTTTACAACGTCCTCAATTGCAAGTGCTGGATATTTTTTTTTAACCCATTAAACACATTCAATATAATTTCCTTCTATCCACTTCGCAAAGATTTACCTCTCTTATTTTTAACTATGCCACTTGGGCCTGGTTGAATTTCAGTCATTCAGCCAATAATGCTTCTTACAGGTTGGGTTATAAATTATAAACTCCACGTTTTGCTTCACTGAAATTTTTATGTTTACATTATTCACAACAATAACTCTCGCAAACTGGAGGGTTATATCACGAATGCCACGTTTCACAATACATTGAAACATTTGCAATAAGTTGATCTTGTTATCTTAAAAATTTTCGTCACATTTTATGAGCTTTTACTGTTATAAAAATAAAATCTAATACCGCACTATATTGTCTTGTAGCATGATGTCTGATGGGGTTGAAATCACGTACATTTGTTTACACGGACTTACATTCTCAAAATGAATGGATAACACACTTTCGATTTGGTTTGGTTGCAAGACTCACTTTTCTTTATTTGTTTGTTTTGTTATGAAAACATGCATTAGCTTACAGCAGGGGTTTCCAACCAGGGGGGTGCGAGGCTCTTCTTAGGGGACGTGCAACAATTTGAAATTCATATTTTGATTTAGTGTTGTTGTCTTGTCGGTTGACAAGAATTTTTATTCGGTTAACTTTAACCAAACAAATACACAGACACAAACCCTAATTAACGAGAATAACAGAACAGTGTGAATTTACATTTTATAATCTTATAAATTGTAACTATATTTTTCCTGTCATATTACATAGCCATATCTTGTCCTCAACATGTTTATAATAATTTGGATACCTAAATACGAGATACGAGTGACCTGCATTGTGCTCTATCAAACATAAAACTTAATATCTCATAGCTGGTGAAAGCAAAACAGTGCCAATCATCTCACTAATATTCATTGTTTAACTCAACATTGGACATTGTGTTTCTACATTTAACTTTTTTAATGAACTGTACTGAGACTCAAATAAGATTCATACTAATTACATATGAATTTTCGTGTTTCATATATATATATATATATATATATATATATATATATATATATGTGTGTGTGGGGGTGTGTGTGTGTGTGTGTGTGTGTGTGACAGCAAAAGCGTAACAGGATAAATAAGAATAATAAAAGAGGTGAGCAATATAAATTTTACTTTTACAAGTATTATAGGGATCTTTTAAAGTACAAAAGTACTGACAATCATGCTTTTAGGCATTCTTCTCCCCATCGCTGTCAAATGGGGCATGAGGATTTCATGATATTCGAAGGGGGGCATCAGCTGAAAAAGGTTGGGAACCACTGGTTTACAGCGTTGCTTTACATTCATCTAATTGAGTCCAAATCTCTCTGCTCAAAGTTTACTTCAGGATTCATAAAAGCAGAATATGATAAAATCTTCTGTTGATAGCAATAATTTCAAGTCTTCACGGAAATCAAAACAAGTTGGTATATACATAACTTGAGACACCTGAAGTGAACAAAAACCAGTATGTCTGTCTCTTACATCATACGAGTAATGTTCTAGAGTGAGACAGATGTAGGCCTACTTGTTTTTGTTTACTTCAGGTTCCCTGCTTAGAACAGCCAGACTTTAGTTGTATATTACTGCAATAACAGCAATCAATGTTAAATTCTCTGTCGTTCAATCAGCTGACTGAATGAATATCATTTTTAACTCTCATTTTCTTCACTCTGAACCCAATACTATTGGCGAGCAGATTCAGTTGTCATTAGGCCTACTGGTACAATAACTGTGTTTTTCAAAAATAGCTTGATGGTTTTTTTTTTTGTGATGTGTTAAAATCAGTTTTTTTTTTCTAAAAATTTAAGGGGTACTCTCTATTTTCACTTGACAGAACATTGCCAGTCTTACCCACATATTTAGAAATAAAGTGGAATCTCAGACATTACGCATAACGTTACAGTATCTCTAACTTATAAGAGGCTTCGTCATGACTGAATGACTGACAGAGAATCAACATAGAGCCTAAACTACGATAGTTATAAACTTGGAATTTGACAGTGCCTTCGTTTCATAATGTAAGTGCACACTAAGAAAGAATTTTCCAAAATTTGGATTTTTAATGGCAAAAATCAAATGTTTTCGAGGAGACTAAATACCTTCTATAAGAAACACAGGAGCAATTTGATTGTCGTGGATAACAGTATTCAATTGTGAAATTAATTAAAGATGGCCTTGCTCAGTTGCTATCTTGATTCATTTGTTTACAATTAGCAGAGATCTGATTCTTTTAAAATACATGGACAAAAGGGGAGAATGAATGCACGTCTTAATGAGAAAACATTGAATGATTTGAACGAAACTCACTATGCGGGATGTTTTGGGCTAGGGAGCTCGAATCTGAGGTCTTTTTTCCCCCGGGCAGAGCATATTGTTTGTGAAATGGATCTTGAAATCGGGTTTTTAGTTTCTTTTAATTATCAATCGTTATAATAAAATTGCTTATGCTTGATTTGGGTAAGGTTCATGAAGCTATGGTTCATTTTAATCATTTCATTTCAAATTTGTATGCCCATATGACATCATAAGATTCGTTTTGTTCATTTAATTATTTATATTTTTAACTTGAAACAATGCAATTAAAAATAAAATTATGTAATTCCTCCAATTTATGTAAAACGATGTCTGTGTTAATAAATTCAATGTTTTAATTATTTTTCTATTAAATTATTTAAATATTTTGAGTAAATAATCGCGGGCAAAGCCGCAGGCACCTGCTAGTGACTTTTAAAACCTCTGAGGTGGAGTCAGTTCACAGGCCTACATATCAATTCTGCCTGTAAGCAGCAATTAAGTCTATAGCGTACTTTCTAAAACACCTTAAACCTTCATTAATTTATAGTGAAACTAGAAGAAGAAACATTTTTCTGCGTAACTACAATTTTAGATGTAATAGTTGACTGAAACAATTGTTGTATCAAACAACATAAGAGTTCACAGACAACAGGAAGACATAGTGTGCTATATGAGCCCCTTAAAGCCCAAGTGATGTAACTCACATTACTGCTGTTCTGAGATATTTAAGGTTTTAGCTGTCACCAAATAGATGGCTTTATGGATAGCATAAAATTGTGCTCCTGCCTACAAGGTTGCTATGCAAGTTATGACTTACGCTATTAATACGTTATGAATTGCGCTATTAATAGAAGAACACTTTCTGAATAGGTTCCTGGACATAACTAAAAATATCCAAAAACTCGAATTACACCACTTGGGCTTTAAGGGGCCCATATGTGTGGTGCGCTATATGTGTGGGAATACTGTGAGTGGTAATTAATGTAAACATCTTAATACATGAAGAGAAGATTTAGTACTGTGCTTTTTAAAGTATATTAATTTACTACTTTAAGTATGTTGGACACTCGTGTAAAGTGTAACCTGATGTAGATCTGTGATATGGACAAGTCTCTACATGTGTAGGCCTAGTTCAAGTAATTAACTATTTTAATAATTTACGTATAATTATTTGTTTTAGGCCGGGTTTCCGAAACGTAAGATATCTACTAGATGGCATTATTCTATCCGTAAGCGTTTCTGAAACGTTCGATGGCGGCTAATCGTTCGATAAAACGCCCGACAAAGTATCGCACCACAAATCACTAGATATCTGGTGAAACTGTAGATAAACACGCAATATGGCGGAAATGCAAAACATTTACGTTGATGTATGTTTCGTTATTATGTTAGCATTTTATCTTACATTATGTTACTACCTTGTTATGGTATTAAACTGAAAAGTAGCAATGAAGCTGGCATTGGTTATTAATTTGTGTGTGAAATAATTCATAATAATGTACTAGAAAATTTGTATATTATCAGTTAGATGAACTTTGTTATAGCCTAGGCTATTAATGTATCCATTGTTTATTTGTATTAATTTCATTTTCTGTTGTAAGTTAATACTTTTAGGAAAACATCGCGAATATTAATTCAAATCATATTTTCTTGCTGGTCATCTTCAATGCCAGATCGTTTAAGGCCTAGGTCTATACAGAAGTAAATATTCCCTGAAAGAAATACAGCAATCCTTTCAAGAAGTAGCCTATGATGATATTCAGATTCGCAAAAAAATGTAGCTTAAGTATATTAATTTTATTTTCTGATGCAACACTTTATGAAGAAAATATTGCCTTTTTACAGCACGAATATTAATACATAATCATCATATTTCTCGTCATCTTCATCCAAGGTTCTTAAATACTAAATGTTAGTCCACTTGCCACCCTGAGCGGTCATTGGCTGAGGGGTGTGACGTGGCAAGGATGTCAGGCAGCTCCTCTCTCATAAGAAGTGAATGGAAAACAGATGGTTTTTATCCTTGAATATTTAATTACAGGCAGCAACTATCAAGTGTTCCAACATGCCAACCCACAGTATAAGAACTGTTCTGTTAGGCTGTGTGGTAGAAATTGTAAAAATCGATCGGGTTTGGTTTAAAAATCGTAGTTATTGAAGCTGTTTTTAGAGGCTAAAATCAAATCTGCAGGTGATGTCAAGATAATTTGAATGTATTAGAGTTTCATGAGACTATAATACAGGACTATTTCTATTGTTCTTATTCGAAATAGGCCGGAAATATGATCCACATTGTTAATTTAATTTTAATACTTCACTATTAGAAAACTGTAAGTTATAATTATTTATACACTACTTGCAGGAAAAATGGAAGAATAAATCTAGGTACATAGTACTAATTAGGCCTGTATTAGTTTTCTGAATTGTCATAAGGTAATGTATCTAGTAGGGTACAGTTTCACCAGACAATGGAAGTATTTTTACACCACACACCAACTCGTTCGTTTTTATGCTACAGGGGTGTACGAGTACTGTAGTTTAGCCTTGTAACCGGAATTTTCTCCCTCAGTAGAGGGAGCATGTAAATCTAGAGACATAGGTATGATTTATTCATGCACATATAAATGCCATCGACCCTGATCGGGATTGAACCTGCGACCACGGGAACAGAAAGCTAGTGCCATACAGACTGCGCCGCCCAGGTCTACTACGTAAACTAAATTTTAGCAATGATGAAAATTATTATATTACTATTTATCATAGGTAATCCCACGATAGATTACGAGTTTATCAATAGATTCACGACTGTGCAGCAGGGTTGGATTTATTAAGACTATTCCATTAATAAAATATAACTGATTTTATAAATAATATATTATAATATAAATGTTTATTTATGGTTTGTTTAAAATAAAATCGTTAACAGTGTCAGCTGTCACATCATGGCAATACTCAATTAATAAACTCTCTTCATTATGGAATACTAAGCAATGCTACCAACGAAGTAGCGAGAATAGAGTTAACTCCAAAATTAAGATAATTTAAAATCGGAACAAAATAAAAATACTTTTTTTTAAGAACATAGGCCTAATCTATCTGTAAATTGCCACTATACTTGAATGTACATTGGTTAAAGACATAAGTTTCTTCTCCGTTGGATTTTCTCATATTGATAGCCTAATCTGCTGCGTTTGAGCTTCTCTAGTCAATTCAATTCAATTCAATTGTACTTAGGTTCTTCACAAAACTTTTAAAGTTGAATCCATATGCATTTTACATTTCTTTCAGTTTTATGTTGTTTATTTTCCTTTGTGATATCAATTTCGTCAATAGACGCATTACCAAACTTTCAGCTTCCCATTTTTGTTTTAAATTTAACGCCTTCAATGGATAACGTAGGGATATTGTGACTGTTCAGTAATGAGCTGACGTTTTATCAGATAAAATCTCATCCTCGTGAATCTTGCAGGGATTTTGTAAGATAAGCGACCGTGATTGGTCGATATCCGAGGAATTGCTAAACGCTATTGGTCAATATGAAATACGTGGCGTATGAATGGAATAGTCACAGTAATTGATGTTTTCAATATATAGGCTATAATAAAACATTTACTAGTCGCTGTAGTATGACACGATTTTACTAGACTTTATCCAGTCTAAAATTCAATAGTTTTTAAAATAATTATAGGCATATTACTACCCATATAAACTACAGTTCTTTTAGTAATTTATGACACGATTTTACATTACTTATCCAGGAGAAAGTTAAATTGCATTTAAATAATTATATTACTAACCATACTCATTACTTCCAGTAATATATATCAATATAATATAAAACATCAGTTAGTTGGTAGCCTACTGACGTAGTTGTTTGCCCACTTCAAGATGGGCCAAAAACTTGAAATTTGACTTGATTATTTAGCCTGTGACCGTAGTTTTTAACCAGCAATAAAACTTTGAAAGGTTTTCAATCACTCACTCATATGGTTTACCCACTTCAAGATGAACTAGAAACTTGAAATTTGCAAACTTATTTTTAGCCCTTAGCCGATGAAAAATTCCAAACAGTTCAAATTTTTTATTTTTTATCCCTGGAAAAATTTAGGGTTTCCTATCATTCACTGCCATAAATGTTTACCCACCTCCAGATGAAATAAAAGCTTGAAATTTGGCACACTTACAGCTTTAGCCTGTAACCGAAGGGAAAATTTCGAAAAGTATTTTTGTTTATTTTTTTACCCCCTTACAAACCTCAGAGTAGTTCCACATTTTTTAGGCCTATTGTGGCTAAACTTAATTCTACGGCAGCCTAAATAGACAAACTCTACTCCGATACAGTGTCAGTTCATGAAACAACTTTTCGCAAGAATCTTCCCAGAGATTTTGGGACAGAGCCCAGAACAAGCAAAGCTAGTTTCTATGTAAGTTGTGACTGGAGGTCAGTACGATAATAGGTATTTCTATTTTCTACAGTATGGAATCAATACATTGAACAATGATTCATAACATAATATTATTACAATACATTTATATTATATGACTACTATAAATTAAAAGGAATATTAACGTAATACTGACTACATATACCACAAATATTATTGTTGTAGACCTACTTCTGCACAATCTAATGTACAATAGATCTTAATTTGAACTAATAATACGTGATTCTCGCGTCTTAGCTGTAACAAGGAAAGTTATGTATAGGAGTGGCTATAAGAAAATAGAGCAGTGTGACCCAGGCTTTTATTGCCCGAGGTAAAGTTGTACTTGCCTATCTATCTAAACTGGAAATCATTCATGGAAACTTCAAATTACTCATTTTACATACCCTACAGAGTCTTCTTAAGCTTGATTCTGGTAAATTATTTTCAATGCAATTTCTCTTTTTTAATGGCTTTCAATGGTGAAAAGCACTTTCATACACATACGTATTTTATATTTGCTAGTTATAAATAATTATACCGGTAACTCAGTTTTTTTAAACCGTGCATTGAATTGCTAAGAAATGTACACACTCTACATTAAAGTCAACTGATGTTACTTATTTACAGTATCATGATATTAATAAAGGTAAAGCTGTAGTTAGTGAAGGATTAAGAAAAATATAACATTTCCTCTCTATTTCGAATAACGATAGAATAGTCTTGTTAAAGTATAATACATTAAGTTAGCTCGACATCATCTGCAGACTCAATCTAAACCTTTAAAACAGATTCAAAAAATACAATTTTTAAACCAAACCATAAAGACTTTTACTATTTCTCCCACATGGCCTAATAGAACAGTTATTATACTTGAGGTTGACATCTTACAACACAAGATACTTGCTGCCTATAATTAAATATTAATTTTTAAAAATCAGCTGTTTTCCATTCACTCCTTATGGGTGAGGGGTGATCTGCCAACCTAATGACGTCACAAGGCAAAACCGCGCCGCTGGAGAAAGTTTGAAAACATGGCCAAGTGGGACCCCCGTGATCTTCATCCTGAGACAATAATTAGGCCTAGAGATGTGTAAAGCAAAAGTATTCCCTGAAAGAATTAGATCTTTGACGATATTGAGTTTCGGAAAGAATCAGGCTGTCAAAGCAATGACCTATGGATAAATAGGCCATCATATAAAATAAGAAACAACTGCAAGCATGCCTTTTTCAGTGTTAAATAGCCCATCATTAGAAATGAGAACAAATCACAGCATTCCTTTCTCAGTGGTAAATCAGCTATAACTTAAATAATGTGTTACGTTTTATGCATTACGTTGTCTGATTGTAATGGGTGACATTTTCTCTAATGCACAAGTCTAGAAGTCGAAATTGCCGAAGTTTCTCTCATGTTTTACATTCATTTTACCAGAGAAACGGCTGACAAGAAAAAAGCAGACAGAAAATTCAGCCATTTTGAATACATAGCTAGAAACGCTCCACTTGGTTGCTACTCAATCACGGCCAATTTGATATTACAGTATGCACTGTGTCTCCATCTATTGACAAAGTGCTCAACTCATTTATCTGGCATTTATTTACTGAGCGTATTCTCTTTCGGAAATGGGAAGGTGTTTATAGAGTCTATAAATGTATAGAACCATTTGCTGTCTAGAAGATATCTGGAGCTTTTATTCAACCGGGCCTTAATAGTCTAATGTATGAAAAGGCCTACTTTGAGCAGTGGTGGCTCATATGTAGGCGCTGTGGAACTGCAGAACCCCCTATTTTCACTTTATATTATCCATAACATTTAATATGAGTCCTTTTTTCTTTAATTCTTTTTTATCATATCTGGCTCAACAACCCATGTTGGGTCACGGCCTCCCTTAGTGTCCTCCTCCAGACATCTCTCTTTCTGGCAACTGTCGACCATTTCCTAATTTTGAGTCTTCTTACATCTTCCAACACTCCATCCATCCACCTATACTTAGGTCTTCCCACACTTCTTCTTCCTTCTGGCTTACTTTCCATTATCCTTTTAACTATTTCGCTATTATCCATACTTTGAACATGGCCTGCCCATCTTAACCTTGCTATTTTAATGTCTGTGATGATATTTAGAGATTTGTATATACAGTATCATATAATTCTTTATTATATCTTAATTGCCATTCTCCCCTTTCTTGGATGGATCCATATATTTTCCTAAGAATCTTCCTTTCAAACACACTGAGTCTCATGATACTTTCCTCTGTCAAGACCCAGGTTTCAAATCCGTACATTATCAACGGTTTAATTAATGTTTTATATAACCTAATTTTTGTTGCTCGAGTGAGAGATTTTTATTTAAAATATTTTAACATTCCGAAGTTAGCATTTATTGGCATTTTGAATCCTATTACCTAGTTCTTGTTTAATGTCATTGGATTCATTAATTAGGGATCCTATATAAACAAAGTGTTTTTACTCGTTCAAATTTTAAATTCCCTATTTTTATTTGTTACTCTGCTCTTTTATATTTACCATTTCCATTCATTATAATGTATTTTGTTTTTTCTTTCTTTATCTGAAGACCCATTTTATTAGCAGCTTCATTTAAGGTTATGAATGTTTTCTTTGTCATTTTCTGTTCTGCCTATAATATCAATATCGTCAGCGTAGGCCAATATCTGTACTGATTTATATAATATGGTTCCTCTCATTTAGATGCCAGCATCTCTAAAACTTTTTCCAGTGCAATATTAAAAAGCAAGCACGAAAGTGAATGTCCCTGTCTTCATCCATTCATTATTTCAAAGGGTTCTGATAAGTCAGCTTGAATTTTAACTAACCCTTGACTATTCTCCATTGTTGCTTTGACCAATCTAATAAGTTTCCCAGGTATCTTAAATTCCTCATTTGCAATGTACAGTTCTTTCCTGTTAATACTGTCATATGCTGAACTAAAATCTATAAACAAATGAGATATTGTCTTTGCCAAGATCTGTCTTAATATGAATATTTGATCTATTGTACTTCTCCCTTTCCGAAATCCACTTGGTATGAGCTGATTAATTTTTCTGCATAAGGTAGCAATCTTATAGTATTTTAGAAAATACTTCATAAGTTATCAACAATGTTATTGCTCTATAGTTCTTTTGCTGCATAGGATCACCTTTTTTATATATTGGGCAAATCAGACCAGTCTTCCATTCATCAGGTATCTCTTCATTATCCCATATCAATTGAAATATCATATATAATTGGACTACTAATTCCTATCCTCCATTTTTTAGCAATTCTGATGGCAAATTATCAATGCCAGGAACCCTTTTATTTCTAAGTTCTTGTATTACTTCCTGAATCTCTTCTATTGTTGGTTTACTTTCTTCATTAAAATTATTACATTCATTAAAAACATCTCCAGGGTCAATAGTAAAGTCTATAGAATTGTGTGTTTATTCCTTCCTGTTCACTAACTTCACTATTAAAATTATTATTAAAATGTTCTTTAAAATATAGTCCATTGTTCTAAAATTTTAGTCTTTCCTCTTATAATGTTTCCTAAATTAATGAATTTCATATTGATCCTTTGAGAGCAATTTTTTATTATAAAGTTAAAAATTACCACTTACTCCCTCAATAAGTCAGCTTGAGGATTACATGAGAATGATACCAAGATATTTCAATAATATAAATCTGTTTTATTCACTAAATACAGGATATGACCTTTGTAACTTGAAGATATAGGCCTATATTAATTCCCAATACTTGATCAGAATACCTGTATTATGAGGCTATATAATACACAGTGTCTATAATGGTTAAAATCTAAAAGACTAAACTTATTTATAATTAAAATTATAAAAGCTGTGTACAGTAAAATCAATCCTCACTAGATGATATTTACATGTATGTCAGGTTAAAACTTTGACAAGTCAATAATATTCTTAAGGAACCAGGCCTATTATTAATTTTTAAAAAATACAAAAAAGTAGAACATGCACTCCCGGAAGAACAGTTCGGATTCCGAAAAGGAAGATCGACTCTACAGGCAATAAAATGTCTAAAAGAAGACATAGCAGAGGCATTGAGACAACCGCGAGGAAAACTCTACTCGGTTTTCATAGATTATACCAAGGCATTTGATCTTGTCAACAGAAGGCTGCTGATAGAGAAGCTAGAGAAGGTAGTTGGGAGAAGCTACATAACTAGTCTTCTCCGTAACATACTGAGAGACAACAAGATCAGCATAGATGACTCAGTTGCCAAGTCAAGGCCTATTGAACAGACAAATGGAGTGCTACAGGGCGACCCTCTCAGTCCGCTACTGTTTATAACTGCCACTTCGGAAATCCCTGATGTAGTGGCTTCAGAAAATGTGAAGTTCTACGCATATGCAGATGACTTGGTGCTAGCATCTACGTCAATCGACCATCTGCAAGTCTCATTTAATCGCCTAATACAATGGGCAGATAGGAATGAATTACAGATGAACAAGACTAAAACAGTGATGATAACATTTAGAAATGGAGGTAGACAGGCTACTAAGGACGTGATAGTAATGGCAAGGACCCGATCCCAGTAGTACAAAATTTCAAATACTTAGGAATTACTTTGCAGACGAATGGTAATCTCTTCACACAGCACATCAAAGAAAAAGTAACCTCCGCCATAGCAGCCCTACACGGAATAACGAACGTAACTCAGTTATCACTAGTTACAGCTGTGAAACTATTCAACCTGAAAATTCTCCCGATCATGACTTATGGACTAGAAATTATTTGGAATCACTTAACAAAAAGAAATTTAAAGGATATAGAAAGAGTGAAAGCTACATTTTTAAAACGAGCAATGAGTCTTTCAAAATATACCTTGTCAAGGCTAACATACATACTTGCAAGAGAAACATTTGTTATCGAAGACTACGTCATAGCCTGCTACTGCAAAGCACTGAAGCCTACCAAGAAGTTCTTAAAGAGCTAAAGTCGAAGCGAGAAGAAATATGGTCGGATTTCTACGTTACCGATGTCATGATTAACAGAGAATGGACCCGGGCGAACTACGCATTAAGCCATGTGATGATCTGATATGCTGTCCATGGTTTCCATCATAAAGTGTGCAGAACGGAAAGGTTCCATCAACTAAGTGATCAATGTCAGTGTAAGCTATGTGGGAATTTTCAATAAAAACCTGGAATTTAAAAAAAAAATTAGATTTGGAGAAAAGTAACCATGCTCAATTACCGTATTTACCCATGTAATAGACGCACTTTCCCCACAATTTTTTATAACAAAACACTAGGGCGCGTCCTTAATGCGAGGATTTGTTTGAACATGTTTGAAATGTTTGAACATGTTTTAAAAGATGCGCCAGCTGAAGATCGATAGCTTGAATATCGATATATCGGCAGCGATCAAGGTCTTGCTTTGACTAATTTATATATCGATTGTATCGTACATATAACAGTCGATAGTTGCATCAACCAAGTTGGTTGTTTTGTAACATTCAAAGACGTTCTAAACATGAAGTGTAGCGAGTTTTAAAACGGTGATTATTACTGGGATCAGGGCCCGACCGACCAGGTTTTATTTTTTACTTTCTAAATTTTGTCTAAAATAAAATTGATTGTAAGTCAATAAATAGCTTAATTATGTTTTATATGTTTATTTTATCTGCATTATCCTGTCGTATGACGGTGACACGGAATTAATTAGGGCCTAGTTAATCTGAATCGGATTACTCTTGAAGCAAAATTGCTATTTTTGAAAAAGTGGAAGCAGAAATCCTTTTTGGACTCAACAGTAAGCCTCACTAACGTTCGGCATTTTCAAATTATTAAACTGGCACATACGGATAAAATTGTTCCTAATTAGAACATTTTTGTGTATTTTCCGTTTCGTGCCTGATTTAATGCAAAATCAATAGGCTTCGTCCCATGGGCGTTATAAATAGTATACTACATTTTCTGAAAATCTGATAAAGCGTATTTGAGTTATCACACTTACAGACACACTGACAGACAGACAGACAGTCAGGCGGATAGATATTTTCCTGGCTAAGTTACCAGACAATCTCATAAAGTACGGGCACCATTCTTGCATTTAATACTTATGTGATATCATTATATAATCTTTTTGTTGCATATATTATAAAGGGCGAGTTGGATAGTGAATTTAATATTTGAAGGGGCCCGGAAAAATTTATACCTGGGGCCCTTGCTTTCTTTCCACGGCCCTGACTGGGATACTTCCAATTTCGTATGACACATGAGTTGGTTAGAATTTGTATTTTTATGGTTTGTGTTTCAATCTTGCCGTGTGTTTTATAGTGTTCCTGGGATTACTAAACGTATGGGACATTTTCGTGCTGCATACAACTGCACAAATCATCGTAAGAAGGATTTGGGGATTTATTTTCAGAAGTAATATAATAAATTATAGCTTAGGTGCGGCGTCACTTTATGTACTATTATAGGACTATATTCTACATGTTGTGAACAATAATTTTAAATTTGATATTTTAATAACTAATGACATTCCATAAAATGACAGAGAAACAATTTGTGGTGAATAATATTGATAAATTTCAAACTAATTTTAGCGTACATGGACGTACTACCAGAAACATGAATGATCTACACAGACCAAATAACTCGTTAAAACTCTTTCAGAAGGGTGCTTATTATTCTGCAGTACAGATATATAACAAGCTTCCAAACAACATTAAATTATGTATTCAAAGAAAGAGCAAACCTTTCAAAACAGCTGTCAAGGAATTTTTAATAACTCACACCTTCTACAATTTGGAGGAATATTTCCAGCTTGGATAAATTTGGCAGCTTATAGTTTCTGTAGGCCTATATTATTATTATAACGTGCATGTATTTTTTGATCTGACGTGTTCTATATTCTTGAGCCCCGCTCAACACAGGATCTACAGGACGAGATATCTACATCTACATCTACATCTACATTGGGGTTCCATGTGTTCTTAGGAATAACAGAAAAATATAATGTTAGGTTTCCTCTTCAAAATCCTGGACTGTTAGAGAAATGGTTATCGGCTGTAAGACGTGAGAAATTTAACCCAACAAACTCTGCTCAGGTCGTTTCTGGAAGTCTAATGGCAACAGGCTTCTTAAACCAGATGCAGTTCTTTCTGTGTTTAATTTTCCTCCTCATCTTACAAATGTAACCATGGTTATACTTCCAGTAATAGGCCTATTAAAATGCTATTATATGTCTATTTAAAGATATCAAACAACTGGCAATTTACAGCATATGTTTGCTTGTATAGCCTAATACAAACTGCCTAATCTAAATGCATACTCAACATTTATATATTACAATCTATAGGCCTACGAATATTTATTTTTAGTTCATATATTATTTCAGATTGAACAAGAAAATAGTTGAATAAAAAAACTTTCTTTAACGCACTTTATTTTACCTTAGTAAACTTCTGGACGGCCGTTTCGCAGGTGGTGTTCCTGCATCATCAGCAGAGTGCCAACTGAGGTCTCTGGAGCAGGTGTTTGTGAGGGTGTCTGTTATGGTGTGGGTGTAGTGGAGGTGGGGGTAGGTGATGGGGGTTTGGTTTGACTGCCTGTGTGTATTAATGTGTTAAATAGCGTGTGTGATCTGAAATTGAGTTGGTTATTTAAAACTGATGTTGGGTGTGATTTTGTGTGTTTGTAGATTTCAAATTGTTCCAATGTGTTTAACTTCTTGCTTTTGTGTGTGAGAAGTCCAGAAGTTTACTAAGGTAAAATAAAGTGCGTTAAAGAAAGTTTTTTATTCAACTATTTGTTACACAACGCTAAAGTCGGACACAAGAATGAATTTCACGTCCAGAAGTTTACTAAGGTAAAATAAAGTGTGTTAAAGAAAGTTTTTTTATTAAACTATTTGTTACACAACGCTAAAGTCGGACACAAGAATGAAGAAAATAGTCCAACATCACCTCTTTAAATCAATTCTATTTAGGCCTATGAACCAATAGGTGAGCATTAGGTTGTATGGTTTTAATTTAATTTCTTTACATTTTAATTATAATTTCATTCATTCACTTAATCACAACATATTTCATGAACCAGAAGGGCTATGTCTAAAGTTCTCTATGCAATTTATATTATTCACGAAAATTACTGACAAACTACTGGGAATGTCAAGATAGGCCTATGATCTTGTTATTGCGTCTACATGCGATAAATACAGGTAATTACGTTTAGTTCTTTATTTATAATAATATTACTCTCAACTCATGTTTTATTATTTTTTTCGTTATTTATGAGATTAAATACTGGTTGGTTTATGTTTCCTATTACGTTTAACAGCTGTATGTCGTCTGCTAAATGATTTCTTGCCTAGAAGATGGCGGCGAGCGACCACTTCTACTTGGAGCCATTTCACGCCGTGTGCGCAGCTGGTGGTGTGGGGACTTGGTTACATTGTCTGCTCTGCGATGAGATAGGTTACTTAAATATGAAAGGAGCATGCTTGCTAATTTTATAGGCCTACTTATCATAAGTCTCGCAGGCATTTGGTCAGCACATTATTTGGGTTGCCGCGGAGAGTCAGTAAACATCAGCAAATAATCTGGATAGAGGCTAGCCATTCCATTGTTTCCAGTCGGTATCCCTGGAATGCACATACAGAACAACTCTGTAAAAAAACTCTCTAGAGTTCTTTATCTCCTTCGTAAACTTAAATCTGTGCTCAGCGAGAAACATTTACTGACTGTCTACCATGCTCTTTTTTCATTCACATCTACAATATGGGATCCTTCTTTGGGGCAATTCTGCTGGAGCAAAAACCGTATTCAAATGGCAGAAAAAGGCCATTAGATGTATATATAATATAGATAACCAAAAAACGTGTAGAACTGCTTTTAGGAACAGCAACATCATGACACAACCATCTCTCTATATATCTCATGCTCTGTCCTACACAAAGGAGAACCAACATCTTTTTAGTGAACGCAGTCAGATCCATACCCACAACACAAGGCAAAAAACAGACCTAGACACCCCATATTTAAGAATAACAAAAACACACAATAGCTATAAGCACATAGGTCCCAAACTATATAATAACCTCCCACACAAAATTAGAAGCCTCAAAACAAAACACTTCATGACCTACATCAAAAAATTCTTAACAAAGAATGCCATATACAGTATAGAGGAACAGGGCCGTAGCTAGGCGGTGGCTAGGTGGGCGACCGCCAAGGGCGCAGGTACGAAGGGCGCAAAATTAACCATGAAAAATCCCGCCATTTTTAGGCTGGTGCAATTTATCAAGCAATATAAATTACACGTTAGTGGAAGAAATCTTTCAGGTTATTAAAAATTAATGTACGTGAACTATCTATACCTATAGTATTATGCTGATTGTCTACAAGCAAAAAGCAGTCATGCAACGTCCTTTAATTAACACGATTCATATTGACACAGTAAAACATAAATCATGAACAGTATGGAAAGATATAACGACAATGAAAATTAATATGTACGTTATTATTGTGATGAAAGTGGTTCAACTCAATCCCTTTCCAGCTGATTGTCGTCCTCAGTGCTACTACTGTCGGCAGGATTGATTACAAAGCGATCAACAATGGCATCGCTCATACTGTTACATGCTACATGCAAAAATGACTGACCAACTATATTATTACAACAGAAAAAGCCGAATGCGCAGATCTCAATTCCTTTTGTTATTACTATTTTATTATAAATTAAGTGTGAACTAAAATTTCTTATTTTAAAAATGTTTAGTTTTTTAATCACACAATGTATTAATGTACATTAAGATTAATTTCTGTAACTTTACATTGAATAATATGTGTTGTGTTCGCCGGTCGATGGCAGTACACATGCTGTTTGTTTTGATCAAGTTCCCTTCTAAGGCCGGCGCTGATATTATAGTCGCTGCTATTATTTTTAATTATATTGTACTGTATTATTATTAGGGCCCGGATTCTGATGATCTAAAATTGTTTGAAAAATGACCTATAAAATGACTCCAAAATTTAAAGAAAATGACTTAATAATTATAAAGAGTTACCTAAAAACTGATATTTTATTTATAAAAAATTATTATTGTACACACAAAATTATAGAATAATTTGTACATAATTGTTAAAACCTTAAATTCAGAGAGGATGTTGTAGGTCTAAAAACTTTGATTTTTGCTGTGAATATTCTTTCCTTACGGAAATTTATACTGGCACTGAGGCACTGGCGAGTCAAACTTCGGCATTTCCTTTTGCGGTCTGCCGGATTATATTGTTTATTGAGGGTAAACAGTAGTTTGCACTCTCAAATACAAGCAGGTGGCAGACTGGTGCCAAGTCAATCTAATAACAACAGTAATGTAATACAACATTTTGGTGTTCCTTTGATTCTCGTTTCCGACTGAGACATGACAACACTTCAACATAGAGTGTGTCCTTCTTGCATTAAACAAACACTTCAAAGACAGCACCGCTGGGGACGAAATAAATGCCCTAAAAATATAAAATTGCATACAATGTCAAAAAATGACCTAATAAAAATGCATTTCTATAATCTAGAGGCCATGATTATGATTTATCTACAAATTGGCAATGTCTATGCAGCATCAATAAAAAAGATGACATGTCATTAGAATCCGGGCACTGATTATTATTGTATTTTTTTAACTAAGCGATTTTTAAATTAAACAGTGAAACAATATTAATGTTTGTGTTGTTTCGTCTCTTGTTGATGTTGGCGTTGCTTCTGTTGTATAGGTAAGAATTATTTCAGTAAAAAAAGTGCCAACTAAAACTACCATGACCATCATAGCTTAGTCTACATTATTAGTTTTTATCTATTAGGCAGTGGTTTTTTAAAGAAATGGGACCAAAGAAACCTTCTGCAAGCGAATTTAAGAAAATCAGTTTTACAGAAAATAAAAAAAAAATTGTTCATTTGGAGGGCGCAGATTTGTCAAACTCGCCAAGGGCGCAGAAGGACCTTGCTACGGCCCTGTAGAGGAATTTGAAGAAAAATGCCACAATGCTGAATTATTTTCACTGTAAATAAATGTATATAAGATTTAATGTTTTCTCTCTCTGTTCTATATGCAAATTGTAACACAACTCTGTCTGATCTTGTATAGTTAACATATCCCATAACATGTAAATGTTCAGAGGATGAATAAACTATTATTATTATTATTATTATTATTATTATTATTATTATTATTATTATTATTATTATTATTATTATTATTATTATTATTATTATTATTATTATGCAGCCGAAGTCGTATCGTATCCGCTGAACACATGTACAAGAAGTATTCTGTCCTTCATTCCCAAAGTTTGCAATTGCTGGCTTGAATATACTTTCCTTCCTACTTTGCCATGGCTTGGTTTCACAAATAATATGTTTTGTTCAGTCGGAGTTAAGACCATGAGGAGAATAATAAGATCTACATCTTCTCAGACTATTGCTACTTTTTCTCAAATTAAGGAATTCACGAGTGCTGTTTGGACGATCAATGTGTCAGCATCACTGGATGCTTGTTCTGTTTCAACTCCACGGCTGGTAAGGGCAATTATGAGGAATGAAATTAGCCTAGATTTATTTGTTTCGTTAGAAAGAAAATCATCCTGTTTGACTGTTTCTATTGTTTTCTCTCCAAAGTTTATGCCAACTGACCTCTTTGTTTTGTACCTTCGGCTCTATTCAGCTCTCTTTGTACTGGATGGGGCGGCTGAATAAATATCAAACACCACCGTGCAGCTGTTGCCACCATAATGCTTGAGAACATAGGCTACATAACACTAGCAGATGGTTGAGATTGTTGGCGAATCTTTGGGCCATACCACCTCGTGTAAAAGTAGGCCTAAGCCTCCATCCAAAACAATGTCAAAGTAGACTTGCTTTATTTCTTCTTTTAATGGAGTAAAGACATCGTACAAGATAGATTTCTTCCGCATTCCTGCCTCCTCAAATAAAGATAATGGTGAAATAGTACGGTAGGTACCTACTTTAATTTGCACCACGTGCGCTCCTCGACAGTTTTAGGAAAAAGATATCTTTTAGCGCCCTATAACTCGGTAAACATTAGGAATACAAGAAAAATGTACATAATCATTTTTATTGAAAATTTTATAAGCTTTTATTATGTATATAGTCAACTTTTACCTCAGACCAACAGTTCTCGAGATATTAACGAAATACCAAAAAAGTGCCCTGTTTTTGCTAATTCCTGCTAGAGCTCGCCTCATATTCATGAGGACTTTTGGTATATTCATCCCTAGGTACCTTTAAATAAGTGTGCAAAGTTTCAAACCTTTCGGATTTTTTAGGAGGTTGGGTCAATTTTTGAGGTTTTTTGACTGGACTAACAACTGAATATGCTGTTTGGAACTGAAGACAAGTGACTTCATATTTATACGCCTTAAATTGTTTTGGAAAAAATAAAGGGATATCATTGACATGAGGAATTTGTTGTAAATTCATTCTGTCGTTACTATTATTATTCTTATTATACTTATCATAAATATTGCCGCTGGTATTATTGTAGCACATAAGTTTCAAATGCCGTGAGCCGCCACTGGATATAAGTACATTATTGCTCTATTCTACCCTCATTGGTACAAAATGAAATTCATTAACTTAACTAAGTCTATGATATGCTCACAGAGTTTCACAAACACGAAGGGAACACAACTTATAGTCCTTTATATTCGAATCAGTCCATATAACACATAAGGATGCATGGTTTTAGTCCTCTTTACAAACTCTTGAGCACATGGTAATGTTGAGTCATGGTTACCATTGCAACGCTCCTATATAGACCAGTTATTCATTGCATGGCCAGGCTTCCGACAGCTCAACCCATTTTTTTTATTTTTACCACACCAATCAGCTAGTTACCCCAGCCAATCAAAATCTAAGAATGTCCTGTGATGGCTGGGACAGCTATACTTGTGAACTCTGCGTGGACTGAAATGCAAAGTTGCACCATCTAGTTACAATAAACAATAACACATGTGAATTGATCAAACCGAGGGAAGAACTAGGTCAGTGATGACAATGAGAGAATATTGTAACGTTGCTTTTGTTTTGTTAGCGGAAACCAAAACTGACTTGGTCAGATCAATCATCATAAAGAAACACCAACTTAATGGTTTATTCCTTTGAAGCCGCATGGGTATGTAATGAAAAACTCTACTGTAGCAGTGCTATTGTCAGGCCCCACCTCTTTAAAATCATGGTAGGGCCTATAGATAACAAACATAACAGTAAATATACTATCTGCGCGCCACTTCCTGGGCGCTGGATTTACGGGGAAGTGAGGGTCAGGGGAACAAAACATAGCTAGTCTGCCAGTCTTTCTGCAGTGTTTTCAACTAAAGAAATAACATTTCAGCAGAATCGCTCGTATGGTAGTTTACGTAGTGACTTTAATATACAACGATTTTAATGCAGTCCAATAATATAACGTGTGGACGGTATTGCGTAACAATTAATTACAAGTCATAAGCATTTTGTTATCAAATAAGTCATCAAGTACAAATATTATACACTAGCATGTGCCCGCGGCTTCGCCCGTGATAATTATTTCAAAAATTAAAATTTAAGAGCATAATAGTAATCATTATATTTATTAACACCTAAATCACGTGGACTACATACCACGAAGAGATAGCGTCGCCTGGTAAAAGTGACATCAGATTCGAGTTTCATGGCCCAGAAAACCCCTGTATAGTGAGTTTCATTCAAATCTAACAATGTTTGACCATATTTAGGCCTATATTGATTACCCCTCTTCCGTGTAGGTTGAAAATGTTATATTTCTACGGGACTTGACATTCTAAACAAATGAATCGTCCGGGATGGACTTACAAAATCAAGTGATCGCCTGCGATAATTATTTCAAAATTAAAATTTAAGAGCATAATAGTTAAATCGTTATATTTATTAACACCTAAATCACGTGGACTACATACCACAATTAGATAGCATCGTCTGGTAAAAGTGACATCAGATTCGAGTTCCTTGGCCCAGAAACCCCCTGTATAGTGAGTTTCGTCCAAATCGAACGTTTGACCATATTTAGGCCTATATTGATTATTTCTCTTCGGTGTAGGTTGAAAATTTCATGTCTGCGTGCCTTGACATTATAAACAAATGAATCGACCAGCGTGAGCTTACAACATTCAAGAGATCGCGAAAGTTTTATTTCCAAGGTATGACAAAAATATCCAAAGTCAACTAATTGATTTGACATTGAAATATATTACTCAAAACCAATGCTTCAAAAACGCAAAAAATGTATGTTTTCTGCCCGTTTTTCACTCATAACTCTCAATCGAAAGCGAAAATTAAAATTCCAGCTTCGAGGTCCATTTTTCGACCCTTCAGTCAACATATGTTTAAAAATGCATATCTCTGGGTTGAGTAGATTTCGCTGGGCATCACGGACAGACAGACAGACAGACAGACAGAAGGAAGACAGACAGAAGGAAGACAGACAGACACTGCCTTTTATTAATATAAGATAATATAGGCTCAATATTTTTACACTGGATGACTAATTTTAAGCATAAAGAAGAGTCTTAGCAGAACATGCTTCACCATTCACGTAAGAGAGGTAAGGCATCTAGAAGTGGAGAAAACTATAGACCTAATTTTAAACGTATTTAATATGTTTTGTGAAAAGTTCGCTCAACTTTCAGTCCACGAAATTGACATCAGAGTTCATGGGATCGTCAGAAATTAGGACATACGGAATTCTTAAAGAGGTGAGGAAAGTGTTGGATGTACAATGAAGTGTTTGTGAAATCAGCAATTCAAAAGATAGTATTTTTCCCCATAACTCCTTGCGTCAGAAAAGATAATTTCAATAAATAAATAAATAAGGATCTTGAGACAGAATGAAAGCTTAGTACTGAAGCCACTAGATGTCAGGGTGTATAGCGTACTTCGTGTTTCAATGTTGTCAGCTATGCCTACGAAGTTGAACAAAACCTGCCGAATGAGGACTAGGGAGCCGAGCGCCCAAGAAATCGCGCACGGGTAGTAGCTACTTAATGAAAACGATGCATGTATTCACTTTCATTATTTTGTTTGGCACAAATTCCTCCAGATTTGAAAATTTTGGAAATCAATTATTTTCTCCTGTATGAAACTGGAAAATCTTTAAGGGGTATGCGAACCCCTGGAGTACCCCCACAAAAAGCACTGGATAAAATTAATACCAAATTTTTCATAAACAATAGATAGATGGATAATTATGATAAATAGAATTAATCATAGGCCTATTGTAATAATTATATTAATGATAGTTAATTTCATTTTTCCAGTGGTATAAATGTAATTATCAGAATTATATAAATCTCCGCCTATATACCACTCAAAAATAAACAGTACTTTCTTGTTTTTCCGGCTTTACTTTTTCTTTTGTTTATTTTTGAGTGGTATATAGGCGGAGATTTATATAATTCTGATAATATTAATGATGTTTGCAATAAGTTAGTAATAGGAATAAGTTGTAAAAAAAATTGAATTTATTTCATCCAGCTTTTATTATGTAATCTCTGGGGATGGAAACCCTATTTGGCCACAGAGGCATGTTAGGGTTGTAGTTTACAAACTAATTAAAATAATTATATAATTTCAAACATTAAATAAGTAATTAATTATAGTTGATCGTGAATGTAAGTTTTAAATGTGCTAAAATCTCTAAAACAGCAGATTTTATTAAAAAAATGTCGACATGAGCTGAAAAATGTTTTCTCACACTGAGAAGCATGCAAATCAAGACTAGACCTTCTTCTTTAGAATCTACTCTTATACAATTCAACGGCCCTAAATAGCGTGCTTGCTCGCTCGCCCGTTTTGTGAGACATCGGGTATACTTGGTGATGTTCGTCTCTCGCAGTTTAAACTTTCATGACTACTACAAAATTAGGTAAACCGCTATTATATAAGGTCTAAGTGAAATGAACACAATGAAAAAATATTCAAATTTTATTCTTACTTACAATTTTCATAGATCTGAACCACAGACATTTTTAATAATCTACCACTGTAAATTTCTTTAAAATCCTGGATTCAATGAATCATGGCGGGCGAAGCACCGTGGGGACCAGCAGTAAAATATTGATGGTTTAAATCTTGAATTATCGCTGATAATAATCCAAACAAACCATTCCTTCCCTTGAAACATTATATAATTTCTGAAAATTACGCTGAATTGATAAAATAATATTCACATCATATTCATGTCAAATAGTTGAGAAACAATACATACTATGTGTTCACAGGTTTCTTTGGAACTGCATAATCGATTCTGATATAGTTTTCTCAGGGGGCGCTTTCTAATTTTAGAATATACTCTGAAACCGGAATTTTAGCTGTTTCATTAATATTATTAATGGCTTTGTTTATGAATGATTTGCGTGCAAGTGTTAATAAATATAATGCTTTAATAATTATTATAGCCTACTCTTAATTTTTAATTTTTAAATGAATTATCGTGGGCGAAGCCACGTGCACCTCCTAGTATATGACATCAGATAAAACATGTTTCACAGTTTCTGTTGACAACTGACATAAGCGGACTTGGTTTCTGCCTGTATTAACATATCTCGTAGAATACTACCAAACTATCCATGACCTGTTAGAAATTGCGTTAAAGTAAAATTTGTTGAAAAATGTTTAGCCTGTAACCTTATATACGCAATGTGGAAAAACAGTTCCTTAGTTAATGCACCATTAGTACTTTAGACTCATCCGTCATTTCAGCAACTGATGATGTGATTCCTGATGTGAGTTTTAACATATGTTGCTGGACTTTTAGAATATGAATACAGTAAAATCCCCTTTTTACATTCCTGCCATTTACATAATTTTCCGCTGGTCTAATCTCTTATCCTATACCAACAAGACGTAGTGTTCCTGCCATTAACAACTTTACAACAGTTGTATTTCCTGCCATTTACATATTTTCCTCGTAGGCAGCATTGGTTTTCGATGAAGAACTGATTTCACTTAACTAATATTCCGCTATGTTGTTAAGTCTTAGACACAGTGTCGGTTGCTATTTGCATTAGTCCAGGTGAAGTTGGTTTCTTTTGTGTGGATGCAGTTTACAGCATTTTATTATACTGTAGTTATTCATATAGCTTTGAATACAATCTAAATCTATTGAATATTCAGAGCAATTATGTTTTCATTTAATATGTGTAATGATACAAGGAGAATATTATAGGCTATATTGTGCATCATATTTTAAATAGATAATATATAGGTACCTTTATTTATTTTCATGTATAAAATTTTGCAATATGTAGCATTACAGCTTTGACACTTCCTGCAGTTCACACTTTCCTGCGATTTACACTTTTTTGCATCAGTCCCTTGAAAAGTTTAAAAAGGAGGTTTTACTGTAGTTACGACCCAGCTTATAATAATTGTTTTTACTAGCATGCATTTTATAATTTTCAGCACCCCCCAGATTAAAATCCTGGCTGAACAACTAGTTCTAAGTACCCTGAACTTCATTCCTCTATAAATGAAGAAAATCCGACTCAAACATATGATCCAAGTTTATGATCCATACTGTGAAAGTGAGAGTTTTTAAATCTATGAAAAAAAAAATCAGTTACCAAAGAAAGGATAATCTTCCCAGTGAAAACTCTTGTAACCTTATATGTAGAACAATTCATTTCATGTAAACTGGTAAACATTCTGCCTTCCTAATAACCCACGCATAAGGCTGAATGTGTGCAATGCTTTACACAGCCTAACACCCAGTGATGGGAAAATTACAAAAAAATAGTAATTGGGCTGAATTACAATTACTTGAGGAACATTTTACTTAATTACAATTACAAATTACTTTTTTAAAAAGTAATCAGTAAAATTACAATTACAATTACTTTACAAAATGGCAGTACCTAAAAATTCCTTCATTTTGGGGGGCATAAAAAAGTAATCAGTAAAATTACAATTACAATTCCTTTACAAAATGGCAGTACCTATGTTTTTTTCCCCTTTTGGGGGGGGCACAAGGCTATAAACTATCGGGCCATTCAGTGGTAAAGCAGCTTGGGACATTACCAAGTCTCAAATTATTAACAACAACAGCAACAAAACATCAACACCAATATTTCCAGACACATTGAGAAACCTTTGTTAATATTACCTCTAATTTGGATATTAGTTGCAAAAACAGTAATGATGACGACAGCCTATAGCAATTGAGAATGAGAAGCAAGTTTAAAAATACGGTATAGTTAATTAAGAAATGTTCTTACTGAAACGTTTAACTGAAAAGTCATAAATGGGAAGAAATAGATATTTATTTATTTTCCCACGGCTTACAATATTATGCATAATCTTTAAACATCAAATAATGAAGATATACATAGTTATTCCAATGCCATTTTAAAAACGTCTGATGTTATTGCACACCGAACCCCGTTCTGCCTGTGCATGATGCTTTCCGTTCTTTTTTAAACCGAATATGTAAATCGCTTCAGCTTCACTGGGGAACATGACAGTTCATGTAGCAAAACCCATAAAGTGGCATTTACAATAGTGAAACCCCCCCGCAACACGCGGCGTAATATTGCAGTATCACAATAGATTAGATTTGATTAAAATTAGAAAAATACAATACCGGGATCCAGAATCCTACTATCAGAATAAGTGAATGTCACCTTGTTGTAAATCACTGGTCCTCATACAGCATACATGAATTTCCAATGCCAGAAGCAGTATTTTCAGCAGAGCCTCTAATGCTTGCAGTGGTGGACGCAGGGGGAATAGGGGGATATATCCACCCCACCCCCCGAAATTTGAAAAAAGGCTATATATTCACTCTATACGGTCAGTTTTATAAACTTATTGTATATGTAAGTTAATTTTTTTTAGTATTCTTTCTACCTAATCAAATCCCCCCCCCCCCCCGAAAAAATTCTGCGTCCGCGACTGAATGCTCGGTAATTAACTTTGAAGTTGAGGTTAGTTTGAGCTTAGTTTTATACTGTGGAACACGTAACCTTCTTTTCAAAGAAAGGGATATAAATAAATTTTATAGGCTGAGAACAGCAATTTTAATTTCTTGAATACGTCTTGAAATAAATGGAAGCCATACAGAAATCTAATTAAATGTAGTATAGCTCCCCGTAAATTGCTCTGGCTGTGGTCGCCATTGGAAAACAAAAAAACAAAAACAAAACAAACAAAAAAACAACAACAAAACACACAAAATACATTCGACTTCCGCTCATCTCAGCTGATGTCGCGTTCCCACGTTTTTCCACAGAAATTCTGACTTGCCATGTCGAATGTCGCGTCGCTACAGTTTCGCTGCAGCAAACTAAAGTGTAAAGAAAGACTAGCTGATAGTACATGCACCAAAACCCGTAAAGCCAGATCTGACATCGCTTCACCACCGCTGCAGCGACCATACAGCGATGCTGGAACAGCTGTAAAGCGCTTTATGGGCCATTCAGATAGAAACTTAACCGTAAACGTAAGAACGTAAACTTAAACGCAAACTTTAGCACGGCATTGAGCATTCGCAATGAAAACATAAACGTAAGTAACAACCAATCACAAACGAGAACGTGAACAACTTATAAAATGGCTGCAGCAGACGAAAATACTTTCATGTTTCTATTAAACATATGTAGGCCATTAAACATTGAAATCATACAAGCGTATGCAGGCACATAAAAATTAACAGAATATTGTATGGGCTGTATTTAATACTGTAGTTCATTTCTTGGGGAACTAATTTTCATATACAGTGAAACCTCTATATAACGACAATCGCTGGTTCCACAAAAAAGTGGTCTTTAAGAGGGGTGGTCTCTTAATAGGGGGAATGCATTTTTATGTCTTGAAAGTGAAAATACAATAGAATGAATACAGTACAATACAGTAGGTGTCTTATATAACACACAGACACAGTTGATTATTACTTATTTTTAATGTATTTACAATTTGCAGCACAACAATAACACTTTAATCTATGCAGGTCAAGAACACCGAGCCTCTATTTAAAGTATACCGGGGTAATGTTTTCCAGGAAAAGAAAGACACGTCTATTACATTACATTTTGCTTGGTGGATAATGAAAGGGTCTCGCCCAGCACGTTTCTTAGAATCGAGAATTTCAGAAACCCCCTCATGTCCACTGAATAAACGTTTTCATAAGAAATAGTTACCCCCTCCCCTCTGAGTCACTGAGATCATGTAGATAATAAAGGCATGAATTCTTGAATGTATTGAAACAAGCAGGTCAGAAGTAGGAGACTGGAATGTGTCCTTTTCACGCCGTGCGCTGTACGGTACTTGTACGCTGTCCACTGTAAGAATTTTCCCAGAACGCGAAAAGAAAACAGCCTAAAGTATTGTATTGAAAATTGCAGTGCCCACGTCAGTATTTCTGTTCAAATGCTGATTAATGCCTATCATTTGAGGATTTTTTTTTTTTTACGATTTTGGTCGTTATAGAGGAGTTTAACGAAAATTAAACTCTGGTCGTTGGTCGGGGAGAGGAGTGGTCGTTTAATAGGGATACAAATAACATTGGCCTTATGGGTTTTCGTTTTACTGTCCGTTCCTAGAAAAATTGGTCTTTAAAGGAGGTGGTCGCTAAAGAGGGGTGGTCTATAAGACAGGTTTTACTGTATTTTCCTTCAATGCCGCATCTTTATATAAAGGATGCCATTTATCATAACGAGGAATTTCTCATTCATAATACTTCTTGGCTACTTCCAGTTCCGTCTCCTGTTCTGTTCTCTGATTGGTCGTATCGTTATTTTTCGCATAAGCGTAACGCAGAAGCTTGGTGTTTGCAAGCTTCTACGTTACGTTTAATTTTACGTTTAAGTTTCACGTTTACGTGATGCGTTGTGAATGGTCACACTGAAAAACATGGCCCCAAACTTCTATGTTTACGAATGGCCCATTGCTTTAAAAAGAACGCAAAATTTACCGCCGTTGCAGCGACTGCCGACGAGTAGAAGAAAGCAACATTGCCGAATTCTCAATTCGATACTTTTCGATTACTAAAATGTAACGATTACTCAAAAGTAACGATTACAATTTTATTTCCAGAAGTAAATTACGAGTAAAAATTACATTTTTAAAAAAGTAGCGATTACAAGTAAATGGGACCAAAAAAGGAATCGTTACTGTAATCCGATTACTTTTACTCAATTACTTCCCATCACTGCTAACACCCTTGTATAAACTGGACGTAAATAATCAAGATGGCAGATATCTGTAACAGCCAGTTGTTTAGTGTTTTAGTAGATGTCAGAGATTGTATTTTGGGCAAGTTAGTACTTTGCAACTCACCCTGCTCCCCTTTCCACATGCACGGTCGCCTTCCCCGCCTGCCTGCTCGTTTCCCCTCGCTACCCCTCATGCCTTCTCCACCTAGTGCACATCTTCCCCGCTATCCCTTCAGCTCGTAAAATTTGACAAATTATTTAAAAAAATTAAAAATTAAAAAAGGGCAATTCCATGGTAACATTGACACAGATTGAAAAAAATAAAATGTTACAAATATTGTAAATTATTGCAGTTTCTCTAAGTCAAAGAGTTAAAATTTCAGAAAATATAAATATTTCATGCATTTGTCTTTTAAATTTGGACGTAAAATATAATCTATTAGATAATTGATAGAAAACACCAAATTTACGATGAACATTGACATTCACAATTTAGTCCAACAGATACGGCAGCAGTGCTTTCCAAGGATTCTTTTTCATCATAAAACAAAAGATGACTTATTATGGAGGGAAAACATTACTTCATTGAATTGCAGAAGTCAAATTAGATAAATAATATATGGAAGGAAGTCTAATAATACACAGAAACTGTTAGTCCGTGACAAAAAAGATGTAAAAGTTTACCTAAAACAATAAATAATGCATGTATTGTAATTATATTTTATATTCTCTGTGTACTAGTATGGAGCAGTACACCTTCACTTGGTTGCTGAAATTGAATGTTTTTTCTCCACAAATAAAGTTGTCACAGACTAACAGTCACAGAGTCTCGAAATGATATATTTCACAGATATTAGAATATTTGTAATAAAATGTGAAGGGTAATGGAGAAAAATAAAGAATAATTAAATATTTTGTGTGCCTAACCTATTTTTATATGAAACATGTTTAATTTTCAAGAACCAAAATTTAAATTTATAATTATTGAGATCAAAATAGTTACGATATTCAGTAAAACGAATTTTTCTGAAAAGTTAACACATTTTTCTTCCTTCTTTTAGACCTATACTATAAAAATGGGGAAGACATCTGCTGAAAGAACCAAAAAATATCGTGATAGGTTCAGCGATGCAACATTTGTATTCAACAACCTCATAATTGAGGATTTCAGAATCAATATTTTGTTTAGCAATAGTCAAGACACTGATGAAGGGGTTAAAAAATAAAGTTGTTTTCAAATGGTTGACTTAAGCAGCTGAAAGAAGGCCAAAATAGTTTCAGAGCTGTAAAAGATGAAGACTACTTGCTTTTCAAAAGCATTTTCCATGCACTGACTGAAGAGCCCAAAACCACGTCTTCAGCACGAACTAACATACTTTGAATCAATGAAAACGAGTTTGAGATTATTAGACAAAAGTTTCAAATCATGTACTAAGCTTTCCACCTCTTTGTTATGTTATAAATGTGATTTTCTGATTTACATCCAGAAGTTAGTCGGTGACAACTTTTCATGTTAGTCCGTGACACTAGTATTTCATTTTTTATTACCATTAAACTGATGGTTCATATTTTAAAGAACCATATCATAAACTGCTATATACCTACCTACTTCAAAACAAATAAAACACATCTGCCTAATGTATATAAAATCGCAGAAATTTTCGGTTTTGTTCCTACAAATGAAACCTATGTCCAAAATAAGTTAGACCGTGACAAGGTGCTATAAAGTTAAATATATCTGTGCATATAAATGTTAGAGAACTCTAAGTTTATTTGTAAATACTTTAGTTCTCCATGTGTTGATCTGCATATGCCAATTTCTTCTGTGTTTAATATTGTTGATGTAATGGCTGCCAGTATAGTGACTTTTCTCTGTGAATGTTAGTCCATGACCATGGAATTGCCCAAAAGATCCTTGCACCAAACATCATATCACACAATCTTTAAACAGATTTGAAAAAACAAAATAGTATTTCACAATAACTGCAACAAACATAATATTTCACTAATTATAAAAAAAATAATATTTCACGATAAAATAATTGTGGACCAAAAACCCTTGCAACAAACATAACATTTCATGCCAACAGGACATTTCACAAAACCCCTACTTTCCACGCGGGTCCCGTTAGAGAGTAGTGGTGTGGGACTCGGGTGAGTCGCAATATACTATTTTTCCGAATTTTGAAGTTTTTCATCCATTCTTAATGTAATTATGAAACATTCTAGGCTCCTTTTGTGGAATTATTAACATTGTTCCTTGTTTGCAAGCCATATTTTCTTAATGTTGCCATGTTTAGAGCTTTCTGAAATAAATTTTATTTAAATACAGAAACTTTATTTTCTCAAGGCAGATGCCATAACTACTATTTCTTGACTGCTCGGATAGATGGCAACATGGCAGAGTGCTGTCATATGCTTCCTATGCTGGCATGTCCAATAACTTTATTAAGCAGGTTATATGTTATATCACATCCACTGGCGTTTTGTATAAACTATTGTATAATGACTGGTGATTTCCCTAAAACATTACAAATTTCTAAACTTAACTTACCTGTAAAGAAATAGAAATAAGAAAGAAAATTATGTATGTATTTATTCAATGCAATTGGGTTATTACCTGGTGGAAGCGATTCCTAATAACAACAATATTACAACTAAGACTATAATACTAACACATTAACGAGTAACATACACATTTACAAGAAACATCACATGAACAAATAACATTGCGTAAACAAGAACCATTACATAAGAAGGTAGACTAGCATTACTTAATACACAAAGACCTTAAGTGATTCTTAAATTTCTTCAGGTAGGGGGGGTTCCCTGAAAAGCTGCTACAGGCAATTCATTCCATTCCTCAATGGTTCTATTTTCAAATGAAAACTTCCCTACATCTGTTCTATACCTTCTACCCTTGATTTTGAGGGAATGGTTGCCTCTTCCATAATACGATGGTTTTTCCAATCTTTTCCAATCGTCCCCCCATGCCTTAGAACCATGATAAGCTTTGTATAATGTACATAACCTATATATCTTACGCCTGTCTTGCAAGAGTTCCCATCTTATCTCCTCTCCACAATATTTACCTCTTTTTATGAATTTTATTGCTCTTTTCTGAATTTTTTCTAATGAATCTATTTGATTAATTCTATACGGATCCCAGCATGCTACTGAATATTCCATTATTGGCCTTACTAGAGAATTGTAGGCTATTGACCTTGATTTTGCGCTCCCTTTTTTCAGCACCCTCATTATAAAATGCAGTGTTTTCCACTGTTAACTGTTTTAAAGATCATCGGATGTGTTTTAAAGATGAAGTTGTGCAACTATTTTGAAAATAATTTTTTCAATATGGATTCTTTTTTAACACTTCAACTACTGATGATATTGCCATTCTTATGAAATCAGTTTTAGATACCTTTGAACAAATTATCTCATGCCACCCATGTGATCTGAGTAAGTCATTTGGTACAGTGTCACATAATTTATTAATAGGCAAATTGGAGTAGGAACTTGAGCTTAATAAATCTTAATTAATAAAATATAAAATAGCCTATAATATAAAAGACAAACTAAAATTTCAAACAGTGGATAACTCGATACAAATTACAGCACAACGTTTGAACTGGTTCCTCCCAGTTTTCATCAGGTACTGGTTGGTAGATCAGCTGGGTTGAATGGTATAATCCCCTCTACGTCACCATCTTCATCAGTGAGGGGTGGGTGGGTAGATTCACAAAGTAGACGCTAAGATGCTGGAGGTTTTATACAGTGAAGAAACATGGTGTTACGTTGAAATCTTTTAATCCATTCCGTAGGGATTGCAAAATCAGATTCAGGGCATTTTTTATTCTGACAAATAAATTTAGGGGTAACACTGTCTTGAACCATTCTACGGATGACATTAATCCATTCATCTCCCAGGTCGCCCTCATAATTATTAACACATTTGTCATGATTACTGGCAATATGTACAGCTTCGCATATCTTTCTCTTAATCAAGTCCCTCTCATCTCTCACCACTTCCATGTCTTTAATGCTGTGATTTATGGAGACCATATGTTGGCTTAATCCTGTGTTAGTCTTCATATTTCGAATATCCCTAGCATGCTCCTGGAGCCTGATTTTGAAAGTTCTCCCAGTTTCCCCAAAATATACCCCATCACAGTCATCACAAAGAACAGAGTAGACCCCAGGGGCGTCACGAAGGTTCTTTTTTCAACCTGCTTTTTTATGCTGTGAGAAAATACTCTCCAAAGTTCTCCCCACTTTAAAGGCAGGTTTTAAACCAAATTTACACAGCACTTGGCCAAAATTCTGGCTGACACCTGGTTTGTAGGAAACACACATTTATCTGTGGGTTTTTTTTCTTTTTTAATTATATGCTCCACACTTGCTTTTCTCCAAATCCTTTCTACAAACTTCCCAGTGTACCCATTAATTTTTGCTAGCCTAAGTATGTTTTTCTTTTCTTCTAACAGATCTGCAGGATTATTACAGATTTTTAGGGCTTTAGTGACAAAGTTTTTCCACACATTAGATTTAGTTCCATGAAAATGTGCTGATTTTTTATGGATATACCGGTATTGTTCACATTTGTTAGGTTTCCTGTACACGCCGGTGAACACTCGGGGAGTGACGAAGCGAATTCGTAAGTCGAGAAAATTTAAATAATTGTTAACCGATTTTTTGATAGTGAACTTGATACGACTATGACATGTCCCAAACTCAGCTAATAAGTCATTCAAAATATCACCATTAGTAATCACAAGGGCGTCATCCACATATCGTAAATACATAACCACATTTTCCACATTTTTAGTGATGATAGGATTCTCTAGATAGTACATGAATATGTCTGACACAATCTTAATTAAATGCAAGTTATCAGGTAGTAGAAATTAATGTAAATAATTCGTAATATTGATATCTACTTCATGTGCCACAAAGCTCAATAATAGCTCAATAAAAAATCCAATTCTGTTTCACTTTCTTGCATATAGGCTACGTAGTATAGAGAAAGTATTGTGATCATAACAAAAAATCAAAATAGAGATAACCCCGGGAAACATCTTTCACGATGCCTAGAACCCCAAAAAAAAGTGTTTTTGGAATGACGTCTGTCAGTATGTCAGTATTATCTCTAGTGAACTAGTTCTAAGTCTTAAATGATAATAATATAGTCATGTTCCTGTGTATTTGTAACTTTGTACTTGTATCATACTTATTTTATTGTAAGATTGTAAAGCTCAGTTGTATTAATCCTGGTTGAATGGAAGAGAAGGCCTAATGGCCTTAATTCCACCAGGTAAAATAAAACAATTCTAATTCTAATTCTAATTCTATGTCTGTGGACAAGCACAGCGGGTAAACAGTTCGTTGTATATTCATTCTTTGAATTATGGACTTTATGGACTTTTCATTAAAATATATATACTTTTTTTTTTTAATTTTGTTTTTTAAAAATTGGCTCTTAATGATTTTAATAAAAATGTGAAATTGTAAACTCTTATCTTTGGTTAATAAAATGACTATATCAGTTTCTCTGCAAAAATGACTTAGGGGTTATTTTATTCATATCCGTTTTCAATTTTTCTAGATTATCTCCATTTCAGTAGGTGATCCATGAAAACCTACCACAGAAAAGTTGTAGAGAAAATTAAAATGGACATTTTTTGTTAAACACATTTCTTTATACAATTAATAGGTTTCAAGATAAAACTAAATAAATAAGGCTTAAATGCAAATTTCAGAACATACATGTTAATTAAAATATGAATGGAATTTTGTTGCCCATAGTAACAAGAAAACTAAGAATGTACTTATTGTTTTGAAATGCAGTCAGTTTAGCTCAGTCGTAACGAACACACCTAAACCAATCACAGCGAGGTGATATGGGCTAATAGGGAAGAGGTCCTGGGTTTAAATCAAACCTCATGGCCACCAAAATTGACTTACGTATTTCAAGGTTTCCTCATTCGCAAAGGCAAAAGCCAAATTTGTAGGATTTGTTTATTTTCCATAACTCATCGCCACTATGTTACTGTATATTATAATCGTTTAAATTGAATATCAGAAAAGAAGACATCACTGAACAATAGAAACAGATGCTTACGAATGAGTTATTACCATAGACAACTGGTTCACGCAAGCATTCTAAATACGCGATATGACCCGTATGCAGTTAAAGCATGCAATGTAACCTAAGTAGGCCTAATAATGATGATGATGATAAGAGTAACAACAACAATCATACTGTTCCAGTTGCTGCTACGTGAGGTTATGCTGTCTTGTCGGTTGTCTACGGACGATTGTACAATGCTGCAAACACCATTATTTGTTTGTCATGCCAACAATGCAGCTCACTGCTATACTGCACAAATATATTGACAGCAGCTTGTACCACAAACGGACGTGTTACGTTAAAATTAATTCTACAACTCACTTTCTTAAGTAACAAATTTTGTATAGATATCTAAATAATGCATAATACTATCCACATAGTTAAGCACGCGAAGTGGAGGTGGTAGCCATAGCAGAGCGTTGTAGAGTGTTAATATTAATAGGAACTCTGGTCATATGTGACCATTTAATTGTATCACCACTGGATACAAAATATACTAGTGCCCAAAATTAAATCAACAAACTGATATTTCTCCTTCTTGTGTCTACTATACGAGATATTCATATAAAATGTAACGCTATGTCCGTACAGTCGTGATCTGAACTGGAGATGGCATTCATGTTCTTACAAACATGCAAACGATGTGAGTGCACCAATCAAAAAGGCAGTGCACCTATCAAAAGGGGCACTGCTGCATAGTGTTTGTTGCTTAGTCCAATATCAACGTTTGCTGTGTAAACATTTACTGCAGGTACAGGAAGGCACAGAGAAGACACCTAGAAGATTCTCTTCAGTGGAGGGCAGGACAGTCTCAAGCTGATGTGGCCAGATGGTTTAATGTGAGTTCTGTTGTTTCTCGGATGTGGCAACAGTTTGTAGAGTCTGAAAATGTATCCCAAAGACCAGGTCAGGGACCATCAAGAGTGACATCAGAAAGAGAAGACATTTGGCTGTAAGGGCACGGTGGTACCGCCGTAGTACTGCACGACAACTGGCATCTGACCTCCCAGTATCCACTGGAACAGTTGTATAGAGGCAAACAGTGTACAGAAGGCTTCGGCAGAGAGGCCTTTATTGTCGGAGACCTGCTGTGTGTGTACCCCTGAAGCGTATTCACAGAAGAGTACGTCTAGAGTGGAGTCAACAAGCCAACTGGACAGTCAAACAGTGGGCCAATGTTCTCTTTACAGATGAGTCCAGATTTTGTCTTAAATGACTCTCGATGGATTCACATCTGGAGAGAACCTGGAACACTATTTCAGGATACAAACATAGTGGAAAGAGACAGATATGGATCAATAATGGTTTGGGCAGGAATTCTGTTGACTACCCGAACACCTCTTCATGAAGTTGCATGGGTAAATCGGCAAGGTTTAACTGCTGTCAGGTATCATGACGAGATCTTGGCACCTCATGTGCAGTTGTTTCGAGGTGCTGTGGGCCCAGACTTCGTACTGATAGATGATAATGCTCGATCTCATAGAGCAGGTGGTGATGTTTTCCTGGAAACTGAAGATATTGCATGCATGGATTGGCCTGCTCGCTCTCCCAATTTGAATCCTATAGAGCATGTCTGGGATGCACTAGGGAGACTACTTGCTTCACGTGAACATCCACCAACCACTCTCAGGCCTTGCCAGCTGCTCTGCGGGGAGAATGGGTGTTATTGCCTCAAAATGAGATTGATCACATTATTCACAGCATGCCACGCCGTTGTGAGGCCTGTATTGCTGCCAGAGATGGTCACACCCCATACTGAGCACATTAATGCATTTTTCTGGATGCGTGTGAAAGTCATTACATGTGCAACAAAAAAAAGTACCTTTTGTTTTACTATATGCACAAATGTTGCAATAGTTTACTTTATTTCTCATATTGTTTGTACGTTACTATCACCTGTTTATACTGTTTTGTGGCAAAATAAACCACCAAAAATGAAATTTCGGTTTGTTGCTTTAATTTTGGACATAAGTGTGTAAAAGAAAACATAGGCCTACCGATAAAACACAAGTTTCTATTCCATTAGAAAAGTTGGCGATCTTGATCATGTCAGATGATTTCTCAGTAGCCTACCTATTTCAGAGATATTTATTGTGGAATGTTAAGGTTCTCAAAATATTTAAGCTTTTCTTGTGTTACATTCTTTTGTTATGGGCAGGTAATAAACTTTTGTCAATTGCATGATTTACTTAGACAAAGAAAATTTATTGACTGATGTGTACACCCACTCAAGATATCTACCGTCCGCTATTTATTATTATTATTTCACAGTAAAAGCATTGTACATAAAGATTGGCCCTCATGCCTTCCGTTCTAGGTATTTGTTAGTGTTATAAAAAGTATTTAAAAAATTAAAAGTCTCTATAATTTACTTTTTTCTGTGCTAGCTTGTAACATGTATAGACGAGAAAGTTAGATTTTACTTCTCATGTAATGTAAAGGCTCAGTCAATGTTGGTCACACACAAAAGTACTGACCATTTAGCTCATGTCTTTCTTTCAATTTTGAACAATAACATATAACAAGTTTGAAATCAGCCAAACACAGATCTGATTCATTGATTCACTCAATATTCATCAAACTTGCCTTATCACCTCCTACAAAAGTGATTTTGCAGGTGCCCGCAGCTTAGCCCACAATAATTAATTAGAAGATTAAAAATTAAGAGCAAAATAATTAAAAACATCATAGTCATTAACACTTACCCATGAACCATTCATAAGTTAAATGATTAATAATTTAATGAAACGGCTAAAAATTTGGCCTATTTATATCATGAATGAGTATAAACTGTACACCTAAGAATGAAGTTCAACATATTGCATATTATTACCAGATGCTTGTGTTTAATCTTTTGTAATCGATAAAAGCTGTCCTACACGAAAGTATTGCTTAAAACTTGCAGATGAAGTATCGTGGATGGTCCATTGCTCCAGATCAGTATAACCATAGCCCGCTGGCTTTGCCCACAATAGTTAATTAAAAAATTAAAAGCAACATAATTAATACATATTTAAAAGATATAATAATTATAAAGAAACGGGTAAAAATTAAGCTTTAGAGTACATTCCATGATTAAAAAATGCCTCTGGGGGGAAAAAAACAACCTCTTATTTGTTCTCTGGCCCAGTAAAACTCTGCATAGTGAGTTCCGTCCTAATTGATCAATGTTTGTCCATTTAAAGCCTATATTCATTATCCCTCTTCAGACTAGATTGAAAATTTCAGATATCTTTAGGCCTTGGCATTATAAACAAATGAATCGACCAAGGTGGGCTTATAAAATGAAGTGATTCTTTCCAAATCATGTCAAAAACGGCAAAGCCACTTGCAATTGATTTGACAAATGAAATGTATTACTGAAAACTGATGCTTGTACAGTGAATGAATCAAGTTTTTTTGACACTTTTTAACTTATTAACTCTCAAACGAAAGTGAAAATAAAAAATCCGGCTTCAAGGTGCATTCGCCCACCCTTCAGTCAATCTAAGTTTAAAATTTCAGATCTCTGTGTTCAGTAGATTTTGCTGGGCATTGCGCACAGACAGACAGACAGAAAGACAAACACTTCCTTTTATTATTATAGATTCAGGTTGGTGACTGTGGGCAGTGAATAATGTATACATTCAGTACTCTAAGATTTATTCTGGGAATAAAGTTAATATTATGCTTACGTACATCCTGGAATCAACATAATATCTTCCATAGTTCAACAACTTTGGTAATTATAACCTTAACATGGGCGTCAGCATGGGGGGGGGCAAGGGGGGGCAACTGCCCCCCTCTGGATTGCCTTATGGATTCATTTATTTGTGGTACTCTTTGTCAACCTACAGTTGTAGCAAGGAGAATAAAACAAATAGAATTACTTTATAATGAGTTTAGCAAGTATTAACTAATTATAAATATAATATGTATTTATAATAATATCTCACCAAGGCCATTTCTCAAAAGAGCTTATTCTGTTAACTTAAAAAACTTTGTAGCCTCGTCGAATTCAGCTTGGGTTCAAAATAACGATCCGGTTAACTAAGTGAATATTAATGTGTTTAGCCTAATCATTTGAAATTGAGGTCCGAAATTGATTTTGCCCCCCCTTAATAAAATTCCTGGCGACGCTGCTGAACCTTAATTGCATGAATTTATACAAGTGACTGTTCAGAGGTGGGAGGTGGAAGCTCCCTTACATTCTTCTGCAGCTGGGCATCTTACTTCTGATCCTGAGATCTTAAAAGTACTCAAAAAAACAGGCCCAGTACTTACACCAGTCTGCTTCACTAGGAACTAAAACAATAATATAATCAATAGTCTTACACAGATATCTTCAATATTAGATTTCAGCAAATAATACTTGAATAAGTGGATGTTTATTAACTGATCGTGTTTTGTTCACAGAAAACAGCCACATTAATGTCATGAATGCTTTTTAGTTGTAGCGTGTCATTCTGAAATTGTTTTCCAGTAATTCATTTTCAATACATTTCATTAAATATGTACAGTGGTACCTCGAGATACGAGTGCCCTAACATATGAGTTATTTGAGATACGAGCTGTCAAGCGAGCGAAGTTTTGTTTTGAAATACGAGCGACATTTGAGATACGAGGAACGGCCAGCTGCGACGCTGCACACAGCCTAACAGTTTACTGCGCCTCGTGCGTCTTGCGCATTATCCCACGTATTCCCCCAGTGTGCTTGTTTACCTCGCTGTCGAAGCATCTTTGCTAAGTTTTTCTAGGGCTTTGCGCTTTTTGTGCATTTACATACTTTATCAAATTTCTTTTTATAACCATGGGTCCGAAGAACGTGTAACAAATATGTATGTACACTTTATAAAACCAGTTTTTTTTTGCTTTACATTCTCTTTTATTATACTTTTATACAATATTTGTCATTTATAAATACATTTTTCTTATTCAAAAACACATAACAAAAACAATTGGGGATAGCATTTTTGGGGCTGGAATGGATTAATGGCATTTCAATTAATTTCAATGGAAAAAATTGCTTTGAGATACGAGCAAATTGACATACGAGCAAGGTTACGGAACGAATTAAACTCTTATCTCAAGGTATCACTGTATTACATAATAAATTACTATTCGCTAAATATAAATGCAACTTGTGACTTGGAACTCGGTGGATAGTCACTAGGCACTCAGGGCATTATCTACGATAATTTGAATAAAGGCCTATTGGCAAAAACTGCCGTTAGGAAAGCAAAGATTTGGTTTTGTGCAAATCAACTATAGGGGCATTCCATGGTCACGTGTGGGACATTTGTACTAATTTTTAATCTACTTATCGCCAAATAAAAAGGCTATCAACATTTTTTATTGAAATTCCAACAAGACAGAAAGAAAGTACTAACAATGACTGAATTTTCAGCAGAGAAGAGTTCTTTTATCTTCTTCATGCAGTTAGCTAAAGCAGGAAACATGATGGTCACGTGGGGGACATGTGCATTTTCCTAACATAATGAAGTGTTGAGTTCTGGTAAGAACTTCAGCTCATCTGCTAATATTTTAAATAAGCAATATTTTTTTCTGGAATCCTTGCAGTAAATTCTACACTTTCACCTATTTATAGCTTAAAAGCTTAAACTGATGAGCTTCTATGAATTTTTATTTGTTGGTCACGAGTGGGACAGCAAGGGTCACATGTAGGACTTTTACACTAGTAGGAGTAAACAAAACAGATAGTGTCAATAAAATGCTCTTCTTATACATGCTTTTTAACAAAACAAAATATGATCCCACAAGTAGGACAACGTCAACTAAATTTCAATATGTTAGTGATCTGTAGATGGTCCAAGAAACAGCCTACTGCATTTAAAAAACACTCTGAAAACTAAAAACTCCTCTATTAATCACCTCTGGAGGTGAGAGTTTCTTAACAATCTCTTGTTGGCTGTAGCAGATGGAGTCAGGTCGTTCAGGCCACTTGAAATGATTTGAAATTCCAGCCTGTATCATCACAGAGACTTCAATTTTGTCAAAAGCGTGCACCTGCACTATTATTCCAGGTTATTGTGTTCCTTCATAGTCACAAGAACCCACTGCCCACTAGTAAGGCTTTCTACCTGCACTTCCTCAGGGGTTGGTCTGTTTGAACTGATATGACTTTCTGTAAGCCAATGTATTTGTCCTATATGTAATTACTAAGTTTTTGCATAAAATTACATGGAAGCTTTTTATGCCAGGAATTGCAACTACATTTTCCCATGGCTTTTGTTAAGAAATAACACTGTTAGTATGGGATCCTCTGCCACATAAAACATGTGGGTATTGTTAACTTCACCATGAACTTATTTTTAAATTCTGATGATGGCCCATTACTCCATATTACTTCTGATCTTGGCTGATCACCACCCGATCGAATTATTTCCTCATACAGAAAGTTAATTAACACAAACACAGTGTCTTTGCCCTTACATTGACAGTCTGAACAAATTAGGTAGGAATTACATTCCCCTTTGTACAAAACTGATGCAGTAAATAAAAGTACACTTGCATGTGACCAAAGAGCACTTTGTATTTCGTTCTGATATTCGCAGCTGAATGACATTGCAAAGTCTACTTGTAGTATGCATGTACTTTCTGCATTTTTGTCACATTCAAATTCTTTCTGCTGAATTCATTTTGTGTTGACGTGTTCCATCATTTTAGGCAGGTCAGCAATAACCAATTCAAAAAGTTCACCCAAGCACGTTTCTTTTACGGAAAGTTGTAACCTTCCTTCACTCTCCTTTTCCCATGGTTTCCAAACCACCTTATGTTCTGGTTGGCTAGGGCAACGCATTAGTTTTCCGTCTGAACACTGATCACACAAATTTTTCCACCAAACAGCTTTAGATAATGTTGCCTTGCAAGGATAAGGACTAGAACTTTCTTGTGGCTCCGAGTCATTACAAACATTTGATTTTTCTTGCTTTTTCTTTGCCCTCTGTAATCTCTTCCTGTTCCTCTCATACCTCCTAAGATCCTCATTTTCTTTCTCATTTATAGCATTCCTCTTCCATTGTTTCAAATCTGCAATTGTTTTATTTTCTTCCTTTTGATAGTTAGGATTTTGAGTTTTTAACCTTTCTCTCATCTTCTTCATCTTTGCTACACTGGCTAATATCTTTGGCTCATCCATTTCTGCTACCAAAAACGAATAATCTATACAACAGGAAGTCTAATTTTCACTGCAGATGTAATAAAAGTTAAATTTTAATAATATTCCATATCTGATGGTCATGTGTGGGACAGCATTAAAAATTATTATATTTCTGATACTGTCAATAGAAACTTGTTAGAAATATTGTCAAGCATTCTTTGACTACAAAGTGAGAAAGAAAGTTACCCAAAATTCTTGTCAAGAACATATTTCTTGTGTAGAACAAAATATAACTTGTTTTGAGTCATGTGTGGGACACATAGGTTAATTATTGTAATTGACTTAATTATTAAGTGCTTAACATATTTTATGTAGCTGTAACAACCAAAAATATTTCAAATACATACTCACTTATCACCTGTGACAGGAAAAGTCTTCACAACAATGTAATTCAATGAACTGAGACACTCCGAAATCAATGCAACTTCAGTCACATGGAAAACAGCCGATTCAGACCATCTTAATTTCAAGTATACCACACTTTAAAATTAAAAACTAAAAAATCCCTTTGTGATTATAGTTAGCTGAGGGTTTTAGGTAACATGTTACACCAATTTTACTTGAAGGAAAAAAAAAATTAAAAAATCATATGTCCTGTTTTTCATGGAATGCCCCTATATCTTAATGATAATAAAATCAACAATTTTACCAATAAAACATCCATATTGGTAATTAAGTTGTTGACTATTAAACACTTTAGGCTTCATTTTTCCTTACATTTTGCAGGAGGTACGTTTCATGGGCTTTGCCCATATTTTCAACTGCTTGTCAACTGTCTATTTTCTGCTTGGAGAACACTGTTGCCTTCTGGTTTTGGTTTAACAAACTTCTTGAGTGGAACTGTGATAAACAAAATCTCACAACACAAAATGTCGCAAAGGAATTGGACTGGCTCGAACTGGATGCAATGCTTTGGAATGTGGAAGGACTTGAAAATCTCTATATATATAAAAGGCTTTGTCCTGACTGACTGACAGGAATCAATGTAGAGCCTAAACTATAACAGGTAGAGACTTGGAATTTTGACAGTGCCTTCGTTTCATAATGTAGGTGCTCACTAAGAAAGGATTTTGAAAAATTCTGATTTTAAATGCCAAAAATCAAATGTTTTTGAGAATACTTAATCCCTTCTTACACAGAATTATCGAAACCGAATCACATTTGACATTAAAACATATTGTTGCCAGTGGGTTTCAGATGGGTTTGGAATTAAATTAAATGGAAGTTTGACAATTACAGTTGACTTTGTCTATTTTTGTCATACCTTGAAATAAAACTTTCGCGATCGCTTGAATGTTGTAAGCCCTAATATGGTCAAACATTGTTTTATTTGGACGAAACTCACTCTACGAGGGTTTTCTGGACCAAGGAACTCTAATTTGAGGTCACTTTTACCAGGTGACGCTATCTAATCGTGGTATTTAGTCCACGTGATTTAGGTGTTAATAAATATAATGATTTAACTATTATGCTCTTAATTTTTAATTTTTGAAATAATTATCGCGGGCGAAGCCGCAGGCACATGCTAGTTTAATATAAATGACTCCAGAGGATACCTGGACAGGTTTTGACATCATTATGTTAACAGAAACCATACTGATGGAGAACTGGATATCCCCAACTTCTGCAGTAAACATGCACTTGCAAAATTGAAAGAAAGAGGCAGACCCAAAGGAAGTGTGTCTTGATAGGCAGGATAAAAGAAATTTACTCAGAGAACTTAATGATTATAAAGGCAACAGAACTTACTATCATTACACTGTACAGTCAGTCAAATAAAAAACGTCGGGACTCGTATGCAGTTAAAATTAAAGTTTTAAGCCATTAGTTCACAAGTTCCCTATAAAAAACATAAAACACAGGTCATTATCGGAACATATGAGGCCATGCGACAGGAGGGAAAAAATGAACGCGGAAAGCTCAACACACGATATTCAACTTAATGTATTGTCATAATTCATTTTGCTTTGTGTCATCGCCACATACAAATGCTAAAGTGAGAGAAAGTGTAGTTAGGGCTGTAATTGACCTGCATTTTTCGGCCTCTGAAGCTGCGAGAAGGTACCATATTTATGAAAGAGCAGCTCAGTGGTGGGAACTTTACTATAAAGTTTTCATAGGAAGCGTGGATCTGCGGAAGGCCGCATATTTCGATGCTAGATTGGTTGCAGAAGTTGAGCGTAAGTAATTGATTTTGCACTAGAAGTACCGGTATTATAAAATAAAATCTTTAAAAAATGCTCCTTGAATAAACATATTCCTCGCGAATCTATTAGTTTTTTTTTTTTTTATAATTTTTATTATTACAAATTACAAATTATTATTACAAATTACAAATTACAAATTAGAAAATACAAATTGATATAAAATTATTAAAAATACAAATATAAATTATTACAATTACAAAAGAGCAACGTTTACCCCGCATGAGCATAGCTCGTGTTCGGGGTCAGTTCAGTCATATTAAAAATTATATTTTGAACTATATAAAAAAAACATACATATTATAGTTTTCGGCAAAAAATAAGAATAAGAATAAATAAGATTGCTTACATGAAATAAAATACATGAACAAAGATACGAAAAAATAAATTACAATAACATAACAGAGTTACAAACAAAATACCCTATGTTAAAAATTAAAAATTTACACTTAAGAATGAATAACGGAAAAAAGTGAGTAAAAGTACAATTACAAGTTAGATTTAATCAATTCGAGTACTTGTTTTTTAAACAATTTATTGTTTAATGGTATCAGATTAGGGTTTCTTCTAGTAAAATTGTTGTATAGCCGTGGTCCGAAATTTATACTATGCCTTAGACCTACTTCTGTAGCACACTTTGGTTCGAAAAGAGGACAAGAGATATTATACCTTCTTGTATTATAGTAGTGATTTCGTGTTATGAATTTTTCATGATGTTTATGGAAATAATTTAATAAAGTGTAGGAGTATTATTGTTTAATATTCAATACGTCAAAATCTTTATATAAACTTTTAGATGGATAGTCGATTGATTTTTTTAAACATATCTTGATTATTCTTTTCTGCAACAACGACAATGGGCGAAGTGCAGTCTGACATATCCCACCCCATCCTATTATTCCATATTGTATAACCGATTGGACTAAACTTAGATATATTAATCTTAAAGTACTCTGTGGCATAATGTTTCTTAATATAACAAATTTATATATAGTTTTCCGTAGTTTAAGACACAGATATTGAACATGTTTTTCCCACCGTAAATTTTGATCAATGATAACTCCTAGGTATTTTACTTGTGTTGATGAACTTAATTTTGGACATTTACAATTAAAAGGGATAGAACAAGAGATTTCATGTAAGATTATATTGTGTTGTGCATTTATCGAGGAAAGTCCTTTAGAGTTTAGTGAAAAAGGTAAATATGTTGTTTTATCAATGTTTAGAGACAGAAGGTTTTCATCGAGCCATTTTTTTATTTTGTTTGTTCCAATGTTAGCATTACTAAAAACGTGCTCCCAACTGTTTCCAGAAAATATGATTACTGTGTCATCAGCGAAGGAATAAACATTGCCTTTGATGAGATTTATATCTAATTTAAGAAGATCATTGATATATATTAAGAAGAGCAAAGGACCTAACACAGTTCCTTGTGGGACGCCGATATTTAGCACTACGTTTTCACTTTTTTCGTTGTTAACTTTAGTGCTTTGGTATCTATTTGATAAATATGATCGAAATAGGTCTAAGGCAGTACCTCTAACACCAATATTTTCTAATTTATTTAGCAAAATGTTGTGACTTATAGTGTCAAAGGCCTTTCTTAGGTCCAGAAAAACACCTAAGCATTTTTTTCCTTCATCTACTGCTTTAATAATTGTGGATGTAACGGCCATTATAGCATCATCTGTACTCATATTATTCCTAAAACCAAATTGTGATTCCGCTAATAGTTTATTTTTTTCTAAAAAGTTTGTTAGTCTATTTTTTATGCATTTCTCTAATAATTTTGCAATGGTAGATAATAAGGATATTGGCCTATAATTATTTAAATTACATTTGTCACCTGATTTGTACAATGGAATTACTGTCGCATATTTTAATTCATCCGGAAAAAAGCCTTGAGCTAAGCATAGGTTGAAAATATGAGTAAGGGGTTTAGAAATAAATCTAATAATTGCTTTCATTATAGTTGATGAAATGTCATCACTTCCAGGAGTAACGCTATTCTTAAGGTTTATGGCAATTAAGATCAATTCATTTTCAATTATTGGCTGTAGGAACAGAGACGCTGTTGGATTTGAATGTAGATTATTATTGCGAGTAGTTTGCGATGAATATGTTAATATGGAGCTTGTTATTTTGTGTCCAATCTGAGAAAAGTGTTTATTGAATTCATTAGCAATTTCACTATTATTGGTAATAGTTAATCCTTCTTCTGTTACGATTTTGTTTATATTCGTATTTTCTCGTTTTAATGTATCTGTAGCTTCATTGATAGTTCGCCAAAATCTTTTTGGGTCATGTGAATATTGTTTGAGCTTGGTTTCGTAATAATTTGTTTTAGTCTTTTTTACAATCGTATTTAAAGGGTTCCTGTATTTTATAATTATTAATTGTTAATATTATTAATATTATTAATATAATTAATAATTATTATTATAAAAATTTGCAACCAAGAATATGGCGGATTTGAGGCATATAGCCACATCCTTCTATACATGTTTGTTTTGGAACAAAACTGACTAAATAATCAAGAAAATACATGGATAGACAAGAGGCGTGTGTGAACCTAACCTTAAGTCTTCCTGTACATGCGCATATGCTCGTTCGTGATACTTAATCAAATAGCGCCCGACGTTTTTTATTTGACAGACTGTACATAAGCCCATCAAAAGACATCGTTGAGGCCGCAGAACTAGTATCTAAAGCACTAGCCTGCACAAAAGACGAGGAAAATGTACTTCTGGGTGGAGATCTAAATTGTAGACTTGACATAGCAAACAGCAAGACTGAAATAATAGTAGGTATGATCAAAGGCGAAGGATATAGACTCATAAACAAAAAAGAAGAAATTACCTACCTTGCACCAAATGACACAAGTACGATTGACCTGGTTTTCTACCGAGGTAAAAACATTAGAATACTAAATCTAAAGGTCGTGGGAGACAACAGTATGTCAACTCAAAGGAAACACCTGCCAGTACATACCAAGCTACAATTAAGAAAAAGCCACCTGAGTAAAGAAGAGATACAATCGCAGTCATCAAGAAAACTTAACAAGGAAATGCTACAAACCAATATGTCAAAAGTAATCTCAGCCCAACAACAAATTGAAGATGACCAAATTGAATCAGCGCTAGAAAACTTCTCAAACTACATAAAAGAAGCAGTTATACCCAGAAAACAGAAAAAGGCAAAAGCGTAGTTTGATGTGGAATGTTATCAAAAGAGAAGACAAACACTGAAACTGTTACACAAAGCTCAAAGAACACAGGAAGCCTTGGAAAGATATGCCAGCAAAAGAAGACAATACAGCTTCTGAGACAAAAGAATGCTGACTTCACAGAAGAACAAGCCCTAATGCTAGCACAGGATGCACAGAAAGACCCATTCATTGCACGAGGAAAACAACAAGCCCTACCAATCACATAAGCATGGGAACCTGGGAAAGTCACTTCACAGGCATATTAAATAAAGAAAAAAATAAGCAAGAAGCACTAGATCTGAGAGAACCGGTGGAGAGAATAAACATAACAGAGGGCGTCAAACAAGCGATATGTACAACAAGAAAGAAGAAAGCTGCAGGCCCAGATGGGATATATAATGAATATCTTAGACACTTCAAAGACCCTAAGCCACATACGGGCAAAACTATTTACACGTTGCTTAAGTACCGGGAAAATACCAGAAAGCTGGAGGAACTCTTCCACCAAAGTAGATGGAAATAGATGATCCCAATTCAAACAGAGGTTACAATTCATACATACATTACAGAACAATATATTAAAGCTATCCACAAAAATTCTTACTAAGAAAATCACCGAAGCAACTGAAGAACACATACCAGAACAACAGTTTGGCTTCAGAAAAGGAAGAGGAACGCACCATGCAACCTCAATCTACTGGACGATATAAATGAGGTGCTGAGGCACCAAAAAGGAAAGTTCTATGCAGCATTCATAGACGTCTCAAAAACTTTCAACTCGCTAGATAGGAAGCACCTGATAAGAAAACTAGGACTTCTGACAGGATCAAACAATGCCCTGACTGCCACAGTAAACAATTTATTAGCCTACAACAACGTAGAAATAAAAGACTGAGTACAACCTCAGTACCAATAACTCAAACCAGGGGTGTATTGCAGGGAGACCCACTAAGCCCCAGGCTATATATTGTAGCCATGGCTGAAGTCATAAAAGTGATCGAAAACCTCCAGGTAGCAATGTACATATATACTGATGACATTGTAATGGGCTCAAGATGAAGAGAAGAACTGCAGGAAGCCATGAACAGACTACATAAATGGTCTGTGGAAAATTAAATAGAATTAAACACAACCAAGGTCCAGTAAGCATGGTATTCAGAAAGGGAGGTAGAATAACAGAAGAAGACAGAATAAAATGTGCAGGGGAAAAGTTAGTGATCGTAAACAACTTTAAATTTCCAAGTATCATTTTTCAGCTCACTGGGAAGGCCTTTGGAATTCACATGAGAGAGAGCAGTTACGGCCATTCGAGCAATGTACAATATTCCTAACCCTACCAGACTGTTGTTGGAGACTGCAATGAAACTTTTCTGTGCCAAGGTCGTGCCAGTTCTTACCTACGGAATAGAAATAATATGGGACCATCTCACGCTGACAGATCTAACCAAAATCAAAGCCAGATTCCTGAAAAGAATTCTAGGCATTTCAAAGACAGCATCTTCAAGATTAGAGTACATCTTAGCAAAGGAAAGCTTCCTTATAGAAGACCTCAGATATAGACTTCCATCTATGCCACAATCTGCAGAATTAATAAAGAAAAGATAAGAGAAGCAAGAGAAAGTCTGGCAAGAATTCTTCTCAACGGATGCCATGATGAATCTGAGTTGGGCAGGGCCAAACCAGGAGATGCGCAGAGCAATAAACAGATTGTCTATTCATGGATTCCACCACAGGCTGTGTGTGAGAGAACGTTACCATGAACCAAGTGACATGTGCGTGTGCAAGCTCTGTGGGGAAAGATGTGATCGATATCACTTCAAAACCTTTTATTAGTACCAAACTAGTAAATACCATAGAATTGGGCTTGCCTATTAAAGAACCTCGAGCTCACACTCAAAGTAGACCTAGTCAAAAGAACATGTTTACTGTCTTCCACCAAAATATTCAAAGCATCGCTAACAAACTTCACTATATTGAATACTTGACTAAATTTAATCTAAAACTCCCAGATATTCTGTGCTTTACGGAACACTGGGTCAAACAGGATCAGGTAGAATATATAAACATACCAGGTTATGAGTGCTCTGCTATATCCTGTAGATCTGAGTCGAAAAATGGTGGAGTTAGCATTTTTACTAAAACTAATACTAGTGTCAAACCCGTAAATGCTGTGAGTACATATCAGGAAGACAAAGTCTTTGAGTGTGTAGCAGTCGACATATGCTCACCTAGAATTACTATCTTGTGTATTTATAGATCGCCTAGCAGCAACTTTAATAGCTTCCTAGAAAAGTTAGAAAGTGTGCTCGAACTATTTTTCAAAAGAAAAGCTAACATATTAATATGTGGAGATTTTAATATTAACTTCCTGAAACATAGCAGCGAGAGAAACAACTTAGATTCTCTACTGAAATCTTATAACCTATCACCATTGATCAAATCTGCTACAAGAGTTACAATAAATAGTGAATCTCTTATAGATCAAATGATTTGTAACACTGACATTTTTGAAATTACAACAGAAGTAATAAACACGGGAATATCCGATCATTATGCTCAACTTGCTAAGATTAAGACTATGAACTTAAGAAAGAAACAACAATACTTCAAATTTGTAAATAAACACCTTATAAATAACATTACCGTTCAGCAATTTAAACAATTTCTATGTAAGGAAGATTGGTCAGATGTGTATCAAGAAACTGATACGAACCTTAAATTTGAACGATTCATAGAATCTGTAAAGTATTATTTCAATTGTGCCTTTCCATTAAAGAAATTAAAAATTAATCTAGGCCACCAGTCTCCAAAATGGATTACTAAGGCCATAGCTACCTCAATAGAGAACCAGAAAAATTTGTCTTTAATAGCCAAAAATGATAATTCAATAGAATTTAAACAATATTTTACTAAATATAAGCAAATACTTCAGAAGGTTATATTAACTGCCAAAAGACTGTATAATGACCATTTTATTGAAAACTCTGATAATAAATCCAAGGCAATGTGGAAACTAGTGAAAAGTCAATTAAGGGAAAATCTCAGGCCAACTGAAAATATCAGTATCCAAGATAACCAGTTCACTATTAACGATCCCATAATTATTGCAAACAAATTTAACAACTACTTTAAAGATGCAACAAGTAACTTATTCCCCAACGATCTTAAACCAAATTCGGATGCCTATCCTAGCATTAACTCTAAAGTTCAAAAATCAATCTTCCTAAGTCCTGTAACAGCCTATGAAATAAAGGAAATCATAATTAGTAGAAAAAATAAGCAATCAACTGGTTTCGATCTAATTTCTGATTCGCTACTTAAACAAATTGTTAATTATGTGGAGGCACCATTAGCACATTTATGTAATGCTTCTATGACATCAGGCATTTTCCCTAATAGCTTTAAAACTGCCAAAATCAAGCCACTGTTTAAAAAAGGTGACAGAACGAACTTACAGAATTACAGGCCGATCTCGCTTCTTTCTGTGTTCTCCAAAATACTTGAACTTGTAATGTACAATAGACTAAAAAAAATTTTCGACAAAGAAAAAATATTAACGGCTTGCCAACATGGTTTTCGTAATAAGTTATCAACGGAAACTGCCATGCATGATTACATATCTAGTATCATTGAATCTCTTGATAAAAAAGAATATGCATTGGGATTATTTATTGACCTATCCAAAGCTTTCGATTGTGTAAACCATACAATTCTTCTTGAAAAATTAAATGTATAGGCCTATGGAATTAGAGGTTTGGCAAATGAATGGTTTAGATCGTACTTATCTATGAGAAAGCAAATTGTAGAAATTACTCATGAAGACCCAAAAACTAACTATGAAAGAAAATACTACTCAAATGTACAGGAGGTTTCACTAGGTGTACCGCAAGGTTCTATTCTTGGACCTCTTTTGTTTCTATTATACATGAATGATTTTCCGGATAATTGTCCCACAGCAAAAGTTGTTTTGTTTGCAGATGATACCAGCATATTAATAAATGCCCCTAACCATCTTGAACTAAAGGTTAAGTCATCGCAAGTTATTAAAAGCATTGAAAAATGGTTCCACTCTAACAGACTAGTAATAAATGCCCAAAAAAACAGCATACATCCCTTTTAGAAATAGCAATAGGACAGACCTTGTATATCCTCAACTCACTTTAAACAACCATACTCTTACTCCTCAAATACTTACTAAATTCCTAGGCTTACAAGTAGACCATAATATTAAGTTCAAAGAGCACATTGATTTTGCCATAAAAAAAAATTCACGAATTAGCTATGCATTTCGAGCTTTGAAAAACATAGTCAGTTTCAACACATTAATGGTCTTATATTTTGCATATGTTCACTCCATTTTGAAATATGGTATCGTCATCTGGGGCAGTAATAATTATAGTCGACACTTGTTTATTAAACAAAAGCAAATCATAAGAATTATAATGGGGATCGAGAAAGATAGCAGCTGTAAACAATATTTTGTTAAATTGAGAATATTGACCTTACCTAGCATCTATATTTTTGAAGTATTAATCCTTATGTTCAAAAACAAGTCATGCTACCCTCTAAATAAAGATATCCATTCTCATAGTACTCGTCACTGTAGTAACTTCCATATCAACTCGCATGGTACTATATTGTATCAGAAAGGAACAAACTATCAGGGAATAAAACTATTTAACAATTTGCCATCCCAAATAAAAAATCTACCTAACCTTAAGACATTCAAAAAAAAGAGTTAAAACAATATCTAATTAATAAAAGCTTTTACTCGCTCGATGAATTCTTTTCAAATACAGATTGATATTATTAATTATTAATTATTAATTTAATCTGTTTTCTTTTACTGTTTGAATTTATATTTGTTGTTGGTACTCTTTGTCAATGGCAACCTGCAGGTGTTGCAGGAAGAAATAAAATAAAATAGGCTATTACTAAGTGATAATGATTTGTTCTTCATTTTGTACTAGTAAATATGTAATTTTTTTTTTTTTTTTTTTTTTTTGTTAAGGGTTGTTAATTATTTATCATATCTATGTATTTATTATTTTTTCTTTGTAAATATGTGATATTGTTTGTTGTAGGTTAGTTAGGTCCACTTTGTATTTTTGGTTAGGTCCATTTTGTATTTTTAATTTATGTATATTTATTCCTTTTAAGTTTTTGTAATTGTTCTACATTTTTGTACCTGTAAATATGTAAAATTATTTGTATAAGTTAGATTTGTACTTTGACAATTCTGATGTCTGGGGATACAATGTACCCTCTTGCTGAAAGATGCAATAAAGAAAGAAAGAATAAAGAAAACGGAAATGAATTGGTGTAAGTTAGAAGGCGAAAAAGAACACTGAATGAATATAGCAAGGATTGAACTCAAACCCCAAATGCACATTTGTGCACATTTCTGCTATTAATTAAACTTCTTGATCAAGTTTTCTTCTAGCGGTATTTCAAAATTCATCAGTTTATCTTCATACTTCTTCATATAAATCTTTTCCCACACTTCCAGATCTTTTTGTTTATTAACTGATTTCAACAGGTTGGCTTTCTTAAGGATTTGATGATTCTTATTCCAACAATGAGCTGCTACTGCTGATTTGTCTATTTGACAGTACAAAACCAGAAGGTGCCAGTGTTCTCCAAGCAGAAAATAGACAATTGACAAGCAGTTGAAAATGTGGGCAAAGCCCATGAAACATACGTTCTGCAAAAATTTAAGGAAAAGTGAAGCCTATAGTGTTTAATAGTCAACAACTTAGTTAATTATATAATTTGTTGCTTCACTGTATTAAGTTCCATTATCTCTTGACTCTTCATAATCCATATTGGTCCTGAATTCCACTGTGTCAAATACATAAAAGACTACTTTTTAATTGTTTTTATCGATGGTGGACAAACTAGTTACCAAGACAATTCAATCTTTCTTATGAACAGTCTAGTGTGGTGTGTCACCTGAGGAAGACTCTAGGGAAGAGCCAAAATGTCGTGTGTTATAACTTCTAACTTTCATCCACTGTTTTAGAAATAATTTTTAAAAACATAAACAATTTTACCTTTTCATGTAACTATGATTTTATTTAGTCTGCTAAATTACTAGGTATTTTTTACTGAAAACTCGCAAGGGTAAAGAATAATCAATATAGGCCTATTAGTTTATAGTTATCAAGATTTTTTAAAGGAATTTAAGCATTACTTTTCCATGTTTCACATTAAGAATTTGTAGGCCTATTTGTCTGTATTTGAAATTGTTATAAGATATAGAATTTTCCTTTGGGAAAATTGTAATAAAATGAATATTTTACTAAAACACTAAAAAAAACTTTAAGAATCATGACAGGCTTGGAATCGTCACCACAATGTATGTAGGCCTATTTTTGAATTGTTGACCTACTGTGAAGAAACTTTACCCTGATGATAGATTTTTTCCAGTTGGGTATGAAAGTCAAAACAGAATGCTCAGTCCTATCATTAAAAGCAGTCACTACTCATGGCCTAATATGAGGGTGTGCTCCATATAACATATCATAGACCTAAATTTGAAACAATTTTTTAAATCTACTTACATAATGAAGAGGTTATAAGTAGTAATTATATAGGGTGTTAATGAATTACACCGAAATATTTTACCTGTGTATCCAGGGGACATAGACAAGCAACTTTTATTAGGACATTTCTGGTCTGTGGATTCAATTTTTCCTGTTACAGCATAAAATCTCCCGAGGACATGGCTGCCACTGACTTCTAACATTTGAAAAAAATGCAAAACAAAGGAGCTTCAGTGTTAACACTGGAGCTATGAATAAAACCCTAATGCAGGGGCGTCCAGTCATGTGATTAGTCTGTAAATTTTGCAGATTATGGAAACACTAAATTATGATATAGTTGTTGTTGAATGAATAAGAATCAGGTTTTTTTCGATCACTTAGAAGGCATGAAGTCAATTTCACTAAAATTTTAACTCTTTCATTTCATTATTGACTTATGAGCACCAAATTGTAATGATGTGAATGTCCTGTACCATAGGCCTACACATTTTATGTCAGTAAGCAAAATTCTCCTAATAAAATTTGCTTGTCTATGTCCCCTCCACACACAGGTAAAATATTTCAGTATTATTCATTAACACCCTGTATAGCCTATTGAAATTACAAGGATTTGACGATGTTGACCTTCTAAATATAACACATCTTAATATCCATCACATGACGCATCAGCCTAGCAATGCTTTACTCATGGTGGCTTCCCATCGCACAGCACAATCAGAGTATGTGCAGTGGAAGTTTGAGCGAGATCTTCTCTAATTCAACACTGTAGTTTCTTGTTATCCCATAGAGACTGCTATAAAATATATTTTCGTCGGTTTGTTTGCATTGGAAGAGAATAGGAGTGATTTTAATGCAGTTTTTACAGTGTTCTTTAGCAAATTAGCACATGAACATCAGCCACCCGTGATTACTAGGTAAAAAAGCAAAGGTCTTCTACAAAATGTTTATCATAAGGAACACATCTGGATCAAAATGACATAGATATTGTGGCTGATATTGGCCACGAGAGAGAGAGACCTCGCTCTCTGTATTCACTGTGGTTATTTCATTCATGTGAACCATCAAGAACAGAGTCTGATAAATGTTGGAATTATAGCGTCATAAGTTGATAATGAAGGGAACATTAAGAACACTGATACACTTTCACTAGTCTTTAGCATGTTGCAGATATCGCAAAGCCATTTCACTTATGTTTGTTTCCGTATCCTCGTGTAGACTACAATGCAGATCATTTATCAATGAAGGTATCGGAGCGTGAAAAGATACTAATTATTTCTGCATAAAGATTTCAATGTAACAATGATTTTGTATTATTATTATTATTATTATTATTATTGCTAGTAGTGGTGTTAGTATTGTTTGTATTACAGTATTATTGTTGTTAATTGTTATTAGGGTTTTGGTAGTTGTAGAGAAGTAGAAGGGCCCTGGTGTTAAAAGAAGTTGCAATAGAAGAGATGATAAAAGTAGTATAGTTATTAGAAATAGAAGGGCTTGAAGGGTAGTGGTAGCAGAAGTAGAAATGGTGTTAGGCATGGTGGTGGTAAAATTACAATTTTAGTGTTTGTAATTCTTGGAATGATGATGATGATGATGATGATGATGATGATATTCATAATAATAATAATAATAATAATAATAATAATAATAATAATAATAATAATAATAATAATAATAATAATAATAATATTAATTATTATTATTATATTTTTGGAGCCTATTTTGATATAAGTTACAGTGGTTGAAATAGGGTGGCCACTTCCAAACTTTGAAAATGGAGGACACGTTAAATTTTAACTCCTAAATATTGTGAGTTTTTTCTTTAATTCATTTTTAACCTCTCAGTTCACCTTAAATTGCTTCAAACAAAACAGCAGAGGTGTCAACATTTATGAACTTAAAAGAAACTTACAGAATCTATCATAATATTTAACCTTGTTTTCCGTGTACATCTAACGCCACCTATTAACAAGACAGTATTAAATTTTATAATTGAAGGGTTCAGAGCCTAGTTCTTAATAATTATTACTAAGATCTGAATATGTGAATGTCCTTTATTTACATTCTTCCCTAACAGTGTTCATACAAGGCACGTAAGCCTACATGGCTGAGCACTTTTGTGATATGTTGAACTGTGTTTTAAGCTGTGGACGGTACTTATGGTTCAACGTTAAAAAGGAGGACAAATTAACGTCCGGCATGAGTTGGTGCCGGACGGACGACAGTTAGCTCAAAATCCAGACTATCCGGTGCAATGCCGGACATATGGCCACCCTAGGTTGAAAGGTGAGGGGAAACTGGCCATGGTATATACCAACTGTTTTCACACGCTTTAGGTAAGCACAAAAATCTCCTTCCTTTCAATCATTTCATTTCCTTCCCTTTGTATAAAAATATTAGTTTAGACTCTGAATATTCCAATCAGAAATTGGTGTTTAAACTTCTAGTGCTACTTATTTACAGTGTCAAAACACCAATCAAAATCAAAATCAAAATCAAAATCAAAATGCAATTTATTCTGGAATTCTATGACATCTGTCACTACCACTTCAATCTACGACTACCAAAGAAATCTAGAATTGTTGATCGTTTAGTGTGAATTTTGGATATCTTCGTTTCACTATGCATCAGTACTTCTGAAGTCATTTTGAGTCCCTCTGCATCAAACTAAGAATGTACGAACTGCTTATGTATCACAGCTAACAACTGTGCTGGTAAGAGATTGTGACTAAACTGAATGTATCAGTAAAAATGCACGATAATGATTGTTGCAAAGAATTCTGTTAGAATTCAATTTAATTTACAACAGTCTTTTTCTTTCATGCTGTCTGTTATTTGGAAGTTTTAAATGTTGTTGGGGGATACATTTGTGTCTGCATCAGTTTTTGAGAATGCCTGCTATTTGGAAGAATTTTATCATAAGGGCCAATGTTATTTTGCAGGGGAATTTAAAAATGTCTGCTATTGAGAGAAGTTTTTGAGAATGCCTGCTATTTGGAAGAATTTTATCATAAGGGCCAATGTTATTTTGCAGGGGAATTTAAAAATGTCTGCTATTGAGAGAAGTCCGCTATTGGGAAGTGTTTGTTGAAGGAAGTTTCACTGTATATGCATTTATAACGTCCAGCCTATTGATACATGACCAAATCGTTTAACCAGTACTGGAGTAAAGCCCAATTCAGTGCCTATTTAAGGGTAATATATTAGAATGAATTATCACATGCAAATCGGTTATCATGATAACATATTGTTTTACAGTGTCGTTAAGATAATGCACATTGTGCGCGATTTCTTAATTATATACAGCTTTGGAAGTTTCAATACAGTTAGCTATGACAAATAACCCTATTCCTTCACATACGCTTATCAAACTAGACCGTTAAACTGAGCAAGCTGAAAGAGATGGTAATGTCTAGGACTCTCATTCTAGAGGTCCATGGTTCAAAACGCAGAGTCTGCCAATTTGATATATATATATATATATATATATATACAGTAAAACCTCATTAACAAGAACTCTCTTACAACGAACACTCTGTTAACAAGAACAAAGATTTGGTCCCTGCAAAGATGTAGTGTTTCTTATGAAAGTTTTGTCGGTTAACACGAATTTCGGTTACCACGAACTGCGAACTGTTTTTCTGTCCCTTGAATCTTGAAATGTCATTTAACACAAACTTCCAAAGCTTTTCAAATTGTTATTTCCTGTTCTTCCTTCACTAGGTATGCAAGAAATGAAATTAAACGTAAACCTTTATTAAATTCCCGGTTACTTATGTGAATGGCTACGAGTAATTGGATTAACATCAACGCTGGCTGGTGCAATCGCTCGACAATCGGTAGTTGTTATTGTTATCCTATGCCAGTACGGCTGGTCTACAGGATTGCTAAATGAATAAATAAAGCATCGTGCCGCCAACAATCTGGTTATAACGTTTCTTATTTTATTTTTCTGTTCATTCAAACATAACCAGTACGATTTCATCATACGTTGCATTAAAACTTGTAACCCACCTGCCAGGAAGTGTTTGCCGCCATAGCCCCTTTAGAACATTTTGCTGCAACATCCGAATCATCTGCTGGGTTTACTGAAGCTGTGAATACCATTGGCCGTGAAGTTTCCAGGCACTTTCATTCCCATCAGTGACAGCGCAACTTACTTGAATTTTTCAACAGGAAATGATCTTTTTTAAAAGGTAGACCTAATTACATAGCCTACTTTTGCATGTAACAGTATTTTCTACGATAGCATATACCGTAATTGGTTCATTAAAAAAAATAAAATTAGTCCCCGGTTAGCACGAATTTTTTTAACACGAACCCCTCATTTTTCGGTCCCTTGGAATTCGTGTTAACGAGGTTTTACTGTATATATATATATATATATATTTTATCTTATTTTATTTTTGTGTGTGTGTACGATTGTCAAGATATCACAAATCTGTCTAGTTTTGATGATGGACGATTTTAATCTGATTTTTTAAAAAAACTAGACCTTTGTTCTTCCGTAAGCCCTACCTAATGAATCAATCTGGAGCCCAACTCTGAAATCAATTTTTAAAAAAACTTATTTTCTGCATATCATAATTGCAATTATAACTGATTAAACAAAAGCATTCTGGCACTTTGTTACATCAGTTAACCTGATTTTTATTTTCTATTGCAATTTTTGTTCTAATAGGAAGCTTGCCGCGGAATGCCATTACTTTGGTTTTTATGTTCAAATGTTCATATTATAGAGTTTACTAATATTATTTAGCTTTTCAATTTGTCTTTTAGTATGTTTACATGCAGAATTCAGATTGATCTGAGTCTGATCCATGTGTTGAAATCAACATGTAAACGCAGACTCAGTCCGGAATGAATTTTCAATCCGATCCTCTGCAAATGGAGGAATAGATCGGATTTAAGTTGTATTCAATTCCATGTAAACACCAGAGAACTCAATCCTGGTGTGCACAAATACACTGGCAGGGTATTCATTCTTTGTTCTATCAGCTGATTGCCACTTTAATCCAAAACACTCACTCACACTATAATATTAATATTATATTACTCTTTTATGCCATAATTTGTTTAAGGGGACTAGAAATTGTTAAAAGAACACACATTTTTTATATTTTTAATCACAGAATAAACACTGCAATTGTTTAAACAGGTTAGCCACAAAAATATCCATACATAACAAAGTTAGCCAATAGTAAAACAAATCTCAATTCACTCCTAGAACTTGCCATGTAAACAGGGAACGTATTGAGTTGGGATCGGATTCAGATAGATTTCAATCCCGCATGTAAACATAGTATTTATAAGAAATAAAAACGGCATCTGCTAATTTCTTTCAATTTCATTTGCAAATTTTCCACCTAGTTTTAAAACTACTTAGTATTGTTTTATTAAATGCTCTGAGTAGTGTATACCAGGTAAAATGGTTTTCTATCACCTGTCGATGCACAATATGTTCTTCCTAAAGCCGTTTTGTTGTTCTGTTAATATATTCCATTTTTTTTTTCATCCACATAAAAATTGAGAATGGTTTCAACATGTGATAAAGATAAAAATATATGGTGCAAAAATATGTTGCACAAACTTTCTCGCATATACATGTTAAAGGCTAGCACAGAAAAAAGTAAATTAAAGGAACAGTTAAATTTTATTTATTACATTTTTATAAAACTAATAAGTATCTGGAATGGAAAGCATCAGAGTCTGTCTTTATGTTCAATGCTTTTACCGTGAAATAATAATAATAAAACAACAATAATAACAACTTGGGGTTTGCACGGTTTTCTCAATCTCAAAGGCAAAAATGCAGGGTACATTGAGATATAGCCGACAATACAGTGTGCCCGAGAATATTCTCCGCAGCGGCTACTTGTTGGAGAGGCATCTAGCTGCAGCATTCGATCTAAATGCTTGCACACTGCAATATGTACTGATTAGTAATTAGACAATGTACCCATTGATAAAGTGACAATGACCTCTGCCTGCCTGCCTGCATACACAGCTGGCGGTTTGTTGTTATAAAAGCTCGCGTTGCCAATGTAACTGCTGCAGCTAGCCCTCTCTCCAGCAAATAGCAACTGTGGAGAATATTCTTGGGCGCACTGTAGAAGTAAATGCTTAATGGATAAGGTATTACAAGAGCATACTGGTAAATCTGGGTGGCCACGAAATTTGATTTGAACCCAGGACTTCTTCCCTGTTACCCTAAACCACCTCGCTCTAATTGATTTTGGTGTGTTCATTAGACTGTAGTAAACTGACTACATTTCACAACAATAATTAGACTATAGTATTCTTGTTACTATGGGTAACAGAAGAATATCATTCATATTTTAATCAAAATGTATGTTCTGAAATTCGCATTTAAGTCAAGTTATTTCATTTTTATCTTGATACCTATTAATTTTATAAAGAAATGTATTTAACAAATAATGTTTTTTATTTTCTCTACAACTTGACTGCTATGTTTCCATGTATCGCCCAATGTAATGGAGATAGCCTAGAAAAATTGAAAATGGATAGCAGTAAAGTAAGCCTACTATCTAAGTCATTTTTGCAGAAAAACAGATATAGCCATTTTATTAGTCATAGATAAAAGTTACCAATTTTAAATTTTTATTAAAATAGTTAGAGCCAATTTTTCAAAAATGAAAGTTTTTCAAAAAAATGTTTATAAAAAGTCCCCTTAATATTTTAAGTTATAAGTATCAAATTCTGGGTAGTGCGATAAAATTTTTAAAAAGTCCTAATTAAAAAAATGAAGTAATTACAATGAACCGTTTACCCGCTGTGCTTTTGCGTGGACAGATGGACAGACGTCATTCCAAAAACACTTTTTTTGGTTTCTAGACATTGTGAAACATCTTTTCCTGGTGTTATCTCGATTTCAATTTTTTTGTCACGATCAAAATACTTTCTCTATATGTGAAACTGATCTACCAAAAAGATTACTTTTACAGAAAATCTTTTGTTATCTACATTTGACACTGAAACTGCAGAAGCCACAGGGAGTTAAGTTCAAATTACAAAATCTTCCGACCATATGGTAATATCTACTATAGATTTTTTTTTTTTTTAACTTTGTAAAATAGCAGTCTTCAAAATCTATTCTTTGTTACCTGCCTCAGAATTCTGGTTACCAGTGGGAATGTGTTCAGTTTAGCTGTTAAATAATGGACCTCGGGTTCATGTAATTTTCAGTAATTTATTAAGTACATAGTTTAAAATTCAATATACGTGCACGCCCCTTATTGTGATCACTTTGGGATGTAGGTAATCTGATAATATTAACCGATTGATAACAGTAGCCGAAGGGATTAAATTAAGGTTACTTATTCATATGTGTCCGCCGCCGTGGGTGAGTTGGTAGCGTGACTGCCAGCCACCTGGGCGGCCCGGGTTCGATTCCCGGCCGGGTCGGGGATTTTTCAGTAGTGAAAAATGTCTTTCCCGGGTTCAGGACTGGGTGTGTGTGTGTGTCCTTAGGTTTAAGTAGGTAGGGGACTGGCACACCCCGGTAACAAATCCGCTGAGAATATCCCCTTACGGGATCACCAGGGGTCGCGTGCGAACCTGAGGAATAACTTTTATTCATATGTAATACACTATAAAACAGAATTAAACCTAATTATTCATAAAATAATACGTAACTGTGAATCATTGAACCGTTCATAATACCGTAATAGACTGCAAGCAACTATTTTTTCCACCAGTAACAACTCTGGCTTAGCTCAGTTGGTATGGATAGCCAAAGATTGTGGGTTCTAGTCCCAGTGTCAGAGGAATTTTCTCCTATAATATTATCAGTAACAAAGTTTTTAATTGTTTTTACTTTCCTTTAGGAGTCCATTAACCAATACCCCATACTCAGCTATGAGTTACAAGTATTTTCGAAAGTCTATACTGATCTGTGGTGAACACCGTGTAGCAAAACATCTAACGCCTGTTTGTTCAAATCTTTTCACTTTACACTAGCCATCACTGCATGTCAGCACTGTTATCTTTATAAATCTAAAGATTCAGTTTAACTGTGGATTGAAATGTGTTTTATTCCTTAAAGATAAAGTTAGGTAATACCACCCCCCTCAAACTGGTCATCCTGTGAGCTGGAACAGTATTGATACATCCAGTTGAGTTAGAAACGAAACCCTTAAAAACGAAATTTTGAATGATGTACAGTACTTGGAAATAAAGCCGCATAAAGGAAAATGTGATAGCATAAACCGAATCTTTCATCACACTAAACAGCATTTTTTCAACGTATCAGTATTAATTCATACGGGACTTCATAGTAATGATAACATTACCCAATCTATAACATCAGAGATTACATTAAGTGGTGTTACACTGTATATGATTTTTACCATCTCACAGAACTTCACTTCAATGTTCATACTTCGTGAATAACTGATTTATAATATCTATTTTGTCTTTTTGAGTGTGTTTATTTTGTGAGCAATACCCACCCAATTCTGTGGCATGCAGAAATCTGAAAATTTTAACATCTAGGTGGACAAATGCACTTTGAAGCAACATTTTTAGTTTTACCTTTCATTTACATGTTCTGAGTAAAAAGAACTATGCAAAATGATTTTTAGCATTATCAACTCACCATTTTTTCGCTACTACTTTTCAATTGTGATTTTAATGGCAGGTGGCGTAGCTTTCTTGCCGAAGCAACTGGAAAGAGAAGCACTGCCGAAATAAAACAATCATCCACTGCATCCCTGAAGGAAATATGCTTACAATCTGACTGTTGCACCATATATCTTAGGCAGATGGCATGAATGTGCTGCATGTGGTCAGCATTTCAACAGCCCCGTCGTTAATGATGATTTCCATGGAAAGAGCCGCTATAAGTTAACAGCTCCGCAGTTTGAATCAAGAGGCTGAGTGCATCCTGTTCCAAACCTGAGAAATATCATGAGTTTGAACCATGGCTTGCAGATTTGTAACAGCTAAACCATACAGGGAGAGTCAGTTAGTATATCAGGACTACAATATTTAATGCATGTCTGTCATATATTAAGAACATTTTTGTGTATACGTATGTATTGATGGCTATGTTTAGCAGGACAGTTTCAAGGCAAAGCTGTGTTGTGTTGTGTTCCTTCATTACAATCGGCTGATCCAGTTCATGTTGATAATCCATGCAACCTGCGATTATCTGTTGCATTAGATAATTATATTAATATTAATTCCATGCTTTGTACATTTCTATATGCATACAGATATCCTATTTGATTTGTATTTTTTAGTAAACCCATGGGAAAGGGAAGAGTCGCTGCAAAAGAGCAATGATCCACTGCATCCCTGAATGGACTAGGCTTACCATCTAACTGGTGCATCTTCTACCATAGGCACATGACAGGATAGCAAGAAAACTGGACTTTTATTTAGGTAATTTGCTACAACTTGCTCTTATAGAATTGCATAAACTCACAAATAAAATCCTTATAACAATATATTCGAGAGAGTTATCGACTCAACATTTTTCGATAATACTTTTTAATTGTGATTTTAATTGCAGGTGGCGTTGCTTTCTTGCCTAAGCAACTGGAAAGAGGAGCATTGCCGAAATAGAACAATCATCCGCTTCATCCCCGAAGGAAATACGCTTACAATCTGACTGTTGCACCATATATCTTAGGCAGATGGCATGAATGTGCGGCATGTAGTCAGCATTTCAACAGCAGTTAATGATTATATCCATGGAAGGAGTCTCTACTGGTTAACAGCTCCACAGTTTGAATCAAGAGGCTGAGTGCATCCTGTTCCAAACCTGAGACAGATAAGGAGTTTGAACCATGTCTTGCAGATTTGCAACAGCTAAACCGTACAGGGAGAGTCAGTCAGTATATCAGGACTACAATCTTTAATGCATGTCTGTCATATATTAAGCACAAATTTGTGTATACGTGTGTACAGTGGCATAGGAAGGGAGGTGCGGGCCACACCGCGTGCCATAAACCGGGGGGTGACAAAATAAAAATGTGTCTTTGTAAGTAAAAAATCGCTCAAGGAAATGTAAATATAATAATAATATTATTTAAAACAATTAAATAAGCTTAACTTTCTACACATCAATGTGTATTGAAACTTCTTTTAGTTTTAAATTCAGTCAACAAAGGTAATAAAACGCGGCTGAACTGGCTGCTGTGTTGATACAAACAATAAGATTATGGTTAGGGGGAGGGGTGTTTATTTCAGCCGATGCTTGTCTCTGCAGTTTTATTAATTTAAATGAGACTTCAACAATCGGTGATATTTTATATCACTCAAGCCGCAACCAATTCTACCCACTGCGACAGTCATGACTTTGATGAAAATAAACTTTGAATGTGAGTTGACTCCGAAGTCTCCTTCAATCTAGATTTTGAACTGGGATGTGCGCATATTTAAGAATAGATTATTAATAATGTAGTTCCGTAAAATAGTTACATTACTTGTTTATGAAATTTATTAGGATGAACCTATAAAAAAATTACGTATAATTCACATAACTTCCTCTGCCCAAATAAAAGTTAGCCAGCCCTTTAAAATAAGAGAAAGTTGTCGCCAATCTTCGTGTCACATCCCCAAAAGGTACTTAACCCAAATACAAAATTTTGTTTTCGTACGATTTTCCGTTGTAAGAGGCCGTATTGCAAAGAGCACGCATTCAGAGTGGGTGTCTTATAACCAGCGGCATAATTACAGGGTGGCAAGGAGTGGCAGTTGTCACCCCAGATTTCCCAAACCCCTCTTTTTGCCACCCCCAAAAAGTTTTAAAAATGCTTAAACTAGATCATTTTAATGCCAAATTTTAAAAAATGTCCATACCCCCCAGACCTTGCCACCCCAGTTAAAAGCTGAAATAATGCCCATGCTTATAACTACCCTTTAGAGAATTATTTATAAATAGTGTTTCAAATAAAAGTTTTAGCTCTTAGTATAAGCAACCCCCGTGGAAAATTAAAAGAAAATCGTTTCAGCCGTTTTCGAGAAAACTTTCTTTATGTAAAAGTAAAGAAAACTTTTCTCCAATCTTCGGTTCACATCTTGAAAGGTATCTGACATAAATACAAAATTTTGTTTTTTTTATCAAAATTCATCTTTCCAAAATTCGATATTTCGCTTGGAAAACAAAATATAAAAATATAAAAAAATCCTCAAAAAAATAATTTTGCACAATTTCGGATGTGTATTTTGGCCTAGATGTTCGCTTTATTAACGGTAACACCCTCAGTCTGTCGCTCACGAAAACAATGTATAGTGTCTGTCTATAACGTACTTTAGATTAATATTAATAATAATAATAATAATAATAATAATAATAATAATAATAATAATAATATTCGTATTTATTTTCGTTTGACAGTACAATGTACAATATACGGCATAATGTGCTTGATATGTATGTCTTTCCTTAATCCCAACACAATTGGCTGAATTAAGTTAACTATGTCTTATATGCACCATTGGTAGCACTGGTTACAACATGGCGATAACATAGTAACACTAATCGCTTTATGGATGGTTGATTCATAGAATACCATGATTTCGGAGCTTAGTTTTGTTTTTATATAACAAAGTAATTGTTACTAATTTTGCATAATCCGTTGAGTTTACGAGTTAGGCCAACATCAGATAAATTCCTTGCAGCTGCATCTATTGACGTACACTTAAAATCCCGTGGGATTACCTTTGACTATCCAAGACATAACAATTGGAACTGTTCCAACTTTTAATAACTTAAATGGGGTGGGGAGTGACAAGAAATATTGCGCACCGGGTACCACATAACCTTGCTACGCCACTGCGTATGTATTGATTGGCTATGTTTAGCAGGACAGTTTCAAGGCAAAGCTGTGTTCTGTTCCTTCATTACAATCACCTGATCCAGTTCCTGTTGATAATGCATGCAACCTATGATCGTCTGTTGCGTTAGACAATTATATTAATATTAATTCCATGCTTCATACATTTCTATGTGCTTACAGATATCCTATTCAAATTGTATTTTTTTGTAAACCCATGGGAAAGGGAAGCATCGCTCCAAAAAAGCAATGATCCACTGCATCCCTGAATGGACTAGGCGTACCATCCAACCGCTGCAACTTCTTTCATAGGCAGATGGCAGGATAGCAAGAAAACTGGACTTTTATTTAGGTAATTTGCTACAACATTCTCTTATAGAATTGCATAAACTCACAATTAAAATTCTTATAACAATGTATTCAAGAGAGTTATTGACTCAACATTTTTCGCTAATACTTTTCAATTGTGATTTTAATTGCAGGTGGCGTTGCTTTCTTGCCGAAGCAACTGGAAAGAGGAGCATTGCTGAAATAGAACAATCATCCGCTGCATCCCTGAAGAAAATACACTTACAATCTGACTGTTGCACGATCTATCTTAGGCAGATGGCATGAATGTGCTGCATGTGGTCAGCATTTCAACAGCCCCGTCGTTAATGAAGATTTCCATTTAAATAGCCGCTACAAGTTAACTACCTCCACAGTTTGAATTGAGAGGCTGAGTGCATCCTGTTCTAAACCCTGAAAGATCAGAGGATTGAAGTAAGGCTTGTGGATTTGTAAGTACTAAACTACACAGGGAGAGTCAGCTATATCAGGACTACAATGCTTAATCCATGGCTTTCATATTAAGAACGTTTCTGTGTATTCGTATATATTAATTGGCTATGTTTGGCACTTCTTACAGGACAGCCTCATGCCCTCATGGCAGTGGTACATCAGCAAAACTGTGTTCTGCAATCGACATCAGCTGATCCAGATCAAAATGATAGCATGCAGTCTACAATCACCTGTTAAGATACGTAATTACATTAATATTAATTCCATACTGCACATTTCTATATGCATACAGATATCCTACTTGATTTGTATTTTATAGTAAACCCATGGGAAAGAGGAGCGTCGCTGCAATAGAGCAATGATTACTTCATCTCTGAATGGATTAGGCTTACCATCCAACCGCTGAAACTTCTTTCATAGGCAGATGGCAGGATAGCAAGAAAAGTGGACCTTTATTTAGGTAATTTGCTACAGCTTACTCTTATACAAATTGTATCAACTCAAAAATAAAATCATTATAACTGTGTATTCAAGAGCTATCGACTCACCATTTTTTACTACTACTTTTCAATTACGATATTAATTACAGGTGACCTTGCAACTGGAAAGAATGCTAAGTTTCTTCTTCTTATTATTATTATTATTATAATTATTATTATTATTACTGTTATTATTACTGTTATTATTATTATATCTGTTATTGTGATTACTATTATTAAAAGTTTTGAAATTTAATTATCTTTGCTTTGAAGTAATCTTTGTTCATAGAAATCATGTCCTTCAATATCTTTAACGGGTAGTATAAAAAAATCTGGGAATATAGGTGAGTTTGTTATTATTATTATCCTTTTACTGTTTGTTTTTGTATTTCATGTTTGTTTTGGAGCTTGTGTATTTGTTTAGGTGTTATTCTTCTTGGTGTTTTTGTTTTTGTTTCAGTGTTTTTGTGTTCATTTGGTTTTGGTGTTTTTGTTTATGGTGGTGTTTTGTTTATGGTGCTGTTTTTGTGTTTTGTTTTATATTTAATTTGTGTTTTAGGTGTTTTTGTTTTCCGTGGTGATTTTGTTTTTTGGTGTTTTATATTTATATAGCCTACATATATATCTAATTTCCTTGCAATTGTAAGAAATGGTAACTTTTAATGATATAAACTCTCAAGTTTTTGCTAATACTTTCCAAATATGTATGTCTTTGCACCCTTGCTGAAGTAATTGGGAAAGAAGAGAATTTCAGAATTCGAGTGATCATCTGCTGCATCCCTGAAGGGACTATGCTTACCATCTGACTGTTGCAACTTCTATCATAAGCAGATCGCATGAATGTGTGGGATGTGGTCAGCATTTTAACACCCCCATTGTTAATTATGTTTTCCATGGAAATAGCTGCTACTTGTTAACAGCTCCACAGTTTGAATCAAGAGGCTGAGTGCATCCTGTTCCAAGCCTCAGAAAGATCAGGCAATTGAATCAACGCTTGTGGATTTGAAACAACAAACCCATACAAGGAGAATCAGTGAGTATTTCAGGACTACAATATTTAATGCATGGCTGTCATATATTAAGAAGATTTTTGTGTATAAGTTACGTATATATTGATTGGAGAGTTTCAAGGCAAAGCTGTGTTCTGTTCCTTCATTACAATCAGCTGATCCAGTTCATGTTGATAATGCATGGAATCTACGATCATCTGTTGCGTTAGATAATTATATTAATATTAATTCCATGCTTCATAAATTTCTATGTGCTTACAGATATCCTATTCAAATTGTATTTTTAGTAAACCCATGGGAAAGGGAAGCGTCATTCCAAAAAAGCAATGATCCACTGCATCCCTGAATGGACTAGGCTTACCATCTGACCGCTGCATCTTCTACCATAGGCAGATGACAGTATAGCAAGAAAACTGGACTTTTATTTAGGTAATTTGCTACAACTTGCTCTTATAGAATTGCATAAACTCACAATTCAAATTCTTATAACAATGTATTCAAGAGAGTTATAGACTCAACATTTTTCGCTAATACTTTTCAATTGTGATTTTAATTGCAGGTGGCGTTGCTTTCTTGCCGAAGCAACTGGAAAGAGGAGCATTGCCGAAATAGAACAATCATCCGCTGCATCCCTGAAGGAAAAACGCTTACAATCTGACTGTTGCACGATCTATCTTAGGCAGATGGCATGAATGTGCTGCATGTGGTCAGCATTTCAACAGCCCCGTCGTTAATGAAGATTTCCATGGAAAGAGCCGCTACAAGTTAACTACCTCCACAGTTTGAATTGAGAGGCTGAGTGCATCCTGTTCTAAACCCTGAAATATCAGAGGATTGAAGTAAGGCTTGTGGATTTGTAAGTACTAAACTACACAGGGAGAGTCAGCTATATCAGGACTACAATATTTAATCCATGGCTTTCATATTAAGAACATTTCTGTGTATTCGTATATATTGATTGGCTATGTTTGGCACTTCTTACAGGACAGCCTCACGCCCTCAAGGCAGTGGTACATCAGCAAAACTGTGTTCTGCAATCTACATCAGCTGATCCAGATCATAATGATAAAGTATGCAGTCTACAATCACCTGTTAAGATATGTAATTACATTAAAATTAATTCCATACTGCACATTTCTATATGCATACAGATATCCTACTTGATTTGTATTTTATAGTAAACCCATGGGAAAGAGGAGCTTCGCTGCAATAGAGCAATGATCACTTCATCCCTGAAGGGACTATGCTTACCATCTGACTGTTGCAACTTCTATCATAAGCAGATCGCATGAATGTGTGGGATGTGGTCAGCATTTCAACACCCCCATTGTTAATGATGTTTTCCATGGAAATAGGTGCTACTTGTTAACTGCTCCACAGTTTGAATCAAGAGGCTCAGTGCATCCTGTTCCAAGCCTCAGAAAGATCAGGTGATTGAATCTACGCTTGTGGATTTGAAACAACAAACCCATACCAGTACAAGGTGGGGCAGAATGGACTCCCTAGTTTCGAAAATTCACTGGAGGCGCTCCAGAGCAGATAGAGGGGTGGGACAGGTGCCATTAGGTTGTACTGACAATGCAGTTTTCAGTAGTCACCATGCAGTGGACAGGTGAGCAACGGGGCTTTGTTGTGGAGACCTTTTTTTAAAAACGAGGAAAGTGTAGTGGCACATTTTCACCTTAGCGGTACAATAAATAAGCAAAATTCTGGTTACTGGGCAACTGAAAACCCTCGTGAATTGCACCAAAGACCACTTCACAGCCTTAAAGTGACAGTTTGATGTGCTACGTCCTCGATAGGCATAATTGGACCTTATTTTCTTGAAGAAGATGGCTCAACTGTGACTGTGAATTTAGCGCGCTACTGTGACATGTTACAGAACGTTTTACGCCCCAAAGTGGAATAGTTTGGCAGGGAATATGACTTAGAAGACTTTTGGTTTCAACAGGATCGAGCCACGGCCCATATTGCCCGTCATTCGCTCGAAGTTTTGCAATAAATGTTTCCCGGCCGCCTGATCTCCCTTATGAGGGGATGTTCCATGGCCCCCTTGCACCCCGGATTTGAGCCCCTGTGATTTTTTCCTATGGGGCTACCTGAAAGCTGCAGTTTATAAAGTTCGACCTCGAGCCCTGGAAGCTCTGAAAGAGGCAATTGAGGATGTAATCACCGGAATTCTGCAAGATATTCTGGCAAAAGTGGGCGAAAATTTTGTTTTTATAAAAGGTCTCCACAACAAAGCCCCATTGCTCACCTGTCCACCGCATGGTGTCTACTGAAAACTGCATTGTCACTCCAACCTAATGGCACCTGTCCCACCCCTCTATCTGCTCTGGAGCGCCTCCAATGAATTTTCAAAACTAGGGAGTCCATTCTGCCCCACCTTGTAGAATCAGTGAGTATTTCAGGACTACAATATTTAATGCATGGCTGTCATATATTAAGAAGATTTTTGTGTATAAGTTACGTATATATTGACTGGACAGTTTCAAGGCAAAGCTGTGTTCTGTTCCTTCATTACAATCAGCTGATCCAGTTCATGCTGATAATGCATGCAACCTACGATCGTCTGTTGCGTTAGATAATTATATTAATATTAATTCCATGCTTTGTACATTTCTATATGCATACAGATATCCTATTTGATTTGTATTTTTTAGTAAACCCATGGGAAAGGGAAGCGTCGCTGCAAAAAAGCAATGATCCACTGCATCTCTAAATGGACTAGGCTTACCTTCTGACTGGTGCATCTTCTACCATAGGCAGATGACAGGATAGCAAGAAAACTGGACTTTTATTTAGGTAACTTGCTCTTACAGAATTGCATAAACTCACAAATAAAATCCTTACAACAATGTATTCAAGAGAGTTATCAACTCAACATTTTTCGCTAATACTTTTCAATTTTGATTTTAATTGCAGGTGGCGTTGCTTTCCTGCCGAAGCAACTGGTAAGAGAAGCATTGCCGAAATAGAACAACCATCCGCTGCATCCCTGAAAAAAATACGCTTACAATCTGACTGTTGCACCATCTATCTTAGGCAGATGGCATGAATGTGCTGCTTGTGGTCAGCATTTCAACAGCCCCATCGTTAATGATGATTTCCATGGAAAGAGCCGCTACAAGTTAACAGCTCCGCAGTTTGAATCAAGAGGCTGAGTGCATCCTGTTCCAAACCTGAGAAAGATCATGAGTTTGAACCATGGCTTGCAGATTTGTAACAGCTAAACCATACAGGGAGAGTCAGTTAGTATATCAGGACTACAATATTTAATGCATGTCTGTCATATATTAAGAACATTTTTGTGTATACGTATGTATTGATTGGCTATGTTTAGGAGGACAGTTTCAAGGCAAAGCTTTCCTGTGTTCCTTCATTTCAATCGGCTGATCCAGTTCATGTTGATAATCCATGCAACCTACGATCATCTGTTGCGTTAGATAAATATATTAATATTAATTCCAATAGCAAACCACAATTGCTACCCACCTCGACCTTTTACAAACCATAACAAGAAAAGATATGCATCCAGAAACTTTAAAGACTCTAGCATTGGAAACGAACACTCGTTACCCCCCAGACAAATGGAAACATATATTCACAGATGGCTCCCAAATAGAAGACTATCCACACGCAGGAGCAGGTATCCACAGCGATCTATTCTCATCCTACAAACCTCTGGGACAGCACTCTACTGCCTACGATGGCAAAATAGAAGGAATTCACATCGCCCTTCAACAATTATGCATTCAAAAAGACAAAGTAGAAAAGGCTGTAATTTTTGTCGGCTCAAAGGCAGCAATACAATCATTGAGCTCCACAGACAAACTTATCTCATCAGCAGTAGAAGAATGTCAAGCCCTAATCCATCAACTACAGGAAAACAGCAACAAGGAAATAGTCCTACAGTGGATACCAGGGCACTGTCAGATCGCGGGAAACGAAGCAGCAGATGCACTGGCAAAGAAGGGAACACAAATAATGCAAACCCATCTACAAGAAACTTCATACCACTCTATCAAACTATACATATAGAAAATATTCAAGAACATACACAAAAAGGACATTGAACAAAAAATAAGTGACAAAAGTTGGGGAAAGGAAATTTCTCAAGTTCCTGACTGGCCAAGAAACAAAGTGGTTGCCATCTTCCGGCTAAGTGTCAAACATGACTGTTTGGGGAAGCACCTACATCGCATTGGAATCCGGAACGACCCCAACTACATGTTATGTAATCTACAAGAGACCACCTACAATGTTGCCCTGCCCTTTCAAGCACAACAGAATGGGACCGGTATTGGGAAGCAAGAAGAAAAATGTCAACTGTATAACCCTCAAAAGCGGAACACTCTAATATTGTATTTTTATTGTATTTTGTAAGCATTATGTTATGTTATGTTATTTATTTATTTTTTCTTAGGTTGCAGAGGTTAATGATATATTTTCATGTAAACCTGCCATTAAAAAAAGAATATACATATATATTAATTCCATGCTTTGTACGTTTCTACAGTGAGTTCCACACAAGAGTTGGCCAATGATGCGGGTTTCTGCGTCGCGGCTGGCACAGCTCCAACTCCCGAGCGATCGGGTGTAATATCTACGCAAATAATGCCGCGGTTGGTGTTATGATTCAGGTTCTTACATTTACAGTTAAAATTACAACGAAAATAACCACGTACCACATCACAAGAGATTTTGGAAATGTCCTCCTCTTGCATAAGCACAACACTGATACCTTTTTTCAGGAATTTTCTTTCACGCGTGTAAGTTCAGCTTCCGAGATAGAGTTAATTTCTCTTGTGATATTGTCATTAAGTTCTTCTTATGTATGGGAAATTGACATATACACTTTATTTTTCAAGTTTCCCCATAATTAATATTTACATAGGCCTACTTTAAAAGAACTTGATGAAAATATCACATAGGCCTATCACAAGAGAAAGTAACTCTGTCTCGGAAGCTGAACTTACGCGCGTGAAAGAAAATTCCCTAAAAAGGTGCCAGTATTGTCTGGATCCAAGAGGAGAACATTTCCATCATCTCTTGTGTTGAGGTACGTGGTTATTTTCATTGTAATTTTAACTGTAAATGTGATAACCTGATTCATTACAACGACCGCTGCATTATTTGCGTAGATATTTCACACGATCGCTGGGGAATTGGAGCTGTGCCAGCCGTGACGCAGAAACCCGCGTCATTGGCCAACTCTTGCGTGGGACTCACTGTATATGCATACAGATATCCTATTTGATTTGTATTGTTTAGTAAACCCATGGGAAAGGGAAGCGTCGCTGCAAAAGAGCAATGGTCCACTGCATCCCTGAATGGACTAGGCTTACCATCTGACTGTGCAACTTCTACCATAGGCAGATGACAGGAAAGCAAGAAAACTGGACTTTTATTTAGGTAATTTGCTACAACTTGCTCTTATATAATTGCATAAACTCTCATATAAAATCCTTATAACAATGTATTCAAGAGAGTTATCGACTTTACATTTTCGCTAATACTTTTCAATTGTGATCTTAATTGCAGGTGGCGTTGCTTTCTTGCCCAAGCAACTGGAAAGAGGAGCATTGCCAAAATAGATCATTCATCCGCTGCATCCCTGAAGGAAATACGCTTACAATCTGACTGTTGCACCATATATCTTAGGCAGATGGCATGAATGTGCAGCATGTAGTCAGAATTTCAGCAGCCCAGTTGTTAATGATTAATTCCATGGAAGGAGTCGCTACTGGTTAACAGCTCCACAGTTTGAATCAAGAGGCTGAGTGCATCCTGTTCCAAACCTGAGAAAGATCAGGAGTTTGAACCATGGCTTGCAGATTTGTAACAGCTAAACCATACAGGGAGAGTCAGTCAGTATATCAGGACTAAAATATTTAATGCATGTCTGTCATATATTAAGAACATTTTTGTGTATACGTATGTACAGTGGTTTAGGAAGGGGGGTGCGGGCCACCCCGGTTGTCTTAAACCAGGGGGTGACAAAATAAAAATGTGTCTTGGTTAGTAAAAAATCGCTCAAGGAAATGTAAATAAATTAATAATATTATTTAAAACAATTAAACAAGCTTAAATTTCTACAATTCAATGCGTATTGAAACTTCTTTTAGTTTTAAATTCAGTCAACAAAGGTAATAAAACGGGGCTGAAAATAAACTTCAAATGTGAGTTGTCTCCGAAGTCTCCTTCAATCTAGATTTTGAACTGGGATGTGCGCATATTTAAGAATAGATTATTAATTATATAGTTCTGTAAAATAGTTACATTACTTGTTTATGAAATTTATTAGGGTGAACCTATAAAAAAAATTACGTATAATTCACATAACTTCCTATGCCCAAATAAAAGTTAGCCAGCCCTTTAAAATAAGAGAAAGTTGTCGCCAATCTTCGTGTCACATCCCCAAAAGGTACCTAACCCAAATACAAAATTTTGTTTTCGTACAATTTTCCGTTGCAAGAGGCCGTATTGCAAAGAGCACGTATTCAGAGTGGGTGGCTTATAACCAGCGATGTAATTACGGGGTGGCAAGGAGTGGCAGTTGCCACCCCAAAATTCCCAAACCCCTCTTTTTGCCACCCCCAAAAAGTTTTAAAAATGCTTAAACTAGATCATTTTAATGTCAAATTTTAAAAAATGTCCATACCCCCCCAGACCTTGCCACCCCAGTTAAAAAGCTGAAATTATGCCCATGCTTATAACTACCCTTCAGAGAATTATTTCGAAATAGTGTTTCAAATAAAAGTTTTAGCTCTTAGTATAAGCAACCCCCGTGCAAAATTAAAAGAAAAACGTTTGAGCCGTTTTCGAGAAAACTTTCTTTATGTAAAAATAAAGAAAACTTGTCTCCATTCTTCGGTTCATATCTTGAAAGGTATCTGAAATAAATACAAAATTTTGTTTTTTTATCAAAATTCATTTTTCCAAAATTCGAGATTTCGCTTGGAAAACAAAATATAAAAAAATCACTCAAAACAATAAAAATTTGCACAATTTCGGGAGTGTATTTTGGCCTAGATGTTCGATTTATTAATGGTAACACCCTCAGTCTGTCTCTCACGAAAACAATGTATACGTGTCTGTCTATATCATACTTTAGATTAATAAATAATAATAACAGTATTTATTTTCGTTTAACATTACAATGTACAATATACGGCATAATGTGCTTGATATGTATGTCTTTCCTTAATCCCAACACAATTGGCTGAATTAAGTTAACTATGTCTTATATGCACCATTCGTAGCACTGGTTACAACATGGCGATAACAAAGTAACTCTAATCGCTTTATGGATGGTTGATTCATAGTATACCATTATTTCGGAGCTTAGTTTTGTTTTTATATAACAAAGTAATTATTACTAATTTTGCATAATCCGTTGAGTTTACAAATTAGGCCTACATCAGATAAATTCCTTGCAGCTGCATCTAGCGGCAAACTCTTAAACTCTCGTGGGATTACCTTTGACTATCCAAAAAATAACACTTGGAACTGTTCCAATTTTTAATAACTTAAATGGGGGGGAGGGGCTGACAAGAAATATTGCTCGCCGGGTACCACATAACCTTGCTACGCCACTGCGTATGTATTGATTGGCTATGTTTGGCAGGACAGTTTCAAGGCAAAGCTGTGTTCTGTTCCTTCATTACAATCAGCTGATCCAGTTCATGTTGATAATGCATGCAATCTACGATCATCTGTTGCGTTAGATAATTATATTAATATTAATTCGATTCTTTATACATTTCTATGTGCATACAGATATCCTATTCGAATTGTATTTTTTAGTAAACCCATGGGAAAAGGAAGCGTCGCTCCAAAAAAGCAATGATCCACTGCATCCCTGAATGGACTAGGCTTACCATCTGACCGCTGCATCTTCTACCATAGGCAGATGACAGGATAGCAAGAAAACTGGACTTTTATTTAGGTAATTTGCTACAACTTGCTCTTATAGAATTGCATAAACTCACAATTAAAATTCTTATAACAATGTATTCAAGAGAGTTATCGACTCAACATTTTTCGCTAATACTTTTCAATTGTGATTTTAATTGCAGGTGGCGTTGCTTTCTTGCCGAAATAGAACAATCATCAGCTGCATCCCTGAAGAAAATACGCTTACAATCTGACTGTTGCACCATCTATCTTAGGCAGATGGCATGAATGTGCTGCATGTGGTCAGCATTTCAGCAGCCCCGTCGTTAATGATGATTTCCATGGAAAGAGCCGCTACAAGTTAACTACCTCCACAGTTTGAATTGAGAGGCTGAGTGCATCCTGTTCTAAGCTCTGAAAGATCAGAGGATTAAAGTAAGGCTTGTGGATTTGTAAGTACTAAACTACACAGGGAGAGTCAGCTATATCAGGACTACAATATTTAATCCATGACTTTCATATTAAGAACATTTGTATATGCGTATATATTGATTGGCTTTGTTTGGCACTGGTTACAGGACAGCTTCACCCCCTCAAGGCAGTGGTACATCAGGAAAACTGTGTTCTGCAATCTACATCGGCTGACCCAGATCATAATGATAATGCATGCAGTCTACAATCACCTGTTAAGATACGTAATTACATTAATATTAATTCCATACTCTGTACATTTCTATATGCATACAGATATCCTACTTGATTCGTATTTTATAGTAAACCCATGGGAAAGAGGAGCGTCGCTGCAATAGAGCAATGATCACTGCATCCCTGAATGGACTAGGCTTACCGTACAACCGCTGCAACTTCTTTCATAGCCAGATGGCAGGATAGCAAAAAAAGTGGACCTTTATTCAGGTAATTTGCTACGGCTTACTCTTATACAAATTGTATCAACACAAAAATAAAATCCTTATAACAGTGTATTCAAGAGCTATTGTCTCACCATTTTTTACTAATACTTTTCAATTGCGATATTAATTACAGGTGACCTTGCAACTGGAAAGAATGCTAAGTTTCTTCTTCTTATTATTATTATTATTATTATTATTACTATTATTATTATTATTATTATTATTATTATTATTATTATTATTATTATTATTATTATTATTATTATTATTATTATTATTACTATTATTACTGTTATTTTTATTACTGTTATTGTGATAATTATTATTAAAAGTTGTGGAATTTAATTATCTCTGCTTTGAAGTAGGGCCTAATCTTTGTTCATAGAAACCATGTCCTTCAATATCTTTAATGGGTAGTATAAATAAATCTGAAAAATAATGGTGAGTTTATTATTGTTATTATTATCGTTTTTCCTTTTTCTGTTTGTGTTTTTGTTTTTGATGTTTGTTTTGGTGTTGTGTTTTTGTTTAGGTGTTATTCTTCTTGGTGTTTTTGTTTTTGTTTCAGTGTTTTTGTGTTCATTTTGTTTTTGGTGTTTTTGTTTATGGTGTTGTTTTTGGTGGTGTCTTTGTTTATGGTGCTGTTTTTGTGTTTTGCTTTATATTTGATTTGTGTTTAAGGTGTTTCTGTTTTCCGTGGTGATTTTTTATGATATATAACTTTTAATGATATAAACTCACAAGTTTTTGCTAATACTCTCCAAATATGTATGTCTTTGCTCCCTTGCTGAAGTAATTGGGAAAGAAGAGAATTTCAGAATTTGAGTGATCATCTGCTGCATCCCTGAAGGGACTATGCTTACCATCTGAATGTTGCAACTTCTATCATAAGCAGATCGCATGAATGTGTGGGATGTGGTCAGCATTTTAACACCCCCATTGTTAATTATGTTTTCCATGGAAATAGCTGCTACTTGTTAACAGCTCCACAGTTTGAATCAAGAGGCTGAGTGCATCCTGTTCCAAGCCTCAGAAAGATCAGGCAATTGAATCAACGCTTGTGGATTTGAAACAACAAACCCATACAAGGAGAATCAGTGAGTATTTCAGGACTACAATATTTAATGCATGGCTGTCATATATTAAGAAGATTTTTGTGTATAAGTTATGAATATATTGATTGGACAGTTTCAAGGCAAAGCTGTGTTCTGTTCCTTCATTACAATCAGCTGATCCAGTTCATGCTGATAATGCATGCAACCTACGATCGTCTGTTGCGTTAGATAATTATATTAATATTAATTCCATGCTTTGTACATTTCTATATGCATACAGATATCCTACTTGATTCGTATTTTGTAGTAAACCCATGGGAAAGAGGAGCGTTGCTGCAATAGAGCAATGATCACTGCATCCCTAAATGGACTAGGCTTACCTTCTGACTGGTGCATCTTCTACCATAGGCAGATGGCAGGATAGCAAGAAAACTGGACCTTTATTTAGGTAATTTGCTATAACTTACTCTTATACGATCTTATAAACTGATAAAAAAGATCCTTATAATTATAACAATGTATTCAAAAGCGTTTTTAAAAACTAACTCGTTATGAATGAATCAAAACAAATTTGTAGGAATATTACTGCATTGAACTTACTGATGAACTAGTCTTATATCTGCTCTGGTCATGATCGCAAGGGAAATTTGCTTAAATATACCTTTGTAGAATTGAAAATTGTACAATATACGTGTTAAAGTTCATTTGGTGCAGCGCATAATACAAATCAGTGTAGTGAGACACTGTTTATAAGTACTTATTGTGTATGTGATAGTTCTGCGGATTTCATAAGCTTTGTGTATGTAAGCTTTGTGTATGTATAAATATATATATATATATTTTTTTTTTTAATTTTTCTCTCTGAAAGTAATAATCCTCTCAAGTAAACTGGTCCTTCCATCTCTTCATGGATCTTCCTTTCTCTCTCTTCCCTTGTGGTCTGTATTCTAGGATCATCTTAGGGATGATTTGAGAGGATGGAACAAGTCTCAAGTCCTAATCCCTGAGTTTGATGATAATGATTGAAACTAATAATGTGTGCATGAGTTTGGGCTAGTTTAAAAAGAACAAACACAAAATGGTTCAGTAACATTGGCGTCTTGGAACAAGCTCATTTCCAGATCATCTGCTGTCACCATAAAAAGTATTAATTACCAAAATCAATAAGGGAAGTACTAATAAAAATAGTACAGATAAATAATGTTAAAGACAAATCCAGATACACTCTTAAAACAGCAGCGCTGCACATCTGTGTTCTTGGGTACATGATTCAAGTTTGTGTTCAAAGTGGAACCAAGGGAATCCTAAATAATTGTGGCAGACCCCTGTTCAGATTCCAAAAGATTCAGATTAACCATGAAATTCATTAAAATACTCTTCATATACAAAATGTAGAAGAGTATTTACTCTAAAGGTCTTAAAATAATTGTACTGAAGTAATATAAACAGTGTCAGCTGTGGTGGTCTAGAGGTAGTGTGCCTGCCTCAGGATCTGTAGGTCACGGGATCAAACCTGGCTGCGGTCGATGGACGTAAAAATCCTGGGCACGGAGTTCTCCGGGAGGTATTTAAGCTGGAGGGCCTATTAGAGCCTCTGGATAACATCTCTCGGAAGACTTTGGGAAAGGAAGCCAAGAGCTTCTCCACCAAAGGGGGAGCACAATAAGCCTTCTAGGCTGACGTGCAGGAGGTCTCTCCAAACTCTCTTCAAGCCCCCCATGAAAAAGAAAAAAAATATATATATATATAATATATATAAACAATAGAGCATGTTGTAAAACTTGTAGAGTGTCAACAGTTAAAAACACTTCTTGCTCCACTTACTTTAAGTTGCAGGACTAGTTTCCAGGGATTAAAGCTTCTCCCTCATCCTCAGCTGGTGGTTGACTGTCAACCACCAGCTGTCAACCACAGGTTACCTTGTTGTAATTAACATTGCCATACCACGGTAGTGAGTGTCAGTTGTTGTAATTATATAAATGCTTATTAAGATATTTAAACACTTGCTTAATAAGTTTTAATGTGAACATAACATTTTACAATTGAACACTTGTGGAGTAGAAGAACATTCCATCTTACTCCTACACTTAGCAAGAAGACGCTGGATCAACTGTCTTTGCAGTGCAGCCAATTGTCATACAGTGTAGCGCATCTAGGACTTCTTGTCTCCTTTCGTAGCATTCGTGATCGAACCATTCTTGTGCTTTTCGCTGCGATCGGGGTATGACCGCAGATGTGATGGCGGTTTGAAGAGCTTCGAAGGCTGCCTCTATGTCTTTGTTCTTTACGTGGCAGTCAATTTTTTGGAGTTGCTCCGTGTCCTTCCTAAGAGCTTGTACATTGATTTTTCTGGATAGACTGGGTGTTTTTGGAGGACTATGAGTTTTGGGCATCATGGTGACCTGCGATGTGACAGGTAAGTGTTTCCTGATTGGCGTGTTGGGCCTGTGGTTTCGTGTCGTTATATGCATGCCGACTTTTGACCCTCTGTAAAATAACAGGTCTATCGTGCTGGCGCCATTGGGTGCGTAGTATGTCCTATCATCTGGTTTGTTTGTTAGCCTGAAGCCTTCCTCTTGCAATACTTCTATGAGAGCTTTTCCTCTGCTGTTGTTTGGTGGGTCGATACGACAGTTGAAGTCCCCTGCGATTATCACTGCTTTTTCTGGGTCTATTTTGTTTAATGATGCCATTATGGTTTCTGTGATATCCCCTATCGGGGTTAGAGGGGGGCTGTATATGCATATGTAATTAACTTGGCCGATCTTGATGATCACCAAATTTTCGTCCTTGAAGATCTCTGTTGTTTTCCCTGAGGTTGGTTTGTAGAAGCAGGATACCCCTCCTGACGGTCGGCCCATTTGACTATGTGTGGCATATGAATGCCTTTGATTTCTGTTGGTTCGACTAAGAACGTTTCTGTTGAAGATGAGGATATCGTGTTGTTGGATGTCGGAGATAGATGTGAGTTGTAGTAGGCCTTTTAAGCCTTCAACGTTCCAGAGCAGTATATTGAGGTTAGTGGTTGAAGTGTCCTCCGTGGTTCCGAAAACGAAACCGCCTGTACTGAATTCCTTCGGGCCAGAAGTTGTCCTGTGTTTTTTCTAGGTCCTTTAGAGGGATTCCGACCCTGAAGGCCTTGTAGTTCCCTCTGGCGCTTATCTCTTCGCATTCCGCATCCTCGATACCTCTTTTAGTTAGGTAGCGAGTTATTTGCACCTCTGTGGTGCTGCGATGGACTTTGCCTAGGAATATCCAGGCTCGTCTTTCTGCTGCCCTCAGTTCTACTTCTGCCTCTTCTGATGTGTCTGACTGTGGAGGATTTTTGTGTGTTTGTTCTGTAGGCTTGCTCTTCCCGTTTCGTTTAGTCACGATCGCCCAGTTGTTTGCTCTCTGGGTATTGGCATCCTTTTTTGTCTCTTCTGCTTTTTCGTTTCTCGTTGCGGCTATTTGTGGGGGTTTTTAATATTTTAAATCTTGGAATGAACACAGCAATTGCTTACACAGGTTAGCCAAACAAATAGCCATCCATAACCAAGTTAGCCAATAGTATAACAATTCTCAATACACTCTTAGGACTTTCCATGTAAGCAGGGAATTTATTAAGATGGGATCGGATTCAGACAGATTTCAATCCTGCATGTAAACGTGGTAATCGTCTACCTAGATAATTAAAATCACTATTTTCTTGAGTCATATTTGGCATGTGGGAACACTCTCATACTTTTTTTTTTTTTTAATCCCACAAAACATTCTCTACTATAAGCATTGAAATTACTGGTATTGTTTTTTCTCAGTGTTACAAATAGTTTATTGGTTTGTTTCAGATCTGTTTTGACTCTGCTATGTGCAATTGGTGGCCCTGGTTGCTGCTCCCGTCACAGCGTTCTTCTATAAAGTAAGCTTTAGATATGCACTTCCTACTTTATTATCGTGAGAATTATAAAACTTAGGCCTGTGTTATTGATCCAAATGTGAGAATGGAGAATATGTGTGTGAATCAGGAAATTATCAATCACTCCCAAGCAGGTAGGAAAACAAAAGACTATTTATTTACCGTAACTCATGAATCAGTGGCCAATCCGGTGTAGGGATGTGTAAAATTTCAACCAATGACTGCTGCCTATTGCCTTATTGTTATCACACTTATGTTCAGTTGTTTTTGTATGTGGGCTGAATGATTATTTTACCTAAGAGGAAGGAGTAGTTTTATTTGTAGAAATACCCTGGTTAGGGACCATTTGTTTTGGTAACAGGGAAAAGTACAAAGTTTTACAAAACAGCTTTCCTTACCTATATATAACTTCGTACATGCATAAAATATGAATATCGTGCAAATTTAATCCACAAAATAATGCAAAATTTGTTCGATTTTGCAAAATGTCTGAATAAGCACAAAGTATGCCCAAATCGTAATATTTTGTTTTAGTGACTTTTTCCCTTCCAATGGCATAGCATGAGGGTAGACTTTGAGACTGCTAAGAAAATAAGTGAAATCATAATCAAACACATAAATAAAGAATCAACCAAGTCGCTAATCATTTTAAACACATTAGTACTATCATTAAAATATTTTTCTCTGTTGCATACCCAACTTCTATTGTTGTTATGCATCAACTTGTGTTCCCGCCTGCTTAGGCAGCCTCGAAATCTGATGATACGGCAGCTGAGGCGAGTTGAGACTGGATAGTGTTCAGCCAAGTTGTAGTCTCTTTCAAGTGCGAGTTATATGACTTTTCCCACCAGTGCAGAGACTAGAAAGGTTTGTCACTGTCGTAGTCGTAGTCGTAGTCGTAGTCAGATACCTACTCGCTTGAAACCAGGGTAACATAAACATTACATTCTCCCTGCTGACCTAAATTGGGTGTTTATGTTTCATTGTTGCATGGACAATTTTGCCGATATAGTTGATCACCTATTAAAAACCCAGTTTTCAGTCAGTCTTACGAAAATATGTGTGAACCTAAGGTAAATTACAAACTCCTGAGCATAAAAATAACCAAACATTCCAAACGGCTTGGTACAGTAAATTTAATTGGTTAACTAGTAGTTACAACCATAAATATTGTATTTACTATTTGGTGGGGAAGAGGTTGGGGTGTTGAAGGAATATAAATTGTAAATATAATAATACCGATAGTGATACTTTATATAGGTATAGGCCTACACGAAATCGAATACATGTGCAAACATTCCCGTTATTTTGTTATTGAAAATGCTATGTCATTTAAATGATCATTATAAATTTAATTTTTAAAACAGTTTATCAAGATCACAATGTAAAGCTACGCCACTGTTCCCTTCACTTCTTAAGCTATGGTTTGTCTATGGCGTTCATTGCCAGCGATGACCACTGGCTATCATTGCTGCCTGTTGTTCTCAATGAAAATCAATGCAGCTGGTTTGTCTACGATGATGAGCACTGTGATTGCTGGTAGTTGCTTTTAAGGCAAATTCAGGGCGTTGATCACTGCAGATTATCATGTACGGTATATAGTAGGTCAACAAAAGCAGAAGACAGCCATTTTGCACTTAATCATAGTTTTTCCCAAGTTGCAGATGAAAATTAATAATTTCATGCCTGAACACACTGCCCTGTATGACATGAGCTTAAAGGACCATAATGATGGCTATACAAAAGAAAATATGTGGAAAATTTTACCGGTAGATGAACTGTTAGAAAATAGTAATTACAATTTATGAAACATGCAGTAAAATTACCAGTTATTAGTAAAAATATTTTGATATATTACCGGTTTTATTATTTTATTATTCATTGAGCATTTAGAGTTCACCAAAAGTGACTTTGCTTTGTTCCTGTCAACGTTTTCTCTTAGGCGACTATAATATTGTAGGCTATGTGGAGGTTAGGAAAGCTAAAAAATTTTCAAATGTCCCACCTCCCACACCAAGCTGTTTGACATGGACAACTTTAAACTGTGGAAAGTAACAGTGTCAAGAACGATGTTCGCTGGTAAAGAAACCACGTTTACGACAATGATCGCTGATGCCAGCAATGAATGCCATAGACAAACCATAGCTTTATATCATGCTTCCCTTCCTGCTATTTCTGTGATGGGCCATTCAGATAGAAACTTCAACCGTAAACTTAAGAACGTAAACTTAAACTCAAACTGTAGTATTGAGCATTTGCAATGAAAACTCAAACGTAGATAACAACCAATCACAAACGAGAACATGAAGAGCTGATAAAATGGCTGCAGCAGACGAAAATACTTTCATGTTTCTATTAAACATGTATAGGCCATAAAAATTGAAATCATACAAGCATATGCAGACATATAAAAATTAACAGAATATTATATGTGCTGTATTTACTATTGTAGTTCATTTCTCGGGGAACTAATGTTCATATATTTTCCTTCAATGCTGCATCTTTATCTAATGGATGCCTTTTATCATAAAGACAGGGATAGGATACATCGTTATGAGTTTCTCGTTCATAGATGCCATCTCTTGGCTACTTCCACTTCAGTCTCCAGTTCTTTTCTCTGATTGGTTGTATCGTTATTTTTTGCATACACGTAACGCAGAAGCTTGGTATTTGCAAGGTTCTACGTTAAGTTTAATTTTACGTTTAAGTTTCACGTTTACGTGATGCATTGTGAATGGTCACATTGAAAAACATGGCCCCAAACTTTTAAGTTTGTTACGTTTACGGTTAATTTTCTATCTGAATGGCCTATCAAGCTATCGACACTTGCGATCGGTTAAAGCAAAGAGTGAGGGACGTACGACATTCAGTGGTCATGATACATGCCTTTTCTGCTATCTCTGTGCCTAGTTTGGGATGCCCATGTTAGATTGCAGCAGAGAATGTATATTCAACAGATTTTGTATTGTATCTACAGTAGTTGGCACTTATTTGCGATTTTTCTTTAATTTTTCATATTTTGTAGCAGCAATCTAAGTTTACAGCCCTGTATGAAATCCTTAAACTCAAATTTGACCGTTCTTTGTGGCTCTAAAAAAGAACACAGCGTGCAGAGTGCCGTAGCATCCCCTTAAGGGTAATTGTACAACATATACAAAAATATAAAATTGTACGAAATATAAGGAAGCCATTTTAGTTTCAGATATGAGGAACTGTTTGTCTGTTTGAGCGTGTGTTTGTGTTTGTATTTGTGTGTTGTGTGTTTCACAAATGTGAAAGTGCAGAGATGTGAAAATTTAACATACATGACCAGATGGGGGTCCAAATGCACCTGAAAGCCAAATTTTTAATTTTTATTTTTAGATATACGTACTATAAAGCGGGGTGAATAGGATCAGCTCTGAATTTTGAAAGATTCTAATTTTAGAACCATTTAATCTTTTCTCATTCTCTTTGCACTGAAACATGAATCTTATTTGCAGATTAAATTCACAAGACGCTATCTTCCACTTTTGAAATAGAATGGAGTTATATACTGCTAGCATGTGCCCGCGGCTTCGCCCACGATAATTATTTCAAAAATTAAAAATTAAGAGCATAATAGTTAAATAATTATATTTATTAACACCTAAATCACGTGGACTACATACCACGTTTAGATAGCGTCGCCTGGTAAAAGTGACCTCAGATTCAAGTTCCTTAGTCCAGAAAACCCCTGTATAGTGAGTGTTTTTTTTTTATATAAGTTACATAATGTGAGTTGAAGTATACCAAATGATTAAGTAGAAGAGGTAAGCATAGCATCTAATAATTTGTATAATTTGTATTATGGAAGAGAATTGCAAGCCAAGGCCATCTGAACTTAAGTAGCCTCCCAATAAGGAAATGTGTGCAAGGAAACGTTTTGTCCAGGGGTGAGAAGATACATATTATAAATGTATACTAAACAATAAAGAAAAAACCCTGAACTAACCGTGCGAGTTGTAGGAGTGGGAGTAGTTTTATTTACGGTTTTCAAAGTCCTAGGAGTTAAAATTAAAACATAATCAAAGATACAAAACTTCACTTGGCAGAATTGGGAATCAAACCCGGGACTGTTGGTGCTTTATCTAGCAATATTAATTATTACACCACAAGACTTCATTTTTTTAAAAAGTGCAATTCACTTTACCGTATGTAATAAACTAATCAGTCTCAAAAACGAACTTTTGTGAACTGTGCTTAGTTCTTTTACACTCGGGTTGTTTACTTTTGCTCCATACACACCTTGGATCAAGTATAGTGTTTTTGTGTACGGTACATCCAAGACCACCTATTAACAAGACTGTATTCAAGTAGTGAAATTATTTTATTTGCTATATCAACCAAGGAATAAATGAGCATCGTTCAAATATATTTTTTGCAATATCACATCAATTTGTCGAATGCTTGTCTAAATGGGAAAGCATTGAATAATTTGGAAAACATTCATTATGCAGTTCTGTTTTTTTTATTTATTTATTTTTTAATTAGGGAACTCAAATCTGAGTTTTTGTTAATGCACGATTTTTTTAAGGTTCACGAATCTTTGGTACATTTTAATCATTTCATTTCGAATCTGTATACCCATACGGAAGCACAAGATTAGTTTTATTCATTTAATTAGTTCCATTTATTACATAAAACAATATAATTAAGACTAAAACTATCTAATTCATGCAATTTATATGAAATTGTCGGTGTTAATAAACATAATTGAATAAGCATCTCTGCAATATGGCCTCTTATTCTCTATCAAGAACTTGTATTTCACATGATTAGGTTAGAGAAAGTGTCATAGGCATTTCTGGTGTTTTCCATCACCAGTGAGAAGAATGTTGTGGAAACTTTAGTCCCTGTGGTCTATGGATTTTTGTTCTGCTGATTTTTATTATTATTATTATTATTTTTTTTTTTTTCCATAGCCTATAGACAGATAGCATTTGGGAACAGGTAGTTTTAAGTTTTAACACAGAGATATTCCAGTGATCATGAAAAAGCCTATGAATATTATTATTCTATCAGAAAACTATAAAGCTTAATTTGTCTCCTTTCATTTTGTTTTGGCTTTTAAATTTGTCATAAATAGCTCGTAAATAATTTCTTAAACAATTTTGATCAGAATTTTAACATACATAAATATCCATTAAAGGAAGTAATATTTTATGTAAATCTATTATTTTTAAGATTGTAAAGTTTTAAATAAAGAGTTAATTTAAAAATTGTCGTAAAGCGACTTTTCTTTTGTAGAAAAGGTTTTCTGATCATATTTTCTCTATCTGTACCATAGGTATTATTGATAGAGGCAGTACTGTTGCGTGTCAAGTTTTCAACATAAATCTAAGTTTTGACGTCCCCAAAAATCTCTACATAATCCATATTATAATTGTTCCACTTTTCAACACTAAAATTAAAATTTATTTTCATTGCAGAACATCATTTGTTATATATATAAAAGTCTGATGACTAGGGACCGGATTCTTAGGTTTTTACATATTTTTTTTCCTTGCTTCCAAAACAAAAAGCGCTCATACACTTTTTCGAATCATGTCCATAGGATTGACCCACATTAATTCTGTGACACCTAAAAATACCTAAATGGGGTATAAAAACCTAATTATACCTAAACGGGATATGAAACCTAAGATATCTAATTTAGGCTACTTTTTTTTTGTCTTTTTTGTTTGTCACTTGAGGTATCGATATTTGTCGGGATTAAATTAATATCACCAGCGTTTCTTTCAACCCATTGTCGTCTAGGATGGACAGTATCAAGAGAGGAAGTGTAGAGTACCAGCGTATTCTTTTTAAAATACAGTATTCGTACGAACAACCATTGCTGCCGTGTATGAACAAGGATATAGAATTCTGTGTTTTAAGGCGTTTGTTTGCCTGTACTGTCTTGTTATTCATACTGAATGGTCACACTGTGTTTTAAGAAGACTTGTTAATTATGTATTGAATCCTATGTAGCACATTCAAATTCATTAAACCAATTATTCTACCCTAAAACGATATTTTGGACAAAAAACCTAAAAAAGCCTATTTCACCTAATGGAAAACCTAAAACAGTGTTTTTAAAAACCTAAAAATCCGGTCCCTACTGATGACTATAGGATGTGGAACTTGTCAAAGCATTAAACAGAATTATATTTATAAACTATTAACCTATTTACATATTATTTGTCATAAAATCATCAACAGAGTAGAATCTGTGTGCATTTAAACATTTCTTAATTAATAATTTCATTTATTTTGGTTTGTTGGTAAATTTTTTAATCTCTTTTGGAAGTTTGTTAAAGAATTGAATTCCAGAAAAGTAAACCCCTTTCTGATAACAGCTGAGATTTGGCCTGGGAATATGTACATCTAATTTCCTTCTAGTGTTCTTATTATGTAGGTCAGAGTAGTTTCAAAGTTATCTATGTTGTCTATTACAAAGTTTAATATTTCCCAAAGATATTCACCCGCCAAAGGTAGGATTTTTAGCTGCCTGAAAATGGCTCTGCATGACTGCCATCTTTGTGTCCCAGTTATAATACGTAAAGCCTTAGTTTGCAAGATAGACTTTTTTACAATATGTAGAACATCCCTAGAAAATAATCTCATAGCTCATGATAGAATGAAAATAGGGATCTCTGAACATAGCATGCACTACTCAGTTTAGGTACTATATTATATTATAGACATGATTTTTCCAGTTTCAATATAATATAATATAATTTTGGCTGTAAGCCAAGTATAAGTATATTTTAATACTAATGTAAATAAAGGAGTAAGAGTTTTCAAACTCAATGTAATAAACCTAGTCTATAAAGTAAGTTTAATTCGCAAAATATCTACAGAAATAAAAAATAATCATTAAGACTATCACTTACGTTCGAAGCCAATCGTCTATTATATTCCAGTGGTTTTACATGAGCCAATCACTTTCATGAGTTTAAAGTTAGAGCACCGTGGTAGCAAAAACATATTGCTAAGTTTCGGAATAAAAGTGCTGCCAGTGGTTAATAATTAGGCTACACTAGTTAACAAGGTTTTTGCCACATGGTTGAAACTATGTGTATCAGATAAAGTTTTATGTGCTATTTACGAATATGAACATAAAAATGTTCCATCATCCTCAAATGTTTAGGAAATCACTAAAATATATCTAAAAATATGAAAAAGTATTAGTAATAATTATTACATCTTTTTATAATTATAATTAGTATACAAAAATTATAATTATTAACCAATTGTGGAGCTTTATTATCTTTTTTAAAGCCAGTTTGCACAACAATTTGTCCATTCTTACATGCCTGAAGAGGCATAGGGATGTGTGGTACCTTTCGAGGTAGGGATTAGTGAAGTGCTTGGCAGATAGGAAATGGCTCAGGTTTTTTTGTTTTTTTTGTTTGTTTTTTTGTTTGTTTGTTTGTTTGTTTGAGTTTGGCTGTGCCTCTGAAAAGTGTTGTAAGTGAGTTTTGCTGCCTGTAGTTTTAATTTTCATTGGAATGAAGAAATTACGCCGTGCGTGTGTTAATTCGCCAAATACTTTCTGTTAGGTGTGTGAACAGTTTACTATTAAAATCAACATCGATCTTTAACAGAAACATTAAAAGAGGCAAACTACAGTTATTTTGGATGCCGCCCCGAACGTGTGCGGTATAACATGTTAATGAAATTTAATTAACTGGAAAAATGGTGACAAAACCCGTGCTATGCCTTTCGCGGTCCAAGTGGTCTGGCGTGAACCAACTAGCCACGCACAAGATTATTTTTGTTTAACAAAAGTTGGAGGACATTCTAAAAGGACAAAATCTAATATTGATTACCCCAATGTTCCATCTGATATAAGACCTATTCCACATGGGCCTGAATTCCCAATCCCTAGTTCACCTACACAGAAGAGGCCTCTCCAGGAGAAGAACAAGCAGATGAGTTACCGAAACCATCCACTTCCTCTGATCCAAACTATAGCCCAGAACATAAAAAGATTCAGCAATCCAGACTGAACGACTTAGAGATATGTATCTCACGAAGCAGCAGGCTGAAGTGCTTGGATCGCGACTTCAAGAACGGAATCTACTCGCCCCCAGTACTAGAATTTCTTCTTTCTGGAAGAGACATGAACAATTTTCTGGTTATTATGTAATGGAAAATGCCCTCTGTGCATGTATATATATATATATATATATATGGATGAGCTTGGATTTCAACATATCCCTGAAAAATGGAGATTGTTTATTGATTCCTCGAAAGCAAGTCTCAAAGCAGTATTGTTACACAGCCTGGAAGACCTTTTCTGAGGTAGTGAATGGTTTCTGGGAAATAATACAGCAGAAAATTATCGACAGTTGGTTCAAGCACTTCAGGAGAGTTGCAAACAACTAGGATGCAGAATGTCTCTGAAAATTCATTTTCTCCTTTCGCACCTTGAATTTTTCCCTGAGAATTTGGGTGCTGTCAGTGACGAGCATGAGGAAAGATTTCACCAGGACATTCCAAAAATGGAGCCGAGATATCAAGGTAGATGGGATCCTCACATGATGAGCGCCTATTGCTGGTTTTTAGTTAGGGAGACTGACACACGCTACAAGAGGAAGAATTAATTGTAAGTCTTAAAATTAGCTGTCACATTTATAATCCCTATTACCTGCATGTAAGTAGTATTACAAAGAGTTTTTGAGTATTACCGGTAATTCTTAGGATTTCTTAATTCCAAGTCACAATTTTGAATTGTTTACTTTACAGCAAAGATTACATCATTTTATTACATTTTACTGAGGTTGAAAGTCAATTTGTCAATAGCAGCATCAATTTATTCCTTTTATATTACCTCATATGTAAAAGTAAGGCATTTTTTAACATAATTCTATAATTAAATTAATTATAATTGTGACATTGTTATAATTATGTTTAAATTAAACTAAATTTCCTGTATTTTTTTGCTAGAATCTAACTCTGTTCTGTCACACGAAAATGTTACGTGTTACGGACTTTTTAAATGTCATTTTCGTGTTCAGGCGGTCTGATTTATATAAAATGACCTGTTTTTGTCCATGTGGCAGACAAAAAGTTGAAATTTGTTGTCTAGTGTTAATAATTATCAGTGCGCATTGTGCGCTTTTTGATCATAGTTTCCAGTTAAGCGTTGCCAACCTCAAAGAAATTTCTGTAGATTTAGAGAAATCTTGCTTCCTTCAAGGAATCAAAGAATTTCGTCCCAAATCTACAGAAAAGAATAATTTACTGTTTTCCATAGATAATTAATAGAGATAAAGCGGAATTTCGAACAAATAATAGAATAGAGAGCGAGAGAGCAGCCTAAAACTATTTAAATGTATACCCCTGAGTTAAAAACTAAATTTCTCTCTTCTCTCAGCGCATTTATGCCTTGGTGAATTGCATGCAGTTAAATTGAGGTAAGATTCATATTAATAAAATTATTTATTATTATTATTATTATTATTATTGGTAAGATATATAATTACAGATTTATTTTAATGCGTTAAAGAAAATTTATGGAGTTGTCAAATATATATTTTCTTTTGTGGTTGGCAACACTTCCAGTTTGAATTAGTTCCAGTTTGAAATCGTGTGTATGTGTGATGGAGGTTAGCCGTTACGTGATAAGTTTCACAGACTTTTTCCGTGTATCCTATTCTTTAAGCAGGTAAGTTATACAGTCAAACCTCTGTATAACGAAAATCTACTAGTATATAACGATAAACCCTCCATATGTTGCTGCCAGTTGTAGATTCCAGCAGCTCATTTCTGATCATGGTTCGAATCCTACAGAGCTAGCGTGTAGAAGTGTTTCTGATAATTCCGCGTGTGCCAGCTGGAATTAGGAGGTTGAACAGTAACTTGCATTTCTGTTTCACTGATTCTTCGAAGCGTAGTCGATTTCTCAGTGCAGATGGCAGGAAAACTGTAGGCCTACCCTTTAATTTGCTACAGCTTACTCTCATACAATTGTATAAACTCACAAATATAGTCCTTGGCGAATCTCCGCCCACTCGATGTTCACATTTTGTTTCTAGCAAAGCATGATTACAAATTGCGTTGCTATGACAACAGCAGCTGACGGCCAGCGACCACCTACTCGGCACTCCCAACCGTGCCCGCACTGACTCACTAGACACTCCCTACCCTTTGTACCAAATATTGAAAATACGATTCCAATGATGTGAGAGTGCCCCTTGTACCAAATATTCAAAATACGAGAGAGGACATACTATGATATTGCGCAGAGAAGAGTTTTAGTTTTAAATGGTTTGATACCCAAACGACAACGTCGTTCATAACATATTTAATATATATACACCTGTCCCATTTAAAACTTCTCTAGAACCAAAAAGGCTCTTTTCAGAGCCAACAAAACATTTCATAATTATATAAAACAATATCCTTCTTACTATTTATCATGTATTACACATCTCTGAACTCAAATAGGTTAGAAGAATTCTCAATTTTTCTTGCAACGATCACTAATGGCGTAGTTGTTAAAGCGATAGTCTATAATGCTAGCGAAAATTATTAGGATAGGAATAGGTCCCAAATAGGTAGGTAGGGTGAAGGAGAGAAGGGAGGTAATAGGGAAAAGAGAAGAGGAGAAAAGGGGAAAAAATAACATTTTCAAAATTTTCAGTGCTTCTAGTATTTCCGCCAGATGTCTCTATGCGCTGATACTAGTTCCACCATTACCTAATAGGTCTCTCACTGTTTAAAATACTTCCAGCCCTAAACCCCTCCTTCCCGGATGTGTCCCATGGGAGGAGCTTAAAATGCATCTTGTATTTGGTTTTTCCCGAAAGTGCTTCATGGGAGGTGGATCAGGGCGGGATATATCTCATGCGACGATGCACCTTATATTTGGTTTTTCCCAAATCCTTATAAAAATGTATTCAAGAGAGTTATCTACTCGCCATTTTTCACTAATACTTTCCAATTGTGATTTAATTGCAGGTGGCATTGCTTTCTTGCCGAAGCAACTGGAAAGAGGAGCATTGCTGCAATAGAACAATCACCCGCTGCATCCCTGAAGGGAATACGCTTACAATCTGACTGTTGCACCATCTATCTTAGGCAAATCGCATGAATGTGCTGCATGTTTTCAGCATTTCAACAGCCACATCGTTAATGATGATTTCCATGGAAAGAACTGCTACATGTTAACTAGCTCCACAGTTTGAATTGAGAGGCTGAGTGCATCCTGTTCTAAACTCTGAAAGATCAGATGATTGAAGTAAGGCTTGTGGATTTGTAAGAACTAAACTACACAGGGAGAGTCAGTTATATCAGGACTACAGTATTTAATCCATGGCTTTCATATTAAGAACATTTCTGTGTATGCGTATATATTGATTGGCTATGTTTGGCACTGGTTACAGGACAGCCTCACGCCCTCAAGGCAGTGGTACATCAGCAAAACTGTGTTCTGCAATCTACATCAGCTGATCCAGATCATAGTGATAATGCAAGCAGACTACGATCATCTGTTAAGATAGGTAATTATATTAATATTAATTCCATACTTTGTACATTTCTATATGCATACAGATATCCTATTTGATTTTCACTTTCTAATAAATTGAATGATTTACATCGTATGTACAATCCTGGAGCATAATGCTCATGATGGGATAAATATTACCGATCATCCAATAATTTAGCTCACCTCTTTTAACAGATTCCCTGGACATATTTGGTTTTTCCCAAATCCTTATAAAAATGTATTCAAGAGAGTTATCGACTCACCATTTTTCGCTACTACTTTTCAATTGTGATTTAATTGCAGGTGGCGTTGCTTTCTTGCCGAAGCAACTGGAAAGAGGAGCATTGCTGCAATAGAACAATCATCCACTGCATCCCTGAAATGAATATGCTTACCATTTGACTGCTGTACCATCTATCTTAGACAGATGACATGAATGTGTGGCATGTGGTCAGCATTTCAACAGCCCCATCGTTAATGATTTCCATGGAAGGAGTGGGAAAAAACAAATATAAGTTGCACTCTTCGCATGAGATATATCCCACCCTCAGTGTAGCAGTTCCTTTTATATCATGATCTAGCGAATACTTCGAGGATGAACAGGTTTACAAACCGTTGGGTGTAAGGCACTTACTCTCGCATTTTTGTTATTTGGTACAAGGGGCATTTTCTAATTTTTAATATTTGGTACAAGGGGAACACTCGCAGTTTTAATGGTGGTACAAGGGGCATACTCGCATTTTTTAATATTTGGTACGGTCGGGAGTGTCCGCGACAATATTCAAGGATAGTTGGTACCCTTCTTTGCTGAGAAACAAAATGTGAATGTCGAGTGGGCAGAGCTTAAAGTGCACCTTGTATTTTGCTTTCATCAAAGGAGATGCTACATGTTAACTAGCTCCACTGTTTGAATCAAGAGGCTGAGTGCATCCTGTTCCAAACTCTGAAAGATTAGAGGATTGAAGCAAGGCTTGTGTCGCAAAGTACCAATTCACCGTAACGGCTAAACCATACAGGGTCAGTATATCAGGACTACAATATTTAATGCATGGCTGTCATATTAAGAACATTTTTCTGTATGGCTCATTCTCCAAAAGAGGGCAGATTTCAATGTTAGAACTTTTTTTAAAATTATTTATTTTGGACCATGTAATTTCTTTTATGTAATATTTCTTTCTGCAGAGTACTACTGAGGTACTTGCCCTACTTACCGATTGGTATTTTGCATTAAATTAACAAGGTTAGAAAATGGTGCATTCATAGAGGCGAGAAAATAGTAATTATATAGAAGTTATGTGAGAATTAGATTTAATTTACTGTATTAAAATGTTTTAAAGCCTGTTGAATTATGAAAATGACAAGTCAGGCATTGGGACATGACACGGAGGTGAGATCTCACATACTGTGCCCTAAAATGCAGAAAATTGTAACTTTTGTTTAAAAAGTGGAATATGGGATCAAATAGACCTTATTTCAATCTAACTTGTAATCCATAAATACTTATTTTACACCAGAAAATCAACTGCGAAATGAATCTGCCCTTTTCTGGCACTGCTTAAAGGACAGTTTCAAGGCAAAGCAATGTTCTATTCATTCATTACAATCAGCTGACCCAATTCATGTTGATAATGCATGCAATCTACGACCATCTGTTGTGTTAAATAATTATATTATTAATTTCGTACTGATTACATTTCTAGATGCATACGGATGCCCTATTTGATTTGTATTTTCTAGTAAACCCATGGGAAAGAGGAGCGTCACTACAATAGAGCAATGACCCACTGCATCCCTGAATGGACTTGTCTTACCATCCGACCGCTACATCTTCTACTATAGGCAGATGGCAGGATAGCAGGAAAACTGGACTTTAGTTTAGGTAATTTGCTACAACTTGCTCTTATAGAATTGTATAAACTCACAAATAAAACCCTTATAACAATGTATTCAAGAGAGGGTATAAGTGCGCTTTAGCTAAGTTTACGATTTATATGAAAACCATATTTGTTATTGATCTGTAAAAACCACTCAAATCGTTCAGGAATTTTCACAGAATTTTTTCACATGTAACATGGCTTTATAAATGCTTCGTAAACAAAAATAAAGCAAAATAAGTGCATGAATTTTCTGTAAAAATTATTTTTGTCTGCCATGATGCCTTCTGTAACGACCCAGTTGATATGGGCTTTGCCAAACCTCCAAATAAATCTCTGAAACTTGTTTCATGGAGTTGGATTTAGTTCAGATTTCCTTTTTTTTTTTATTTTTTTTTTATACACATAAGTTACTCCTGGTTTTCCATATTAATATTGGACAATCTTCAACATTAGCGTAAGTTATCATGGCAGCGGTCACTGCCTCCCTAATAATACGTTGTAGTGCCTCCAGGTAAATTCTAGGTCAGTGATAGGTTTTGTTAGTTTAGAAGGAATATACTGAACTAGCATGTGCCCGTGGCTTCGCCCGCGATAATTATTTCAAAAATTAAAAATTAAGAGCATAATAGCTAAATCACTATATTTATTAACACCTAACTCACGTGGACTCATATTCGAGTTCCTTGGCCCAGAAAACCCCTGTGTAGTGAGTGTCGTCCAAATAAAACAATGTTTGACCATATTAGAGCTTACAACATTCAAGCGATCGCGAAAGTTTTATTTCAAGGTATGACAAAAATAGACAAAGCCAACTGTAATTGTCAAACTTCCATTTAATTTAATTCCAAACCCATCTGAAACCCACTGGCAACAATATGTTTTAATGTCAAATGTGATTCGGATTCGATAATTCTGTGTAAGAAGGTATTAAGTATTCTCAAAAACATTTTATTTTTGGCATTTAAAATCAGAATTTTTCAAAATCCTTTCTTAGTGAGCTCCTACATTATGAAATGAAGGTACTGTCAAAATTCCAAGACTCTACCTGTTATAGTTCAGGCTCTACGTTGATTCCTGTCAGTCAGTCAGGACAAAGCCTTTTATATATGTACAGTGTGTCCCACGCAAGAGTTGGCCAATGACGCGGGTTCCTGCGGCGCGGCGGGCACAGCTCCAACTCCCGAGCGATCGGGTGAAATATCTACGCTAATGAAGCCGTGATCGGTGTTATGATTCAGGTTCTCACATTTACAGTTGGAATTACAATGAAAATAACCACGTACCTCATCATAAGAGATGTTGGAAATGTCCTCCTCTTGCATCCACACAACATTGGAACCTTTTTAAGAAATTTTCTTTCCGAGATAGAATTAATTTCTCTTCTGATATTGTCTTTAAGTTCTTCTAATGTGTGTGGGTTTGATCTAATTTCTGTTCAGTAAGTACGTGCGCTTGGCCCCTCGTTTACTATCGAGAATCGAACCCGTTTCCCGAAGTTTGCTTACAAGTTTTCGCACGGCTTCTCTGCTTGGAGGACGTACACCTGGGAATTTTGCTAAAAATCGACGTCTTGCGTCCTTGCAAGATGATGTAATAAATCACATATGTTTTTCTTTGTGAGAACCTGAACCATTACACCAACAGCGGGCTTTATTAGCGTAGATATTTCACCAGTTTCCTTTTTAATGTACGGGAAGTTAACCTATACACTTTATTTTTCAAGTTTCTCCATAAATAATATTCACATACTGTTAGAAGAACTTAAAGACAATATCACATAGGCCTATCACAAGAGAAATGAACTCTGTCTCGGAAGCTGAACTTATGCGCGTGAAAGAAAATTTCCTAAAATGGTGTCAGTGTTGTGTGGATGCGAGAGGAGAACATTTCCAACATCTCTTGTGATGAGGTACGTGTTTATTTTCATTGTAATTTTAACTGTAAATGTGAGAACCTGAATCAAAACACCGATCTCGGCTTCATTAGCGTAGATATTTCACCCGATCGCTCGGGAGTTGGAGCTGTGCCCGCCGCGCCGCAGGAACCCGCGTCATTGGCCAACTCTTGCGTGGGACACACTGTAAAGAGATAGTGCAACCTGAAACTATTTGCTCCTAAACTAACATAAACGTTCCTAACCTAACAAAATGTCACTGACCTAGAATTTACCTATCATTACTGAACTAAATACAGAAGCTTTTTACCACTGTCCACAAGATGATGCAAAGTAATGATGATAGAATCTCCATCTCACATATTATTAGGGAGGCAGTGACAGCTGCCATGATATAAATAAATAAATAAATAAATAAAATTAGCCTGTAACATCCCATTAAGGGCCAAGGCCTCCTGCAGTGCGGGGATAGCTAGGGAGGCTCCTTAGGGGTGCTATTCCTACCATGCCATGATAACTTACACTAATGTTGAAGATTACGTAATACTGTATTGTATTAGTTTTACCTTGCTTATGTGGAAATTAACATTCAATAGACACTCATATGAGCGTAATCACTAGGGACCGGATTTTTAGGTTTTTAAAAACACTGGTTTAGGTTTTCCATTAGGTGAAATAGTTTTTTTTTTAGGTTTTTTGTCCAAAATATCATTTTTGGGTAGAATAATTGGTTTAACAAATTTGAATGTGCTACATAGGATTCAATACATAATACTTTTGAAGTTTAACTTAACAAAATTGACTTAAATTTCTGTAAACTTGCTTTAGGACAGAGCAGACGTAGAAACCCGCGGGGTGCAACGTCATAAAATAACCTAAGAAGAAGGGGAAAAAGATGAAATTCAGGTCGTCGCCAATCCACTGTCGTAATAAACTCTATTTCATTTGTATCGGCATAATTAACACGCCTTCTTAAAACTCACAGTGTGACCACTCAGTATGAATGACAGGGAAGTACTAAAGGCAAACAAGCGCTTTAAAACACAGAAATCTATATCCTTGTTCATACACGGCAACAATGGTTGTTCATACGAATATTTTAAAAGAAATACTCTGGTACTCTTACACTTCCCCTCTTGATACTGTCCATCCTAGACGACAGTGGATTGAACGAAACGCTGGTGGTATTAATTTCAACCCGACAAAAATTATTCTCTTCCCGCAAAATATCGAGTAATCAACTGACAGACAAAAAAGCAGCCTAAATGAGATATTTTAGGTTTTATATCCCGTTTAGGTATATTTAGGTTTTTATACCCCATTTAGGTATTTTTAGGTGCCACAGAATTAATGTGGGTGAATCCTATGGACATGATTCGAAAAAGTGTGTATGAGCTCTTTTTGTTTTGGAAGCAAGGAAAAAAATAGGTAAAAACCTAAAAATCCGGTCCCTAGTAATGACAAATCAAAAGGAAAGTAATTGTGCGGTGAAAGACTTCTTACAGATACCACACGTGAAAGCTTTCCCGCATTAATATTAACATTATTTATATTTTCTGAGGCAAGATGGTATTTTGCGACCCAAGCTGGTTGCCTTTCCACACGCCACTCGCCTGGCCGCTTCCCACCTGCCCCACTTCCCTGCAGCGCATGCCATCATGCGTGTAGCTGCTGCTCAACCTCAACACTGGTAATGCATAATTGCAATTGTCATGTCACCTAATATTTCACAATAAAAAAAGACCCTTGCACCTCCACATAATATTTCACAATTATAAAAACGACCCTTGCAACAAAATAGGCTATTTCACAATACAAAAATACCCTTGTACCATACATAATATTTCACAATTATAAAAAAAACCGTATTATAACATTAAATATGGCTTAATTGATGCAGCAAAATTCCCTTGTACCAACACTACTTTTTTCATAACTAACAAAATATCTCAAAATTATAAAAACCGTTTCTTGGTTAAAACTCATGAAATCCCCTATCATAACTCAAATATACGAAAGCTTCCTTCAGTGCTCAACATTCACTCGTGGCATAATGGTTAAGACACTTAGCTATAATGCTAGGGGTCCCGTGTTCAAATCTCGGTCGATCCAAAATTTGCTATACTAAACACAAATCAGCTGTGAACATACGATAAGCCAATAGAATGTTATGCAAAGTGCGATGTTGATTACTCAGCACTGTGCAGCTGTCTCTGTCTAACAGTTAGAGAAGGGAGATGCATGCTTACTCAGTAAGAGGAACAAGTAAGCTTTGTTTGAAGGTATTTCATTATTTTTAAATAAGCTGTTTTCTCCTCAACGGAGCGTCATACAGATATGGGATTTGGACAGTTGGCTTCCACCTTTCCAACGGTGATTTCAGAAAAGACCTACATGTAATATATTTTGAGCGCGCAAAGGAATAAGTGAAGTACATATCTTTAGCGAGGCAGCGTGGTCCGTTAACTGTACAGCACCACAACAATCTCATTCGCTTATCACTAGTCATGTGATTCTGTCTGCTCCGCCTCAGGTTCATAGTTGTTCTGTGTTGACTCTAGTAGGAATAGGTCTCAAATAGGTAGGTAAGGTGAAAAGGAGGTGAGAGGAAGGAAGAGAAGAAATAAATTGTTTTTTTCTGTTTCATCAGTTGCATGAGAGATGACGCTACTGTCGCTGCTAGTAGTTCAAATGCCGCTGCTAGGGCAGGGATTGAGAGTAGGAGTGGGGTACTCGGTTGGGTTGTAAAGTACCATTTTCCCTTTCTGCAACCTTATAGCAATATACTCTGTAATTTAACATCGTACACACTTCGGCCTAACTATTTTAAACATTGCTGATTAGTGTAAAGTTCCTACTTTTTATCCCGACTGAAAATTATAAAAATCAAAAGCTTACGTTCTACTTTGTGTAACTACAGTGTTTTACTGTCTGTCACGTTGGTATTGCTCTCAAGACAGCTTTTGTTTTAATCATCAAATGGCCATGGTACAGATTAATATAACTTTATATGGGGAAAATCACGATTTTAATTACTGTTTTTTGAGGCTTTCGTGACAGATACAAAGGCGTGTGATGTGTGAAAAAATTCTGTGAAGATTCCTGAACAATTTGAGTGGTTTTTCAGATCCATAAAAAATTTGGTTTTCAAATAAATCGTGAACTTAGCTAAAATGCACTTATACCTAAGAGAGTTGTCGACTCAACATTTTTCGCTACTACTTTTCAATTGTGATTTTAATTGCAGATGGTGTTGCTCTCTTGCCGAAGCAACTGGAAAGAGGAGCATTGCTGAAATACGAGAATCATCCGCTGCATCCCTGAAGGAAAAACGCTTACAATCTGACTGTTGCACCATCTATCTTAGGCAGATGGCATGAATGTGCTGCATGTGGTCAGCATTTCAACATCCCTGTCGTTAATGATGATTTCCATGGAAGGATCCGCTACATGTTATCTAGCTCCACTGTTTTAATCGAGAGGCTGTGCATCATGTTCCAAACTTTGAAAGATCAGAGGATTGAAGCAAAGCTTATGGATTTGTAACAGCTAAACCATACAGGGAGAGTCGGTCAGTTATATGAGGACTACAATATTTAATGCATGTCTGTCATATTAAAAACATTTTTGTGTATACGTATACAGTGGTACCTCGAGATGCGAGTGCCCTAACATACGAGTTATTTGAGTTATGAGCTGTCGAGCGAGTGAAGTTTTGTTTTGAGATACGAGGAACGACCAGCTGCGACGCTGCACATGGCCCACCAGTTTACTGCGCCTCGTGCGTCTTGCGCATTATCCCACGTATTCCCCCAGTGTGCTTGTTTACCTCGCTGTCGAAGCATCTTTGCTAAGTTTTTCTAGGGCTTTGCGCTTTTTGTGCATTTACATACTTTATCACATTTCTTTTTATAACCATGGGTCCGAAGAAAGTGTAATAAATATGTATGTACACTTTATAAAACCAGTTTTTTTTTTCTTCTTTTTTTTTTGCTTTACATTCTCTTTCATTATGTTTTTATACAAAATTTGTCATTTATAAATACACTAGCATGTGCCTGCGGCTTCGCCCGCGATAATTATTTCAAAACTTAAAAATTAAGAGCATAATAGTTAAATCATTATATTTATTAACATCTAAATCATGTGGACTACATACAACGATTAGATAGCGTCGCCTGGTAAAAGTGACCTCAGATTCGAGTTCCTTGGTCCACAAAACCCCTGTATAGTGAGCTTCGTCCAAATAAAACACTGTTTGACCATATTAGGGCTTACAACATTCAAGCGATTGCGAAAGTTTTTTTTTTTTTCCAAGGTATGACAAAAATAGCCAAAGCCAACTGTAATTGTCAAACTTCCATTTAATTTAATTCTAACCCCATCTGAAACCCACTGGCAACAATATGTCTTAATGTCAAATGTGAATTGGGTTCGATAATTCTGTGTAAAAAGGGATTAAGTATTATCAAAAACATTTGATTTTTGGCATTTAAAATCAGAATTTTTCAGAATCCTTTCTTAGTGAGCACCTACATTATGAAACGAAGGTACTTTCAAAATTCCAAGTCTCTACCTGTTATAGTTTTGGCTCTACGTTTATTCCTGTCATTCAGGACAAAGCCTTTTATATATAGAGAGATTTTTCTTATTCCAAAACACTTAACAAAAACGATTGGGGGTAGCATTTTTGCGGCTGAAACTGATTAATTTCAATGGGGAAAATTGCTTTGAGATACGAGCAAGGTTACGGAACGAATTAAACTCGTATCTCGAGGATCACTGTATATTGATTGGCTATGTTTAGCAAGACAGTTTCAAGGCAAAGCTCTGTTCTGTTCATTCATTACAATCAGCTGATCCAGTTCATGTTGATAATGCATGCAATCTACAATCATCTGTTGCGTTAGAAAATTATATTAATATTAATTCCATGCTTTATACATATCTATGTGCATACAGATATCCTATTCGATTTGTATTTTTTAGTAAACCCATGGGAAAGGGAAGCGTCTCTGCAAAAAAGCAATGATCCACTGCATCCCTGAATGGACTAGGCTTACCAACTGACCGCTGCATCTTCTACCATAGGCAGATGACAGGATGGCAAGAAAACTGGACTTTTATTTAGGTAATTTGCTACAACTTGCTCTTATAGAATTGCATAAACTCACAATTCAAATTCTTATAACAATGTATTCAAGAGAGTTATCAACTCAACATTTTTCGCTAATACTTTTCAATTTTGATTTTAATTGCAGGTGACGTTGCTTTCTTGCCGAAGCAACTGGAAAGAGGAGCATTGCCGAAGTACAACAATCATCCGCTGCATCCCTGAAGAAAAACGCTTACAATCTGACTATTGCACCATCTATCTTGGGCAGATTGCATGAATGTGCTGCATGTTTTCAGCATTTCAACAGCCCCATCGTTAATGATTATTTCCATGGAAAGAACCGCTCCATGTTAACTAGCTCCACAGTTTGAATTGAGAGGCTGAGTGCAACTTGTTCTAAACTCTGAAAGGTCAGAGGATTGAAGTAAGGCTTGTGGATTTGTAAGAACTAAACTACACAGGGAAAGTCCGTTATATCAGAACTACAATATTTAATCTATGGCTTTCATATTAAGAACATTTCTGTGTATGCGTATATATTGATTGGCTATGTTTGGCACTGCTTACAGGACAGCCTCACGCCCTCAAGGCAGTGGTACATCAGCAAAACTGGGTTCTGCAATCTACATCAGCTGATCCAGATCATAGTGATAATGCAAGCAGTCTACGATCATCTGTTAAGATAGGTAATTATATTAATATTACCGTATTTACTCATCTATAGCACCCCCTCACCTATAATACCCCCCCCCCCAATTTTTGACAAAAAAAAATTGTTTAAAGTGATCGGCAACTGCAATATTCCTGTTAACGGTAAAACCCATGCTTCCCTGCCACCTGTGTGTTGGCCTTAGTTACTCTCACCTACCCCATAGATTTCTCAATGCCCTTCAGGTTTCTGAGTTCAACTTCCGCCATACGCGTGTATTGTGTTGTTGCCTGAGAGTTAGTAAGCGCGTGAAAGTGAGTTGGAGAGCAAGTTTTACGGCATCCGTGTGTTAGAATATGCAGCCATGTATGATATCTTATTGACGTAAACAGAAAGACAAATTATCAGGAGCAAAGAAAATGTTGAAATCATTCCGTGGTGCGAAGAAAGGGAAGTACGAAATTCAGGCAGTTGCTGCCCAGCTGGATGACAACATTGCAATGCTGAGTTAACCTTGAACACCAAGCGGGCACGCGCGGCGTTTAGTCACGTGACCCAGTCAGCTGCGGTAATGCAGGAGGGAGCTATATCAAACTGTTTAAAACTTTAAAGTTAAATTGACGTGATAATTGAACTTTTTGTAAATTTAAAAAAATGGATTCAAACAACTATTTTGCGTGTTGATTTAAAGTAGTAAATGTGTCTTTTTCTGCTTTTAAAGCATGACAACCCAACCTATATCTTGTGAAAATTTTCACCTATTATACCCTCCCCTATTTTAGAAGTTGAAAATTGTGAAAAAAGGGGGGTGTTATAGGTGAGTAAATACGGTAATTCCATACTTTGTACATTTCTATATGCATACAGATATCCTATTTGATTTGCACTTTCTAATAAATTTAATGATTTACATCATATGTACAATCCTGGATCATAATGCTCATGATGGGATAAATGTTATCGATCATCCAATAATTTAGCTCACCTCTTTTAACAGATTCCCTGTCATATCTGGAATGCATAAAATGCAGTGAAACTTAGATTTTATGTTTTCCCACATTTTACACCATAAATTAGAAATCCCTTCATTGCCTGTGTATGAAACTTGATTACTTAATTTTCTGAACTTGTGGCAGTTCAACTACTCTTTGGCTGTCCTCAAGAGCTAATCAAAATGCTTGGGTACTTGAACAATATAATTATGTATGATTTACATTATATCTAGACATTTACTTCAAATATATTTGCATAATTCTCTGTAAGCTAGGCTAGATGTTTGTAAATCGCTGATTTTAAACCCAGAATGACACTTTGAGGCTGAGACAACTGGGTTCTAAGTTGTGAGTGTTTGTCATCAGTTTATTTCTTTGTCATAAATCCTCTATAGATCGTCCCAGCCTTAAAAGACAGTATTGAGTTAAATGTAGTATTTGCATCTCACTTGCACTCGTACGTTCTGCAATTAGCTTCGTCCTTTTCTATCCCGACAATGTTGCCATTTTCCAAAGTGATAAATGTAATAATGTGATTGCGTGGTCTGATAGGGAATTTTCCGCCCTTTCTAATGATGTCAATTGTAAAGCCATAAATAATTAATATGAGGCCTATTTTTCATAATTACGTTATTTTGGCGGAAGTCAATATTTTTGCACATTAATAACTTATCACGCGATAGACAGAAAACTAATAATCAAAACAAGTAAAGATTTTTTTCTTGGACTGCCTGATGGTGAAAGAAAGTACTCCCTTTCCGTCGGCAATAAATTTTACATAAGAAGAAAGCTATATATTTTTTTATTAAGTGCTACCTGAGAATTCTCGGACGGCAACACAGAAAAGTTAGGTAGTGAGTAACATACTTTGGTATTAACTTTACGTTGGTGACTAAGCGAGAAGAAATGTTTATAGATGTCTGAAAAAGTATGTAAAACAAACCAGAGCTCTCTATCATGTTGCATTAATAAATTATCACAGTTTTCCCGAGCTCAGCATTCTCGCGCCCATGACTTGGTTGCTTTGAGATTTTGTACTCAGATGTTTCTAAGACTATCGTGTCTTCTTCAGAGCTCATTGTTATATAGTAGCTGTGTAGTGAAGTTCAACTTTGATGTGAAGTGGTTCTTGTGTTTTTTAAAATTAAATTTTATATTAATTAATATTTTATATTAATTATGAATAGAGGAACTAGAAATCTTAGTGTTGACAAATTGCGCAGTAAAGAGCGAATTATAGTATTAAATATACTTAATTATTTCTTGAAGAAAATGAACGTTACCCAGGCAATTAAAGAGATAGCAGAAGCTACCGGGTGTCCAGAAAGTTTACTGTATAGAATGAGAAAAGAAAAAACGAAAGGCCCTCTGAGAAGGAATAATACTACTCCCTGAGGATAGTGAACAGGCCTAAAGGCATGTAATGTATTTTAACTATTACTTCCCTTTATAATTATATTCTTGAAAATTATAACACAATAATAGTAATAATAATATCAATAATAATAATAATAATAATGATGAAAAATATTATCGAAATGAGATTTAATATTAAATTTAACATTTATAAATTATTAGCTTAAAGGACTCGGCGTCACCTGGTTTTGTATTTTACTTGTACTTCGAAGTCAATTTTGGAGGAAGCCCCTTTAATTTTCAAAATTTAGGCCCTAGAGATAGCACAACTTGTCACACTCAAGGACCCTATTACTTCTAAAGACCATGGAGGGTGGGGTTGAGGTAAGAAGAGACAGAAATTCCTATTAGTATTTCTTTTCTGTGTGTCAAGTCGTAAAATGAGCCAAAAGAATGTAGATTTAAACGTCATTTAATAGGGATTAAAACATTTAAGGGACTTTTTTTCCCCCCAAATTTAGTTTTACCTAAGTTTTTCTCCTGGTTCTGTTAGCTCTGTGTAAAGTCTGGCAAAAATTGATCAGAGAATTTAGATTTAAATAACATTTATATAATAGGGGTTGCAACATTTAAGGAGTGGTTTCATCCAAATAAACTTTGGTTAAAAATTTCTCTTGATTCAATAGGTTCTTGGTATAAAGTCTGATAAAATTGGTCAAAGGATGTAGATAAATATATATCACAAAATAGGGGTGAAAGATCTAAAATGTGGTTTGTTCCAAATTAGTTTTCCTACCATTTTCTCCTGATTCTGTACGTTCTGTGTACAAAGTCTGTTAAAAACACGTCAAGAATGTAGATCTAAATTTTGGTGGTGTAATAGGGGTAGAAACATTTAAAGGGTGGCTTCTTCCAAAATTAACTTCGCCTATTTTTCTCTTGTTTTTATAGGGTCTGTGTGTAAAGTTTGGTAAAAATCGTTCAAACAACGTAGACTAGTAAAAAGATCACAAAGTAGGGATTGAAAATTTCGCAAGGGGTGTTTTTTTCGAGAATGATTGTCTCGTAGAATTTTTACTTGATTCCACAGGGTACACGTGTAACATTTTGTAGACATTGGTCAGAAAATGTAGATTTGTGGGCCTATAGAGAAAATATTACTCATGGGGGTTGAAAATAAGGGAAGAAGGGTGTGCCGTCGTTCTATCTGCAGGGCATGATTTACATTAATTATTATGTACAAGAAACAAATTTCGATGTTTTCACGAGGTTTAAGAGCTTTTTCACATCATGTGCCGGGCCTTGTAATGTGAGTAGATCTGGAATCAGTGCGCTGCATAAGACCAATACTGTCTTTTAAGGTTGGGACGGTCTATAGATAAACAGTTTCACATTATGTAATTAACTAAGTAGTTGACTATTAAACACTTTTGGCTTCCCTTTTCCTTACATTTTTCAGGACGTACGTTTCATTGGCTTTGCCCACATTTTCAACTGCTTGTCAACTTTCACATCGTCTCAGAGTGTTACAAATAGTTTGTTGGCTTGTTTCAGAACCATTTGACTCTGCTTTGTGGATGTTCGTGTCCCTGTTCTATGTTCACATCGCAGTATTCTTCTAGTGGCTCAGTCCTTATGGATATGTTTCCAAGGTAAGCTTGAGATATGCATTCTCTAATGTATTACTATATTTCTTTGCTTAATCGTCACAACTTTTTTCAGTCCAGAAATTATATGCAAAGATTTAATCGCATAATCGTCGCAGCGTTATTAACATATTTCTCTTTCACGATGATTCAGGATTGACGAGTGCAATGTAGAGTACTGTTATTCTCCACCCAGTGCATTCAAGGTTAAGGAATGTGTTGACCGCTATTTTGTCACAATAGAAAGGGGTAGGGGTGGGAAGTCATGAGGTATTGTGGTAATGCCATTCAGTACAGTTAACTTCACGTGCTTGCTTTCTTGCTTCAGCACTATACCATAGGAAATGGGGAAAATATAGGAATTATACTGCGAGTTTTAAGTTGCAAGTAATAGCATTCGTGGAAGAAAACAGAAACAGAGCTGTGGAGAGGGTCTTCTCAGTGAATGAAATACTTGTACTAGACTGACAGTCAGCAGCGCACAGCATTGGGACTCTTTTATTCACGTGTATTTCAAAGTTGGAATCACATCTCTCATGAAGTTATCATGATCAGCTTTGAGAAAACTGGGATTTCCAACACATTAGATGGCACGAGGTTCCGATCTCAAAATAGTGATGCAACTGGAGGGGAAAACGGTGCATAAAGACATTCGGAATGTCGGAAGGAGAAGAATATAAAATTTGTTGTGAAAGTACGTGGCTAGTATTTCAGACATCGTGTCCAATAAATTGTCACAGTCATAATATTTACCGGTAAACACAATAAGATAAAGTAATTTTAACTGTTTTCAGAATGATCATGTTTCCGTGAATTTATTTACAATTGACGTAATTTCATTGCACATGCAGTTTAATAATGCTGTAACTGTAAACAATAAACTGCTGAGACTTACATAGCTACAGGTCGCTCGTTTAATCTTGACAAATGAAAAAATTATATGAGAGGCTAGATGCGAGTCGCTTACTCATCTTTTGCGGAAGGACTGACACACAGAGGCAGGAGCTGAGTCAAATGTTGTGTACGTTACTCACATGTTGCTGTGCTGAAGTAGTACAGGAACTACAAAGCAAATTGCCACACTTCCAGTATTGTCAACCACTCTGAAACATTTGCACTTAATTTTATTGTATTTCTTCTATTCCCGACATGTCTCCCTCGTCTTCTTCCTCGTCTGAGTAGCTGTCATTTTCATTATCCTCGTCCCTGCTTTCCATCCCATTGTCTTGAATAATAATTCTTTTAATCCTTTCTTCCACTACAGCGTCTTTATCCCAGTATTCTTGTTCCATTTTTTCGACATGATGGCAAGCCTTTTCCCATTCCGTTTGTCCAATTTCCTGATATCTTTGCCTGCAGAGGATTTCTTTCTTTCTTTCTTTACCGTAGTTTCACCTCTCCCTTTTAGGATTTAAGCGACCCAAGCTGCCCGGGCCTTACAGGGCCGGGAGAGGGATTATCTTTGGATCACATACATACTTTTTTGACCAGACAAGGACATGGAGGGCCTCCCCGGATGAGTGATCAGCCCAATGCCGGGGCCACCTCCGAGACAACACGAACACATAGGACGAGACACACCATTCACACACACACTCAATGCAAACAAAGCGAGGATGGGATGAAGATGATAATGACGGCCAAATGATATCTGGGAACCACAAGGGCCGAAAGTTACCCGACATTTGTCTCAAAGGTGAGGAAAAACCCCATAAAAAACCTCACCTAGGTAACTTGTCCCGACCAGGAATCGAACCCGGGCCCGTTACGTTTCTAGCAGTTACCTATTGCTTTACGTCTCCCCATATTAATTCAATGGGGTTCAAATCTGAGTGGTACGGTTAAAGCTGTGTGGCCAATATTTGGTCAATCAAATATTTTTTTTCTGAGCTGGCTTTTGGCTAAGATTAAATCATACTAATATGTCTTCGTGCTGTGCTCATGAAATGGAGTGTTTTGATTTTGTAGCCAGGACTGCATATCTATTTTTAGTATATTTGATGTGGGTGGTTTGTCTACTTGTGCATTGTGATAGGAATCATTGTCAATTACTAGAACAGAGTCAGGAGGTAAATTTGGAATTAACATTGTACGAAGCCACTTGACGTAGTTTTCAGTGCACATGTCTTTATGAAAGTCTCCTGTTTTCTGCTGGGATCTGTAAATAAGGAAAGCGCCTGGTATGAACCCGAACCTTCCACCTGCATGGACTATAATTAATCGCTCCCCTTGATGCAGGCGCCATCAAACCTGAAGTGCTGTCATCAGACCAACTTTCTGAACGGTGTGTCTGCTGTGTATATAGGTTTTGTATTCATAAACTATTGGGCGTCCTTCAGCTCTGTATTTACGGAGAGAAGTAGCCTAAGGTAGACCTCGCGCAAAGAACAAATATCATGATTTTAAATTAGAACGCGTCTTTTATTTCCTGTTTTTCTCCACTTAAAGCTCTTTTTTTTTTTTAATCACAATTCGAAGGCTCGGGAGTTTACCTTGAAAATTGATGGTCTCTCGCAATTTTTGTAATAATCTTTTTGCTGAAGGTGCAGTCTTTTCTTGAACATAGGAATTTATATAGTGCGTCGAATCACACAATTGTCGAAATCATCGATTTCAGTAACTGTTTTTGGGACGGTGTGCTTCTTTCCCGGAGTACCAAAAGAAGTAAAGAATGTAAAAGACCCCTAAATAAAGAGAAAGCGCGAAATACAGTTTTCTTTCGAAATCTCGACATTTGTCTGGAACTTAAAATTGCTATAACGTTTGAACATTTGAATACAAAATAACAAATGACTACTCATTTTCAAAGACATTTATTGCCGTACAACTTCTTTTATGAGGGCATTGATGTAAACGTAAGGGCTGAAGCGCCAGAGGGCAATGTGTGTCAAAAAGCGTGAGGCGAAAGAGCGTTTTTCGAAAATGTGCTATTTTCGCTGGCGGATATCTGGAAAGCTACTGGGAATAGAAAAAAATGTATAGGATCAAACTTCTAGGAAATTTTATCAGCTTAAATTGTGAACAAAGTAACTTTTCCTCTATAATGCACCGTTAGTGAGATATAAGTCAAAAACCAATAAAAGAGACCTTCTACGGGCCCCCCTGCCCCCCGCTCACCCCCCTCCCATCCTCCGGGACTTTTAATGTGTTATTCAGGACAGTCCCTCTGACAACTCTGCCAAATTTCAAAACTACTATTTTTCGTTCGTTGCCTGGACTATATGCGATGTCGTGGTGGCTGCTGCAACTCTTTCTTGCACTTTCTGAATTGCTTTAAAATACGCTGGAAAAAATCGATCTTTATGTTTGGCTTCTTCCTTCATGTACCGTACTCATAAACATTTGCAATAATCTCGCGAGTTTGACTGTGTAGAGTTTTCCCTTTTAGTTTTGACAGTATAAGAGGCATTATCACGTTATTAAATAAAAAGCACTCGTTAAAACACTTGCAAGAACCTGTGCTGCATAAAACTTAGTAGTCAACTGTCCTCTCCAAACAGAGCACAGGAAAGCAGACTGTTTGTTATTGTAACATGAGCGATTTTCCTGACGTGATATTGAGGCTAGGCTGGGCTAGGCTAGCCCACTGGTCCCTCTCTGAAGGACATTCGTCAAGAATGAATGAGATACCTATACTACCCTCAAATGAACAGGAAATGCAACAACTAAAGAACAGATGCAAGAAGCGAGCGGAAATCCACATAGACTTCTATTCAACTGATGCCATGATGAATCAATCTTGGAAAGAACCAAACGAGATAAGCGCCCTTAGAAGATTAGCAGTCCACAGCTTTCACCATAAGCTGTGTAGAAGGCCAGGGTTACTTGAGCCCTCGGAGCAGTGTGCGTGTGCATTATGTGGAAAGAAATGTGAATGATACCTTTCAACAAATGCAAAAACGAACACTTTCATTATTGGAACTCAGCAAACAATAATACAATATTTTTCATTTATTATACTTTAACTTTTTTACATTTAACATTATACATTTAACTTCTCTGGTGGTTTAATAACACAGTACATACTAAAAATACTACCAGCATAGGCAATTTTTCGTTCTTTCTTTCTTTCTTTTCGTCCTTTCTTTTGTTTCTTTCTTCAATGAACCTGAATGAAAAACTAGGGTGTGGGTATTATGTGATTACTGGACTCCTCTCATCTCAATATCGGCTCAATATAGCACAATGTTTTGTAGTAGCATAATTATATTAATATTAATTCCATGCTTTGTACATTTCTATATGCATTCAGATATCCTTTTTGATTTGTATTTTTTAGTAAATACATGGGAAAGGGAAGCGTCGCTACAAAAGAGCAATGATCCACTGCATCCCTGAATGGACTAGGCTCACCATTTGACCACTGCATCTTCTACCATAGGCAGATGACAGGATAGCAAGAAAACTGGACTTTTATTTAGGTAATTTGCTACAACTTTCTCTTATAGAATTGCATAAACGATCAAATAAAATTCTTATAACAATGTATTCAAGAGAGTTATCGACTCAACATTTTTCGCCAGTACTTTTCAATTGTGATTTTAATTGCAGGTGGCGTTGCTTTCTTGCCGAAGCAACTGGAAAGAGGAGCATTGCCGAAATACAACAATCATCCACTGCATCCCTGAAGGAAATACGCTTGCAATCTGACTGTTGCACCATCTATCTTAGGCAGATGGCATGAATGTTCTGCATGTTTTCAGCATTTCAACAGCCCCATCGTTAATGATGATTTCCTTGGGAAAAACCGCTACATGTTAACTAGCTCCGCAGTTTGAATTGAGAGGCTGAGTGCATCCTGTTCTAAACTCTGAAAGATCAGAGGATTGAAGTAAGGCTTGTGGATTTGTAAGAACTAAACTACACAGGGAAAGTCCGTTATATCAGGACTACAATATTTAATCCATGGCTTTCATATTAAGAACATTTCTGTGTATGCGTATATATTCATTGGCTATGCTTGGCACTGGTTACAGGACAGCCTCACGCTCAAGGCAGTGGTACATCAGCAAAATTGTGTTCTGCAATCTACATCAGCTGATCCAGATCATAGTGATAATGCAAGCAGTCTACGATCATCTGTTTAGATAGGTAATTATATTAATATTAATTCCATACTTTGTACATTTCTATATGCATACAGATATCCTATTTGATTTGCACTTTCTAATAAATTTAATGATTTCCATCGTATGTACAATCCTGGATCATATAATGCTCATGATGGGATAAATGTTATCGATCATCCAATAATTTAGCTCACCTCTTTTAACAGATTCCCTGTCATATCTGGAATGCATAAAATACAGTGAAACTTAGATTTTATGTTTTCCCACATTTTACACCATAAATTAGAAATCCCTTCATTGCCTGTGTATGAAACTTGATTATTTAATTCTCTGATCTTGTGGCAGTTCAACTTAGAGGTGTACAAATCTTGATTTTAGCTTGCCCATACCCGCTTGAACGCCAAGCAAGCAAGTTGCCAGCGTCATAGCTAGGAAGCAGGCAGGTTTCTTTAAGCTTGATGGGTCAGGTCAAACCCAGCCTAGGCAAGTTAGAATAAGCTTGCGACATTCCTATCAGCAAAACAACTGTAGTTGCTAGTGTAGGTAATACTTTCTTGCTTTTCTACATGCTGGTAGAAGAAATTCACCATGCAGATAAATAAAAGGTGGATAAAGTATTAAAATCCTTTTAGCGTCTTAACACAATTATTATTTTTATTATTAGGTAGATTTCGAAGAAAAATCCACCTAATGACTTTCAAAAAATTTGTTCATATCTTTAAGTTTCATGCCTCCCTAAGTACGAAAGCACCGCCTGTTAAAAAAAAAATTAGATATTTATATTTATATACAGTATATGTATATGTATATGTATATATATATATATATGCATATATATTTTTATATATATATATCTTTACACGCTAGCAGCCGTAATTTTCAAGATATTTGAATCAAATTTTATTATGTTATTTCTAGGCCCAATAGTTCAGACAAGTTCATTAATGAGCAAAATTGGCACAAGAGGGTGGTCGGGGGAGGGGGTTGAAATTTTAAAACATTTATATCTCGGCCCCTATGAAGTATAGAGGGAAACTTTGATTGAATAAATTAGAGTACTCCTTATGGAGTTCACAGTGACACCAACGATTCAGGGGTTTTGGGAGTACGAGTACGAGTGGGGGTGGGGGTATGGGGATGGAAATTCGAAACTACGTCTTGTGGGGTATCGTTGAAAAGCTCTTGATGAGTACTCTACAAATCAATAACTAGTTTCTTGATAGTTCTCATATAAGGCGAGATTTGAATGTTTGAGAAAGTTCTCTTTCCTCTTTTTTGCAGTTATTATTGCGGGTTTGTCATGCCAAGGCTAAAGAAGAAGAGTGCTACGCAGCGACAGTAAATTAAAACAAAAGCACTTCAAAATCTACCTCAGCTTGTAGGCTTGCCTAAAGGGATTTTTGTTATTGTTATTAATGATTTTATGATGTTTTCTCGAAAATGTTTGAAAATTTTTCCCATGCCGGACTAGTACCTTTGTTCATTGATAATTCAAACTGTCCACATTTTAGTTTCTCCTCGGCTTCCTTCAGGGTAAAATTCTCTAAACACATCTGAAGTTTCTCAACTACGTAACTGCACAACTTACCAGTGTACTGATATACCCAGTTTCATATTCTTTCCGCCAGGCCTTGCAGTTTCCTTAGGTCCCGTGAAACCCATCAGGCTTAGAAGAGCTTGTGACTCATAGCGACAGTATTTCTTATCATCGTAGTAATCTGGCTAGCTTTCAAGTCAAGCAAGTTAAAAGCTGTGACTGGTTGCAGAATTTCAAAGGGGCAGGCAAGCTAAAATCAGAATATGTACACCTCTGGTTCAACTACTCTGGCTGTCCTCAAGAGCTAATCAAAATGCTTGGGTACTTGAACAATATAATTATGTATGATTTACATTTTTCTAGACATTTACTTCAAATATATTTGCATATTTCTCTGTAAGCTAGGCTAGATGTTTGTAAATCGCTGATTTTAAACCCGGAATGACACTTTGAGGCTGAGACAACTGAGTTCTAAGTTGTGAGTGTTTGTCATCAGTTTATTTCTTTCATAAATCCTCTAGATAAACAGTTTCACATTATGTAATTAACTAAGTAGTTGACTATTAAACACTTTTGGCTTCCCTTTTCCTTACATTTTTGCAGGACGTACGTTTCATTGGCTTTGCCCACATTTTCAACTGCTTGTTAACTTTCACATCGTCTCAGAGTGTTACAAATAGTTTGTTGGCTTGTTTCAGAACCATTTGACTCTCCTTTGTGGATGTTCGTGTCCCTGTTCTATGTTCACATCGCAGTATTCTTCTAGTGGCTCAGTCCTTATGGATATGTTTCCAAGGTAAGCTTGAGATATGCATTCTCTAATGTATTACTATATTTCTTTGCTTAATCGTCACAACTTTTTTCAGTCCAGAAATTATATGCAAAGATTTAATCGCATAATCGTCGCAGCGTTATTAACATATTTCTCTTTCACGATGATTCAGGATTGACGAGTGCAATGTAGAGTACTGTTATTCTCCACCCAGTGCATTCAAGGATAAGGAATGTGTTGACCGCTATTTTGTCACAATAGAAAGGGGTAGGGGTGGGAAGTCATGAGGTATTGTGGTAATGCCATTCAGTACAGTTAACTACACGTGCTTGCTTTCTTGCTTCAGTAGTATACCATAGGAAATGGGGAAAATATAGGAATTATACTGCGAGTTTTAAGTTGCAAGTAATAGCATTCGTGGAAGAAAACAGAAACAGAGCTGTGGAGAGGGTCTTCTCAGTGAATGAAATACTTGTACTAGACTGACAGTCAGCAGCGCACAGCATTGGGACTCTTTTATTCACGTGTATTTCAAAGTTGGAATCACATCTCTCATGAAGTTATCATGATCAGCTTCGAGAAGACTGGGATTTCCAACACATTAGATGGCACGAGGTTCCGATCTCAAAATAGTGATGCAACTGGAGGGGAAAACGGTGCATAAAGACATTCGGAATGTCGGAAGGAGAAGAATATAAAATTTGTTGTGAAAGTACGTGGCTAGTATTTCAGACATCGTGTCCAATAAATTGTCACAGTCTTAATATTTACCGGTAAACACAATAAGATAAAGTAATTTTAACTGTTTTCAGAATGATCATGTTTCCGCGAATTGATTTACATTGCACATGCAGTTTAATAATGCTGTAACTGTAAACAATAAACTGCTCAGTCTTAAATTGCTACTACCCTCAAATGAACAGGAAATGCAACAACTAAAGAACAGATGCAAGATGGAAGCGGAAATCACCATAGACTACTATTCTTCTGATGCCATGTTGAATGAATCTTGGAAAGAACCAAACAACAAGATGAGAAGCGCCCTTAGCAGATTTGCAGTCCACAGCTTTCACCATAAGCTGTGTAGAATGCCAGGTTTACATGAGCCCTCGGAGCAGTGTGCGTGTGCATTATGTGGAAAGAAATGTGAACGATACCACTTCAACAAATGCAAAAACGAACACAGTCATTATTGGAACTCAGCAAACAAGAATACAAATTCGTGTGATATTTTTCATTTATTATAAACTGCTCTGATGGTTTTAATAGCACCGTACATACTCAAATACTACCAGCATAGGCAATTTTTCTTTCATTTCGTCCTTTCTTTTGTTTCTTTCTTCAAAGAACTCTAATGAAAAACTGGGGTGTGGGTATTATTCTGATTACTGGACTCCTCTCATCTCAATTTTGACATTTTGCACCATATCGGCTCTATATAGCACGATGCTTTGTAGTAGTATTACAGTAGCGAAGCTGTGATGAAAGGAAAATGAGACAAAGGAAATATTTTCTTTTCCACATGGTCCATCATCACTGGCGGTGAAACAAAGCAATCAGTGCAGTACAAGCAGAACCACAAATTTGGAAAAAGTTCAGTATTCAGTAAAGTTTGGCGTATTTCCACACTACTTTGACCTTGGGTCTGACTCACGTCCTCGCACGTAATTCCCGCAGAACAGCTGGATTCAGGAATAAAGAGTGTTGTTGAAAGTGTTAACGCTGCACGTATAAGATGGCGAGATTTCAGCTATTATCATGCACGTTATTTTTATAATTACATACCTACCATATTGATTTCTTTTATTATATGTAATGATAATTATAACTGTTTAATTAAGAATAAAACTGGCAAAATAATTTTATATATAGGCCATAGAATTTTTTCCCCCCGAAAAATTTGTGTGCGGGTATTATTTAGGGGTGGGTAGTAATTGGGTATGTACGGTACTTTATTTCTTTCTATGTAAGGCGTGTCTACTCTAAGCCTATACATGTTAAGTTCCAGCCTTTTCTTGCATAATGATCTCACTGTGTTTTCACACGGAGGGATGTGGGAAAGGCCTAAAACGTGCAACGATTATGAGGTAAAATGTGGTATTATGAGAATTATAAAATATATCCTACATGATTGATCCAACCATAAGAATGGAGAATGGTCACTCCCAAGCAAGTGAGGAAAAATGTCATGTAGGAACTAAAGACCATTTAGCTCTTAAATCAGCCAATCCAGTATAAGAATAAATTCAACCTATCACAAGTGTCTAAGTCAAAATTTTATAATTTTATAATTTGATTTTATCATTTACTAGCATGTGCCCGCGATAATTATTTCAAAAATTAAAATTTAAAAATTAAGAGCGTAATAGTTAAATCATTATATTTATTAACAACTAAATGACGTGGACTACATACCATGATTAGATAGCGTCGCCTGATAAAAGCGACCTCAGATTCGAGTTCCTTGGCCCAGAAAACCCCTGTATAGTGAGTTTCGTCCAAATCAAACAATGTTTGACCATATTTAGGCCTAAATTGATTATCCTTCTTCTGTTAGGTTGAAAATTTCATATGTCTACGGGCCTTGACATTATAAACAATTGATTCGACCAGCGTGAGCTTACAACATTCAAGCGATCGCGAAAGTTTTATCCAAGGTATGACAAAAATAGCCAAAGCCAACTGTAAAAGATTTGACATTGAAATTTATAACTGAAAACTGATGCTTCGAAAACTCAAAAAAATGCACGTTTTTTTGCCCGTTTTTCACTCATAACTCACGAACAAAAGCGAAAATTAAAATTCCGGCTTTGAGGTGCATTTTCCGACCCTTCAGTCCACCTACGTTTAAAATTTCAGATCTCTCTCTGCATTGAGTAGATTTCGCTGGGCATCGCGGTTAGACAGACAGACACTTGCTTTTATTAATATAGAAACTTGTGCCAGGTTGCTGAAATACAAGGGTTGGTCAATAAGTAAGGTCTCCAACACTCTAGCCCAAGCTGGCAACGTCGGACGAGAGATTTGGCGCCACTGCCGTGTTCCGTTATCTTTCCTCTTTCAAACGAGCCATTGCTTCAACCTCTGAACCTTTTAGTATCCGAACTAGAGCTGTTTGAAATGGATCTCCTGATTTCCGTCTCCGCCAAGTGCGGCCTCCGCGAAGTCATATGGTTTCTTACTGCAAAAAAAGTTCTGCCGATTGAAATTCATAGAACGCTTTGCGAAGTTTATGGAGAGGGATGTATGGACATAAAAAATGTGCGTAAGTGGGTTCATGAGTTTAAACAGGGCCAGACAAATATTCAAGATTAAGAGAGAAGTGGAGACCAACAAGAGCCGTCACAGATGAGATGGTGGCAAAAGTCGATGCATTGGTGTGACAAGATCGACGCGTCACTACTCGTGAACTTTGTTTATTGCTTCCTGACATTTCTAAAGGTTCCATACAGGATGTTCTGTGAATTTCAATCGGCAGAACTTTTTTTGCAGTAAGAAACCATACGACTTCGCGGAGGCCGCACTTGGCGGGGACGGAAATCTGGAGATCCATTTCAAACAGCTCTAGTTCGGATACTAAAAGATTCAGAGGTTGAAGCAATGACTCATTTGAAAGAGGAAAGATAACGGAACATGGCAGTGGCGCCAAATCTCTTGTCCGACGTTGCCAGCTTGGGCTAGAGTGTTGGAGACCTTACTTATTGACCAACCCTCGTATGTCTACACATTATTTGACCTAAGGGATTAATGGTAAATGTAATCAGAACGTCAAGATAGTCTTCAATTCCCACATACCCTTATTGTTGAAACTAGAGGGACTTTCATCATTTAATTTTGATAATTGTTCATATTATCATTATTAGTATTGTCAAAGAGTTTGATAGACAAAAAAATATGATGTGAAACTCTCATAACTTCCTCTGCCCAAATAAAAGTTAGCCTCTTAGTACAGAGCCATTTTTGAGAAAATTGCAACAAACTAAACTTTCTTCCTGAAAAGTACCCTTAAAAATGAGAAAGTTGTCGCCAATATTCGCGCCATGTCCCCAAAAGGTACCTAATCCAATTACAAAATTTGTTTTCATACGATTTTTCGTTCCAGAGCTAGACTATTCAGACATCCACACACAGACATGTTTCTGAAAATAGTATTTTTGGATTCGGGAGACCTCCAAAACGTGTATTTATGTTAAAAACTCAACTTTGAATTTGAGGGTTGAAAACAATACTTCCTCTACCTATAATACGAGCAAAGAAAGTAATAAAACTGGAGATTTTTATAACAAAAATTGTTGTTAATTACCGGTACCGCTTGCCACATGTGTCACTATAGTGGATTCTAGGTGTGGATAAATATACTTGAAACTAATACAGTGAAACCTCGGCAAGACGCTCTTAAAGGGGCCGCATAAAAATAGCGTATTACATGATACCGCGTATTAGCAAGAGTGGGTCATTTTTAGATTTTAAAAATTTTAACACCAAGATAGAAACAAAATAAACATTTGGTGAATCAAATTAAGGATTAAATACATTAAATAATGTAGTATATGGTCGGTTGTTTAAACTCAAACTTCACTTACTTGTTTCTTTTCAAGAATCATGATTTCAATCAGCATCCTGATCATCCTCAGCTTGTGTCCGACTGTTTTGAATTTCAGTTGTTTGTCCTTGTGACGCTAGAGCGGATTGTGTGTTTGGTGACTTCTGGGGTGGCCCCAAACACACAACCCGCTCTAGCGTCACAAGGACAAAGAACTGAAATTCAAAACAGTCGGACACAAGCTGAGGATGATCAGGATGCTGAAATCATGATTCTTGAAAAGAAACAAGTAAGTGAAGTTTGAGTTTAAACAACCGACCATATACTACATTATTTATAGTACCACTTCACTGTAAAAAATCCCACGTAATATATTATTAAATACATTAATTATGCTAAGGGGTATTTTATATTCTTTACCTTCAGAAAAAAGTAAGAACAAAAATACACTACAGTACTGTAGTACAATTCGTAAACCGCTTCACAATTTTTCACTATTCTAGGCATCGAAGAAGGGATTTGTAATGATTCTGCCAACTTTCTGATTCATACTGGTGTTTTAGACAACTGAATGCACACTACTGCAATGTACTCAATGCTGGAATATATTAAATTATATGAGTATTTCATATCACTTTTTTTTTTCTATAAATCCTCAGCATGTACGGTTTTATATCATCTCAGAGCGTTACAAACAGTTTGTTGGTTTGTTTCAGATCCGTTTGACTCTGGCATGTGGATGTTGGTATCCGTGTTTGATGTTCACATCGCATCATTCTTCTAGTGGCTCAGTCCTTGTGGATATGATACCAAGGTAAGCTTGAAATATTTTGTAATTTAGCCTATAATCACAAGAATTATAAAACGAAGGCTAGTATATATAACGTTGCCTCGCTCCCCTAAGAGCCCTACTCTGCTGCGAGAATTGAGCAGCTACATACAGCAGCAGTGATTTGAACAAATAACACAAAAAATCTTCTTTTTAACTACAATAACACATGTTTTATGTAAATAGACTACAAACGACCCTACAGCAATAATGGTGTGAAAGCAAAACCAGTTTTTTATGTAATCAGATTAATATCTGTTAAGTCATCAGCGATAGGCCTACTTCATATTTATACTGACATAGCCTAAATGGAATTTATATAAGTTATTGTTCTATAATGTTGGACTTCATATTTTCATCTTTGTTTTATTTTATTTATAACAATAACATTTAACTCTTGCACATTTTTGTTGTTAAATTATATTAAAATGTTAAATGCATATTATAATTAAAGTAATAAGGCATTTGCTAAGCTAATTAGATGTATCTGTAGCAAGATTGAGATCGGAAATATACACACAAAACTTCACTAAAAAGGTATATTTACCCAGAATGATAATTTCAACGGAATTTACAAAATTAATTGCAAAGATTCTGGAAAATTTTATGTTGGCCAAACAAAAAGGAATTTAGACACAAGGAGAAAAGAACATTTTAGGAACATTATGAATAAACAAATTGAAAAATCCGCTTTGGCAATGCATTTTTGGGAAGTAGGCCATGAAATTGAAAATGAAATTGAATTATTAAAACAAGTTGAAAAACCAATAGATCTTATGGTATGGGAAAAAATATTCATTAAAAAGAACCGAGAAAATCTTTTAAACTTTGACACTTCAGTTGGCATACATGGAACCTTGATTGACAAGTTCATTCATCCGCCGCCAGAGGGCCAGTTGGAATCAGCTGATGATGGCGGGAAGACCCGTTGAAATGATCATTCTGGGTAAATATACCTTTTTAGTGAAGTTTTGTGTGTATATTTCCGATCTCAATCTTGCTACAGATTTGAACACTTCACTGTAAATTTCCATCTAATATTTATATTGATAATTAGTAGAGTTGATGATTTGTGGTGAATAAAAACTCAGGATTTCGTCAAATAAAATGCAAAATTTCTACATATATTTCGCTATTTAAAAATTGAATTTCGTCATAAAAATGGTAAAAAAAAAATCTTGAAAATCAACTTTTAAATCTAACTGCATTTTTTTCCGTGATAATACATATCAAGCAATATCCAGGAGTGATATAACAATGCCAACTCCTTACTTTACATTGTGGTTATGACAGTTTAAAAAAATGCACAAATTCATCCTAAAATATTTTATTCGTCGACATGTAGAACTTAAAAAATAGAAGTACGAATAAAGTTAAAACAATCACTCATCGTCATCATCACCATCATCGATGGAAAACAATCTATGTTTCTCCCCGACATTGATGTTTTTGAAGTGAAACTTCTTTAGCCACGGTAGGGGTAAATCGAATCTTGCGTTATGTTAAAAATCATCACGAAATTAGTGTTATTCTCTAAATCATCACAAAATTAGTAAGGTGTGATGGAACAGTCTGCACAGAAAACAACTCAATGATTAGGCTTATACAAAATTTAAAAAATCCGATAATTAAAAATTAAAAAATCGAAAATCCAAAATTAAAAAATTCATAATAAAAAATCCAAAAATAAAAAACTTACATCCAACATTTAAAAAATAAAAAATTTCATGTATATGTAAAATCAAAAATTAAAAAATAAAAAATCCGAAATTAAAAAATTTAAAAATTAAAAGATCAAAATTTTAAAAGTTCTACAATCCAAAATTGAAAAAATCCAATAATACAAAATTGAAAAAATCAAAAAATTAAAACAAGTTTCACTTCTGTCGCGTGGCGTTCCACACACTTTTTTTTATAATCACAGTTTTTTGCATTAATTTTCATGAATATACATACTGAATCGGACATTCAGAACGTATAGACAGAATTTCCAAAAAAAACGATAGTTTTCATGGAAATATTTCAGTTCATTATGAATGTTGCCTAATTTTCTGAAACCATGCTTTTTTATATTAAATATACATCGATGTTTTCCGTCAAAATACATCGATGGTTACCGCCGATTTTAACATCGATAGTGAATATCGATGTTTTAACAACCGATGTTCATCCCTACTTCCGTCTCTTTCACGCCATTCGGCGGGATTGTAGCCTCCAACACCCACTTCGTTAAACGCGAGATTGTTGAAATACGTAACTTACAGGTTGTTTTAATTCGTTATTAAATTTTTATTATTATTCTGTTATTATTTAAAGACTGGAGGAATAGATCGGCCGTCTGTTTACTTGTTTCGGCCGTGAATTACGCCGCCGACCGCCGACATCTTGGTGCCAGAACTCCTTCCTCCACCCTCTTCCTCTAAAGTCTCTTCTTCAGTTGTCCTTGACATCTTTGCGTTTCAAATAAAGCCGACGACTCACGTTTTCATCAACGGCTCACATTTTTAATTGAAATATTTTCCGTGGATAAAAAAAAAAAAAAATACAATATATTCAAATATGAGTTAATTGAAAGTAGAACTTTTACATTTGCCCGTATTTCGCGTAAAAAATGGGATAAAACCTTAAAAACCGGGTACTTCGCGAAAAGTATCACATTTCGCAAAACTTCGCGAATGAATAAACACATATTTTGAATAAAAAAACACAAGAAACGAATTTATTACAGTAATTAGAACTTCTATTACTAATTTCGTGTTTTGGGGATTAACGAAATGTGACTATCCCTAATAATTAGATGTAAATTGCTAACATCAGCGTTTCTCAACCTTTTTGTCCGCAGAGCACTGGTGGTCCGCGAAGATGGTGCAGATGGTCCTCAGACATAATTTCAAAATATCATAAAGCTAGTAGAAAGTAAGGAAGTAAAATTTTTTCACATATTTCTTTATAATGACCTATAATTAGAGGTGTTTGTTTAGCGATAAAACGAAATGATGTATTCTGATGTCAAGATTACATTATCTTGATATATTAAGATGTTAGGTACCATTTGCAGGCAAATGCAAGCTGCGAAATAACGCGAATTTCGTAAATAAAACCACAAACTCCATAATCCACGAAATAAAACCTATTTTTGGTATTTTTTTCATTTTCCCCATAAATCGGAACGGGTATCACATGACTCACGCAAAATGCGCGTGACAAAAATAACAAAACAGTTATTTGAAAACTGTTTCGCAAAATAACAGCTTCACGCCAACCAACTTCAGGAAGTAGTCGCTGCTTCTGCTCCTGGAACTGTTATTTTGTAACTGCTTCATGTAGCAATCACAGTTTCATTGTAACTGCTTCCCTGCCTGCACATTGTCTGGGTCCTCATGGGATTATTTCCTGTAACTATGTAACCACTTCCTGCAGTGTTTTTTTTTTTTTTTTTTTTGTAGCTGCTGCTTCTAGCTTTGTCTTAGCACAGAAATAGAAAAATAACACCATGGTAGCAAAACAGTTTCTTCCGCCGCAACAGAATAGCAGGTTATTTTGAAACTGTTAAGTTTGAGAAGCAGTAACAGTTGAAACAGTTTCACAAAAAGAACAGTTTTTCCACAACTATATGCGTGTATTGTTCTGTTCCATTGTGGTAGCCAACAGTCTTTTTAACTAACTGTAGTTATTTTGCTGTAACTTCTACTTCTTGGCAACATTGTTGTGATCAACCAAAAAAATTTAAACAAAAACGAAACTTTTAAAAATTGTTTCTTTAACCTTTTTGAAAAAGTAGCAGAAATGTTCTTGTTCTGTTGAACAAATGCCTATTATTATTATTATTATTAGGCCTATTATTATTATTATTTTTATTATGTTGTGCCCCATCGAAGTTTCGGTAACACTACACATGTCAGGATTGGCTTCTTGCCTTCAGGGAATGGATAGGCACTGCTGTGGATAATATAGGATAACATGCAATGTGATTAATTATTTTCATGCACCATTAAATAATAATCATAAATACTAAAAATATAAATATTAATTTATTGTAAATTAATATAATAAAATTTTCTTTAAAAATTGGTCTAAATTTGAATTATTTCTATTAATAAAAACATCATTGTCTTTTCTGATTTTGTTTAAAATTATATTTCGTTTAATTCAAAATTTACTTCTTAAAAATCTATGAATTCTATGAACTCTTTAATTAAGCCACTACAAATTCTTTAAAACTTTACATTGTTACCGAAAACTATTTCTGAAATTAACCATTCAAACTGTCTTTATCAAATACTAAAACAAATGAATAAAAAAATTGTAACCGGGATTCACAGTGAAGTAATCAAATACACGCAATTAATTCTGTTTTTCACTCAACTTCACTTATACATGGTGTTAATGAATGACACCGAAATATTTTACCTGTGTATAGAGGGGACATAGACAAGCAACTTTTATTAGGAGATTTTGCTCTATGGATTCAATTCTTCCTGTTATAACATAAAATCTCCCAAGGATATGCACGCCACTGACTTCTAATACTTGAAATGATGGGGAAACAAAGGAACAGTGAATATTGTGTAGTGGTCGGGAAAATTGTAAAAAATGACGATCGATATCTTACAACTCTGAGGGAAAAAAAGACAAACGAAAGATTTTTGTTAGGGAAGAAAAATTTGTCGCTTAGTGAAATTTGCTTCATGCTTAAAGAATCGTTACAATTTACGATATGTTCTTTGTAGAGCGTTTCCGCATGTTTGTATGAGACCAAAGTGGTCATCCTAATGCATGAGGTAACTCATGCTCAATACGCATGCGTGTTGAACAAGACAACCTGGTATATACTAGTCTTGTGCTGCTACACTTGCTTTGTCATTGTTTTGGTATTGACCAGAAAAACAGAAGTTAGAACCAGTAAGTTCCAATTTACATGTATAACTTGTTTTTGTAATAATTGCAGGCTGAAGTTAATGTGTTGAAAAGCAGTGAGGTTCCATGCAGATATATCTTTTGTTCCGCACTCCCATTGTTGTTCAGACACTCATTTTGATTATTGTGACGTCCTACTTACTGACTTAAACAGCAATTTGACTCAAAGACTACAACGTGTTCATAATGCGTGCGTCAGATATATATGTAACATTCGTAAATATGACCACTGGAATCACTTCGATGGGTACGCCTGCCTGAGCGAAGACATTTTCACTGTCTCCTACTGCTCTATAGAATCCTTCATACCTCAACACCTAGCTATCTTTCCAGTCGCTTTCATTACCTTTCTTCCTACCATAACTTGGGCACGCGCTCTCAGCTTGACCCCTTACTATCCATGCCTCTTTACAGAACTACACATTATTCGAATTCGTTTACAACAGCTATTCGTCACTGGAATTCACTGCCTAGCCATCTCAGGAGCTGCCAAACGATTTCACAGTTCAAGAGCCATTTAATAAATTTAGTATACAATAACATTTAGGAATTGATGCTAATTAGTAATATATTTTAATTTTCATTATATTTTGTAATAACTAAGAATGTATTTGTTTAGACTTTCATCATTTTTTTATTTCTTTATTTTTAATCAATTGTATTATATATTCATATTATTCAAGTACTTATGTTCTAATTTTTTCTTTGTATTTAATGTTCGTTTCTTGTATTCATGTATATCGGTTCTTGTTTAATTTATTATTAATCATTATCATTATGTATTTCATGTTTTTGCCCTGGCTGAGTGGTAGAGATGGCCTTAGCTCCGCCAGGTTAAATAAATAAATAAATTGTAATAATACAATTATAACTATTAAATTACGAATATATTCACTACAGTGGGCCTTGAACCTTGGACCATGGCTTAATAACCCGGAAGATTGCAGTCTCATGACACTGACCAATAAATCCCAAGTAAAGGGTGCGGCAAAACATCCTCCCTATTTTAAAATTGAAATAAAAAACAGATGAATCAAAATAAAGAAACTGTATTAATATTAATGATATCTACACAGTGGGAGTTTAGGGTTTTCAGTATAATACATTAGATCGCCTCACTGCGAAGTGTCAATAGACCTTAATCCTGTCTCCGTGCTCTTATAGCAAGATTCACCATATCAATTGTGTCAACGTGATTATGAAAATCATGTGAGGTCAAGTGCAAACATCCTTGAAGCTGTACCAGAAGATGCTGTGGTCCTTTTTAGTAATGAAGCACATTTTCACTTATCTGGATGTGTTAATAAGCAAAATTTCCGTTATTGGAGTGGACAGAACCCTCGTGAACTTCATGAAAAACCTCTGCATAGCAACCGTGTTACTGTATGGTGCGCAGTTGGAAGGGTCGAGATAATTGGTCCTTACTTTTTTTGAAGAGAATGGTGCTACTGTGACAGTAATCTCTGAAAGATACACTCACATGATCAACACATTTTTTTTGCCAAGTCTCAATGCATTGCCAACTGAACAGGTATGGTTTCAGCAGGACGGAGCCACCGCTCACACAGCTCGGATTTCTCTCCAAGTGCTGAGACAGATGTTTCCCGGGCGCTTAATTTCTTTACATGGCGACATTTCCTGGCCAGCACGATCACCAGACCTTACACCCTGCGATTATTTTCTGTGAGGATATCTTAAGCGTGAGGTGTTTAAACATCGGCCGAGGACTCTGCCAGCCCTAAGAAATGCAATACTGGAAGAGATTGGTCTTATTCCTCAAGAAATGTTGGTTAGAACGATGGAAAATTTCCGAAGTCGCATTCAACAATGCATTGACAGTGAAGGACACCACTTGAGTGACTCATTGTTTATAACATGAAACTTCCCACTGTGTAGAATCATTCATGTTCCTACAGCTTCTTTATTTTGATCCATGTGTTTTTTATTTGAACTTTAAAATAGGGAGGTTGTTTTGCCGCACCCTGTATTTTCAAATTCTTAAGATTTATATGGTTTGCATTTGCCAATTTTTTTAATATACAAAGTTTCAAGATTTGAGTAGGGTTGCCATACGTCCTGAAAAAAAAAACTGTATTTTCCTGAATTTTAGCTCATGGATTTTTTTTTTTTTTTTTTAACATTGTCAAATGTCCTGAATAATGAAGATTCTATCGCAATGTTAGCACCTCCCAGTAGACAACTTGCTGTACCGCTACTACAAGAATCATTCAACCAATCAGTGTGTTTAATGAGCCTGAGTGACATGCAAAAACTACCTACTGACAAATTGGTGGAATTTTTCATTCTGAAGAACTACTAAAGATTGCCCAGATGTGCTTGTGTAGAAAGAATTTTGTTCGTGATGAATACACAATGAATACTGTATTGACTCGAATATAAGACTATGTTTTTCCCCTCAAAATGTGCTTATAAAATCTATACTAGTCTTATACTCACATCCTAAGAGTTTCAACAACTCTACATTCATAATAATAATAATAATAATAATAATAATAATAATGCTTTATTGTCACATATGCTTACATGTAATGAGCTAATGCTCTGTAAACAGGTGACTCGTCAGTTGGTACAAAAAAAATTACAAGAGTATAGTTAGGTTACAGTATATACAAATTAATGCTATATCCACACTAGTGACATGTTGAAATACATTTAAACGAACCAAGCAATATGCTGAAGTACATTCTACCAGAGCAAGTAATATGATGAAATACATTCTACCAAAACAAGTAAATTGCTGAAATAAATTTTATCAAAACGAGTAACATTAAAATGCATGCTATATGTTGTCCTACAGACATGTAATGTTTAACACATTCTACCAAAAACAAGTGTCATTCATATATTCGGCTACCGAATAGTAGGCCTTTTCGAGGAGTATGTCCTTTACTCTCTTATTAAATAATTTTTGATCTGTGATAGCCTTGATTTCAGCTGGCAGTTTGTTGTAGGCCTTTATACGAGCATATAGGTGAGTTTTTTTCGTATAAAGTTAGTCTGTGGATGGGTGGTTTTAGGTTGTCTTTTGTTCTGGTTCCATGACAATGATGCAGCTGAGCAGCGGGAATCCCTATGCGATGACATGCATCCTACCCATGGTCAAAGTCTTGCGGAAATTCACCGAACTTTATTGTTCTCGAATTTGTGCTTCTCCTTGTACTGCCATGTACTGCACTGCTTGGCATCTCTATTCTCTTCGCGTAATGTTTGTTTGACATGGCGGACCATGTGGAATGAAAGCATCTTTATTATCTTAATGCGTAAATAAAGGTGAGAGAAGTAGTTGCGAGATAAACTTCAAAATTCCGTTTTATGTGAAGCAAAATTTACTAATAAGCTATTTTATTTATTTTTTTGTAACTACCCATCAAAAATTCAGGGTCGTCTTATATACGAGGCTGTCTTATATTCGGGCCAATACAGTATATGACAGGAGTAGGCTAAATGTGGAATCCATTGGAGCAATCCTGGTATTTCAATATAATTTGAAAGAAACATGTGACTGGTGTAAATCAACAAACATACTGATTTGCACCTGCACATATGTTACAAAGTTTCTGTGTGTATTTTACGACCATATCAAAATTGTGTAATAACTTACAATATGTTGGGATAGTGTCCTGAATCCTCTTATATCCTTATGGCAACCCTAGATTTGAGTTAATAGGGAACCTAAAACTAAAAGCAATATCCTTAGTTTTATTTTGAATAGATAGTTTGTTACCTTAGTATAGATTTAAACAAATTACAAATGATAGGTACTTACAACGAAATTATAATATGAATGTAGCAAACTCCCGATTTCCGTGTTAATTGGGACCATGACATGCACAAATAATTGAAAAACATGGATAATCCAAACTGGGTGTGATGTTTTGAAAGTTCTGAACAATGTTCAAATTTCCCAAATTTTATCACCATATGGTGTATATATGACAAAATTATGTGTGGGAAATTGAAAATTTGATTAATTAAGTGTGGGAAATTCGATAATTCGGAGTTTTCTGTAGTACTGAAATGTCACATATATTTTTTCTTGCAGTTACCTGTTAATACAGTTGAAAACTTAAATCGACAATCGCTTAAAAAATCTTATTTATAATTTAGTGAAGATTCAATGAAGTAGGGTAGCAGTAATGTTGAAATGGAATGGGTGAGGTTCCGATGTTCTCTGGATGCCAGAACCTAATTTTATTCCCAGTCTGATCGTGATCAATATTTTAAGAATTACTTATTAAATACAGTAGAGTCTCGGTAATTCGAGCCCCGGTATTTCAAGGTTCCGTGTAATTCGAGCTGGTCTTAAGAAAATTAAAATTTTCCATAAAACTAGAATAAAATCCCGTTTTTATACGGTATCCACATGTAAGTTTTACGCACTTCCGAATGTGTTACATTTTTAGCTTTCTTTCAAATTTTCCATGTACAAAAATGCAGGTAAAACTATCCCAATTAGGGCTTTCGTTCATAATACACAGAAATAACCTTGGCTTCAAACTGCTAATGCATTTCTATTACATATTGACAGAAACCGTTAGGTTCGATCTTTCTTTGTCGGGACTTCATGTCAATCAATTGTACAGTGCATACCATCCTTTCAGAAAATAAAACTGTATTGTTACAGTAATCCCTACTCAGCGACAATGGTAATTGAAAGTGTTTTCCTAGTAGCGTCGCTTTCCCGTTCCACTCCATTAAGGGTCAGACAATGACTTATTCCTTAAAGGATGCTGATGTAGCAAATTGGAAATGTTTGACAACATATACATACAGGCATAACACAGTTATGTAGGCCTACTATATTGTTTATTTATTTATTTTTAACCATTATGGTGCTCATTAAACATTTCTTTATGATTTACCCATTGATTTAGTGATATTTCCGTATAATCCGAGTTTTTTGTAATTCGAGGTTGCCTCAGCCCCAATTACCTCGAATTATCGGGGTTCTACTGTAATATGTTTTTGTGACAAGTTTGTTTTAATTGTGTGTTCTCTGTTGTTTTAGTGGCACTGCTTGTCGTGGAACACAGATGGAGTCCTCACAGACCCTTCAACAGATGTACAGTCACACAGGGTGTCCAGGCCATCAAGTGGGGTGAGTCCTAAGTCTGTGTGGTATCTACTATTTAACTTTTCAACCTCCAGGGCCTGGAAGTGTGAAAAATTGTAGTTTGAATCATGCACTCTAGTCTTTTCATAATAAAAGGAAGTGTTTGTTCCTGTGTCTGCGATGCCCAGCAAAATCTACTGAATGCAAGATCTGAAATATTAAATATAAATGGACTGAAGGAGTTATGAGTGAAAAACTGGCAGAAAACTTGATTTTAACGCTATCGAAGCATCAGTTTTCAGTAATACAATTCAATTGTCAAATCAGTTGCAGATGGCTTTGCCTACATTTGTAATGATTTGGAAATAAAGAATCGCTACATTTTATAAGCCCACCCGGGTCAATTCATTTGTTTATTTATAATGCCAAGGCCCATAGACATCTGAAATTTTCAACATAGTTGGAAGAGGGATAATGAATAGAGACTTTAACTGGAGAAACATTGATCAGTTTTGATGGAACTCAGTATGCAGAGGTTTTCTGGGCCAGAGAACTCGAATATGAGGTCGTTTTTCCCCGGCGGTGCTTTTTAATCGTGGAATATATACCAAGGATGCATTTTTCGGTGTTTCATTAATTATATTAATCGTTTAGTAATGAATGTTTGGTGTGCAAGTGTTAATAAATATAATGTTTTAATTATTTTGCTCTTAATTTTTAAGATTACAATTAATTATCATGGGCGAAGCCATGGGGATCTGCTAGTTTGGAATATGTACAAGACATGAAAGAAAGAAAGAAAGAAATGAAAATTGATAGTTTCATTTTGCATATTTTGTTGGTCTTGCGATAATGTTGCATATTTCTGATAGATTTTAAATATTGTGCATGCATAGAGTGCTGCGCTTCAAGGGATCGAGAAGTAAATGCTCCCCATTTGAAACCAGAGGAAGATTTTGCTGGGATTTACATCTGACAAGATGCAGGAACTGTCAAAGTTTACGCTACAATAAGGGTCATGTTCATGCACATGGACAATAATGTGGAATGTGAAAAAACACATGTAACCATGTGGACACTACATATTGTTACATGACCCTTATTGTAGCGTAAACTTGGACAGTTCCTGCATCTTGTCAGATGTAAGTCAAAGGAAAACGTTACTCTGGTTTAAAATAGTATCATATACTTCTCCATCCTTCTAAGCTGAACATATTGTATTTGGCTAAGTGGATATTTTGAGAACAGACTACAATAATTGATAGTGCTTAGGGAAGTTTTTGGAACTGATTGTAAGCTATAATATTGAAGCATTAAAATTTTATAATGTTATCTGCACAACTTTTACTATATTTGTAATTTATAATGTAATTCAGGTAACAAGAGAACATCAAGAATTAAAATTACTTACACGATAGAGATTACTTCACTGAGCCCAGAGCATATTTTACACATTTTTAAGGATATTTCATCTTCTGGTAGAGCATTAACTTCCGGGCCTTAAGGAGAAGTAAAGAGAGAATTTGGGGTACCTGAATGAAATGTTTCATGATTGCATTTTATATACTATTTTGACCATCAGTAGATAAGACCTCTGACCTAAGTCTTCTACAAATGACTGCAGTTGCAAATGCCGCACCTTGGATGCTTTTGTTGTGAGTGGACAGTTAATGTACAGTCGCAGCCCGCCCCCTAGTTTCTAATGTCATCAATGCCTTTAGCAGAGATGCCAACTGCTATGGAATTTCCGTAGTTTCTACGATTTTCTTGAATTTGCTACGGCAATACGGAAATTGTACTGAATATTATGGATTTTACAAATCCCAATATCTATTTTTAAAATTTTTCGTTTCTCCCACCAGCAAAAAAAAAAAATTAATGAATGTGATAGCAGACATACCAACTGTTATCATGAGAAATAGTTTGTAAAATAAAACACCTGTTGTGTTGGCGAGATTGGACACTACAATCTTTGACGTGAGTGTGTGTTAACCAAAGATGTTATATCTTACATTTATAACATAATTGTAGTTATAACATCTTTGGTGTTAACATATTTTCTCTTTATGATTATCACTGTAATGCCGCTGACAACTGCTAACGCCGTTGCTTGCTAGAAATTTTATTGAGTGTTGCAGTGCAAGTAGAATATTGAGGAAATATGTCATGTAAACATAAAACCAGTGATGTGTCTGATGGACAAAAACGAACTGCGGCAAATCAGCAGTATTCAAAGCAGTATACGGAAGAGCTTCCTTGCCTCGGACGTTCAAAAATGTCACCAAATCATGTATTTTGTGAAACTTGTAATTGTGATTTTTCGGTTATACATGGAGGACGCGATGACTGTACACACCATGTGATCTCAAAAAAGCATGAAGAGTACGGTGTGTCAAGGGGCAGCACAAGAAGACGCATATATTAATTTGCCAGAGACATCGAGTCCCCCCCCCCCTTCCCCATCCGATTAGACTCACACTACTGATAACCACCTTTCAAGGTTGGCATCTCTGCTTTAGTGCTGTTAACTTGGAATCCATCAATCGATACCCCCTCTTCTCTCTCTAATAACTCAAAATTATACCTATGCTATTCACATAGCAAGCATAGATACGAAGACTTAAGCTGCGTCTCCATTGATATACATTTAACACCAACATGTTGCAGTTAACATATGTTAAATGTTTATCATCGACTTGTTGATGTATACACGTCAAGTGGTTTGCGAATTAACAACTGTCTCCACTATAGGTTAACATGTGTTGGCGCTGTTACGAACAGAAATGAATAACATTCACAAAGAAAACGCCTCTGAAGAGGGCAGCCAACATTACAAAATGAGAGTAGTTTTATATACTCGTTATTATCTTCTTGTTAACTGTCTATGGCTTTCTTAAATACTAATTTTGTACAGATGTCTTGATGTTTTCAAAATAACTATCACATTTTCAACAATGGAGTATGCCATAAAAATAATTTTAAAAGTAACTTAGATGCAATACTATTGAGAACACTGATATACCAAATACTCACATAATACAAAATGGATGCCGGGAATATTGGGGAAGCTGTAGACTGCTCTTTGTTCACCCGGAAATTCCCGAACCAAAGCCGATTAAGCTGTGATCGCTTTTCGTTTCCCGAAACAAAGCCGATATTGACCGAATAGTCAATTGACTTGACATGTTGTCCATTTTCTCCGGAAAACAAATTAACATCTGAAAATGTTAAGTGCAACACGCTGGGTTTGCATGTCAAGTCAATTGGAACGCGAAATTGCAATATACATGTCAATATCAACTTGTTAATATTGACGTGTTGGTGTTAAATGTATATCAATGGAGACACAGCTTAATGCTCCTTCATGAACTTTCAGAAGTGGACAAGAAGACTACAGAACTCATCGCTCTGCTACTGTCTGCATATCAAGAGGACATCTCAGTAGCCTGCAGCTTCATTCTATATATCAAGAGGACGTCTACAGGTCCATTGTGCATATCAAGAGGACTTCTCAACAGCCTACAGCTTCATTCTGCATATCAAGAGGACATCACAGTGGCCTACAGCTTCATTCTGCATGAGAAGGCAACGTATCTTCATAGTTTATTATCTGTTAGCCTTTCATAGTACAAGTAGAAATTTCAAATAAGATATATTATTTTCTAAACTCCTCCCAATGGAGGTAGGTCTTATAGTCTCAGTATACTCAGAATTAAAATAATTATTATATTGATATAAATAAAACAAGAATTAATCTGTAGATTATTATGAAGTATTTGGCAATTCAAATAAAATTAAAACCACTTTTTAGATAGAAATGTCTTTACTCTTTGTCATATATAAATGAGAATTGTTAATGTCGGAAATATTAATAGTAATTTTATTTACAATCATATTTATTTATTTATTATCTGCAAGTGAGTTTCTTTCTAAGAATACTTGGTGAATGGGGGACAAAAGTCAGTATGCTTGGTAACTCAATGCAGTATGTTAAAAAAAAAACTATTCAGAACTCATAACATACTTCCATTAGCTTGCGAATACATCCTAGCACTGATTACTTATACATTGGATAATTTTGAGCACTTCGTAACAATCTCCAATATACATGGCATCAACACAAGGAATAAACTCAATCTTCACAAGCCAACAACTCATCTTACTCTATTCGGCAATTCAACTCTTTAATCATTGTCCACACGACATAAAAATGTGCATTAATAATAAGCATGACTTGAAAAAGAAACTGAAAAAATGTTTACTATCACATGCCTTCTATACTGTGGAGGAATTCATCAACTTTAATAAATCTGCAGCAAGGCCACAATAAATTGTAATCCCTTTACTTGTTATGAATTGGCCTATGTAAGTAAACTATATTTTATGTTTGTAAATAGGTATGTATGGGTATGTGTGTGTGTCCTGACTTGTTCCACATCCAAATTTCTTGGATCCATGGAATGCAATATTATTAAATGCCAGTATGGTACTTTATGAGATTGTGTGTGGGGACGAAAAATGTCTGTCCGCTAGTAGACATACCTATAGTGTCGATAGATAGAACATGAAAGAGCATAAGAATTCTGACATACTATGTGAGAAACCAAAATTTGTTAAAGGATAATTTAGACATGTAATTAGTAAGATTGGAATTGTGTGTTCCAAAAACAGTTGTGCTATGCAAAAAAATGTGATAATGAAGTTGGTTCCACTCATTTTATGAAACTGGCAAGTATTAAGTGTAATTATGAATACTCATATGTAATACCATTCTCATGATAATTAACTTTTTGTGTTTTAAAACTATCAGTTATTTTGTATTTCTCCGTTGATAATTATATTTCTGGATTATTTTATATGCTTAAAATCAACTCCATGGAATGAAAGCAGCTCAAAGTTAGACCTTCGAAATAGAATATTTTCAATTAGAATATTTAGTTTTCTTAATGTAACCTTGTTTCTCTAAAATCTTATGCATTATTGGAAACTATCATAAATCTCAAATTCTGGCATTTTTGGCCGGAAATATGAAACCCAGTTTTATGTCAACTCCATGGACAAAAGGAAGTTTAGTATTTAATCATACACTGGTATCTCTGAATGCCAAGAGAAAATACATCCAGAAGAGTGTTTGCTGTTGTTGTGAAAGAATCCATATGCTGAGTCTCTTTAAACTTTTATAGCTCATGTAATGAAAATTTCAGTTTTGTCTCACTTATTCATCAACAATCCCATGTCATTTATAAAATCTATACTGTTGGATAAATTTTTAAAAATCTTTTAGCTAATCTCGTGTAATCTTGATTTGATTGTGTAAACAAAATACCGTTTTGGCCCGAATATAAGACTGTTTTTTTCCCTGAAAATGTGCTTTTAAAAACTATACTCTTCTTATACACGCAGCCTAAGACTCAACAACTCTCCATTCCTGAATGCAGCTGTGCACGTGGGCAGCGGCGATGCAGCGGGTATCCCCAAGCAAATGACATGTGTCCGACCCAAGGTCAAAGCCGTGTGGAAATTCACAAAATTTACCATACTAATTTTTCCCGACTTTGTGCTTCTGTTTGTACTTCACCAGGACCTTCTGATCCTGACTGCACTGTTACTTGCCTGTGCATCTCTATTATCTACGCGTAAATCTTTTGTTTGACCACCAGTCATGGCAGACAATGTGGAAAAGAAAGCATCTTTACTGTCTCAATGCGTAAATAAAGGTGAGAGAAGAAATTACGACATGAACTTCAAAATTCTGTTTTATGTGAAGCAAAATGTACTAATAAGCTACCGGTATTTTATTTATTTTTTCGTAACTACCCTTCAAAAATTCAGGGTCGTCTTATATTAGAGGTAGTCTTATTTTCGGGCCAACGTCAAATTTTGTACCTTTCCATCCTTTGTGACTGACTAAAATCAGCGGCTTGGTATTTAAATCATAAATTTTAAACCAAACCTGATATTTAAATAATCTTTTTACCAAAATTAATTGTAGTATTAATTTTTAAAAAATATATTTTTTGAAGGTGTTAATCTGTACCTACCCCCTTAAGCATGTTGGGCAATGACAAAGACAGTCGGAAGAAATGAAAGTCTTTCTGATGCATGAATGTTTCATTTGAAAGTAATATAGGAAAAAGTAAATATATGGTCATGAAACAGCAAAATAATGCTGTACAAAATATTAAAAAGCATTCAAATAAGTGGAGAAATTGAAACGTCTGAAATATTTATTTAAAAAAAGTAAAGTGCGTTTTTTATGCGAGAAAAATACTTCAGGGCTGAAGAAAACTTGTATCAAAAGATGCATAAGCAAACAATCCATAGCGTATGTATTCATTAATTCAAGTATTGCCCGCTGAAATTTAAGAAAGCTCATAGGATCAGATGTAAGCTGTGGAAGAGTCTACCATGTTAAAGGTAGGGGTATGATGGCTTCCACCTCTGAAGAGTCACTCATGTATATTCATGCTCTTGAGGTTATGTGTTTATAATGTTTACGGGATGAATTATTTCTAAAAGGTATAAGTCAGAAAAATAAAGTTTAATTTCTTAAATTATGCCTTCACATCTAATTATTGAACAACTCTGGATATTTATTACTAATGATATATTTTCACTTATTTAACAATAAAGAATCCCATTTCACAAACATCAGCACCATTATAAAGCAATATGTATTTCTCAGAAGGATTGTTGGTGAGATCTGTATGGATCTTCATTGTTCTTCTGGTATGTACTTAAAGGATTTAGATATGTCTGTGATTTAATATTGATTGTTAGGCAATTTTTTTTATCATGATCTCTTTCAGTTTACATTACCCTGGCCATGAGAAGTCCAGATGAAATTCACTGTCTGTTACGAATCAGTAACTATGCTTCTAGTGGCAATGCAAATGTAATGGATTCAGATTTTTCTGATAGTAAAATTCGCTTGAACAGTTTTGGCCATTTAATTTTGAAATTTATTTCTGGACAGAAGACTGAAAGATAGAGAGTTTCTGAACTGGATAAAATTAGGCATTTAACTTCTGCCTTAATATTATTTATTTCTGTAATTATTGCTTTCACATTTTTTTATATTTCCACTTGTTTGATTGATTTACAGTCTGTTCTGATATTTTGTAACTGCATTACTTGTGATGTTTCATGGCCATGTACTTAGTTTTTGTGCATTAATTTCCAATTCAACAGTGATATAGTATTAGTGATATACAGGTTAGATGGGAGGGTGAAGGTTCAATGTAGACACAACCATACACTTTTTTCCTTGGGGGAAGAGAATAACCATCAATTAGGGACAGGGCTCTTTCTTCTTTAGTCTGCAATCCTTGGATTGGTTTGCAGTGATTCTCCATTCTGATCTTTCTGCCTTCCTTTTTAATTCTTCATGTTCTTAATTTGTTCCATGTGCTTTATTCTTGCTTTTCCTTTGGTATTCTTACCTTCAATTGTGCCTTTGATGATAATTTTCAAAAGACTATGTTGTCTTAGTAAATTTCCTATTGAGTTTTATTCTTTTTCTTATTTGGTTCCAATTTTTTTCTTCGGTTTTGCTCTCTCTTAGATTTCTAATTGGTAATTTTAAAGATCCAGCTAATTTTCAGTATTTTTCTGTAACACCATGTTTCAAATGTTTCTATTTATCTTTCTGATTTCAGGATTGACCAAGTTCACATCCATACAACATTATTTTCCATACATATGTTTTCATCAAATTCTTCCTAATTTCTAAACTAATATTATTGGATGAGAATAATTTATTTTTCTTACTGAAGGCAAGTTTTGCTTGATATAATCTATTAATATATAATTTTTTTTTTACTTGCATCAGATGTTATTTTGCTGCCTAGATCATGAAATTCTTAAATTTCATCCAGTAACTCACCGTTTAATTTAATTTGTGATTTATTAGTTCTATTTTTCTTGAAAGTTAAAACTTGTTTTTGTTTTATTAATATTTAAGGGATAATTATTTCTTAACGTTTCTTAAAATTTATTGATATAACTTCTAAATCTCTCTTATTTTCCCATTATAATTTCAATATCTTCAAATCGGAGCATGTTAATTTTAAATTCCTGTATTTATATGCCCATGTCTCTTTCTTCAGCGACTTCATTTAATGCTCTTTGTATGTATTCACATCCTCGTCTTACGCTTTTCTTTATATGAGCTATTTCTTGTTTACACAGTTTATTATTGCTTTCTCTTCCTTATATAAATACCATATGATTCTCATTCCCCAGGTGTAATTTCTAGTTCTCTGAGTATTTCAAGCCTTTTTTTTTCTCTCAATTCACATTATCAAAGGTTTTTTTTTCGTTTGAATACAATTTAGGATTTCAAACTTTTGTTGACATTAGAAATTATGTATGATACGAATGCACTTTAGGGACTGGAATTACCATTGTGTCTGCTTTTTTTAACAGTATAATAAAATCGGGTAAACTAATACAACAAATTGCCAGTATGCTTTTCTTGAGTCGATTATAATTTCAATTATTATATGCTGGAAATAAGTTTTTTAATCAGATTATTTTTTTTTTAATATATATTTTGACTGATCAGTAAACACTATACAGGCCATTGTTAAACTCTATAGCATCATATAATAGTAACCTGTTGAGGTATGCCTTAGTCAGCTCCTTCCTCTAGCTAAAACATAAATTGATAACAAAAGTTGCGTTAGTGCACATACTGTTTTCTGATATTTAACAGTTAAGATTATTTACACAGGATTATCACTTTCTTCTAGTTCACTTAGTACATCTAGGGGAAGTTTTCTTTTCAGTCTTCATCTGTTCAATGACTTTTGTCCAATGTTATAAACAGATGCACCAGGAACATCTAGTGGTTTACTGTAAAATGATTTTGAGAGGGTTTGAATGTATTCTTGAATCGGGAGGATTCCAAGTTCATTATGTAGTTGAGATTATGTTTCCTTTTCATTTAGGTGACCATAACCTTCGTAAATGTATTACTTAAAATTATATAATGTTGAAAAGATCCTTCAACAATATGTTAAGGTTCATTTAAAGCCCGAAGCCCGAAGCCCGAAGCCCGAAGCCCGAAGCCCCAAGCCCCAAGCCCCAAGCCCGAAGCCCGAAGCCCGAAGCCCGAAGCCCGAAGCCCGAAGCCCGAAGCCCGAAGCCCGAAGCCCGAAGCCCGAAGCCCCAAGCCCCAAGCCCCAAGCCCGAAGCCCCAAGCCCCAAGCCCCAAGCCCCAAGCCCCAAGCCCCAAGCCCGAAGCCCGAAGCCCGAAGCCCGAAGCCCGAAGCCCGAAGCCCGAAGCCCGAAGCCCGAAGCCCGAAGCCCGAAGCCCGAAGCCCGAAGCCCGAAGCCCGAAGCCCGAAGCCCGAAGCCCGAAGCCCGAAGCCCGAAGCCCGAAGCCCGAAGCCCGAAGCCCGAAGCCCGAAGCCCGAAGCCCGAAGCCCGAAGCCCGAAGCCCGAAGCCCGAAGCCCGAAGCCCGAAGCCCGAAGCCCGAAGCCCGAAGCCCGAAGCCCGAAGCCCGAAGCCCAAAGCCCAAAGCCCAAAGCCCAAAGCCCAAAGCCCAAAGCCCAAAGCCCAAAGCCCAAAGCCCAAAGCCCAAAGCCCAAAGCCCAAAGCCCAAAGCCCAAAGCCCAAAGCCCAAAGCCCAAAGCCCAAAGCCCAAAGCCCAAAGCCCAAAGCCCAAAGCCCAAAGCCCAAAGCCCAAAGCCCAAAGCCCAAAGCCCAAAGCCCAAAGCCCAAAGCCCAAAGCCCAAAGCCCAAAGCCCAAAGCCCAAAGCCCAAAGCCCAAAGCCCAAAGCCCAAAGCCCAAAGCCCAAAGCCCAAAGCCCAAAGCCCAAAGCCCAAAGCCCAAAGCCCAAAGCCCAAAGCCCAAAGCCCAAAGCCCAAAGCCCAAAGCCCAAAGCCCAAAGCCCAAAGCCCAAAGCCCAAAGCCCAAAGCCCAAAGCCCAAAGCCCAAAGCCCAAAGCCCAAAGCCCAAAGCCCAAAGCCCAAAGCCCAAAGCCCAAAGCCCAAAGCCCAAAGCCCAAAGCCCAAAGCCCAAAGCCCAAAGCCCAAAGCCCAAAGCCCAAAGCCCAAAGCCCAAAGCCCAAAGCCCAAAGCCCAAAGCCCAAAGCCCAAAGCCCAAAGCAACAGGTGGTAAAATGAAAAAACTGAGAAACAGGTGGTAAAATGAAAAAACTGAGAAACAGGTGGTAAAATGAAAAAACTGAGAAACAGGTGGTAAAATGAAAAAACTGAGAAACAGGTGGTAAAATGAAAAAACTGAGAAACAGGTGGTAAAATGAAAAAACTGAGAAACAGGTGGTAAAATGAAAAAACTGAGAAACAGGTGGTAAAATGAAAAAACTGAGAAACAGGTGGTAAAATGAAAAAACTGAGAAACAGGTGGTAAAATGAAAAAACTGAGAAACAGGTGGTAAAATGAAAAAACTGAGAAACAGGTGGTAAAATGAAAAAACTGAGAAACAGGTGGTAAAATGAAAAAACTGAGAAACAGGTGGTAAAATGAAAAAACTGAGAAACAGGTGGTAAAATGAAAAAACTGAGAAACAGGTGGTAAAATGAAAAAACTGAGAAACAGGTGGTAAAATGAAAAAACTGAGAAACAGGTGGTAAAATGAAAAAACTGAGAAACAGGTGGTAAAATGAAAAAACTGAGAAACAGGTGGTAAAATGAAAAAACTGAGAAACAGGTGGTAAAATGAAAAAACTGAGAAACAGGTGGTAAAATGAAAAAACTGAGAAACAGGTGGTAAAATGAAAAAACTGAGAAACAGGTGGTAAAATGAAAAAACTGAGAAACAGGTGGTAAAATGAAAAAACTGAGAAACAGGTGGTAAAATGAAAAAACTGAGAAACAGGTGGTAAAATGAAAAAACTGAGAAACAGGTGGTAAAATGAAAAAACTGAGAAACAGGTGGTAAAATGAAAAAACTGAGAAACAGGTGGTAAAATGAAAAAACTGAGAAACAGGTGGTAAAATGAAAAAACTGAGAAACAGGTGGTAAAATGAAAAAACTGAGAAACAGGTGGTAAAATGAAAAAACTGAGAAACAGGTGGTAAAATGAAAAAACTGAGAAACAGGTGGTAAAATGAAAAAACTGAGAAACAGGTGGTAAAATGAAAAAACTGAGAAACAGGTGGTAAAATGAAAAAACTGAGAAACAGGTGGTAAAATGAAAAAACTGAGAAACAGGTGGTAAAATGAAAAAACTGAGAAACAGGTGGTAAAATGAAAAAACTGAGAAACAGGTGGTAAAATGAAAAAACTGAGAAACAGGTGGTAAAATGAAAAAACTGAGAAACAGGTGGTAAAATGAAAAAACTGAGAAACAGGTGGTAAAATGAAAAAACTGAGAAACAGGTGGTAAAATGAAAAAACTGAGAAACAGGTGGTAAAATGAAAAAACTGAGAAACAGGTGGTAAAATGAAAAAACTGAGAAACAGGTGGTAAAATGAAAAAACTGAGAAACAGGTGGTAAAATGAAAAAACTGAGAAACAGGTGGTAAAATGAAAAAACTGAGAAACAGGTGGTAAAATGAAAAAACTGAGAAACAGGTGGTAAAATGAAAAAACTGAGAAACAGGTGGTAAAATGAAAAAACTGAGAAACAGGTGGTAAAATGAAAAAACTGAGAAACAGGTGGTAAAATGAAAAAACTGAGAAACAGGTGGTAAAATGAAAAAACTGAGAAACAGGTGGTAAAATGAAAAAACTGAGAAACAGGTGGTAAAATGAAAAAACTGAGAAACAGGTGGTAAAATGAAAAAACTGAGAAACAGGTGGTAAAATGAAAAAACTGAGAAACAGGTGGTAAAATGAAAAAACTGAGAAACAGGTGGTAAAATGAAAAAACTGAGAAACAGGTGGTAAAATGAAAAAACTGAGAAACAGGTGGTAAAATGAAAAAACTGAGAAACAGGTGGTAAAATGAAAAAACTGAGAAACAGGTGGTAAAATGAAAAAACTGAGAAACAGGTGGTAAAATGAAAAAACTGAGAAACAGGTGGTAAAATGAAAAAACTGAGAAACAGGTGGTAAAATGAAAAAACTGAGAAACAGGTGGTAAAATGAAAAAACTGAGAAACAGGTGGTAAAATGAAAAAACTGAGAAACAGGTGGTAAAATGAAAAAACTGAGAAACAGGTGGTAAAATGAAAAAACTGAGAAACAGGTGGTAAAATGAAAAAACTGAGAAACAGGTGGTAAAATGAAAAAACTGAGAAACAGGTGGTAAAATGAAAAAACTGAGAAACAGGTGGTAAAATGAAAAAACTGAGAAACAGGTGGTAAAATGAAAAAACTGAGAAACAGGTGGTAAAATGAAAAAACTGAGAAACAGGTGGTAAAATGAAAAAACTGAGAAACAGGTGGTAAAATGAAAAAACTGAGAAACAGGTGGTAAAATGAAAAAACTGAGAAACAGGTGGTAAAATGAAAAAACTGAGAAACAGGTGGTAAAATGAAAAAACTGAGAAACAGGTGGTAAAATGAAAAAACTGAGAAACAGGTGGTAAAATGAAAAAACTGAGAAACAGGTGGTAAAATGAAAAAACTGAGAAACAGGTGGTAAAATGAAAAAACTGAGAAACAGGTGGTAAAATGAAAAAACTGAGAAACAGGTGGTAAAATGAAAAAACTGAGAAACAGGTGGTAAAATGAAAAAACTGAGAAACAGGTGGTAAAATGAAAAAACTGAGAAACAGGTGGTAAAATGAAAAAACTGAGAAACAGGTGGTAAAATGAAAAAACTGAGAAACAGGTGGTAAAATGAAAAAACTGAGAAACAGGTGGTAAAATGAAAAAACTGAGAAACAGGTGGTAAAATGAAAAAACTGAGAAACAGGTGGTAAAATGAAAAAACTGAGAAACAGGTGGTAAAATGAAAAAACTGAGAAACAGGTGGTAAAATGAAAAAACTGAGAAACAGGTGGTAAAATGAAAAAACTGAGAAACAGGTGGTAAAATGAAAAAACTGAGAAACAGGTGGTAAAATGAAAAAACTGAGAAACAGGTGGTAAAATGAAAAAACTGAGAAACAGGTGGTAAAATGAAAAAACTGAGAAACAGGTGGTAAAATGAAAAAACTGAGAAACAGGTGGTAAAATGAAAAAACTGAGAAACAGGTGGTAAAATGAAAAAACTGAGAAACAGGTGGTAAAATGAAAAAACTGAGAAACAGGTGGTAAAATGAAAAAACTGAGAAACAGGTGGTAAAATGAAAAAACTGAGAAACAGGTGGTAAAATGAAAAAACTGAGAAACAGGTGGTAAAATGAAAAAACTGAGAAACAGGTGGTAAAATGAAAAAACTGAGAAACAGGTGGTAAAATGAAAAAACTGAGAAACAGGTGGTAAAATGAAAAAACTGAGAAACAGGTGGTAAAATGAAAAAACTGAGAAACAGGTGGTAAAATGAAAAAACTGAGAAACAGGTGGTAAAATGAAAAAACTGAGAAACAGGTGGTAAAATGAAAAAACTGAGAAACAGGTGGTAAAATGAAAAAACTGAGAAACAGGTGGTAAAATGAAAAAACTGAGAAACAGGTGGTAAAATGAAAAAACTGAGAAACAGGTGGTAAAATGAAAAAACTGAGAAACAGGTGGTAAAATGAAAAAACTGAGAAACAGGTGGTAAAATGAAAAAACTGAGAAACAGGTGGTAAAATGAAAAAACTGAGAAACAGGTGGTAAAATGAAAAAACTGAGAAACAGGTGGTAAAATGAAAAAACTGAGAAACAGGTGGTAAAATGAAAAAACTGAGAAACAGGTGGTAAAATGAAAAAACTGAGAAACAGGTGGTAAAATGAAAAAACTGAGAAACAGGTGGTAAAATGAAAAAACTGAGAAACAGGTGGTAAAATGAAAAAACTGAGAAACAGGTGGTAAAATGAAAAAACTGAGAAACAGGTGGTAAAATGAAAAAACTGAGAAACAGGTGGTAAAATGAAAAAACTGAGAAACAGGTGGTAAAATGAAAAAACTGAGAAACAGGTGGTAAAATGAAAAAACTGAGAAACAGGTGGTAAAATGAAAAAACTGAGAAACAGGTGGTAAAATGAAAAAACTGAGAAACAGGTGGTAAAATGAAAAAACTGAGAAACAGGTGGTAAAATGAAAAAACTGAGAAACAGGTGGTAAAATGAAAAAACTGAGAAACAGGTGGTAAAATGAAAAAACTGAGAAACAGGTGGTAAAATGAAAAAACTGAGAAACAGGTGGTAAAATGAAAAAACTGAGAAACAGGTGGTAAAATGAAAAAACTGAGAAACAGGTGGTAAAATGAAAAAACTGAGAAACAGGTGGTAAAATGAAAAAACTGAGAAACAGGTGGTAAAATGAAAAAACTGAGAAACAGGTGGTAAAATGAAAAAACTGAGAAACAGGTGGTAAAATGAAAAAACTGAGAAACAGGTGGTAAAATGAAAAAACTGAGAAACAGGTGGTAAAATGAAAAAACTGAGAAACAGGTGGTAAAATGAAAAAACTGAGAAACAGGTGGTAAAATGAAAAAACTGAGAAACAGGTGGTAAAATGAAAAAACTGAGAAACAGGTGGTAAAATGAAAAAACTGAGAAACAGGTGGTAAAATGAAAAAACTGAGAAACAGGTGGTAAAATGAAAAAACTGAGAAACAGGTGGTAAAATGAAAAAACTGAGAAACAGGTGGTAAAATGAAAAAACTGAGAAACAGGTGGTAAAATGAAAAAACTGAGAAACAGGTGGTAAAATGAAAAAACTGAGAAACAGGTGGTAAAATGAAAAAACTGAGAAACAGGTGGTAAAATGAAAAAACTGAGAAACAGGTGGTAAAATGAAAAAACTGAGAAACAGGTGGTAAAATGAAAAAACTGAGAAACAGGTGGTAAAATGAAAAAACTGAGAAACAGGTGGTAAAATGAAAAAACTGAGAAACAGGTGGTAAAATGAAAAAACTGAGAAACAGGTGGTAAAATGAAAAAACTGAGAAACAGGTGGTAAAATGAAAAAACTGAGAAACAGGTGGTAAAATGAAAAAACTGAGAAACAGGTGGTAAAATGAAAAAACTGAGAAACAGGTGGTAAAATGAAAAAACTGAGAAACAGGTGGTAAAATGAAAAAACTGAGAAACAGGTGGTAAAATGAAAAAACTGAGAAACAGGTGGTAAAATGAAAAAACTGAGAAACAGGTGGTAAAATGAAAAAACTGAGAAACAGGTGGTAAAATGAAAAAACTGAGAAACAGGTGGTAAAATGAAAAAACTGAGAAACAGGTGGTAAAATGAAAAAACTGAGAAACAGGTGGTAAAATGAAAAAACTGAGAAACAGGTGGTAAAATGAAAAAACTGAGAAACAGGTGGTAAAATGAAAAAACTGAGAAACAGGTGGTAAAATGAAAAAACTGAGAAACAGGTGGTAAAATGAAAAAACTGAGAAACAGGTGGTAAAATGAAAAAACTGAGAAACAGGTGGTAAAATGAAAAAACTGAGAAACAGGTGGTAAAATGAAAAAACTGAGAAACAGGTGGTAAAATGAAAAAACTGAGAAACAGGTGGTAAAATGAAAAAACTGAGAAACAGGTGGTAAAATGAAAAAACTGAGAAACAGGTGGTAAAATGAAAAAACTGAGAAACAGGTGGTAAAATGAAAAAACTGAGAAACAGGTGGTAAAATGAAAAAACTGAGAAACAGGTGGTAAAATGAAAAAACTGAGAAACAGGTGGTAAAATGAAAAAACTGAGAAACAGGTGGTAAAATGAAAAAACTGAGAAACAGGTGGTAAAATGAAAAAACTGAGAAACAGGTGGTAAAATGAAAAAACTGAGAAACAGGTGGTAAAATGAAAAAACTGAGAAACAGGTGGTAAAATGAAAAAACTGAGAAACAGGTGGTAAAATGAAAAAACTGAGAAACAGGTGGTAAAATGAAAAAACTGAGAAACAGGTGGTAAAATGAAAAAACTGAGAAACAGGTGGTAAAATGAAAAAACTGAGAAACAGGTGGTAAAATGAAAAAACTGAGAAACAGGTGGTAAAATGAAAAAACTGAGAAACAGGTGGTAAAATGAAAAAACTGAGAAACAGGTGGTAAAATGAAAAAACTGAGAAACAGGTGGTAAAATGAAAAAACTGAGAAACAGGTGGTAAAATGAAAAAACTGAGAAACAGGTGGTAAAATGAAAAAACTGAGAAACAGGTGGTAAAATGAAAAAACTGAGAAACAGGTGGTAAAATGAAAAAACTGAGAAACAGGTGGTAAAATGAAAAAACTGAGAAACAGGTGGTAAAATGAAAAAACTGAGAAACAGGTGGTAAAATGAAAAAACTGAGAAACAGGTGGTAAAATGAAAAAACTGAGAAACAGGTGGTAAAATGAAAAAACTGAGAAACAGGTGGTAAAATGAAAAAACTGAGAAACAGGTGGTAAAATGAAAAAACTGAGAAACAGGTGGTAAAATGAAAAAACTGAGAAACAGGTGGTAAAATGAAAAAACTGAGAAACAGGTGGTAAAATGAAAAAACTGAGAAACAGGTGGTAAAATGAAAAAACTGAGAAACAGGTGGTAAAATGAAAAAACTGAGAAACAGGTGGTAAAATGAAAAAACTGAGAAACAGGTGGTAAAATGAAAAAACTGAGAAACAGGTGGTAAAATGAAAAAACTGAGAAACAGGTGGTAAAATGAAAAAACTGAGAAACAGGTGGTAAAATGAAAAAACTGAGAAACAGGTGGTAAAATGAAAAAACTGAGAAACAGGTGGTAAAATGAAAAAACTGAGAAACAGGTGGTAAAATGAAAAAACTGAGAAACAGGTGGTAAAATGAAAAAACTGAGAAACAGGTGGTAAAATGAAAAAACTGAGAAACAGGTGGTAAAATGAAAAAACTGAGAAACAGGTGGTAAAATGAAAAAACTGAGAAACAGGTGGTAAAATGAAAAAACTGAGAAACAGGTGGTAAAATGAAAAAACTGAGAAACAGGTGGTAAAATGAAAAAACTGAGAAACAGGTGGTAAAATGAAAAAACTGAGAAACAGGTGGTAAAATGAAAAAACTGAGAAACAGGTGGTAAAATGAAAAAACTGAGAAACAGGTGGTAAAATGAAAAAACTGAGAAACAGGTGGTAAAATGAAAAAACTGAGAAACAGGTGGTAAAATGAAAAAACTGAGAAACAGGTGGTAAAATGAAAAAACTGAGAAACAGGTGGTAAAATGAAAAAACTGAGAAACAGGTGGTAAAATGAAAAAACTGAGAAACAGGTGGTAAAATGAAAAAACTGAGAAACAGGTGGTAAAATGAAAAAACTGAGAAACAGGTGGTAAAATGAAAAAACTGAGAAACAGGTGGTAAAATGAAAAAACTGAGAAACAGGTGGTAAAATGAAAAAACTGAGAAACAGGTGGTAAAATGAAAAAACTGAGAAACAGGTGGTAAAATGAAAAAACTGAGAAACAGGTGGTAAAATGAAAAAACTGAGAAACAGGTGGTAAAATGAAAAAACTGAGAAACAGGTGGTAAAATGAAAAAACTGAGAAACAGGTGGTAAAATGAAAAAACTGAGAAACAGGTGGTAAAATGAAAAAACTGAGAAACAGGTGGTAAAATGAAAAAACTGAGAAACAGGTGGTAAAATGAAAAAACTGAGAAACAGGTGGTAAAATGAAAAAACTGAGAAACAGGTGGTAAAATGAAAAAACTGAGAAACAGGTGGTAAAATGAAAAAACTGAGAAACAGGTGGTAAAATGAAAAAACTGAGAAACAGGTGGTAAAATGAAAAAACTGAGAAACAGGTGGTAAAATGAAAAAACTGAGAAACAGGTGGTAAAATGAAAAAACTGAGAAACAGGTGGTAAAATGAAAAAACTGAGAAACAGGTGGTAAAATGAAAAAACTGAGAAACAGGTGGTAAAATGAAAAAACTGAGAAACAGGTGGTAAAATGAAAAAACTGAGAAACAGGTGGTAAAATGAAAAAACTGAGAAACAGGTGGTGTTCCAGATGGAATCAAAATAGACTTGAGAGTTTGTTCCTACCCTCCTATTTAATCTTAATAAGACAAAAACCAACCGAGGCGCTCCCCGCCATTTTTGCTTGTTTTTTGCCTGGGACATAGTTTATTTAAATATACTATCTTTAAATCTTTCCCGCCATAAGACAAAAACCAACCGAGGCGCTCCCCGCCATTTTTGCTTGTTTTTTGCCTGGGACATAGTTTATTTAAATATACTATCTTTAAATCTTTCCCGCCATAAGACAAAAACCAACCGAGGCGCTCCCCGCCATTTTTGCTTGTTTTTTGCCTGGGACATAGTTTATTTAAATATACTATCTTTAAATCTTTCCCGCCAAAAGACAAAAACCAACCGAGGCGCTCCCCGCCATTTTTGCTTGTTTTTTGCCTGGGACATAGTTTATTTAAATATACTATCTTTAAATCTTTCCCGCCAAAAGACAAAAACCAACCGAGGCGCTCCCCGCCATTTTTGCTTGTTTTTTGCCTGGGACATAGTTTATTTAAATATACTATCTTTAAATCTTTCCCGCCAAAAGACAAAAACCAACCGAGGCGCTCCCCGCCATTTTTGCTTGTTTTTTGCCTGGGACATAGTTTATTTAAATATACTATCTTTAAATCTTTCCCGCCAAAAGACAAAAACCAACCGAGGCGCTCCCCGCCATTTTTGCTTGTTTTTTGCCTGGGACATAGTTTATTTAAATATACTATCTTTAAATCTTTCCCGCCAAAAGACAAAAACCAACCGAGGCGCTCCCCGCCATTTTTGCTTGTTTTTTGCCTGGGACATAGTTTATTTAAATATACTATCTTTAAATCTTTCCCGCCAAAAGACAAAAACCAACCGAGGCGCTCCCCGCCATTTTTGCTTGTTTTTTGCCTGGGACATAGTTTATTTAAATATACTATCTTTAAATCTTTCCCGCCAAAAGACAAAAACCAACCGAAAATGGCCCCTCCTCCCCGCCATTTTTGCTTGTTTTTTGCCTGGGACATAGTTTATTTAAATATACTATCTTTAAATCTTTCCCGCCAAAAGACAAAAACCAACCGAAAATGGCCCTCCTCCCCGCCATTTTTGCTTGTTTTTTGCCTGGGACATAGTTTATTTAAATATACTATCTTTAAATCTTTCCCGCCAAAAGACAAAAACCAACCGAGGCGCTCCCCGCCATTTTTGCTTGTTTTTTGCCTGGGACATAGTTTATTTAAATATACTATCTTTAAATCTTTCCCGCCAAAAGACAAAAACCAACCGAGGCGCTCCCCGCCATTTTTGCTTGTTTTTTGCCTGGGACATAGTTTATTTAAATATACTATCTTTAAATCTTTCCCGCCAAAAGACAAAAACCAACCGAGGCGCTCCCCGCCATTTTTGCTTGTTTTTTGCCTGGGACATAGTTTATTTAAATATACTATCTTTAAATCTTTCCCGCCAAAAGACAAAAACCAACCGAGGCGCTCCCCGCCATTTTTGCTTGTTTTTTGCCTGGGACATAGTTTATTTAAATATACTATCTTTAAATCTTTCCCGCCAAAAGACAAAAACCAACCGAAAATGGCCCCTCCTCCCCGCCATTTTTGCTTGTTTTTTGCCTGGGACATAGTTTATTTAAATATACTATCTTTAAATCTTTCCCGCCAAAAGACAAAAACCAACCGAGGCGCTCCCCGCCATTTTTGCTTGTTTTTTGCCTGGGACATAGTTTATTTAAATATACTATCTTTAAATCTTTCCCGCCAAAAGACAAAAACCAACCGAAAATGGCCCCTCCTCCCCGCCATTTTTGCTTGTTTTTTGCCTGGGACATAGTTTATTTAAATATACTATCTTTAAATCTTTCCCGCCAAAAGACAAAAACCAACCGAGGCGCTCCCCGCCATTTTTGCTTGTTTTTTGCCTGGGACATAGTTTATTTAAATATACTATCTTTAAATCTTTCCCGCCAAAAGACAAAAACCAACCGAGGCGCTCCCCGCCATTTTTGCTTGTTTTTTGCCTGGGACATAGTTTATTTAAATATACTATCTTTAAATCTTTCCCGCCAAAAGACAAAAACCAACCGAGGCGCTCCCCGCCATTTTTGCTTGTTTTTTGCCTGGGACATAGTTTATTTAAATATACTATCTTTAAATCTTTCCCGCCAAAAGACAAAAACCAACCGAGGCGCTCCCCGCCATTTTTGCTTGTTTTTTGCCTGGGACATAGTTTATTTAAATATACTATCTTTAAATCTTTCCCGCCAAAAGACAAAAACCAACCGAGGCGCTCCCCGCCATTTTTGCTTGTTTTTTGCCTGGGACATAGTTTATTTAAATATACTATCTTTAAATCTTTCCCGCCAAAAGACAAAAACCAACCGAAAATGGCCCCTCCTCCCCGCCATTTTTGCTTGTTTTTTGCCTGGGACATAGTTTATTTAAATATACTATCTTTAAATCTTTCCCGCCAAAAGACAAAAACCAACCGAGGCGCTCCCCGCCATTTTTGCTTGTTTTTTGCCTGGGACATAGTTTATTTAAATATACTATCTTTAAATCTTTCCCGCCAAAAGACAAAAACCAACCGAAAATGGCCCCTCCTCCCCGCCATTTTTGCTTGTTTTTTGCCTGGGACATAGTTTATTTAAATATACTATCTTTAAATCTTTCCCGCCAAAAGACAAAAACCAACCGAAAATGGCCCCTCCTCCCCGCCATTTTTGCTTGTTTTTTGCCTGGGACATAGTTTATTTAAATATACTATCTTTAAATCTTTCCCGCCAAAAGACAAAAACCAACCGAAAATGGCCCCTCCTCCCCGCCATTTTTGCTTGTTTTTTGCCTGGGACATAGTTTATTTAAATATACTATCTTTAAATCTTTCCCGCCAAAAGACAAAAACCAACCGAAAATGGCCCCTCCTCCCCGCCATTTTTGCTTGTTTTTTGCCTGGGACATAGTTTATTTAAATATACTATCTTTAAATCTTTCCCGCCAAAAGACAAAAACCAACCGAAAATGGCCCCTCCTCCCCGCCATTTTTGCTTGTTTTTTGCCTGGGACATAGTTTATTTAAATATACTATCTTTAAATCTTTCCCGCCAAAAGACAAAAACCAACCGAAAATGGCCCCTCCTCCCCGCCATTTTTGCTTGTTTTTTGCCTGGGACATAGTTTATTTAAATATACTATCTTTAAATCTTTCCCGCCAAAAGACAAAAACCAACCGAAAATGGCCCCTCCTCCCCGCCATTTTTGCTTGTTTTTTGCCTGGGACATAGTTTATTTAAATATACTATCTTTAAATCTTTCCCGCCAAAAGACAAAAACCAACCGAAAATGGCCCCTCCTCCCCGCCATTTTTGCTTGTTTTTTGCCTGGGACATAGTTTATTTAAATATACTATCTTTAAATCTTTCCCGCCAAAAGACAAAAACCAACCGAAAATGGCCCCTCCTCCCCGCCATTTTTGCTTGTTTTTTGCCTGGGACATAGTTTATTTAAATATACTATCTTTAAATCTTTCCCGCCAAAAGACAAAAACCAACCGAAAATGGCCCCTCCTCCCCGCCATTTTTGCTTGTTTTTTGCCTGGGACATAGTTTATTTAAATATACTATCTTTAAATCTTTCCCGCCAAAAGACAAAAACCAACCGAAAATGGCCCCTCCTCCCCGCCATTTTTGCTTGTTTTTTGCCTGGGACATAGTTTATTTAAATATACTATCTTTAAATCTTTCCCGCCAAAAGACAAAAACCAACCGAAAATGGCCCCTCCTCCCCGCCATTTTTGCTTGTTTTTTGCCTGGGACATAGTTTATTTAAATATACTATCTTTAAATCTTTCCCGCCAAAAGACAAAAACCAACCGAGGCGCTCCCCGCCATTTTTGCTTGTTTTTTGCCTGGGACATAGTTTATTTAAATATACTATCTTTAAATCTTTCCCGCCAAAAGACAAAAACCAACCGAGGCGCTCCCCGCCATTTTTGCTTGTTTTTTGCCTGGGACATAGTTTATTTAAATATACTATCTTTAAATCTTTCCCGCCAAAAGACAAAAACCAACCGAGGCGCTCCCCGCCATTTTTGCTTGTTTTTTGCCTGGGACATAGTTTATTTAAATATACTATCTTTAAATCTTTCCCGCCAAAAGACAAAAACCAACCGAGGCGCTCCCCGCCATTTTTGCTTGTTTTTTGCCTGGGACATAGTTTATTTAAATATACTATCTTTAAATCTTTCCCGCCAAAAGACAAAAACCAACCGAAAATGGCCCCTCCTCCCCGCCATTTTTGCTTGTTTTTTGCCTGGGACATAGTTTATTTAAATATACTATCTTTAAATCTTTCCCGCCAAAAGACAAAAACCAACCGAAAATGGCCCCTCCTCCCCGCCATTTTTGCTTGTTTTTTGCCTGGGACATAGTTTATTTAAATATACTATCTTTAAATCTTTCCCGCCAAAAGACAAAAACCAACCGAAAATGGCCCCTCCTCCCCGCCATTTTTGCTTGTTTTTTGCCTGGGACATAGTTTATTTAAATATACTATCTTTAAATCTTTCCCGCCAAAAGACAAAAACCAACCGAAAATGGCCCCTCCTCCCCGCCATTTTTGCTTGTTTTTTGCCTGGGACATAGTTTATTTAAATATACTATCTTTAAATCTTTCCCGCCAAAAGACAAAAACCAACCGAAAATGGCCCCTCCTCCCCGCCATTTTTGCTTGTTTTTTGCCTGGGACATAGTTTATTTAAATATACTATCTTTAAATCTTTCCCGCCAAAAGACAAAAACCAACCGAAAATGGCCCCTCCTCCCCGCCATTTTTGCTTGTTTTTTGCCTGGGACATAGTTTATTTAAATATACTATCTTTAAATCTTTCCCGCCAAAAGACAAAAACCAACCGAAAATGGCCCCTCCTCCCCGCCATTTTTGCTTGTTTTTTGCCTGGGACATAGTTTATTTAAATATACTATCTTTAAATCTTTCCCGCCAAAAGACAAAAACCAACCGAAAATGGCCCCTCCTCCCCGCCATTTTTGCTTGTTTTTTGCCTGGGACATAGTTTATTTAAATATACTATCTTTAAATCTTTCCCGCCAAAAGACAAAAACCAACCGAAAATGGCCCCTCCTCCCCGCCATTTTTGCTTGTTTTTTGCCTGGGACATAGTTTATTTAAATATACTATCTTTAAATCTTTCCCGCCAAAAGACAAAAACCAACCGAAAATGGCCCCTCCTCCCCGCCATTTTTGCTTGTTTTTTGCCTGGGACATAGTTTATTTAAATATACTATCTTTAAATCTTTCCCGCCAAAAGACAAAAACCAACCGAAAATGGCCCCTCCTCCCCGCCATTTTTGCTTGTTTTTTGCCTGGGACATAGTTTATTTAAATATACTATCTTTAAATCTTTCCCGCCAAAAGACAAAAACCAACCGAAAATGGCCCCTCCTCCCCGCCATTTTTGCTTGTTTTTTGCCTGGGACATAGTTTATTTAAATATACTATCTTTAAATCTTTCCCGCCAAAAGACAAAAACCAACCGAAAATGGCCCCTCCTCCCCGCCATTTTTGCTTGTTTTTTGCCTGGGACATAGTTTATTTAAATATACTATCTTTAAATCTTTCCCGCCAAAAGACAAAAACCAACCGAAAATGGCCCCTCCTCCCCGCCATTTTTGCTTGTTTTTTGCCTGGGACATAGTTTATTTAAATATACTATCTTTAAATCTTTCCCGCCAAAAGACAAAAACCAACCGAAAATGGCCCCTCCTCCCCGCCATTTTTGCTTGTTTTTTGCCTGGGACATAGTTTATTTAAATATACTATCTTTAAATCTTTCCCGCCAAAAGACAAAAACCAACCGAAAATGGCCCCTCCTCCCCGCCATTTTTGCTTGTTTTTTGCCTGGGACATAGTTTATTTAAATATACTATCTTTAAATCTTTCCCGCCAAAAGACAAAAACCAACCGAAAATGGCCCCTCCTCCCCGCCATTTTTGCTTGTTTTTTGCCTGGGACATAGTTTATTTAAATATACTATCTTTAAATCTTTCCCGCCAAAAGACAAAAACCAACCGAAAATGGCCCCTCCTCCCCGCCATTTTTGCTTGTTTTTTGCCTGGGACATAGTTTATTTAAATATACTATCTTTAAATCTTTCCCGCCAAAAGACAAAAACCAACCGAAAATGGCCCCTCCTCCCCGCCATTTTTGCTTGTTTTTTGCCTGGGACATAGTTTATTTAAATATACTATCTTTAAATCTTTCCCGCCAAAAGACAAAAACCAACCGAAAATGGCCCCTCCTCCCCGCCATTTTTGCTTGTTTTTTGCCTGGGACATAGTTTATTTAAATATACTATCTTTAAATCTTTCCCGCCAAAAGACAAAAACCAACCGAAAATGGCCCCTCCTCCCCGCCATTTTTGCTTGTTTTTTGCCTGGGACATAGTTTATTTAAATATACTATCTTTAAATCTTTCCCGCCAAAAGACAAAAACCAACCGAAAATGGCCCCTCCTCCCCGCCATTTTTGCTTGTTTTTTGCCTGGGACATAGTTTATTTAAATATACTATCTTTAAATCTTTCCCGCCAAAAGACAAAAACCAACCGAAAATGGCCCCTCCTCCCCGCCATTTTTGCTTGTTTTTTGCCTGGGACATAGTTTATTTAAATATACTATCTTTAAATCTTTCCCGCCAAAAGACAAAAACCAACCGAAAATGGCCCCTCCTCCCCGCCATTTTTGCTTGTTTTTTGCCTGGGACATAGTTTATTTAAATATACTATCTTTAAATCTTTCCCGCCAAAAGACAAAAACCAACCGAAAATGGCCCCTCCTCCCCGCCATTTTTGCTTGTTTTTTGCCTGGGACATAGTTTATTTAAATATACTATCTTTAAATCTTTCCCGCCAAAAGACAAAAACCAACCGAAAATGGCCCCTCCTCCCCGCCATTTTTGCTTGTTTTTTGCCTGGGACATAGTTTATTTAAATATACTATCTTTAAATCTTTCCCGCCAAAAGACAAAAACCAACCGAAAATGGCCCCTCCTCCCCGCCATTTTTGCTTGTTTTTTGCCTGGGACATAGTTTATTTAAATATACTATCTTTAAATCTTTCCCGCCAAAAGACAAAAACCAACCGAAAATGGCCCCTCCTCCCCGCCATTTTTGCTTGTTTTTTGCCTGGGACATAGTTTATTTAAATATACTATCTTTAAATCTTTCCCGCCAAAAGACAAAAACCAACCGAAAATGGCCCCTCCTCCCCGCCATTTTTGCTTGTTTTTTGCCTGGGACATAGTTTATTTAAATATACTATCTTTAAATCTTTCCCGCCAAAAGACAAAAACCAACCGAAAATGGCCCCTCCTCCCCGCCATTTTTGCTTGTTTTTTGCCTGGGACATAGTTTATTTAAATATACTATCTTTAAATCTTTCCCGCCAAAAGACAAAAACCAACCGAAAATGGCCCCTCCTCCCCGCCATTTTTGCTTGTTTTTTGCCTGGGACATAGTTTATTTAAATATACTATCTTTAAATCTTTCCCGCCAAAAGACAAAAACCAACCGAAAATGGCCCCTCCTCCCCGCCATTTTTGCTTGTTTTTTGCCTGGGACATAGTTTATTTAAATATACTATCTTTAAATCTTTCCCGCCAAAAGACAAAAACCAACCGAAAATGGCCCCTCCTCCCCGCCATTTTTGCTTGTTTTTTGCCTGGGACATAGTTTATTTAAATATACTATCTTTAAATCTTTCCCGCCAAAAGACAAAAACCAACCGAAAATGGCCCCTCCTCCCCGCCATTTTTGCTTGTTTTTTGCCTGGGACATAGTTTATTTAAATATACTATCTTTAAATCTTTCCCGCCAAAAGACAAAAACCAACCGAAAATGGCCCCTCCTCCCCGCCATTTTTGCTTGTTTTTTGCCTGGGACATAGTTTATTTAAATATACTATCTTTAAATCTTTCCCGCCAAAAGACAAAAACCAACCGAAAATGGCCCCTCCTCCCCGCCATTTTTGCTTGTTTTTTGCCTGGGACATAGTTTATTTAACATGAACATCTTTTTATTGAATAATAAGGCAACAAATAAATTGAATTTGGAAAACCAATAGCCTAGGCGAGCCACCGTGACTGGCAGACGTGCAGAGATAGAGAACAAACCTAGCGGTCATGGAAGAAACCATCAATGGGAATGGATTCTCAGCAGAGTAACCACAATATTTCCAAGCATTAGCAAACCGCGGTATTTTAGCAATGGTGCACAGAGATTTTGAGAATACCCCGGTATTACGTTTACCGCGGTAACAAAAGGATGAGAAAACCAGAGAATGGTGCATTCGGCCAAGGGAGTTTGTGGAAAATTTGCATCATGTGAGAAAATGTGATTGGTTAATGTCATTAGCATGCACCATTACCAGGGTGTAGCTTGCTAATGGAGAAGGAGTGTTCATAAGTTCATGCAACAATAATATCAATATTTACACGTGAAATAACAAACTCTCACTGGCATCGTCATCATTATGGTATTTCAATTAGCAAAGAAAACATAAAGGATTCATTGTTCAGGAAAATGACGCTGTAGGAGATCAGCTTAATAGTGAAAACAAGACCACAGCATCAAGGAAGTGCAAGAGCTGCATGGGCTCCTTCGAGACAAACAGTAATAACACAGAGGCAACACAAATTCAGGCAAGAAATGAAGCAAATGATAAAAAGAAACTGACATCGATACAGACCAAGAATCAGGATGGCAAGAGGTGACAAGGAAAAGATTCACATCTCAGACCAATCAAAATGAAAGGTCTTTTAATGGAATTACAGATCATATCGAGGCAAGGAGTGCACAGATTGAGCGCTGCAGAAAGCTATGCATGGCTGTCTCACGAAGTGAGGGAGCAAGTGAGCACGCTATTGAGGGCCGTTTAATAATTAATACAATTATTTTATAAAAGTAGATTCTAGTTTCAAGGAATGCAGTTATGGGCTACACATCTAATGTGATTTTAATAAGTTGTAAAAACTACTAAATTTGTCATAATGCTAGTTATACCTGGGCCATTGTAAGTTTGCACTTTCCATTCTACAAGTTAGGTTGCCAGTATCAAAGTTTGACAAATGAACTACTCGACTTCGTTCTGTACTGACATGGAGGTGCCAATCGGCAGTATTTGGCTGTATTCGAATACAGTTGAACATTCGAAACTCTTTCTAATCCCTCAATTACTATTTTTCTGTTCTTCCATTCAGTAATTTTTTATATTTATGCAATGTAATATTATTCCGAACCCATAGTATCACTAAAAAACCCTTATCATTCATGTAGACCCTACACAAAGATTTATCCTCCTATGTGTGAGACATCGTATACCTTCATATAATAAATATTCACATTATCAACTTCTTTGTGTCGTAGCTCAGTGGTTATAATGCTTGATAGTTATACAGGAACTTGGGTTTGATCCTAGGCAGGGAGATTTTTTTTTTCATACTATTTTTACTAGTTTATGATTTTTAATTTTAAAAATTAGCTGTCTTATATTTTATTGTATAATATAACTAGCTTAAAAGGCCCGGCGTCGCCTGGGTTTTGTAGGCCTATTGTGTAATATGAAATTAACTTATGGAGGACTTTCGATGCTGAAACTCTAGGTCCTTATATAATATGTATGTAGAATTCGAAATGAGGAAGAACGACATATGGCACTCAGACTATTCCCTCAGAAAACGCTAGATATAGCTTTTTATGGCTCATAGAGGATGTCGAATGTTGTATTCCATTGCTTCTACACACCATGCCTGGGAGGAGTGCAAATAAGAAGAAAAAGAAATTCCGGTTACATAAGATTGTATTGTCTTGACAGAAAATTGTATTTCTCACTCTCATATTACCATACAACCATTTCGGGGCTGAAGTAAAAAAGAAATTCAATATCACTTTCATACTTTCCTTCCCAAAAACCTGGGACATAATATACTGCGTGCATAGGACTGAAAATGTTCCATCCCATTTTGTCTTCTTTTAGATGCTTAGGGCCTCTGATAAACATCCCTAGGCCTATTTCTCATCTAATACAAAGCCTACAGCTATGAATGACGTATCAGTGGATAGGATTTGTTACCGACTTCCGATATAGCATACTCACTGGCACACACTTAAGTTGTCCCTGCAATACGACCGCTTATTCTACATCAAAATGTGAAGAGAGAAAATGATATTTTCCATGTCGAGGGTAGAGAAAATTATGTGACTGCTTTATTTTCGTGGATTTTATTCTTCAAAATTTTTTTTCACATATGTATTAATTACATCGATAGTAGGCCTATCAGAATTTGTTGAAGCCCAGTATTATAATATAGTCTCCAATGCCCTATGTAAACACCGTAAGCAATACTTTTGTTATGTAAACAATTGACAGCAGAACTTTCTAACTCTGCCTCATTTCACTTTTCCGACTTTCCCCGTGGATTTTCCAAAAAATTCTTTCATACAATCCTTGTCCTGACAATTACGAACACAACAACAAAAAATCAGTCAAATCGGTCGAGCCGTTCTCAAGTGATGCTCCGTCATACATTTTGGAAATTCATTTTTATTAATATAGATGTGATGTGTGTTGCAGTCGAAAATGAATTTACCTTAAAAGTTGGGCTAAAGCCTTGTTCTTCAGTTATATTCGCTCCAATGGATGTCATTTGGAATCAACTGTTGTATTTTTGTATATTCTGCAAAAAATGCTTCGATTGAAGTTCTTGGCCAGAAAGCAATGATGCTAGTGGCTCTGGTGGCAGTGTCAATTGTGGTAATTTGACCTTCCCGCTTGCACAACATAATCCTGGCGGTTCATGTCGAAACCTCAAAGCTTTGCAATGTTGACAAACGGTGCTCATGGTTCCGAAATCCACCGTTACATCCGCGGCGATTGATGGATCGTATCTGAACGCCAAACGTTCATGTCGAATTGTTACTTTTGGCCGTCTGTTTTGTCTACGTTATCTCAAACTGAGCGAGTCAAACTCCACTGTATCCGTTGTTCCGGAGTCATAATTGATCGCGCTTGAGAAATTCTTATTCGTTTTGCCTCCAAACGCTGTCTAAGTTCTTCATCATTCTCATTGACTCAACTATCATGCATTATTTTCTCTTGCTTTGCGCGTACGCCGACCGATATTAAGACGTCTTATTGGTAGCATTTTTCCAAGACACCAAAATAATCTTTTTAACACACCACTGTTAACACAATATTCATAATGTCGCACTTCTATTTCTTTTTACACATTTTAATGGCTTGGTTGCAAGACTCGCACTTCTTTTTTTTTTGTTATGTAAACAAAACTCTCAACCTATGTCACTTCTTTTGTCACACTTTTATTTTGTTATACAAACAATTGACAGCAGAACTCTCTAACTTTGTCTAACTTTGCCTCATTTTATCACATTTCCGACTTTTCCCGTGGATTTTCCAAAAATTTTCTTTCATACAAACCTTCTCCAGACAATTACGATCACAACAAAACAAAAATCAGCCAAATTGGTCGAGCCGTTCTCAAGTGATGCGGCAACAACCCTTGTGTAAATTCATTTTTATTAATATAGATTTGTAGTTTATAAAACCTTATTATCAGTAGTGAAACCTTAACCTCGGCCAATTTAAAGATTGCCTTTAGCGGCAAAACCTATTAAAACTCTTTTCAGGTAGAGGGACAAGATGTTCCATTTTTCGCACGATACTCCTTTACTTCCTCTGCCCATACTATAGGTAGAGGAAGTGTCGTTTTCGATTCCAAAATTCCGACTTTAGTTTTTAGCAAAAATGCACGTTTCGAGGCCCCCCCCCCCCCAGAGTAAAAAAAAAAAAAATACTATTTTGGAAACATGTCTGTGTGCGTGTCTCAGTGTGTTTGTGTTTATGTCTGTGAACATCCTAGCTCGAGAATGGAAAATTGTATGAAAACATTTTGTTTTGGGATCAGGTACTTTTCTCAGGAAAGTAGAAATATGGTAATATTTTTTTAGAGAATAGAAGTTAAAAGCACTTTTAATCTTAAATAATATTAATTAAAAGGAGAAAATTATGCTACTGGGTGGTATGAAATTATAACATTCCAGAGTAACCAACTTTGATTGCTTCACATGGAAAAACTCTTTTTGTTAAGAATATTTACATATGATATTAAATAGACTCAGTTTGATAAAAAAAAAATTAAAATTCTCTACGGGCTAATTCTAATTCTAATTTTAAATAAAACCATGTGTACAAAGTAGGCAATAATGTTTACTTATTGACCTCTTCTGGTCTTTTGTTTGAAATGTAGATGTAATTTAAGTTTCCTTATGTTCTGCTAAATTTTATTTAAATGTTTTATTTTCTTGTTACAATCACTTTAACACTTTCTACACCATGACCGTACATGATACATTCCAAGTTTTATTTCAGCGTGAACCAAGACCATATCCCTTACGTTGCGCGTGTTCCCATGCTTAGCAATGAGAGAAGACGTAGTGTAATACAGGTTTTGAACAGATAAACATGAAGCTTAGCTTATGAACTTCCCAACAGAATGTGCTTCATACATTTCTGTCGATTTATATCGGCCTACTGTGATTACCACAACATCATCAAGAAGCTAGGTTAAGATGTCCGAATCAGATGAATTCTGTTTTTTAGGTTTTTCTCCTGTTGATCAAAATGTTTATTCTGGTTCTTCTGGATCACATCAGGATGTATCTACTGACGAAGACGATATGTGAGCAGATAAAGGAAAGAAAGAAAGTGGACAAAAAGTGAGAGGGTAGTCAAGATGGTGCAAAGTGTTCCAATCTTCATGGCTAAAGTAAGTAATTATTTTGTTATACATATTGTATTTTTTTTTAAATCACAAAAACTGAAGAAAACGCCCTGTTCACAGGATGATGACACTGAAAAATGGCACGGTGTGAAAAGTGTTAATAGCTATTTATGTATCAAATACGCAAAATAACGTGTTAGGGGACGAATCAAGTATAGTGGCCAAGGCCAAAATACTGGATGAATCCGAAAAAGTTTTGCATATGTCCTGCATACAATATTTTTCTTAGTAAAAGCTCTTTCCATTATATGAAATTAAATAAAAATACCGTATAATTAATTATAATGAAAGGTATAGTCAAGCCATTTGTTAACGCTATATTCTCACAGCCACCTGAATTGCAAAACAACAATGAACAGTACCAATACGAAATGTGGTATAGATGTATATGAGTCGCTTGTTTGTAAACAATAATGCATACCAACTAGTATTTATGAAAAGCTTGTAAAAATATGAGTGGTAGTCTGGAATAAATTTCAATCCAAGGCAGAAACATTGAATTAGAGCTGCTGTCAGTAAAATCTTGGCAGCAGTAGACTATGAGAAGGAATATATTACTGTATTGCAATTAAATGCTGGTGCATCCATGGTAACCAATGTTTCTCTTGTGAACCGAGATGTGAAAAGTTGTTGGGTGATATTTGTTTTGTGATGAAGTTCGCTACACTGTTTTGTGAAAAACCCTGGTAAAGTTTGTGATTATCATAAAGTAACACGTTTGCTTAAATTTGTTGTTTTATGATCAAATATAAATGTTTAAATCCATGCTAAAGTTAGTGTGACTGATCAATGCCATCTGGATTTTGTATATGTATTGCCATGACGACTTTAACTTCCTAGGCCTATAAAACTGCATTTTAAAAGCATGCATTTTTATTCAATTTTAGTGGCCTTTGTCACTAAAGTAGAATTTTTTAGCGTGTTACCAGCCTGACAAAAAGCTGTTTCAGGGAGCGATACTAAAAGAAATTTACTATCATTTTTATTTAATGAAATTTGTTTTTAACTGTATGATAATTCTGAAAAACTCACGTACCCATATCTTGATTTAATATTCATCATATCTCACTGGAAGAAATAAGGGCTTTATTATTAAGTGCCAGTATGGTACTTTATGAGATTGTGTTTGGGGACGAAAAATGTCTGTCTGTCCGTGTGTCTGTACTCTCCATAACTCAAATACGCTTTTTCGGATTTTCATGAAACTTGGAAAACACATTTATAATGTCCATGGGAAGAACCCTATTGATATTGAACCAAATCGGTTCACCGGTACCAGAGTAATGCCCAATTTAGTGCCTATTTTAGCCTTTCTAATAGAAAGGCGCCATAACTCAAATACGCTGCATCGGATTTCCATGATACTTGGTATATGCATTTATGACATCTACGAAAAGTACCCTATTGAATTTGAACCTAATCTGTTGACCGGTACCGGAGTAAAACCCAATTTAGTGAAAATTTTAAAGGTGCAATAACTCAAATACACTTTATCGGACTTTTATGAAACTTCGTATACGCATTTATATTGTCCATGGGAAGAAGTCTATTGATATTGAATAAAATCGGTTGACCTGTTTCGGAGTAATGCTCAATTTAGTGCCTATTTTATGGTAAAATACGTATTCGAAAGAATTTATGAAATGCAAATCAGTTATCATGACAACATAGTCAATTGTTTTATTGTGATCTTATAAGGCTCTGGCAATTAAAATAGTTAGCTATGACAAAAAATAACACTATTGCTTTACATGCGCTTATCAAACTAGACCGTTAAACTGACCCAGGTGGCTGAGATGGTAATGTCTTGGGCCTCACATTCTGGAGTTCCATGGATCAAATCCCGAAACCGGCCAATTACACTTTTTTTTTGTATTCTGCATATCAGAATTGCAATCATAACTGATTAAAAAAAAAATACTTGCACTTTGCTACATCAGTTTACCTGATTTTATTTTTTGTGCTGCCTACCACAAACAATCATTTACCTCTGGGTTGGGGTCATTTATTCACTATGGTAGGTATTTTTTTCTGGGGTTGGGAACCTCATCCTTCCCTTTGTTCCCCAATGATAAAATTAAGTGTGGGAAATTCAAAATCTCACACCCCATTACATCCAAATTCTGCTCGCAAATTATTAAACCCACGATTAATCAGGAGTTAGATGTACTGCTAACATTTAAATTCAATAAAACATTTGAAGTTAAAATTTCCTTTCGGGTCCATGTGGATCCTGCTTAATACACTTACAGGCCAAAAAAAAAAACCCGATCACTTAAAGGAACCTTAAAAATTAAGTTTAAATAAAAATTATGTAGCAGGCCTAGTGCTTGAAATAAAATTACTGCAATTGTATACGCTTTTAAGATTAAAATTTAATGACATTTCACACTTAATTCCCCATGTTGCCTCTTGCACCGTGGTGAATGGTGAGCCTAATGTTACAGCGACATAACGGAGGCTGCGTCGATCAATTAGAGCAACAGCTTTGGCAATGTCTTCGGGACTGAGAGGCATAATTTCAACTAAACTTACTGACAGAATCACTTCGATGCGAAGGGAGACAGTTTCCTTTCAGTTTGGAAGGAAATGATGCAATACAACAATGAAACACCTTGCAATATGTATGACAAGTTAGTGCAGATAATTATCAGATCGGAAATGCCCTATTGTGATGTTTTTTGTTTGTTTGTTTGTTTATTTGTTTTGGTGATAAAGTGAAGATGTGAAGAAAGCACATATGCTGTATCTATAGCTAATGGTCCAATAAAAATAATAATTCATCCTCACCAACAGCAATGTATAAACATCCATTCAAAATTATGTTTCATCTTAAAATTACAACAAATTTTACAATGATCGGTTTTATTGCCTGCCAGTGTAGTTCAAAGAAGTTTAAAAGCTTAGCAGTATGAAGGTTAATCTCGAATCTGTAAAACACAGCTTAAAACTAAAAGAAATCATGCAATGTTTGTTCACTGGGTTGTGTAAAAACAAAGACAGTTCAAAAGAATTCGTGCTCAACCTCACGGAAGAGTGTGTCAGTAAGACACACCTTGAAAACTCGGGAGAAATACTGCTTCTCCAGCGGCAGGTCCACAGTCCACAGCATCACTCGAATCCCTTTCTTCTTCCAGATGAAGATCACATCCTGAAAACAAAGCAGTCCTTAGCAACTTACAATAGGGTCATTCCTCATGTAATTTAAAAAAACCACTTTAGGCAAGCCTACAGGCTGAGGTAGATTTCGAAGTGCTTTTGGTTTAATTTACTGTCGCTGCGTAGCACTCTTATTCTTTAGCCTTGGCATGACAAACCCGCAATAATAACTGCAAAAAAGAGGAAAGAGCACTTTTTCAAACATTCAAATCTTGCCATGTATGAGAACTATCAAGAAACTAGTTATTGATTTGCAGAGTACTCATCAAGAGCTTTTCAACGATACTCCACAAGACGTAGTTTCAAAAATTTCAAATTTTCATCCCCCCACCCCCACTCGTACCCCCAAAACCCTCGAATCGTTGGTGTCACTGTGAACCCCATAGGGAGTACTCTAAGTTATTCAAACCAAGTTTCCCTCTATACTTCATAGGGGCTGAGATATAAATGTTTTAATATTTCAACCCCCTCCCCCGACCAGCCCCTTGGGCCAATTTTGCTCATTAACGAAGTTGTCCGAACTATTGGGCCTAGAAATAACATAATAAAATTTGGTTCAAATATCTTCAAAATTACGGTCAAGATAAATATACAAAAAGAATTTTGAACAGGTAGTGGTTTCGTACTTAGGGAGGTATGAAACGTAAAGATATGAAAGAATTTTTCGAAAGTCATGACATGGTATCCATTGCAATAGGTAGATTTTTCTTCGAAATCTACCTAAAAATCATGTAAGTGGGGTCTCAAATGTTTTGCATATTCTAATACAGTAGAAGCCCGATATAGATAGATAGATAGATAGATAGATAGGTTTTTATTGCTGTAAACATTTATAATAAATAGCCACGTCACATTAAAATTTACACATTAGCTTATTTACCAACTATTAAAATTATAAAATTCATGTATGCTGTAAAGAGGCTACATTGTCAGTGCAGTCCTGACCGTCCTCCTAAATGTTTCGAAGGAAAGATCCCTAACTTGTAATGGAAGACTGTTGAATAACTCAAGGATGTGTACTCAAAACTAGTTCTTACTGTACTATACCGGCATTTATATACAGTAGAACCCCGATAACACTGGTCAACATGATTTTTGTCTCATGAGTATCAATAGTTGTACTTAATGCAGTTTTTTATCATGTTTTCAAATATGTATTCGGAATTTCTCCATCACCCACAGTTTTTTTAAATTTCAATTTCAATTAATGGATTTAAATATATTATTTTAATAAACGGCCATTTGTCCATTGTAAAATAAAAACTCCTAGAGCATTGTAAATGTGATGGAACCAAATGAGCTAACTCAAATGGTACCGTTGCTACTGTTGTGCAAGTTCAGACTGTACAGACAGGCACAAACATGATCATGCATGCATTCATTACAACGATGTCAGTTGTGAGAGAGCAGTGAACCAGTAAACACGTAATTGTGAGTGCATTGTGTCTGGATTATTGTATATTGTATATTACATATTTACAAATTTATTTCTTTTAATTTGTTGTTAGTTACAAAATGCCTAGAGCTTGTTTAAATCATCCTAACAACTTTTGTTATATATGTGGTGAAGTGACGCTCAAGTCCCAAAGGCGAAACCTTACTCCATTAGTAAAAAAGTGTTATGAACTTTATTTTGGGTGTAAAGTGGGGGACCAAACAAGGACCTGGGCCCCACATATCTGTTGTTTATCGTGTAGTAGGCTTCTCACTGCATGGAAGAATGGCACACGCCACATGCCATTTACTATCCCAAAGATCACTCCTCTGACTGTTATTTCTGCTTAACAAACATTAAAGGGATTACGTCAAAATCAAAACATACAGTGGTGTACCCTGACTTGCAATCTGCAATGAGACCAGTTCCACACAGCGAAGAATTGCCCATACCAAAGCCTCCAGAACATGTGACATTAGATGAAGAGAGCTCAGATTCTGATGGAAGTAAGGAAGAAGAAGAAACAGATTTTGGTGATACAACTTTTAAACAAAGCTGTTCATCTGAGCCTCATTTATTGACTCAAGATCTTAACGATCTCATACGAGATTTAAAATTATCCAAAAACCAGTCTGAAATGCTTGGTTCCCGGCTAAAAGGATGGAATCTTCTTCAAAAGAATACAAAGACATGTACTTATCGTAGTCGTAATTCTCAATTTAAAGGCTATTTTTCTGAAGAAAATGGCTTAGTGTTTTGTAATGACATTTCTTCTCTTATGGAGACATTTGGTATTGAACATAACCCAACAGAATGGCGCTTGTTCATTGATTCCTCCAAAGCAAGTTTAAAAGCAGTGCTTCTGCATAATGGAAATAAATTCCCATAAATACCTGTGGCTCACTCTGCTAGTATGAAAGAAACATATGAAAACTTTCAATTTATATTGGCAAAGCTTCAATATGCAGTGTATGAATGGAATATTTGTGGTGATTTGAAGGTAATTGCGCTTATTCTTGGTCTGCAGCTTGGTTACACAAAGTACTGTTGCTTTTTGTGTCTTTGGGGTAGTAGGGAAAGAAAAAAACCATTACATCAGAAAAGAATGGCCTAAACGCGAATCATTCATTCCTGGACAGAAAAATGTGAAACATGACGCATTGTGTAATCCTAAAAATGTGTATCTACCTCCCATACATATCAAACTAGGATTGATGAAGAATTTCGTGAAAGCCATGGGCAATACTCCTGGTTTCATGTACTTAAAACAGAAGTTTCCTAAAATTAGTGAAGCAAAAATTAAAGAAGGGATATTTGTGGGTCCACAAATACGATCACTAATGCATGATGAGAAGTTTGAGGAACTATTGAATCCACTGGAGAAAGCAGCTTGGCAAGCATTAAAAAAAGTAACTCACAGTTTTTTGGGAAATCGAAAGGCGGAAAATTACCGTGATATTGTCAATGATCTTATAACATCTTATAAAAATTTGGGCTGTAATATGTCCTTAAAAATGCACTTCCTGCACTCGCACCTAGATTTCTTCCCGGAAAATCTTGGTGCAGTGAGCGATGAGCACGGGGAACGCTTTCATCAGGAGATTTCAGCTATAGAAAAGAGATATCAAGGCAAATGGAATACTAATATGATGGCCGATTATTGTTGGACCATCAAGAGGGATGCTCCACAGGCGAAATATAGCAGAAAATCGTCATTTCTTACTTTCTAGGTGAGTCCGAACGTTCGGATATTGTGTATTTAAGAATGTAGAAAATATTAAAGTGTTTGAAATTATAAATGACTGTCTCTCGGAAACCTTGCGTGATGGAGAAAAACCGATATCATATTTGAATTCAGGAGAAGAAATGCTATCAGAATCACATATTTTTCTTTCTGAGACAAAAAAAAGTTTCTTTTTTGTTGCCCAGTGTAATTCGAGCTAATTGGGGCTGAGGCTACCTCGAATTACAAAAAACTCGGATTATACGGAAATTTCACTAAATCAATGGGTAAATCGCAAATAAATGTTTAATGAGCACAATAACGGTTTAAATAATAAATAAATAAACAATATTGTCGGCCTACATACCTGTGTTACGCCTGTATGTATAATATACTATATTGTCAAACATTTCCAATTTGCTACATCGGCATCCTTTAAGGATAAGTCATTGTCTGACCCTTAATGGAGTGGAACGGGAAAGCGATGCTACTAGGAAAACACTTTTAATTACCATTGTAGGGATTACGGTAACAATACAGTATTCTTTTCTGAAAGGATGGGGAAATATGCACTGTACAATTGATTGACACGAGGTCCCGACAAAGAAAAATCGAACCTAACGGTTTCTGTCAATCTGTAATAGAAATGCGTTAGCAGTCTGAAGCCAAGGTTATTTCTGTGTATTATGAACAAAAACCCTAAGTGGGACAGTTTTACCTGCATTTGTGTACATGGAAAAATTGAAAGAAAGCTCAAAATGTAACACATTCGGAAGTGCGTAAACTTACTTGCGGACACTGTATAAAAACGGGATTTTACTCTAGTTTTATGGATAATTTTAATTTTCTTAAGACCAGCTCGAATTACACGGAACCTTGAAATACCGGGGCTCGAATTGCCGAGGCTCTACGTTATGTATATATTTGAGTTAGAGCACATGTGATAACTGTGAATGTCTTTGCATAAGGTATAATTGTTGTAATTATTCTTAACATAAAGGAGGGCAGCCATAACATACATTGATGGTAAGGTAAGTAACCCTAGCTCCGCAAATCAATCTCACTGCCCTCCTTTGCAAAATAAAAAGTTGATTTGTTGAATGATTCCCCCATAATAAAATTCCATAATTAAAATGACTGTGTATATGAGCATATAACATAAAGATACCGTTACTGACAGTATTTTGGATTCTGCTGGTATGTTTTTTCCAGCCTAAATCTCATTCAATGTCAATCCCTAAAAATTTTACAGATGTGTTATCTACTATCAATATTCTATTCAAACTAAAATTTGCTGTCTCAGTCTTGTCTTGTTGTTGGGGGACAAGCTTTACCCCCGTGGTATATCGAAATGTGATCGATAGGGCCCTGATTTATTGGTGAAATAAAATGGCTGATTTCGGTGTTAACTTCCTTCTATTTCAGAGGGTATTTCGTGAAATAAATTACTTATAGGCCTACTGCATTGGGAACATTGCACAATGATAAACTTTGCTTCTTTATTTACATGAACTTTCACAACCCCTCCCATTTCTATATTCTTCTGCCCTTGTATGAACTGAAGTAACTTTCGATTTAGGCATGATTAGAGTTAATGTTCAAATATAATGACGAGAAATATTATCGTAATTTCTACTAAACACCATCAGATAGCCATTTGCAAACAGAAGTGCCAACCATACCACTGTGGATAAAAGACGAAATCCGTTGAATACAAGTAACAAACATTCTACACTCTTCTGCTATAATCGATCATAGGCATCACTAACTTGGCAAAGACATAGCAGGAAAGAAGTGTACTCAACAGTGCAAACCAGGTCACAGACAATCTTTGCGTAAATTCTGCAATCTTTGTAATCGAACACAAATATCGATATATGGGTAAATCTTCGACAGCCACAGAAACAGCAGAAAAAAAAGCATGCTGCTAAGAAATAAAAAATACAGTACACCAAAACACCATATTATGATTTTAAGGCACATTTTCATACTCGTTTCTCACTTTACGGACAGAAGGAGCATATTTCGCACATAAAGACACATCTTGCGGAATCTAGTAAATTTCGCGATATTTTGTGGATTCAATTAGGTTCATATTGGTATTTTAAGCATATAAAAGCTTAATATAGCTTATCGTTGTTACCAAAAAATACGCCCCCTAGTGATCGAAGCGACAAAAATCGACCCTGCAGAGGGGTCACTCATAAATTACAATGTAAAACACAATAGTTTTAAAAAGTACTCATCAATTATGCTATTTAATCCAGTCCTATAACTGATCTCACATGAAAAACTTGCTTTGTTTTCCCCTTTTTTTACACATCAATAACTTTCAGTATATCTCCTACGACATTTTGTATTCCAAACTCGTGACTTTACAGTCCGAATGCGTGATTCAAACTAAAATCATATTCCAACTTTCTTAGGTTTTAAGAATTTCTGGCAGGTGCAGATTTTTTTTAATCCTTATAAAGGGTGTCTCAAAAAGAACGCTGGATTTTAAGGTACTATTAATTTTATTTATTTATCTGAAAGAAGCAAACAAAACACACCATTCTCTTCAGGAGATCTTGAGGTTTCATCGTGAAACACAATATCGGGGATATGACACCCCCCCCCCTACTAGCCCTGCATGCGATCGCAATAACATTTGCCTCACTCCAGTCACTTCGAGAGCGTCCAGGGCTTTTGATGTCTATTGTTGAACCAGTGTTTTTAAATTTCTTTATCAAGTTACGAACAGTAGATTCATTTGGTGCACTGTTGTGTCCAAGAATCGTACGAAGTTTCCGAACTGTTTCCGCGAAACTTCCACCATTCTTGTAGTGTGTTTTCACAATCAACACTCGCTGTTCCGTACTGTATCTTTACATGACGATACTCCACAAACTGACGTGTGAAAAATAAAACCACAGTATAAGAACCTCAACCTCAATGATCACTGATACCAAAACATGCAAAAACAATGTCGCCAACAACAACAAATAAAAATAGTGGGCTTTTCAAATCCGGCGTTCTCTTTGAGACACCCGTTAGAACTACCCTATTCATTCCATGTCCCGTTACTTCTGCTAAATCCTTTGGAATGCAGTGGTGATGGTCAACTAGCAGGTGAGGGCGGGTCTAACGGTAAAAAAAAAAAAAAAAAAAAAATGTACAGCAAAATTTTTACTGTTTTAACAAAACTTCCAAAATTATAATTTTATTTATAAAACAACAGCATTCTTTAATGGGGATATACTTTCCCCCGCATTACATCTGAATCCACAGTATTTCGAACCGTGCTATTTCAGGCTTCTACTGTATGTGAATTTTTAATTTTTGTAAGGTGAGATGGTTATGTTTGAAAGTTTGACTATTCATTGTCACTAATACACCAGTAAGTAAGTGGGGTCCTGCTACTTCTCTATCGAGCAGCTTCTCAATTTTAATCCTAAAGCTGAGTGCACCTCCCAACCTCAGAAAAATCTGAGGAGGTACCGGGGGTCAAACCCAGGTTGAAGGATCTGTAGTCAGCGATGCTAACTACAAGTCCACGCTAGTGGTCAAGTAAATATACAGCGATCGTATTTTTTGGTAAAACAAAATGGCTGATTTTGGTGTAAACTTCCTTCTATTTCATGGGTATTTCGCAAAATAAAATATTTTATACAACATTGCTATGGTACATTGCACGCTGTTCTTTTTTAGAACCACAAAAAAGGGCCATATATGAGGTTATAGGAAGACAATCCTATATGTAATAATAATAATAATTATTTATTGTTATTAGGCCTGACAGGCAATAGACGTCAGCTACAATAAGAATGAGAAATTATAAAATGTGCTTACATAGAATTGAGAATGCTAATGTCACATAACCTTACTTGGACTTACAGTAGATTAAGATTGTAAAAACTCCGTTCCCGAGTAATAAGGCCTAGAAATTAGCCAGTCATAGAGTTTACATTTAAACATGACACGGTTAAATCATTAATATCATGTGGTAACTTATTATAGAGTTGTAACACAATTACTTCAATGATTTGAGCCTTTGAAAAGGTAACTTATATAAAAGCATTGGCCACTTCTGGTGTTATAAGAATGCGCATTTTGTCTGCACTGTAACTCCGTTAATTTGTTCCTAATGTATAACAATACTGTATAAATATACATTTCATAAATACGGGCGGGAGATTCTAGCAAATTATAAAAACTATTTTTGTTTATTACATATCATAAATAGGGGCCGTATTTTTTAGTAACAACGATAAGCGCAAAATTTTATAAAACAACCTGCCTTAGCTACATTTAGCTTTTATATGCTTAAAATACCGATATGAACCAAACTGAGTCCACGAAATATAGCGAAATTTACTCGATTCCGCGAAATGTGTCTATAAGTGCACGTTAAGTGAGAAATGAGCACGAAAATGTGCCTTAAAATCACAATATTGTGTTTTGGTGTACTGTATTTTTTATTTCTTAGCAGTGCTTTTTTTCTTTTCTGTTTCTGTGGCTGTCGAAGATTTACCGATATATCGACATTTTTGATCGATTACAAAGACTGCAGAATTTACGCAAAGATTGTCTGTGACCTACTTTGTACTGTTGAGTACTCTCCTTTCCTGTTATCTTTTTGCCAAGTTAGCGATGCCTATGATCGATTACAGCAGAAGAGTGTAGAATGTTCGTTACTTGTATTCAACGGATTTCGTCTTTTATCCACAGTAGTATGGTTGGTACTTCTGTTTGCAAATGGCTATCTGATGGTGTTTAGTAGAAATTACGATAATATTTCTCGTAATTATATTTGAACAATAACTCTAGTCATGTCTAAATCAAAAGTTACTTCAGTTCTTACAAGGGCAGAAGAATATGGAAATGAGGGGGGGTGTTAGTTCATGTAAATAAAGAAGCAAAGTTTATCAGTGCGCAATGTTCCCAATGTAGTATAAAGTAATTTATTTAACGAAATACCCACCGAAATAGAAGGAAGTTAACACCGAAATCAGCCATTTTATTTCACCAATAAATCAGGACACTAATCATAAATAATAAACTAGAATTGGTTCTTCACATTCTGTAAAATTTACAATGCCTTCTCCTCCACACTACATGCAAAGCATTATTTAAAATTTATTATAGATATTTTAAATTTGTTTTTCAAAATCTATTACGGGTGGGACATAATTTGGACACTGATTTTAATGCAAGCAAAACAAAAGTTTATTTGCTGTTCTGCTATTACTGTTAGGGTCTTAACGTTATTAATGAAGGTATGAGGGATTAAATACAAATTATAAACTGTTTCCAGATTGTCAGAACATTTATTTACGGTAACTCATCAATAATAATTGAATAAAACAATCAAAATTACAGGTGGGACAAAAAGTCAGTGTTTGCTACTTTATATAGTAACTAACCACACATAATTTTTGAAGTTAATCTTATACCAAATTGTGCCTTAAGATGTATATTTTCTCAAATCAAAATGGACATAGCTGATTACTCTTGATTACTTGGTAATAAAGAGTGTTAAAATCATGCTAAAAATGGCCAAAAAAAAAGTAACTCAAACCAATAAATAAGTAAATCGACAGATTTTACACATGAAACCACTTCAGATACAACTAAGTCAGAGAATTTGAGGTCTTAAACTTATTTCTGACCACCCAATTACAAAATTTTTATAACTTCTCTCTTTGAGGGAAAAATTCCCATATTTTATGAATTGGCTGAACTGTCATTATTTTAAAGTTTATAAATAAGGGTCTGCAGTGTGCTACCATATGAGAACCAGTAATTATTCTAACAGCCCTTTTTTGTAACCTAAGAGCATCGTTTAGGTGATTACAGGATGCATGACAATTCTAGAGATGCCAACCTTGAAAGGTGGTTATCAGTAGTGTGAGTCCTCCACGTTTAACCGAAAAATCACAATTAGGTCTACAGGTTTCACAAAATACGTGATTCGGTGAAATTTTTTTAAGGTCCGAGGCAAGGAAACTCTTCTGTATACTGCTTTCGATACTGCTGATTTCCCACAGTTTGTTTTTGTCCATCAGACTCGTTACTGATTTTACGTTTACACGACATAATATTTCCTCAATATTCTACTTCCACTGCAACACTCAATAAAACTTCTAGCAAGCAACGGCATCGGCAGTCGTCAGCGGCATTACAGTGATAATAAAAAAGAGGAAATATGTTAACACCAAAGATGTTATAACTACAATTATGTTATAACTGTAAGATATAACATCTTTGGTTAACACACACCCACGTAAAATATTGTAGTGTCCAATGACGCCAACACAACGGAGTTTTTTTAAGAAACTATTTCTCATGATAACAGTTGGCATCTCTGCTGACACATTAACTTTTTTTTACGTTCGCGGGAGAAACGAAACATTTTAAAAATAGATATTGGGATTCGTAAATCCGTATTATTCAGTACAATTTCCGTAATGCCGTAGCAAATTCAAGAAAATCGTAGAAACTACGGAAATTCCGTAGCAGTTGGCATCTCTGCAATTCTAACCTAACATTTTAATATGTAAAGATAATGCAGTCTGGCTTTACTTACCCCAGTGGGTACTTCTCGGATATGTCTAGTTGTTTCACCTCTTCCCACGTGGTATCACTGATTTTGCCAGAAGCTTCTGTTGACCCATCTACTGTGTCATCAAGGATCACTACTGGCACTTCGTCTTTAGTGAGGATCACATCAAACTCCGCTGCTCCACTTAGCCTGGAAAGTAAAATGCAAGCATTACTACACTAGACAAAGACATTCTTCTAGAACGGTGGTTCTCAATTACTTCAGGGTTTTGGAGTGCATTTTATTTTTAACACTTTCTACAACCATGCCCATACGTGATACGTTCCGCATTTTATTCCCGCGTGAACCAAGACTGTATCCCTTACGTTGCGCACGTTCCCATGCTAAGCAATGGGAGAATACTGGTGTAACAGGGCCGTATTTCTAAATAGGCTAAGTAGGCTGCAGCCTAGAGCGGCAAATTTTCAGGGGCGGCAGTTTAGCAATTTATTCAAAAGTTAAAATGAAGTATTTCATACGTTAATAATATTTTCCGTACGAATTTAAGAATACATGTTACATAAATTAAAATATTAAAAAATATGTTTAAAATAGTGATCACTGATCTCCAAGAACAAATTAATTAATTAATTTCAAAACCCATTTCATTTTTAACGAATCTTAAAAGAAGTAAAAAAGAGTAGATAACTAATTTGAGTATATAATTTATTATGTAAACCATTAAAATTGTACTTTTATCTAAATTAAATGAACTTTATGTTTAAAAAAGATGAATACACCAATTAACTATATTCTTTTGTTGTATAAAACAAATGCATTAAGCAAATATGAACAATAGAGGGGGCGGCAAATGGACTTTAACCTATAGGCGGCATACTTCCCAACAGAGTGTGCTTCATACACTTTTATCGATTCTTGTATCAATTCATATCGACTTTTTTTTATCGAATTTATATCGGCCTACTGTGATTACCAGAACATCAACAAGAAGATAGGTTAGCAATCGTGAAGATGTCCAAGAATATCACACACGTGTTAATTACTAGACAATATGCAATCAAAATGTTGTGAGCATTCTATATTATGTATTTTTTCAGTAATTTTAGTTAGTACTTTTGCAATAAAAAGGTTTTTAACCTTGAAAAAATTATTTCCGAAAATAGTAATTCCTCAAAAGAGCCTCCCATTTACTTGCCTGTGATATATTTATATGAGAGTGAATACAATAAAGAATATCATTTCTATAAAGAGGAAGTTTCAATCTTCATGCGTAAGTAATTCATTATTTTGTAATACATATTGTATGTTTTAAAAAAAATCGCAAAATCAGAAGAAAACGCCCGGTTCACAGGATGAAAACGCTGAAAAATGGCGCGGTGTGGAAAGTGTTAACTATTGCAAGTTGTTAACAACAAGGAGGAAGAGGTTAATTGTGCTATTATTTATTGTCTCTACACATTTCAGTTGGAGCAAAACCATTAAAACCAAAATATTTGTGACTCATTTTTGGAAAACAATTTAAGCTGGCAATTTCGTGCACATACTGCATAACTGTGCTCGTTTACCCAATTTATAACTGAAATATGACTGATATATGACCAAGACCATGAAAATGACAAAAATATGACTTTATATGCAAAATACAAACTGTCCGATTAGAATAATTGTTTAATTTGTGTTTACGGCGAGAATGGAGGATAAAAATATGACATGTCATAAACATCCAAACCCTATTGATAACTTTCGGATACGTATACAGTAAAACCTCGTTAACACGAATTCCAAGGGACTGAAAAATGAGGGATTTGTGTTTAAAAAATTTGTGCTAACCGAGGACTAATTTTTTTGTAATGAACCATTTATGGTATACACTATCGTACAAAATACTGTTACATGCAAAAGTAGGCTATGTAATTAGGCCTAGCTTAAAAAAATACTGCTTTACATACTATTTCCTGTTGAAAAATTGAAGTAAGTTGGCAATTCCAATCTGTTCAGCAATAGTCCTTTTCTTCAATGCACCATGATCTACTTCCGCTAGGATTATTAGTTTTGTTTGCAGGTCTACGCTTGTCTGCTTCCTCTTGGCCATGATTAGAGTCTACTGCTTACAAGTTGTAATGCAACGTATGATGAAATCGTACTGGTTACGTGTGAATGAACTGAAAAATAAAATAAGAAACGTTATAACCCGATTGTTGGCAGCACAATGCTCCCAACTGTCGAGTTATTGCACCAGCTAGCATTAATGTCAATCCAATTACTCGTAGCCATTCACATAAGTAACCAGGAATTTAATAAATGTTTATGTTTAACTTCATTTCTTGCATGCCTAGCGAAGGAAGAACAGGAAATAATTTGAAAAGCTTTGGAAGTTTGTGATAAATGACATTTCAAGATTCAAGGGACAGAAAAACAGTTTGCAGTTTGTGGTAACTGAAATTCGTGTTAACCGACAAATCTTTCATAAGAAACAATACATCTTTGCCGGGACCAAATCTTTGTTCTTGTTAACAGAGTGTTCGTCGTAAGCGAGTTCATGTTAACGAGGTTTTACTGCATTGTATTTTTAGGTAGATTTTCGAAGAAAAATCTACCTATTGCAATGGATACCACTTTATGATTTTCGAAAAATTCTTTCATATCTTTACGTTTCATGCTCCCCTAAGTACGAAACCACCGCCCGTTCAAAAAAAAATTTTGTGATATTTATATATATATTTATATATATATTTACACGATAGCGGCCGTAATTTTGAAGATATTTGAACCAAATTTTATTATGTTATTTCTAGGCCCAATAGTTCGGACAAGTTCGTTAATGGGCAAAATTGGCCCAAGGGGGTGGTCGGGGGAGGGGGTTGAAATTTTAAAACATTTATATCTCGGCCCCTATGAAGTATAGAGGGAAACTTTGTGTGAATAAATTAGAGTACTCCCTATGGAGTTCACAGTGACACCAACAATTCGGGGGTTCGAGTGAGGGTGGGGGTGGGGGATGAAAATTCGAAACTTTTGAAACCACGTCTTGTGGGGTATCGTTGAAAAGCTCTTGATGAGTACTCTACAAATCAATAAATAGTTTCTTGATAGCTCTCATATGACGCGAGATTTTAATGTTTGAAAATAATAACACTTAAAAGAATTATTATAATATCATAATTTTGTCTTGTTTAGCGGCTTTGCTAATTTTATTCATTGCTGATCTTGCGCACGGCCTCCCAGAATATTATATCCTATTCTTGTTGTCAAAACAAATGATTGTAGGCTCTTCCTCTTTACCGAATTCAGTTCTTTTTACTGCAGGTTTACCATGCCAAGGCTAAAGAAAAAGAGTGCTATGCAGCGACAATAAATTAAACCAAAAGCACTTCGAAATCTACCTCCGCCTGTAGGCCTGCCTAAAGGGATTTTTTTAAACTGGATGAACAAAATTTAATATTATGGGTTATGTGACTACCATACTGGGTAATTAAAACTATAAGGGCCGATTGTATAAACATCACTGACTGGAGATCAATTATGATCTAAGTTCAGAAAATGATCTGAGTTCAGGCTCGATTCGTATTGTATAACACTGATCTAAGATCAACTAATCGAAGTTCAATATTGACCCTAGTTCATACATGAGCACTTGCACCGCCATCGTAATGTACAGGCCAGATGGTAGCTTTCGTGACGTCACGCAAAGAGTCGGGACTCGGTCGCGTTGAATCCATTAACACACCACGATTCTAATGACTATTTCCATTTAATAACAAGTTTAATCACACTTTACAAAGAATAAATCCATGCCACTGGCATAATATAGTTTTCAGAAGAAGAAAACAAATAGCAATATTCTATCGTATGTCAAGATACTCGAAATTACGCACGGGTACTGGAAATTAAGAACACTATTCCAGAAAATACAAACATCTGATAACTAGCCTACATGACCATCAAATAATATAATATATTACACAGTAGACAATATTTACAATAGGCCTCTAATAGTTGAAAATTAAATGCAGAAGAAAAATATCTAATTAAACGTCAGAACAGTAGGCCTATCCATTTTCTTCTTACATAAAGATATGCCTATTATGTTGAGAACTATTTGATTATCTTTTCAAAACATTCATCACATAATATATCATAATCTGAATTACTGCCTACATTAACAAACTAGGCCTACTTTACCAAGTAATAGAGACAGAATGTAGGCCTATAGGATACAATACATGGAGAAAATTATATAGGCCTACAGATTGTAACATCAGAATTAGTGTACATGAAAAAATATTCATTGAATAACCCATAAGTTATAGGCCTATAGGCTACAATTCATTTATGATAAATACAGTATAAAAGATAGGCTATACATGAAAATAAATACCACAGCAATTTAATGATAGACTTATTAAGTTCAAAACACTTATCGTTGGATTTTTAGGTTCCATGTTTCAGGTTTTTGGTCCAAAACATCGCTTTAGATTACAATATTGCGTTTAAATGAACTTTCATTGCGTTACTTAGGCCTACAATTCAACACATAATATAATATGTATAAATTTCAGCTGAAAATTTAGTTAAATTTGCTGAAACTTGACTGAATACCCTGAAAAAGTTAAACATAAGAGGCAAAATAGTTAATACTGTAGGCTGCCTATTAAAAGCTAGCCTATTTCGGGATTCGAACTCAATTCTTTCAATTGGGTGAACAAAAAATGTTTATGGTTAACTGACAATAATGTGAAACAAATTGTTATAGACTGAACACCGGTAGGCCTATTTAAAAGGAATAGGCCTACACCAGTAATGTTATGTTCATCCCTCCTTGTCTTGGCCTTTTCATGGCAGACACTATGGGTTGAACAAAATTAATTTGAAGGTTTACTTTCAACACTTTTTTGTCTGTCTCTGCAAAATATTGATTTTTCAAGAATTTTTTTTTTTTTTGCCAAAACCCTATTACGCCTAGGCCTTTAAGTAAATGAAGTTTTTGCATCCCATTTAGGCCTAAGTGTTTGTAGGTACTACAGAACTTATGTGTGTGAATCCTACGTAGCCTACATGACACAAGAAAGCATGTGAGGATTTCTGATTTTATATAGCAAGGAAAAAATAAGCAGGCCTAAAAACCTAAGAACCCGGTCCCTAATCATCACGTACCTCATAGTACCATCACAAACCACTTAAAATATGTAGGCCAATCTTTTGACTAGGTGCAGTCATGTGACCTTTTGACAGCAGAACTACAGCACAAACAGGAGACAGCAATGACACGGAGACAGGGAGTTGCCGGTACCTACATTCAAAGATTACCTCGCCTAATATATGTCACTATGAATATGTTTTGAATTAGGCATCTTGTACTCACCATCTGGACGAGTGGCTCTAATTTCGCCCAGAATTTTCTCTTCGTGAAAGAGTTTGATACAGACTCCACTGTTCTAAGTAACCACTAAATTTTCCTTTGGAATTTTTTTAATCCATAATTGTCTTCTCTGTTGATCAGCAGGAAAAGAGAACACAGGTGTACATTCACCACTCTAATAACTTGACCTGCATCCAGGTACAACACAACATTTTGGCATTTTTACTGTATTTCTGTTGAATATTCCCGAAACACAACTGCGGGGGTTATGCCACATTCGAAGCAATACATGGGTTGTTGATTTGCTAGGTTATGTTGGAACATTTATGGCACAGCACAACACAGCCTATAGGCTAACACACAGCTTTGCACACTCTGTATAGGCCTATCTATGTTGCACACAGAATATAAATCGGATTTAGAGATTCAGAAAGTGAAATGATAATGATATATCGGGGAGTTACGCCACATGGGTTTGTGATTTGCTAGGTTAGGTTGTAACATTTATAGCATAACACTACACAGCCTATAACGCATGTAAAGTTTTTGCACATTTTTTATATCTGTGATGCTCACAGAATGTACATTATATTTTGAGATTCAGTAATAGAAAGCGTATGATACATCACAAGCAATAAAGAGTTCGTTGGTTAGGGTGTAACATTGCCTTGAGATCTGTAACACACCGGCTCGTATTTTCACATTTGAAAAAGGTAGTATTACACTATTAATCTTCGGCAATACTTTATAAGACCTACATTACATGAAAAATGCAGAATTTATTGATTAAACAACTGGTAAAAACAAATACCGATGCACTTATGCACTGTCAACATGCACGCACGCTGGCTTGTTACCGACTTCGTTGATCAGCTGATTGTTTTCCCGCGCCCTCTATAATCTGGCCTGTACATTACGATGGCGGTGGCACTTGGCAACATCGCAAAAATAGATGAGTATCGCGAGGCGAGAGCATTGTTATTCTGTGTTATGCGAAAGGAAGGGGAAATATGATCGAAATTTAGCAGAAAAAGGATCGTTCCTAATTGAAAGTGTCTTGGTAAAATATAAAGATATTATAGAATCCAAAAAGACGGATGCGATAATATCCGTGCAAGAGGAAAATGCGATGAAAAATGTTCTTGTAATTTCATTCCTGGCGTTATAAATCGGCTTAACATTTTCACGGCTAAGGACATATAAATACTTCGTCTCATAAATTGTATAGGCTAAGAGCGGAGATGTAAAACTTAAGGAATTTTTGTTCATCTGTTATGTTTGTCATTCATGGAAACCAGGTAGCCTATTCCACTGAACTTTTCTCTATCGATTTTAAACTTAATAGCCCACTGAAGTTTTTACCTCACGGATGTGTGAGTATATTCATCAAAAGTAACTTACAGTGTTTTGCAGATGACAAGCCCTTTCTTCCTTCTCCTGCTTAGATACGCGGTCCAATCAGAGACGGCGAGACGGAGGGAAGACTCTTACTGCAAGCGGCAGTTCTTTAGCCCGTACACGTGATTGGCGGTGAAGGAAAAGGCTTCTCATATGAAAAATACTGTAAATTTTAGTGATATAGACACCAGTTCCTACTGTAAGGAACAGGATTTTGAATGCTGCGCAGCCAGAGTGGAAACGGATAACAGTACATTTGTAATACTGACCATTTACAGAGCACCAACAGGTAATTTCAATTATTTTACAAATCAGTTAGAAAAGGTTCTTAACTATCTGTATAGTAATAATGTAAATATTATACTGTGCGGCGACTTTAATGTAGACTTCTCAATTGATAGTGAAAAAAAGATCAGACTGATATCCCTACTAGGTAGTTATAATTTAGACTCTGTAGTAAACTTTCCAACTAGAATCCAAAACAACTCTCAAACAATAATAGATAATATATTCATAGACATAGAAAAGCACCCTAACTTTAAAATATTACCAATATTAAATGGATTATCGGACCATGATGCACAAATGTTAGTGCTAAACGATAGTAAGGTAAACGCAACTAAAAAACATACCCATATGACTAGAGTAATGAATGATGCTTCAATTTTAAACTTCAAACAAGATCTGAAGAATGAAAACTGGGGATCTATATTTTCCTATGACAAAGTAGACTGTAAATTAAATGAATTCCTAAATATTGTGTTGCGGCATTTTGAAACTAACTTTCCAAAAAAGAAAACTGCTAATTTACCTAATGTAAGGAATAAAACATGGTTAACCACTGGCATTAAAATATCATGTAGAAACAAAAGAGAGCTATATTTAAAATGTAGAACCAGTAACAACCCAGCTCATAAAGAACACTATAAAATGTACTGCAATACACTGAAGAAAGTAATTAAAGAGGCAAAGAGTAGGCATTTCTCACAAATAATTAATAAATCAGACAATAAAATTAAAACTATATGGAATATAATTAAAAACGAAACAGGGAGATCAAAGGGAAACAATGATTGCATGTCACTAACATACCAGAACAAAAAGCTAGATAATGTATCAGATATCACAAATGCTTTTAATAATCACTTTATAAACATTGCAGAGAAATGTATTCCTACAACTAATATTAGCATTAATGCAGCAGACCTACTTAAAACACCTATAGTCCAGAACCATACATTTCAAATCAAATTAACTTCCTCTAGAGAAATTGAAAATATAATCAAGTCACTCAAAAGCAAAAACTCTTCTGGATGGGATGAGATAAGTAATAAGTTGTTAAAAAGCTGCTCATCTGAAATTAGTAAACCTCTTAGTCATATTTGTAATTGTTCGTTAAAAAGTGGAATATTTCCAATAAGACTAAAGCATGCTATTGTTAAGCCCCTCTTTAAGAAAGGTGACAAAAATGTTCCATCAAATTATAGACCTATATCACTCCTAACCTCATTTTCAAAAGTTTTTGAAAAAGTTATGTACAACCGCTTAATACACTATCTTAATTTGAATAACATTCTTACACCATCTCAGTTTGGATTTAGAAGTGGCATGTCCACTGTGTTACGTTGCAAAAACGTTACGCATAAAACAGTGCTCGAGACCACGAGGGAACTAGTGATAAACAAAGGAAATCCTAGGAACTATCGATACTGTGTCAGTTTTATTTGAATTGCAGGAAGAGGAAAGTGCGCAGGCGCGGGGCGCCGGAAATGGAGAGAGACGACCGTTACCCCTGAGAGAGAAGTAACGGACACAGAGTAGTGAGGAGAGAGGAGTAAGAGTTAGTCAGCAGAAGAGTAAGCAACAGACAGCCGACGAAGAGGGAGGTCGCCGCGTCTGGCGGGCCTAGCCCGTCGGGTGGGTGCTGTATGCACGCCGCCAGGCAGTAGAAATGGGTCGGTGGAACATAAGCATCAGCGAGCCGACGAGAAGAGAAAAATTGGAATCACCGATGGATGGCTATATGGAAATAGCTATGGTTGGAATGAGTCTAAACGTGTCTGGATTATGTCGTGGCTGCCGACAACGGACAACCGCTGCGAAGGAGAATATGGGCCGAGTCTAAGGGAGACTTGGATGACGAATGGTATCCTACAAAGAAATGGACATTGGAGGGAAGAGTGAAGACCAACAGTAGTCTACGTCCTGTTGAGTATACTAAAAACTAGTATTATCAGACGCTTAGTCAGTTTTTGAAAAGATAAATTGATATTCACATTTTTGTAGTTTCTACTTAATGTGTGATCAATAGATTCCTAACAGAACAAAAGTAGTTCAATAAGAGATAGAGTAGAGGAAAAAGAAAAGTAGTTGGTTGGTCGTGAAAGTAACGATGATCTGTTCTGTAGTTCAAGTTCAGAGTTAGGTTAGAAGAGGATAATAAGAAAGAGGTAGAGAGGGAGTAAATAAAGATAAGTTACTTAGGTGGGGTCAAGTAGTTTCATATTGGAATTCAAAGGAAATTCAGAAACATAAATGGACACAGATTGAAACTAAGTAACGTGGAGAAGTTGTAATGGAAAGAAATGTTAGGGTAGCATAAATTAAGATAGTCGGCGAGCTTAGGCGCCTTATCTTAAGTAAAGGACTGGGAGATAGAATAAGTGTCATACTTCCAAATTTATTGTAATATCTAATGTAAAGTTAAAAATGGCTATTAATTAATTTATGTGTGCGGTGCTTTGCGCCTTATCAAAGCGTTAGAATAAGGGAGACTGAGAAAGTGTTGTACTCCTATTGTTAGAGATCATATAGGACCATTGCATCTAAATATAGAAGTGAAAGTAAATTGATTGGGGTTAAGATTGTAACCTAACAGAGAAAAGAGTTAAAGTAGTTGAAGAAAAATTGGGTAGAGTAGTGAACTTGGAAAAAGTAGAAGAAAGTCTAGAAGCCTAGGGGCTTAGGAAAATACAATTCTAAATTGAAGTTAGATGAATTAAAAGTAAATTTTTGTAAAGTGAAAAATGGTTAAAAAAGGGGATAGTGAATAAAAGTTAGAAGAAGATTTGAAGCATTAAACGGGAAGTTTTTGCTATAAAGGAAAGGTTAAAAGAGAAGAAAAAGAAAGAAAGAAAATAAGTTAATAATTCTTGTAGAAGTGATGATGAATACATAGAGTAAGTAAGAAGGATTGTTAGTAGATGGATTCTTGGGTGACAGGAGCTCCTAAGATTTCGAATAAAATAACTACTACAAGGTAATGTGAATGTTGAGAAAGAAAAATTAAAAGAATAAAATCTAGTAGTAGGCAAGGCCTATATTAGTGAAATATATATAAAGAAAGAAATTTAGGAGAAATTGTGAAAGGCGTCGGTGTTGGAGGCGAACAACGGCCCCACGTGCCTCTAGGAGAGAGTGTCAGGGACCTCTGACATCGATTTTCAAAATTGTATTTTTGTTTGCGGCCCGTTATTATTTCCCCGGTTACAGAGGAGGAGTCAGATTGTTTGTAACTCAAGATCTAGACGACACCCCTGTATCGGTGGTCTATCGCCACAGTCACTCTGTGGGTATAGGCCTAAACTTCCGTTTCTTTCTTCATAACACTGTCTTTCCTATCTATCTTTAAAAACTTCTTCTTCTCTGACGGGACAGACAAGGACATGTTAGTGTAGTGAAATAAAGGAAAATAAAATGTATTGTAAGATGAACATTTATTAAGAGGAGTATGTACAGGGTAGAGTTTGATACAATTTCCTTGTTGTCAGAGTTTTGATGGTTTTGGATTTTTTTTGAAGTTGATGAAAGAAGTATTTGATTGTAGAATTCAAAAGTGACCTGAAAAATAAATTCAGAAATTACGTTAGTTAATGGGGAAAGTAAGAAAACAGTATAATATTGGAATTAAAACCTTATTAAGAGTCAGAAATTTATTTTAGGGATACATCTGATAAATGTTGATTTGAGATAATAATGGTATAGAAATAGTTATAATTGAAATAAATATGTTGTGTGTATAAACTTGAGATGAGGGTAATTTAAAAAGGGAAGTTGTAAAATTGTTACTGAATAATCTGATTTTTGTTAAATAAAATATTATTGTTAATTGTTGAAAAATCATAGTTAACGTGGTTTGTTATTTAGAGGGTGAATTAAAAATACTAACTTCCTTTAAATAGAAAGAATCCTGCCCTTCTCCACTGTTTAAAGGCTACGCCGTGGTACTTGTATATATAGCCTTGTATATGCAATAAATATTTTGTGGTGGGACTTAGAAAAAAAAACATATAGTCAAGAGAGGAATTAATATTGGTAATTAGGATGAGAATTAGAAGAGGAATTGGTAGATGGCGCCCTATATCAAATGTTCTACCAATAAAAGAGAGTTTTTTTATAATAGTTAAATTATAATGAAGAAGTTCGAGAACACCCTGTAGATGTGGTGCATTAATAGTAGCTGTGGAATGTCAAGTGCGCGTGCCGTACTTTGGTATGTGGTGACAGGTGGATTTGCTTCACTGAGTAACTAGGTCACTGTTACGATAGTTACTAGAAGTTAGAGCAGATCACGTAAAGATATATTATTGGAAGACATAGTAAGAAAGTAAAATAAGATAAGTCCCTCACATATTTTGGCGCCCAGCGTGGGGCTTGATATAAGAAAAGAAAATAAACAGTAATCAGTTAGAATTGGAAACTTGAAATACGAGTCATCATATATTTTGGAGCCCATAGCGTGAGGCTGTGATAGTTTCATAGTAGGATAATTTTGATAGTAATTTTGATAGTAATTTTGACCCATATCGTAGGGCTAAGTAGTGTTAAAACAAAACAGTATTGCTAATTGTTGCAACTTAATTTAGTTAAAATTGTTAAGTAAAAAGAAACCTTTATTCAGTTAAAGTTTTGTGAAGTTCAGTCTTCACATATTTTGGTCGCCCGTAGCGTGAGGCGAGTTGTGGTAAAATCACAGATTTTGATAGCCCATAGCGTGGGGCGAGATAGTGTTAAAAACAAAAGAGTTTTGACCCATAGCGTGGGGTGAGTTAAAAAAAAGAGGGGAGTTCATATTTTTCTAGGTTAGTATAGGTGACTATGACAGATGACTTGACTATTGTTTTCTAATCTCTTTTCTCTTTTCAGTCTTTTTTGTCATTGTGGAATTGTTAATATATTAATATGGCTACTTATCAGAAAGAAAATCTTGGATTACTATAGCTACTGATTTATTGGGACCATACCCACGTTCCAAGCAAAGAAACAAATATACTGTTGTAATTTAAGCTACCTTTACCAAATGTGTGGACTGTAAAGCTTTAAGGAAAGTAACCAGTAGAAAGAGTTAATCGGGTATTGTAAACGATGGTCTTGCTAGTTACATTCAAAATGTATGTTTATCTGTTTATCTGAAAGAATTTACGTTTGCTTTGAATACTGTTAAACATAGTTCCACTGGATGCACTCCTTATATGCTAGATTTTGGGAAGGAGGCTGAAGTTTTAAGTAGGCTAAATGTTATTGAAAATCAGCCTATAGTTAAGGAACTTCCAAAGAATTTGAGTGAAAGATTAGATAGGTTAAAAAAAAAAAAAAAAAAAAAAAAAAAAAAAAAAAAAAAAAAAGGTAAATCTAATGGTCAGACATAATTTAGAAACTGCTTATAAAAAGTAGGGTCATTATTATAATCTCCGAAGGAGAAAAGTGAAATTTTGCCTGGGAGATCTAGTGTTGAGAAGAAACTATAAACTTATTAATTCAGCACAAGGTTATGCATTTAAGTGAAACATTTATTGGTCCTTACGTTATAAAGAAAAGAATGAGTGAAAACAGTTACGAGTTGATGAACCGTTATGGCAAAAAGTTAGGGAAGTGACATGCTAAAGATTTTAAGCCCTTTGTGCCAGTATAGACCCTATTGGTTGGTTCATAAAAGGAAAAAAAAATATGTTCCCTTAAGACAGCAAACATATTTTTTTTTGGTAAGAAAGGGAAGAATGTTACGTTGCAAAAACGTTACGCATAAAACAGTGCTCGAGACCACGAGGGAACTAGTGATAAACAAAGGAAATCCTAGGAACTATCGATACTGTGTCAGTTTTATTTGAATTGCAGGAAGAGGAAAGTGCGCAGGCGCGGGGCGCCGGAAATGGAGAGAGACGACCGTTACCCCTGAGAGAGAAGTAACGGACACAGAGTAGTGAGGAGAGAGGAGTAAGAGTTAGTCAGCAGAAGAGTAAGCAACAGACAGCCGACGAAGAGGGAGGTCGCCGCGTCTGGCGGGCCTAGCCCGTCGGGTGGGTGCTGTATGCACGCCGCCAGGCAGTAGAAATGGGTCGGTGGAACATAAGCATCAGCGAGCCGACGAGAAGAGAAAAATTGGAATCACCGATGGATGGCTATATGGAAATAGCTATGGTTGGAATGAGTCTAAACGTGTCTGGATTATGTCGTGGCTGCCGACAACGGACAACCGCTGCGAAGGAGAATATGGGCCGAGTCTAAGGGAGACTTGGATGACGAATGGTATCCTACAAAGAAATGGACATTGGAGGGAAGAGTGAAGACCAACAGTAGTCTACGTCCTGTTGAGTATACTAAAAACTAGTATTATCAGACGCTTAGTCAGTTTTTGAAAAGATAAATTGATATTCACATTTTTGTAGTTTCTACTTAATGTGTGATCAATAGATTCCTAACAGAACAAAAGTAGTTCAATAAGAGATAGAGTAGAGGAAAAAGAAAAGTAGTTGGTTGGTCGTGAAAGTAACGATGATCTGTTCTGTAGTTCAAGTTCAGAGTTAGGTTAGAAGAGGATAATAAGAAAGAGGTAGAGAGTGTCCCCTCCCCACGAACACTGATGAGGTTAGGTAGAAGGAAGGTTAGGTTCCCCGTTACCTGAAGATGTTTGCCCTCAGAAGGTCGCTATCATCCGAAGTAATTTAACCACACACCGGACTGGACCTGAACAGGCCAAGGTTGCAGGCAAGGCTCTTCATCCATACACCTGCATAGGCCATCCGTGGAAACGGCTCCTTGAAGACACCTAAGGAGAAAACCCACCCCAAAGGGAGAAAGAAGAGGACAAACGGAAAGAGGTGGAGAGAACAAATTTTATTGCAGTTTCATTTGTTAATGAAACTACAAATTAAGTTAAACACAAGAAGTAGGAAGAATTTGACAAGTTTACTAAATTTTAGGCCTACTGAAATTACATTCTGTATGAAATAATAAATATTGATTTTTAAATCAAAATAAGAGGAACAAATAAGTACGTAAATTAATTCATTAAGAATAATAAGATAAAATGATAAAATTAAAACGGAATATAATAGTACAATAAGTACCTAAATTAAAAACAATTTATTAAAAGGAGGGGATCCCCGACTTGCTTATTTCATTTAATTTTTAAGTACATATTTACATGGGTGGAGAATTTATTACTGAAATAATAACAAGAGAAAAGAATTCCAAAGCAAAATTATTCCCAAACTAACACTTCTGTTCGCCACCCCGATCAGAAGCGGATCTCTCTTTCATCCATCATGAGAACCGAAATTAAAGGGGAGAGAAATAAAACTACAAGATAAAAGGGGAATGAAATATGCAATGAGATAAAAGACTAAATAATCGGCTCAAGACAGAGCACCCTAATGGAGCCGAACCAAGCTAGCCCACGCTTCCACGGGCTGAGACAAAATTACTTATTACTCATTTTAACGATAACAAGGGAAGCAAAATTATATCATAAACTAACCAGACAAGCTAATGACTCTAAAATAATATTGCAGTTAAGTTCTAACACAGGAAATATCTACATACTCCGATTTTTTCTGGAGCATGGGAATTATACATTACCGACATGATGGACGCTGACCAAAAAGAGATACTTTAACAGGGGTTACAATCCTGAAGAAACGGGGTGCAGCGGGAATTATTACCCAATTACATAACTGCATGCTGATTTCTTGACCAATACAAAGCATTGTACTAAGTCGGCGTCTTAGATATAAACACAAATGAAATCTATCAAAACATAACCTCATGAGAATAAAAGCGAGTCATTCACAACATATGATCGCTGATGTTAACCACAGCCGGCAGATGGCACTCAAACTCAGTCCAAGCCAGAAGTACGGAGATAGGTGAGCAGATGGCGCGCCCGTAGCAAACAAACGTAGGAAAAGGTTGCCAAGAGAGAGAGGAGTACGGAGATTAGCCACAAGATGTCACAGGCCACCACTTTTCAGGGAAATAGCAGAAAACACTTGAGTGATACATTTTGCATGCAAAATATCAGCTCAATCTCCCCGCCACTGAATTGAAATGTGCGTCTTGACTCACAGTTCAATACACAAGACATGCACAAGGGAGTCGTAAAATAGAACATGGTTAGAGGTAGTACAAGTTCTAGATTATGAGAAGCGAGACCACAGCACTGATTATATAAAGTTTTCACTGGGATATTGTTTTATAGATCGGAGAAAGTTTATTACTGGGGAGCAGGACGGCAACACTGTCTTTGGAAAAGTTTTACTTAGAGCACTGGCTTTAGAAAAGTTCTTCAGAGAAACGGGAGCACTGCACTGTCTTTAGGAAGTTTATACTGAAGACGCACTGGGATAATATTAGAGCTTATTAGTAATTGCTCTAGCAAAAGAAGTGTCCAAACAACATTGCAGATCAGCACTTAAATTCAGGAATGAAGTAGAGCAGGAAAGACGGAGTCCAGAAGTGCAGTCCAAGGTAGAACGGGACGCAGAAGAAACTTCGCTGGAAGTGGCCAGTTTCCAGGAAGGAGACACCAGTCAACCAGACATCAGAAGAGGAGTAGGGCAAGAGCTGTGCCACTACACTGCAGACATCAGCAGCGCAGCTAGTTGAAAGACTTCAGGAAACAGGAAAACGTCAGGAGTCAGTTGAGTAGCATCAAGTCAGGCTACAAAACATCGGTGATAGACAGCAGACAGAAGGGCATCCAGTAGCTCAATGGCATCAGACAACAGTGCATCTTTTAGGTTAGAGACAGCAGACCTCCAAGCTGATTAAGTCCAATGGTCTAGCTGAATGGTAATAGGCCAGATAGTCTCCGCTCCCCGCCACAGGTCTCTTTACATAATGGCAAAATCACTCTGAAACATAATCCATACAGCTGCAGAAAAGATCATAATGAGATGACATCTCCCACAAAATTATTCTTTTAGGCATATATTTAGCAGAATAACTTCTCTCTGGGGAGATTGCAAAAGTTCACCATACTGGAGTCGAAGACTTGAGAAGAGGGAATAACTCTAGAACGAGGCGAGCCGTCGTACATAGTTTGCTGCACACTTAAGGAATTATTCCTAGCAGCTAAAGAATAATTATTGGGGCTGTCATTTCCAGTATTTACATGATTAGGGGAAAATCTGTTGAAGCGCTCTCCTCTGTTGGGTTCACAAGTCGTGACTGCCTCCAAAAGATTCTCGTTGGGTTCACAAATGGTGACTTTCTCCAACGGGACCCTGTTGGGTTCACTGACTGTGACTTGCTCCAACAGCGAAGTAGCAACTTCGACCTCTTGGTCAATGAGACCAGATGCAATGGGCGGGTCAACTTCTGTGCCCGTTTCTCCCATGCAACTCTTATTAGCAAGAGACACCATTGATGCTTTAACCTCACTTAACAATTGCCTAGCTTTGTCATTGGCAGCATGCCACTGATACAACATGGATGAGTCTATCAGATCGTGTAAGTCATGCAATCGATTATTCGCATGCAATAATCTTTGTTTGCTCCGTTCCAATTGAACGACATTTAGATCTGAAGAGTCAAGAAAACTAGTTAAGTTTTCCAAACGTTCATGCACATATTTCAAAAGAGAAGTAGGATCTAACTCACGTACTTTTTCCTGGCTAATGGGTACCTCTGTGTTTTCCTTTAGATTAGCTCTCAAAACGTAAACAGGATCACTGTGTCCTATTTCTACTCCTCGAACTTGGAGTTCATAAATTAAATCTTGCTTTAGGAGCAAATCGGGATTCACCGTGTAACGCTCCATTTTGTTATGGCAGAAAACATGAAACACAGTTCACACAAAATGTTTAGTCGCTAATAAGAAACAAAGTACCAACACAGTAAACAATAAAATTCATCAATTATTAGAATTCTAGGCCTTTTTAAAATTATATATTAAAGTCAAATTAAAACACAAATTCTTCCATAATAAAGACACTGAAAAACAGGTGAAAACAGGCAAGAAAACAGAATGTTTTCAGCAAAAACCTGTCACCAAATGTATTGACTTATTTCAATAATATTGTATTAAGTTGTTAAAATAATACACAAGAAAAGCTGTGGAACTAGAAGAGTAACCACACTAAAGCTTCTATTAATACTGGTAGCAACAAGAGAACGTGTTTCTTGAAGAGAACCACGCTCTGCTACCATAAATTTGTCCCCTCCCCACGAACACTGATGAGGTTAGGTAGAAGGAAGGTTAGGTTCCCCGTTACCTGAAGATGTTTGCCCTCAGAAGGTCGCTATCATCCGAAGTAATTTAACCACACACCGGACTGGACCTGAACAGGCCAAGGTTGCAGGCAAGGCTCTTCATCCATACACCTGCATAGGCCATCCGTGGAAACGGCTCCTTGAAGACACCTAAGGAGAAAACCCACCCCAAAGGGAGAAAGAAGAGGACAAACGGAAAGAGGTGGAGAGAACAAATTTTATTGCAGTTTCATTTGTTAATGAAACTACAAATTAAGTTAAACACAAGAAGTAGGAAGAATTTGACAAGTTTACTAAATTTTAGGCCTACTGAAATTACATTCTGTATGAAATAATAAATATTGATTTTTAAATCAAAATAAGAGGAACAAATAAGTACGTAAATTAATTCATTAAGAATAATAAGATAAAATGATAAAATTAAAACGGAATATAATAGTACAATAAGTACCTAAATTAAAAACAATTTATTAAAAGGAGGGGATCCCCGACTTGCTTATTTCATTTAATTTTTAAGTACATATTTACATGGGTGGAGAATTTATTACTGAAATAATAACAAGAGAAAAGAATTCCAAAGCAAAATTATTCCCAAACTAACACTTCTGTTCGCCACCCCGATCAGAAGCGGATCTCTCTTTCATCCATCATGAGAACCGAAATTAAAGGGGAGAGAAATAAAACTACAAGATAAAAGGGGAATGAAATATGCAATGAGATAAAAGACTAAATAATCGGCTCAAGACAGAGCACCCTAATGGAGCCGAACCAAGCTAGCCCACGCTTCCACGGGCTGAGACAAAATTACTTATTACTCATTTTAACGATAACAAGGGAAGCAAAATTATATCATAAACTAACCAGACAAGCTAATGACTCTAAAATAATATTGCAGTTAAGTTCTAACACAGGAAATATCTACATACTCCGATTTTTTCTGGAGCATGGGAATTATACATTACCGACATGATGGACGCTGACCAAAAAGAGATACTTTAACAGGGGTTACAATCCTGAAGAAACGGGGTGCAGCGGGAATTATTACCCAATTACATAACTGCATGCTGATTTCTTGACCAATACAAAGCATTGTACTAAGTCGGCGTCTTAGATATAAACACAAATGAAATCTATCAAAACATAACCTCATGAGAATAAAAGCGAGTCATTCACAACATATGATCGCTGATGTTAACCACAGCCGGCAGATGGCACTCAAACTCAGTCCAAGCCAGAAGTACGGAGATAGGTGAGCAGATGGCGCGCCCGTAGCAAACAAACGTAGGAAAAGGTTGCCAAGAGAGAGAGGAGTACGGAGATTAGCCACAAGATGTCACAGGCCACCACTTTTCAGGGAAATAGCAGAAAACACTTGAGTGATACATTTTGCATGCAAAATATCAGCTCAAGAGGGAGTAAATAAAGATAAGTTACTTAGGTGGGGTCAAGTAGTTTCATATTGGAATTCAAAGGAAATTCAGAAACATAAATGGACACAGATTGAAACTAAGTAACGTGGAGAAGTTGTAATGGAAAGAAATGTTAGGGTAGCATAAATTAAGATAGTCGGCGAGCTTAGGCGCCTTATCTTAAGTAAAGGACTGGGAGATAGAATAAGTGTCATACTTCCAAATTTATTGTAATATCTAATGTAAAGTTAAAAATGGCTATTAATTAATTTATGTGTGCGGTGCTTTGCGCCTTATCAAAGCGTTAGAATAAGGGAGACTGAGAAAGTGTTGTACTCCTATTGTTAGAGATCATATAGGACCATTGCATCTAAATATAGAAGTGAAAGTAAATTGATTGGGGTTAAGATTGTAACCTAACAGAGAAAAGAGTTAAAGTAGTTGAAGAAAAATTGGGTAGAGTAGTGAACTTGGAAAAAGTAGAAGAAAGTCTAGAAGCCTAGGGGCTTAGGAAAATACAATTCTAAATTGAAGTTAGATGAATTAAAAGTAAATTTTTGTAAAGTGAAAAATGGTTAAAAAAGGGGATAGTGAATAAAAGTTAGAAGAAGATTTGAAGCATTAAACGGGAAGTTTTTGCTATAAAGGAAAGGTTAAAAGAGAAGAAAAAGAAAGAAAGAAAATAAGTTAATAATTCTTGTAGAAGTGATGATGAATACATAGAGTAAGTAAGAAGGATTGTTAGTAGATGGATTCTTGGGTGACAGGAGCTCCTAAGATTTCGAATAAAATAACTACTACAAGGTAATGTGAATGTTGAGAAAGAAAAATTAAAAGAATAAAATCTAGTAGTAGGCAAGGCCTATATTAGTGAAATATATATAAAGAAAGAAATTTAGGAGAAATTGTGAAAGGCGTCGGTGTTGGAGGCGAACAACGGCCCCACGTGCCTCTAGGAGAGAGTGTCAGGGACCTCTGACATCGATTTTCAAAATTGTATTTTTGTTTGCGGCCCGTTATTATTTCCCCGGTTACAGAGGAGGAGTCAGATTGTTTGTAACTCAAGATCTAGACGACACCCCTGTATCGGTGGTCTATCGCCACAGTCACTCTGTGGGTATAGGCCTAAACTTCCGTTTCTTTCTTCATAACACTGTCTTTCCTATCTATCTTTAAAAACTTCTTCTTCTCTGACGGGACAGACAAGGACATGTTAGTGTAGTGAAATAAAGGAAAATAAAATGTATTGTAAGATGAACATTTATTAAGAGGAGTATGTACAGGGTAGAGTTTGATACAATTTCCTTGTTGTCAGAGTTTTGATGGTTTTGGATTTTTTTTGAAGTTGATGAAAGAAGTATTTGATTGTAGAATTCAAAAGTGACCTGAAAAATAAATTCAGAAATTACGTTAGTTAATGGGGAAAGTAAGAAAACAGTATAATATTGGAATTAAAACCTTATTAAGAGTCAGAAATTTATTTTAGGGATACATCTGATAAATGTTGATTTGAGATAATAATGGTATAGAAATAGTTATAATTGAAATAAATATGTTGTGTGTATAAACTTGAGATGAGGGTAATTTAAAAAGGGAAGTTGTAAAATTGTTACTGAATAATCTGATTTTTGTTAAATAAAATATTATTGTTAATTGTTGAAAAATCATAGTTAACGTGGTTTGTTATTTAGAGGGTGAATTAAAAATACTAACTTCCTTTAAATAGAAAGAATCCTGCCCTTCTCCACTGTTTAAAGGCTACGCCGTGGTACTTGTATATATAGCCTTGTATATGCAATAAATATTTTGTGGTGGGACTTAGAAAAAAAAACATATAGTCAAGAGAGGAATTAATATTGGTAATTAGGATGAGAATTAGAAGAGGAATTGGTAGATGGCGCCCTATATCAAATGTTCTACCAATAAAAGAGAGTTTTTTTATAATAGTTAAATTATAATGAAGAAGTTCGAGAACACCCTGTAGATGTGGTGCATTAATAGTAGCTGTGGAATGTCAAGTGCGCGTGCCGTACTTTGGTATGTGGTGACAGGTGGATTTGCTTCACTGAGTAACTAGGTCACTGTTACGATAGTTACTAGAAGTTAGAGCAGATCACGTAAAGATATATTATTGGAAGACATAGTAAGAAAGTAAAATAAGATAAGTCCCTCACAACTGATAATGCTACATTTCAACTCACTACAGAAATATTGGAAGCGTTAGATAAAAAGAAACATGCCCTAGGAATTTTTTGTGACCTAGCTAAGGCGTTTGACTGTATAAATCATGAAATTCTACTTCAAAAACTGAAACACTATAGGTTGGATAATATAACACTAAAGTGGTTCAAATCATACCTGTCTGATAGAACTCAAAAGGTAATAATAAATGGAAATGAATCAAAATTAGGGACTGTTAAAAATGGAGTACCTCAGGGATCGATACTGGGACCTTTGCTCTTTTTAATTTTCATCAATGACTTACCAGATAACTTAAGTGACGAATCAAAGGCATTGCTTTTTGCAGATGATACTAGTGTACTCGTAACAGGAAAGTCACAAGAAGATTTAGCAAGACTAGCTACAAAGACTTTTCACGAATTAAATACTTGGTTTCAAGCTAATAAAATGTCACTTAATATTGATAAGACCCACTTTATTCAATTTAGAACAAAAAATAGATATATCTCAAACATTGTAATCAATTATCAAACACAAATCATAGAGGAAATTAGCAACATAAAATTCTTAGGACTACAAATTGACCAAAATCTTGACTGGAAGAAACACATTGTAATGATAAGTTCTAAGCTAAGTTCAGCATGTTTTGCGCTACGAACTTTGAATGATATATTACAACAGGACGCATTACTCACGGTATATTTTGCATATTTTCACTCTGTTATGAGGTACGGAATCATTTTTAGGGGTAACTCGGCACATAGGGAAAAAATATTTAGATTACAGAAGCGAGCAATAAGAATAATATGTGGAAAGAAAAAACGAGAATCTTGTAAACCGCTGTTTGAAAAATTAAAAGTCCTCACTCTCACCGGAGAGTATATATACTCTGTTATGTGTTACATGGTAGATAATATTGATAAATTTCAAAGTAATCACAGTATACACGGGCGTACTACTAGAAACATGAATGATTTACATAGACCAGCTAACTCATTAAAACTTTTTCAGAAAGGTGCTTATTATTCCGCAATACAAATATACAATAACCTTCCAAAAGAGATTAAATCACTATGTATTAAAAGCAAATGCAAATCTTTCAAAAGAGCTCTGAAGCAATATTTAGTAACTCACACCTTCTACAATATGGATGATTTCTTTTCAGCTTGAGTAAGTGTGACATAACAATTCTTGTATCATGTTTTTTTTTTTTTTTTTTTTTTTTAACATGCATGTATGTTTTTATCTGACGTGTTCTATATCCTTGAGCCCTGCTCAACACAGGATCTACAGAACGAGACATCTACATCTACATCTACATCTACATGACTGCCTTATTACAATGTAAAATATCAGTTCTGAAAGAAAGATAACGAAGAAAGCATTTGGGGAAAACCCAAAAACAGGATCCTCCCACTCGAGATTTCCTAGTAGTTCAACCATAGTCTCCTATGTCTCTCGTTTAGCAGCGTTGAAAATTTTTATTTTTTCCCCTTTCTACTATTCAATCTCTTTTCTCCTTTACCCTACCTTTCGTATTAGTTGCAATTGTGGTGCAAGGGTTATTTTCGTATTATAGTAATTAGTGCAACATAATAATAACGTGCAGGTTATGCTGTAGAGTTATGATATACTACATTATAAGGAGCCTAAAATATAGCCTATATACGCACAACTAGTTTATAGCTAGAAATGTACGCACAACTGCATATAACTAGAAATGTATGAAGTTGTCTATTGTGTATTTTCTTTATATTTATCGTAACCACACAGGTAGGCCTAATATGTTTATAATGAACTAATCTTATGTCTTAAATACGAAAACAGCCCCTTGAACTGAGATCAGCTAGTTTGATCGGAGAAATTTCTCCAGTCAAAATTGATCCTAGTTCAGTGCGAATTGATCTCAGATTAGCGTTTATACAACAAAAATTTCCGAGTTTAGCGTGAACTGAGATCAGTTTAGTCTCTGATCCAAGATCAAACTGTTTATACAATCGGCCCTAAATGGTTTCACTGTGGAAATGAGTAAATTATAATATTTCTACAGAGGAAAAAAATGCTAAAACCAATATCAGATCATCCTATATTCAAGCTGTCGCTAAGCTATGACCGAGAACGTACCTTGCTGTTCACTGATAACCTGCAGTAGCACTCTTTCTTTAGTTAAAGAAGATCATCCCAGCCAGCGACATTTCCCTGGAAGGTGCTCCAGATCCATCCATCTTAGCATTCAAGAAACTGAAAAAAACATTACAACTCCATATAGCTTTTCATTTGGATGTTTGCCCCATTAGAACATACTTTCTACTAAGTTATTTAAACAAGAAAAGTCCATTACTTTCGAAACTTTTACCTTCAATAAAAGACGTAAACAAATAGAATGATCCTTCACACCCAGTATGTTTAATGCTATGATAATGACTAGGGTTCGGATGTTTATGATATTTCATATTTTTATTGTGACCTCCATTCTCGCCGAAAACACAAATTAAACATGAATTGCACATTTGTTATCCTAATAGGACCGTTTTTATTTTGCATATAAAGCCATAGTTTGTTCATTTTCATGATCTTGGTCATATTTTGATCATATTCGTAATTTAATGTCATATTACAGTTATAAATTTGGTAAAAGTGCACAACAATGTAATATGTGCACTAAATTGTCGACATAAATTTTTTCCGAAAAAGACACACAAATATTTTGGTTTTAATTTAACTGAAATGTGAAGGAACAGTAACAAGTAATAGCACAATTCGCGGGTGCGCGGGCAAAGAGAGTTAAGTCCACCATCCTAAAAAATTGAGATATGTCCATAGAGTTATAGATAAAAATGTTCTCTACATTTGTGTTAAGTCCAGTAAGTCATATTCAAAATTGTACGGTAGTTATGGATGTGTGCCTCATGGGTTTATCCTTCTCTAAAGCTATATTGGGCTGGTATAGTGTGTTAAGTCACTCTAATTCTCAGTAACAAGAAAGTGGACTTAACTCTCTTTGCCCGTGCACCCCTGAATTATCTCTTCCTCCTTGTTAACAACTTCCAATAGAATATTTCTAAAAGATTTTCAGTTCACAGTTACAGTGGTGTCTGGAAACATTAACAGATTAGAAATTCTTTACAAATAAACATGTAAATCACCTGTCAAATTGTTAAAAAGTGAATATCTGATGGAATTAATGTGATATAATAATTGATTTTTTGGTCATATTTTGTCATCTTAAGGTCATATTTAGCCATTTGTAAGGTCGTATTTACAGTCATATTTTCCACTTTTTTAGGTCATAAACATCCGAACCCTATTAATGACTTATTCCAATCACATAAAGAATTTATGTGTTCTTTTGAAAGTTTGGGCACAGTTTTTCGTCATTCCTTTTTAGGAATGATTCATGGACTAATCATCTGTTGATTCGACGCTCCTCAATTGTCAATAAGGGATCTGATGCAAGAGCAAGATCTGAAGATGTATCCCTTTGTCCCTGATACCCAATTCTAGTCGCACATGGTGTATGGAATGCGATTGAAAAGTAGTGAGAAATCGGATGCTGTGATGCTGTGTTAGATCCACGATTGATTTTCCTAGATTAAAATCTCCCAAACATAAATAATGATATGCCTGGTCCCAGGGGAAATGGGACGTCCACAAAGTATTGGTGATATGGTTATGTGGAGCAATATATATACCTGTGAGCTTATAATAATAATAATAATAATTTATTGTCGGTGAGGTGTATAAGCAGTAGACAAAGTCAATTTATAAAATATAAACTAGACAATGTAAAATATAAAATACATACAAAAAGTTTATGTACATAATTTACAACCAATTTTACGAGATGATATTAAGTTTTGTTGTACATTTACTAAATATAAATTCTTAAGATCATATTCAAAGTATTCATTAATACCTAGGTAGAATAAAATGGATTGTCAACAAGAAACTTTTTCAAAAAATAACTTATATTTAGATACTGGTAAATCAGAGATTTTTGTTGGCAGTTTATTAATCATTTTCTGTCCAAACACAATGTAACAGTCATGTGATTTACCTAATCTATGAAAGGGATATTACTCTTTGTATTTTGTCTAGTATTATAGTCATGAATGCTTTTTCTACTTTGCAAGTTATGTAATACACTTTTTGTATGAAGAAGTACTGAATAAATATACAGATTTATCACCGTCATTATACCAAATGTTTTAAAGAGTGGCTTGCAGTGTTCATCCTTGGTGGTATTTGCAAGAGCACGAATTACTTTTTTTTGCAGTAGAAGAATTTTGTCAATATGTCTATTATTGCCCCATAAAAGCAGTCCATAGTTTAATATGCTTTGGAAAAATGTGAAATAGGCATTTATAACATAACAGTCTTACTAATAATCCAGTTGTAACATTTATACCAGGAATACACACAGCTGAGGAGAAAAAGTGTACTAATAATCCTTGCATAAGGCTGAATGTGTGCAACGCTTTACACAGCCTGGCCCCCTTGTATAAACTTGACGTAATTAATCAAGATGGCCGATATCCGTAACAGCCGGTCGTCTCGTAGATGTCTGAGATTGAATTTTGAGGCTATGCATATTCTGAGCTGCTTTTGCGGAATTATAAACATTGTTCCTTGTTTGCAGGACATATTTCCATACTTGTACCCATGATTACAGCTTTCTGAAAACAATATAATGAAATACTGAAACTAGAATTACTGTCTGCAGACGATCCATCGTTGTTTAATATGCTGCACCGATAGATTGCGTTCAGCAGTCCCTTCATAGCCAGGGGCTAGTAACGTCACAACTAGAGTGACGTATTTGATGACGTTGGACGTACAAACCCGGTGTAAACTCAGCAGTTACACTCCGATTATTGGTAATGCGGCTTATGAAGAACTTGCACGGTGAACAACCAAACAACCGTTCAACGCAGGCATAAGCAGCTTTTATTAGTAAGGCTGTAAGTATCTGATACATAATTTTTCAGGATCCTTTTCAAATAAATAACTTTGGACAGTTTACTGCTAATATAGTGCACATGAGAATACCAGGTTTGAGGTTAGGCACCATGATTTAAATAGCCTGAAATGAGGAATCAATATTACTGATCAACAGATAGTTCGGTAGAATAATGTGTGGTTGAAACAATATGAGTACTCCGCCCCATTTTCCCACCCTATCATTACGGAGTGAAATATATATAACAATTTTTTGGCTGATTGGAGCCATGTTTCCACCACTACAATAATAGCTGTTAACTGGAAAAGTTGTCTTTTTTGTTATGAATACTTTGTGCATTCTACAGAAGTATATTACGTATTTGCATTATAACCTACAACAATGAGCAAAAACACGGTGCACATGGTATGCACATAAAGTTGTATCCACACTCTGTAGACATGTACTGTAAGTGACATCAAATATACATGTAAATAAAATACAATACCATGTTGGTGCTCATCAGACTGGATACTGGAAGGATTTACTTGTGAGGTCCCATATGATCCCTTGACGTTCAGCAGTATACTCCGTTGTGATTCAGGTGTGGTACTCAGAAATGCATTCACAGCCGTAATTGCTGTAGGCCCCCTTATCCGTGGTGTGATTTGACTCGTCCGACCCTCCTGGGACACAGGAAGAGAAGAGAGCTGATGGTCAAGGATGATCTCTGTTGGCAGGCGTTGGCTGCGAAAGGTGATCTTCACCGTCCGAGAAGGCACAAATGTTACCTATCCCTTTATCATCCTGCATGCATATATTAAATTGGTGCACGTGCGTAATAGTATAATTTTCCACCATGTATGTGTCCCACATGATTTCTTCAGGGGTTATACTAATATCTACCCTTCTGATAACTCTTGCCGTAGCCTATACAAATTGTACGCTGGGATGTAGGATTGAGTTCCATGTTTCATGTCAAAATTAGATTGCAAAAATTTGTTGGCAGCAATGTATGTTTGAAAATGCACTTCAACGTGCGAAAGATAGATATATGCTGTGCCCCGGCAAAGCTCCACCTGCTCTTGCCCGCCCGCCCGCTCGTTTTCTCTGATGACCCTCGCTTCCGAGCCAATGCGCACGCTACTGCTTGCTTCCCCTACATCTCCTATCACGGCTATGTGCTTGCTCAGTTATGAAAATTACAAAAATTACAATTGTACCGTAGTAAAATTACTTTATTAATTTAGTAGGGCCTTCTGAATTCTCCCGAAATTCTAGTTCAGTGGCAGTTAGGTTATGAACAGTGATATTAATTTAGGAGGGCATTCTGAATTTGGTATTAGACTTGAATAGCCCGCCAGTTCCTTCCCCTCGCTTCCGAGCCGTACCATGGATTCCTTGCTAGTTGTAACGCTGTTTTATGAAAGGTGTGGGAAGGATAAAAAGCTTCTGCATTTAGTTAAATAATGAGAGGTAAATTCTAGTTCAGTGACAGGTTTTGTTAGGTTAGCAACGTTATGTTGGTTTAGGACCAATATACTGAATAGCGTGAGGTTTATTATGCCTCACATTGAATGTCTTCTGCGATGAAACGCCTTCCGAAGCGGGTTGCGTGAGACAGTTCGTGGGAGAAGTCTAGAGCGCAGCATAAAACTATTTTTTCTCGAAATAACTTCATATTTGTCCTGAAAAAGCCATTTACCAATCACCATGGGGTGCAATGCTCCAATAGCTTGATTCGGCTGTTTAATGGACACAAAATATGATCCGACATCAGAGTGGATATATAGTGTCCATGATTGTGGAGCAGACGAGATCTCTCGTGGATGAATGTCTTGGTGGAGGTTAGTGTCACTGATAGGAGCGGTATCACTTACATTGCACGTATCATCATACTGATCCCCAAAGGACGGCAGGTTAGATGAAGGATGGTGTTCACTTTCCATAGCTAGATCCATGACTGTTCTATGATAATTTCTTGTCTTGCATTGTCAGACATTATGAAGAATAATATAGTTTGCCGGAATGTCCTATTTCACCCCCGCGGGGGTAAAGAGTAGATAATACCGGAATAGGTTTATGACGCTATGACAAGAATCTTACAATTAATCACTATGTAGACCAAAAAAAACCCTTACTAGTACGTAACATTACTAGATGGGTCCCAAAGCAACAGTTAGCCTACAACACTCTAGACTTCGGTACTAGCACACTAACCGATCAAGTAGACAGCAAGATTCGAACTCCTGGGCCATTCCATTTATGACGGAATTACAAAGTGCATGTATTTTTTGCCATAGTCCTTACAGATACGTTGAGCTATGTTTTTTGAGAGAAAGTGATTCTTTGTGTGTTGATAGGTGATGTATGGACGCTTCTAGGCATACATAAGTTTACTGGATTTAAACAATTTTTAGAAGGGAAAAAATGTTTTTAATATTTGTGACGGAATTACAAAAAGTCAACCACATACAAACCATAGCGTGAAACCTTCTTAAACTCTGTGAACTCTAAGGATTGAGGAACTTTATTTACATATCATTCTAAACTAGAAGAGCTGTAGTTTATGTGATTAAATTCTAAACTAGTTACATCTTTTTATTTAGATACCATTAACGAATGAATGAGTGTGACGGAATTTCAAATTTTCCTGTGAAATTAAAATTTATGTAATTGAACAGTACTCATACCATTCATTAAGATTGTAGACTGTTTATATCTAGTTAACACTTAAATGAGTTTTTAATGCTATTAAACAAAATAAAATAGGATCAGGTTGCATATATATATAAAGAATACTTAAATATATAATTATTTTCAGTATCTGGCTTGTTTAACATTATTCACCCATAACACTTTGGTGGAAACATGACTACGACACCCTCTTATTTGAAATACTAGTTGTTCAGGTAATTACTGAAGGTCACTGGCATATGGCACTATGGCCCTGGGGTCGACTCAGCCTCTAACAGAAATTAGTACCAGGAGAAATCCTGGGGGTAAAGGCGGCCAGTGCATAAGGCTGACAACTTTACCACTTTCATGTGACAATTATTTAAAAATCTGGGAGTCTCAACATCCTGGAACCCTCTGGGCCTCCATGGCCTTTAATAGGGAACACTTCACTTTTTTTTTACTTTTTTACTGGCATGTAACCAACATCTATTTTTTTGTCCATGAAATAAAAAGAGCTAATTCCTTTATCATCTTTAAGAACTTCAAACATATCAATGTGTGGATCTATGGAGGTTATTTGACCTACAAAAACATGTTTGTTTTTTCCCCTAGCATAAGTGGCATACACAAAATCACAATTGTATATACCTGGCTTTCATCGGAATGATCTTCCTGTTTATCAGTTACGCTTATGAAATAATGTATAGGCTATCGCAATATTCTGAGGATTTGTACAGTTGGGTAGAAATTTTGTACAGATCAATTACTCTAACATGATGAATGTCTCTGGAATGTGAAACGCCTTTGACTTTATTCCATCTTTCATAACCTTTGCAAACTGCAAAATAAAGAAAATCAACACTTATTTCGGTATGCGTTTCAGAGAATAAGGCATTTGCTTCTTTGAGAGTCATCAACATGTACCTTTTATATCTTCACTTCCTGCGCACATCCAACTTATAAGATCAAAATTGAAAAGGGCTTGTACAGTTTGACAACCTACTGATTGAGGTTTTCAGTTTTATCTGTAATTGGAGTTAAATCCTTGACCACAGATGAGCACTTGACTTGCAGGGAGAGTATTCAGAGCCTTTTTCACAGCTTTTCAAAAGGATTGTCTTGATTTGTATGGAGAATGTGGTGAAGCAAAATGGCCACTAGTTGAGGGAACTTCTACAGTATTTCTACGTTCTTTTTTCTTACTTCTCAATTTCTGGACTGCTATGTAATTACAGTATTTTTCAAATGAGAAGCAATTTCCTTCACCACCAATCAAGAGCGAACGAAGTGTTGCCAGCAGTAAGAGTCTCCCCACCTCTGATTGGACTGCGTATCTAAGCAGGAGAAGGACAAATTGTTTGTCATCTGCAAAACACTGTAGTCGTCTTAGTTCATTGACTTGAAGATGGTTCATAGATGCTTTTTTTTTTTAATTGCTTTCTGCTCTCTGTCTTTTTCATTTCTTCATGTAATCCTGCATTCTTTTTTCTTTTCCTGCTGACGTTCTGCTGCTGTTTTACCCATTACGGTCACTGAAGAAATTGATACTCCAAATAAACCAATAAAATATTACAGATAATTTTCTGTACCTAATAAAGTTCCAGTTTGCCTATTATTCTTATTTTAGTATTACATACCTTTTTTACAACTTACACTAACTAAGTTCATGTTAAGCACTGTTTATTAGTAAGAGGTTCAGTGTGTGAAACAGGTTATGTAATTCCGTCACGAGCCTAAATATTGATTTAAATGTAATCGTGTGAAACAAATGATATGGTCTGTTGTAAAGCAGGCAAAACTAGCTTTGCATACAAATTTTCTCCCACCTACTGCCATTACTTTAATAGTAACAGAGAAAAATGTCTGTTTTCGTGACGGAATTACATGCCTAATGCACAGAAACATCCACTATTAATTAAATTACATAAAACCTTTTTAAAATACATGTATAAATGCATTTAAAGAATCTTAATGAATGCCAGATACTAATTCTATGATTAATTGTTAAGTTTTTTACCTTTATTTGAAAGATTTTACTTTCTAATTAGATTCATTTTTAGAAATCCATGTCCTGGTTGACTTTTTTTTTGGAATGGTCCTCCTAAAACTGTCACTAAAGTAGAATCTACCAGCCACTACTTACCTTATTGCAAGAAGATCAGCTGGTCATCCTACTTCACTCAGAACCATATGGCTGCCGTGTTTTAGCCTATGAGTAATAAAAATGAACTCATTGCAAGGGGTAAAATTACAACATAAAGTCTAAATCTACTAATTTCACCCCTGAATCAATTCCTTCAACAAAAGTAAATACATTACATTACGTGTTCAGTGTCAGGAAGGAAAACTGTATGGCTTAGGATATAGTAGTGCTCTACCCACTAACGTAATGAATACAATACTCCCCAAATGATAAAGCACTAATGGCCTACAGCAAGCCATGTGAATAGCCAATAAAGTAAGTTGCCTTTACCTTTATACATCACAATGATACAGCCCTCAGTTTTCTTCTAATTTCACTTAAATTTCATTGTCAAATGTTATTCATAACTTCAAATTTTCATAAATTGATAACCACAAAACACATTCTGGTAATAAGCTCACGCGCCATATTGCTTTATTTTTTTGCCAGTGTCACCAACACCTTCAATTTCCCATTATTCCCACATCAGTCTTTTAATTTCCCTACTTAGAAACAAAACTCTCGTCTTTAAAATAAAATGTTTGCGATATTATTGATATAAATATTTTACAAGCTTATTATGTAATAAATGCACCCAGAATTCGAAGAAGGCTAACCCCTTTGGAAATTTCGAAAAATGCACCCAGAATTCGAAGAAGGCTAACCCCTTTGAAAATTTCGAAAAATGCACCCAGAATTCGAAGAAGGCTAACGCCTTTGAAAATTTCGAAAAATGCACCCAGAATTCGAAGAAGGCTAACCCCTTTGAAAATTTCGAAAATTGCGCCCAGAATTCCGAGAAGGCTAACCCCTTTGAAAATTTCGAAAAACGCGCCCAGAATTCCGAGAAGGCTAACCCCTTTGAAAATTTCGAAAAATGCGCCCAGAATTCCGAGAAGGCTAACCCCTTTGAAAATTTCGAAAAATGCGCCCAGAATTCCGAGAAGGCTAACCCCTTTGAAAATTTCGAAAAATGCGCCCAGAATTCCGAGAAGGCTAACCCCTTTGAAAATTTCGAAAAATGCGCCCAGAATTCCGAGAAGGCTAACCCGTTTGAAAATTTCGTAAAATGCGCCCAGAATTCCGAGAAGGCTAACCCCTTTGAAAATTTCGAAAATTGCGCCCAGAATTCCGAGAAGGCTAACCCCTTTGAAAATTTCGAAAAATGCGCCCAGATTTCCGAGAAGGCTAACCCCTTTGAAAATTACGAAAAATGCGCCCAGATTTCCGAGAAGGCTAACCCCTTTGAAAATTACGAAAAATGCGCCCAGAATTCCGAGAAGGCTAACCCCTTTGAAAATTTCGAAAAATGCGCCCAGAATTCCGAGAAGGCTTTGAAAATTTCGGAAAATGCGCCCAGAATTCCGAGAAGGCTAACCCCTTTGTAAATTTCGAAAAATGCGCCCAGAATTCCGAAAAGGCTAACCTGTTTGAAAATTTCGAAAAATGCACCCAGAATTCAGTGAAGGCTAACCCCTTTGAAAATTTCGAAAAATGCACCCAGAATTCCCAGAAGGCTAACCCGTTTGAAAATTTCGAAAAATGCGCCCAGAATTCCGAGAAGGCTAACCCCTTTGGAAATTTCGAAAGATGCGCCCAGAATTCCGAGAAGGTTAACCCCATTGGAAATTTCGAAAAATGCGCCCAGAATTCCGAGAAGGCTAACCCCTTTGAAAATTTCGAAAAATGCACCCAGAATTCCGAGAAGGCTAACCCCTTTGAAAATTTCGAAAAATGCGCCCAGAATTCCAAGAAGGCTAACCCCTTTGAAAATTTCGAAAAATGCACCCAGAATTCCCAGAAGGCTAACCCCTTTGAAAATTTCGAAAAATGCACCCAGAATTCCCAGAAGGCAAACCCCTTTGAAAATTTCGAAAAATGCACCCAGAATTCCCAGAATGCTAACCCCTTAGAAAATTTCGAAAAATGCGCCCAGAATTCCGAGAAGGCTAACCCCTTTGAAATTTTCGAAAATTGCGCCCAGAATTCCGAGAAGGCTAACCCCTTTCAAAATTTCGAAAAATGCACCCAGAATTCCCAGAAGGCTAACCCCAAAGAAAATTTCGAAAAATGCGCCCTGAATTCCGAGAAGGCAAACCCCTTTGGAAATTTCGAAAGATGCGCCCAGAATTCCGACGTTAACCCCTTTGGAAATTTCTAAAAATGCGCCCAGAATTCCGAGAAGGCTAACCCCTTTGAAAATTTCGAAAAATGCGCCCAGTATTCCGAGAATGCTAACCCCTTTGAAAATTTCGAAAAATGCGCCCAGAATTCCGAGGAGGCTAACCCCTTTGAAAATTTCGAAAAATGCGCCCAGAATTCCGAGAAGGCTAACCCCTTTGAAAATTTCGAAAAATGCGCCCAGAATTCCGAGAAGGCTAACCCCTTTGAAAATTTCGAAAAATGCACCCAGAATTCCGAGAAGGCTAACCCCTTTGAAAATTTCGAAAAATGCACCCAGAATTCCGAGAAGGCTAACCCCTTTGAAAATTTCGAAAAATGCACCCAGAATTCCGAGAAGGCTAACCCCTTTGAAAATTTCGAAAAATGCGCCCAGAATTCCGAGAAGGCTAACCCCTTTGAAAATTTCGAAAAATGCGCCCAGAATTCCGAGAAGGCTAACCCCTTTGAAAATTTCGAAAAATGCGCCCAGAATTCCGAGAAGGCTAACCCCTTTGAAAACTTCGAAAAATGCGCCCAGAATTTCGAGAAGGCTAACCCCTTTGAAAATTTCGAAAAATGCGCCCAGAATTCCGAGAAGGCTAACCCCTTTGAAAATTTCGAAAAATGCGCCCAGAATTCCGAGAAGGCTAACCCCTTTGAAAATTTCGAAAAATGCGCCCAGAATTCCGAGAAGGCTAACCCCTTTGAAAATTTCGAAAAATGCGCCCAGAATTCCGAGAAGGCTAACCCCTTTGAAAATTTCGAAAAATGCGCCCAGAATTCCGAGAAGGCTAACCCCTTTGAAAATTTCGAAAAATGCGCCCAGAATTCCGAGAAGGCTAACCCCTTTGAAAATTTCGAAAAATGCGCCCAGAATTCCGAGAAGGCTAACCCGTTTGAAAATATAGAAAAATGCGCCCAGAATTCCGAGGAGGCTAACCCCTTTGAAAATTTCGAAAATTGCGCCCAGAATTCCGAGAAGGCTAACCCCTTTGAAAATTTCGAAAATTGCGCCCAGAATTCCGAGAAGGCTAACCCCTTTGAAAATTTCGAAAAATGCGCCCAGATTTCCGAGAAGGCTAACCCCTTTGAAAATTACGAAAAATGCGCCCAGATTTCCGAGAAGGCTAACCCCTTTGAAAATTACGAAAAATGCGCCCAGAATTCCGAGAAGGCTAACCCCTTTGAAAATTTCGAAAAATGCGCCCAGAATTCCGAGAAGGCTTTGAAAATTTCGAAAAATGCGCCCAGAATTCCGAGAAGGCTAACCCCTTTGAAAAATTCGAAAAATACGCCCAGAATTCCGAAAAGGCTAACCTGTTTGAAAATTTCGAAAAATGCACCCAGAATTCAGAGAAGGCTAACCCCTTTGAAAATTTCGAAAAATGCACCCAGAATTCCCAGAAGGCTAACCCGTTTAAAAATTTCGAAAAATGCGCCCACAATTCCGAGAAGGCTAACCCCTTTGGAAATTTCGAAAGATGCGCCCAGAATTCCGAGAAGGTTAACCCCTTTGGAAATTTCGAAAAATGCGCCCAGAATTCCGAGAAGGCTAACCCCTTTGAAAATTTCGAAAAATGCACCCAGAATTCCGAGAAGGCTAACCCCTTTGAAAATTTCGAAAAATGCGCCCAGAATTCCAAGAAGGCTAACCCCTTTGAAAATTTCGAAAAATGCACCCAGAATTCCCAGAAGGCTAACCCCTTTTAAAATTTCGAAAAATGCAGGCAGAATTCCCAGAAGGCTAACCCCTTTGAAAATTTCGAAAAATGCACCCAGAATTCCCAGAAGGCAAACCCCTTTGAAAATTTCGAAAAATGCACCCAGAATGCTAACCCCTTAGAAAATTTCGAAAAATGCGCCCAGAATTCCAAGAAGGCTAACCCCTTTGAAAATTTCGAAACATGCGCCCAGAATTCCGAGAAGGCTAACCCCTTTCAAAATTTCGAAAAATGCACCCAGAATTCCCAGAAGGCTAACCCCAAAGAAAATTTCAAAAAATGCGCCCTGAATTCCGAGAAGGCAAACCCCTTTGGAAATTTCGAAAGATGCGCCCAGAATTCCGACGTTAACCCCTTTGGAAATTTCTAAAAATGCGCCCAGAATTCCGAGAAGAATAACCCCTTTGAAAATTTCGAAAAATGCGCCCAGTATTCCGAGAAGGCTAACCCCTTTGAAAATTTCGAAAAATGCGCCCAGAATTCCGAGGAGGCTAACCCCTTTGAAAATTTCGAAAAATGCACCCAGAATTCCGAGAAGGCTAACCCCTTTGAAAATTTCGAAAAATGCACCCAGAATTCCAAGAAGGCTAACCCCTTTGAAAATTTCGAAAAATGCACCCAGAATTCCGAGAAGGCTAACCCCTTTGAAAATTTCGAAAAATTCGCCCAGAATTCCGAGAAGGCTAACCCGTTTGAAAATTTAGAAAAATGCGCCCAGAATTCCGAGAAGGCTAACCCCTTTGAAAATTTCGAAAATTCCGCCCAGAATTCCGAGAAGGCTAACCCCTTTGAAAATTTCGAAAATTGCGCCCAGAATTCCGAGAAGGCTAACCCCTTTGAAAATTTCGAAAAATGCGCCCAGAATTCCGAGAAGGCTTAACCCCTTTCAAAATTACGAAAAATGAGCCCAGAATTCTGAGAAGACTAACCCCTTTGAAAATTTCGAAAAATGCGCCCAGAATTCCGAGAAGGCTAACCCCTTTGAAAATTTCGAAAAATGCACTCAGAATTCCGAGAAGGCTAACCCCTTTGAAAATTTCGAAAAATGCCCCCAGAATTCCGAGAAGGTTAACCCCTTTGAAAATTTCGAAAAATGCGCCCAGATTTCCGAGAAGGCTAACCCCTTTGAAAATTACGAAAAATGCGCCCAGAATTCCGAGAAGGCTAACCCCTTTGAAAATTTCGAAAAATGCGCCCAGAATTCCGAGAAGGCTAACCCCTTTGAAAATTCCGAGGCTTTGAAAATTTCGAAAAATGCGCCCAGAATTCCGAGAAGGCTAACCCCTTTGTAAATTTCGAAAAATGCGCCCAGAATTCCGAAAAGGCTAACCTGTTTGAAAATTTCGAAAAATGCACCCAGAATTCAGAGAAGGCTAACCCCTTTGAAAATTTCGAAAAATGCACCCAGAATTCCCAGAAGGCTAACCCGTTTGAAAATTTCGAAAAATGCGCCCAGAATTCCGAGAAGGCTAACCCCTTTGGAAATTTTGAAAGATGCGCCCAGAATTCCGAGAAGGTTAACCCCTTTGGAAATCCGAAAAATGCGCCCAGAATTCCGAGAAGGCTAACCCCTTTGAAAATTTCGAAAAATGCGCCCAGAATTCCGAGAAGGCTAACCCCTTTGAAAATTTCGAAAAATGCGCCCAGAATTCCGAGAAGGCTAACCCCTTTGAAAATTTCGAAAAATGCACCCAGAATTACCAGAAGGCTAACCCCTTTGAAAATTTCGAAAAATGCAGGCAGAATTCCCAGAAGGCTAACCCCTTTGAAAATTTCGAAAAATGCACCTGGAATTCCCAGAAGGCAAACCCCTTTGAAAATTTCGAAAAATGCACCCAGAATTCCCAGAATGCTAACCCCTTAGAAAATTTCGAAAAATGCGCCCAGAATTCCGAGAAGGCTAACCCCTTTGAAAATTTCGAAACATGCGCCCAGAATTCCGAGAAGGCTAACCCCTTTGAAATTTTCGAAAATTGTGCCCAGAATTCCGAGAAGGCTAACCCCTTTCAAAATTTCGAAAAATGCACCCAGAATTCCCACAAGGCTAACCCCTTAGAAAATTTCGAAAAATGCGCCCAGAATTCCGAGAAGGCTAACCCCTTTGAAAATTTCGAAAAATGCGCCCAGAATTCCGAGAAGGCTAACCCGTTTGAAAATTTCGAAAAATGCGCCCAGAATTCCGAGAAGGCTAACCCCTTTGAAAATTTCGAAAAATGCGCCCAGAATTCCGAGAAGGCTAACCCATTTGAAAATTTCGAAAAATGCGCCCAGAATTCCGAGAAGGCTAACCCCTTTGAAAATTTCGAAAAATGCGCCCAGAATTCCGAGAAGGCTAACCCCTTTGAAAATTTCGAAAAATGCGCCCAGAATTCCGAGAAGGCTAACCCCTTTGAAAATTTCGAAAAATGCGCCCAGAATTCCGAGAAGGCTAACCCCTTTGAAAATTTCAAAAATGCGCCCAGAATCCCGGGAAGGCTAACCCCTTTGAAAATTTCGAAAAATGCGCCCAGAATTCCGAGAAGGCTAACCCCTTTGAAAATTTCGGAAAATGCGCCCAGAATTTCCGAGAAGGCTAACCCCTTTGAAAATTACGAAAAATGCGCCCAGAATTCCGAGAAGGCTAACCCCTTTGAAAATTTCGAAAAATGCGCCCAGAATTCCGAGAAGGCTTTGAAAATTTCGAAAAATGCGCCCAGAATTCCGAGAAGGCTAACCCCTTTGAAAAATTCGAAAAATACGCCCAGAATTCCGAAAAGGCTAACCTGTTTGAAAATTTCGAAAAATGCACCCAGAATTCAGAGAAGGCTAACCCCTTTGAAAATTTCGAAAAATGCACCCAGAATTCCCAGAAGGCTAACCCGTTTAAAAATTTCGAAAAATGCGCCCACAATTCCGAGAAGGCTAACCCCTTTGGAAATTTCGAAAGATGCGCCCAGAATTCCGAGAAGGTTAACCCCTTTGGAAATTTCGAAAAATGCGCCCAGAATTCCGAGAAGGCTAACCCCTTTGAAAATTTCGAAAAATGCACCCAGAATTCCGAGAAGGCTAACCCCTTTGAAAATTTCGAAAAATGCGCCCAGAATTCCAAGAAGGCTAACCCCTTTGAAAATTTCGAAAAATGCACCCAGAATTCCCAGAAGGCTAACCCCTTTTAAAATTTCGAAAAATGCAGGCAGAATTCCCAGAAGGCTAACCCCTTTGAAAATTTCGAAAAATGCACCCAGAATTCCCAGAAGGCAAACCCCTTTGAAAATTTCGAAAAATGCACCCAGAATGCTAACCCCTTAGAAAATTTCGAAAAATGCGCCCAGAATTCCAAGAAGGCTAACCCCTTTGAAAATTTCGAAACATGCGCCCAGAATTCCGAGAAGGCTAACCCCTTTCAAAATTTCGAAAAATGCACTCAGAATTCCCAGAAGGCTAACCCCAAAGAAAATTTCAAAAAATGCGCCCTGAATTCCGAGAAGGCAAACCCCTTTGGAAATTTCGAAAGATGCGCCCAGAATTCCGACGTTAACCCCTTTGGAAATTTCTAAAAATGCGCCCAGAATTCCGAGAAGGATAACCCCTTTGAAAATTTCGAAAAATGCGCCCAGTATTCCGAGAAGGCTAACCCCTTTGAAAATTTCGAAAAATGCGCCCAGAATTCCGAGGAGGCTAACCCCTTTGAAAATTTCGAAAAATGCACCCAGAATTCCGAGAAGGCTAACCCCTTTGAAAATTTCGAAAAATGCGCCCAGAATTCCGAGAAGGCTTAACCCCTTTGAAAATTACGAAAAATGAGCCCAGAATTCTGAGAAGACTAACCCCTTTGAAAATTTCGAAAAATGCGCCCAGAATTCCGAGAAGGCTAACCCCTTTGAAAATTTCGAAAAATGCACTCAGAATTCCGAGAAGGCTAACCCCTTTGAAAATTTCGAAAAATGCCCCCAGAATTCCGAGAAGGTTAACCCCTTTGAAAATTTCGAAAAATGCGCCCAGATTTCCGAGAAGGCTAACCCCTTTGAAAATTACGAAAAATGCGCCCAGAATTCCGAGAAGGCTAACCCCTTTGAAAATTTCGAAAAATGCGCCCAGAATTCCGAGAAGGCTAACCCCTTTGAAAATTCCGAGGCTTTGAAAATTTCGAAAAATGCGCCCAGAATTCCGAGAAGGCTAACCCCTTTGTAAATTTCGAAAAATGCGCCCAGAATTCCGAAAAGGCTAACCTGTTTGAAAATTTCGAAAAATGCACCCAGAATTCAGAGAAGGCTAACCCCTTTGAAAATTTCGAAAAATGCACCCAGAATTCCCAGAAGGCTAACCCGTTTGAAAATTTCGAAAAATGCGCCCAGAATTCCGAGAAGGCTAACCCCTTTGGAAATTTTGAAAGATGCGCCCAGAATTCCGAGAAGGTTAACCCCTTTGGAAATCCGAAAAATGCGCCCAGAATTCCGAGAAGGCTAACCCCTTTGAAAATTTCGAAAAATGCGCCCAGAATTCCGAGAAGGCTAACCCCTTTGAAAATTTCGAAAAATGCGCCCAGAATTCCGAGAAGGCTAACCCCTTTGAAAATTTCGAAAAATGCACCCAGAATTCCCAGAAGGCTAACCCCTTTGAAAATTTCGAAAAAAAGGCAGAATTCCCAGAAGGCTAACCCTTTTGAAAATTTCGAAAAATGCACCTGGAATTCCCAGAAGGCAAACCCCTTTGAAAATTTCGAAAAATGCACCCAGAATTCCCAGAATGCTAACCCCTTAGAAAATTTCGAAAAATGCGCCCAGAATTCCGAGAAGGCTAACCCCTTTGAAAATTTCGAAACATGCGCCCAGAATTCCTAGAAGGCTAACCCCTTTGAAATTTTCGAAAATTGTGCCCAGAATTCCGAGAAGGCTAACCCCTTTCAAAATTTCGAAAAATGCACCCAGAATTCCCAGAAGGCTAACCCCAAAGAAAATTTCGAAAAATGCGCCCTGAATTCCGAGAAGGCAAACCCCTTTGAAAATTTCGAAAAATGCGCCCAGAATTCCGAGGAGGCTAACCCCTTTGAAAATTTCGAAAAATGCACCCAGAATTCCGAGAAGGCTAACCCCTTTGAAAATTTCGAAAAATGCACCCAGAATTCCAAGAAGGCTAACCCCTTTGAAAATTTCGAAAAATGCACCCAGAATTCCGAGAAGGCTAACCCCTTTGAAAATTTCGAAAAATTCGCCCAGAATTCCGAGAAGGCTAACCCGTTTGAAAATTTAGAAAAATGCGCCCAGAATTCCGAGAAGGCTAACCCCTTTGAAAATTTCGAAAATTCCGCCCACAATTCCGAGAAGGCTAACCCCTTTGAAAATTTCGAAAATTGCGCCCAGAATTCCGAGAAGGCTAACCCCTTTGAAAATTTCGAAAAATGCGCCCAGAATTCCGAGAAGGCTTAACCCCTTTGAAAATTACGAAAAATGAGCCCAGAATTCTGAGAAGACTAACCCCTTTGAAAATTTCGAAAAATGCGCCCAGAATTCCGAGAAGGCTAACCCCTTTGAAAATTTCGAAAAATGCACTCAGAATTCCGAGAAGGCTAACCCCTTTGAAAATTTCGAAAAATGCCCCCAGAATTCCGAGAAGGTTAACCCCTTTGAAAATTTCGAAAAATGCGCCCAGATTTCCGAGAAGGCTAACCCCTTTGAAAATTACGAAAAATGCGCCCAGAATTCCGAGAAGGCTAACCCCTTTGAAAATTTCGAAAAATGCGCCCAGAATTCCGAGAAGGCTAACCCCTTTGAAAATTCCGAGGCTTTGAAAATTTCGAAAAATGCGCCCAGAATTCCGAGAAGGCTAACCCCTTTGTAAATTTCGAAAAATGCGCCCAGAATTCCGAAAAGGCTAACCTGTTTGAAAATTTCGAAAAATGCACCCAGAATTCAGAGAAGGCTAACCCCTTTGAAAATTTCGAAAAATGCACCCAGAATTCCCAGAAGGCTAACCCGTTTGAAAATTTCGAAAAATGCGCCCAGAATTCCGAGAAGGCTAACCCCTTTGAAAATTTCGAAAAATGCGCCCAGAATTCCGAGAAGGCTAACCCATTTGAAAATTTCGAAAAATGCGCCCAGAATTCCGAGAAGGCTAACCCCTTTGAAAATTTCGAAAAATGCGCCCAGAATTCCGAGAAGGCTAACCCCTTTGAAAATTTCGAAAATTGCGCCCAGAATTCCGAGAAGGCTAACCCCTTTGAAAATTTCGAAAAATGCGCCCAGAATTCCGAGAAGGCTTAACCCCTTTGAAAATTACGAAAAATGAGCCCAGAATTCTGAGAAGACTAACCCCTTTGAAAATTTCGAAAAATGCGCCCAGAATTCCGAGAAGGCTAACCCCTTTGAAAATTTCGAAAAATGCACTCAGAATTCCGAGAAGGCTAACCCCTTTGAAAATTTCGAAAAATGCCCCCAGAATTCCGAGAAGGTTAACCCCTTTGAAAATTTCGAAAAATGCGCCCAGATTTCCGAGAAGGCTAACCCCTTTGAAAATTACGAAAAATGCGCCCAGAATTCCGAGAAGGCTAACCCCTTTGAAAATTTCGAAAAATGCGCCCAGAATTCCGAGAAGGCTAACCCCTTTGAAAATTCCGAGGCTTTGAAAATTTCGAAAAATGCGCCCAGAATTCCGAGAAGGCTAACCCCTTTGTAAATTTCGAAAAATGCGCCCAGAATTCCGAAAAGGCTAACCTGTTTGAAAATTTCGAAAAATGCACCCAGAATTCAGAGAAGGCTAACCCCTTTGAAAATTTCGAAAAATGCACCCAGAATTCCCAGAAGGCTAACCCGTTTGAAAATTTCGAAAAATGCGCCCAGAATTCCGAGAAGGCTAACCCCTTTGAAAATTTCGAAAAATGCGCCCAGAATTCCGAGAAGGCTAACCCATTTGAAAATTTCGAAAAATGCGCCCAGAATTCCGAGAAGGCTAACCCCTTTGAAAATTTCGAAAAATGCGCCCAGAATTCCGAGAAGGCTAACCCCTTTGAAAATTTCGAAAAATGCGCCCAGAATTCCGAGAAGGCTAACCCCTTTGAAAATTTCGAAAAATGCGCCCAGAATTCCGAGAAGGCTAACCCCTTTGAAAATTTCAAAAATGCGCCCAGAATCCCGGGAAGGCTAACCCCTTTGAAAATTTCGAAAAATGCGCCCAGAATTCCGAGAAGGCTAACCCCTTTGAAAATTTCGGAAAATGCGCCCAGAATTTCCGAGAAGGCTAACCCCTTTGAAAATTACGAAAAATGCGCCCAGAATTCCGAGAAGGCTAACCCCTTTGAAAATTTCGAAAAATGCGCCCAGAATTCCGAGAAGGCTTTGAAAATTTCGAAAAATGCGCCCAGAATTCCGAGAAGGCTAACCCCTTTGAAAAATTCGAAAAATACGCCCAGAATTCCGAAAAGGCTAACCTGTTTGAAAATTTCGAAAAATGCACCCAGAATTCAGAGAAGGCTAACCCCTTTGAAAATTTCGAAAAATGCACCCAGAATTCCCAGAAGGCTAACCCGTTTAAAAATTTCGAAAAATGCGCCCACAATTCCGAGAAGGCTAACCCCTTTGGAAATTTCGAAAGATGCGCCCAGAATTCCGAGAAGGTTAACCCCTTTGGAAATTTCGAAAAATGCGCCCAGAATTCCGAGAAGGCTAACCCCTTTGAAAATTTCGAAAAATGCACCCAGAATTCCGAGAAGGCTAACCCCTTTGAAAATTTCGAAAAATGCGCCCAGAATTCCAAGAAGGCTAACCCCTTTGAAAATTTCGAAAAATGCACCCAGAATTCCCAGAAGGCTAACCCCTTTTAAAATTTCGAAAAATGCAGGCAGAATTCCCAGAAGGCTAACCCCTTTGAAAATTTCGAAAAATGCACCCAGAATTCCCAGAAGGCAAACCCCTTTGAAAATTTCGAAAAATGCACCCAGAATGCTAACCCCTTAGAAAATTTCGAAAAATGCGCCCAGAATTCCAAGAAGGCTAACCCCTTTGAAAATTTCGAAACATGCGCCCAGAATTCCGAGAAGGCTAACCCCTTTCAAAATTTCGAAAAATGCACTCAGAATTCCCAGAAGGCTAACCCCAAAGAAAATTTCAAAAAATGCGCCCTGAATTCCGAGAAGGCAAACCCCTTTGGAAATTTCGAAAGATGCGCCCAGAATTCCGACGTTAACCCCTTTGGAAATTTCTAAAAATGCGCCCAGAATTCCGAGAAGGATAACCCCTTTGAAAATTTCGAAAAATGCGCCCAGTATTCCGAGAAGGCTAACCCCTTTGAAAATTTCGAAAAATGCGCCCAGAATTCCGAGGAGGCTAACCCCTTTGAAAATTTCGAAAAATGCACCCAGAATTCCGAGAAGGCTAACCCCTTTGAAAATTTCGAAAAATGCACCCAGAATTCCAAGAAGGCTAACCCCTTTGAAAATTTCGAAAAATGCACCCAGAATTCCGAGAAGGCTAACCCCTTTGAAAATTTCGAAAAATTCGCCCAGAATTCCGAGAAGGCTAACCCGTTTGAAAATTTAGAAAAATGCGCCCAGAATTCCGAGAAGGCTAACCCCTTTGAAAATTTCGAAAATTCCGCCCAGAATTCCGAGAAGGCTAACCCCTTTGAAAATTTCGAAAATTGCGCCCAGAATTCCGAGAAGGCTAACCCCTTTGAAAATTTCGAAAAATGCGCCCAGAATTCCGAGAAGGCTTAACCCCTTTGAAAATTACGAAAAATGAGCCCAGAATTCTGAGAAGACTAACCCCTTTGAAAATTTCGAAAAATGCGCCCAGAATTCCGAGAAGGCTAACCCCTTTGAAAATTTCGAAAAATGCACTCAGAATTCCGAGAAGGCTAACCCCTTTGAAAATTTCGAAAAATGCCCCCAGAATTCCGAGAAGGTTAACCCCTTTGAAAATTTCGAAAAATGCGCCCAGATTTCCGAGAAGGCTAACCCCTTTGAAAATTACGAAAAATGCGCCCAGAATTCCGAGAAGGCTAACCCCTTTGAAAATTTCGAAAAATGCGCCCAGAATTCCGAGAAGGCTAACCCCTTTGAAAATTCCGAGGCTTTGAAAATTTCGAAAAATGCGCCCAGAATTCCGAGAAGGCTAACCCCTTTGTAAATTTCGAAAAATGCGCCCAGAATTCCGAAAAGGCTAACCTGTTTGAAAATTTCGAAAAATGCACCCAGAATTCAGAGAAGGCTAACCCCTTTGAAAATTTCGAAAAATGCACCCAGAATTCCCAGAAGGCTAACCCGTTTGAAAATTTCAAAAAATGCGCCCAGAATTCCGAGAAGGCTAACCCCTTTGGAAATTTTGAAAGATGCGCCCAGAATTCCGAGAAGGTTAACCCCTTTGGAAATCCGAAAAATGCGCCCAGAATTCCGAGAAGGCTAACCCCTTTGAAAATTTCGAAAAATGCGCCCAGAATTCCGAGAAGGCTAACCCCTTTGAAAATTTCGAAAAATGCGCCCAGAATTCCGAGAAGGCTAACCCCTTTGAAAATTTCGAAAAATGCACCCAGAATTCCCAGAAGGCTAACCCCTTTGAAAATTTCGAAAAATGCAGGCAGAATTCCCAGAAGGCTAACCCTTTTGAAAATTTCGAAAAATGCACCTGGAATTCCCAGAAGGCAAACCCCTTTGAAAATTTCGAAAAATGCACCCAGAATTCCCAGAATGCTAACCCCTTAGAAAATTTCGAAAAATGCGCCCAGAATTCCGAGAAGGCTAACCCCTTTGAAAATTTCGAAACATGCGCCCAGAATTCCTAGAAGGCTAACCCCTTTGAAATTTTCGAAAATTGTGCCCAGAATTCCGAGAAGGCTAACCCCTTTCAAAATTTCGAAAAATGCACCCAGAATTCCCAGAAGGCTAACCCCAAAGAAAATTTCGAAAAATGCGCCCTGAATTCCGAGAAGGCAAACCCCTTTGAAAATTTCGAAAAATGCGCCCAGAATTCCGAGGAGGCTAACCCCTTTGAAAATTTCGAAAAATGCACCCAGAATTCCGAGAAGGCTAACCCCTTTGAAAATTTCGAAAAATGCACCCAGAATTCCAAGAAGGCTAACCCCTTTGAAAATTTCGAAAAATGCACCCAGAATTCCGAGAAGGCTAACCCCTTTGAAAATTTCGAAAAATTCGCCCAGAATTCCGAGAAGGCTAACCCGTTTGAAAATTTAGAAAAATGCGCCCAGAATTCCGAGAAGGCTAACCCCTTTGAAAATTTCGAAAATTCCGCCCAGAATTCCGAGAAGGCTAACCCCTTTGAAAATTTCGAAAATTGCGCCCAGAATTCCGAGAAGGCTAACCCCTTTGAAAATTTCGAAAAATGCGCCCAGAATTCCGAGAAGGCTTAACCCCTTTGAAAATTACGAAAAATGAGCCCAGAATTCTGAGAAGACTAACCCCTTTGAAAATTTCAAAAAATGCGCCCAGAATTCCGAGAAGGCTAACCCCTTTGAAAATTTCGAAAAATGCACTCAGAATTCCGAGAAGGCTAACCCCTTTGAAAATTTCGAAAAATGCCCCCAGAATTCCGAGAAGGTTAACCCCTTTGAAAATTTCGAAAAATGCGCCCAGATTTCCGAGAAGGCTAACCCCTTTGAAAATTACGAAAAATGCGCCCAGAATTCCGAGAAGGCTAACCCCTTTGAAAATTTCGAAAAATGCGCCCAGAATTCCGAGAAGGCTAACCCCTTTGAAAATTCCGAGGCTTTGAAAATTTCGAAAAATGCGCCCAGAATTCCGAGAAGGCTAACCCCTTTGTAAATTTCGAAAAATGCGCCCAGAATTCCGAAAAGGCTAACCTGTTTGAAAATTTCGAAAAATGCACCCAGAATTCAGAGAAGGCTAACCCCTTTGAAAATTTCGAAAAATGCACCCAGAATTCCCAGAAGGCTAACCCGTTTGAAAATTTCGAAAAATGCGCCCAGAATTCCGAGAAGGCTAACCCCTTTGGAAATTTTGAAAGATGCGCCCAGAATTCCGAGAAGGTTAACCCCTTTGGAAATCCGAAAAATGCGCCCAGAATTCCGAGAAGGCTAACCCCTTTGAAAATTTCGAAAAATGCGCCCAGAATTCCGAGAAGGCTAACCCCTTTGAAAATTTCGAAAAATGCGCCCAGAATTCCGAGAAGGCTAACCCCTTTGAAAATTTCGAAAAATGCACCCAGAATTACCAGAAGGCTAACCCCTTTGAAAATTTCGAAAAATGCAGGCAGAATTCCCAGAAGGCTAACCCCTTTGAAAATTTCGAAAAATGCACCTGGAATTCCCAGAAGGCAAACCCCTTTGAAAATTTCGAAAAATGCACCCAGAATTCCCAGAATGCCCCTTAGAAAATTTCGAAAAATGCGCCCAGAATTCCGAGAAGGCTAACCCCTTTGAAAATTTCGAAACATGCGCCCAGAATTCCGAGAAGGCTAACCCCTTTGAAATTTTCGAAAATTGTGCCCAGAATTCCGAGAAGGCTAACCCCTTTCAAAATTTCGAAAAATGCACCCAGAATTCCCAGAAGGCTAACCCCTTAGAAAATTTCGAAAAATGCGCCCAGAATTCCGAGAAGGCTAACCCCTTTGAAAATTTCGAAAAATGCGCCCAGAATTCCGAGAAGGCTAACCCGTTTGAAAATTTCGAAAAATGCGCCCAGAATTCCGAGAAGGCTAACCCCTTTGAAAATTTCGAAAAATGCGCCCAGAATTCCGAGAAGGCTAACCCATTTGAAAATTTCGAAAAATGCGCCCAGAATTCCGAGAAGGCTAACCCCTTTGAAAATTTCGAAAAATGCGCCCAGAATTCCGAGAAGGCTAACCCCTTTGAAAATTTCGAAAAATGCGCCCAGAATTCCGAGAAGGCTAACCCCTTTGAAAATTTCGAAAAATGCGCCCAGAATTCCGAGAAGGCTAACCCCTTTGAAAATTTCAAAAATGCGCCCAGAATCCCGAGAAGGCTAACCCCTTTGAAAATTTCGAAAAATGCGCCCAGAATTCCGGGAAGGCTAACCCCTTTGAAAATTTCGAAAAATGCGCCCAGAATTCCGAGAAGGCTAACCCCTTTGAAAATTTCGGAAAATGCGCCCAGAATTTCGAGAAGGCTAACCCCTTTGAAAATTTCGAAAATTGCGCCCAGAATTCCGAGAAGGCTAACCCCTTTGAAAATTTCGAAAATTGCGCCCAGAATTCCGAGAAGGCTAACCCCTTTGAAAATTTCGAAAAATGCGCCCAGATTTCCGAGAAGGCTAACCCCTTTGAAAATTACGAAAAATGCGCCCAGATTTCCGAGAAGGCTAACCCCTTTGAAAATTACGAAAAATGCGCCCAGAATTCCGAGAAGGCTAACCCCTTTGAAAATTTCGAAAAATGCGCCCAGAATTCCGAGAAGGCTTTGAAAATTTCGAAAAATGCGCCCAGAATTCCGAGAAGGCTAACCCCTTTGAAAAATTCGAAAAATACGCCCAGAATTCCGAAAAGGCTAACCTGTTTGAAAATTTCGAAAAATGCACCCAGAATTCAGAGAAGGCTAACCCCTTTGAAAATTTCGAAAAATGCACCCAGAATTCCCAGAAGGCTAACCCGTTTAAAAATTTCGAAAAATGCGCCCACAATTCCGAGAAGGCTAACCCCTTTGGAAATTTCGAAAGATGCGCCCAGAATTCCGAGAAGGTTAACCCCTTTGGAAATTTCGAAAAATGCGCCCAGAATTCCGAGAAGGCTAACCCCTTTGAAAATTTCGAAAAATGCACCCAGAATTCCGAGAAGGCTAACCCCTTTGAAAATTTCGAAAAATGCGCCCAGAATTCCAAGAAGGCTAACCCCTTTGAAAATTTCGAAAAATGCACCCAGAATTCCCAGAAGGCTAACCCCTTTTAAAATTTCGAAAAATGCAGGCAGAATTCCCAGAAGGCTAACCCCTTTGAAAATTTCGAAAAATGCACCCAGAATTCCCAGAAGGCAAACCCCTTTGAAAATTTCGAAAAATGCACCCAGAATGCTAACCCCTTAGAAAATTTCGAAAAATGCGCCCAGAATTCCAAGAAGGCTAACCCCTTTGAAAATTTCGAAACATGCGCCCAGAATTCCGAGAAGGCTAACCCCTTTCAAAATTTCGAAAAATGCACCCAGAATTCCCAGAAGGCTAACCCCAAAGAAAATTTCAAAAAATGCGCCCTGAATTCCGAGAAGGCAAACCCCTTTGGAAATTTCGAAAGATGCGCCCAGAATTCCGACGTTAACCCCTTTGGAAATTTCTAAAAATGCGCCCAGAATTCCGAGAAGGATAACCCCTTTGAAAATTTCGAAAAATGCGCCCAGTATTCCGAGAAGGCTAACCCCTTTGAAAATTTCGAAAAATGCGCCCAGAATTCCGAGGAGGCTAACCCCTTTGAAAATTTCGAAAAATGCACCCAGAATTCCGAGAAGGCTAACCCCTTTGAAAATTTCGAAAAATGCACCCAGAATTCCAAGAAGGCTAACCCCTTTGAAAATTTCGAAAAATGCACCCAGAATTCCGAGAAGGCTAACCCCTTTGAAAATTTCGAAAAATTCGCCCAGAATTCCGAGAAGGCTAACCCGTTTGAAAATTTAGAAAAATGCGCCCAGAATTCCGAGAAGGCTAACCCCTTTGAAAATTTCGAAAATTCCGCCCAGAATTCCGAGAAGGCTAACCCCTTTGAAAATTTCGAAAATTGCGCCCAGAATTCCGAGAAGGCTAACCCCTTTGAAAATTTCGGAAAATGCGCCCAGAATTTCCGAGAAGGCTAACCCCTTTGAAAATTACGAAAAATGCGCCCAGAATTCCGAGAAGGCTAACCCCTTTGAAAATTTCGAAAAATGCGCCCAGAATTCCGAGAAGGCTTTGAAAATTTCGAAAAATGCGCCCAGAATTCCGAGAAGGCTAACCCCTTTGAAAAATTCGAAAAATACGCCCAGAATTCCGAAAAGGCTAACCTGTTTGAAAATTTCGAAAAATGCACCCAGAATTCAGAGAAGGCTAACCCCTTTGAAAATTTCGAAAAATGCACCCAGAATTCCCAGAAGGCTAACCCGTTTAAAAATTTCGAAAAATGCGCCCACAATTCCGAGAAGGCTAACCCCTTTGGAAATTTCGAAAGATGCGCCCAGAATTCCGAGAAGGTTAACCCCTTTGGAAATTTCGAAAAATGCGCCCAGAATTCCGAGAAGGCTAACCCCTTTGAAAATTTCGAAAAATGCACCCAGAATTCCGAGAAGGCTAACCCCTTTGAAAATTTCGAAAAATGCGCCCAGAATTCCAAGAAGGCTAACCCCTTTGAAAATTTCGAAAAATGCACCCAGAATTCCCAGAAGGCTAACCCCTTTTAAAATTTCGAAAAATGCAGGCAGAATTCCCAGAAGGCTAACCCCTTTGAAAATTTCGAAAAATGCACCCAGAATTCCCAGAAGGCAAACCCCTTTGAAAATTTCGAAAAATGCACCCAGAATGCTAACCCCTTAGAAAATTTCGAAAAATGCGCCCAGAATTCCAAGAAGGCTAACCCCTTTGAAAATTTCGAAACATGCGCCCAGAATTCCGAGAAGGCTAACCCCTTTCAAAATTTCGAAAAATGCACTCAGAATTCCCAGAAGGCTAACCCCAAAGAAAATTTCAAAAAATGCGCCCTGAATTCCGAGAAGGCAAACCCCTTTGGAAATTTCGAAAGATGCGCCCAGAATTCCGACGTTAACCCCTTTGGAAATTTCTAAAAATGCGCCCAGAATTCCGAGAAGGATAACCCCTTTGAAAATTTCGAAAAATGCGCCCAGTATTCCGAGAAGGCTAACCCCTTTGAAAATTTCGAAAAATGCGCCCAGAATTCCGAGGAGGCTAACCCCTTTGAAAATTTCGAAAAATGCACCCAGAATTCCGAGAAGGCTAACCCCTTTGAAAATTTCGAAAAATGCGCCCAGAATTCCGAGAAGGCTTAACCCCTTTGAAAATTACGAAAAATGAGCCCAGAATTCTGAGAAGACTAACCCCTTTGAAAATTTCGAAAAATGCGCCCAGAATTCCGAGAAGGCTAACCCCTTTGAAAATTTCGAAAAATGCACTCAGAATTCCGAGAAGGCTAACCCCTTTGAAAATTTCGAAAAATGCCCCCAGAATTCCGAGAAGGTTAACCCCTTTGAAAATTTCGAAAAATGCGCCCAGATTTCCGAGAAGGCTATCCCCTTTGAAAATTACGAAAAATGCGCCCAGAATTCCGAGAAGGCTAACCCCTTTGAAAATTTCGAAAAATGCGCCCAGAATTCCGAGAAGGCTAACCCCTTTGAAAATTCCGAGGCTTTGAAAATTTCGAAAAATGCGCCCAGAATTCCGAGAAGGCTAACCCCTTTGTAAATTTCGAAAAATGCGCCCAGAATTCCGAAAAGGCTAACCTGTTTGAAAATTTCGAAAAATGCACCCAGAATTCAGAGAAGGCTAACCCCTTTGAAAATTTCGAAAAATGCACCCAGAATTCCCAGAAGGCTAACCCGTTTGAAAATTTCGAAAAATGCGCCCAGAATTCCGAGAAGGCTAACCCCTTTGGAAATTTTGAAAGATGCGCCCAGAATTCCGAGAAGGTTAACCCCTTTGGAAATCCGAAAAATGCGCCCAGAATTCCGAGAAGGCTAACCCCTTTGAAAATTTCGAAAAATGCGCCCAGAATTCCGAGAAGGCTAACCCCTTTGAAAATTTCGAAAAATGCGCCCAGAATTCCGAGAAGGCTAACCCCTTTGAAAATTTCGAAAAATGCACCCAGAATTCCCAGAAGGCTAACCCCTTTGAAAATTTCGAAAAAAAGGCAGAATTCCCAGAAGGCTAACCCTTTTGAAAATTTCGAAAAATGCACCTGGAATTCCCAGAAGGCAAACCCCTTTGAAAATTTCGAAAAATGCACCCAGAATTCCCAGAATGCTAACCCCTTAGAAAATTTCGAAAAATGCGCCCAGAATTCCGAGAAGGCTAACCCCTTTGAAAATTTCGAAACATGCGCCCAGAATTCCTAGAAGGCTAACCCCTTTGAAATTTTCGAAAATTGTGCCCAGAATTCCGAGAAGGCTAACCCCTTTCAAAATTTCGAAAAATGCACCCAGAATTCCCAGAAGGCTAACCCCAAAGAAAATTTCGAAAAATGCGCCCTGAATTCCGAGAAGGCAAACCCCTTTGAAAATTTCGAAAAATGCGCCCAGAATTCCGAGGAGGCTAACCCCTTTGAAAATTTCGAAAAATGCACCCAGAATTCCGAGAAGGCTAACCCCTTTGAAAATTTCGAAAAATGCACCCAGAATTCCAAGAAGGCTAACCCCTTTGAAAATTTCGAAAAATGCACCCAGAATTCCGAGAAGGCTAACCCCTTTGAAAATTTCGAAAAATTCGCCCAGAATTCCGAGAAGGCTAACCCGTTTGAAAATTTAGAAAAATGCGCCCAGAATTCCGAGAAGGCTAACCCCTTTGAAAATTTCGAAAATTCCGCCCAGAATTCCGAGAAGGCTAACCCCTTTGAAAATTTCGAAAATTGCGCCCAGAATTCCGAGAAGGCTAACCCCTTTGAAAATTTCGAAAAATGCGCCCAGAATTCCGAGAAGGCTTAACCCCTTTGAAAATTACGAAAAATGAGCCCAGAATTCTGAGAAGACTAACCCCTTTGAAAATTTCGAAAAATGCGCCCAGAATTCCGAGAAGGCTAACCCCTTTGAAAATTTCGAAAAATGCACTCAGAATTCCGAGAAGGCTAACCCCTTTGAAAATTTCGAAAAATGCCCCCAGAATTCCGAGAAGGTTAACCCCTTTGAAAATTTCGAAAAATGCGCCCAGATTTCCGAGAAGGCTAACCCCTTTGAAAATTACGAAAAATGCGCCCAGAATTCCGAGAAGGCTAACCCCTTTGAAAATTTCGAAAAATGCGCCCAGAATTCCGAGAAGGCTAACCCCTTTGAAAATTCCGAGGCTTTGAAAATTTCGAAAAATGCGCCCAGAATTCCGAGAAGGCTAACCCCTTTGTAAATTTCGAAAAATGCGCCCAGAATTCCGAAAAGGCTAACCTGTTTGAAAATTTCGAAAAATGCACCCAGAATTCAGAGAAGGCTAACCCCTTTGAAAATTTCGAAAAATGCACCCAGAATTCCCAGAAGGCTAACCCGTTTGAAAATTTCGAAAAATGCGCCCAGAATTCCGAGAAGGCTAACCCCTTTGAAAATTTCGAAAAATGCGCCCAGAATTCCGAGAAGGCTAACCCATTTGAAAATTTCGAAAAATGCGCCCAGAATTCCGAGAAGGCTAACCCCTTTGAAAATTTCGAAAAATGCGCCCAGAATTCCGAGAAGGCTAACCCCTTTGAAAATTTCGAAAAATGCGCCCAGAATTCCGAGAAGGCTAACCCCTTTGAAAATTTCGAAAAATGCGCCCAGAATTCCGAGAAGGCTAACCCCTTTGAAAATTTCAAAAATGCGCCCAGAATCCCGGGAAGGCTAACCCCTTTGAAAATTTCGAAAAATGCGCCCAGAATTCCGAGAAGGCTAACCCCTTTGAAAATTTCGGAAAATGCGCCCAGAATTTCCGAGAAGGCTAACCCCTTTGAAAATTACGAAAAATGCGCCCAGAATTCCGAGAAGGCTAACCCCTTTGAAAATTTCGAAAAATGCGCCCAGAATTCCGAGAAGGCTTTGAAAATTTCGAAAAATGCGCCCAGAATTCCGAGAAGGCTAACCCCTTTGAAAAATTCGAAAAATACGCCCAGAATTCCGAAAAGGCTAACCTGTTTGAAAATTTCGAAAAATGCACCCAGAATTCAGAGAAGGCTAACCCCTTTGAAAATTTCGAAAAATGCACCCAGAATTCCCAGAAGGCTAACCCGTTTAAAAATTTCGAAAAATGCGCCCACAATTCCGAGAAGGCTAACCCCTTTGGAAATTTCGAAAGATGCGCCCAGAATTCCGAGAAGGTTAACCCCTTTGGAAATTTCGAAAAATGCGCCCAGAATTCCGAGAAGGCTAACCCCTTTGAAAATTTCGAAAAATGCACCCAGAATTCCGAGAAGGCTAACCCCTTTGAAAATTTCGAAAAATGCGCCCAGAATTCCAAGAAGGCTAACCCCTTTGAAAATTTCGAAAAATGCACCCAGAATTCCCAGAAGGCTAACCCCTTTTAAAATTTCGAAAAATGCAGGCAGAATTCCCAGAAGGCTAACCCCTTTGAAAATTTCGAAAAATGCACCCAGAATTCCCAGAAGGCAAACCCCTTTGAAAATTTCGAAAAATGCACCCAGAATGCTAACCCCTTAGAAAATTTCGAAAAATGCGCCCAGAATTCCAAGAAGGCTAACCCCTTTGAAAATTTCGAAACATGCGCCCAGAATTCCGAGAAGGCTAACCCCTTTCAAAATTTCGAAAAATGCACTCAGAATTCCCAGAAGGCTAACCCCAAAGAAAATTTCAAAAAATGCGCCCTGAATTCCGAGAAGGCAAACCCCTTTGGAAATTTCGAAAGATGCGCCCAGAATTCCGACGTTAACCCCTTTGGAAATTTCTAAAAATGCGCCCAGAATTCCGAGAAGGATAACCCCTTTGAAAATTTCGAAAAATGCGCCCAGTATTCCGAGAAGGCTAACCCCTTTGAAAATTTCGAAAAATGCGCCCAGAATTCCGAGGAGGCTAACCCCTTTGAAAATTTCGAAAAATGCACCCAGAATTCCGAGAAGGCTAACCCCTTTGAAAATTTCGAAAAATGCACCCAGAATTCCAAGAAGGCTAACCCCTTTGAAAATTTCGAAAAATGCACCCAGAATTCCGAGAAGGCTAACCCCTTTGAAAATTTCGAAAAATTCGCCCAGAATTCCGAGAAGGCTAACCCGTTTGAAAATTTAGAAAAATGCGCCCAGAATTCCGAGAAGGCTAACCCCTTTGAAAATTTCGAAAATTCCGCCCAGAATTCCGAGAAGGCTAACCCCTTTGAAAATTTCGAAAATTGCGCCCAGAATTCCGAGAAGGCTAACCCCTTTGAAAATTTCGAAAAATGCGCCCAGAATTCCGAGAAGGCTTAACCCCTTTGAAAATTACGAAAAATGAGCCCAGAATTCTGAGAAGACTAACCCCTTTGAAAATTTCGAAAAATGCGCCCAGAATTCCGAGAAGGCTAACCCCTTTGAAAATTTCGAAAAATGCACTCAGAATTCCGAGAAGGCTAACCCCTTTGAAAATTTCGAAAAATGCCCCCAGAATTCCGAGAAGGTTAACCCCTTTGAAAATTTCGAAAAATGCGCCCAGATTTCCGAGAAGGCTAACCCCTTTGAAAATTACGAAAAATGCGCCCAGAATTCCGAGAAGGCTAACCCCTTTGAAAATTTCGAAAAATGCGCCCAGAATTCCGAGAAGGCTAACCCCTTTGAAAATTCCGAGGCTTTGAAAATTTCGAAAAATGCGCCCAGAATTCCGAGAAGGCTAACCCCTTTGTAAATTTCGAAAAATGCGCCCAGAATTCCGAAAAGGCTAACCTGTTTGAAAATTTCGAAAAATGCACCCAGAATTCAGAGAAGGCTAACCCCTTTGAAAATTTCGAAAAATGCACCCAGAATTCCCAGAAGGCTAACCCGTTTGAAAATTTCAAAAAATGCGCCCAGAATTCCGAGAAGGCTAACCCCTTTGGAAATTTTGAAAGATGCGCCCAGAATTCCGAGAAGGTTAACCCCTTTGGAAATCCGAAAAATGCGCCCAGAATTCCGAGAAGGCTAACCCCTTTGAAAATTTCGAAAAATGCGCCCAGAATTCCGAGAAGGCTAACCCCTTTGAAAATTTCGAAAAATGCGCCCAGAATTCCGAGAAGGCTAACCCCTTTGAAAATTTCGAAAAATGCACCCAGAATTCCCAGAAGGCTAACCCCTTTGAAAATTTCGAAAAATGCAGGCAGAATTCCCAGAAGGCTAACCCTTTTGAAAATTTCGAAAAATGCACCTGGAATTCCCAGAAGGCAAACCCCTTTGAAAATTTCGAAAAATGCACCCAGAATTCCCAGAATGCTAACCCCTTAGAAAATTTCGAAAAATGCGCCCAGAATTCCGAGAAGGCTAACCCCTTTGAAAATTTCGAAACATGCGCCCAGAATTCCTAGAAGGCTAACCCCTTTGAAATTTTCGAAAATTGTGCCCAGAATTCCGAGAAGGCTAACCCCTTTCAAAATTTCGAAAAATGCACCCAGAATTCCCAGAAGGCTAACCCCAAAGAAAATTTCGAAAAATGCGCCCTGAATTCCGAGAAGGCAAACCCCTTTGAAAATTTCGAAAAATGCGCCCAGAATTCCGAGGAGGCTAACCCCTTTGAAAATTTCGAAAAATGCACCCAGAATTCCGAGAAGGCTAACCCCTTTGAAAATTTCGAAAAATGCACCCAGAATTCCAAGAAGGCTAACCCCTTTGAAAATTTCGAAAAATGCACCCAGAATTCCGAGAAGGCTAACCCCTTTGAAAATTTCGAAAAATTCGCCCAGAATTCCGAGAAGGCTAACCCGTTTGAAAATTTAGAAAAATGCGCCCAGAATTCCGAGAAGGCTAACCCCTTTGAAAATTTCGAAAATTCCGCCCAGAATTCCGAGAAGGCTAACCCCTTTGAAAATTTCGAAAATTGCGCCCAGAATTCCGAGAAGGCTAACCCCTTTGAAAATTTCGAAAAATGCGCCCAGAATTCCGAGAAGGCTTAACCCCTTTGAAAATTACGAAAAATGAGCCCAGAATTCTGAGAAGACTAACCCCTTTGAAAATTTCAAAAAATGCGCCCAGAATTCCGAGAAGGCTAACCCCTTTGAAAATTTCGAAAAATGCACTCAGAATTCCGAGAAGGCTAACCCCTTTGAAAATTTCGAAAAATGCCCCCAGAATTCCGAGAAGGTTAACCCCTTTGAAAATTTCGAAAAATGCGCCCAGATTTCCGAGAAGGCTAACCCCTTTGAAAATTACGAAAAATGCGCCCAGAATTCCGAGAAGGCTAACCCCTTTGAAAATTTCGAAAAATGCGCCCAGAATTCCGAGAAGGCTAACCCCTTTGAAAATTCCGAGGCTTTGAAAATTTCGAAAAATGCGCCCAGAATTCCGAGAAGGCTAACCCCTTTGTAAATTTCGAAAAATGCGCCCAGAATTCCGAAAAGGCTAACCTGTTTGAAAATTTCGAAAAATGCACCCAGAATTCAGAGAAGGCTAACCCCTTTGAAAATTTCGAAAAATGCACCCAGAATTCCCAGAAGGCTAACCCGTTTGAAAATTTCGAAAAATGCGCCCAGAATTCCGAGAAGGCTAACCCCTTTGGAAATTTTGAAAGATGCGCCCAGAATTCCGAGAAGGTTAACCCCTTTGGAAATCCGAAAAATGCGCCCAGAATTCCGAGAAGGCTAACCCCTTTGAAAATTTCGAAAAATGCGCCCAGAATTCCGAGAAGGCTAACCCCTTTGAAAATTTCGAAAAATGCGCCCAGAATTCCGAGAAGGCTAACCCCTTTGAAAATTTCGAAAAATGCACCCAGAATTACCAGAAGGCTAACCCCTTTGAAAATTTCGAAAAATGCAGGCAGAATTCCCAGAAGGCTAACCCCTTTGAAAATTTCGAAAAATGCACCTGGAATTCCCAGAAGGCAAACCCCTTTGAAAATTTCGAAAAATGCACCCAGAATTCCCAGAATGCCCCTTAGAAAATTTCGAAAAATGCGCCCAGAATTCCGAGAAGGCTAACCCCTTTGAAAATTTCGAAACATGCGCCCAGAATTCCGAGAAGGCTAACCCCTTTGAAATTTTCGAAAATTGTGCCCAGAATTCCGAGAAGGCTAACCCCTTTCAAAATTTCGAAAAATGCACCCAGAATTCCCAGAAGGCTAACCCCTTAGAAAATTTCGAAAAATGCGCCCAGAATTCCGAGAAGGCTAACCCCTTTGAAAATTTCGAAAAATGCGCCCAGAATTCCGAGAAGGCTAACCCGTTTGAAAATTTCGAAAAATGCGCCCAGAATTCCGAGAAGGCTAACCCCTTTGAAAATTTCGAAAAATGCGCCCAGAATTCCGAGAAGGCTAACCCATTTGAAAATTTCGAAAAATGCGCCCAGAATTCCGAGAAGGCTAACCCCTTTGAAAATTTCGAAAAATGCGCCCAGAATTCCGAGAAGGCTAACCCCTTTGAAAATTTCGAAAAATGCGCCCAGAATTCCGAGAAGGCTAACCCCTTTGAAAATTTCGAAAAATGCGCCCAGAATTCCGAGAAGGCTAACCCCTTTGAAAATTTCAAAAATGCGCCCAGAATCCCGAGAAGGCTAACCCCTTTGAAAATTTCGAAAAATGCGCCCAGAATTCCGGGAAGGCTAACCCCTTTGAAAATTTCGAAAAATGCGCCCAGAATTCCGAGAAGGCTAACCCCTTTGAAAATTTCGGAAAATGCGCCCAGAATTTCGAGAAGGCTAACCCCTTTGAAAATTTCGAAAATTGCGCCCAGAATTCCGAGAAGGCTAACCCCTTTGAAAATTTCGAAAATTGCGCCCAGAATTCCGAGAAGGCTAACCCCTTTGAAAATTTCGAAAAATGCGCCCAGATTTCCGAGAAGGCTAACCCCTTTGAAAATTACGAAAAATGCGCCCAGATTTCCGAGAAGGCTAACCCCTTTGAAAATTACGAAAAATGCGCCCAGAATTCCGAGAAGGCTAACCCCTTTGAAAATTTCGAAAAATGCGCCCAGAATTCCGAGAAGGCTTTGAAAATTTCGAAAAATGCGCCCAGAATTCCGAGAAGGCTAACCCCTTTGAAAAATTCGAAAAATACGCCCAGAATTCCGAAAAGGCTAACCTGTTTGAAAATTTCGAAAAATGCACCCAGAATTCAGAGAAGGCTAACCCCTTTGAAAATTTCGAAAAATGCACCCAGAATTCCCAGAAGGCTAACCCGTTTAAAAATTTCGAAAAATGCGCCCACAATTCCGAGAAGGCTAACCCCTTTGGAAATTTCGAAAGATGCGCCCAGAATTCCGAGAAGGTTAACCCCTTTGGAAATTTCGAAAAATGCGCCCAGAATTCCGAGAAGGCTAACCCCTTTGAAAATTTCGAAAAATGCACCCAGAATTCCGAGAAGGCTAACCCCTTTGAAAATTTCGAAAAATGCGCCCAGAATTCCAAGAAGGCTAACCCCTTTGAAAATTTCGAAAAATGCACCCAGAATTCCCAGAAGGCTAACCCCTTTTAAAATTTCGAAAAATGCAGGCAGAATTCCCAGAAGGCTAACCCCTTTGAAAATTTCGAAAAATGCACCCAGAATTCCCAGAAGGCAAACCCCTTTGAAAATTTCGAAAAATGCACCCAGAATGCTAACCCCTTAGAAAATTTCGAAAAATGCGCCCAGAATTCCAAGAAGGCTAACCCCTTTGAAAATTTCGAAACATGCGCCCAGAATTCCGAGAAGGCTAACCCCTTTCAAAATTTCGAAAAATGCACCCAGAATTCCCAGAAGGCTAACCCCAAAGAAAATTTCAAAAAATGCGCCCTGAATTCCGAGAAGGCAAACCCCTTTGGAAATTTCGAAAGATGCGCCCAGAATTCCGACGTTAACCCCTTTGGAAATTTCTAAAAATGCGCCCAGAATTCCGAGAAGGATAACCCCTTTGAAAATTTCGAAAAATGCGCCCAGTATTCCGAGAAGGCTAACCCCTTTGAAAATTTCGAAAAATGCGCCCAGAATTCCGAGGAGGCTAACCCCTTTGAAAATTTCGAAAAATGCACCCAGAATTCCGAGAAGGCTAACCCCTTTGAAAATTTCGAAAAATGCACCCAGAATTCCAAGAAGGCTAACCCCTTTGAAAATTTCGAAAAATGCACCCAGAATTCCGAGAAGGCTAACCCCTTTGAAAATTTCGAAAAATTCGCCCAGAATTCCGAGAAGGCTAACCCGTTTGAAAATTTAGAAAAATGCGCCCAGAATTCCGAGAAGGCTAACCCCTTTGAAAATTTCGAAAATTCCGCCCAGAATTCCGAGAAGGCTAACCCCTTTGAAAATTTCGAAAATTGCGCCCAGAATTCCGAGAAGGCTAACCCCTTTGAAAATTTCGAAAAATGCGCCCAGAATTCCGAGAAGGCTTAACCCCTTTGAAAATTACGAAAAATGAGCCCAGAATTCTGAGAAGACTAACCCCTTTGAAAATTTCGAAAAATGCGCCCAGAATTCCGAGAAGGCTAACCCCTTTGAAAATTTCGAAAAATGCACTCAGAATTCCGAGAAGGCTAACCCCTTTGAAAATTTCGAAAAATGCCCCCAGAATTCCGAGAAGGTTAACCCCTTTGAAAATTTCGAAAAATGCGCCCAGATTTCCGAGAAGGCTAACCCCTTTGAAAATTACGAAAAATGCGCCCAGAATTCCGAGAAGGCTAACCCCTTTGAAAATTTCGAAAAATGCGCCCAGAATTCCGAGAAGGCTAACCCCTTTGAAAATTCCGAGGCTTTGAAAATTTCGAAAAATGCGCCCAGAATTCCGAGAAGGCTAACCCCTTTGTAAATTTCGAAAAATGCGCCCAGAATTCCGAAAAGGCTAACCTGTTTGAAAATTTCGAAAAATGCACCCAGAATTCAGAGAAGGCTAACCCCTTTGAAAATTTCGAAAAATGCACCCAGAATTCCCAGAAGGCTAACCCGTTTGAAAATTTCGAAAAATGCGCCCAGAATTCCGAGAAGGCTAACCCCTTTGGAAATTTTGAAAGATGCGCCCAGAATTCCGAGAAGGTTAACCCCTTTGGAAATCCGAAAAATGCGCCCAGAATTCCGAGAAGGCTAACCCCTTTGAAAATTTCGAAAAATGCGCCCAGAATTCCGAGAAGGCTAACCCCTTTGAAAATTTCGAAAAATGCGCCCAGAATTCCGAGAAGGCTAACCCCTTTGAAAATTTCGAAAAATGCACCCAGAATTCCCAGAAGGCTAACCCCTTTGAAAATTTCGAAAAATGCAGGCAGAATTCCCAGAAGGCTAACCCCTTTGAAAATTTCGAAAAATGCACCTGGAATTCCCAGAAGGCAAACCCCTTTGAAAATTTCGAAAAATGCACCCAGAATTCCCAGAATGCTAACCCCTTAGAAAATTTCGAAAAATGCGCCCAGAATTCCGAGAAGTCTAACCCCTTTGAAAATTTCGAAACATGCGCCCAGAATTCCTAGAAGGCTAACCCCTTTGAAATTTTCGAAAATTGTGCCCAGAATTCCGAGAAGGCTAACCCCTTTCAAAATTTCGAAAAATGCACCCAGAATTCCCAGAAGGCTAACCCCAAAGAAAATTTCGAAAAATGCGCCCTGAATTCCGAGAAGGCAAACCCCTTTGGAAATTTCGAAAGATGCGCCCAGAATTCCGACGTTAACCCCTTTGAAAATTTCGAAAAATGCGCCCAGAATTCCGAGAAGGCTAACCCGTTTGAAAATTTCGAAAAATGCGCCCAGAATTCCGAGAAGGCTAACCCCTTTGAAAATTTCGAAAAATGCGCCCAGAATTCCGAGAAGGCTAACCCCTTTGAAAATTTCGAAAAATGCACCCAGAATTCCGAGAAGGCTAACCCCTTTGAAAATTTCGAAAAATGCACCCAGAATTCCGAGAAGGCTAACCCCTTTGAAAATTTCGAAAAATGCGCCCAGAATTCCGAGAAGGCTAACCCATTTGAAAATTTCGAAAAATGCGCCCAGAATTCCGAGAAGGCTAACCCCTTTGAAAATTTCGAAAAATGCGCCCAGAATTCCGAGAAGGCTAACCCCTTTGAAAATTTCGAAAAATGCGCCCAGAATTCCGAGAAGGCTAACCCCTTTGAAAATTTCGAAAAATGCGCCCAGAATTCCGAGAAGGCTAACCCCTTTGAAAATTTCAAAAATGCGCCCAGAATTCCGAGAAGGCTAACCCCTTTGAAAATTTCGAAAAATGCGCCCAGAATTCCGGGAAGGCTAACCCCTTTGAAAATTTCGAAAAATGCGCCCAGAATTCCGAGAAGGCTAACCCCTTTGAAAATTTCGGAAAATGCGCCCAGAATTTCGAGAAGGCTAACCACTATGAAAATTTCGAAAAATGCGCCCAGAATTCCGAGAAGGCTAACCCCTTTGGAAATTTCGAAAGATGCTCCCAGAATTCCGAGAAGGTTAACCCCTTTGGAAATTTCGAAAAATGCGCCCAGAATTCCGAGAAGGCTAACCCCTTTGAAAATTTCGAAAAATGCACCCAGAATTCCGAGAAGGCTAACCCCTTTGAAAATTTCGAAAAATGCGCCCAGAATTCCAAGAAGGCTAACCCCTTTGAAAATTTCGAAAAATGCACCCAGAATTCCCAGAAGGCTAACCCCTTTTAAAATTTCGAAAAATGCAGGCAGAATTCCGAGAAAGCTAACCCCTTTGAAAATTTCGAAAAATGCACCCAGAATTCCCAGAAGGCAAACCCCTTTGAAAATTTCGAAAAATGCACCCAGAATGCTAACCCCTTAGAAAATTTCGAAAAATGCGCCCAGAATTCCGAGAAGGCTAACCCCTTTGAAAATTTCGAAACATGCGCCCAGAATTCCGAGAAGGCTAACCCCTTTCAAAATTTCGAAAAATGCACCCAGAATTCCCAGAAGGCTAACCCCAAAGAAAATTTCAAAAAATGCCCCCTGAATTCCGAGAAGGCAAACCCCTTTGGAAATTTCGAAAGATGCGCCCAGAATTCCGACGTTAACCCCTTTGGAAATTTCTAAAAATGCGCCCAGAATTCCGAGAAGGATAACCCCTTTGAAAATTTCGAAAAATGCGCCCAGTATTCCGAGAAGGCTAACCCCTTTGAAAATTTCGAAAAATGCGCCCAGAATTTCAAGAAGGCTAACCCCTTTGAAAATTTCGAAAAATGCACCCAGAATTCCCAGAAGGCTAACCCCTTTGAAAATTTCGAAAAATGCACCCAGAATTCCGAGAAGGCTAACCCCTTTGAAAATTTCGAAAAATGCACCCAGAATTCCAAGAAGGCTAACCCCTTTGAAAATTTCGAAAAATGCACCCAGAATTCCGAGAAGGCTAACCCCTTTGAAAATTTCGAAAAATTCGCCCAGAATTCCGAGAAGGCTAACCCGTTTGAAAATTTAGAAAAATGCGCCCAGAATTCCGAGAAGGCTAACCCCTTTGAAAATTTCGAAAATTCCGCCCAGAATTCCGAGAAGGCTAACCCCTTTGAAAATTTCGAAAATTGCGCCCAGAATTCCGAGAAGGCTAACCCCTTTGAAAATTTCGAAAAATGCGCCCAGAATTCCGAGAAGGCTTAACCCCTTTGAAAATTACGAAAAATGAGCCCAGAATTCTGAGAAGACTAACCCCTTTGAAAATTTCGAAAAATGCGCCCAGAATTCCGAGAAGGCTAACCCCTTTGAAAATTTCGAAAAATGCACTCAGAATTCCTTTGAAAATTTCGAAAAATGCGCCCAGAATTCCGAGAAGGCTAACCCCTTTGAAAATTACGAAAAATGCGCCCAGAATTCCGAGAAGGCTAACCCCTTTGAAAATTTCGAAAAATGCGCCCAGAATTCCGAGAAGGCTAACCCCTTTGAAAATTCCGAGGCTTTGAAAATTTCGAAAAATGCGCCCAGAATTCCGAGAAGGCTAACCCCTTTGTAAATTTCGAAAAATGCGCCCAGAATTTCGAAAAGGCTAACCTGTTTGAAAATTTCGAAAAATGCACCCAGAATTCAGAGAAGGCTAACCCCTTTGAAAATTTCGAAAAATGCACCCAGAATTCCCAGAAGGCTAACCCGTTTGAAAATTTCGAAAAATGCGCCCAGAATTCCGAGAAGGCTAACCCCTTTGGAAATTTTGAAAGATGCGCCCAGAATTCCGAGAAGGTTAACCCCTTTGGAAATCCGAAAAATGCGCCCAGAATTCCGAGAAGGCTAACCCCTTTGAAAATTTCGAAAAATGCGCCCAGAATTCCGAGAAGGCTAACCCCTTTGAAAATTTCGAAAAATGCGCCCAGAATTCCGAGAAGGCTAACCCCTTTGAAAATTTCGAAAAATGCACCCAGAATTCCCAGAAGGCTAACCCCTTTGAAAATTTCGAAAAATGCAGGCAGAATTCCCAGAAGGCTAACCCCTTTGAAAATTTCGAAAAATGCACCTGGAATTCCCAGAAGGCAAACCCCTTTGAAAATTTCGAAAAATGCACCCAGAATTCCCAGAATGCTAACCCCTTAGAAAATTTCGAAAAATGCGCCCAGAATTCCGAGAAGGCTAACCCCTTTGAAAATTTCGAAACATGCGTCCAGAATTCCGAGAAGGCTAACCCCTTTGAAATTTTCGAAAATTGTGCCCAGAATTCCGAGAAGGCTAACCCCTTTCAAAATTTCGAAAAATGCGCCCAGAATTCCGAGAAGGCTAACCCCTTTGAAAATTTCGAAAAATGCGCCCAGAATTCCGAGAAGGCTAACCCCTTTGAAAATTTCGAAAAATGCACCCAGAATTCCGAGAAGGCTAACCCCTTTGAAAATTTCGAAAAATGCACCCAGAATTCCGAGAAGGCTAACCCCTTTGAAAATTTCGAAAAATGCACCCAGAATTCCGAGAAGGCTAACCCCTTTGAAAATTTCGAAAAATGCGCCCAGAATTCCGAGAAGGCTAACCCATTTGAAAATTTCGAAAAATGCGCCCAGAATTCCGAGAAGGCTAACCCCTTTGAAAATTTCGAAAAATGCGCCCAGAATTCCGAGAAGGCTAACCCCTTTGAAAATTTCGAAAAATGCGCCCAGAATTCCGAGAAAGCTAACCCCTTTGAAAATTTCGAAAAATGCGCCCAGAATTCCGAGAAGGCTAACCCCTTTGAAAATTTCAAAAATGCGCCCAGAATTCCGAGAAGGCTAACCCCTTTGAAAATTTCGAAAAATGCGCCCAGAATTCCGGGAAGGCTAACCCCTTTGAAAATTTCGAAAAATGCGCCCAGAATTCCGAGAAGGCTAACCCCTTTGAAAATTTCGGAAAATGCGCCCAGAATTTCGAGAAGGCTAACCACTATGAAAATTTCGAAAAATGCGCCCAGAATTCCGAGAAGGCTAACCCCTTTAAAAATTTCGAAAAATGCGCCCAGAATTCCGAGAAGGCTAACCCCTTTGAAAATTTCGAAAAATGCGCCCAGAATTCCGAGAAGGCTAACCCCTTTGAAAATTCCGAAAAATGCGCCCAGAATTCCGAGAAGGCTAACCCCTTTTAAAATTTCGAAAAATGCGCCCAGAATTCCGAGAAGGCTAACCCGTTTGAAAATTTCGAAAAATGCGCCCAGAATTCCGAGAAGGCTAACCCCTTTGAAAATTTCGAAAATTGCGCCCAGAATTCCGAGAAGGCTAACCCCTTTGAAAATTTCGAAAATTGCGCCCAGAATTCCGAGAAGGCTAACCCCTTTGAAAATTTCGAAATTTGCGCCCAGAATTCCGAGAAGGCTAACCCCTTTGAAAATTTCGAAAAATGCGCCCAGAATTCCGAGAAGGCTAACCCCTTTGAAAATTTCGAAAAATGCACTCAGAATTCCGAGAAGGCTAACCCCTTTGAAAATTTCGAAAAATGCGCCCAGAATTCCGAGAAGGCTAACCCCTTTGAAAATTTCGAAAAATGCGCCCAGAATTCCGAGAAGGCTAACCCCTTTGAAAATTTCGAAACATGCGCCCAGAATTCCGAGAAGGCTAACCCCTTTGAAATTTTCGAAAATTGCACCCAGAATTCCGAGAAGGCTAACCCCTTTGAAAATTTCGAAAAATGCGCCCAGAATTCCGAGAAGGCTAACCCCTTTGAAAATTTCGAAAAATGCGCCCAGAATTCCGAGAAGGCTAACCCCTTTGAAAATTTCGAAAAATGCGCCCTGAATTCCGAGAAGGCTAACCGATTTGGATATTTCGAAAAATGCACCCAGAATTCCGAGAAGGCTAACCCCTTTGAAAATTTCGAAAAATGCGCCCAGAATTCCGAGAAGGCTAACCATTTGAAAATTTCGAAAAATGCGCCCAGAATGCCGAGAAGGCTAACCCCTTTGAAAATTTCGAAAAATGCGCCCAGAATTCCGAGAAGGCTAACCCCTTTGAAAATTTCGAAAAATGTGCCGAGAATTCCGAGAAGGCTTTGAAAATTTCGAAAAATGCGCCCAGAATTCCGAGAAGGCTAACCCCTTTGAAAATTTCTAAAAATGCGCCCAGAATTCCGAGAAGGCTAACCCCTTTGAAAATTTCGAAAAATGCGCCCAGAATTCCGAGAAGGCTAACCCCTTTGAAAATTTCAAAAATGCGCCCAGAATCCCGAGAAGGCTAACCCCTTTGAAAATTTCGAAAAATGCGCCCAGAATTCCGGGAAGGCTAACCCCTTTGAAAATTTCGAAAAATGCGCCCAGAATTCCGAGAAGGCTAACCCCTTTGAAAATTTCGGAAAATGCGCCCAGAATTTCGAGAAGGCTAACCCCTTTGAAAATTTCGAAAATTGCGCCCAGAATTCCGAGAAGGCTAACCCCTTTGAAAATTTCGAAAATTGCGCCCAGAATTCCGAGAAGGCTAACCCCTTTGAAAATTTCGAAAAATGCGCCCAGATTTCCGAGAAGGCTAACCCCTTTGAAAATTACGAAAAATGCGCCCAGATTTCCGAGAAGGCTAACCCCTTTGAAAATTACGAAAAATGCGCCCAGAATTCCGAGAAGGCTAACCCCTTTGAAAATTTCGAAAAATGCGCCCAGAATTCCGAGAAGGCTTTGAAAATTTCGAAAAAGGCGCCCAGAATTCCGAGAAGGCTAACCCCTTTGAAAAATTCGAAAAATACGCCCAGAATTCCGAAAAGGCTAACCTGTTTGAAAATTTCGAAAAATGCACCCAGAATTCAGAGAAGGCTAACCCCTTTGAAAATTTCGAAAAATGCACCCAGAATTCCCAGAAGGCTAACCCGTTTAAAAATTTCGAAAAATGCGCCCACAATTCCGAGAAGGCTAACCCCTTTGGAAATTTCGAAAGATGCGCCCAGAATTCCGAGAAGGTTAACCCCTTTGGAAATTTCGAAAAATGCGCCCAGAATTCCGAGAAGGCTAACCCCTTTGAAAATTTCGAAAAATGCACCCAGAATTCCGAGAAGGCTAACCCCTTTGAAAATTTCGAAAAATGCGCCCAGAATTCCAAGAAGGCTAACCCCTTTGAAAATTTCGAAAAATGCACCCAGAATTCCCAGAAGGCTAACCCCTTTTAAAATTTCGAAAAATGCAGGCAGAATTCCCAGAAGGCTAACCCCTTTGAAAATTTCGAAAAATGCACCCAGAATTCCCAGAAGGCAAACCCCTTTGAAAATTTCGAAAAATGCACCCAGAATGCTAACCCCTTAGAAAATTTCGAAAAATGCGCCCAGAATTCCAAGAAGGCTAACCCCTTTGAAAATTTCGAAACATGCGCCCAGAATTCCGAGAAGGCTAACCCCTTTCAAAATTTCGAAAAATGCACCCAGAATTCCCAGAAGGCTAACCCCAAAGAAAATTTCAAAAAATGCGCCCTGAATTCCGAGAAGGCAAACCCCTTTGGAAATTTCGAAAGATGCGCCCAGAATTCCGACGTTAACCCCTTTGGAAATTTCTAAAAATGCGCCCAGAATTCCGAGAAGGATAACCCCTTTGAAAATTTCGAAAAATGCGCCCAGTATTCCGAGAAGGCTAACCCCTTTGAAAATTTCGAAAAATGCGCCCAGAATTCCGAGGAGGCTAACCCCTTTGAAAATTTCGAAAAATGCACCCAGAATTCCGAGAAGGCTAACCCCTTTGAAAATTTCGGAAAATGCACCCAGAATTCCAAGAAGGCTAACCCCTTTGAAAATTTCGAAAAATGCACCCAGAATTCCGAGAAGGCTAACCCCTTTGAAAATTTCGAAAAATTCGCCCAGAATTCCGAGAAGGCTAACCCGTTTGAAAATTTAGAAAAATGCGCCCAGAATTCCGAGAAGGCTAACCCCTTTGAAAATTTCGAAAATTCCGCCCAGAATTCCGAGAAGGCTAACCCCTTTGAAAATTTCGAAAATTGCGCCCAGAATTCCGAGAAGGCTAACCCCTTTGAAAATTTCGAAAAATGCGCCCAGAATTCCGAGAAGGCTTAACCCCTTTGAAAATTACGAAAAATGAGCCCAGAATTCTGAGAAGACTAACCCCTTTGAAAATTTCGAAAAATGCGCCCAGAATTCCGAGAAGGCTAACCCCTTTGAAAATTTCGAAAAATGCACTCAGAATTCCGAGAAGGCTAACCCCTTTGAAAATTTCGAAAAATGCCCCCAGAATTCCGAGAAGGTTAACCCCTTTGAAAATTTCGAAAAATGCGCCCAGATTTCCGAGAAGGCTAACCCCTTTGAAAATTACGAAAAATGCGCCCAGAATTCCGAGAAGGCTAACCCCTTTGAAAATTTCGAAAAATGCGCCCAGAATTCCGAGAAGGCTAACCCCTTTGAAAATTCCGAGGCTTTGAAAATTTCGAAAAATGCGCCCAGAATTCCGAGAAGGCTAACCCCTTTGTAAATTTCGAAAAATGCGCCCAGAATTCCGAAAAGGCTAACCTGTTTGAAAATTTCGAAAAATGCGCCCAGAATTCCGAGAAGGCTAACCCCTTTGAAAATTTCGAAAAATGCGCCCAGAATTCCGTGAAGGCTAACCCCTTTGGAAATTTTGAAAGATGCGCCCAGAATTCCGAGAAGGTTAACCCCTTTGGAAATCCGAAAAATGCGCCCAGAATTCCGAGAAGGCTAACCCCTTTGAAAATTTCGAAAAATGCGCCCAGAATTCCGAGAAGGCTAACCCCTTTGAAAATTTCGAAAAATGCGCCCAGAATTCCGAGAAGGCTAACCCCTTTGAAAATTTCGAAAAATGCACCCAGAATTCCCAGAAGGCTAACCCCTTTGAAAATTTCGAAAAATGCAGGCAGAATTCCCAGAAGGCTAACCCCTTTGAAAATTTCGAAAAATGCACCTGGAATTCCCAGAAGGCAAACCCCTTTGAAAATTTCGAAAAATGCACCCAGAATTCCCAGAATGCTAACCCCTTAGAAAATTTCGAAAAATGCGCCCAGAATTCCGAGAAGTCTAACCCCTTTGAAAATTTCGAAACATGCGCCCAGAATTCCTAGAAGGCTAACCCCTTTGAAATTTTCGAAAATTGTGCCCAGAATTCCGAGAAGGCTAACCCCTTTCAAAATTTCGAAAAATGCACCCAGAATTCCCAGAAGGCTAACCCCAAAGAAAATTTCGAAAAATGCGCCCTGAATTCCGAGAAGGCAAACCCCTTTGGAAATTTCGAAAGATGCGCCCAGAATTCCGACGTTAACCCCTTTGAAAATTTCGAAAAATGCGCCCAGAATTCCGAGAAGGCTAACCCGTTTGAAAATTTCGAAAAATGCGCCCAGAATTCCGAGAAGGCTAACCCCTTTGAAAATTTCGAAAAATGCGCCCAGAATTCCGAGAAGGCTAACCCCTTTGAAAATTTCGAAAAATGCACCCAGAATTCCGAGAAGGCTAACCCCTTTGAAAATTTCGAAAAATGCACCCAGAATTCCGAGAAGGCTAACCCCTTTGAAAATTTCGAAAAATGCGCCCAGAATTCCGAGAAGGCTAACCCATTTGAAAATTTCGAAAAATGCGCCCAGAATTCCGAGAAGGCTAACCCCTTTGAAAATTTCGAAAAATGCGCCCAGAATTCCGAGAAGGCTAACCCCTTTGAAAATTTCGAAAAATGCGCCCAGAATTCCGAGAAGGCTAACCCCTTTGAAAATTTCGAAAAATGCGCCCAGAATTCCGAGAAGGCTAACCCCTTTGAAAATTTCAAAAATGCGCCCAGAATTCCGAGAAGGCTAACCCCTTTGAAAATTTCGAAAAATGCGCCCAGAATTCCGGGAAGGCTAACCCCTTTGAAAATTTCGAAAAATGCGCCCAGAATTCCGAGAAGGCTAACCCCTTTGAAAATTTCGGAAAATGCGCCCAGAATTTCGAGAAGGCTAACCACTATGAAAATTTCGAAAAATGCGCCCAGAATTCCGAGAAGGCTAACCCCTTTGGAAATTTCGAAAGATGCTCCCAGAATTCCGAGAAGGTTAACCCCTTTGGAAATTTCGAAAAATGCGCCCAGAATTCCGAGAAGGCTAACCCCTTTGAAAATTTCGAAAAATGCACCCAGAATTCCGAGAAGGCTAACCCCTTTGAAAATTTCGAAAAATGCGCCCAGAATTCCAAGAAGGCTAACCCCTTTGAAAATTTCGAAAAATGCACCCAGAATTCCCAGAAGGCTAACCCCTTTTAAAATTTCGAAAAATGCAGGCAGAATTCCCAGAAGGCTAACCCCTTTGAAAATTTCGAAAAATGCACCCAGAATTCCCAGAAGGCAAACCCCTTTGAAAATTTCGAAAAATGCACCCAGAATGCTAACCCCTTAGAAAATTTCGAAAAATGCGCCCAGAATTCCGAGAAGGCTAACCCCTTTGAAAATTTCGAAACATGCGCCCAGAATTCCGAGAAGGCTAACCCCTTTCAAAATTTCGAAAAATGCACCCAGAATTCCCAGAAGGCTAACCCCAAAGAAAATTTCAAAAAATGCCCCCTGAATTCCGAGAAGGCAAACCCCTTTGGAAATTTCGAAAGATGCGCCCAGAATTCCGACGTTAACCCCTTTGGAAATTTCTAAAAATGCGCCCAGAATTCCGAGAAGGATAACCCCTTTGAAAATTTCGAAAAATGCGCCCAGTATTCCGAGAAGGCTAACCCCTTTGAAAATTTCGAAAAATGCGCCCAGAATTCCAAGAAGGCTAACCCCTTTGAAAATTTCGAAAAATGCACCCAGAATTCCCAGAAGGCTAACCCCTTTGAAAATTTCGAAAAATGCACCCAGAATTCCGAGAAGGCTAACCCCTTTGAAAATTTCGAAAAATGCACCCAGAATTCCAAGAAGGCTAACCCCTTTGAAAATTTCGAAAAATGCACCCAGAATTCCGAGAAGGCTAACCCCTTTGAAAATTTCGAAAAATTCGCCCAGAATTCCGAGAAGGCTAACCCGTTTGAAAATTTAGAAAAATGCGCCCAGAATTCCGAGAAGGCTAACCCCTTTGAAAATTTCGAAAATTCCGCCCAGAATTCCGAGAAGGCTAACCCCTTTGAAAATTTCGAAAATTGCGCCCAGAATTCCGAGAAGGCTAACCCCTTTGAAAATTTCGAAAAATGCGCCCAGAATTCCGAGAAGGCTTAACCCCTTTGAAAATTACGAAAAATGAGCCCAGAATTCTGAGAAGACTAACCCCTTTGAAAATTTCGAAAAATGCGCCCAGAATTCCGAGAAGGCTAACCCCTTTGAAAATTTCAAAAATGCGCCCAGAATTCCGAGAAGGCTAACCCCTTTGAAAATTTCGAAAAATGCGCCCAGAATTCCGGGAAGGCTAACCCCTTTGAAAATTTCGAAAAATGCGCCCAGAATTCCGAGAAGGCTAACCCCTTTGAAAATTTCGGAAAATGCGCCCAGAATTTCGAGAAGGCTAACCACTATGAAAATTTCGAAAAATGCGCCCAGAATTCCGAGAAGGCTAACCCCTTTGGAAATTTCGAAAGATGCTCCCAGAATTCCGAGAAGGTTAACCCCTTTGGAAATTTCGAAAAATGCGCCCAGAATTCCGAGAAGGCTAACCCCTTTGAAAATTTCGAAAAATGCACCCAGAATTCCGAGAAGGCTAACCCCTTTGAAAATTTCGAAAAATGCGCCCAGAATTCCAAGAAGGCTAACCCCTTTGAAAATTTCGAAAAATGCACCCAGAATTCCCAGAAGGCTAACCCCTTTTAAAATTTCGAAAAATGCAGGCAGAATTCCGAGAAAGCTAACCCCTTTGAAAATTTCGAAAAATGCACCCAGAATTCCCAGAAGGCAAACCCCTTTGAAAATTTCGAAAAATGCACCCAGAATGCTAACCCCTTAGAAAATTTCGAAAAATGCGCCCAGAATTCCGAGAAGGCTAACCCCTTTGAAAATTTCGAAACATGCGCCCAGAATTCCGAGAAGGCTAACCCCTTTCAAAATTTCGAAAAATGCACCCAGAATTCCCAGAAGGCTAACCCCAAAGAAAATTTCAAAAAATGCCCCCTGAATTCCGAGAAGGCAAACCCCTTTGGAAATTTCGAAAGATGCGCCCAGAATTCCGACGTTAACCCCTTTGGAAATTTCTAAAAATGCGCCCAGAATTCCGAGAAGGATAACCCCTTTGAAAATTTCGAAAAATGCGCCCAGTATTCCGAGAAGGCTAACCCCTTTGAAAATTTCGAAAAATGCGCCCAGAATTTCAAGAAGGCTAACCCCTTTGAAAATTTCGAAAAATGCACCCAGAATTCCCAGAAGGCTAACCCCTTTGAAAATTTCGAAAAATGCACCCAGAATTCCGAGAAGGCTAACCCCTTTGAAAATTTCGAAAAATGCACCCAGAATTCCAAGAAGGCTAACCCCTTTGAAAATTTCGAAAAATGCACCCAGAATTCCGAGAAGGCTAACCCCTTTGAAAATTTCGAAAAATTCGCCCAGAATTCCGAGAAGGCTAACCCGTTTGAAAATTTAGAAAAATGCGCCCAGAATTCCGAGAAGGCTAACCCCTTTGAAAATTTCGAAAATTCCGCCCAGAATTCCGAGAAGGCTAACCCCTTTGAAAATTTCGAAAATTGCGCCCAGAATTCCGAGAAGGCTAACCCCTTTGAAAATTTCGAAAAATGCGCCCAGAATTCCGAGAAGGCTTAACCCCTTTGAAAATTACGAAAAATGAGCCCAGAATTCTGAGAAGACTAACCCCTTTGAAAATTTCGAAAAATGCGCCCAGAATTCCGAGAAGGCTAACCCCTTTGAAAATTTCGAAAAATGCACTCAGAATTCCTTTGAAAATTTCGAAAAATGCGCCCAGAATTCCGAGAAGGCTAACCCCTTTGAAAATTACGAAAAATGCGCCCAGAATTCCGAGAAGGCTAACCCCTTTGAAAATTTCGAAAAATGCGCCCAGAATTCCGAGAAGGCTAACCCCTTTGAAAATTCCGAGGCTTTGAAAATTTCGAAAAATGCGCCCAGAATTCCGAGAAGGCTAACCCCTTTGTAAATTTCGAAAAATGCGCCCAGAATTTCGAAAAGGCTAACCTGTTTGAAAATTTCGAAAAATGCACCCAGAATTCAGAGAAGGCTAACCCCTTTGAAAATTTCGAAAAATGCACCCAGAATTCCCAGAAGGCTAACCCGTTTGAAAATTTCGAAAAATGCGCCCAGAATTCCGAGAAGGCTAACCCCTTTGGAAATTTTGAAAGATGCGCCCAGAATTCCGAGAAGGTTAACCCCTTTGGAAATCCGAAAAATGCGCCCAGAATTCCGAGAAGGCTAACCCCTTTGAAAATTTCGAAAAATGCGCCCAGAATTCCGAGAAGGCTAACCCCTTTGAAAATTTCGAAAAATGCGCCCAGAATTCCGAGAAGGCTAACCCCTTTGAAAATTTCGAAAAATGCACCCAGAATTCCCAGAAGGCTAACCCCTTTGAAAATTTCGAAAAATGCAGGCAGAATTCCCAGAAGGCTAACCCCTTTGAAAATTTCGAAAAATGCACCTGGAATTCCCAGAAGGCAAACCCCTTTGAAAATTTCGAAAAATGCACCCAGAATTCCCAGAATGCTAACCCCTTAGAAAATTTCGAAAAATGCGCCCAGAATTCCGAGAAGGCTAACCCCTTTGAAAATTTCGAAACATGCGTCCAGAATTCCGAGAAGGCTAACCCCTTTGAAATTTTCGAAAATTGTGCCCAGAATTCCGAGAAGGCTAACCCCTTTCAAAATTTCGAAAAATGCGCCCAGAATTCCGAGAAGGCTAACCCCTTTGAAAATTTCGAAAAATGCGCCCAGAATTCCGAGAAGGCTAACCCCTTTGAAAATTTCGAAAAATGCACCCAGAATTCCGAGAAGGCTAACCCCTTTGAAAATTTCGAAAAATGCACCCAGAATTCCGAGAAGGCTAACCCCTTTGAAAATTTCGAAAAATGCACCCAGAATTCCGAGAAGGCTAACCCCTTTGAAAATTTCGAAAAATGCGCCCAGAATTCCGAGAAGGCTAACCCATTTGAAAATTTCGAAAAATGCGCCCAGAATTCCGAGAAGGCTAACCCCTTTGAAAATTTCGAAAAATGCGCCCAGAATTCCGAGAAGGCTAACCCCTTTGAAAATTTCGAAAAATGCGCCCAGAATTCCGAGAAAGCTAACCCCTTTGAAAATTTCGAAAAATGCGCCCAGAATTCCGAGAAGGCTAACCCCTTTGAAAATTTCAAAAATGCGCCCAGAATTCCGAGAAGGCTAACCCCTTTGAAAATTTCGAAAAATGCGCCCAGAATTCCGGGAAGGCTAACCCCTTTGAAAATTTCGAAAAATGCGCCCAGAATTCCGAGAAGGCTAACCCCTTTGAAAATTTCGGAAAATGCGCCCAGAATTTCGAGAAGGCTAACCACTATGAAAATTTCGAAAAATGCGCCCAGAATTCCGAGAAGGCTAACCCCTTTAAAAATTTCGAAAAATGCGCCCAGAATTCCGAGAAGGCTAACCCCTTTGAAAATTTCGAAAAATGCGCCCAGAATTCCGAGAAGGCTAACCCCTTTGAAAATTCCGAAAAATGCGCCCAGAATTCCGAGAAGGCTAACCCCTTTTAAAATTTCGAAAAATGCGCCCAGAATTCCGAGAAGGCTAACCCGTTTGAAAATTTCGAAAAATGCGCCCAGAATTCCGAGAAGGCTAACCCCTTTGAAAATTTCGAAAATTGCGCCCAGAATTCCGAGAAGGCTAACCCCTTTGAAAATTTCGAAAATTGCGCCCAGAATTCCGAGAAGGCTAACCCCTTTGAAAATTTCGAAATTTGCGCCCAGAATTCCGAGAAGGCTAACCCCTTTGAAAATTTCGAAAAATGCGCCCAGAATTCCGAGAAGGCTAACCCCTTTGAAAATTTCGAAAAATGCACTCAGAATTCCGAGAAGGCTAACCCCTTTGAAAATTTCGAAAAATGCGCCCAGAATTCCGAGAAGGCTAACCCCTTTGAAAATTTCGAAAAATGCGCCCAGAATTCCGAGAAGGCTAACCCCTTTGAAAATTTCGAAACATGCGCCCAGAATTCCGAGAAGGCTAACCCCTTTGAAATTTTCGAAAATTGCACCCAGAATTCCGAGAAGGCTAACCCCTTTGAAAATTTCGAAAAATGCGCCCAGAATTCCGAGAAGGCTAACCCCTTTGAAAATTTCGAAAAATGCGCCCAGAATTCCGAGAAGGCTAACCCCTTTGAAAATTTCGAAAAATGCGCCCTGAATTCCGAGAAGGCTAACCGATTTGGATATTTCGAAAAATGCACCCAGAATTCCGAGAAGGCTAACCCCTTTGAAAATTTCGAAAAATGCGCCCAGAATTCCGAGAAGGCTAACCATTTGAAAATTTCGAAAAATGCGCCCAGAATGCCGAGAAGGCTAACCCCTTTGAAAATTTCGAAAAATGCGCCCAGAATTCCGAGAAGGCTAACCCCTTTGAAAATTTCGAAAAATGTGCCGAGAATTCCGAGAAGGCTTTGAAAATTTCGAAAAATGCGCCCAGAATTCCGAGAAGGCTAACCCCTTTGAAAATTTCGAAAAATGCGCCCAGAATTCCGAGAAGGCTAACCCCTTTGAAAATTTCGAAAAATGCGCCCAGAATTCCGAGAAGGCTAACCCCTTTGAAAATTTCAAAAATGCGCCCAGAATCCCGAGAAGGCTAACCCCTTTGAAAATTTCGAAAAATGCGCCCAGAATTCCGGGAAGGCTAACCCCTTTGAAAATTTCGAAAAATGCGCCCAGAATTCCGAGAAGGCTAACCCCTTTGAAAATTTCGGAAAATGCGCCCAGAATTTCGAGAAGGCTAACCCCTTTGAAAATTTCGAAAATTGCGCCCAGAATTCCGAGAAGGCTAACCCCTTTGAAAATTTCGAAAATTGCGCCCAGAATTCCGAGAAGGCTAACCCCTTTGAAAATTTCGAAAAATGCGCCCAGATTTCCGAGAAGGCTAACCCCTTTGAAAATTACGAAAAATGCGCCCAGATTTCCGAGAAGGCTAACCCCTTTGAAAATTACGAAAAATGCGCCCAGAATTCCGAGAAGGCTAACCCCTTTGAAAATTTCGAAAAATGCGCCCAGAATTCCGAGAAGGCTTTGAAAATTTCGAAAAATGCGCCCAGAATTCCGAGAAGGCTAACCCCTTTGAAAAATTCGAAAAATACGCCCAGAATTCCGAAAAGGCTAACCTGTTTGAAAATTTCGAAAAATGCACCCAGAATTCAGAGAAGGCTAACCCCTTTGAAAATTTCGAAAAATGCACCCAGAATTCCCAGAAGGCTAACCCGTTTAAAAATTTCGAAAAATGCGCCCACAATTCCGAGAAGGCTAACCCCTTTGGAAATTTCGAAAGATGCGCCCAGAATTCCGAGAAGGTTAACCCCTTTGGAAATTTCGAAAAATGCGCCCAGAATTCCGAGAAGGCTAACCCCTTTGAAAATTTCGAAAAATGCACCCAGAATTCCGAGAAGGCTAACCCCTTTGAAAATTTCGAAAAATGCGCCCAGAATTCCAAGAAGGCTAACCCCTTTGAAAATTTCGAAAAATGCACCCAGAATTCCCAGAAGGCTAACCCCTTTTAAAATTTCGAAAAATGCAGGCAGAATTCCCAGAAGGCTAACCCCTTTGAAAATTTCGAAAAATGCACCCAGAATTCCCAGAAGGCAAACCCCTTTGAAAATTTCGAAAAATGCACCCAGAATGCTAACCCCTTAGAAAATTTCGAAAAATGCGCCCAGAATTCCAAGAAGGCTAACCCCTTTGAAAATTTCGAAACATGCGCCCAGAATTCCGAGAAGGCTAACCCCTTTCAAAATTTCGAAAAATGCACCCAGAATTCCCAGAAGGCTAACCCCAAAGAAAATTTCAAAAAATGCGCCCTGAATTCCGAGAAGGCAAACCCCTTTGGAAATTTCGAAAGATGCGCCCAGAATTCCGACGTTAACCCCTTTGGAAATTTCTAAAAATGCGCCCAGAATTCCGAGAAGGCTAACCCCTTTGAAAATTTCGAAAAATGCACCCAGAATTCCCAGAAGGCTAACCCCTTTGAAAATTTCGAAAAATGCAGGCAGAATTCCCAGAAGGCTAACCCCTTTGAAAATTTCGAAAAATGCACCTGGAATTCCCAGAAGGCAAACCCCTTTGAAAATTTCGAAAAATGCACCCAGAATTCCCAGAATGCTAACCCCTTAGAAAATTTCGAAAAATGCGCCCAGAATTCCGAGAAGTCTAACCCCTTTGAAAATTTCGAAACATGCGCCCAGAATTCCTAGAAGGCTAACCCCTTTGAAATTTTCGAAAATTGTGCCCAGAATTCCGAGAAGGCTAACCCCTTTCAAAATTTCGAAAAATGCACCCAGAATTCCCAGAAGGCTAACCCCAAAGAAAATTTCGAAAAATGCGCCCAGAATTCCGAGAAGTCTAACCCCTTTGAAAATTTCGAAACATGCGCCCAGAATTCCTAGAAGGCTAACCCCTTTGAAATTTTCGAAAATTGTGCCCAGAATTCCGAGAAGGCTAACCCCTTTCAAAATTTCGAAAAATGCACCCAGAATTCCCAGAAGGCTAACCCCAAAGAAAATTTCGAAAAATGCGCCCTGAATTCCGAGAAGGCAAACCCCTTTGGAAATTTCGAAAGATGCGCCCAGAATTCCGACGTTAACCCCTTTGAAAATTTCGAAAAATGCGCCCAGAATTCCGAGAAGGCTAACCCGTTTGAAAATTTCGAAAAATGCGCCCAGAATTCCGAGAAGGCTAACCCCTTTGAAAATTTCGAAAAATGCGCCCAGAATTCCGAGAAGGCTAACCCCTTTGAAAATTTCGAAAAATGCACCCAGAATTCCGAGAAGGCTAACCCCTTTGAAAATTTCGAAAAATGCACCCAGAATTCCGAGAAGGCTAACCCCTTTGAAAATTTCGAAAAATGCGCCCAGAATTCCGAGAAGGCTAACCCATTTGAAAATTTCGAAAAATGCGCCCAGAATTCCGAGAAGGCTAACCCCTTTGAAAATTTCGAAAAATGCGCCCAGAATTCCGAGAAGGCTAACCCCTTTGAAAATTTCGAAAAATGCGCCCAGAATTCCGAGAAGGCTAACCCCTTTGAAAATTTCGAAAAATGCGCCCAGAATTCCGAGAAGGCTAACCCCTTTGAAAATTTCAAAAATGCGCCCAGAATTCCGAGAAGGCTAACCCCTTTGAAAATTTCGAAAAATGCGCCCAGAATTCCGGGAAGGCTAACCCCTTTGAAAATTTCGAAAAATGCGCCCAGAATTCCGAGAAGGCTAACCCCTTTGAAAATTTCGGAAAATGCGCCCAGAATTTCGAGAAGGCTAACCACTATGAAAATTTCGAAAAATGCGCCCAGAATTCCGAGAAGGCTAACCCCTTTGGAAATTTCGAAAGATGCTCCCAGAATTCCGAGAAGGTTAACCCCTTTGGAAATTTCGAAAAATGCGCCCAGAATTCCGAGAAGGCTAACCCCTTTGAAAATTTCGAAAAATGCACCCAGAATTCCGAGAAGGCTAACCCCTTTGAAAATTTCGAAAAATGCGCCCAGAATTCCAAGAAGGCTAACCCCTTTGAAAATTTCGAAAAATGCACCCAGAATTCCCAGAAGGCTAACCCCTTTTAAAATTTCGAAAAATGCAGGCAGAATTCCCAGAAGGCTAACCCCTTTGAAAATTTCGAAAAATGCACCCAGAATTCCCAGAAGGCAAACCCCTTTGAAAATTTCGAAAAATGCACCCAGAATGCTAACCCCTTAGAAAATTTCGAAAAATGCGCCCAGAATTCCGAGAAGGCTAACCCCTTTGAAAATTTCGAAACATGCGCCCAGAATTCCGAGAAGGCTAACCCCTTTCAAAATTTCGAAAAATGCACCCAGAATTCCCAGAAGGCTAACCCCAAAGAAAATTTCAAAAAATGCCCCCTGAATTCCGAGAAGGCAAACCCCTTTGGAAATTTCGAAAGATGCGCCCAGAATTCCGACGTTAACCCCTTTGGAAATTTCTAAAAATGCGCCCAGAATTCCGAGAAGGATAACCCCTTTGAAAATTTCGAAAAATGCGCCCAGTATTCCGAGAAGGCTAACCCCTTTGAAAATTTCGAAAAATGCGCCCAGAATTCCAAGAAGGCTAACCCCTTTGAAAATTTCGAAAAATGCACCCAGAATTCCCAGAAGGCTAACCCCTTTGAAAATTTCGAAAAATGCACCCAGAATTCCGAGAAGGCTAACCCCTTTGAAAATTTCGAAAAATGCACCCAGAATTCCAAGAAGGCTAACCCCTTTGAAAATTTCGAAAAATGCACCCAGAATTCCGAGAAGGCTAACCCCTTTGAAAATTTCGAAAAATTCGCCCAGAATTCCGAGAAGGCTAACCCGTTTGAAAATTTAGAAAAATGCGCCCAGAATTCCGAGAAGGCTAACCCCTTTGAAAATTTCGAAAATTCCGCCCAGAATTCCGAGAAGGCTAACCCCTTTGAAAATTTCGAAAATTGCGCCCAGAATTCCGAGAAGGCTAACCCCTTTGAAAATTTCGAAAAATGCGCCCAGAATTCCGAGAAGGCTTAACCCCTTTGAAAATTACGAAAAATGAGCCCAGAATTCTGAGAAGACTAACCCCTTTGAAAATTTCGAAAAATGCGCCCAGAATTCCGAGAAGGCTAACCCCTTTGAAAATTTCGAAAAATGCACTCAGAATTCCTTTGAAAATTTCGAAAAATGCGCCCAGAATTCCGAGAAGGCTAACCCCTTTGAAAATTACGAAAAATGCGCCCAGAATTCCGAGAAGGCTAACCCCTTTGAAAATTTCGAAAAATGCGCCCAGAATTCCGAGAAGGCTAACCCCTTTGAAAATTCCGAGGCTTTGAAAATTTCGAAAAATGCGCCCAGAATTCCGAGAAGGCTAACCCCTTTGTAAATTTCGAAAAATGCGCCCAGAATTTCGAAAAGGCTAACCTGTTTGAAAATTTCGAAAAATGCACCCAGAATTCAGAGAAGGCTAACCCCTTTGAAAATTTCGAAAAATGCACCCAGAATTCCCAGAAGGCTAACCCGTTTGAAAATTTCGAAAAATGCGCCCAGAATTCCGAGAAGGCTAACCCCTTTGGAAATTTTGAAAGATGCGCCCAGAATTCCGAGAAGGTTAACCCCTTTGGAAATCCGAAAAATGCGCCCAGAATTCCGAGAAGGCTAACCCCTTTGAAAATTTCGAAAAATGCGCCCAGAATTCCGAGAAGGCTAACCCCTTTGAAAATTTCGAAAAATGCGCCCAGAATTCCGAGAAGGCTAACCCCTTTGAAAATTTCGAAAAATGCACCCAGAATTCCCAGAAGGCTAACCCCTTTGAAAATTTCGAAAAATGCAGGCAGAATTCCCAGAAGGCTAACCCCTTTGAAAATTTCGAAAAATGCACCTGGAATTCCCAGAAGGCAAACCCCTTTGAAAATTTCGAAAAATGCACCCAGAATTCCCAGAATGCTAACCCCTTAGAAAATTTCGAAAAATGCGCCCAGAATTCCGAGAAGGCTAACCCCTTTGAAAATTTCGAAACATGCGTCCAGAATTCCGAGAAGGCTAACCCCTTTGAAATTTTCGAAAATTGTGCCCAGAATTCCGAGAAGGCTAACCCCTTTCAAAATTTCGAAAAATGCGCCCAGAATTCCGAGAAGGCTAACCCCTTTGAAAATTTCGAAAAATGCGCCCAGAATTCCGAGAAGGCTAACCCCTTTGAAAATTTCGAAAAATGCACCCAGAATTCCGAGAAGGCTAACCCCTTTGAAAATTTCGAAAAATGCACCCAGAATTCCGAGAAGGCTAACCCCTTTGAAAATTTCGAAAAATGCACCCAGAATTCCGAGAAGGCTAACCCCTTTGAAAATTTCGAAAAATGCGCCCAGAATTCCGAGAAGGCTAACCCATTTGAAAATTTCGAAAAATGCGCCCAGAATTCCGAGAAGGCTAACCCCTTTGAAAATTTCGAAAAATGCGCCCAGAATTCCGAGAAGGCTAACCCCTTTGAAAATTTCGAAAAATGCGCCCAGAATTCCGAGAAAGCTAACCCCTTTGAAAATTTCGAAAAATGCGCCCAGAATTCCGAGAAGGCTAACCCCTTTGAAAATTTCAAAAATGCGCCCAGAATTCCGAGAAGGCTAACCCCTTTGAAAATTTCGAAAAATGCGCCCAGAATTCCGGGAAGGCTAACCCCTTTGAAAATTTCGAAAAATGCGCCCAGAATTCCGAGAAGGCTAACCCCTTTGAAAATTTCGGAAAATGCGCCCAGAATTTCGAGAAGGCTAACCACTATGAAAATTTCGAAAAATGCGCCCAGAATTCCGAGAAGGCTAACCCCTTTAAAAATTTCGAAAAATGCGCCCAGAATTCCGAGAAGGCTAACCCCTTTGAAAATTTCGAAAAATGCGCCCAGAATTCCGAGAAGGCTAACCCCTTTGAAAATTCCGAAAAATGCGCCCAGAATTCCGAGAAGGCTAACCCCTTTTAAAATTTCGAAAAATGCGCCCAGAATTCCGAGAAGGCTAACCCCTTTGAAAATTTCGAAAAATGCGCCCAGAATTCCGAGAAGGCTAACCCCTTTGAAAATTTCGAAAAATGCGCCCTGAATTCCGAGAAGGCTAACCGATTTGGATATTTCGAAAAATGCACCCAGAATTCCGAGAAGGCTAACCCCTTTGAAAATTTCGAAAAATGCGCCCAGAATTCCGAGAAGGCTAACCATTTGAAAATTTCGAAAAATGCGCCCAGAATGCCGAGAAGGCTAACCCCTTTGAAAATTTCGAAAAATGCGCCCAGAATTCCGAGAAGGCTAACCCCTTTGAAAATTTCGAAAAATGTGCCGAGAATTCCGAGAAGGCTTTGAAAATTTCGAAAAATGCGCCCAGAATTCCGAGAAGGCTAACCCCTTTGAAAATTTCGAAAAATGCACCCAGAATTCCGAGAAGGCTAACCCCTTTGAAAATTTCGAAAAATGCACCCAGAATTCCGAGAAGGCTAACCCCTTTGAAAATTTCGAAAAATGCGCCCAGAATTCCGAGAAGGTTAACCCTTTGAAAATTTCGAAAAATGCACACAGAATTCCGAGAAGGCTAACCCGTTTGAAAATTTCGAAAAATGCGCCCAGAATTCCGAGAAGGCTAACCCCTTTGAAAATTTCGAAAAATGCGCCCAGAATTCCGAGAAGGCTAACCCCTATGAAAATTTCGAAAAATGCGCCCAGAATTCCGAGAAGGCTAACCCCTTCGAAAATTTCGAAAAATGCGCCCAGAATTCCGAGAAGGCTAACCCCTTTGAAAATTTCGAAAAATGCGCCCAGAATTCCGAGAAGGCTAACCACTTTGAAAATTTCGAAAAATGCACCTAGAATTCCGAGAAGGCAAACCCCTTTGGAAATTTCGAAAAATGCACCCAGAATTCCGAGAAGGCTAACCTTTTTGGAAATTTCGAAAAATGCACCCAGAATTCCGAGAAGGCTAACCCCTTTGGAAATTTCGAAAAATGCACCCAGAAATCCGAGAAGGCTAACCCCTTTGGAAATTTCGAAAAATGCGCCCAGAATTCCGAGAAGGCTAACCCCTTTGACAATTTCGAAAAATGCGCCCCGGAATTCCGAGAAGGCTACCCTTTGAAAATTTCGAAAAATGCACCCCGGAATTCCGAGAAGGCTAACCCCTTTGAAAATTTAGAAAAATGCACACCGGAATTCCGTGAAGGCTAACCCCTTTGAAAATTTCGAAAAATGCAGCCAGAATTCCAAGAAAGCTAACCTCTTTGAAAATTTCGAAAAATGCACCCAGAATTCCCAGAAGGCTAACCCCTTTGAAAATTTCGAAAAATGCACCCAGAATTCCGAGAAGGCTAACCCCTTTGAAGATTTCGAAAAATACACCCAGAATTCCGAGAAGGCTATCCCCTTTGAAAATTTCGAAAAATGCACCCAGAATTCCGAGAAGGCTAACCGCTTTGAAAACTTCGAAAAATGCACCCAGAATTCCGAGAAGGCTAACTAGCCTTTGAAAATTTAGAAAAATGCACACCGGAATTCCGATAAGGCTAACCCCTTTGAAAATTTCGAAAAATGCACCCGGAATTCCAAGAAAGCTAACCTCTTTGAAAATTTCGAAAAATGCACCCAGAATTCCCAGGAGGCTAACCCCTTTGAAAATTTCGAAAAATGCGCCCAGAATTCCGAGAAGGCTAACCCCTTTGAAAATTTCGAATTATGCGCCCAGAATTCCGAGAAGGCTAACCCCTTTGAAAATTTCGAAAAATGCGCCCAGAATTCCGAGAAGGCTAACCCCTTTGAAAATTTCGAAACATGCGCCCAGAATTCCGAGAAGGCTAACCCCAAAGAAAATTTCGAAAAATTCGCCCTGAATTCCGAGAAAGCTAACCCCTTTGGAAATTTCGAAAGATGCGCCCAGAATTCCGAGGTTAACCCCTTTGAAAATTTCGAAAAATGCGCCCAGTATTCCGAGAAGGCTAACCCCTTTGAAAATTTCGAAAAATGCGCCCAGAATTCCGAGAAGGCTAACCCCTTTGAAAATTTCGAAAAATGCGCCCAGAATTCCGAGAAGGCTAACCCCTTTGAAAATTTCGAAAAATGCGCCCAGAATTCCGAGAAGGCTAACCCCTTTGAAAATTTCGAAAAATGCGCCCAGAATTCCCAGAAGGCTAACCCCTTTGAAAATTTCGAAAAATGCGCCCAGAATTCCGAGAAGGCTAACCCCTTTGAAAATTTCGAAAAATGCGCCCAGAATTCCTAGAAGGCAAACCCCTTTGAACATTTCGAAAAATGCGCCCAGAATTCCGAGAAGGCTAACCCCTTTGAAAATTTCGAAAATTGCGCCCAGAATTCCGAGAAGCCTAACCTGTTTGAAAATTTCGAAAAATGCACCCAGAATTCAGAGAAGGCTAACCCCTTTGAAAATTTCGAAAAATGCACCCAGAATTCCCAGAAGGCTAACCCGTTTGAAAATTTCGAAAAATGCGCCAAGAATTCCGAGAAGGCTAACCCCTTTGGAAATTTCGAAAGATGCGCCCAGAATTCCGAGAAGGTTAACCCCTTTGGAAATTTCGAAAAATGCGCCCAGAATTCCGAAAAGGCTTACCCCTTTGGAAATTTCGAAAAATGCGCCCAGAATTCCGAGAAGGCTAACCCCTTTGAAAATTTCGAAAAATGCACCCAGAATTCCGAGAAGGCTAACCCCTTTGAAAATTTCGAAAAATGCGCCCAGAATTCCGAGAAAGCTAACCCCTTTGAAAATTTCGAAAAATGCGCCCAGAATTCCGAGAAGGCTAACCCCTTTGAAAATTTCGAAAAATGCACCCAGAATTTCGAGGCTACCCCTTTGAAAATATCGAAAAATGCGCCCAGATTTCCGAGAAGGCTAACCCCTTTGAAAATTTCGAAAAATATGCCCAGAATTCCGAGAAGGCTAACCCCTTTGAAAATTCCGAAACATGCGCCCAGAATTCCGAGAAGGCTAACCCATTTGAAATTTTCGAAAATTGCGCCCAGAATTCCGAGAAGGCTAACCCCTTTGAAAATTTCGAAAAATGCGCCCAGAATTCCGAGAAGGCTAACCCCAAAGAAAATTTCGAAAAATGCGCCCTGAATTCCGAGAAGGCTAACCCCTTTGGAAATTTCGAAAAATGCACCCAGAATTCCGAGAAGGATAACACCTTTGAAAATTTCGAAAAATGCACCCAGAATTCCGAGAAGGCTAACCCCTTTGAAAATTTCGAAAAATGCACCCAGAATTCCGAGAAGGCTAACCGCTTTGAAAATTTCGAGAAATGCACCCAGAATTCCGAGAAGGCTAACCCTTTTGAAGATTTCGAAAAATGCGCCCAGAATTCCGAGAAGGCTAACCCCTTTGAAAATTTCGAAAAATGCACCCAGAATTCCGAGAAGGCTAACCCCTTTGCAAATTTCGAAAAATGCACCTAGAATTCCGAGAAGGCTAACCCCTTTGAAAATTTCGAAAAATGCGCCCAGAATTCCGAGATGGCTAACCCCTTTGAAAATTTCGAAAAATGCGCCCAGAATTCCGAGAAGGCTAACACCTTTGAAAATTTCGAAAAATGCGCCCAGAATTCCGAGAAGGCTAACCACTTTGAAAATTTCGAAAAATGTGCATAGAATTCCGAGAAGGCTAACCCCTTTGAAAGTTTCAAAAAATGCGCCCAGAATTCCGAGAAGGCTAACCCCTTTGAAAATTTCGAAAAATGCGCCCAGAATTCCGAGAAGGCTAACCCCTTTGAAAATTTCGAAAAATGCGCCTATAATTCCGAGAAGGCTAACCCCTTTGAAAATTTCGAAAAATGCGCCCAGAATTCCGAGAAGGCTACCCTTAAAAATTTCGAAAAATGCACCCCGGAAGTCCGAGAAGGCTAACCCCTTGAAAATTTCGAAAAATGCAGCCAGAATTCCAAGAAAGCTAACCTCTTTGAAAATTTCGAAAAATGCACCCAGAATTCCCAGAAGGCTAACCCCTTTGAAAATTTCTAAAAATGCACCCAGAATTCCGAGAAGGCTAAATCCTTTGAAAATTTCGAAAAATGCACCCAGAATTCCGAGAAGGCTAACCCCTTTGAAAATTTCGAAAAATACACCCAGAATTCCGAGAAGGCTAACCCCTTTGAAAATTTCGAAAAATGCACACCGGAATTCCGAGAAGGCTAACCCCTTTGAAAATTTCGAAAAATGCACCCAGAATTCCGAGAAGGCTAACCCCTTTCGAAATATGCACCCAGAATTCCAAAAAAGGCTAACCCCTTTGAAAATTTCGAAAAATGCACCCAGAAATCCGAGAAGGCTAACCGCTTTGAAAATTTCGAAAAATGCACCCAGAATTCCGAGAAGGCTAACCCCTTTGGAAATTTCGAAAAATGCACCAAGAATTCCGAGAAGGCTAACCCCTTTGAAAATTTCGAAAAATGAACCCAGAATTCCGAGAAGGCTAACCCCTTTGGAAATTTCGAAAAATGCACCCAGAATTCCGAGAAGGCTAACCCCTGTGAAAATTTCGAAAAATGCACCCAGAATTCCGAGAAGGCTAACCCCTTTCGAAATACGCACTCACAATTCCAAAAAAGGCTAACCCATTTGAAAATTTCGAAAAATGCACCCAGAATTCCGAGAAGGCTAACCCCTTTGAAAATTTCGAAAAATACACCCAGAATTCCGAGAAGGCTAACCCCTTTGAAAATTTCGAAAAATGCACCCAGAATTCCGAGAAGGCTAACCGCTTTGAAAATTTCGAGAAATGCACCCAGAATTCCGAGAAGGCTAACCCTTTTGAAGATTTCGAAAAATGCGCCCAGAATTCCGAGAAGGCTATACCCCTTTGAAAATTTCGAAAAATGCACCCAGAATTCCGATAAGGCTAACCCCTTTGGAAATTTCGAAAAATGCACCCAGAATTCCGAGAAGGCTAACCCCTTTGAAAATTTCGAAAAATGCGCCCAGAATTCCGAGAAGGCTAACACCTTTGAATATTTCGAAAAATGCGCCCAGAATTCCGAGAAGGCTAACCACTTTGAAAATTTCGAAAAATGTGCATAGAATTCTGAGAAGGCTAACCCCTTTGAAAGTTTCGAAAAATGCGCCCAGAATTCCGAGAAGGCTAACCCCTTTGAAAATTTCGAAAAATGCGCCCAGAATTCCGAGAAGGCTAACCCCTTTGAAAATTTCGAAAAATGCGCCTAGAATTCCGAGAAGGCTAACCCCTTTGAAAATTTCGAAAAATGCGCCCAGAATTCCGAGAAGGCTAACCCCTTTGAAAATTTCGAAAAATGCGCCCAGAATTCCGAGAAGGCTAACCCCTTTGAAAATTTCGAAAAATGCGCCCAGAATTCCGAGAAGGCTAACCCCTTTGAAAATTTCGAAAAATGCGCCTATAATTCCGAGAAGGCTAACCCCTTTGAAAATTTCGAAAAATGCGCCCAGAATTCCGAGAAGGCTACCCTTAAAAATTTCGAAAAATGCACCCCGGAAGTCCGAGAAGGCTAACCCCTTGAAAATTTCGAAAAATGCAGCCAGAATTCCAAGAAAGCTAACCTCTTTGAAAATTTCGAAAAATGCACCCAGAATTCCCAGAAGGCTAACCCCTTTGAAAATTTCGAAAAATGCACCCAGAATTCCGAGAAGTATAACACCTTTGAAAATTTCGAAAAATGCACCCAGAATTCCGAGAAGGCTAACCCCTTTCGAAATACGCACTCACAATTCCAAAAAAGGCTAACCCATTTGAAAATTTCGAAAAATGCACCCAGAATTCCGAGAAGGCTAACCCCTTTGAAAATTTCGAAAAATACACCCAGAATTCCGAGAAGGCTAACCCCTTTGAAAATTTCGAAAAATGCACCCAGAATTCCGAGAAGGCTAACCGCTTTGAAAATTTCGAGAAATGCACCCAGAATTCCGAGAAGGCTAACCCTTTTGAAGATTTCGAAAAATGCGCCCAGAATTCCGAGAAGGCTATACCCCTTTGAAAATTTCGAAAAATGCACCCAGAATTCCGAGAAGGCTAACCCCTTTGGAAATTTCGAAAAATGCACCCAGAATTCCGAGAAGGCTAACCCCTTTGAAAATTTCGAAAAATGCGCCCAGAATTCCGAGAAGGCTAACACCTTTGAAAATTTCGAAAAATGCGCCCAGAATTCCGAGAAGGCTAACCACTTTGAAAATTTCGAAAAATGTACATAGAATTCTGAGAAGGCTAACCCCTTTGAAAGTTTCGAAAAATGCGCCCAGAATTCCGAGAAGGCTAACCCCTTTGAAAATTTCGAAAAATGCGCCCAGAATTCCGAGAAGGCTAACCCCTTTGAAAATTTCGAAAAATGCGCCTAGAATTCCGAGAAGGCTAACCCCTTTGAAAATTTCGAAAAATGCGCCCAGAATTCCGAGAAGGCTAACCCCTTTGAAAATTTCGAAAAATGCGCCCAGAATTCCGAGAAGGCTAACCCCTTTGAAAATTTCGAAAAATGCGCCCAGAATTCCGAGAAGGCTAACCCGTTTGAAAATTTCGAAAATTGCGCCCAAAATTCCGAGAAGGCTAACCCCTTTGAAAATTTCGAAAAATGCGCCCAGAATTCCGAGAAGGCTAACCCCTTTGAAAATTTCGAAAAATGCGCCCAGAATTCTGAGAAGGCTAACCCCTTTGAAAATTTCGAAAAATTGCACCCAGAATTCGTAGATGCCTAAACTCACATTAGAAGCATGCTAAACGATACTTTCTCCTGTTTGTATATAATAGTCCCTCCCAAATGTTTCAATATGTTTGCATTTCAGAACACTTTACTTTCGGCATGCCGAACACGTATTATAAATTAAAACACGCACAATGACAAGGTACACTGTTGACCAATTTGAGAGGCACCGTACTATGAGCGCATTCACTTCTCGGTACTATTATCAATGACTGTCTTATCAGCCTATGCAATCACCCTCCACCCCCTATACTCAGGTTGTTGGTAACCGGAATCAACTCCCTCTGTGGGTTCGGGCACTAAGTTTTAAAGCCCGTAGGATAGGATTGGTATGATTTTGGCTTTGAATAATTGTTTAATAAAGAATACCATTAGAGAAAACAATGTCTATTCAATGAAATTCTTCAGAATATAATTTGTATGAACCTAGTCCCCTTAATTAACTATTGCTGGAAATTACACAGTGAAGTGGTATAAAATTACACTAAATCCAATTATTACCATGTTGACTATAAGAAAATAATTATCTATATATATATATATTAGGCTTTGTCCTGACTGACTGAATGACAGAGAATCAACGTACAGCCTAAACTATAACAGGTAGAGACTTGGAATTTTGATAGTACCTTCATTTGATAATGTAGGTGCTCACTAAGAAAGGACTTTGAAAAATTTTGATCTTAAATGTTTGAAATCAAATGTTTTTTAGTATACTTAATCCCTTTTTACACAGAATTATCCAATCCAAATCACATTTGACATAAAAACATATTGTTGCCAGTGGGTCTCAGATGGGTTTGGAAATAATTGAAGTAGGGCTTTCACAAAATAGAAAAGCTATCAATATAATTCATGTTGTAAATAAATATTAAGGAATGAAATCCACTAAAATAATGCAGTCACATAACTTTCTCTACCCTGGACATAGAGAAAACTGTATGAGGTATGGTTATATGTATATTATTTTATCGCAGATTTTTGGGGAGGGATGTATGAAAGTAATAATGCATTTCGGTTTAATCTCATCCCCAAAACGGTTTTATGGTAAATTAGAGTGAGAAATAAAATATTCTGCGAAAAAAAAAATACAATTTTATGTTACTTTTATGTTATGTTTCTTCTTATTTGAACCCCTACCAGGCTTGCTGTGTACAAGCGATGGGATCCAAAATTCGACATCCTCTATTAGCCGTAAAAAAACTGTATCAAGCGTTTTCTGAGCAAATAGTTTGAGTGTGATAAGTCATTCTTCCTCATTTCAAATTCTAAATGCCTATATTAGGACCTACAATTTAAAAATCTAAAGTCCTTCATTAGTTAATTTCCAATTACAAAATAAAAAACCCGGGCGACGCCAGGCCTTTTAACCTAGTAAAGTATAAGCATCACTATCATTTGCACATTATAACGAAATAAAGCGTGGGAAATTTTAACTTACGTGCAAGAATTTCAAAATTCTATCTCTGGTCAAGATCAGCTGACGATGGCCGCAAACAAATTTTTCCTCTTAAAAAGGTAAAACTTTAGTAAAGCATGTATGTCAATATAATTGGATTTAGTGTAATTTAGTCTCCTTAACTCCATTAGTTATGTCTTGGGTTCTTCTTTTGATGCCTTAAGAGCCAGAATTTGCTTTTCCAATTCCTCTTTTGAGACCCTAATGGACACCATTTGATTCTCCAGTGCCTCTTTTGAAACCCTTAGAGCAAATATTTGTTTCTCAGATTCCTGTTTAGAGGCCTTTAGAGCCAACAGTTGCTTCTCAGATTCCTCTTTAGAGGCCTTTAGAGCCAACAGTTGCTTCTCAGAATTCTCTTTAGAGGCCTTTAGAGTCAACAATTGTTTCTCAGAATCTTCTTTTGAAACCTTTAGAGTCAACAGTTGTTCGTCAGATTCATCTTTCAATATTTTTAGATCCAACAATTGTTTCTCCAGTTCTTCTATTGAAGCTTTCGTTGCCAATAAATCTTTCTCAGCCAGTTTGTTAGAGTTTCTCAGGACCAACATCTGTTTCTCAGTTTCTTCTTTTGAAGCTTTTAATACTAACGTCTCTTGGGCTTGAAGCTGTAGCTTATCTCTAGTTTCTTTTTCAAGCTTTACAAGAGTAGTCTGATTTTCTAGAGCTTTTTGCAAAGTTTCTCTAAGTTGTTTACTGCCATCTGATTCCTCAGCAAGGAAATCTTTCAGGCTTTCCAAATACTGTAAATCATGCAAAAAATTATAAATGACCACCTATTAGAAAGGTCTGGTCATTGAGCACCAAGACAAATATGTTTATTATATCTTAATGATATACAGGGTGTTAATAAATAACACGGAAATATTCTACCTGTATATAGAGGGGACTTAGACAAGCAACTTTTATTAATTTTTGCTCTTCTTCTTCTTCTTTTTCTTTGTGTTAGGCGTACCCGCCTGTTCTAATCATGAATCAAGTCCTCCTTCCACCTTCTTTTGGGCCTTCCCGGGCTCTATGACGTAAAATGTGTATGCTGCAGGGTAGAGGTGTTTGTTTTTGTTGATTAGCGATAAAACGAAATGATGTATTGAGGTGTCAAGATCATATTATCTTGATATATGAAGATGTTAGGTACGATTTTCGGGCAAATGTAAGCCGTGAAACAACGCGAATTTCGTGAATAAAACCACAAACGCCATAACCCATGAAATAAAACCTATTTTTGGTATTTTTTATTTTTTCCTATAAATCGGTAAGGGTATCACGCACAATGCACGGGGAAAAATAACAGAATAGTTATTTTAAAACTGTTGCTAGTTTGTAACTGCGTCATGCAGCAAACACTGTTTTTTTTTTTTTTTTTTGGTAGTTGCTTCTTCTGGCCTCATCTTACCACAGCCATAGAAAAATAACACCATGGTGACAAAACAGTTTCTCCCGCAGCAACAAAATAGCAGGTAGCAGGTTATTTTGAAACAGTTTTGTTTAAGAAGCAGTAACAATTGAAACAGTTTCACATTGTGGTAGCCAACAGTCTTTTTAACTGTAGTTATTTTGCCTAACTTCTACTACCCATCCTATGGATTATAATAGTGCAACATTTTAGCGAACAACCAAAAAACTGATACAAAAAAAGTTAATTGTTTTGTTAACTTTCTTGAATAAATAAGATATTTTCTTCCTCTGAACACATGCAATTTTATTATTATTATTATTATTATTATTATTATTATTATTATTATTACTAGGCATATTATAATAATATTTATTATTATATTAATAATAATAACAATAATAATAGGCCTAGTAATAATAATATATGCATAATGTCCTTCGTCTTTAGTGGCTTTAAGAAATAAAAAGACAAAACATCATCTTTTGAATTTTAAAACAACAATTCTTACAAAAAAAAAAAATTCCAACACCTCTACTACAGGGCATTAAAGTCGTTATAATTTGGTGCTCATAAATCAATAATTATGCAAAATAGGGTAAAATGTTTATTGAATTCACTTCATGCCTTCCTAGTGATCGATAAAAACCTGACTCTTAATCATTCGTCAACAGCTATATCATAATTTAGTGTTGGTATGATTGTCGTATCTCAACGTATTTGTTTGTTTTATGTTACGCGCCAACTGGCGCTTCACGCCATCTTGTATGTAGTTCGTTGTTCTTGTTCAGTTTAGTAATGGCGTAGCAATGGCTGTGGTCACGTCTCTTCATGAGTTGCTGTGAATGTGAATGTAACTTATATGATTATTTCAATAAATTCCACTGTTAATGCCTAACAGGTTATGGGCCCAGAACGAATACCAGAATTACTGCGATTGGAATAATCATAATACTGGTTTTGATTGAAATAGATTGGAACTGTGACTGAAGATTGTAAGCGTGCAAAATGGCGGTCGAACCATAGGAATCGGGAATGGCAAATATCCCGAAACTAACAAATGGAAGTTATCAGGCATGGCATCTGAGAGTGAAAGCGTACATGATCGACAAGAATTGTTGGAATGCAGTTGATCCAGGGTTCAGTGTTCCATTAAATCCCGATCAGGAAAGACTCAACAGGAAAGCACTTTCGATCATTTATCGAACTGTAGGAGATGATTTTTTGTTGGATATAGAAGATTGTGAATTAGCAAAAACAGCTTGGGAAATCTTGGAGGAAATACATACAATCTCAACAAAGTTTCATGCATTGCAGTCCTTGAAGGAAATGGTAAATGTTACTAAAACTGAAGATATGAGCATGCAAGAGTACACAGCCTGCATACAAAGATTGAATAAGAAAGGAGGAGGAATTCAGTTGTCTGATGAAATGATAGCAAATCTGTTTCTGGCTGGGTTACCAGCAAATCAGTATGAAGTGTTTATTCAAAATGTACTCAAAGAAGACAACTTGACATCAAGACTGGTGAAAGGCAGAATGCTGGACGAAGAGAGACGACGACATCAACAGGTACTGTCAGAGACTGATGCAGTGGCGCTGGCAGCGAAGGACAGGAATAATAAGTATTTCAAAAGTAATCAGATCAAGCAAAATTACAATAAGAATAAGCCTAACAAGAGTGAAGGAACTACAACAAGCAAGATCTGTTATAAGTGCCAACAGTCTGGTCACATAAGGAAATATTGCCCGACAGTGAAATGTAAGAATTGTGGTAAGATGGGACATTGGGCTAATGACTGTGGAAATGAAAAACTTGATAAAATTAGTGATGAGCAAAACCAAAACAATCAAGTGGTAACATGCATCAGTGTGTGTGCTCTGTTGTCATCAAGTAAGCGGTATCAGTGGTTCCTGGACTCAGCTGCAACCGAGCACATGTCTCCAAGGAAAGAGTTATTTGAAAACCTTGTGCCTTTAAGTGGTTATGTTACTTTTGGGAAGGGTACAACTGCTGTTAAAGGAAAAGGAACTGTGTCACTTGTGCTATCCAATGCAAATGGAGGATGCACTTTACAGATGAAGGAAGTACTGTATGTACCTGAACTCAGATTCAATTTAGTGTCAGTGTCTAAACTTACAGCACATAATATAGATGTGTGTTTCATGTCAAATAAGGCGGTAGCAACAAAAGATAACTTTACTGTATTTACTGCATTTAGGAAACATGACTTATATGTGCTTGAAAGTGACAACCTTATGCCGGACGATGAACAGGCAGCAGCCTTAGTGACAGAATCGGAGACTACATGTGAGACCAGTGAAGATGGAATTGAAGCCATAGCATTGAGGAGTGTAGGTACATGGCATCGTAGACTCGGGCATGTACATGTCAATGCAATTGGAAATATTCCTGGACTGGAAAATGTAAAGACTGATAATAAGAAACAGGAAGAATGTTCTGTTTGCATTCAAGGTAAACTTACTAAAATCACTGTACCAAAGGAGAGTAAAAGAAAAACTGAAGGACCCTTAGAGTTAGTTCACAGTGACGTAATGTGTTTACCAGTTGTATCTAATGGTGGTGCACGATATCTCATGAGTTTTATTGATGATTACAGTAGATATGCAGTTGTGAAATTGCTGAAAAGAAAAAGTGAAGCTTTCTCTAAATTTAAACAATACAAAGTAGAGGCAGAGTTGTTTCACAGTAAGAAACTGGAAGCCTTACAAACGGACGGTGGAGGAGAATATTTCAGCAATGAGTTTAAAGATTACTTAATGGAAAGGGGTATCATTCATAGATGTACAGTGCCTCACTCACCTCACCAAAATGGCATTGCAGAAAGATACAATAGAGTGATAGGGGATATGATAAGATGTCTACTGTTGGAATCTGGCATGCCAAGCAGATTCTGGGCTGAAGCAGCAAACACTGCGTGTGTCATAAGAAACTTGTGTTCATCTAAGGCCATCAACAATTGTGTGCCTGCAGCACTATGGAAAAGGGGAGATGTGTCACAAGATGTATTGAGATTGCGTGTATTCGGATGCAGAGCATGGTTAGCTCAAAATAAAGGCAAACTTGAACCAAGAGCAATTGAACATGTATTAATTGGTTATGAACCAAACGTCAAAGGGTACAGGCTGTATAACATGTCAAAAAGGAATGTTGTTATTGGCTTACATGTAAAATTTGAAGAAAACGTGTTCCCTTTCAAGTCCGAAGTAAACAAGGAAGATTGCTCCTATCAAAGTGACTCAGATGAAGATGATAACGTTAATGCTAATGTGAATGATAATGAAAATGTGATTAGCATAGACGGTGATCCTATTGACTCTAAAAATGAAAATGAGAATGATAATGCTTTAAGTCCACGGAGAAGCAGTAGGGAACGAAAACCCAAAAGATGTGGCTGTTGTAACTTAACTACTTGTGATCATGAAATGAATTTGGATCAAGTAGCTGAACCTAGTACTGTAAAGGAAGCTATATCTGGAAAGAATGCTGCAGAATGGAAAAAGGCCATGGACATAGAGTACAAACAGATGTTGGATCTGGGAGTTTGGGAAATAGTTGAAAGGCCAACTGATCAAAAGGTAATAGGATCAAAGTGGGTCTTTAAGGTTAAGTATGACGAACAGGCCAATGTTGAGAGATTTAAGGCAAGGTTGGTAGCTCAAGGATTCAAAAGTCAAATGGGATTTTCCTGGGAGGACACCTTTAGCCCCGTAATAAGGAAGAAAAGTATAAGAGTGCTACTTGCTTTAGCAGTCGAAAATCAGTGGTCTGTACATCATATTGATGTAACTTGTGCATACTTAAACAGTCCCATTTCTCATGATGTTTTTATGGAACAGCCAGAATTGTACGAAGATGGTGAAAGAAGAAAGAATGGATTTGTGTGCAAATTGAAACGGAGTATTTATGGATTACCATGTGCAAGCAAGAACTGGAATTCTTGTCTAGATACTGTGTTGAAGGAATTAAAGTTTAAAAGATGTAGAAGTGATTCGTGTGTGTATGTTGGAATGGGAGTCATAATTGGGGTATATGTTGACGATATGGTATTACTGGGGAATGAAGAAAGAGTATGTGACTTTAAGAAGGTATTCTCATCAATACTTACTGTTAGAGACCTAGGCAGGGTAACAAAGCTCTTGTCTATGCAAATATGCCAAGATGATTGTAAATTAGTCATAAATCAATCATTGTACATTAAGAAGTTGCTGTCAGAATGTAATATGACTGACTGCAAAACTTGTAGTGCCCCGCTACCCATGAAAGAGGAAATTGATGAAAGACCATTTGAAAATGACAGTTTCTATAGAAAGGTTGTTGGCAGTTTACTTTTCATAGCAAACAATTACAGGTGTGACATTGCTTTTTCTGTTAGCAAGGTAAGTCAGGCATGTAAAGCTCCTAATGAAGGGAACTGGAAATCTGTTAAACATATCCTGCGTTATTTGAAGGGTACCACTGACCTTTGTTTGCAATATGAAAGAAAAGGTAAACCCATACAGGTGTATTGTGATGCCAGCTGGAATAGTGAACCTAATTGTAAATCTGTGGGAGGTTTTGTTGTGTTGTTCGCTGGTGGAGCAATAACATGGTATAGTAAGAAACAGTCATTGTCAGCCATGTCTACAGAGGAAGCTGAATATATAAGTATGTCAGAAGCTGTAAGGGAGATCAAATGGCTAAAGAACTTGTTTTTTGAATTGGGGCAGTCAGAATACATAGATAAACCATGTCCAGTACTATGTGATAATACACAAGCTATTGTTTTGGGAAGTACAGTCGGTCAAATAAAAAACGTCGGGACTCGTATGCTGTTAAAATTAAAGTTTTGACGCATTAGTTCACAAGTTTCCTATAAAAAACACAAAATACAGGTGATTTTCGGTACATATGAGGCCATGTGGCAGGAGGGAAAATATGAACGAGGAGGGAAAAAATGAAAATCGCGGAAAGCGCAACACACGATATTCAACTTAATGCATTGTCATAATTCATTTTGCTTTGTGTCATCGCCACATACAAATGCTAACATGAGAGAAAGTGTAGTTAGGGCTGTAATTGACCTGCATTTTTCGGTCTCTGAAGCAGCGAGAAGGTTCCATATTTATGAAAGAGCAGCTCAGAGAAGGGAACTTGACTATAATGCGACCGGAAGTTTTCATAGCAAACGTTGATCTGGCCGGACGCGTATTTCGATGCTAGGATTGGTTGCAGAAGTTGAGCGTAAGTTATTGATTTTGCACTAGAAGTACCGGTATTATAAAATAAAATCTTAAAAAAATGCTCCTTGAATAAACATATTCCTCGCGAATCAAATTATTAATATTATAGAAATTTGCAACCAAGAATATAGCGGATGTGAGACATATAGCCACAGCCTTCTATACATGTTTGTTTTGGAACAAAACTGACTAAATAATCAAGAAAATACATGGATAGACAAGAGGCGTGTGTGAACCTAACCTTAAGTCTTCCTGTACATGCGCATATGCTCGTTCGTGATACTTAATCAAATACCGCCCGACGTTTTTTATTTGACCGACTGTACAGGAACTGTGGGTGAAAGGTCGAAACATATTGACTTGAAATATCATTTTTGTTGTGAACAATCAGAGATTGGTAATGTTGAATTTTTGTATGTGCCATCAAATGAAAATGTAAGTGATGCATGCACTAAAGTTATTAGTGGTCCAAGAATGAGATCATTCTTTTCTTTTTTTGGACTAGTGTCTCATTCAAGGAGTTAACTATGTTGGGATATTCATGTTGTTCAAACACATTTTTTCATTGTTTCAGTTGAGATATGCCAAAGGGGAGTGTTGGTATGATTGTCGTATCTCAACGTATTTGTTTGTTTTATGTTACGCGCCAACTGGCGCTTCACGCCATCTTGTATGTAGTTCGTTGTTCTTGTTCAGTTTAGTAATGGCGTAGCAATGGCTGTGGTCACGTCTCTTCATGAGTTGCTGTGAATGTGAATGTAACTTATATGATTATTTCAATAAATTCCACTGTTAATGCCTAACATTTAGTTTTCCATAATCTGCAAAGTTTACAGAATAATCACATCACTGGTCGCCACTGCATTAGTCTTTTTCTTTTTATTCATAACTGCGGACTACAGTGTTAACAACGAAGTTCCTTTCTTTTGCATTTTTTTCTAATGTTAGAGGTCAGTGGTGGCCATGCCCTGGGAGATTTTATGCTGTAATAGGAAAAACTGAATCCATACAGCAAAAATCTCCTAATAAAGGTTATGTCCCCTCTATACACTAGTAAAATATTTCGGTGTTATTTATTAACACCCTGTATAGACCTTTCAAAAACAACCAAACATGAAAAACAAAATTGAATGCTTTTACACTGTACAAAAAGAATTGATGTATTAATAAATCAATTTATCTATTAGATTCAACTTACTTATTCAATGGCAATAGACAATTCCTAAGGTAGCTAAAGGAATATTAACTATAATATGGAACCCTGGGGTTCGTTGCCATGCTTCAATGAGCTTGACATTCATCCCTACTCTGTGCTAACTCCATCCAACCATCCCCCACAAATCCTAGTTCCCTTAAATTTATTCTAATATTGTCTAAGGTCTCTACTGGATACAAACTGATCAAAAATAAAATAAAGTAAACTGATAATAACGAAGTGCCAGAATGCTTTTTTCAGTCAGTGATATTGCAATTATGATAGGGCTATGCAGAAAAGAAGTTATTTTTTAAGTAAAACTTCTTTAGTGGCAGTAGAGGGTGAATCGGGAAAATCAGTCACACTCAAAACCGACTTGTTTCGGTGCGGACTGCACAGAAAACAATCAACTCAATGATTAGGAGTAATCAAAGGAAATTTTTCAGACCTTACTTCCTCAATGGCAATAGACAATTCCAAAGCAATCTAAAGGTATATTATCTATTTTATGAACCCGGAGGTTCATTACTGCGCAAATCCAAAATTAAAAATCCAAAATTGAAAAATACAAATTTCCAAAATTTAAAAAAACAAAATTAAAAATTAAAACACCAAAAATCCAAAATTTAATAAATAATAACTTCCAAAATTTAAAAATTAAAAAATCGAAAATACCAAAATTTAAAAAGTTTAAAAATCCAAAATTGAAAAAACTAAAATACAAAATTAAAAAATCCAAAAAATAAAAAATTCAAAGAATCGAAATTTAAAAAATCCAAAATTTAAAAATTCAAAGATCCAAAATTAAAAAGTCCGAAATCCAAAATTAAAGTATCCAAAAACCCAATATTAAAAAGTCCAATAATGCAAAATTGAAAAAATCCAATAATCAAAAATTGAAAAAATTAAAAAATAAAATAAAGTTTTACTTCTGTCGCATGGCGTTCCATGCACTCTTTTTTTTTAATAGATCTCAAGAGTTAAGCTCCAGATCGATTCATTAAGCAGTGCTTGCAGAAGAACAAAGGTCTAAAGTTTGATTCTTAACATTAATTCATGCTCACATACACTGATACAAGAAATTCTTAAAATATATCAACATTTCACAAAACGCACTGGCAATAATAATAATTATATAAGTGTGGGCCTATGATTCGCTGACATATTCGTTTCAGGTTCAAAGCAGCAATATAGGCTATGAATGAATGAAATTCAATCTGTCAGGAATTACATTAGGTCTAGTTGCTTTCACAGCAACTGAAAAATACTCACATTAAAATATAATGTACCGTAGATAGTGGTAGCCATACATTTCGACAGAATACATAATATTATATCAACATCAGCTGTGCTTAATTGTTCAACGGCTAAATGTTTTTTTTATTTAATTTGAAAAGCATATATGAAGGAATAATTGGGATAACAACAGAACGAAATTACAGCAAATGCCTCAAATCTAAAGCAAGGGGTGATAAATAAATTTATAAACATCTGACTGCGTTGGAGTGAAGGCCCTCAGTGATTAGCAATGCAGCTTTGTAGTATAGTCATGATTTACCGTTTAAAAAGCAGGTGACTTTTAATTAGTCATTACTCTGGTACCAGTCAACGGATTTGGTCCAAAATAAATAGGCTTCTTGTCATGGACGTTATAAATGCATGTGCTAAGTTTCATGAAAATCCGATGAAGTGTATTCGAGTTATCATGCGTACAGACACACAGACAGACAGAAATTTTCTTGTAAAAAGCAATTTTCAGAGACAATAGATGCAGTTTCAGTTTAACCCACTGCAATTATCGTAAAAATATTAAGATTGTCGCAACAACTAAAAAAATCCCAATTATGTATGTAAGAAGGATAAAGTTCTGTTTCGTGACCCTCCTTTAAATTATAGTAAATTTAAAATAAGTGTTCACCTTATTCCTTAAAATTGCTTTAATAGCGCATATGAATATTTCCAATACAGTTTTCAGGGTACAAAAAAGAGTAGTACGAATAATCTGTAATATACCAAGATTCGAAAGCTGTAAACAATATTTCAAAAAGTTAAGCATTATGACGTTACCATGTATGTACATGTTCTATGTTATTTTGCACGTAAAATCGTTCATTAATAAATTCACAACAAATTCAGCAATACATTCTCATAATACAAGAGGAAAATCGAATTTAGCCTTAATCAGTCACAATACAAAATTATTTGAAAATTCTCTCACACATAATGGAATACAACTTTTCAATAAATTACCTACCAAAATTAAAGAAATTGAAAATTTTACCAAATTCAAGACTCAATTATCTGCTTTCCTATGTAACGAATCGTACTATTCTGTAGATGAATATTTGTGTTATTAGATGGGTAAATTGTATATGTATTTATTATATTCATTAAGTTAAATTATTCTATGATTATAATTGTTGTATTATTATTATTGTATTATTATTGTATGATTATTATTGTATGACGTGCCCCATATCATGTAATGATATATTGGACGAATAAAACAATTCAATTCAATTATAAAGAGAACCATCACTCAACAACCATGAGAGTAACTACAATTTTATTTTATTTTATTTTATTTAGTGATGACATACTATGTGTGTGTTAAGTTAGATAATAGAGATAATATTTTACACATAAACTTTACAGTGTCAAGATAGCCATAGCACTGAACATACAATAGCCCAAATCCTGATAAAGTGACTATGGGGAATGCAGAAGCAGGGTGAAGGATTAATATTCTGAGTGGTCCCCGCTATATAGAGTGCACTTAACCCCCGAACGAGACACCACCCATTACAAAAGCAATTTTAAGGAATATGAGAGAATAAAATGAACACTTATTTACTATATATTAATTACCCTCATAAGTCAATCGTGAAATTTGTCAATCTCCTTTAAATTCCGGCCTTTTTTCCTTTAAGTGTTTTATCTATAGGGTTGGTTGACTTGTTATATGAAGCCAAAGTTATATTGCATTCTTTAAAGATTTTTTTAAATTTTTGAGTAACCCAAGCATGGATGTGAATTTTTTAAATTTGTTTTTTCTTTCTCTGGCAAATGAGTTTTTAACTGCTTTTCTTTTCTACTTTCTTATCCACTAGCTTCTTACTGTAACCATTCATTTCTGCAGCATTCACAATTTGTAAACATTCTTCATCATATGCCTCCTTTGATAATGGAAGGTTGACCAGTCCGTGGGTTAAACTACTGATTACTGTGTGCTTGTGTGATCTAGGGTTATAACTAGGGTTTGGATGTTTAAGACCTAAAAAAGTGGAAAATATGACCTTAAAAATTACTAAATATGACCGAAAAACCCTAAATATGACCTTATAAAAAGAATGTGAATTCAATTAGATAATAACTTTTTAACAATTTTACAGGTGTTTTACAGTTTTACTTGTAAAGAACTTCTAATCTGTTAATGTTACCAGATACCACTGCAAATGTGAACTGAAAATATTTTTTGAACATGACTATTGGAAGTAGTTAACAACAAGGAGGAAGAGGTAATTGTGCTATTGCTTGTTATTGTCCCTTCACATTTTACTTACAGAAAAACCAAAATATTCGTGACTCTTTTGCGGAAACAAATTAACTCAACAATTTAGTGCACATACTGCATACAGAATTTATAAGTGAAATATGTCATTAAATTACAAATATGACCAAAATATGACCAAGACCATGAGAATAACCAAAATATGACTTTAAATACAAAATGAAAACAGTCGGATTAGGATAACAAATGTAAAATTCATGTTTAATTTTTGTTTGCGGCTAGAATGGAGGTGAGGATAAAAATGTGACATGTCATAAACATCTGAACCCTAGTTTTAACCATCGGTCTCTTATGAGATTTGTACAGTTGTAGAAGAGTGAATTTAAACTAAATCATTAAATGTCCTGTTTCCCTGGGCATCTGTCAAAAGGGGTGAAGTGTAAGGGAGCATTCACACCGAAGTAGCGTAGCAAGAAAGTCGCAATAGTTGGATGCAGGTTGTGCGCTACTCATTTTAAATCCCAAATAAACAAGTTCAAGTCTTCATACCGAAGTAGCGTGGCAATAATGAATCTCGCAGAGTGCGACATTAATTTCTTCAGATAGATCTGGACTTATTTCATGCGACGCTACTCGGCATGACGCATGCGTACAGTTGCATTTTCAGCTGTTTTCTTATTGTTAAGAAAATTCAACACATGTTCGCTTGTGTAGCGGTAGATTATGGCAAAGATGTCATGAAAACTGCTAGAAAGAGAGCTATTTAACATAAAATTTGTACATACAAAAACTATATGATATGGCAATCGAATCTAGTAAGAAAAAAGCCTGGATTAAAATTGCTAAAACTATATCCTCTTTAGGTAAATTACATTATTTTAAATGGTTTTATCAATAATTATTCAAGTGAAAGTATATAATTTACGTTAAACTCCAGATCGCATTCACTACTTCGATGTGAATGCAAAACTGTGAATTATGCAACTCGATGTGCAGCCTGCTTCCAGGTAGTGCGATTCGCATGCTATCTACTTTGGTGTGAATACTCACTAAAAGCTTGCACAAGTTTTGTTGGTAATGTGTAAAAATATAACAATATATAATCTATATAATATTAGGAAGTCTTTGTCTGTTTGTTTGTATGTGATGCCTGGATAAATGGCATATGAAGAGATCGGAAATTTTTTAACCGAAGCCAGATTTATTTATTTCCGCTTTTGTTCGAGAGTTATAAGTGAAAAACTGGCAGAATATCGTGATTTTTAGTGCTTTTGACATACTGTGCCAGTTTTTAAATGTGAAATTAATTTCAGGTGGCCTTGCTCTGTTACCATAGCAACTGGGAAAGAAGAGCATTGCTGAAATACAGCACTCATAACCAACAAATCAAGAATGACAACAAAAATGTTGGACCCTATCTTTGGAATTGTGCTTCTTCCATGGTTAACTGTATGCAGATTGTTCAAGAATTGGAAATGCATACAACCTATATGTTTTAGCTCCAAATGAAGAACACTTAATATAGTTTATCCAGATGGTCTTCAAGGAAAAATTAGTTCTTTTTGTACTGTTTTACTATAATTTTTGCCACACCACTAACTCAGTGTGCAAAACATTGAAAGTAACAATATAATAAAAATAAAATAAAATAAATTAATTCATGAAATTCATATAGTAAGGGTAATTAAATACAGAGGATGAATGGGGGGACGTATTAGTATTAGGATGGATTTGAGAGGAAAGGTTGGATGGAGTTAGCACAGAATAGGGTTGAATGGTGGGCTCAGGTAAGCACGGCAATTAAACCTCCAGGTTCCATAAAATAGATAATATTCCTTTAGCTTGCTAAGCAATTGTCTATTGCCAATGAGTAAGTAAGTAAGTAATTCATGCATTTTATGTAAAAATAATAACTAAATATGGTATATTGTTATTAAATAAATTATTTTTAAAAATGTAGTGCTTCAGTTAATTAACACGGATGAATCCGTTGGCACTGCTAAAAATGGATACTTAATTTAAGTAGAAGTTTTAAAATTTACCTCATCTTTTTTTCCACCTTTCTTTCCCAAATGAGAGTCAGCATTTTTATTCAGTTTTAGAAGAGTCAATTCAGCTGAAACATAAATATAAACATGATAGTACCGGTAATCTAACTTCATCTGGACGTGACATCAAAGCAGTCAGAAATGAATCAAAGTTAGCTTGTGATACCACTAAATAGTGGGCTGGGAGGGACTCGAATGGGACTAAACCTCAAAACTCGAACACAATGTTTATAATCAGGGCCCGGATTCTGATGACCTAAAATTGTTTGAAAAATGACCTATAAAATGACCCTAAATTTTAAAGAAAATGACTTAATAATTATAAAAAATTACCTAAAAACTGATATTTTATTTATTACCGGCTCCATTTCCTTGTAGACTGTTTCGTTGGAAACTAATCTCGATTGTCCGTTTTCTTGCTATTTTTTGTTTATGCACGTTCTGATTATTCTTCCTTCTATTTTGAGTATTCTGTCTATTTCTGCAGTGTTAGTTGCTTTGAAGATGGTTTCACTTGCGTATGTTATTTCTGGATGTATAACTCTTTTGTAGTACTTTAATTTTGTGGCTACTGAGAAACTTTTTTTTGTTATGTGTTCTTGGTGGTACGTTGTGCTCTAGTCGATTTGTTTATTCTATTCTGCTATGAAGGCTTCTCTTTGTTATGATCCCTCCTAAATATTTAAGTTTATCTACGATTTTGATTTCTTGTTTTTTCTATTGTAACTGTTTGCCAGAAGAGAGTCAGTCAGCATAATTTCTGTCTTCTCGAAGTCAATTTTCTGTGCTTTATTTCCTGTATTGATTTAACTTCCTGGATATGTTAGATAGGAGAACAAGATCACCAGTGATTCCCTGGCAGGTAAGTTTATGTTGTTTTTGGGTCTTCTAATATTTTTCATTACATGTTCTAAAGGAAGCCAACTCCCTGTCTCAAGCCTGTTTTTATGAAGAATGGTTCAGAAAATTATTCTCTGAAATTAACTTTAGACTCTATGTTGTTTAAAATAAGCTCTAACATTTTGATTTATTTTGGATGGAATCCAAAATTCCTTAAAATTTTTAAAATTGAAAGTCTATGGATAATGTCGTATGCCTTCTTGAAATTTAAAAAGGTTATGATGTTAACCATGTTAAAAGGTTATGAACCTACAACAGAGACCAAAAGCCATTTTGGTGCCTTAGAATTTATACTTATTCTTGGTTATATTTAGGTCGCTGATGCCAAATGTGCAATTAGTTTTGCCCTATCAGCTTTAGTTTTGTGAGATATGGTATCCATATCCCATTTTACGTTTGATATAAATCAAGAACGTTGCTTACTTTTAACTTCTAAATCATGTGAAGAAAAAAGCAACAAACTAACATTACATTAATATTACAATAACAATATAACATGGGGTCTTTCAAAAAATTGATATTTTCACATATTGTACAGTCGTTTATGAGTTATGAGCTGTCAATTTGAGGGCCAAAAATAATCCAGCTTTTAGTTTTTCTGTACTTCATAAAGTTTTCGTCCTACATGTCCAAAGTATGGTCAGGAACCTTCACTAGCTATATTATCATGAAAGATTTTGTTTCGCTTGACTAAGGGTTCACGAATAAAATCTGTATATAAGTAGAGCTCGTGGAGAAAAACTGTTTACATATTTGGAATAAGCACACTAAGTATAGCCAAAATCCGATAAAACATCTGAGACACCAAACAAAAAGCTATTTTTTGTTGAGCTGTGTAATAATACTTAAACATTTTACTTGGATTGTTTTAAAATTGGACATTCACAATGACTAAGCACCTAACGATTACTATTATTGTGGATAAATATATTTTTATCTATTTAAAGAAAGGGGTATGAAAGTGGTTTTAACCAGTGATGGGAAGTAATTGAGTAAAAGTAATTGGATTACAGTAACAATTCCTTTTTTGGTCCCATTTACTTGTATTCAATACTTTTTTAAAATGTAATTTCCACTTGTAATTTACTTCTGGAAATAAAATTGAAATTGTTACAATTTAGTAGTCGTTAGTATTAGTATCATTCTTGCTTGCTATATCATCATCACCACTGTTTTTGCAACTAATATCCAAATTAGAGATAATATTAACAAAAAGTTACTCAGTGTTTCCAAAAATATTCTCATTGATGTGTTTTTTTTCTTCATTCATTAATAATTTGGGCTTGTGCCCAAAACATACCAAAAACAAGGAATTTTTAGGTACTGCCATTTAGTAAAGTAATTGTAAATGTAATTGTAATTTTACTGGTTACTTTTTGAAAAAGTAATTTGTAATTGCAATTAAGTAATGTGTCTCAGGTAATTGTAATTCAACCTATTATATATTCTGTATTTTATTTTCTTTGTAACACTAATTGTATGGTATGTATTATTTTATAAACTTTGACACTGTTTCATGTATGTTTTGTACATATTACGAACAATAAAGCATTTCATTCATTTCAACCCAATTACTTTCTTTTTGTACTTTTCCCATCACTGGTTTTAACTGTATTCAGAACAAGAAGATTGCTATGCAATCACTTTTTATAATGTTCATTCCTGTATTTGCTGAGTTATAAACTTCTGTACTGGCAGTGTTAATTTTTCTAGTCTGTAAGACGTATAAAACCTTACCTTGGAGTTGTTTCACCTGCTGCCGCAGTCCCACTCTGTCTTGATCTGCCTTGCTTTGAAGTACGGAGCTCAGATGAAGTGAACATTTCAGTTCCGTAACCAGACCTTCAGCAGCTTTGACTGATCGTTCCAGTCGACTTTTATCTTGTTCCAAATTTTCTACCTCCCTAGAAAAAAAAAGAAATAAGGTACTTTAAAACAGGCTTGTAAAATTTAGAAGTTTACTAGCAGTTCGTGCTAGCTAAAACTTAGCTATATTCATGATGAGAATATTATAGGAGAAAAATTCCTCTGACACTGGGACTTGAACCCAGGACCTTTGGCTATTCACGCCAATGCTCTACCAACTGAGCTAAGTCGGAGCTCAATTCGCAGCGCCAGATGGAACCTCTCTCCTATGACTAATTGCCCTAATGGTCTACCTCACAGACAGACAAGTTATGTCATATGCAGTACAGTGAGGCACACTAATCAGTGATTTTTGTGACCGGGCTCCCACTGTTATTGTACAGTTAACATTCAAGACAGATAATAAGCATTCATGAACCACAGATTATTGTCTCTGTTGGACATTACATGAGAATATTATAGGAGAAAAATTCCTCCGACACTGGGACTCGAACCCAGGACCTTTGGCTATTCGTGCCAATTATTATCTGTCTTGAATGTTAACTGTACAATAACAGTGGGAGCCCGGTCACAAAAATCACTGATTAGTGTGCCTCACTGTACTGCATATGACATAACTTGTCTGTCTGTGAGGTAGACCATTAGGGCAATTAGTCATAGGAGAGAGGTTCCATCTGGCGCTGCAAATTGAGCTCCGGCTTAGCTCAGTTGGTAGAGCATTGGCGCGAATAGCCAAAGGTCCTGGGTTCGAGTCCCAGTGTCGGAGGAATTTTTCTCCTATAATATTCTCATGTAATGTCCAACAGAGACAATAATCTGTGGTTCATGAATGCTTATTATCTGTCTATATTCATGATGTTGGTATGATTATTTTAAAAATGATTTTCCAGTACGTAGTGCCAGAAAAACTGGAATTGAGCCATAGTACGATCGTTCATAATCTCATAACAAATGCTTGAATACAAATGGCGATTTCACATAATGCACAGGCAATTAATGATGTCTGTAATTTAATTCACTGAACTTATAGGTTATGGCTTATATGCACATCGAAGCATCAGTGAAGACATTAATACTGGCACATAAATAACTAAGTGTGTTTAAAATGAAGTATAGGTTATGCTCATATATAAAACTGCAAACAAATAACCAAAGTCAAGAAAGAGAGGTTCCAAGTCAAAATCAAAACCAAACGAATGATCCAGATCAGTGAATACTAAAGAAAAGCAAGATCAAAAAGAATGAAGCACTACTGGGCTAAAATTAAAACACGAAACACTAAGAAGTGATTGATTCAACGTACCCCAAAGTGAAATGGAGAAAAAGAAGAAATGTAGGTTAATCACATTAAAGTTTAGTGAAAATAATTTTATGTTCAAAGCTGACCATAATCACTAGTATTAATTATCTTTTGTTTTATTGTTTACTGTTTATTGAATGAGTCGCTTACAGGGCTTTATAGACCATGGGCTACCAATAGCAAACCCTCCCCCCCCCCGTGGGATTTTCTGGCACACATATTTTTTTGTTGGTATTGTCGTCTAGTTTAAGATTTTAGTTGTTTGCCCCTTATCAATTACAGCATTTACCCGGAAACCCCGGAAAAGCACGGAAATCCGGAGAAAATGGGATTGTTTTAATTTTTTATTGTTCTTTGCCCCTAATATTCCCAGGGAATTTCTGACTCACATATTTTTGTTCGTATTGCCATCTAGTTTAAGGTTTCAGTTGTTTGCCCTTACAAATTACAACATATCCCCGGAAAAACCGGAAAACCACGTATATACGGAGAAAATTACTATGTTTTAGTTTTTAAATCTTTGTTCTTTGCCCCTAATATTCAAAGGGAATTTCTGACTCATATGTTTTTTTGTTGCCATTACCATCTACATTAAGATTTCAGTTGTTTGCCCCTTATCAATTACAGCATATCCCCGGAAAACTCCGAAAACCAAGGAAATGCAGAAAAATTTACTTCGTTTGAATTTTTGAAAATCTTTGTTCTTTGCTACTAGTATTCAAAGGGAATTTGTAATTCATATGTTTTTGTGTTGGTATTGCCATCTAGATTAAGGTTTCAGTTGTTTGCCCCTTACCAATTACAGCATATCCCCGGAAAACCCGGAAAACCACGTATATACGGAGAAATTGACTGTTTTCTTTTTAAATCCTTGTTCTTTGCTCCTAATATTCGAAGAGAATTCCTGACTCATATGCTTTTGTGTTGGAAGTGACAACTAGTAAGGTATCAGTTGTTTTCCCCTTACCAATTACAGCATGACAAAAAATAATGATGCTGAAGGGATGAAAGCGATTGAAAACCTGGCAGCACACCCTTCATATTCTAATGTGAACAAAAATATGTGTCAGAAATTCTCTGGGGATATTAGGGGCAAAGAACAATAAAAAATTAAAACTATTTGTAAGGGGCAAACAACTGAAACCTTAAACTAGATGGCAATACGAACAAAAATATGTGAGTCAGAAATTCCCTGGGAATATTAGGATCAAAGAACAAAGATTTTTAATAAATTAAAACGAACTCATTTTCTCCGGATTTTTGTGGTTTTCGGAGTTTTCCGGGGATATGCTGTAATTGATAAGGCGAAAACAACTGATACCTTAATCTAGATGGCAATACCAATACAAAAACATATAAGTCACCAATTCCCTTTGAATACTAAGAGCAAATAACTAAGATTAAAAAAATTAAAACAAAGTAATTTTCTCCGGATTTCCGTAGTTTTCCGAGTTTTCTGGGGAAATGCTGTAATTGATAGGGAGAAAACAACTGAAACCTTAATCTAGATGGGAATACCAATACAAAAACATATAAGTCACCAATTCCCTTTGAATACTAGGAGGAAAAAACGTATATTAAAAAAATAAACAAAGTAATTTTCTCCGGATTTCCGTGGTTTTCAGAGTTTTCTGGGGAAATGCTGTAATTGATAAGGGGAAAACAACTGAAACCTTAATTTAGATGGCAATACCAACACAAAACCATATGAGTCACAAAGTCCCTTTGAATACTAAGAGCAAATAACTAAGATTAAAAAAATTAAAACAATGTAATTTTCTCCGGATTTCCGTGGTTTTCCGAGTTTTCTGGGAAAATGCTGTAATTGATAGGAGGCAAACAACTGAAACCTTATTCTAGATGGGAATACCAATACAAAAACATATAAGTCACCAATTCCCTTTGAATACTAGGAGGAAAAAACTTATATTAAAAAAAATAAACAAAGTAATTTTCTCCGGATTTCCGTGGTTTTCAGAGTTTTTTGGGGAAATGCTGTAATTGATAAGGGGCAAACAACTGAAACCTTAATTTAGATGGCAATACCAACACAAAACCATATGAGTCACCAAGTCCCTTTGAATACTAGGGCAAAGAACTAAGATTTTAAAAAATTTGAACAAAGTCATTTTCTCCGGGTTTCCGTGGTTTTCGGAGTTTTCCGGGGATATACTGTATTTGATAATGGGCAAACAACTGAGCCTTAATCTAGAGGGCAATGCCAACAAAAAAAATATGAGTCAGAAATTCCCTTTGAATATTAGAAGGAAAAACAAAGATTGAAAAAATAAAACATTGTCATTTTCTCCGTATATACGTGGTATTCCTGGTTTTCCGGGGATATGTTGTAATTGGTCAGAGGCAAACAACTGAAACCTTAAATTATATGACAATACCAACAAAAAATATGTGAGTCAATAATTCCCTGGGCATATTAGGAGCAAAGAACAAAGACAAATTAAAACAAAGTCATTTCTCCGAATTTCCGTTGTTTTCCGGGGATATGTTGTAATTGATAAGGGGCAAACAGCTAAAACCTTAATCTAGATGGCAATACCAACAATAAATATGTGATTCAGAAATTCTCTGGGCATATTAGGAGCAAAGAACAAAGAAAAATTAAAACAAACTAGTTTTCTCCGGATTTCCGGAGTTTCCGGGTAAATGCTGTAATTGATAAGGGGCAAACAACTAAAATATGAAACTACATGTCAATACCAACAAAAAAATATATGAGTCGGAAAATCCCACGGGGGGGGGGGGGGGGGATGGGGGGTATACAGTAGCCCACGCTCTATTAGACAGAGATAACAAAATGAAATGTTCTGTTCGACTTTAAAATAATTTTAATTTCTGGAACCAACATTTTCATTAGGCTTAGATTTTAAATTATTTATTGGACTTGTTAGGTTATACTAACTTGTAATTATTGAAGTCATTACACTGAAGTTTAGTTTAATGTGTACACTTTTTAAAATTTAAAATATAAATTTTTCTAGATAATAGATTTTCAGCAATACTAATAATAGGCCTATATTTTTAAATTGTTTTGTTTTGACAAGATATTGCTTTTAATAAAAGTACACTATATAATTGAAGTATTCTGCTGTTCATTTGTGATGAAAACCAATAGTGCTGATATCTTGGTACGAGTACAATTTAGACTGTTTGAGGGATTAAGGTCTCGAATCCATACACACCGTGATTACCACTCCCTACTACTTCTTTTCCATATCCCTCTATCCTCGACACCTTTCTACCTATCATCACGCTTCAATACACTCGCCTCTCAACATAATTTCCTCACCCATTCGCGACATGACTTAACATTATCAGTATCATCCCATCGCACAGCTCTTTACTCGTCCTCGTTCACAATTTCCGCAACACAATTATGGAACTCTGCCCGTGAATGTCAGGGACTGTCAAAATCCCAGAAACTTCAAACGAAAACTGTTTGAATACCTAACTCACTCAGGCATATCGCTTTGTACATAGAAAGTTATAAGTAGATTTCGGACTTTAAGGTCGCTAAAAATGCTGTTTTAGGCACCTAAAATAGGCTCTAAAAATTGGAAAAAGGTTCTAAAAATCATAAAATAGTCTCTTATAAAATCGTTAAGTTGCCAATTTTCTGAAATATCTCAATTACAATGCAGAATATTATATTTATTGAAGTGATCATTAATCAATAATCATGATAAAACACAGATATAGGCCTATGGTACACAGAATTATATAGACCTAATCCCATAAGAGTGAAAACCTAATCCCTGCTCCCAGAAGCTATGCATGCTAGCATATTCAACCCCTTGTATCCCTCAATGATTTAGAGTAGGCTACTTTTTTTTTTCTTTCTTTCTTTTTTTCTGCATGTGGGAGTCAGGAGAAGAAAAACACTTCATTTTCTTGGGAATTCCAAGGATTTTTTTCCTACTGAAGAAGAAACATTCCTTACTATTTAACCACGCCACAAGTATGTCGTACTGCACATTTTGAGATAAAAATTTAGTATGAACTGAAAATAAATGCTAGAATTTATAACAAAAAATAACTTATTTTGAACTTTAGAGGAAAAACAAGCAAAAAGGCAATATTAGGCTCTAACGTAAAAATAGGCTGTTTTAGGTCCTATAAAAGTATCGGTTTTAGGCATAGTCACTTATGAAACATGCATATACAAGTTTTCGTCCATATATCACTTAAGGATTAAAATAGGTTTTTACCTAAAATCCGAAGTCTAGTTATAAGGTGCAAGATTTCTTTTAGGATTTCATATTATTGTATTGTCATTTAGCATCTTTAATGCTAGTACTTTCTTATTTTCACTTTACCTTTTTAGTTTCTTGTATTTTTTATAATTACAGTGGAACCTCATTAACACGTTTTTCTAGAGACCGAAAAAAATAAGTTGTCTTAAACGGGAAAACGTAGTACTGAAAATTTTTTAAAAATCATAGGGAATGTAAATATGTTTTCTAAATTGCTCAGAATCACCCAAAAGTGCATCCTAATGGCTCAGAAATACCCAGTGACACACAAGAGCTTCTATGCCAAGCCATTAGTTACGAGAGATTTATATTATGTAAACAAATACATAGGCCTAACAATTTGACTTGAATTTTTTTTTTTAAACTTGCAAAAATTAAAGGAATGTATGGGAGCTATATTTAAAAAAAACCAGACAATATTCACAAAAAGCATCCATTTTATTCTAAAACATCACACAAGAAATAAGTTGCACTCCACAATCTATTAAAAAACATAAAATACTGTAATTGTGCAAAATTTCACACATACCATTTTACCCCAAAATGTTCCGTAAACAGTCATGTTCACAGCCACAAATTGCTAATGAAATGCGATCCAATACTGACATGAGAAGCACAATCTGCTTTTTTTGCCTATATTTCTTCAAACATTCTAATATTTTCTTCTCCTCACCACACGAACCGTAAGAAATTTAAAATATAGGCTACTTAACTACCTGGAGATCACAACAAAATTATCACGATACAAAATGGCAGCCAAACAGCTGACGCTGCAAAATCCGCACCAAGTCAAAATGACCAATGAGAAGCAAACTACAATGGTTCAAAATGGCTGACGATTGGTCCCATAGAGCAAAGGTTGAGATTTGACACCAGAGAGTACAAGAATTCTGACATAGAGATTACAGAATCAGACAAATGTACTAAGCGTTACACCAAAACGTGTTAAGAAACATTTAAACACGTAGTTAGTAAGATTGGGACCGGGACTTCCAAAAACCGACATACTATGCGGGAAAAAGTAGTAATGACGAACATGCTAATGAGGTTCCACTGTATATTGTAAGTTCTGGAATCCTGGTAGCAGGGTTGGAATAAAACATGTTTTTTTTTAAAAGAACAAAAAAAAAACGTTTTTTTGTTTAAAACATGTTTTTTTTGTTTAAAACGTTTTTTATATGAACAACAATGTTGGTTGTTTTAAACATGTTTTTTAAACGTTTTTTATGTTTACAACAATGTTGTTTGTTTAAAGAAAGTTTAAATTGTTCATTTTGTTTAAAACAACCATTTTAATGTATAGGGCCTATTATACACACACACACACAAACATATATATATATATTCCAGGGTTGAAATGTTTAAAACATTTTAAACAATTTGTTTTAAACATTTTTTAGCATATGTTTATAACACTTTTTAATTGGGTGTTAAATTTAATTATGCAGACAATTTACATTTTGTCAAGTCAATGACACCCTGTGCTAAGATGTTCAAGATTTACGAGTCGTAGACTTAATAGTATTTGAAAATACATTTTGTACCAGTAGTATTTGTTTATGATTTAATAGTTCATGATTAATAAAAAATAATACAAACTACTGTTTAATTACTGCCTTTTCTGCTCAACTGATAATTGACTTTCACCATGCTTTACGTGGCCTTAGCTGCCTTACATTATCAAACTTACAAGGGATATCCTACTACAGTGTTGCCAAATTGACACATTCAGTATTTAATATTAATAATCTCTTTCTTTAAAAAGGAAGACCACAAAATAGATGGTAGGATGCAGTCAGAAAAAATTCAAATCAATTACTCGAAATCAGAAACTGGAAGCTGGCAGCAGAGGATAGAGAAGTCTGGAGGAAAAGGATACAAAAGACACCACCTCACATGATTTTCTGGTATTCTGGCCCTAGTTTTTTTTTTTTCTGTTTACAACACTAACAGGGTGTCACTGACTTGACAAAATGTAAATTGTCTTCATAATTAAATGTAACACGCAATTAAAAAATGATTTAAAGATATGCTAAAAAAACATCTTTAAAACAGATTGTTTAAAACGTTTTAAACAAACTTAAAAAAAAACAAGCACTTGTTTTAAACACTTGTTTTAAACGTTTTGTTTTAAACATTCCAACCCTGCCTGGTAGAGAGGGAGAAGACCTGATGTCCTTATCTCTACCAGGTTAAATAAATAAATAAATTAAATTACCTTAAGGTGGCACCAATTGATTGCATTTTTATACATTACTAATGCTATTTTGTCAATAAGTTGTTTTAAGTCACAAGTTTAAATTTAAAATATGACACAATATAACTATTCTCCCCATTTAGTTATTACGTGCCAGTATGGTACTTTATGAGATTGTGTGTGGGGGACGAAAAATGTCTGTCCGTCTGTCTGTCTGTCTGTATGCACCATAACTCAAATACGCTTTATCGGATTTTCATGAAACTTGGAAAACACATTTATAATGTCCATGGGAAGACATCTGTTGATATTGGGCCAAATCGGTTGGCCGGTACCGGAATAATGCCCAATTTAGTGCATTTTTATGGTATTATATAACAAAAGGCCCCATAACTCAAATATGCTATAACGGATTTTCATGAAACTTGGTATACGCATTTATAACGTCCATGGCAAGAGGCCTATTATTTTTGGACCTAATCAGTTGACCGGTACCAGAGTAACGAATAATTAAAGGTCACATGTTTAATTTTTGTCTACCAGTATAATTTGACAGTTTTAACAGTATTCCTTCACTTATGCTTATCAAACGACACCGTCAAACTGACAGAGTTGGCCAAATGGACTCGTATTCTGGAGGTCCCCGGATCAAATCCCGGAGCCGGCCGATTTGACATGGATTTTTTCTATTTTATTTTTTATTTTTATGAGAGTGCGCGATTGTCAAGGTATCACAAATCTGTAGTTCTGCTGACGCTGGTCGATTTTGATCTGATTAGAAAAACTTACTTTCTGCATAATTGCAATTATAATTGATTCAACAAAAACATACTGGCACTTTGTTATATCAGTTTACCTGATTTTATTTTCTATTTCATTTAGTTCCCAGGTTTATTATCACATAGTATGTTCTTATGTTGGCTTACCTTTTTAAGGAATCAAATGCAGCTGTCAGCTTTGTCTCCACGGAATTATGCTTCTCCACCTTCTGCAATTTGTTTTCTAGTTCCCTTACTCGATTGTGCAGAGATGCATTCTCGATCTGCAAACATTAAAAAAAAGAATGAATAACTTTCTAACTCATAGGTCAACAAAGTCAAACAGTGATTAAAAACATTAAAAAGTATAAGAATATTGTATTCACTGATACCTTATTTATTGCTGTAGGCTTTGTAGTAGTTGAGAAAAGGGGACAGAAATGTATACAGTGAACACCACTTAATGTAATCACTAGGGGGCGGATTTCTATGACATGTCATATTTTTCCCCTTTGCATTATTTCAGGTTTCTGACTAATTTAAACCAGATTCCAAGCATCCTGGTGAAAATGGAACGGCTTTTATTGTGCATATAACTGCATATTTACGAAATTTTCAACTATTGTAGCACATTTAGTATGAATATGCATATTTAAGACACATTTTTGGCATATTTGTGTGCATATTAAAGAAATTTTTAAGTTTCATATCATATTTTGTAAATTTTGCATTATAATGATACTTTATTTTAAATAATTAACATTATATTTAATAAAAATGAATTGTAATGAAACTTAAAAATATATACACAATGTGTAAGTGGTAAAGTCATATTTTAAATTTTGTTGGACATATTTTAATGTTTTTTAGGTCATAAATACATGCATATATCCTATGTTTAGGTCATAGAAATCCGCCCCCTAGTAATCACAGATAATTTATCAATTGGGTAATGTTATCATTTTTATGAAGTCTCATACAGAATAATACTGATACATTGAAGAAATACTGTTTATTGTGATCAATGATTCAATCTGTGTTATCACATTTTCCTTTTCCGCAGCTTTGTTTCCAAGCACTGTACATAATTCAAAATTTCGTTTTTAAGGGTTTTGTTTCTAATTCAACTGTATTGTTTTGTACTGTAGATAGCAATTCTGTTCCCAGTTCACAGGATGACCAGTTTGAGGGGGGGTGGCATTACATAACTTTCTCTTTTAGGCAATAAAACATGTTTTATCCCACAATTAAGCTGCAGCTTTTGATTTATGAAGATGACAGTGTTGATATGCAGTTATGGCTAGTGTAAAATGAAAAGACTTGAACAGACAGGCGTTAGATGTTTTGCAATGCGGTGTCCACCACAGATCAGTATAGACTTTGTAACTCATGACTGAATATGGAATATTGGTTAAAGGGCTCCTAAAGGAAAGTAAAAAGAAAGAAAGAAAAAAAAATGATTCAAAGTCACGTATTATTTTATGAATAAATATTTTAAATTCTGTTTTGTAGTGTATTATCTTACGGTATATGAATAAATAACCTTCATTTCATTCCTTTGCCTACTGATTTAGGCCAAATTAAAATACATGTTCAACACCATTGTGCTCAATCAATGTAATAAAATAAATAAGATACCAGTTGCTCAGCTAAGATAAATTTCGTAATTTGTCACCTAGGCCTTTTGGTGTCTTTACACCATCTTCAGGGCATCTTTTGCTGGCTGGGAGCTCCAATAATTAGAATAAAAACTGAATTTCATCACCTTTATAAAATAAGATGAAATTTATAAAATCTCATAAAATCATTGTCATAGAACTATTTTCTGTGGCTTCCTCGCCGAAAGGCCTCGGCAACAGATCACAAAATATATCTTATAGCAATTGGTATCTTATTTATTTTATTACATCCTAATTCAATTACATTTACTATTGTCAATCGGTTCATATTATCAGATTAGCTGCGTCCTGAAGAGAACGCAATAAGCAGCTTGCACTGTATACAAGCTAAAATGAATATCTATCATGAGTCAATCATTTTAAAGTTGAGATGGAAGTTGAGATGTCTGGTAATTATTAATGAGTGGATAAAAATTATTGTTGTGTAAAATATAAAACTTCATTTGATTTGTGTGTTTCGTGCTAGGTATTTTTCATACAAAAGCATTGATACACACTCAGAGATGCCAACTGCTACGGAATTCCCGTAGTTTCTACGATTTTCTTGAATTTCCTACGGCAATACGGAAATTGTACTGAATATTACTGATTTTACGAATCCCAATATCTATTTTTAAAATGTTTCGTTTCTCCCACAAACATAAAACAAGTTAATGCGTCAGCAGAGATGCCAACTGTTATCATGAGAAATAGTTTGTAAAAGAAACGTCCGTTCTTCTGGCGACATTGGACACTACAATCTTTGACATGAGTGTGTGTTAACCAAAGATATTACAAAGATATTGTCATTACATTACATTGAGTGTTAACCAAAGATATTACATAATTGTAGTTGGTTTTAACATATTTCCTCTTTTTTATTAAGTGCCAGTATGGTACTTTATGAGATTGTGGGTGGGGACGAAAAATGTCTGTCCGTCTGTCTGTCCGTGTGTCTGTACGCGCCATAAGTCAAATACGCTTTTTCGGATTTTCATGAAACTTGGAAAACACATTTATAATGTCTATGGGAAGAACCCTATTGATATTGAACCAAATCGGTTCACCGGTACCGGAGTAATGCCCAATTTAGTGCCTATTTTAATAGATTTCTATTAGAAAGGCGCCATAACTCAAATACGCTGTATCGGATTTCCATGAAACTTGGTATACGCATTTATGACGTCCATGAGAAGTGCCCTATTGAATTTGAACCTAACGTGTTGACCGGTACCGGAGTAAAACCCAATTTAGTGTCTATTTTAAAGGCGCAATAACTCAAATACGCTTTATAGGATATTTATGAAACTTCGTATACGCATTTATAATGTCCATGGAAAGACATCTATTGATATTCAACCAAATCGGTTGGCCAGTACCGGAATAATGCCCAATTTAGTGCCTTTTATGTTAATATATGAGAAGTCGCGATAACTCAAATATGCTTTATTGGATTTTTCTGAAACTTTGTATACCCATTTATAATGTACATGGGAAGACGTCTACTGATATTGGACCAAATCGGTAGACCGGTACCGGAGTAAAACCCAATTTAGTGTCTATTTTAAAGACGCTGTAACTCAAATACGCTTTACCAGATTTTTATGAAACTTGGTATACACATTTATAATGTTCATGGGTAGACGTCTATTGATATTGGATGAAATCGATTGACCTGTTTCGGAGTAATGCTCAATTTACTGCCTATTTTATGATAATATACGTATTCGAAAGAATTTATATATATAAAAAAAAAAAAAGCAAATCAGTTATCTTGACAACATAGTCAGTTGTTTTACTGTGATATTAGAAGGCTTTGAAAATTAAAATACAGTTAGCTATGACCAAAAACACTATTGTTTTACATGCGCTTATCCAACTAGACCGTTAAACTGACCCAGGTGGCCGAGATGGTAACGTCTTGGCCTCACATTCTGGAGTTCCATGGTTCAAATCCCGAAACCGGCCAGTTTCACTTTTTTATTTTATTTTTTTATTTTTATGTGATGTGCGATTGTCAAGATATCACAAATCTGTACAATTCAGCTGATGCTGGAAGATTTTAATAAGATTTTTTTTAAAACTAGACCTTTATTCTTCTGTAAGCCCTGCTTAATGAATAAATCTGGAGTTTAACTTGGAAATCAATTAAAAAAAACATATTCTGCATATCATAATTGCAGTCATAACTGATTAAACAAAAACATACTGGCACTTTTTTACATCAGTTTACTTGATTTTATTATCACTGTAATGCCGCTGACGACTGCCGACGCCGTTGCTTGCTAGACGTTTTATTGAGTGTTGCAGTACAAGTAGAATATTGAGGAAATATGTCTTGTAAACTTAAAACCAGTGACGAGTCTGATGGACAAAAATGAACTGCGGCAAATCAGCAGTATAGAAAGCAGTATACAGAAGAGTTTCCTTGCCTCGGACCTTCAAACATTTCACCGAATCATATATTTTGTGAAACCTGTAATTGTGATTTTTCTGTTAAACATGGAGGACTCACACTACTGATAACCACCTTTCAAGGTTGGCATCTCTGTACACTTATATATGGTCTGGCAGAAACAATCTATCACTTTCAACAGTTGTTAGCACCTGGCCATGAGGATGAAACCGAGGAAGACAGCTTGTAGCAGGAAGGATGCCATTTAGTAACAAGAGTGCTGGAATCCTATGCATTGTGCTTTTCTTCTCGAGGTATGTTTGAAACATAACAGTGTGGTAGCTGCTCAGCAGCAATTTTGATGATGCCTTAATTTTGGGAGACATGGAATGGCACACAATTATCATAGGTAATCCCACGAGAGTTGACAAGTTTATTAATAGATTTATCTGATGCAACTCGAGTTGGATTTATTAAGACTATTCCATGAATAAAATGTAACGGATTATATAGCCTATATTTATTAAGACTATTCCATGAATAAAATGTAACGGATTATATAAATAATAATTACTTTCGTGCTTTGTTGATAAAAACAAAACTGACAGTCGTGAGATCACGGCATACTGTGAATCAAACATCCATGAATCGATTCGAGCTACCGTGGTGTAATCAGTGGTACCAATATTGCATATATGACATAGTTAACTTCATTCAGGTAAGCTAACAGCAGAACAGAATAAAAGCACATGAACTGGCTTGCACCGAATCGAAATTGTGTTATTAATCAATGTACATTTCTATTATTTTAATTTCCAAAAAAGTTATGTTGTATAAAATAATCTGTTTTCGTGCCGCTTAGTGGCACCATCTGACTATTAATCACTGCACACTGATACTTGCATCTCCAGTAACGAGCAGCACATTTTACCGCGGTAAAATGCCATCCTTGCGATTCCTACAAGAATATTGTAAGATAAATGGCTGTGATTGGTCTATATCCAAGGAATTGCTAAACGTTATTGGTCAATATCAAACACGCGGCGTATGAGTGGGATAGTCATTATAATTATATTATAAAACAATATATAAATTTCCCAACCTCTGTTCTTATTTACAACCCCATATTCTGCTAATATTACAGTATAGGATAAAAATTCCTCTGAAACTGGGATTTGAACCCAGGACCTTTGGCTATCCGTGCCAATGCTCTACCAACTGAGTTCACTTCACAGCGCCAGATGGAACCTCTCTCCTATGACATGTCAACAAAATCCAGGCCCTGGTATTGTGTGGAATGACCCCAAGTGTAAAATGATTGCAGATATAATGTGAGGATGATTATACCTTGGAAGCGAAACATTTTGCCTTGAGAGATTCTATAGTGTGACTCGCTAGTTCTGCATCAACTCTCAGCCTGGAGAGTTCAGCCTGGGAGCTCATCCTCTGTTCACCACAAGTCTTAACTGCTTCCACAGCCACCTCGAGCTGTCTTCCTAATGTCTCTGAATTCGTGCGTTCCTGATCCAACTTCTGTTCCAACTGGATCTGCTTCAACATCATCTCCTCCAGTTCCTTGCGACACATCAGCACCTCTTGCTGCAACAGGAAACCCTCCATCAGTCATGCATGGTTTTAATCACACTTAACAGTATGTGATATTATAGTAAGTAAGGAAGAATATAAATCAAGAATGGGAAGAAATTAAAGGTGTTATCACACAGGCAGCAACAGAAACATTGGGAAAAAGAAAAAAAAAATTATAAAAAAAGAGGCCTGAAAATTTGGAACGAGGATTTAGCAAGAATAATCAAAGAAAAGAAAGATGCATATATGAAATATTTGAATAAGCAGACAGAAAGCACCTTACTAGACTACAAACAAAAATGTGCAATTGTTCGGCGAGAAGTCCGGAAAGTTAAAAGAAGGGCATGGGATAAATATATTAGTGATATCGAACATGATGTTCATGGTAATCAAGACAAAGCATATAAGATCTTAAAGCATCTAAACAAACAAGAGCGAGACAATTTAAATATTAATCCTATATCAAATGAAAAATGGACACAATACTTTCAAGATTTATGGACAGAAAAATCGGATGAAGAAGAAATTAATTTAATGCAGCCAGATGAGTTTGTCGATCCAATATCGTACGAAGAGCTACAAAGTGCACTAGACAACAGTAAAAACAAAAAGTCTGCTGGATCAGACAAAATAAACAATGAATTGATAAAATATGCATCAGATTCTATAAAACATCGATTACTTGATTTATTCAACATATGCTGGAAGTTTGGTTACATACCTGAGGGATGGAAGATAGCAAAAATATACCCCATTTTCAAAAAAGGCGAGAGGAATAAATGTCAAAATTATAGAGGAATAAGTATTCTAAATGCCTGCTATAAACTATATGCATCAATAATAAAGAACCGGCTGCAGATAATAATGGAGAATATAATTTTAGAAAATCAAAATGGATTTCGAAAAGGTAGGGCTTGTACAGACTGTATATTTAGTATCAACCAAATAATAGAAAAACATAGAGAGTTCAATATACCAACATACATGGCTTTCATAGACTATGAAAAGGCCTTTGATAAGGTAAATCGAAATAAGTTATGGCATACAATGAAACTAAAAGGCATACCAGAACACTTAATAACAATAATAAGAAGCCTGTATACAGATAATAAAATAATGGTAGAAAGTGCAATGAAGAATAATAGAATAACAGCAACAATCGACAAAGGAGTCAGACGAGGATGCCCTCTGTCTCCGCTGCTTTTTAATATATATATTGATGAAGTTATAAGAAAATGGCAGATAAATTTAGATACACATTTTAAAATCAACAGAACGTTTTTAGACACAATTTTATTCGCAGATGACCAAGTTCTAATCTGTGGCTCAGAAGATAATTTGCAAAAAGCCATACATCAATTAGCCCATTTTAGTAAAGAATATGCACTCAATATCTCTACTAATAAAACAAAAATTTTAGCATTTCGAGGATCTCAGACAATCAGAGCAAAAAACATCATAGATGACAAGGTAATAGAACAAGTCAATAACTTTAACTACTTAGGTTGCAATATTTCATATATCACAAATGAAGATATAACAAAAAAAATTAATAGATTTAACTATATATGTGGAACGATAAAAAGAAATCTAAAAACCACTAGAAAAGAAACAAAATTAAAATTCTATAGAGTAATGGCAGTACCCATGTTGATATATGGCTCGGAATGTTGGACACTACGAAAAAATGACGAAAGAAAAATAGAAGCCGCGGAAATGACATTTTTAAGGAATATAGCGGGCTATACAATGTTAGACAGGAAAAGAAATGAAGACATTAGAAATGAGCTTGGCATTTTCAATTTAACTGAGCGGATTCACCAATACAGGGCCAAATGGAAAGAACATGTGGAAAGAATGGAAGACCATCGCATTCCAAAATTACTATTAAATTATAAACCTAGGGGGAAGAGAAATAAAGGCAGACCGAAGAAAAGATGGACACAACAGACTTTTCAATCATGAGACCGGAACAAGCCTTTTGAGGCTTAAACCTTGATGATGATATTATTTATGGGGAAACTTGAAAAATGAAGTGTATAGGTCAATTTCCCATACATTAGAAGAACTTAAAGACAGTATCACAAGAGAAATTAACTTATCTCAGAATATATGGTAAACAACTTTTTCCACCTTATACCACAAAGTATATTAAAATGCAGACATTTTTTGATACGAAGGTAACTAATATCTTAAAATAGAATAGAGAGTTGGCCAATGACGCGGGTTTCTGCATCGTGGCTGGCACAGCTCCAACTCCCGAGCGATTGGGTGAAATATCTACGCAAATAATCCCGCGGTCGTTGTAATGATTCAGGTTCTCACATTTACAGTTAAAATTACAATGAAAATAACCACGTACCTCATCACAAGAGATGTTGGAAATGTTCTCCTCTTGCATACGCGCAACACTGGCGCCTTTTTTAGGAAATTTTCTTTCACGCGCATAAGTTCAGCTTCCGAGATAAAGTTCATTTCTCTTGTGATATTGTCTTTAAGTTCTTCTTATGTATGGGAAATTGACCTATTCACTTTATTTTTTCATGTTTCCCCATAAATAATATTTACACACTGTTAGAAGAACTTAATGACAATATCACATAGGCCTATCAAAAGAAAAAGTAACTCTGTCTCGGAAGCTGAACTTATGCGCGTGAAAGAAAATTTCCAAAAAGGTGCCAGTATTGCATGGATGCAAGAGGAGAACATTTCCATAATTTCTTGTGATGAGGTACATGGTTATTTTCATTGTAATTTTAACTGTAAATGTGAGAACCTGAATCATTACAACGACCGCGGCATTATTAGCGTAGATATTTCACCCGATCGCTCGGGAGTTGGAGCTGTGCCAGCCGCGACGCAGAAACCCGCGTCATTGGCCAACTCTTGCGTGGGACTCACTGTAGTATTATAATATGTGTCAATAGTTAAATACAACAATTGTTATATTAAAATTCACCGTTGTTGGGTGTATTGTCATATGGATAAGTAAATTATATCCTTAAGTTTGCAGGTTATGATACAAGGCAGACAGCTTTCTTCTTTTATAAAATTGATGGCAAAAAATATTTGTTATCAACTGAACCATTACACTGTTCGCGGCTTTATTTGCATAGATACTTCATCTGAGTTCATAAGTTCAGCTTCCAAGATAGAGTTAATTTCTCTTGTGATATTGTCTTTAAAGTTCTTCTAATGTATGGAAAATTGACTTACACACTTTATTTTTCAAGTTTTTCCATAAATAATATTAACATACTGTTAGAAGAACTTAAAGACAATATCACAAGAGAAATTAACTCTGTCTCGGAAGTTAAACTTATGCACGTGAAAGAAAATTTCCTAAAAAGGTGCCAGTATTGTGTGAATGCAAGAGGAGAACATTTCATCTCTTATGATGAGGTACGTGGTTATTTTCATTGTAATTTTAATTGTAAATGTGAGAACCTGAATCACTACACCAATCGTGGCTTTATTTGCATAGATATTTCACCCAATCGCTCAGGAGTTGGAGCAGTGCCCGCCGCGATGCAGAAACCCGTATCATTGGCCAACTCTTGCGTGGGACTCACTGTAGGTACTAGTCATCTTCATATTTTGAGCATGGCTACCATCACAAAGTCTGCAAGCCAAAGTTTCACAGCGATCCTGGCCCGTATGAACTCTGTGACAGATTTTGTGACCGTTACCATGTATTACAGTATGAAAAATGGGTAAAAGCAATCATAATCTATTGCACAAACTAAATTCCAATAACTTTTTTACAATTTGTGCACACTTCTTTCTTATTATAGGCTATTTTGAGCATAACGATCAATTATAATAATTAGGCCTATGCGTATTACACCAACAAATCAAAGAAACGTCATAGCATATTGACTACATTTGGCTTACAGTTTAGTCATGAGCAAAAGTGAAAGTTTTAGAAAGGGCCAATTTGGTCCACTGGTCCTCCCAATGCTAAGTGAGTGCTTTACCACCACTCTATAACAAGAAGATACTGATGTCTCCCCACAGTCCTAGCAACTGTGCATACTCTGTGTACCTGCCTGTATTATTAATAAAATATAGGCCTATTAGACTTCAGCATTAAGGAGCGCAGACATTTCTTCTTTGCCTTTATAAATCACTTCACAATTAAATAACACTTTTAACAAGTGACTGAAGAAGAAAACATGACTTACCCTTTTTGCACTGAGTTCGCACAGAGCTTCAGCAAGTTTTCTTTCAAATGTTTGGAAGTCGAGAAGAGATTCTGCATCACCTTGTGTATCTTCCATTTTGTAAGCTGAAAGGTTACCATAACTTTAGATAAATGGATACAGGGTTAGGCTCTAATCTTATTAACTGACAATAGCTGTCAGCACTTTAATATAACAATATACAGGTATTTTAAACACTTTGGTATATATTACTCTCGATGTGAAAAATATCCATATCCCAAGAAAGACGTTCCATCATGTTCCCGCTTTGCATTATATCGCGTGTTGCTACATATTATTTCTCTAAATTCAATCCCAGAATATTCCAATCCTGCTTGTCATTAAATGATTCAAAATCTTTAAAAATCGGCTTGCCTAATGGTCAAAACAGAACACAATTTTAAATTAATGGATTGGGTATTCAGTCCAGAACAAGTTTCCTTTTCTACAATTCTACTAATTGTGTATTGGGAAAGATATCAACGGTCCATTTATATTGTAGATCAGTCTGCAGCTTTGAATATTAACTTAGCATGCCCTCTTTTATGAAAATCAGTATTGCCTACATGCCTATATATATAAGTTAACTCCAACTCAACTTTCGTCATGTCGCATTCATGACTTTTGCTGCAGAAATGCTGGCTTGTCATTGCTCAATAAATTTCAAACATCAGCCCATTGTAAATTAAGCCTACTTTCTTGACCTCTTTTGCTTGGAAGGTTAGATTCAAGATTTGATTAACAGTTTTCCTATTGCAATTGGACTTGTCTTGGACTTTATTTATTGAAATCCTATGAAAAAGTACTCATGTAAAGTAAATGTTTATGAAAATGCAATTTCCAGCTTGATAATATGTGGGAACTCTATTGTGTATTTTTTACATTTCTAATTAGTTCACTGAAAAACTGTTTATTTTTCCCTCAACTACACAAGAGCTAAAGTGTTTTATGTATTATGTAAAGTGGAATGTATATGGAGTCATTTGAAGAAGGATCTGAAAGCGATAGAGAATTCTCTATCAATCCATACCATTCATGTCAAAGCTAGATATCTGAAGAAGATCATGAATCTTTCTAAGTTTACCCCCTCACGTCTTGTATATGTCTTGGCGAAACAAGAATACTTTATAGAAGAGCTCCGCACCCAGCTACTACTGCCCTCTACGGAAACATACAAAGAACTAATGCTAGAACTACAGCAGAAAAGGTCAACAATATGGGACGAATTTTAAGCAACAGACGCTATGATCTCAAGAGAATGGACGGGCCCAGATTACGAGCTGAGACACATAGTCACCCGATTCGCAGTTCAAGGGTTCCATTATAGGATCTGCTCAGTGAAGAAATATCACGAACCAGGTATCCAGTGTCAGTGCGTATTGTGTGGACAACCGTGTGACAGGTATCATGCACTGAATTGCAACCGACGTGGTACCTCGCTAACAAAGTTCTGCGAAAATTAAACTATCAATGCACATTGTGCGATATACCAATTTTATTAAAGTGTTTTATTCTTGAAAGCCCTGGATGTGGAAATATCCATAATCTACACCTGAACAGTTCCTGTAAATTACTATAGTTGCATGAATCTCTTAGAGGTTCTGAAATACTGGTAATTTGAACAATAGCATATATTATATGATATCAGCTAGGACTGCTTATAATTCAGAGGACACACTGAGCATATTGCATTATGCCATGCTACCAATACCCTTTATCAATCAAAATTCAAACACAAATAATAATCCGGTACTAGGCCCTATGAGGATTTCATTTGGGGCAAATGCATTGTTCTGAAGGTGAAGCAAAGAAATTATCTACTAGATTATTGGGATTCCGAAAGCAAGTAGCCTATATTAGCTTAGAATCTGTTATACATGATTGATGATGACAGCAACCTGACACGAATTTCAAGCAGTCTTTTTTATCAATCGATCAATGTCGTGAACTATGTGAACTGTACAATTGACTGAGAAAAGTGGCAGACATGTTTGCGCAACTAAAATACTTGAGATAATTACAATAACAATTCAAGAATTAAACTCTATCCACAATGGTCTAGTCTGTTGTTGGCAGTCGAGATTTGGTTAGTATATGGTTATTTAACGATTGCCTGTGACCGTCGCCAGTGTGCCAGAATATTGCCCAGCAGGAGTTCTTTTACATGCCAGTAAATCTGCTGACATGGGCCTGCCACATTTATGCACACATAAATGCCATTGACCTGGGGTGGGTTCGCACAGAAAGCCAGTGCGATACAACTGCGCAGCCCAGGCTAACACAGTCGAGATTTACTGTGTGGCCAGTAATGGACGCCATAGACAACTTGCAGTTGTAGTCAGTAGCTGTCGGACAGCAGTGGGTAAAGCTCTATCCACAATGCGCAGTCGGCAGTTGTTAGTCGGCAGACGGTAGTTTGTAGTCGAAGTATAACGTGTGGTGATCAATGGACGCCATTCACAATGTGCAGTTGCAGATGACAGAGACAATCGTCAGTTGGTAGACAGTAGTCGGCAGATGAGAAATTCATCTCTGACTACGAACTGAACGACTGCAAGTAACATATTACGCGATTGTATATTATTAACTAGTGCAAATACACAGATTAGCATACAACGAGAAAGCAAGATGTGTTTATAACATATATTATCTAATTATAAAGCGATTCCTCCACCTTTTTTATTCTGTAAAATGTTTCCCTAACCTCAATGTCGACAGCATATTGTAGACGACTCGAGTGCTGCTCCCAAGCGGCCGATTGCAACAGCAAACTGCCGACTACTGACTAACAACTGCCGACTGCGCATTGTGGATAGAGCTTTACCTGCAGTTGGAAAATTCATTTTCAACTACCAACTGCATTATTAAAAGTTAGCCTACACATTTACTGTACATGAATGAATATCATTTTAGCTTATTGCAAATAAATAGATTAGCTTACTCTGAAAAGGCAATATGTGTTTATTAGGCTACAGATCTAAGCATTAAAAATTAGGGTCTATTATTATTCTTGGCATGCAGCATGCTCGGTGTTGTTACATGGGTTACACGGCCTGCAGATTGTTTTCCAACATTCTGACTGGGTAGCTTTGATCGTTCATCTCATTGGTTGCCACACACAATTCTGCCAATAGCTTTAAACGCACAAAGAACAAATACAAAGTTAGTGACAGGTAGCACGAGGTTTGTGAGAGGTTAGGTTAAGTTAGTTTAGTGATACCATAACCACCACCAACATCGTCAAGCTTCCTACAATGTTTCCCGATGATTTCAACGTAGGGATGACTAGTTTAAAGGCCAATGTATAGTTAAAAGGCGAATGTAAACAGGAGGATGTGCATCATACTAAGTGCTGGGGGACCGTACTGGAAATGCTTAAATATTAAATTCAGTCTACTATTTACCTCTTGGAAAATGAACACCGAGAAAGTTAAAGAATTCTACTGCTAACTTTAATTTATATTTACCTTACACTGTCTAGTCTTCAAGCACAGTTGATAATGGCGGACAACCTTCTTGTGCAATACGTATAACAGTGTTGCCAATCATCGTTCAATAAAATAAGCAAACAGTCTCGCGAAAAAGGCCGTTGTATTGTGGTCTCGTTTTAATTGTTCGAATACTGGAAATGGCCAGACCATACCACAAAAAACTATTAATGTCAGTGGAAGATTTTTTCTAAAAAAGCGGCTAGTTGCCACTTGTTACTTCAAAAAAGGCAGTGAAAAAAAGGTATAGCCATAAAATTGCTACATTGGCGACTATGATATATTAGCAATCGATAGTATTAAGATTTAACTCGGTGATTGTCGATAGTTAATATACAAGATATAACCCGATTACTTACAACAAATTTCCGTGCAATAAACATAATATAAAAAATAAATACATAAAAATATATATATAATTATAGAAGACTCGTATTATCAGCAAATTAACCACAAATTACTATGGCCATCTGCATTCGAATTTTAATAATCGATAGCAAAAGAAAACGAGTTACCAGCGCCAACTTCAAAAATAGACATTTGAAAGCTGGAAGATGGCCGAAATAAAACAAAAAATTACCGCTAATTCAGATTAAATTAAAAAACGAACTAATTATCGTTACCAAATGTGCGGTTTTTGTTAATTTTAACTGTGTTTTCAAGTGTGGTTTTACATTGTGGAGTCTGTTGCAAACTGAAATTCTGAATTTTTTCTTCCCTTTCGAAAACATATTTTTGAGCTCATATCTTGTATAAACTAAGGGGAAAACATCGGTGAAATCACAGTCACAAAACTATAATATGTCACAATCCTCACACGTCACACACTTTATGCTACGTCCTGTCATTAAACTCGTACTTGATTTCCCAACACAAAAAGCTGATGGGAGCATTGTATGCAGCATTCAATGAGACAAACAATCATAGCCAACCAATCAGTGTATTAGGAGACAATCTATGGACCATTTAACCTATGTCACAATATCAAGGAAACTGTGTACAGAGTGCAATAGTAGACCCAAAGGCTTATCAAAGAACAGCAAGAAATTTAAGACCTCTAAACTATATTTGATAGGAATTAGATCAATTCAATATTGTTACAAAACACAGAAGAACATAATAAAAGATTGGGAAAACCAAGAACAGGTCATCCCTTAAGCTCCTTTCCACTCGACTCACTATTGGTAGTTCCACCATAGTCACCTAGATGTCTCTTGCTGTTTAGCAGTGTTGAAAATATGGAAAATTTTACTTTTTTTTTTTCCTTTCTCTTCTTTTCCTCTTCCTACTATTCAATCCCTTCTCTCTTTTACCCTACTTACCTACTTGAAACCTATTCCTATGCTACAAATTTTTGCACATAACGTGATTCGAACTTAGGACCGCTAGCATGATAGCCAGAAGTCTAAACCACTATGCCATCAAGTGATCATTGCGGAAGAATTCATCTATTTAAATTTAGAGAGCTGCATGATATAGCGGAGATTAATAATTTCGTATTAATTGCAATTGTGAAATATCCTTTTGGTTCACGGGAAGTTTTAATTGGTACAAGGGTCATTTTGGTTTTACTAATCAACTCGTCTTGAGAAATCTAAAACTCTCTTTCCCAAATCAACTTCTATCGTCCATCACGTGATGAGTCACCCTAGCAGCTCAACGGTCCAAAGCAGAATTTTTAGCTGATTCATTAAAATAGTTAATTATTTAGTTTATGAACGATTCACTTGTAAGTGTTAATAAATATAATTTTTTAATTATTTTGCTCTTAATTTTTAAACTTAAAATTAATTATCGTGGGTGAAGCTGCAGGCACCTGCTAGTGCTATAATATATTATGCACATTATGAAATTTGAATAGAAAATGTAGACAAAATCGTTAGAGTTGTTTGAGAAAATCATGAAAGATAAAATTTTCTTCATGTAACGGTAAAGTAATATTAAAAGTATCTTACTTTTAATATTACTTTACATGAAGAAAAGATAATCATCAACAATCTTCTAGTAACGTCCCCAGAAGATATTTTAACTAAAATATAAAATTTAATACGATTTTAAGTTCTCGAGCTATGATGATCTTAGACATAAACACACATCCTTACAGCCATTTACAGAAAATAGCATTTTTGAATTCATGGACCTCACAATGTGACCTCAAATTTCAGAGTCAAACTCAACATTTCCTCTCTCTATACCTATTAAACTTTCTGATTTGAGGCTTACAGAAAGATTCCTTCTTTTCAGTATTCGCAATCTCTCTCCTTAAAGAACTTACCGTATTTTACGGACTGTAAGACGCTCCGGACCATAAGACGCACCTTGATTTTAGAATGGAAATTTAAAGGAAAAGAAATTTAATTCTAAATGATCCTAAACAGATTTTTAAAAAATGGAATAATATACTTCATTTTATAAACAAATTATAACCTTGTATAATGGAATCAATGTAAATCATATCTAAATTAAAACCTGCGTTGTACAAAAATCTCTTCTGTACAGATGGCATCACACAAATTTTAACAACTGAACTGATTTCTCATGAAAGGCTGAAAATACATTTACACCCTCTAACCCTCAATTCAGCATACGGTAAATGTAACGGGACAAGGCTGTTTAGAGGTCATTGCCTTCATTTAAACCACCCGGTGAAGACACTCCTTTCGTATAAAAGAACTAAACCTTTCTTTCTTTTCATATTGTATACCTGGCTTCCAACTACTCTCATTTTAGGATTGTGACAAGTGCTATGATGTACCAAAATTTTTGCCAAAATTTGTAACTATATTATTGTTTGCAACACCTTGTTTATAACTAGGGTTCGGATGTTTATGACATGTCATATATTTATCCTGACTTCCATTCTCGCTCAAACACTATTTAAACACAAACTGTACACTTGTTATCCCAATCGGACAGTTTTTATTATGCATATAAAGTCATATTTTGGGCTTTTTTGTGGACTTGGTCATATTTGGGCCATATTTGTAATTTAACGTCATATTTCAGTCATAAATTCGGTAAAAGAGCACAATTATACAGTGTATGTACTACATGGTAGAGTTAAATTTGATGTTTATTAAATTGATTTAATGTTTATGCTAAATTAATAGTAACTTAAATTTTAAAATTAATGCAACTGTTCATATTTTATAGGGACACGCAAGGTCTACAAAATATTACGAGTATTTGGATCTGATGAAGCGAGCAAGCAGGAACAAATTATTTAAAAAATAGAAGCTAATTACAAGTAAAACTGTAAATCACCAAAATTGTTAAAAAGTGATTAGGCCTATCTGGTAGAATTCATGTGATACGTTTTAAATTGGAACATTTCTTTTTTAAAAATACGTTATTTTATTAGGTCATATTTAGGATTTTTGGGTCATATTTAGTCATTTTTAAGGGCATATTTGCAGTCATATTTCCCACATTTTTTGGTCATAAACATCCGAACCCTATTTATAACTATGTTATTCCGGCAATATTCACCATAATTTTAATTTTTTTAGTGTACTTCGGACCATTAGACGCACTCAACTTTCAAGGCTCTGTTTTCAAAGTAAAAAAGTGCATCTTATAGTCCATAAAATACAGTATCTACCTCAATCAAAAGAGCTTTTAAACTAATAGTTCAGCTTACCTGAAAGAAGTACAGCATCTTAACTCCTTTGGTAGCAGAGACTGACCCATCATCGTCTCCAGTTTAGCCCTTATTGGTTTTTCAGTTCTGTAGATCTGGGTATGAACTTCACTAGCATCAGATAGTCCAAAGTCACTTCTATTGGCCATTCAATACTTTTTTAGTGCCACTGTAGTGTTCTGCTCATTTTTCAAGCTGCTACCGACTGGAAAAAGAAATTACTGAAGTTCAATTAATTTATAAAATGGTTCACTGGTTCATCAAACTGATCCTGTTGAAATGTTATATGAGAATATTTCTAGGAGAAAAATTACTGACACGGGATTCGAGCCCTGACTTTCAACTCTGTGTGCCGATGCTCAACCAACCGAGTTTGTCAAAGTTTGATTCACAGTGCCAAATGGAATCTTTCTCTTATAATTACCCTTAATTATTGGCTTCACTGAAAGACATTTATGTAAAATAAGCGTTGTGAGTCACACAATTTAGTGATTTTGTGAGTTTCTGTTGTTATTATATGATCTTAGGCTTCCGTGGCCTGAGTAGACAATAAAATCTTCTTGGCTTCCGGGTATCTGCCGCATCATATTTAAAAATTCCAGGTATCTGCCACATCATATTTAAAATTTTTAAAATATGATATGGCAGATACCCGGAAGCCAAGAAGATTCTGTTGTTATTGTTCAAAAACATTTTAAGGTGTATTTCTCAAAAATTTTCTTATTTAATGTTCAACGGAAACAATATTCTGTGGCTTCATGAATATATATCTACATCTTAAATTTTACTGTAAAGTAACAGAGGAAATCCAATCACAAAATCACTAAGTTAGTGTGTTTCACAATACAATAGGCCCTATATGACATATCTTTCAGAGAGGACAACAGTAGAGGGTAATTATAGGAGAGAGATTCCATCTGGTCCTGTGAATCAAACTCTGGTTAGCTTAGTGGAGAGAGCATCGACACAGAAAGTTGAGGTCACAGATTTGAATCCTAGTTTCAGGGGAATTTTTCTCTGAAAAATATTAGGCCTATCATTTTTAAAGAGCTAGCAAAGTTTCACAACGATATAGTTAGACCTAATTTTCACCATAAAATATTAAAGATAGTATTATTAATATTTTCTACATACCTTCAGGAATGATGCTAGTAGAATCTGAGTGTTGGAGATCTCTGGATGGAGAGCAATTCCACATTTCCTACAGAAAAACTGCCTTGCACTGATTTTCCTTTATTTCTTATACAAACCAACATTTCCAAGTTATGAGTTGAACTACACACTTATAATCATACATAATGTTTGTGGGACTCACAGTGAAGAGGTCAAATTATAATTATTTTATCACTCAACTTCACTTTTAAGTGTTTACTTACACATAACATGTTTCAAAATTAATTAATGATCCATTCTATAGAGACATCTACCAGCCCAACAGCAGACCCGGCAGTGGACCTCATTTGAGGATGCAAGCAAGTCGCTTGTGAAACACGTTATGTGTAAGTAAACACTTAAAAGTGAAGTTGTATGACACTTATGCTTAATTTATGGTTTGTAAGTGAAGCATAAGTTCAACTCATAATATCATTATTTTATTATAGTTGCATCATTGTTTAAGTTGCATCTATTTTTATGATATTTAACCACCTCCCAATCGAACTTCTGTTTAAAAATCCACCCTACAGCCTGGATATCGCTCCCATTGATTTCCATCTTTCCCTACGACTCAAGAAATGACAGAGAATGACAAAGAGGCAGATATGGTTGCCATACAATGGTTCAAATCCCAGGCGGCAGACTTCTCCGACACAGGTATTCAAATGTTGGTCCCACAACAGCCTCAGGGAAACTTACTTTATGGATGGCCCTCGCATATTTGCCCACCTTTTCTCTTTATTTATCATGGTAATTCCTATACTTCAGAGATTTGGCTGCAAACTTTGTATCTAGTAGTTGTAACACATTAAAAGAAAATTATTATATTCTGATTATCAACTGTGTTTAGTTCATATATTACCTAGTATGAAAATTATTAAAATTCCCCGTTACTTAATGAAAAATGCATCGCGTTTCATGAGTTGAACTCTGTGACAATTCATACCAGTCTACCTTAACAGCTGATGGAATGCAACAATGCTATATCTAACCTTACAGCTTGAATAAAGAAGGCAATGATTTACCTCAGGTTGGAAAACAGGCATTGAAGATTTGAAAGCCAGGAAAAGTAGAATGATTCACATAAAATCCAAACATGACTATAGGCCTATATGTAGAAATTCTTCTTGGGTTTGTAGCTAGATGAAAAATTTGCCGTTATCCGACGTTTCAGAGGATGATGCTGCCTCCATCCTGCAGGAATAATGAAGTGTCGAGTGTCATACCATGAGAAGATACATATACCAACCCATGTTGGGTGGAGTCAACCAATCAGGGAATAGCTATTTTATTCTCTGTCCTTTTCAGGCCCAATCTGCCTCTTCAGGTCCTGGATGCATTTGTTAATGATGTATTAAAGTTGACTTCTTCTAGCTTTATTTCAATCAATTCTCCAATCAGCCGGTCCTAACATCCTGGTGTCTTGGTGAGAACTGTAGTCACCAATCACAGCACATAAATTTAAAATAGAGCCTGGCATATTACTTTGCGATAGAAAAAAATCTTGAAAACTACCTATGTGCCTGCACAACAGTCAAACTCTTCTGATCTTCTACCTCATCATCACATGGATTTCTATCAATCAAAATGTCTGCCACAATTCTATCATCTGTGATTTATTGTTACGCTATCACATTACAGTCCACATTGACGTAGTCAGTAAAATGCACACTTGCTGGCTTATCTGACTTTTCACACAAATGCTTCCAGTTTCCTTCATTTTGTGATACTTTCTTAGTAAACTGCACCAGCTTTTCTAAAGCAGTTTGCGATTACTTCTTCTTTAAGCTACTTCCATTCAGCACTCACAATATACACTGATTGTACAAAGTTGGCATTAACGTCCCTCCCCGAGGCAATATTACACAGCATATGCCGGAAAAATTAACATTACATATAGGAAAAATTTTAATTTGTTATAATGAAATGTTTTAAAACATACAAAATAGGGAAAACGAAAGGGGCAATACATAATTTTGTAATTATGAATATTTTGTTATACTGGTGTTCATTATACTGGTATTTTACTGTAATGGTGACCCCATGGCTACTCAGTCTATCTGCTTGTAGTAACTGTTATGGTAGGGGAAAGAGGTAGAAATCAGTGTGTGCTGGAAAAGCTGGACTGAAGTGTGGTGTTAGCATCTGTAGAAAATCTTCTATTGGTAGTCTGGTGAACAAGGAGACTACATTGAAGCTGATGAGTAGTCCTGGCGTCAACTGGAAAGGTGATTAGCGAGTTGGTATGATGAAGATCCTATGGCTCTGACTATGGGCTGCCCAACATGGGTTGATAAATATATCATCCATTATGTAACACTCGACAATTCAGAAACCCTGTGGATGGAATCAGCATCAGCCTCTGAATTCTCGGATAACAGCAGACTTTTCACCTGGCTGCAAAAACCGAGAAAAATGTTTACATATTATGGAAAACCCCAAATCATATATGACAGTATACATTGTCTCTTTCTCAAATCCAGCCAAAGAAATATTGATAATTGAAAATAGTATGTTCAGATTTCACTCAAGGAAAATCTTAAATATCTATGACTATTGCCTTGTTGAGACTTGTAGGATGGGAATGTTGTAAGTGAAGGGTACAAGGAAATAAGGGGCTAACTCATCAGTAAAACTGTTTAAGTACTTTCAATTCTATGTACAGCCCACCATGTAATGAATTTTAAAATGTTGTACACGTAACTCACCAGTGGCTAAACTTAGTGGGGGGTGTTGCTCCAGAAAATAGGCAAAATGCTTTATATAATCATGAATAAATGGTTATCAAAATTGATGAAATTTGATAGTTATTATTAGACAGAATTGAAGGGCCTACTTCCATAAAGGCGTAAGGCACAAGGACATAGTTTCGAGAAATCTTGATGTTTTTAAACAGTGTTACCACTCACAAGTAGGTGGTTTAAAGTTTAATTTTATAACATATATTTTTGAAGGACAGGCTAAATTAGTATTCTGAAAATTTACAAGATAGAGTGTTATGTAATTAACAAAGTTGTTGACTATTAAACACTTTAGGCCTCACTTTTCCTTACATTTTTGCAGGACGTACGTTTCATGGGCTTTGCTCACATTTTCAACTGCTTGTCAACTGATAGAGTGTATTGGGATTTTTTACAACTAGAGGTACCTAAACATGTTAAATAGCAAAACAATCTATTTTGAATGAAGTTACACTTCAGAAATGCAAGTTCAGTTTTTATAAACACTTGCTTGGATGGTAGCACTGCAGAAAATAAAAACAGTTGGTAAACACACCTCAATAACAGATAGGAAGTGTGCCTTACGCCTGTATGGAACTGTTATAAAGTAGGTCTTTTCTTATAACTGAGCAGAGGTTTAAGGCACAAGTACAAATGGTTCGCTGAGTATATAAGAGATATGAGGAGAAGGCATAAATGTTAAAAACTCAATATTAAAGATTTGTGCCTTACGCCCTTATGGAACTAGGCCCTTCAATTGTATTTAGCGTCATTTAAAATAATGATATTTAATAGTCAATATGGTTTAGAATAAAAAGTTAAAAAATCAATAAAAAGAATAATTACGAATGGATACAGAATTTTTATTTTACTAACACAACGTTTAAACCCTCTCCATCGGGCCTGCTCACAAGAATTGGTTTTCTGAGATCGTGTTACCAAAAGGGCGTCATTCCATGGAATGGATTGACAAACATCTCAGAAACACTAGCTTCATGGTTAAGAACGCACTCCAGTGGAGGGCTTGTGAGGCGGCACCTTCTTCAAGTTTTACTCAGACACCTGATGAAGGCCCAATGGAGAGGGTTTAAATGTTGTGTTAGTAAAATAAAACGCTGTATCCACTGGTAATTATTCTTTTTATTTGTTTTTTAACTTTTATTCTTGACTAAACAGTGGAAAGTAATAGGACCATCATGTATAGCAATATGGTTTGTTTTGTGTAAGTTCTTTGTTCTTACTTCAAGTACCGGTACGAACTGACCTAAGAAGAAGCAGAAATGCACCACAACCATTTGATACTCGTGTATTACTGAATGAGAAACATCAACAAAGGAACTTTCTATTTTAAATTGTCACTTAGAAGCAACAAAATTGATATTATTTCCAAACAACTCGATTAGCCTGTTTCTCCCTTGTACCCTTAAAATGAAAATGGCTAATATTGTCTGTACAGGCACAGGGGTTTATTTATAACTCTCATCTACATGTACAAACTGCTTACGCTACAGTAGAAATAATAAACAGTCTAGTAAGCTAAGAGAGGAATCGGCGGGAAGAAGTATTTACAAGTGAGCAGGGCAAACCACTTTAAACAATACTTAATTACGAGGACTATTCTTTTCAACTACCAGTAGGACATAAAATCAAAACAGAGTGAATAGCTAATTAGTTTTATAGACAAAAGTTAAATACACCTATAAACTGGATTTCAATACAATCACTATGAAGATTTAAAACAAGGTTGTTGCCAGTTTCTTAGGGCATCTCATGAATCACTTGTCCACTCGCGCCATGCCAACGAATTCCAACCCTGGTCACTTGATAAGGGTGATAATAATTGTATAATTTAATCCATGCTGATGAACTGTGTAAGTTAATATCACAATTACATCTGTATACTCCTCCACTAAACTGTAGACTTAATAGAATATTTTATATAAATTATTCACGAACAAATTATTGCAGGAATTCTTTTTTAAGACTGTGCATTTTGTACAATAATCTACGTAATGAATTTGATGCAGGTCTATTTCAATCCAGAACAGTCTTTTATAGAAATATTTGCAAAATTTTTAGCATGTGGTCATAAATTCATAAAGCAATGTAATTGTTGTTCTTCTATTTGTTAGCTTTATTAATTTGTAATTATTGTTCTTGAGTGTGTGCTAGTTTTAATTGATTTGTTGTAGTGTTCTTTTGTTGTTGTTTCTTAATGTTGTTCCTTTATTTAATTGTTAATAAATTGACATATACCTAGGCACAAATCTTAGCTTGATTTGCAATGTTAAATCAGTCTCAGTAGTAATTTTTCAGTTTGCGGGTTTAAAGTAGCTATACTCCTCCTAATAAATACAATAGTAATAACGCACTATTTTAGCCATGAGGTTAATTTAACCAGCTGACGAAGATGAAAACTGAAAAGTTAAAACCAGCATAACTATCGATGTCTCAATTGTTTTTGCCAAAGTTATCTTTCTCACAATGGCAAAAATGGTATAGATTTATTCATTTTCAGGTTTTATATTATTCACTCGAGGTTCAGATTCTTCCAAAATAAATCCAGACATCTTGCTATATTGTTATGAAAACTAACTTTAGGTATATACACCTTTAGGCATAGGCGTAACCAGGCCGACCATATGGGGGGGGGGGGTTATAACATCCGCGGGGTCTGGGGGTATGGAATATCCCCCAGGGAGAGGGGGGTCCGGGGGTCCTCCCCCGGAAAATTTAAAAAATTAAGATGCAAAATAACGAGTTTTAAGCTTACGGGGGTCCTCCCCCGGAAAATTTTAAAAATTAAGACGCAAAATAACGAGTTTTAAGCTTCCGGGGTCCATCCCCGGAAAATTTTTAAAATTAACACGCAAAATAACGAGTTTTAAGCTTCCCACACTTTATACTTGTATTAAGTAATTTATGGGCAGACTTAAAAAAATTATACAATTTTCCTTTTTTAATCAATGGGGGGGGGGGGGGTTCAAACCCCCAAAACCCCCCCCTCGTTACGCCTATGCCTTTAGGTATGAACATTTTATTTTTAAACATTACGACTCTCAGTTTTTATATATTATTATACAGCTGTATATTAAGACATTTCACAAGACAAATGTTTTTCTAATTGTTTATAATTTGTTAAAAAAAAATTGTTTCTTGAAAATTTTGGTTATAAACTTGAAACATGATTACGTCAAAACTATGAAAGACAAAATCACCAAATTTTCACTATGTTATATACAGAATAATTCTCTAGTGTCAGACATTTCTTAAATTGTTACATAGATTTATTTAAACTGAAAATATTTTTTTTGTTCTCATCATTATAAACAAAAATCTAAAACACAGTAGAAAACTAATATATAAGAAATTACTCCATGTCAAGCACTAGAGAACATTTCAAGCTTCAAAATGACACCAAAATCACTTTGATATGTAAATTTATAGAAGAATTATGATGTTTGAAATAATTGATTACCAAACAATTTACTACTTACGGGAAATTGAGAGGAAAGCAAACCTTGAAACCCATGGAAAACACATGTAGGACTAAGCAAGAAAATTGGAAGATCAAACAGCTTAAACTTACTCAGCATATGACTCCGCTTACTTACTAGTATATTAGTGACAACTAGTAGTCAGTGTTATAAGTTTTAGTAGAGCGGGAAAATTAAAAATACTGAAATTTGATAGCTGAGCAAGGGGATAGAAAAATGAAGCTTTTTAGAAAAAGGTCTCTATCTAAGGAACTAGCAGCCAGAATTAAAAAATTAATATATGAAACGAAAGAAAAAATAACTGTCTATCCAAGCATACCATGTTTCTTTCATGAAATTTTTCAGAATTTTTTGGTTTCTTGGGTGTACATACATCTTAATGATTACTGGTACTCAACTTTTGTCAGTAAAACAATTACGCTAATTCATTGGTTTTGATATCATGTCCTACTAGAAGTTGGAAAAAAATAGCTTTTATATAACAATATATTCACAAGGAAGCTGATCCTGCAGCCATATTTGTTTTATTTTTCTCTCAGAACTTAAATCTTAGCTGGCAATTAATATCATTGTCTGTACATCGAGAAGGATGAGATGAAGCGGTGCGAGTAGACACATATGAGATAGTGGCGCCACACGCAATCTGCAATGCAAATAACACACGAATCACGTCCGTGAGCAGTTGGCACTTGGAAGGATGGATCGCTCTGAGCGGGAATACTCACATCTTACGAGTGGTGTGGGGATATGAAGTCTGGACTCCAACGTGGATTTGACCATTCTGATGACTCTGGAGACCTGCAACATGATAGATAGGGATAGTAGATTTTCGCAATCGCGATAAATCCTAAATGTCCCCAAAGGTAGTTTCATTTATTAGTAATACATCACTGTTATTAACCTGAAGAACTACCAACACCATGCAGTTTTGTAATTCGAAACTTAAATAAATTACGATAAATGTTAAATAATGCTTTGATGTGTAGGAAATTGTAAAATATGTAACAACCGACCGAGTTTTTCCTTACATGATGTTATTCTTCAAAATATTGCAGATATTTCGAGGGGGTTTCAACCTGTACGCCCATGATTGGTATCTTATACTTTGTTTGAATGCGTAATATGTTGAAAGAGTTTTTCAATTCTTACAAACAACACTTATAATAATGAAAGGAATAGATGTTCAGCAACTCTGATAAAGTCGGAAATTGAATTCTCACTTAATTTTGATCATAGTTGTCAGAAATTTCATGACTTACTGAAAAGTTAAAAGTGTAGAAAAATAATTATGGGGATTAAACGTTTTATGTAGAAAATGAAACAGTTAAATACTGTAATAAAGTTTGTGCCTAAAATGTAAATATAGTTTGTATCTCAGCAAGTATTTTGAGCAAATGTCGTTACATTGTGTCAGCACAAACTGATCCTTATTGGCATTTCAAAAACCTTACAACCCTAACATCAACCGATAGAAAATAATTAATTAATTAATTAATTAATTGTATACATACACAGCACAAATATTAAAATGGAGGTGGGCAGGACACGTAGTAAGACTTGACCAAAACTGATGGGCACACACAACAACTCTATGGGACCCAAGAAACGGAACACAAGGACCAGAAAAACCAGCAATGAGATGGGCAGACAATATGAGATACCAAGCCGGAAATCTGTGGAAAAGAACAGCAAAGGACAGGAAGGCCTAAAAGAAGCACGAGAAAAACATTCTAAGTGAAAGTGTAAGGATGTGAGGGTGAAAAAGTGTGAATAAATACCAAATGGACAAACAAGCTATCAAAATCCCGCATACCTAGCTCAGATGCGGGATCTTTTGCCCCTAGAGCTTTCCTCCAAAACGAGAGGCCATTGCCCGCAGGAATTCAAAGGCTGTTTTTATTTTATTTTACTTTATTTATATACATATTGTAATTGTAAAACTTGTATTTGTCCAGCTCAGGGACCCCAGATAACTTCATATTAGCCAATAAAAAAAAAATCTCTGTTGTATAATGCTGATACAGTGAGTATATCAATCTCCCTTTCAAATCAATTGCAGAATGATAAAATAATAAAATAAATTAATATGCAGTAAATAAAATGTCAGTCAGTCAGGTCAGACAATATCATTGACAAAGAGAGGAGAGAAGGAAATTAGAAGAAGAGTGGCCATGGCATGGGGTAAATTCTGGAGTCTGAAGTTTATATTCCAAGACAGATCTCTCAAGCAGAAGACAAAAATAGAAATACTAGAAAGTTGTGTCATACCAGTGCTAATCTACGGATGCCAGATATGGGCATATACACAAAGAGAGACAGAACTACTACAGAAATGTCAACGGAAGATGGAAAGGCGGATCCTCAACATCAAGTTGTGCGATAGCGTACCAATGAAGAACTCAGAAGGAAGACGAAAATGCAGGATGTGGCGAGTCAGGCTTGGTCACTGAAGTGGAAGTGGGGAGGTCATGCAGCAAGACTCCACCAGGACAGATGGGCATATGTCACAACAATGTGGTACCCCCGAATAGGGAAAAGGAGCAGAGGACGTCCAAGGCGAAGATGGTCCGACGACTTCACGAGAACACTAGGCGCAACATGGAGCAGGACGGCTAGAGACAGAATAAAGTGGAGAAACACAATGAAAGACTTAACAAACCCAAAGTGAACAGTGATCAGTGATAAGTGATGATACCTATCAAATGCAGCACTTGAGCTCGCACGGACCGGCTCACTGAGCGAGCAAACCTAGAGCCAGCCCTACGATCAGTAGGAGGCCCTTGCCCTAAAGGGATGCCAATGGACTTATTTTATTTTATTTATTATTATAAATAAAATGTAACTAAAACTGAAGGTATTCGCAATGAAACCAAAGAGTATATGCTAACAAGTAATGATAAGCAGAGGGTATAGTGTGTATAAATTGACTACATCACCAGTTAAATCAAATTTCATGCATTAAGTGTAACATTTATCTTGACCACCTTACCTGCTATTTGAGGATGATACCATAACTTCATCTGAAACTGATCGTTTCCCAATGGATTCTAAGATGTCTCTGTTGGCCTGTATCTGACTCTGTGTCTGACGCATGCGCCTTCGTGCAATTTCCAGTAGAAGTCGTTGACGTAACACATCCAGAGGGTTCACAATAGACAGCGAAGGCCCATTACCAGTTCTCTTCACTCGTCTGGAGGCCTGTAAAAGGTTTATAACTATTAGCCTACTAATATAGCCTATTTATACCTTCTGAGCCCTGTTTGAAAGAACTTGCTAAAATATTAGAACTCATAATATTATTTATTATTTAACAAACTTTCATAGAGATGTGTACATTACCTCTAACTTCTTTATTTCTTACAAGCCATGCTGCTTGAAATCTGGTAGTTCTATCTGTGGGTTTATTGCAAGCAGTTCAGTATGTTTTAATGTACAGTATGTTTAATGTACCGTATTTTACGGACCATAAGATGCACTTTTTTACCTTGGAAACAGAGCCTTGAAAGTTGGGTGTGTCTATTGGTCCGAAGTACACTAAAAAAATTAAAATCCTGGTAAATATTGCCAGAATACCATAGTTATAAACGAGGTGTTGTAAACAATATGATAGTTACAAATTTTGGCACATACTGTACATCAGTGTACTTGTCACAATCGTAAAATATAGGCCTGCAGTGCGAAAAGAAAGGAATGTTGAGATCTTTTATACAAAAGGAGTTGTCTCTGCCAGGTGGTTTAAATGAAGGCAATGACCTCTAAACAGTCTTGTCCCTTTACTTTTACCGTATGCTGAATTGAAGGTTTAGAGGGTGTAAAAGTATTTTCAGTCTTTCATGAGAAATCAGTTCAGTTGTTACGCGATGCCACCTGTACAGAACAGATTGTTGTACAACGCAGGTTTTAAGTTAGAAGTCATTTACACTGATTCGATTGTATATAGTTAAATTTTTTCATTTAATAAATAAATTGCAGCCAAATAGCCATACTTGAAAGATAGTTTACAATGGTGGTTTACATGTTTGCATATTCACATATTGTCTTTGTTCTTTTTGTACAGAGTTCGATATGGTACCGATCGCACGGTTTCTCACATAGTAAGCATTCACAATCGACACTGGGTTCATGGAAGTGTGTGTTTTTGCACATTAGGTGATGAAACCCGTGGACTGCCAATCTTGTAATGACGTGTCTCATTTCGAAGTTTGCCTTTGACCATGATCTGTCTATCATGGCTCCTGTGCCATAGAATTCTGGTTGTACTTCATCTCTTTTTCCTGTCAGTGCTGCCAGCAGTTTTTCTGATGCGCTGGTGTTGGGTAGAGGTATGCTTGTCCTGAGATCTTCAACGAGGAAGGTTTCCTTTGCCAGGAGATATGCGAGTCTTGACCGGGTCATTTTTGATACTCCTATTGCTTTCTTTATGTAGTTTGCTTTCACCCTTTCTAAGGTGGATAGATTCTTTGTTGTTAAATGTGGCCAGATGATTTCGATGCCGTATGTTAGTATTGGAAGAATTTTTGCTCTGAATAGTAACATTGCTGTCTCTAGGCTAAGGGTTTTGATGTTTTTTATTTCGTGCGATGCCATTATTGCTTGGATTGCCTTCTCTGTGACGTGTTTTGTGAAGCATTTTGCTTCATTTAGAATCACATTAAATTTCTTTTCCTTTAAATTTCCATCCTAAAATAAAGTTGCGTCTTATAGTCTGTAAAATATGGTATATAATTTGCTTCAGCTCAATTATTGGCTTTACTTAGGCCACATCAGTAGGCCTCTGTCGGACCTTGCCTTATACAAAAACATAATTTATACACATAATCTTGTTAATTCGTGAATTTTGCCAAGGTCATCACTAAAAGTGAAGCATGGGGTTACTTATTACTACTCTTCCATGGATTCTCGTAACAGTGGATTTGGATGAAAGTTCAATGAATGTTTGAATTTGTCTCGAAACATCTGAACTTAATCACTAAACTTCATTATTCTCAAGTCTTCATACAGCTGAACATTGCAGATGAGGTAGTCTGCTCCTATGATCATCCTGAACACACTATGTTGTATTCCATCCAGACATTTCAGATGGCGTACATGAGCTGTTCTCCAAATTGCCATTGTACCTCAGTACAACCACAAGCACAAAAAGAAGGAAGTGTGGGGACGAAAGAAGAGAAGAAATCGGAAACAGGCAGAAAATAAGACAAAACATTGACATTTTCTTGTTGAAGATTGATGTTTACATATTCGCCACCGGAACTGAAACATTTGTCTTACCGTAGCACTAACTTTTGAACACCTGTGTAGTAGAAGTGTGACACGTGGGATTTGAACCACTGTGTGACAACCAGCTTCGCCTCTCTGACATTCTTTGTCATTTCGTGAGGTGTAGGAAAAGATGGAAATCACTGGGAGCAAGGTCCGGGCTGTAGGGTGATGTTTAAACATCTCCTAGCAAGTCTCCTGCAGAAGTTCGGCTGGGAGGTGTTTAAACTATTGGCGGGTTTGCGGAATATGGGGCTATGATGTCTTCGAAAATCCTTTCTTCAATAGGTCAGTGAATCAGAAGAAACAAAAGTAAACAAGTCAGTATCACGACATCGGTGAATTCAAAAATTCAGTGTTCAGTTCTTTTAAATTTAAGTATAATATCTGGCGTTTTTGTAATCTCTCAGATTTATGAAAATTGTCCCTCGTTTATTTATTATTACTTATCCAATTGCTGCTTCTACCCTAAAATAGTATATTTTTTTAATTTAAATTTATTTCATTAATTTTTATTTTTATGGCTTCCTCTGTCCATACCATATGTACTAGAGGTGAGGAAGTATTGTTTTCGACCCCTAAATTCGAAGTTGAGTTTTTGACATAAATATACGTTTTGAGGCCCTCTGAATAAAAAAATACTATTTTTGGAAACATGTATGTGTGTCTGTCTGTGTGGATGTCTGAACAGGCTAGCTCCAAAACGAAAAATCGTATGAAAACAAAATTTCGTATTTTGGTCAGGTACCTTCTAAAGATGTAAGCCGAAGATTGATGACAAGTTTCTCTTATTTTAAGGGGACTTTACACAAAGAAATTTTCGTTTTTTCGCGATTTTCTCGAAAACGGCTCTAATTATTTTCTTTAATTTTTGCACATGGGTTGCTTGTATTAAGAGCTAAAACTTTTATTTGAAACATTTTTTCGAAAAAATATCTGAAGAGTAGTTATTAATAATAGAGAAGGTTCGCACATTGTGAAGAGTAGTTATAAGCCACCCAATTTGAATACGTGCTCTTTGCAATATGTCCTCTTTTCTATATCAGAATATGAAGTGATAAAAATGCATTGGCCATGCTTAAAGTAAAGAAAGTTAGGAGAATACATTAATAAGATTTATTTGGGTTATGTGTCCTTCGGGTATGCGATGTGATGTGGTAAGGACATTCTCTTCGTTTTTACACCCAATTTGCATGAAGAGAATGTCATACATAATAATTAGACCAGGGATTTTAAGGCAAATGCCTATTTTATTCCTTATGAAATAACATGAAAATTTTTAAGTATGTTGACATTTCATGATAAATTACTTATAATTATAGAGTTTTATAGTGCCCTAAAATGCCTATTTGGAACTTTGGAGCCTATTTTTACTATTTTAGTGCCTAAAATGCCTATTTTGTACATTTAAAATAAAATTCAACTTCTGAAACTTTTACATCATTTAATGGATATCCCTGAATGAAGAGCAGAACAGCAGAGGGTGGGTTTTTCACAGAAACTTGATTTCCCAAACAACTGTCGCGAAAGGAATGCTGACTGACGGGGGAGGATCAGTGGCGTAGCAAGCTTAGGTGGCACCCGGTGCGGAAAATTTCTTGTCACCCCCCCCCCCCCATTCAAATTATTAAAAAATGGAACAGTTCCAAGTGTTGTTTTTTGGATAGTCAAAGGTAATCCCACGAGAGTTTAAGAGTTTATCGATAGATGCAGCTGCAGCGAATTTATCTGATGTAGGCCTAACTCGTAAACTCAACGGATTATGCAAAATTAGTAATAATTACTTTGTTAAAAACAACAAAACTAAGCTCCGAAATCATGGTATATTATCAATCAACCATCTATGAATCGATTCGAGTTACCATGTTGTGACCAGTGCTACCAATGGTGCATATAAGACATAGTTAACCTAATTCAGCCAATTTTGTTAGGATTACGGAAAGACATACATATCAAGCATATTATGCTGTACATTGTACATTGTACTGTTAAATGGCAATAAATGCTATTATTACTATTATTATTATTATTATTATTATTATTATTATTATTAATCTAAAGTACGTTATAGACAGACAGATATATATTGTTTTCGTGAGCGACGGACTGTAGGTATTACCGTTAATAAAGCGAACATCTTAGGCCAAAATACACTCCCGAAATTGTTCAAACTTTTATTTTTTTGAGTGATCTTTTATATTTTTATATTTTGTTTTCAAAGCGAAATCTCGAATTTTGGAAAGATTAATTTTGATAAAAGGACAAAATTTTGTATTTATGTCAGATACCTTTCAAGTTGTGAACGGAAGATTGGAGACAAGTTTTCCATATTTTTACATAAAGAAAGTTTTCTCGAAAACGGCTCTAACGGTTGATCCTAATAAATTTCATAAACAAGTAATGTAAGTATTTTACGGAACTGTATTATTAATAACCTATTCTTAAATATTAGTGGTTGAGGCGCTGCGCTACAAACCGGAAGGTCGCGGGTTCGATTCCCGATGAGGTCGTTGAGATTTTTCAATTGGCCTAATCCTTCTGGTGGCACTATGGCCCTGGGGTCGACTCAGCCTCCAACAGAAATGAGTACCAGGAGCAATCCTGGGGGTAAAGGCGGCCGGTGCGTAAGGCTGACAACCTTACCACCTTCATGTGCCGAATGTCCAAAATTTGGGAGCCTCAACCTCCTGGAACCCTCTGGGCCTCCATGGCCTGTATAGGGATCACTTTACTTCACTTTATTCTTAAATATGCGCACATCCCAGTTCAAAATCTAGATTGAAGGAGACTTCGGAGTCAACTCACATTCGAAGTTTAATTTCGTCAGTCATGACTGCCGCAGCGGGTAGAATTGATTGCTGCTAAAGTGATATAAAATATCACTGATTGTTGAAGTCCCATTTAAATTAATAAAACTGCAGAGACAAGCATCGACAGAAATAAACACCCCTCCCCTAACCATAAAATTATTGTTCGTATGAACAAAGCGGCCAGTTCAGCCGCGAATTTTTACCGTTGTTGACAGAATTTAAAACTAAAAGAAGTTTCAATACGCATTACATGTTGACTTGTAGAAAGTTGTTAAGCTTATTTAATTGTTTAAAATGATATTATTATTTTCTTTAAATTCCCTTGAGCGATTTTTTACTTACAAAGACATATTTTTATTTTGTCACCCCCCGGGTGATGGCACCCGGGGCGGCCCGCACCCCCCGCACCCCCCTTCCTACGCCACTGGGGAGGATTAGCTCAAAACAAGTAGCAGGTATATAGTAAGAAGAGACATACTGTGTCAATTTTTCATATAAGTTAATCTAAATCTGTTTTGATAAAAGTATTTTATTTATTTCTGTTAAGAACAGGTAGGCTTATACTACGTTTCTTACAGTAAAAAAAATCCCTTTACAATTTTAGAGCATATTGTTGTATTTTAAAGTCTATTTTCTGTCTATTTACACATTTTTAAAGAATATTTTGAGTGCCTTTTTTCTCTCTTTGAAAAGCCTATTTACTTGTTTTAAAAGCCTATTTTAGGTGGCTAAAACTATTTTTTTAGAGCCTAAAATCCCAGATCTAATAATAATATATTGTACTAAAAGGAAGTTATGTGAATTTCACATCAGATTTTTTTTAATCTGGCGTTTATGTGATATAGTATAACAATCTTGTAAAAACACTATAAAATAAATTAACCAAACATTCATATGCAACAAATTGGGACGTGGTTTTGGAGTAACCTTATTGCTGGTTCTGAAACACACTGTGTGAGTAATCGAGGAGACACTTGAAGCACAAAGCGCGCAGATTGTTGTACTAATTGCCCGCTCATTCAGCACCTCTCCAGTCCGGTTTAAGATCTCATGTCATATCAGAGGCGGCTCTTCAAAGTTTCAAGCTATAAAGCGACAACTCTCTCCATACGTGCGGCGGCTCACCTAAGATGCTTTACTATAACAGTGGAGGCTCTCCTCTTTTTCCATAATGTCAGTGGCAGCTCTTCAAGGACTCATGCCATAATGCGGTGGTTGGGGATTAGGGCTGCGTGATGCGAATATATGCCCTGACAAACCCGGGGCATCCAGCATCTCTCTGGCATTAAAAAAAAAATAGCTTCTTGGGTAACGATCCGCATGAATATTATGAAGTCCTAGTTTTTGGCCATCTTAACTCTGTGGCCTTCAATCTGCAATGAACGTGCTCCTCGCTTCCCTTCTCCCGACACATAGGCCTATTAGACAGGTTGGGGGCGAGACTATAACGTAAATACGAGGCGCGTCCATAAAGTAACTTTCCCTAGGGCCGTTTACAGAAACAAAGCACAATTTCTTGGATATATATATTCCAACAGATACAGCAAGTAATATTGTGGGACAGGCATATTACGAGAAGGAAAAAAAACAGTATATTTATGATTCAATAATTAAGAAATTAGTACAATATGTTTAAGAAATTTGGCCAGTTAAAAAGAAATTATTAGCAACAGAAATGGATTTTTGGAGAAGAGCAAATAGAACTTCTAGGATGGAAAGAATTAGAAATGATGCAATTCGGGAACAAATGGAAGTACAACACACTATAATAGATGAAATTAAAGAAAATCAACTCGTGTGGTATGGTCATGTAAGAAGGATGGGGAGGAGAGATTACCAAAGAAGATCTTCAAATGGAATCCTTCGGGCAGAACGAAGAGAAGCAGACCAAAGAAGACATGGTTTAATGGGGTACAAGAAGACATGAAGGAGAAAAGCATTCCTGAAAATCTTTGGGAGAAAAGAGAGGCTATGAGATTGAGAATACGGAAGATGGTGATGGGAAAAGTACAAAAAGAAAGTAATTGGGCTGAATTACAATTACCTGAGAGACATTATACTTAATTACAATTACAAATTACTTTTTCAAAAAGTAATCTGTAAAATTGCAATTACATTTTTCAATTACTTTACAAAATGACAGTACCTAAAAATTCCTTGTTTTTGGTTTGTTTTAGGCACAAGCCCAAATTATTAATGAACAAAGAAAAAACACATCAATGAGAATATTTTTGGAAACATTGAGTAACTTTTGATAATATTAACTCTAATTTGGACATTAGTTGCAAAAACAGTGGTGATGATGATATAGCAAGCAAGAATGATACTAATACTAACGAATACTAAATTGTAACAATTACAATTTTATTTCCAGAAGTAAATTGCAAGTAGAAATTATATATTTTTTTAAAGTATTGATTACGAGTAAATGGGACCAAAAAAGGAATTGTTACTGTAATCCGATTAGTTTTACTCAATTACTTCCCATCACTGCTCACAAATACAAACATTTGTTAAATTAGGCCAATTCGACTTAATTTTATTTAACCACTTACCAATACCAGGAGAGACAACTTGAAATTCAATCTTCAAATGGTAAAAAAAATGGAATGATTGAAGTGACAATTTTTTTTTGGGGGGGGGGACACCGAAATACCTAGAGCCGGTCCTCCTTACCTGATTATTGTCTCTCTCCAATTCCGTGAGCACATAGAAGCGGGGGTCGGGCGCGGTCTCCCACTCGCCGTGGGGTCGGAACTTGGCTGTGAGGCGGGGCAGCAAATATGTGGATGTCTCATGGTCTGGGGCTGGGGCCGCCAGCGCTTCCAGCAGTGGCGGCTCGTAGTAGGCAACGCTTCCCGACACCAGCGCCGCTAGTAGCAACACGATCATTCTGCACCTGTGGGAGAACAGTATTGTATTACTAAGTGCCATGGTACTTTCTGAGATTGTGTAGGGGGGGCTGGAAAAAGTCTTTCCGTGTGTCTGTACGCGCGATAATTCATCGGATTCTCTTGAAATTTGGTATACGCATTTATAGCGTCCATGGGACGAAGCATATTTATTTTTTGCACGACGTAACTAATTAATGGTACTTAAGAATATTGCTGCCGTGGTTCGTAACTTGACATTCCCGCACGCAATCTGGTTGCTACGAAAACAAAAGAAATCTCCGTGCGGTAAAAATTACTAAAAGCACAAGTGCCGTAAGTAAAACCATTATAATACAAGCCTTTACGGAAGACCGGAACCAAGGCCCCCTAGTTTGTGGCAATTTTAACAGGACAAATATTCGGGCCCCATAACAACCAAAAAATGCAATAGTGTATAAACATAATATTTTCAGTTAATATCTCAATTAATGTAAATAAATTGATATAAATAATCATCGTACAAAAAATAGCATGCACTACTCGTGCCGTAAGCGCATAACGGATCTCAGAAATTGAAAAAACTCGGCGCAAGCGCCTCGTTTTTTCAAACTCTTTCCTCGATCCGTATGCACCGCTTACGGCACTTGTATCGCAATAGGCCTATACTATTTCACCAAATCGCTTAACTGGTACTGGAGTAAAGCAATATTTAGAGCCTACTTTATGGTAATATATTAGAAAGAATTTATCACAGGTAATCCCACGAGAGTTGACGAATTTATCTGATGTAACTCAAGTTGGACTTATTAAACTATTAAGGCGAAAGATAAGATTAAGTCGCCCCTTACGCTCCGAACAATGCGTTGCTATTCGCTTGTTATCTTTGGCACTCCGATCGTTCCTTCTCTCCAAACTCCCGATCGTACCAAATACAAGCTACCAACCCTTACACCAAAATGACAACCCTCTAGCTTATTCGGTAATCCCGACCAGACCACAATCACCTCTTCACATAGTTTAAATAATGCATAACACTAACCACATAGTTAAGTGCTCGAAGTGGAGGCGGCAGCCGTAGCGAAGCGCCCTAGGATTTTCGAATAATGTACGATACACTGTTTGTAGGTTTCGAAAATGTGGCATATTATATCTTCCAGACGTTAGTAACCCTGTCAACTTTTGTTTACCGGTATGACGTCACACTACCAACGTCCAATCACGAGTTTCTACGTAATATGAGGACAGAAGAAGTGGTATAAAAGAAAGTGCATCGCGTGGGAGGGAACATTTATCCAAGGTGCGACTTAAATTTATTTTTTCCCATTCCATGAATAAAAATGTAAAGTATTATACAAAAATAATTACTTTCGTGCTTTGTTATATAATACCTAAACTAATAGCTTGCGAGTTCACGACATACTATGAATCAACCATCCATGAATTGATTCGAGTTACCAGTGCTACCAATTGTGCATTTAAGACATAGTTTCACTTCATTCAGGTAAGCTATCAGCAGAAGAGAATAAAAGCACAGGAACTGGCTTGCACCGAATCGAATTTGTGTTTTTAATCAACGTACATTTATATTATTTCAATTTCTAAACAAGTTATGTGGTACAAAATAATCTGTTTTTGTGCTGTTAATGGCAACGTGTGATGTATTAATCACTGCACACTGATGCTTTCATGTCCAGTAACGAGCAGATCATTTTACCGGATAAAATAGCATCCAAGCGATTCCTACAAGGATATTGTAAGATAAACGACCGTGATTGGTCTATATCCGAGGAATTGCAAAACGTTATTGGTCGATATCAAAGATGCGGCGCAATAGTCTACCCTAAATCCTTATGTCACGTAAGCTATTATGCCCTTGTTTGTGCTAAAAGAATTTACCCTTCCCTATGGCTATGGCTATGGACCAAGAAATTATTAAATTTCGGGTTGAATTGTTACCAACTCAACGTAATGAAAATTATATTTCATACATTCACCACAGTTCAACAATGCAACACATTGATGTGTGATAAATAGACTTCGGACTTTTAAGTCGCTGAAAATGCTGTTTTAGGTACCTAAAATAGGCTCTAAAAATTGGAAAATAGGTTCTAAAAATAGTAAAATAGTCTCTTATAAAATCACTAAATTGCCAATTTTCTGAAATATCTCAATTGCAATGCAGAATATTATATGTATTGAAGTCACCAATCTATATATATATATATAAAAGGCTTTGTCCTGACTGACAGGAATCAACGTACAGCTTAAACTATAACAGGTAGAGACTTGGAATTTTGACAGTACCTTCGCTTCATAATGTAGGTGCTCACTAAGAAAGGATTTTGAAAAATTCTGATTCTAAATGCCAAAAATTAAATGTTTTTGAAAATACTTAATCCCTTTTTACATAGAATTATCAAAACAAATTCACAGAACGTATTGTTACCAGTGGTATCAGGTGGGCTTGGATTAAATTAAATGGATGTTTGACAAATTAGAGAAGGTATCATTATAATTCATATTATCTATATTAATAAAAGGAATTCTCCTCGATGTCCAGCGAAATCTACTGAACGCAGAGATCTGAAATTTTAAACATAGGTGTGCTGAAGGGTCGGAAAATGCACCTCGAAGACGGAATTTTAATTTTAGTTTTCGTTCGTGAGTTATGAGTGAAAAACTGGCAAAAAACGTGCATTTTTTGCGTTTTCAAAACATAAGTTTTCAGTTATACATTTCAATGTCAAATCAATTACAGTTGGCTTTGGCTATTTTTGTCAAACCTTGAAAACAAAACTTTCGCGATCGCTTGAATGTTGTAAGCCCTAAATATGGTCAAACGTTGTTTTATTTGGACGAATCTCACTATACAGAGGTTTTCTTGGCCAAGAAACTCGAATCTGAGGTCGCTTTTACCAGGCGACGCTATCTAATCGTGGTATGTAGTCCACGTGATTTAGGTGTTAATAAATATAATGATTTAACTACTATTAAGCTCTTAATTTTTAATTTTTGAAATAATTATCGCGGGCGAAGCCGCGGGCACATGCTAGTAATCAATAATCATGATAAAACACAGATATAGGCCTATGGTAAACAGAATTATATAGACCTATTACTACCATAACAGTGAAAACCTAATCCCTGGGCCCAGAAGCTACGCACGCTAGCATATTCAACCCCTTGTATCCCTCAGTGATTCAGAGAACTACGATTTTTTGTTGTTGTTGTTTTTGCTGGATGTAGGAGTCGGGAGAAAAACACTACATTTTCTTGGGAATTCCAAGGAATTTTTCTGCTGAAGACGAAACATTCCTTACCACTTAACCACGTCACAAATGTGTCATGTACTGCACATTCCGAGCTAAAAATTTAGTACGAACTGAAAATAAATGCTAGAATTTATAATAAAAAATTACTTATTTTTAATTTTCGAGGAAAAACAAGCAGAAAAGGCAATATTAGGCTCTAAATGTAAAAATAGGCTGTTTTAGGTCCTATAAAAATATCAGTTTTAGGCACAGTCACTTATGAAACATGCATATACAAGTTTTCGTCCATATATCACTTAAGGATTAAAATAGGTTTTACCGGTGCCTAAATCCGAAGTCTAGTGATAAAAGTCTAGCGTAATAGTAAAAATCCACCCGTATTATATTAACAATAATAATTGGAAACTCTTGGAGCAGAGTAGCAATTAAAATGATGTGGGAATGCAGGTTCCAATTGAAGCTTTTCATTAGCGTAATGATTGGCAGTAGCAGTCTTTGACACACGAACCAGGCTTCATTAATAAATAATTAAGGTTCACATTTTTACAAATCGGATTTTGCTCGCAACACGGTTTTGTTCTGTCCACTAGGGCGGCTGTGTAGCGGCTTTCCACGTTGTAAATTCAATATTAGCACACATCAATTAGTAGAAAATTCTTGTTAAAAAATCCACACCTTTAACAGCTCAGTGCTTCAAGTGAACCGCATTCGAAAACCACCACGAAATGCCGTCAATATTAAATTGAATAAAAATCAGGTAAACTGATAAAACAAAGTACCAGATGGAGTTAATCTATATACATAAATATGAATTGCCAAAATGTATGTTGCCGCACCACTTGAGAAAGGCTCGACCGATTTGGCTGATTTCTTTCTTGTTGTGTTCGTAATTGTCAGGACAAGCTTTGTATGAAAGCAAATTTTTGTAAAAAGTCGGAAACGTGAAATGAGGCACAGTTAGAGAGTTCTGCTGTCACATGTTTACATAAAAAATAACAAAATTGAAGTGTGACATATTCAAAGTTTGAGAGTTCCGCTGTCACATGTTTTCATAACAAAACAAGAAAAAGAAAAAAAAAGTGCGAGTCTTGCAACCAAACCAAATCGAAAGTGTGTATGGTATATGTATGTGGGTATGTATATTCCCTATACAAATCTACATTTCTTGACCAATTTGCACGAAAGTTTGCACACATACCCAGTAAAGCCCGGGAAGTAACGCGATGAACACTAAAATTCAAACGAACTACTCCTTCCCTTGAAAATTTATATAATTTCTGAAAATATTATACTGAAAAATAAAATGCAAGGCTTTGGGAACTACAATAATATTGGGCTTTAACAAATTCTGATGCTATCGATGTAATTAATACATTTGTGAAAATAATTCTTGAAGAATGAAATCCACGAAAATAAAGCACAATGTAAAGCAGTCACAAAACTTTCTCTACCCTCGACATGGAAAATATCATTTTCTCACTTCACATTTTGATGTAGAATAAGAGGTCGTATTGCAGGGACAGCTTAAGTGTGTGCCAGTGAGTAAGCTACATCAGAAGTCGGTAAAAAATCCTATCCATTGATACATCACTCATAGCTGTAGGCTTTGTATAGGGATGCTTATCATAGGCCCTAAACATCTAAAAGAAGACAAAATAGGATGGAACATTTTCAGTCCTATGACCGCAGTATATTATGTCCCAGGTTTTGGGGGAGGAAAGTATGAAAGTTATATTGATTTTTTAATTTCAGCTCCGAAACGGTTGTACGGTAACATGAGAGTGAGAAATAAAAATTTCCATAAAGACAATACAATTTTATGTAATCGGAATTAATGTTTCTTCTTATTTCAACCCCTCCCAGGCATGCTGTGTAGAAAGAACGGAATGCAACATTCGGCATCCTCTGTGAGCCATAAAAAGCCATATCTAGCGTTTTCTGAGGGAATAGTTTGAGTGTGATGAGTCGTTCTTCCTCATTTCAAGTTCTATGTAGGTCCACATATTTTACAAGGCACTGGAGTTTGAAAATCGAAAGTCCTTCATAAGTTAATTTCAAATTACAAAATAAAAACCCGGGCGACGCCGGGCCTTTTAAGCTAGTAATGACACTAATGTGTTCACTAAAGTAATCTTAGAAAGTACCATTCTGACTCTTAATAACGTTACAGGCGGAATTATGCAAATTAAATGTTTCCATGCACTTTTCTTCCCAAAGTGAATATATAACGTTTGTCTGGGCTATATTGACGTCATCCTCGCAAAACACTGATATAGACAGGTTATAAATAGCATTCCAGACACGTTATTTCCTCTGTGACACCTTTCTTAGTAGTGAATAATATAAATAGGTGTTTTGGAATCATTATTATTATTAGTATTCTGCCTAGTGGCAGGTCCATGTCTTCGTACGGAGAATTTCTGACGCCAGTGTTCCCTGTCTCCAGCTTCGTCCTTCAATCTGCTGTATCTCCTCCCATCTTTCATGTCCACCTCTTTTGATGACTCCCCCCGAAGTACTCCCCACCCGGAGATCCGAACGGGGGAGTAGTTTGTCTCCGGAATTTTTTACTCCAGGAAATGCCATCATTATTCTCCGTCATCAGACGTTCAGGAAATATATAATGTGGTAGTCTTTCCATTTCCTTTCCACATCGCAGTATCACGGCCGAAGAACCAGACTATGATTGGTTTCGCCCATGACTCTTTGAACTTGATCCAGCTAAAGCATCAAGTCTGTGCATCAAGTCAATACTGGTGCCCGCTGCTGCCCGGTACCAGCCTACATCCGTAGGGGGGCCTCTTCCGCCAGTTCTGCCGTCCCGATGTTCTTCATCTCCGCCATCACTGTCGTTGAGGTCTTCACCGTACCCCTGGCAAGGGTCCCTCACAAGGTACTATCACCCGGGACAGGTGAACCATAGAGGGCCTTTAACGTATTTGATGTTCCTCTTGCATTGCATTATTTTATTCGCTATACTTGATCCAAGATGTGTACGGAGCAAAAGTAAACAACTGAATGTGAAAGTACTAAGCACAGTTCACAACAGTTCGTTTTTGGGACTGTTTAGTCGATTAAATACAGTAAAGTCAATTGAACTTTTATATTTTAGATTAAGCGCCAAGGATCCCGGGTTCGATTCCCAACGTTTTGTATGTACTTAGGCTACATTCTCTATCTTCTCGCCGCAGGACAAACTTTTTCCACGCATGTTTCTTTATTGGCGACGTAAGTTCTGAAGACCCTGGTTCGCAGTTTTCTTCTATGATATAAATTATTAGAGGTTAGGCCTATCACCCCCTGGGAGCTGTATGACCTTGTCGTGGTGGGGGTGCTTGTGTGGTCTATCGATCCCTTGGGCTATGCCGGCGGTAGCATCGCTACTGGCAGGGCCTCCCAAGCCGGACAGGCCAAGGGTGAAGATCCAGACAAAGAAACAGCTCAGAAGAGGATCTCAACGGCAGCTGTGGCGGAGAAGGAATCCTTCGGTACGGCGCAGCTTGGCGGAAGAAGAACCTCTTTGTGTGAATTGGCAGCAGGATTCACATGGACATGGTCCAGGATGGTGGCGGAAGAGCCTCTAGTAGGCCAACGGCAGCACCTCAGGTCTAGTGAGATGACTTACTGCGGAGGGTAGGAGGAACTCTTCAGCTGTGGTGAAAGCAACCTCCTAGGAGTAGGGACTCCAAAATCAAGTCCCCTGGTCCTCCAGGTTGGGGGTTGGCGCAGGGCTGATAACCCCGTGCCGTAAAAACATAAATATTGAGAAGCCACAAGAAGTAAATGCCGGACTGTCTCTATGGAAACGACCAAGCAACCCAAAAAAGGCCAATGATATTCGAATAGCTACTTGGAATGTTCAATCGTTATATAGAGGAGGAACACTGAAAGTATTAGTTGATCAGTTAATAACCCGGAAAGTTGACATATGTGCATTACAGGAAATGAGGTGGTTAGGGAAAGGAAGCTTTGAAAAAAAGGACTTGTACTGTATACTACAGTTGTCATGATAAGGACCATATATTTGGAACAGGGTTTATAGTGGGTAAGAGACTTAAAAGTCATGTGATAGACTTTAAACCAGTCTGTCCTAGAATGTGTTATTTAAGAATGAAAGGTAGGTTTTTTAACTACTCACTGATTAATGTCCATGCACCTACTGATGTTGCCCCTGAAGAAGAGAAAGAAAAATTTTATGCAGAACTTGAAAAAATATATGATTCCTGCCCTCAGCATGACATAAAACTTATCATAGGGGATTTGAACGCCCAAATTGGGAGAGAGCAATCCCTACAGCCAACTATAGGCCAGTGTAGTCTACATGAAGTCACTAATGATAATGGCATGAAACTAGTAGATTTTGCTGCTTCCAAAGATATGGTAATAGCTTCCACAAGTTTTAAACACAAAAATGTTCATAAAATGACTTGGCGTTCACCTGATGCTAAAACTTTTAATCAAATCGACCATGTAATTATAGACAACAGACATAAATCAGATATTATGGATATAAGATCCTATAGGGGAGCTAACATCGACTCTGACCACTTCCTTGTTATAGCAAGAATAAGAGCACGTTTAAGCACTGTCAGAAGTCTGCGAGGAGAAAAAAGTAAAAAGTTTTGTATCGAACATTTCAAGGATGGAAATAAAGTTAAAGCTTACCAGGAGAAAGTTAATGAACTTCTAGCACAAAGAAGGATAGAAGCCACACCAAGAAGTGATATTAACGAAGAATGGGTTGATTATAAGACAATTATTACAAGAGCTGCAGAAGAAGTTCTTGGGAAAGAAGAAGGTCATGTAAGAGAATCTTGGTTCGACGAGGAATGTCAGGCAGTAACTATAGAAAAAAACAATTCATATCAGAAAATGATCCAAAAGTGTGGCACAAGAAATTCAGTAGAGGAATATAAAGAGAAAAGGAGGCAAGAAAAGAGAATACACAAAAAGAAAAAAAGAGCTTATAGAATAAAACAATTAGAAGAACTAGAAGACATGAATGGTAAAAATGAGACAAGAAGATTTTATAGAAATATTAATCAGGAGCGGAAGGGATTTAAACCCAGAGTGTCAATGTGCAGAGATCATGATGGCTCACTCCTAAATGAGAAAGGAAAGATATTAGAAAGATGGGCTACACATTTTGACCACCTTTTGAATGGACAAATAACGGATAGTAATCCGGATTATGAACTGAGGAATGATAGTGGACAAGAAACAGATAATGAGTTACCCCCAAGCATAGAAGAAGTATCGGCAGCAATCAAGAAACTACGAAATGGAAAATCCCCAGGTCTGGATTGTATACAAGCGGAGCTCATAAAACATAGTAGCAGCAATTTTATCAATGGACTACACAAATTATATGTATCGGTGTGGACCGAAGAACAAATGCCCATGGACTGGTCCAAAGGCATAATTTGCCCCCTGCACAAGAAAGGAGATGTGCTGGACACAAGTAATTACAGGGGTATAACCTTACTCGACAGTGCATATAAAGTGTTTTCTAATATTTTATATAATAGATTACTACCCCATGTTGATGGTATAATTGGAAGATATCAATGTGGATTTCGTAGTAATAAATCGACTATAGACCAGATATTTTCTCTCCGCCAGATTCTTGAAAAGACCTTAGAATATAATGTTCCCACTCACCATCTATTTATAGACTTCAAAGCAGCATATGATAGTATTAATCGCGAGAAGTTACTTGAAGCTATGGAAGAAATGGGTATCCCAAGGAAATTGATAAAATTGGTAAAAATGGTGCTGACCAATGTATTTAGTTGTGTACGAATACAATCAGATACCTCTCGACTCTTCACAATAAAAAAGGGTCTGCGCCAGGGCGATGCTCTGGCTTGTCTCCTATTTAATATTGCCCTAGAAAAAGTTATAAGAGACTCTAAGATTCAAACAAACGGAACCATCTTTTATAAAACAGTACAGTTGTTGGCATATGCTGATGACATCGACATCATTGCCAGGAATCAGCAATATATGCTCGAAGCCTTCAGAGCACTAGAAAAATCAGCAAAAATAATGGGACTAGTTATAAACCAAGGAAAGACAAAATATATGTTTTCTGGAAGAGATAATGCAAATTCACCTAAACAACTTGTAATAGATAATTATACCTTTGAAGCTGTAAACTCATTTGTCTATTTGGGTTCTACAATAACCTCAAGCAACCTGCTTAGAGATGAAATCAATAAAAGAATGCTACTGGCCAATAGGAGTTATTTTGGATTAAGAGAGTATTTTAGATCTTCAGTAATTAAAAGAAACACCAAAATTAAGCTGTATAAGACTCTGGTAAGACCCGTACTGATGTATGCTGCTGAGACTTGGGCATTGACAAAGACCGATGAATGGACACTTGGAGTCTTCGAAAGAAGGATACTGCGAAGAATTTATGGTGGCATTCGAGAAGGGGATCAATGGAGAAGCAGAACCAACAACGAACTGTATGATCTGTATAAAGATGCAGACATAATAAGAACAATTAAAATATCCAGATTGAGATGGGCTGGTCATGTGATGAGGCGGGAGGATGATGAAATAACAAAAAAAGTTCTACATGAAACACCTAGTGGAAAAAGAAATGCAGGAAGACCTAAAACGAGATGGATTGACTGTGTCCATAAGGACATGAGAACTCTTGGTGTTAAAAACTGGAAAACTATGGCAAAGGATCGAGATAGATGGCGGAGACTGCTTGTGGAGGCCAGGGCCCACCCAGGGCTGTAGTGCCTGTGATGATGATGATGAGAGGTTAGGCCTATGCCTATTACTTTTACTTACAATATGTGGTGTACTTCATCACACATTATGCAAAATGAAAAGCTCAACGAATTAATTAATTATGTTAACTTATGTCACTTTTCTTCAGAATCAACGAGTTTGCCAAGGCAACGATAAAAACAAATGAAATCTTGTTTGCTAGATATATGTTTAAAATATGCAAGCCTGTGATATAAATACGAAAGCAAGCAACTCACTTCACAGAACTTATGTTTTCACAATTACATAAGATATAAATAATCGCACGTTGTGTGCGGAATGGAAGTAAACATCTGACTGAGATTATCGCACTATCGTGAAGTATGCGCTGGTGCGATTAACCAATGAAACGACAGGACACTCTTAGTCAAGGCAAGTCTGTTGTTTATTTTTGCTCCGTACACATCTTGGATCATGTATAGAATCCCATAGTGTTATCCATGATAATAAGGCTACTGCCTACCTATATTCTTAAAGAGTTACTAGTAAAAAGAGCCGCTGCTCTGATTTGCATCACAACGTCGAACTTAATGAGAAAGAAAAGTTTGGGAGTTTCTTTCTTTCTGCTGGTTGTATGGAATTACAATGAATTGGAAACTTTTTCAAAATAATTACAAAGTCGAGAGCTCGGTATAATGAAAACGACGCTCAATGTAGTCGTCTCGACTGGAAATAATTGATTCGTATTGGCGGTAATGCGTTTAACTACAGCTAACCTGGATATCTTTGGAAACATTTCCACAACTCTTCAATCATTTTCTTATTACGTAATCCGTCCATGTTATTTTCAGTATTTTCTTATCTTTATTTTTTTACTTTCTCTAGCGGCATCATATATATATATGAGCTATATAGGTCTATATATATATATACATATAAAACTTACTGGTAGTAGATTAAATAAACGAATACATATCTATGTATTCACTTACTATTATCATCGATATATTATTATTGTTATTATTATTATTATTATTGTTATGATTATTATTATTGTTGTTATTATTATTATTATTACTATCATCATCATCATCATCATCATCATTACTGTTGCCGTTGAGATAGATTTTTCCTACAATTCCCGGGCCCATTTTTATTCCCAATTCGTTCTTGTCTTCTAGTGCTGTATCCATGTACATATTTTCCAAGATTGTAGACTAATATCATTAATGTTATTTGGACGTTTACTAAGAGATTTAATAAATTCAGGTTTACAATATTCTTAATTTCACATTCAACGAAAAGAGGTTTACAATGAGACATTTATTAATAGCAACTATTCACTCTGAAAACGTAAATTTCAATATAGGAGTAATAGAAGTAATTTTAGTATGAGCTACAAGCAGAAAATTAATTTCGCAAGATTCATGCCTTTTATTTCAAGTTATCTATTATTCAATGTTCTATCTGTTCCACTCTAAACACAAAGATATTGCATACCTGAACTTTAGATCTTTCTCGAGATAAGACACTTACTTACTTACTTACTCATTGGCAATAGACAATTCCTCAGCAAGCTAAAGGAATATTATATATTTTATGGAACCCGAAGGTTCATTGCCGCGCTTACCTGAGCCCGCCATTCAACCCTATTCTGTGCTAACTCCATCTCATCATCCCTCGCAAATCCTACTTCCCTTAAATTGGGGATGGGTCCTCGATACTTTCGATACCTCGATACTCTCGATACTTGCATGGTATCGGCATCGAGCGATACTTCAGAAAACTCGCTCGATACTTTTTCGATACTTTGGTAATTTTGCAATTAAGTGAGAATGCTAGTATTTTTGAACAAAAACTTGTAAGTGGACTGTTTAAAAAACTAATTTTAGTTTTAATGTAGAGTTTAAAAATATGTATAGGCTATTGATGATATTAAATTTTGTCTCATTAAATATGCACGCTTAATTAATGTAGTTGGTATTACACAGTTCTCTCAACTTTTAATTTTTAATATACCTATTTATTGAACTGGAAATGTTGACGGTATCGAGTATCGAGGAAAAATCATGTATCGGTTACGAGTATCGAATATCGAGAAAATCTGGTATCGACCCATCCCTACCTTAAATCCATCCTAACATTGTCCTCTCACCTACGTCTAGGTCTTCCACGTGGTCTTTTCCCTTCAGATCTCCCAGTCAATACTTTTGAGGTATGTCTTTTCTCCCCCATGCGCGCAACATATCCAGCCCATTTCATCCTCCGTGATTTAATTACCGTTACTATATCCGGTGAAAAGTATAGGTTATGAAGCTCATCGTTATGCAGTTTAGATATTAAATAAGACACCGCTACATGAAACAATATTATGTTTTATATCATAGGCTTTCAAGCCCGGAATCTTGAATAATAGGCGTATTTTCCGGGTGTAGGCCGCATTCAATGGATTTATTTCCAAACGTTTCGTTTCCACCTGCGGGGAATTTCTTCAGTGGTAGCTTCTTCCTTACTTCTAAGTCTGGAAAAAATTACTTAGAAGTTAGGATAAAGTACCACAGCTGTGGGGACGAAACGTTTGAAAATAAATCCATTGAACTGGCTTACATCCCGGAAAAGATATCTATTATTCAATGTTCTATCTGTTCCACTCTAAACACAAAGATATTGCATACCTGAACTTTACGCACGAGCCGCCACTGATCAATTGCACTGTATTCCTTGTGGAATATAGGAGGAGGACTTGTACAATAGTCACGTGGTTTCTCAACCCCACTCGCGTGTTCCTATTGTTTAACGAAAGACAATGAATTGCGAATTTTCTGTTTCCAGTGCTTCCAGCTGACGTTTTTAAAACTCATTGTTTGTTCTTGGTACTTTATTTCACTGTTGAGGTCTTCCTGAGCATCTTCTGCCGGTTTGGGCATCCAACAGTTCAGAGTTGCTTTTTAATCAATGCAGAGAGCAAATAAGCGGGAAAGTTGGGCTGGTTAATGTGGTCACACTGCGGTTTATGAACAAGTTAGTGGCAGGCTTTCGCTCTCTGTCGTTCATTCGGTTTGCAATTAGCATCTCTTTGAGAACGTTAAAAATAGATTTTACAAAAGTTGACGTCACTCAAAAAGACAAAAACGGATTGCAGTAGCCTGGGGTTTAAACATAAATAGCCTGACTTCTGATGCTAGGTTTATTTGCGGCATTTATTTGAACAAGAGTTAAGCCTATTAAAGATCGGCGTTTGCTCTTCTGACATAGACTGTTCTACTCTTTGCACACAAATGCGTAGGAATTTGTTTGATTCATAGTGAACTCCCCCGAAAGTAATTTCCAAATTAGACATTTAAACAGATGTTTCACAAATGTAACATCTGAATCACAATTAACTGATATGGTTTAAAGAAGGAAAAAACTCGATATATCACTTCATCACCAAAATAATATATTATTTTTTAGTACACGCTCTCTAAAAACAGCTGCTTGTTGAACTGGTAACATGCAGAAAAATTGCATTTTAGCGAACTAGGCCACTAAAATTGCATAAAACTGCATTCAAAATGAAGTTTTATCAGCCTAGTACGCTAAAGTTGTCATGGCAATCCATGAACAAAATCCAGATTGCATTGACCAGTCACACTAACTTTAACATGGATTTAAGCATATATTTGGTGATAAAACAACAAATTTAAGCCAACATGTTTCTTTATGATAATCAGAAACTTTACCAGGGTTTTTCACAAAACACGGCAGCCTACTTTATTATATAACAACAGATATAAGCCAACAACTTTTCACATCTTGATTCACAAGAGAAACATTGCTTACGATGGATGCACCAGCATTTAAATGCAATTATTCTTCTCATAGTCTACTGCTGCCGTGATGTTTCTGGCTTGTATAGAAATTTCCTCGGGATTATCGCTCATATTTTCACAAGATTTTCATAAATACTAGTTCGTATGCATTATTGTTTACAAAAAGCGACTCATATATAATGCATCTACACCGCATTTCGTATTGGTACGTACGATTCATTGTTGTTGTGCGATTCAGACGGCTGTGAGATTATGACGTTAACAAATGGTTGACTACCTTTCATTATAATTAATTACACGGCAGTTTTGTTTCATTTAATATAATTTAGAGAGGATTTACTAAAAAAAAATATATTGTATGCACCACGTACGCAAAAACTTTAACGGACTCATCCAGTATTTCGTCCTCGGCTTACGCCTCGGCTGCTATACTAGTTTCGTCCGCTAAAGCCTTATTTTGCGTACCTGAAACATAAATAGCTATTATGTGATTATCTTTCTTTTTTAGCTCCTACTGGCCATTTAAATGTCTTTGTCAGTAACGGCGCTAGGACTTTTAAGTGGGCGGAGGGGAACGGAATATAATTTTAGAGGGACCTGGGAACATCTACAACGTGTTGTATATATTTATGAATTGTATCACACGTTCAAGTTAGTGTGTAATGTAATTACAATAAAACCAATTAACTCCAATTTAAAGAATCCGCTCAGTAATTCGACAGGACGCAATAGTCCTAAAGATCATTCCACATAAGATTGTCATATGCAGGGTTGCCAGATCAGAAACGTAAAACAGTCGTACCAACAATTGAAAATAGTCGTACGCTAGTTAAAATCGTCGTACATTTTGCGAATGGTCATGATGATGATGATGATGATGATGATGATGATGATGATGATGATGATAATAATAATAATAATAATAATAATAATAATAATTGCCAAGTGAGGTAGCCTACTCTATACAGACATTTTTTCTATAAATGCAAGCTTGGTGGTTAAAATATTGTGCGTTTACAAGTTCTATAACGTGCCACTGCTACAGAGCTCTGGGCTTTTGTAGTTTTTCCTCCTGCCACTTGAGCGCGCTGCTCTCCACATTCAGGTATTGTCAACTTCCGGTTTCCTCATTCTTGTGTGTTTTCAATATGAGTTCGGGACGGTTCGCTAATTTTACAGTGAAGAAGTTAAATAGGATGTTATCCGAAGATGGTGCAACAAATATTTCATAGTTAACAAAGCAAGAGTTGATTGCAAGGTGAGAAATCAAAGCTACCTGTCTTCTGAAACGTTCGCTAATTGTTCTAATATTTTGCAATATGCCTGCGGTCTCAAATATTTTTGTATACTGTTGCACGATTTATTTTCATGTTTTTTTACAAATATGCATGAACCTTTTCGTATCATAACTTATTAGACACATAGGGTGGCGTGCACCAAACTCAGGCCATTTACTCTTTTAGTAAGCCTTACTTCTTTAGTTCTAACTACTTTAGTAAGCTACTCTTTTAGTAACCGTACTCTTTTAGTAAGGACGGCGTGCACCAACCAGGAGTAAACTAAATTCGGCGGCTTTCAACATAGAGGAATGTACTAAAGAAGTAAAAATTTTATTTACTCCCAGAGTAAATGAACTTACTCCACAAGTGGTGGAGAGCACCAACACGGAGTACGTTACTAACGTAGTAAGTTGTGGAGTAAATAAGGCCAATATTTACTCCTACTCAGGGGGTGGAGTAAAGTTGTGGAGTAAGTGTGTTCTGTGGCATTTGCGTGAGTTATGAGTTACATATCACATTAAATGGATTACATAGTTAAACTGAGGATAAGTTATTGAGATGAAGAAGGTTGTATACCAAAAATGAGAGTTGTGGCAGGTGATTTAATAAATATTAAGCGAACCATACCTAGTAGGGCATTTAATAACGTAAATAATTAAGCTCATAAATCCTTACATGAAATTTTGGCGTTTGGAAGAAACGATGTCAGATTCTCACTACATCCATGTGATTTCAGCCAGTCAAATGTGGAAATATCATTGCGGAGAGCGATCCAGCTAGGAAGACTTCCACCAAAGGTGAGGGGAAGAGTGAGTGGAAGGGACGTTTGCATTGCACGGTACAAGGAGCTCATGTGCTCTTAAATATCTTCCTAGCTGGATCGGCCTTTAGATGTTGCAGTTCTCCCTAACTTTGGGTCAGAAAACGACGATGTATTTCAAGCTAATCATATGGATACAGATATCGGCGAGGTATAGTACATTCCAATAAATGAAAGCCTCCGTTCTTGGAGCTACCCAGAAAACACTTCCCCCTGCTACTTAACCATAGAATTACTGAACAATAGGTAATTCTCATTGTTAAACGATTTAATGTAATTATTGTAAATTAATTTTATTACATTACACTTCTATAGCTTAACTTAAAGCACAACATTGTGAATGCCAGATTATAATAATAATTATAAGAGCTAAAAGTTCAATAGTTGCACCCGCAGTGTTAATGAATAATATGTCCTTTTTTCTAACCCAGGTGTAAAAATGTCCAAACAGGCCACATCGGAAGAAAATTTGACTGACTCTGGGATTAGCGTACATTGAGAAGGGGACACATTGTAAAACCATTCCTTAAAGACTCCCCAAGTCTCGAATGGTGGAGTGAGACGAGACTTTCATGTTTGGGAATAAACTATAACAGATGCTGCAGGTCTATAGTATGCTGCTAACTATTTAATTTACCCTGTGGACAGGAAAGTGAGAAGCATTATAAACTATATAGAAAAAAAATGCCAACATGAGTGCCGAAAGAAAATTTTAAGGAGGGGCCCGGAGGTTGAAGCTGCACAGGATCTAGAGAAGTAGTCACTGAAATTATTTTTAAACACACAACCATCTACATAATTTTTATTGGAGTTCATAGCTTCCGAAATATTGTACCGCCATTTTTTGTTTAAATATTACATTTCTCAGTTGTAATATTATTATTTTTATAAGGTAATATTTTTTAAGTAAATGTTCTGTGCATTTGAAAAAGGACAGAAACATAATGCCCCTTATTAGTTTTGTTATCCTTTTTATCCCCCCTTTTTCATGATTTTGTGTAATACTACTTATTAATATTGTTAAACAGTCAATAAGTATTAATAATTCATTATAGTGAGATTTATGATAAACAACTGTAGAATAATTGATTTATCGTTTTTGGGGAAGAATATTTTAATATATTTTAGAAATTTATTATTATTATGAGAGAAATAATTATAATATTGACAGTGAATCAATTATGAAAATCAACTGGAAATTCCAATTGTTTGCATTATAATACAGAAATAGTCTGCACAAAAATTGTAATCACAGTACCCTAACGTAGGCTACTAAACTGAAAATATTCAATTGAAGGAATTAAAATTAGTAATGAATAAAACATTACTATTAGACCTATTTTAAAACATGAAGATTGTCATTGGTAATATTTGGAACAACCCAAATTCATATTCATTGTTTCAGCTAACCTTTCCTTTTCAAAATCTGGCACTTGAATAATACCGGCAATTGAAATGCACGTGTTCTGCTGCGCTGCACTAATGTTTCTGCTCTGTTCTGCGCAGAATTCGACTACTTCTTTAGTAAAAATCGTTTACTACTTTAGTTACAACTAAAGAAGTAACTATCAATTGAGCTCTCCAACACCAACTAAAAGAGTAAGTTACTAAAAGAGAAGCACTAAAGTAGTAAATCTAAGACGGGAACCTGACGCAACAAAAACCGGTTTGTCTGTCTCACTCTAGCACATTACTAGTATGACTTAAAGAGTGAGACAGATGTACTGGTTCTTGTATACTCCAGGTCTCCGTCTTAAATTTACTACTTTAGTAAGATTTACTCCTGGATGGTGCACGCCACCCATAGTCTAATATACGACGCTGTTTGTTTTGGTTGCAGGTTGCTCAGGCGAGAGAAAAATCCGGATAGGAACTTAGCCTTATTCGAAGTTGAGGTTATAGAATCAGAAAGTACCCACGACTTTCCTTCGACAAATTTCTTCAAGATAAATTCATTCAAGAAAGAACGGTTTAAACTTTTTGACGAAGACTCCATAACCACTTGGTTCGAAAATCGTAGGGCAGGCAGCAGTATGAAAGCTGGCCGGACTCTAGCAATTAGAAAATTCATCAAGTTCAAGTTAGTGAATAAGAAACATTATGCACAAGTACAGGCACAGATGTTACGGACTGATATTCACAGGTGTGACTTTGTTATTTGGACTAAGAAGGGCATCATTATTCAACACATAAAATTTTACAAAGTATTTTCTGAGGGTCTACTTCATAATGTAAATGTTTATTATCAAACAGTATTTTTGCCTCTTCTGCAAAATACCAATAAAAATAATTAGCTCTACAGTTGCTATTGTCTTTTGATTTATTTTAAATAAAAATAGCTGAACCACCATGCTTTTTATGACTACGACAAAATTAAGAGGCTACTTTAAAATTTTGAGTATTTGACAAATTTATATTTTCTGGGCTGAGCCAGTGTTCCATCATCCCAATTACCTTCAAATTATGGTCTGATGACATAATACATAACATATCTGATTTACCTAGAAAACCTTGAATGTTAAGAAACATGACATTTACAAAATTAGTGTTACAATCAGGGCCCGGATTCTAATGACAAGTCATCTTTTTATTGATGCTGCATAGACATTGCCAACTTGCGGGTAAATCTTAATCATGGCCTCTAGATTATAGAAATGCATTTTTATTAGGTCATTTTTTGTCATTTTATGCAATTTTAAACTTTTAGGGCATTTATTTCAATTTTAGGTCATTATTTTGTCATTTTCGTGTCATTTGCTTCCTTATTTAGTCATTTTCATGTATTTACATTGATTGTATTAACTTTTTTCGTCGCTAGCGGTGCTGTCTTTGAAATGTTGTTTGTTTAATGCAAAAAGGAAAAATTGGGCATTAAAGTGTTGACATGTCTCAGTCCGAAGTGAGAATCAAAGAAACTCCAAAATGTTGTATTATATTACTATTATTATTAGATTGACTTGGCACCCGAGTCTAACCCCTGCTTGGATTTGAGAGGTCAAACTACTGTTTACCCTTAATAAACAACAATATAATCCGGTAGACCACAAAAGGAAATGCCGAATTTTGCCTCACCAGTGCTTTAGTGCCAGTATAAATTTCCGTGAGAAAATAACATTCACAACATTACAGTTATTTACAGTTTTTACAATTATGTACAAACTAGTCTATAACTTTGTGTGTACAATAATAAATTTTTATAAACAAAATATCAGTTTTTAGGTCATTTTTTATAATTATTAAGTCATTTTCTTTAAAATTTAGGGTCATTTTATAGGTCATTTTTCAAACAATCTTAGGTAATCAGAATCCGGGCCCTGGTTATAATTAACTATAGGCCTATTATGATTACATTTTTCTTTATCAGGTTTTAATCTACTTGTTACAAGAGTTTTTGTTACAGGCATACAACAAATCTGGACATTTTCAGATACATTTAAGCTACCCTTAGGCCTAGGCCCACATTCTACTCTAAAAAATCATCAAGCCTGGACCCATGTTTTCCTAAAAGATTGTATGAAGTTTGTTTTTACTCAATTACAATACAGAATGACCATTTTATCGGTTACGGGAGAAATTTCGATTGACATTGACATTCTTAAATGTCAAAATAAATGACCAAATAAATTGGCAACAAAAATTACACTGAAAAGATGAAATACTAATTTAACATGGAAATGAAACTTGATTATGAGTCAAAACGAGGTTAAGTTGGTCAGGTATACTTATTATTTCATAGGTTTATATATTTTTCTTAACATCTACTATATCAAAAATGTCCTAATCACTCTAAAAAACATGAAATATTCGCCAAAACTGCTCAAAGGAACATTAAAATCATCTTCTGTGAAGTGACAGCTGCAAACACGAGAATACTGAGAAGGTGTTTTTCCATGGCGTAATTTTACCATCCATTCTTGAAAAACAGCCCTTTCTTTAGGAAAATTAAGTCCTAAATTTTTGTTTGCAACGGCTTATTATTTCATAGGTTTATATATTTTTCTTAACATCTACTATATCAAAAATGTCCTAATCACTCTAAAAAACATGAAATATTCGCCAAAACTGCTCAAAGGAACATTAAAATCATCTTCTGTGAAGTGACAGCTGCAAACACGAGAATACTGAGAAGGTGTTTTTCCATGGCGTAATTTTACCATCCATTCTTGAAAAACAGCCCTTTCTTTAGGAAAATTAAGTCCTAAATTTTTGTTTGCAACGGCTGAACAGCCAAAAACATAGCAGTTATTCGGCATAATTACTTCCAAAACAAGACACAAGCACAGAACTGCATTGTAAACACAGTCCTCTGAGATAACCGGAAGTGGATAATACCTCATTCTCGGCGGCCATCTTAAAAGCGCAGAGCTCTACACTCACGCATGCTGAATTTGCTGTTCACCGCTACTACTCAGCTGACTGGTCTCTCGTAACTGTATACATAATATGGGTATATTATACCCATTGTTGTTGGTAGGCTATTCTTTGTCATCAGCTACCTGCAAATGTTGCAGGAATAAATACAATAATAATAAATGTAAGAAAGTCAGATTTTTAGATATTATTTAAAGAAAAGTATATAGTCACTTTTGATCAGGGCCGTAGCAAGGTCCTTCTGCGCCCTTGGCGAGTTTGACAAATCTGCGCCCTCCAATATTGGGGGGTCTGAACAATTTTTAAATTTCTGTAAAATTGTTTATTATTTTAATATAAAAACACTGTTATTATCAAAGAAAACCTAAACCTCAATTTGACTTTCAAGGTACCGGTACTAAAACCTTATTTTCAGACGATTGAACTACTTAAAAAAAGAATTAAATTATATTATCTAGTATCAAAAGTAAAATACATAATAGGCCTGAGGCCTACTAAAATGTTTAACACACTAATATAGGTAAAAGTATTTTTCGAATAGTTGAACCACTTTCATCTCAATAATAACGTACATTTTAATTTTTATTGTTATATCATTCCATACTGTTCATGATTTATGTTACACTCTGTCAATAATCGAAACTACACACACGAAAACTACACGAAATTTATATCGAAATCGAAATTACACCAGAAAACATAAAGAAGACGGGACAAACATCAGCCAATCCTGAATATCAAAGGTCATTAATTCCCACTACATTTCGTGCGATTTAATGTGCATTGCTTTGACGTTTAAATGTCAAAGTGTATCCTTGCCTCCCTGCATGCGTCTTTCGACTGCAAGAGATCAGATGTACAGCTGAGCAGTCAGCAGTCACAGATACGTGAGAGTTCTGTACTGACGCCAGTCTCTCGTGTAATGGGAGGACCTCCCTTATTCACTGGACTACAAAACTCAGTAAATTATGACATGATAATGTTTGTCGAGCCAGGGCTAAACCCGTGAATCGACTACAAAAATTAGATGTGAGGACACATCTAGAAGAGGTATGAGTAAGAGTGGCGATTAAACGAGGATAACATGTTAGACAGCAAACTCCATTCAACTTTATCTATGGGATTACTTACTTAAACGTCCAATCCCTAACATCCCAACGAAAAATTTCTTACATTTCCTGATATTTCAGTAGAGCACAATTTTCTAAAAGCTATGGGGTCCTTTTACTTACTTCTCAAGAAAGCAAATGAATGAAAAACTTGAAAAACTACGATCACTTTGAAAACGTGTTACCCTGCCATCTAGTGGGATATGCATGAATTTTGCGTCTCCATCTATGTTGTTCGGCAGATAACACAGATACCCGTAGCGACTTCCGTTTCAAGTTCAAATGTAGAAACAGGCCAATATTACGAAAATTGGTTTTACTCTCTCGTATATACATCGTATAGAGAACGTATTGTGATCGTGAAAAAAAATCTAAATCCAGATAACACCGGGAAAACATGTTTCATGATGCCTAGAAACCGAAAAAAGTGTTTTTGGAATGACGTCTGTCAGTCTGTCTGTCTGTCTGTCTGTGGACAAGCACAGCGGGCAAACAATTTTTAAATTTCTGTAAAATTGTTTATTATTTTAATATAAAAACACTGTTATTATCAAAGAAAACCTAAACCTCAATTTGACTTTCAAGGTACCGGTACTAAAACCTTATTTTAAGACGATTGAACTACTTAAAAAAAGAATTAAATTATATTATCTAGTATCAAAAGTAAAATACATAATAGGCCTGAGGCCTACTAAAATGTTTAACACACTAATATAGGTAAAAGTATTTTTCGAATAGTTGAACCACTTTCATCTGAATAATAACGTACATTTTAATTTTTATTGTTATATCATTCCATACTGTTCATGATTTATGTTACACTCTGTCAATAATCGAAACTACACACACGAAAACTACACGAAATTTATATCGAAATCGAAATTACACCAGAAAACATAAAGAAGACGGGACAAACATCAGCCAATCCTGAATATCAAAGGTCATTAATTCCCACTACATTTCGTGCGATTTAATGTGCATTGCTTTGACGTTTAAATGTCAGTGTATCCTTGCCTCCCTGCATGCGTCTTTCGACTGCAAGAGATCAGATGTACAGCTGAGCAGTCAGCAGTCACAGATACGTGAGAGTTCTGTACTGACGCCAGTCTCTCGTGTAATGGGAAGACCTCCCTTATTCACTGGACTACAAAACTCAGTAAATTATGACATGATAATGTTTGTCGAGCCAGGGCTAAACCCGTGAATCGACTACAAAAATTAGATGTGAGGACACATCTAGAAGAGGTATGAGTAAGAGTGGCGATTAAACGAGGATAACATGTTAGACAGCAAACTCCATTCAACTTTATCTATGGGATTACTTACTTAAACGTCCAATCCCTAACATCCCAACGAAAAATTTCTTACATTTCCTGATATTTCAGTAGAGCACAATTTTCTAAAAGCTATGGGGTCCTTTTACTTACTTCTCAAGAAAGCAAATGAATGAAAAACTTGAAAAACTACGATCACTTTGAAAACGTGTTACCCTGCCATCTAGTGGGATATGCATGAATTTTGCGTCTCCATCTATGTTGTTCGGCAGATAACACAGATACCCGTAGCGACTTCCGTTTCAAGTTCAAATGTAGAAACAGGCCAATATTACGAAAATTGGTTTTACTCTCTCGTATATACATCGTATAGAGAACGTATTGTGATCGTGAAAAAAAATCTAAATCCAGATAACACCGGGAAAACATGTTTCATGATGCCTAGAAACCGAAAAAAGTGTTTTTGGAATGACGTCTGTCAGTCTGTCTGTCTGTCTGTCTGTGGACAAGCACAGCGGGCAAACAATTTTTAAATTTCTGTAAAATTGTTTATTATTTTAATATAAAAACACTGTTATTATCAAAGAAAACCTAAACCTCAATTTGACTTTCAAGGTACCGGTACTAAAACCTTATTTTAAGACGATTGAACTACTTAAAAAAAGAATTAAATTATATTATCTAGTATCAAAAGTAAAATACATAATAGGCCTGAGGCCTACTAAAATGTTTAACACACTAATATAGGTAAAAGTATTTTTCGAATAGTTGAACCACTTTCATCTGAATAATAACGTACATTTTAATTTTTATTGTTATATCATTCCATACTGTTCATGATTTATGTTACACTCTGTCAATAATCGAAACTACACACACGAAAACTACACGAAATTTATATCGAAATCGAAATTACACCAGAAAACATAAAGAAGACGGGACAAACATCAGCCAATCCTGAATATCAAAGGTCATTAATTCCCACTACATTTCGTGCGATTTAATGTGCATTGCTTTGACGTTTAAATGTCAGTGTATCCTTGCCTCCCTGCATGCGTCTTTCGACTGCAAGAGATCAGATGTACAGCTGAGCAGTCAGCAGTCACAGATACGTGAGAGTTCTGTACTGACGCCAGTCTCTCGTGTAATGGGAAGACCTCCCTTATTCACTGGACTACAAAACTCAGTAAATTATGACATGATAATGTTTGTCGAGCCAGGGCTAAACCCGTGAATCGACTACAAAAATTAGATGTGAGGACACATCTAGAAGAGGTATGAGTAAGAGTGGCGATTAAACGAGGATAACATGTTAGACAGCAAACTCCATTCAACTTTATCTATGGGATTACTTACTTAAACGTCCAATCCCTAACATCCCAACGAAAAATTTCTTACATTTCCTGATATTTCAGTAGAGCACAATTTTCTAAAAGCTATGGGGTCCTTTTACTTACTTCTCAAGAAAGCAAATGAATGAAAAACTTGAAAAACTACGATCACTTTGAAAACGTGTTACCCTGCCATCTAGTGGGATATGCATGAATTTTGCGTCTCCATCTATGTTGTTCGGCAGATAACACAGATACCCGTAGCGACTTCCGTTTCAAGTTCAAATGTAGAAACAGGCCAATATTACGAAAATTGGTTTTACTCTCTCGTATATACATCGTATAGAGAACGTATTGTGATCGTGAAAAAAAATCTAAATCCAGATAACACCGGGAAAACATGTTTCATGATGCCTAGAAACCGAAAAAAGTGTTTTTGGAATGACGTCTGTCAGTCTGTCTGTCTGTCTGTCTGTGGACAAGCACAGCGGGCAAACAATTTTTAAATTTCTGTAAAATTGTTTATTATTTTAATATAAAAACACTGTTATTATCAAAGAAAACCTAAACCTCAATTTGACTTTCAAGGTACCGGTACTAAAACCTTATTTTCAGACGATTGAACTACTTAAAAAAGAATTTAATAATAAAATCAAGTATCAAAAGTAAATTACATAATAGGCCTGAGGCCTACTAAAATATTTAACACACTAATATAGGTAAAAGTATTTTTCGAATAGTTGAACCACTTTCATCTCAATAATAACGTACATTTTAATTTTTATTGTTATATCATTCCATACTGTTCATGATTTATGTTATACTCTGTCAATAAAAAACGTGTTAATTAAAGAACGTTGCATGACTGCTTTTCGTTTGTAGACAATCGGCATAATACTACTGCTAGTTCACGTGCAGTCATTTTTAATAACCTGAAAGATTTTTTTCCATTAACGTGGAATTTTTATTGCTTGATAAATTGCACCAGTCTAAAACAAGGCGGGATTTTTAATGATTAATTTTGCGCACTCTCTGTACCTGCGCCCTTGGCGGGGGCCCACCTCGCCACCGCCTAGCTACGGCCCTGCTTTTGATATGGACGTGTCATCATATAGGCCTTCTATTAATAATAACAATGATATGATTGTTATGTTTGGCCAAAGTAAAATAAAAACAATAAGACCAGCTGCTCTTTATCGGTATAACTTCTTTAGAGGTTTGGATTGCTTCGTTTTGCACACGTGCGGCTAAAATATAAAATGTTTGGAGTAGAATAATGAGAGAAGTAGCAATAACAATACAACTTAAGCAAGATGCGGCACCTGTAAGAAATAAAGGGACTTAGTTTTATTTTATAATTTGACAATGGCTATTATAACATTCCGCCATGCATTTAGCAACATGTAGGCAACTACGAAAAAAACCAAAACTTAATGTTTATCCAAATTGAAAGTTCTGCAATAGATTGATAAAAAATATACAGAAAATGATAGTAAAAAAATTATATTAAAATAGTCGTATGAATAGGCATACGACATATGGTTGCGTCGTACGTCGTACAAATCTATGAAATAGTCGTATGTGTACGACTATAGTCGTACGTATGGCAACACTGGTCATATGCCCAATATTTTGAAACATGAAAAGAACAAGCTCATCCTTCGTACATTTTGTTAAAACCAAACACTTGCCAAACACTAACAGAAGATAATATTTTTAACTTTTTCTGATTCAAATTTATACTTTTATATAAGCAAACCTGAAGTGAAAGCATCAGCGGACCCTTAAGTTTCAAATCAACGGGAAAAATTTTAGTAAAACAACAGGTCTCCATGAATGATAATCGTAACATGTTAATAAAAATCCTCACGTTTTACATAAAGCATTGCTGTATTATTCCTATATCCTATGGATTCCTATTCCTAAACTTGCAGTTTTATGTAACGCATTTATAGGCCAGTAGCAATGAAAAGGTAAAGCAAAGAAATTTCCTGTTAAAACGGTAGTAGGTATCCAAAAGCTTTCATTGATTGAGACAAATAGAAGCCCACAAAGGGCTATGTGCTGTACCTATGTTAAAGAAAATGACCCTAAATGAAAGTGCTTTCAAATATTTGCAATCTTAATAAAAAAAATCTGATGTGAAACACATGACTTCCTCTGCCCAAATAGAAGTTAGCCTCTTAGCATAATATAATTATTAGGGCAAGGCATTTAATGACCATAAAATAGTGAAAAAATGCATTTATGACCTAAAAATAGTGAAAAAATGACCCGAAATCTTAAAATAATGACCAATAAATTTACCATTATTACTTAAAATTATTTTTTCTTAAGTAATGAATTGCTAAATACAGTTTATGACGATGCTTTATATATGAATTTACAATATAAAACACACTTATTTTGTTACTCAAGTTTCAGTAAATTTATACTACAGTACTTGGACACCCTTAGCGAAAAGAAATTCTTTCTGAACTGGCATGCCAATCAAATTGCCCCTAGCAAATATGTACCATTTAAAAAGAAAGAAAAAATATTTATTGCTAAAATGCCGAAAATTACCTAAAATGCCAAAAGTGACCTAAAAATGCTGAAAATGATCTAAAAATGCCGAAAATGACCAAAAAATTGCCAAAAAATGACCTATCTCTTGAAAAATGACGAAATATGCAAAATAAAGCAAAATAATGCAAAAACAAATTGCCCTTATTTCATTAATTATTTAATTATATACATTTATATATATTGCAGCTATCTTTTAACCTTCATATAAAAAAGATGCAAAATCATCAAATGCCTTGCCCTAATGTAAATTGGTTGGAAAAATGATTAAGATGCCATTACCATATCACATCGCATCCCCGAAGGATACATAACACAAAATGTGATCAATGCACTCTCGTGACTTTCTTTACTTTAAGCATGGCCAATGTATTTTTATATCTTCACATTCTGATATAGAACAAGAGGCCATATTGCAAAGAGCGCGTATCAGAGTGGGTGGTTTATAACTACCCTTCAGAGTTTTTTCGAAAAATGTTTCAAATAAAAGTTTTAGTTCTTGATATAAGCACCCCAGTGTACAACATAAAAAGAAAATCGTTACAACCATTTTGGAGAAAATAGCGAGAAACGAAATTTTCTTCATGTAAAGTCCACTTAAAAATTGAATTATATTTGATCGAAATGTGGCATAAAAAAAAATAATATTTCTTATAGTGTTCGCGCTCAAACGATACCCAGGCGGCAACAAAGGGAACGGCCCTCTTTTAAGTCTGACCCTCATCAGTAGTGATTATTAGGATCTACCCACCCCTAACCATATGCGGTTGTCCTTGCCACTACCTGCCAGCCAAGTCGGGCGTTGTTGCAATGTCATGTTATTTCCTTGAGTTAGCAATTGTGCTTATTCTGTATTTCTTGTTAAATCTATATCTATATCGCCATAGAACTTGTATGTTTGTATGTATGTATGGGGGACAGGCGTGTTGGGAACTACCCTAAGCACGTAGGCCACTTGATACAACTTAGTGTTTGACATTTTATAATTGGGTAATTGGGAATGTGACACGAAGATTGGCGACGAATTTCTCTTATTGTTTATATTACTTTACACTAAGAAACATTCATTTTTCGTGCTTTTCTTGAAATCGACTGGAACGATTTGACTTTGCATATAAGGTGCTTATATCAAGATATAAGCCGGCGCGGTGGCTCATGCTGTAGCGCGTGAGCCTGGCATGCTTGCGGTCCTGAGTTCAAATCTCGGGGCCGGCGGGTGTGTCATTCGTGGTGGACGAAGCCGTGCTTTAGGGGGTTTTTCTCGGGGTTCTCCCGTTTCCCCCTTTCATTCCACCAACACTCTCCACTTCATCTCACCATTCCCCCTTTTCATCCTCATCCCGTTTCCACTTCTGGCATCGGGTCTGCTTCGGCAGTCAGAGCCCTTTGGGGGCCTCTCCCGTTCTCCCCGCTGCTTGTGGTCAAGAGGTTGTTGGTGGTGTGTGTCACGAACCTGTCGGGGCTCCCGGTTGGAGGTACCGCAGGGGGTGGCGCACACGTGGTGTGGTACTAGGCTTTGTTGGATGTAGGGGAGTTCCGTGGGGGCTCACGGGGGGCTTTGAGGTCCGGAGCGGCCTGTGGGCACGCAACTCATCCCATCCCGGAGGTAGGTACAATAAGTCGGCAACGGCTGCGGTGCTTAGGGGCGTTCCCACCCCGCCTCCCCGCCTTAAGGGGCACAAAATAGAATAGAATAGAATATATCAAGATATAAAACTTTTATTTCAAACATTTTTTCAAACAAATTCTCTGAAGAGTAGTTATAAGTCAGGTACGTTCATACAAAGTCAGTCATGCCTGGTGAATAATAATAAATCCTTGAATCAGGCTGAATCAACTGACTATGCACTTCTTGCAATACGATCTTTTATTGTATATGAAGTGAGAAAGGTGTATTGCCCGTGCTTAGAGTAACGAACGTTTTTGGAATGCATCAAATCAGATTTTATTTGGATTATCCTTCAGAGAACGACGTTCTCTTTATTTTTTACGACTTTTCCATGAATAGAATTTCGTTTTTCGTAATTTTCCCGAAAATGGTATTAACGATTTTGTTTAAATTTTCTGCATGAATTGTATAATACTAGGAGATGCCCGTGGCTTCGCCCACGATAATTCATTTAAAAATTAAAAATTAAGAGTATAATAATTATTAAAACATATTTATTAACACTTGCACGTGAATCATTCATAAACTAATAATATTAATGAAACAGCTAGAATTCCGGCTTCAGAGTACATTCTACGATTTATCAGAATCGATTATGCAGTTCCAAAGGAACCTGTGAACACATAATACGTATTGTTACTGAACTGTTTATTGACATGAATATGATGTGAATTTTATTTTATAAATTCAGTGTAATTTTCAGAAATTATATAGGTAATGTTTCAAGGAGAGGAATGGTTTGTTTGGATTATTATTATCAGCGATATTTCAAGAGTTAAACCATCAATATTTTACTGCTGGTGCCCCCGGCTTCGCCCGCCATTATTCATTGACTCCAGGATTTTTAAGAAAGTTACACTGGTAGATTATTAAAAATGTTTGTGGTTCAGAGCTATGAAAATTGTAAGTAAAAATAAAATTAGAATATTTGTTCATTGTGTTCATTTCACTTAGGCCTTATATAATAAAGAAACGGTTTTCCTAATTTTGTAGTCGTCATGAAAGTTTACACTGCGAGAGACGAACATCGCCGAGTATACCCGATGTCTCACGAAGCGGGCGAGCGAGCAAGCACGCTATTTAGGGCCGTTGAATTGTATAAGAGTAGATACATAATATATTATATACGGTAGGCCTACACTATGCATTATATTATGCTAACTGCATAAACATTCACTTGAATTTTTTTCCTAATAAACTCTGAAGGATAGTTATAAGCTACTCATTTCATACACAAATTCGCCTCACGAATAATGCGATTTTCGAGACTATTGAACTACCTAGCATTTCCTGAAAAAGTCTTTATTTTTCACCTTTCTTTTCTTCACATCTGAAGAATATATACTGCTTCTGTTTACATCCTCTAGAACTTGGTTTTACCACATTCTCTGGCTGACATTAGAACAAAAGAAATAACGATTTTATTACCCAGCGTACAATAATAATAATAATAATAATAAGTAGAACTAAAATATACCGTCTTTATATTAATGATATACTAAAGTAAAGTAAAGTGTTCCCTATTACAGGCCATGGAGGCTCAGAGAGTTCCAGGAGGTTGAGGCTTCCAGATTTTTAGACATTCGACACAGGAAGGTGGTAAGGTTGTCAGCCTTACGCACCGACCGTCTTTACCCCCAGGATTGCTCCTGGTACTCATTTCTGTTAGAGGTTGAGTCGATTAATGATACACTATCAGCATAAATAACAAACCAACCAAACCATTTTTATTTGTAGGTAGGCCTAAGTGTTCCTTGCAAAATTAATGCATCTCAGCGGTATTTATTGTGGAACTTCTAAATATCTTATGACTCTAGGATTCCCTCGGATATAACTTACTAACATGCATTTGGGTTCTTAATGCAGAATATTACATTTTCACAGTTGGTTTCTAAAGCAGTTGTAACACATATAATAATCATTATGCGATACACAGTTACTTATTTATTATGACTATTTCATACATTTGGAAATCAGCGCCACTGTGGCAACAACGCACATCTTAAGGCTTTGGCACGTGCTGCACATTTGCCTTGCCTCCTTTTCGGCTATTGTACCCCAAGATGTTTATGGAGGGTGGGTCGGTTTGGGATTAGGGCACTGAATTAGACGGTTGCCGCCTGGGGTTCCTTTGGTAGTGGCTTCTATACCTATGGTACAGGCAGAGAAAGTAAAAATTAAGACAGATTTTATTTGAGAGAAATATCTAACTTATTTTAAATAAGACTAGGTTTATGCTCTTGCAAATGTCATTATTATAATTTCTTAATTTCAATACATAGGCTACATTAAAATCATTTCAATGTCACCAGATAAAGGTAAATCAGGCTGAATTTTTAGGATCAAAACCACATTCAAATTATTATTATCATTTAAAATAAACCACGAATCTATTGTTTAAGCAGTTAGAAGATTTTAGGTAGATTTCTTGACCTGGTGCCTATCCTCGCCCCCATTCTAGGCCGTCCCTAGAATATATCGTATATATATATATATATATGTATATATATATATATATATATATATATATATATATATACCGGATGGAAGGGATGTTAAAAGTATGGGTCGGACGTTGATGATCTATACCTGAAAAGATCTAAAAATGACCATAAATTTTATAGAAATATAAAATATAAATATAAAAATTAAAGAAAAGGCTCAATATTTCTATATGTATCTAGAAAGGAATATACAGAAGTGTAATAGAAAATAATAAATGAAGGACAAGGTTTAAGTATTTTATATTACTACTTTTATTATTAATATGTTTTCTATTATTATTATTAATATGTTTTCTATTATTATTATTATTATTATTATTATTATTAATATTATGTTTATTAATGAATTGAATTGATTTTGAATTTTATTTTATTTTATTTTAAGGATTCTAAGCGTAGAACTTAAAAGTTCCTTATAGGCATATAATCCGCTCACAATTGGGCCTATAGAAAAAACTACAAATAAATTACGAATATAATAATAATTAGAGACACATAACATAACATACCATAACATAAAAACTGAAAATAAAACATAATCCTCCTAATGCCATATAAGTTATATGATAAGAATTAAATTTTGCAGAAGATATTGGGAAATTAGGATTTATAAACGGTTATGAGGTGATTAACTAAGAGTTTACCTCATAGCTAAGGTTAATGAGATCGCTTTGCCTGTAATGTTGCAAAAAATCCCTTTAGGCAAGCCTACAGGCTGAGGTAGATTTCGAAGTGCTTTTGGTTTAATTTACTGTCGCTGCGTAGCACTCTTCTTCTTTAGCCTTGGCATGACAAACCCGCAATAATAACTGCAAAAAAGAGTAAAGAGCACTTTTTCAAACATTCAAATCTCGCCTTATATGAGAACTATCAAGAAACTAGTTACTGATTTGTAGAGTAGTCATCAAGAGCTTTTCAACGATACCCCACAAGACGTAGTTTCAAAAATTTCGAATTTCCATCCCCCACCCCCACTCGTACCCCCCAAACCCCCGAATCGTTGGTGTCACTGTGAACTTCATAGGGAGTACTCTAATTTGGATATTAGTTGCAAAAACAGTAATGGTGACGATATAGCAAGCGAGGATGATACTAATACTTACGAGTACTAATCTACTCTTATACAATTCAACGGCCCTAAATAGCGTGCTTGCTCGCCCGCTTCGTGAGATATCGGGTATACTCGGCGATGTTCGTCTCTCGCAGTGTAAACTTTCATGACGACTACAAAATTAGGTAAACCGCTATTATATAAGGTCTAAGTGAAACACAATGAACAAATATTCTAATTTTATTTTTACTTACAATTTTCATAGCTCTGAACCACAAACGTTTTTAATAATCTACCAGTGTAATTTTCTTAAAAATCCTGGAGTCAATGAATAATGGCGGGCGAAGCCGGGGGCAACAGCTGTAAAATATTGATGGTTTTATCTCTTGAAATATCGCTGATAATAATAATCCAAACAAACCATTCCTTCCTTTGAAACATTATATAATTTCTGAAAATTACACTGAATTGATAAAATAAAATTCACATCATATTCATGTCAATAAACAGTTGAGAAACAATACGTATTATGTGTTCACAGGTTCTTTGGAACTGCATAATCGATTCTGATATAGTTTTCCCAGGGGGCGCTTTCATGTCGTGGAATGTAGGCTACTCTAAAGCAGGAATTTTAGCTGTTTCATTAATTACGCGTATTAATTGCTTAGTTTATGAATGATTCGCGTGCAAGTGTTAATAAATATAATGCTTTAATAATTATTATACTCTTAATTTTTAATTTTTAAAAGAATTATCGTGGCAATGCCACGGGCAGCTCCTAGTTTGTAACAATTACAATTTTATTTCCAGAAGTAAATTATAAGTAGAAATTACATTTTTTTAAAGTGTTGATTCCAAGTAAATGGGACCAAAAAAAAAAAAGGAATTGTTACTGTAATCCGATTACTTTTACTCAATTACTTCCCATCACTGGATGTAAGTTACCTAAAACGAGTAGAAAAACTCGAATAAACTTTACACAAAACGAAAAAACAAGTTAGAATAAACTTAAAAGTTACAATAAACGTTTATCTATCTAGAAAGATTTAAAAACAAATCGAGTATTTCTGAAAGACGGGAACTGGGCCACTGGATATGTTGCAACATCGCAATGTTTTGTTTACAACGCAAGGACGCATACCGCAGTGTATTTCAGTCATTTAAGTGAGGTAATGCAATATTAACTGAAAGTAGGTCATTGCCTTTCTGACCTAGTGAAGCGAGGTACTGTTTTAACTCGACCGTTTGGCCTTTCGTCTGTTTGTAAGTTTGAAATGCAGATACGACCAAACGGGTTGTTCGATCTTCATTCAATTTTCCAATAAAGTTTCTTGAGATTATTAAAAAGGACGTATGTACAGATAGGGGGGAAAAAAGCGGACTGACTAAAATATCTAAGTTGCCGTTATGAGCCACTGCGCATGCCTAGCGTCATTCACAGGATAGCAGTGAATGTATTGAAATCTGTTCTAGTGTCGACTGTTGACTTAGCCCATTTCGAAACCCTCAATATGGTTTCTAATCGTATTGTTTTATGAGTATGACTGACTATATTAATTATTAATATTATTGTAAAATTATATTATATTCAGCTACAAGAGTCAGTCCGCTTTTTTTCTCCCTACCTGTACATATTTGTTATTCTGTTTCAAAGATGGTGACCATTTTAGTGGTTCCGTTTCAGCTTCTTTCAACGGTTCTAGTCAAACCGTTCCCCTGGAAACAATGTAGTCTTCCCAGCGAACTGGCTAAACCATAAAAGTCTGTCATGAAGAGGAGATCTTAGTTTTTTGGGTGCGAGGTCTATAGTTCAGAGAGCAGGGACAGCGGGTCATTTTGCCAAAAACGGGACTAACCCGTGAAAAGTAGCTAAGTAAAAAACGCGCAGCTGTCGTGTGTATGGCTGAGATTTTAAATTTAATTACACTTCATTGGTCGAAAGTGGAAAGACACCATAAGAAAGATGGATAATTTAAGCACTCTATGTAAATTATATTCGCTTACTTACTTAATGACAATAGACAATTCTTAAGCAAGCTAAAATAATATTATCTATTCTATGGAACCCGAAGGTTCATTGCCGCGCTTAACTGAGCCCGCCATTCAACCCTATTCTGTGCTAACTCCATCCAACCAACCCTCGCAAAACCTACTTCCCTTAAATCTATTCTGGTATTGTCCTCCCACCTACGTCTAGGTCTTTTAAGTGGTATTTTCCCTTCGGGTCTCCTAGTCAATACTTTTGAGATTTGTCTTTCCTCCCCCATGCTCGCAACATGTCCAGCCCATTTCATCCTCCGTGATTTAATTACCCTTACTATATCTGGTGAAGAGTACAGGTCATGACGCTCGTCGTTATGCAGTTTTTCCAGTCCCCATTTTCATCTCTCTTAGGGCCACATATTTTCCTAAGCACCCTGTTTTCGAACACTCTCAGATTGTGTTCATCCCGAAGAGTAAGCGATCATGTCCCACATCCATATATTACAACCGTCGGGATACATTTTTATTTTTATTTTTAGATTTCTGGGTAGAAAATAAGAGTTTCTGAATTGCATGAAAGCAAGAATTTCCTAATTTCAGTCGACATTTAACTTCAACCTTAATATTATTTGTTGCTGTAATTATTGCTCCCAGATATTTTGATTTCTCCACTTGTTCAACGATTTTCGGAAGTTCTAATATTTTGTAACGCATTACTTTGACGTTTCATAATCACGAAGGCCCGGATTTTGATAACATATCTTTTAACAGGTACATAATGGACGTTGCCCTCTTGTCCAGATATTTTGATAGTGACTCCTAGATTATTAAAAATGACAATTTTAGAGTAATTTGTTTGGTCATTTTTTGGCCATTTTACGGTCTTTTATTCCCTCATTTCATGTATTTAGGCGATTTTTTTTTTATAAAGTCATTATTTTTTTCATTTTGTGTTTTTTTTTGCATTAGACTATAGAGTTTTTGTGCATTCACTTACATTTAATATTATGACAACTCAAAATAAGCATAATTAAACAGATCTTGTTATAATTTTAATTTGGATACTGAAAAACTATGTTTGCTGATTGCATTTAACCGTATGTGATAATTAACTAATTACAAGCCTACATAATTGGGTAAAAACATTAATGTAAAGTAGACACAAATCTGACGAATAAACAAGAATTTTCTTACAAATTTTTGGGTCATTTTTCTGTATTTTTTCAGTCATTTTATAGTTCATTTTTCAAGTATTTTTAGATCATCAAAATCCGGGCCCTGATAATCACATACTTCAATTATATTTGCTTACAGCCTAAAACAGGTACAACTTATCAGTGCTAACCCGATCTTAATTTCTAAGCTTTGTTTGTATCTCTACGTTTTTGCGCACACAATTTCCAATCAGAATGTTATGTCCTTAATAATCCTAAGAAAAACAAAAGACACGAGTGTGAAGAAACAAAGGAAGTGATTTTGCCGGCGGGTGTGTTCAGTAATAAGTCCTATTCTTCTGCTGAATGGACATCAAAGCACTGGTGACGTACTTCCGGTGACGTGTCAAAAACAACTCCTTGTTACTAGGCTCTATTGCTCTTGTTTTTACAAAAGCTATGCCCTGGAGCAAGATGGCGAATGATCAGCTTGCTTTGCAACAGCTTTCAAGGCCGGTCTCATGTATTATGCCACCTGAAGGCATTAATGGCCTGAAAAATGCATCAATTTACTGATTTAAGAATGGAGAAAGAGAAAAAACTTTCATCTAAGTTATATAATAAGAGAATGTTTGTCTGTCCTTTCTGTCTGTACGCGATGTCCAGCTAGATCTACTGAACACAGAGGTCTGAAATTTTAAACATAGATGGACTGAAGGGCGGGCGAATGTACAGTCGGTCAAATAAAAAACGTCGGGACTCGTATGCAGTTAAAATTAAAGTTTTATTGCATTAGTTCACAAGTTTCCTATAAAAAACATAAAATACAGGTCATTTTCGGAACATATGAGGCCATGCGACAGGAGGGAAGAAATGAACAACGAGGGAAAAATGAAAAACGCGGAAAGCGCAATACACGATATTCAACTTAATGTATTGTCATAATTCATTTTGCTTTGTCATAGCACCACATACAAATGCTAGCTTGAGAGAAAGTGTAGTTAGGGCTGTAATTGACCTGCATTTTTCGGCCTCTGAAGCAGCGAGAAGGTTCCATATTAAAGGTGGGTACTTCACTATAATGCGACCGGAAGTTTTCATAGGAATCGTGGATCTGGCCGGCTATGTATTTCGATTGGTGGCAGAAGTTGAACGTAAGTTATTGATTTTGCACTGCAAGTACCGGTATTATAAAATAAAATCTTTAAAAAATGCTCCTTGAATAATCATATTCCTTGCGAATTTATTCATTATTAATATTATAAGAATTTGCAACCAAGAATATGGCGGATGTGAGACATATAGCCACAGCCTTCTATACATGTTTGTTTTAGAACAAAACTGACTAAATAATCAAGAAAATACATGGATAGACAAGAGGCGTGTGTGAACCTAACCTTAAGTCTTCCTGTACATGCGCATATGCTCGTTCGTGATACTTAATCAAATACCGCCCGACATTTTTTATTTGACCGACTGTACCTCGAAGCAGAATGTATATATAACAAACACATGCGAATCACTTTCTTCAATAATATATATACATAATATTTTCAGGTAATATCACAATTAATATAATTAAATTGATATAAATAATCATCGTGCAAAAAATAGCATGCAATACTCGTGCGCAAGCGCCTCGTTTTTTCAAACTCTTTCCTCGATCCGTATGCATCGCTTACGGCCCTTGTATCGCAATATACTATTATATATTCCTGAAAGTACTTAGCTTACTTATTTATTATTAATATATAATTATTTTACTTTACTTTAAAATAGTGATGTCAATTTGTATATCCTTATATCCTTGTAATTACATTGTAAGAATTATTACTAATAGAGCGAAGGCTACTGTATACCCCCCATCCCCCCCCCCGTGGGAATTTCCGACACATATATTTTTTTGTTGGTATTCCCATCTAGTTTCAGTTTTCAGTTGTTTGCCCCTTATCAATTACAGCATTTACCCGGAAACCCCGGAAATCCGGAGAAAACGAGTTTGTTTTAATTTTATTTTTGTTCTTTGCTCCTAATATGCCCAGGGAATTTCTGGCTCACATATTTTTGTTGGTATTACCATCTAGTTTAAGTCTTCAGTTGTTTGCCCCTTATCAATTACAGCATTTACCCGGAAACCCCGGAAAACTACGGAAATCTGGAGAAAATGAGTTTGATTTAATTTTTCTTTGTTCTTTGCTCCTAATATGCCCAGGGAAGTTCTGACTCACATATTTTTTGTTGGTATTGTCATCTAGTTTAAGTTTCCAGTTGTTTGCCCCCTTACAAATTACAACATATCCCCGGAAAACCCGAAAAACCACTTTTATACGGAGAAAATAACAATGTTTTATTTTTTAAATCTTTGTTCTTTGCTTCTAATATTCAAAGGGAATTTCTGAATCATATGTTCTTTTGTTGGTATTGCCATCCAGATTAAGGTTTCAGTTGTTTGCCCCTTATCAATCACAGCAAATCCCCAGAAAACTCCGAAAACCATGGAAACCCGGAGAAAATTACTTTGTTTTAATTTTTTAAATCTTAGTTTTTTACTTCTAGTATTCAAAGGGAATTGGTGACTCATATGGTTTTGTGTTGGTATTGCCATGTAGATTAAGGTTTTAGTTGTTTGCCCCTTATCAATTACAGCAAATCCCCAGAAAACTCTGAAAACCAGGGTAGCCCGGAGAAAATGACTTTGTTTTAATTTTTTAAATCTTAGTTCTTTGCTCCTAGTATTCAAAGGGAATTAGTGACTAATATGGTTTTGTGTTGGTATTGCCATGTAGATTAAGGTTTCAGTTGTTTGCCCCTTATCAATTACAGCAAATCCCCAGAAAACTCCGACTTCGTTTAAATTTTTTAAATCTTAGTTCTTTGCTCCTAGTATTCAAAGGGAATTAGTGACTAATATGGTTTTGTGTTGGTATTGCCATGTAGATTAAGGTTTCAGTTGTTTTCCCCTTATCAATTACAGCATATCCCCGGAAAACTCCGGAAACCTAAAAAATCCGAAGAAAATGAGTTCGTTTTAATTTTTTTAAAACCTTTGTTCTTTGATCCTAATATTCCCAGGGAACTTCTGACTTACATATTTTTTTTTGTTGGCATTGTAATCTAGATTAAGGTTTCAACTGTTTGCCCATTATCAATTACAACATATCCCCGGAAAACCACGGAAATCCACAGAATTTCTAGAACTCGGAACTTGTGAACTACGGTCACTGAAACCGTTATTGCGAAGTAATTCTTCTGCTTCAAGTGTGTCCCTTGCAGGTTCAAAAGGGTGAGTATATGGACTACGAGATATCTGCCATAATTGTGATGGTCACATGCAAAGAAAAGGGGAATCATATCTTCTAAACATGCCAAGTGTAATTCAAAGTTGTTTTCTTTAGTTGCTCGCTGAAATCTCAAAATCAATGACACTTTGTCCATATTACCATTCCAAAATTGTGCTGTTTTACCGAATGTCCCTTCTCTAACTTCAGTCAAGAAAGTTTGGTAGTGACTGTGGAAGGTTTGCTAAGATAAATTAATTATCATTCACAGATGTCAAATTAGAATATGAAGTGTGTTCTGTCAGGTTTCCAATCGCCTTCATTCCTTCAGCATCAGGATTTTTTCCAGTATTCTTTGTCATGCTGTAATTGGTAAGGGGAAAACAACTGAAACCTTAAACTATATGGCAATAGCAACAAAAATTATGTGATTCAGAAATTCCCTGGGAATATTAGTATCAAAGAGAAAATATTTTTTAAAAAATAAAGCAATCTCATTTTCTGCGGATTTTCTTGGTTTTCAGGGTTTACGTGGATATGCTGTAATTGATAAGGGGAAAACAACTTAAACCTTAAACTAGATGGCAATACCAACAAAAAACATATGAGTCAGAAATTCCCTGGGAATATTAGGAGCAAAGAACAAAGATTTTAAAGAAATTTTTAAAAAGTCAATTCCTCCGGATTTCCGTGGTTTTCGGAGTTTTCTGGAGATATGCTATAATTCATAAGGGGCAAACAACTGAAACCTTAATCTAGATGGCAATACCAACAAAAAAACATACGAATCATAAATTCCCTTTGAATATTAGGAGCAAAGAACAAAGATTTAAAAAATAATACATAGTAATTTTCTCCGTATATACGTGGTTTTCCGGGGTTTCCGGGGATATGCTGTAATTGGTAAGGGGCAAACAACTGGAACGTTAATCTATATGGGAATACCAACACAAAAACATATGGTTCACCAAATCCCTTTGAATACTAGGAGCAAAGAACTAAGATTTTTAAAAAATAAAACGAAGTCCCTTTCTCCGGATTTCCGTGGTTTTCAGTGTTTTCCGGGGATATACTGTAATTGATAAGGGGCAAACAACTGAAACCTTAATCTAGATGGTAATGCCAACAAAAAAACATGTAAGTCAGAAATTCCCTTTGAATATTAGGTGCAAAGAACAAAGATTTAAATATAAAACATAGTAATTTTCTCCGTATATACGTGGTTTTCCGGGTTTTCCGGGGATATGTTGTAATTTGTAAGGGGCAAACAACTGGAACATTAAACTAGATGCCAATACCAACAAAAATGTGTGAGTCAGAAATTCCCTGGGAATATTAGGAGCAAAGAACAATGAAAAATTAAAACAAATTCATTTTCTGCGAATTTCCGGGGTTTTCCGGGGTTTCCGGCTAAATGCTGTAATTGATAAGGGGCAAACAACTAAAATCTTAAACTAGATGACAATACCAACAAAAAAATATATGTGTCGGAAATTCCCACGGGGGGGGGGAGGGTTTCATATTGGTAGCCCATGGTCTATAAGGTGTCTATTTCTGTAAATAATTATTAACTTATTTTATTTCTTCTGTGTAATATTAGCTACTTATAAGACCACTTATGTATAATCAATTATTTTGTAAGTTGTTTATATTTTTTTTCTTCTTCTCCTGGTTGAGTGGAAGATAAGGCCTTACGGACAGGTAAAATAAAACATTATTATTATTATTATTATTATTATTATTATTATTATTATTATTATTATTATTATTATTATATTCAGAGGTTATAACGCCCCCCATGCAATTAACTGCATAACGAATCTCACACCTACGTAATAATTAATAAACAATTGTGAACTAGTAGTAAAATTGAACTGTTAATCTGTATCCACTATGTTAGTTGCGAAGGTCGTCTAGTGGTGTTCTGAAGTAGAAGCAGAAGTTTCTCGATATGTCATATTTCCCATCTGCTTACAGTGTCCCTAGGGACTAGGTATTATCCCTGGCTGTCAGTAGGAGGTGCAATCCCTTCACTATCTTGCAGAATCAATAAAACCCTACATAATTCACTAGCCTATGTCATATTAATACAGAGTAGAAGTAGTGAGATTTTAACAGCTTGTTCCTTGTAAAAACAAACAAAAAAAATTCAAATACCATTTTTTCCGAACTAGAAAAAGAATATGAAACATAACTTCCTCTTTTAAAATAGAGAGATTGTCCACCTTAGAACCCTTGTCGTTTCACTTATCTGGGGGCTTTTATAAAATATAAAATACCATAGAAGGCATAAGCACACGTTAAAAACACTGTTGTCAAATTAATAAAAACACTGTTGTCAAATTAATAAAAACACTGTTGTCAAATTAATAAAACTTCTTCTTGGTCCCAGATGCGTCTAATACTTGAAAATGCATTTCGATGCAAGTTGCATCATCTTCAGTTCAGCTTGGAGACACAACAGATACAATGTCTGATGATGTACTAATGTATACACTGTTGTCAAATTAATAAAAACACTGTTGTCAAATTAATAAAAACACTGTTGTCAAATTAATAAAACTTCTTCTTGGTCCCAGATGCGTCTAATACTTGAAAATGCATTTCGATGCAAGTTGCATCATCTTCAGTTCAGCTTGGAGACACAACAGATACAATGTCTGATGATGTACTAATGTATACATTAGTACATCATCAAGATGATGCAACTTGCATCGAAATGCATTTTCAAGTATTAGACGCATCTGGGACCAAGAAGAAGTTTTATTAATTTGACAACAGTGTTTTTATTAATTTGACAACAGTGTTTTTATTAATTTGACAACAGTGTTTTTAACGTGTGCTTATGCCTTCTATGGTATTTTATATTTTATAAAAGGCCCCAGATAAGTGAAACGACAAGGGTTCTAAGGTGGACAATCTCTCTATTTTAAAACCATTTTACCCTGTCTGAAAATGAAATTCATTAATAATAACTTCCTCTGCCCAAATAAAAGTTCTGTCTCTTAGTATAATATATTCTCTTCATATAAGTTGGTTGTAAAAATTAAGAGAATATCGTTTATGTTATAAATGCCTATTTCTCATTTTTCCAAAGCATATTAAACTATGGACTGCTTGTATGGGGCAATAGTAGTCATATTGACAAAATCCTTCTACTGAAAAAATAAAAACCATTCGTACTCTTTGTAATACCACCAAGGATGAACACTGCAAGCCACTCCTTAAAACAATTGGTATATTTATTCAGTACTTCTTCATACAAAATGTGTATTACATAACTAGCAAAGCAGAAAAAGAGTTCATGACTACAACACTAGACAAAATACAAAGATTAATATCACTTTTCATAGATTAGCTAAATCACATAACTCTTACATTGTGTTGGTACAAAAAATGATTAATAGACTGCCAACAAAAATATCTGATTTACCATTATCTAAAAATAAGTTATTTTTTAATAAGTTTCTTGTTGACAACCCATTTTATTGTATTAATGAATATTTTGAATATGATTTTAAGAATTTATAGTTAGTAAATGTACAACGAAACTTAGTAATTTTACTTGAATGTATCATATTGTTAAATTGGTTGTGAATTATGTATTTTACATTGTCTAGTTCAGGGCTGTCAAACTGCAAGTGCCCCAAGGGCCGCTTTAAAACAAAAAATGCAGTTTGGAGGGCCGCGTTATAAAATACTTCGTATGAAACTTTATCAGCGAGTTTTAGTAGGTATGGTATGTGCATATTACGTATTTGAGGGTAATTTATACATTTAGAGGCCCGCAGAAAGTGAGGTCTCATGTTGGACAGCCCTGGTCTAGTTTATATTTTACAAGTTGACTTTGTCTACTGCTTATATAACTTACCGACAATAAAATATTGTTGTTATTATTATTATTATTATTATTATTATTATTACATCGCATCACATCCTCGAAGGATACATAACCCAAATAAGATCTGAGTAATGCACTCACGTAAATTTCTTTACCCTAAAGCATGAGTATTACTATGCCACCAAGTTAAATCTGCACGGCGATAGGGGAAGCGTTTTAGCGCTAGTGTCGCTCAGCTACCACTATACGGAAGGGATGTAGGGGAAGCAGTAGGTGGCGAATACCTAAACACGTGCGAAAGATTATAACGTGGTTGCCAGATTATTCATTTGGACAATGACTGTCGAAGGTGTCAGGTCATTTAAAAACACAGCAATTCTCAGCGCCCCTCTTCCAGCCAAATAACCCAACACAGTGGACAGGAAGTGGCAGCGTGGCGGCAGGGGGTGTTCCTTCAAAAGATCATTTCTACGCATTTTCCCCAGTAGGGACATGGTTGCCAGATTATTCATTTCGAGAACGAGTGCCGAAGGTGTCAGGATATTTAAAAACACAGTAATTCTCAGCACCCCTCTTGTAGCCAAATGACTCAACTCAAAGAATAGGAAGTGGCAACGTCAAAGGAGGGAGATCGAGACGGAAGGCACATTCCTAACATATTTTCTGCATGCAGAGATAACTTGGTGGCGTAGTACATCTTTCTCATTTGACATTCTGATATAGAACAAGAGGTCATATTGCAAAGCACATATTCATAGTTCCTGCGTGCGTAATATCTTTCATCAAACAATATTTACCAGTATACTTGCAATTCTCCACTGTCAGTCCCCCATACGTTCACAGAATGACGCCGCTTCGATCTCATGAGGGAAAAATACAAGATACCCAGAAACATATAAGTTCTTAATAATCCCCAAATGTACAAAAAGTCATATTATTTCTAAAGGACATTAAAGTTTATAGTAAAATTTAGAAATCGTACCATGATTTGTAAATCACTGTCATTAGTATTGTTTAAATATTTCTGTATTCATAACTGATTATTATATGTACAGTCGATCAAATAAAAAACGTCGGGACTCGTATGCAGTTAAAATTAAAGTTTCAACCCATTAGTTCACAAGTTTCCTATAAAAAACATAAAATTATTATTATTATTATTATTATTTATTTATTACAAGAGATATTACAAGAGGTATTACATTTAGTAATACACCCGAATGAGCAAGACTGCTCGTGCTCGGGTGCCGTTTCAAAAATATCAAAGTGAAGAAAGAGGAGAGACAAAGAAATAGAGTGTATAATGTGCTTAACTAAAAAAGAAAGTAAAACAAAAACATTAAACATAAAAACATAAATACATAAAAGGAGTGAAACAAAAATTACTTAAAAGCTAAAAAATTACAAAAAATTCTTTACATATCTATTAAATTTAACAGTGGAGTATGCTGAGAGATCAGGATTTTTTCTGATAATTGAGTTATAGAAGCGCGGTCCAAAATTAATGCTATGCTTTAATCCTGCCGATGTGATACATTTGGGTTCTAATAGGAGTAAATTAGTATTTCGTCTAGTTTTGTAGATATGATCACTGGAAGAGTATTTTATACGATGTTTGTGAAAATATTTTAATATAGAAAATTTGTAAATTTGGTCCAAACTTAAAACATTAAATTCCGAAAATATTAGGCTAGTTGGGTAATCAATGTGTTTTCTTAGACAGATTTTTATTATTCTTTTTTGTAAAGGGCAGAGGGGCTTAAGGGTAGTTTTCGCTAATCCTCCCCAGACGAGAATGCCATATTGAATAATGGACTGGAAAAGTGCTAGATAAACGGAACGTAAAACGGTAATGGGAATACATATCATTTTCGGAACATATGAGGCCATGCGACAGGAGGAAAAAAATGAACAACAAGGGAAAAATGAAAAACGCGGAAAGCGCAATACACGATATTCAACTTAATGTATTGTCATAATTCATTTTGCGTCGTGTCATCGTGCCACATACAAATGCTAGCTTGAGAGAAAGTGTAGTTAGGGCTGTAATTGATCTGCATTATATTATTATAAAATAAAATCTTTAAAAAATGCTCCTTGAATAATCATATTCCTTGCGAATTTATTAATAAATTATTAATAATATAAGAATTTCCAAGCTAGAATATGACGGATGTGAGACATATAGCCACAGCCTTCTATACATGTTCGTTTCGGAACAAAACTGACTAAATAATCAAGAAAATATATGGAGAGACAAGAGGCAGGTGTGAACCTAACCTTACGTCTTCCTGTACATGCGCATATGCTCGTTCGTGATACTTAATCAAATACCGCCCGACGTTTTTTATTTGACCGACTGTGCAGTCGCGATTAGAATCTCAAGAGTCAAAGCGACTAAAAATAAATCATATTAAACAATAATATAATTATGTTTTACGCGAGATATCTACAGTATTTCAGCAAACAATACTTGAATAAATGGATGCTGATTAACTAGCCTATTGCGTTTGCATCTCATGCATTCCACGAGCGATGGACGGGATACTCAGAGTTAGAAAATTCCAAATTAACAGCCTATTTTTTATTTAAATACTTGATTAATTCCTAGAGTTCAAAGTATTGTTATTTGGTAAATAAGAATAACGTGCAATTTTAATAACCCACCAGTATTTCTGTCTCCAATTCAGAAAAACAAAGACGTGACAGACTGGACAAATGTTGAGCCTCAAGTGTTGGAGAGAATAGAACATGACACTATTTCTGTGAGTTATGTATGCATATATAATTAAATGTAACTTATACATGAAATTAAAACCCTAAGAATTACACACAGAACGTTTTCATGTAGGATTATTAACAAATTTATAATCGGGACATGTCCAAAAACTGCAATCCATAACATTATTTTCAACACCTTTGAGGCAGAAAACCCTAACCAAAACTACAGTAGAACAAAAATGACATTTCAGTAAAATACCAGTGTATAAAAAATAGTCAACAGACGAAACTACCGGTACACAACAGAAACACAGTCTACTTTAAAGGTATCCAGTGCCAACCTGACAACCCACAATGTACCACTACCACCCAATGACTGCTATTTTCCTAAGTTGATGGTGATAAACTAAAGAAAAAAAAAGAGTTGTAGAATGTTTCTTCCCCTTTGCATGCAATTTCAGGATCTTAGGATTTCACTACAGCTCCTCACAGCAATGATTTCAAGATTTTTAAATTTCACTCATAGGCTCACTCACTTATGGAATGCATGATCTGGTCCACGATCGTGTTTTCTTGAATTATACGTAACTAGCATGTGCCCGCGGCTTCGCCCGCGATAATTATTTCAAAAATTTAAAATTAAGAGCATAATAGTAAAATCATTATATTTATTAACTCCTAAATCACGTGGACTACATACCACGATTAGATAGCATCGTCTGGTAAAAGCGACCTCAGATTCGAGTTTCTTGGCCCAGAAAACCTCTGTATAGTGAGATTCGTCCAAATAAAACAACGATTGACCATATTTAGGGCTTACAACATTCAAGCGATCGCGAAAGTTTTATTTTCAAGGTATGACAAAATCAGCCAAAGCCAACTGTAATTGATTTGACATTGAAATGTATAACTGAAAACTTATGTTTTGAAAACGCAAAAAATGCATGTTTTTTGCCCGAATTATTAACTATAAACACTCAAATAAAAACGATTGTCTGTTTTCTGAAAGTAACGATTTGTACATGGAAAAACTCCTCTCTATCTCCACTGAAACATTACTAAAATGCCGAAAATTACCTAAAATGCCAAAAAAAGACCTTTAATGATGAAAATGACCTAAAAATTGCCAAAAAAGACCTATCTCTTGAAAAATGACGAAAAATGCAAAATAATGCAAAAACAAATTGCCCTTATTTAATTAATTATTTCATGATATACATTTATATATATTCGAGCTATCTTTTAACCTTCATATAAAAATGATGCAAAATCATCAAATGCCTTGCCCTAGTCATTATACATGCAACTCGTGAACTTATAGGCGATTTCCAAGTCTCTCGTGACGTTAAAATGGACGAGATATCTACATCTACATGCACATCACTGCAACCTTACAACGAATAGAGTTTAGCTCAAAAGATATTCCTCCTAAACATAGCCTACTCAAAGGCAAGCAAAGGTCACAAACATTGCTATATTCAAGATCTTCAGCAACTAATTTCCTAAAAAGCAACAAACTATAAAGGACCTCTTTGAAATGCCAGCTATACAAAGGTTACTGCATAATCCAGCTTGAGCTCTCCTGCGTTCAATTCTCAAGAAGCTATTACAAAACCTGACGTATTTCTACGTCACTATTTCCACACCTGCACACAAACAATCGAAACGTTAGATTTTATTAAATGGATGTAACAGGAGAAGATAAAGCTGTAAGGACAAAGGAAGTCTAGTGTCTGTCTTGTTTGTCTTTCTGACACTGTGACGCCCGCATCGCTTTACAAGAGCCAAATGAACGCCGACATCAATTTCTACAGCGGAACTCTTGGAAGCGGGGGTTATTTTGATAGTTAGAGGTATAACAATTAATGCACTTCAAGCTGTTGCTTTTTATTGTTTATTAAGTGCCAGAATGGTACTTTATGAGATTGTGTGGGGGACGAAAAATGTCTGTCCGTCCGTCCGTCCGTCCGTGTGTCTGTACGCGCTCTAACTCAAATACGCTTTATCGAATTTTAATGAAACTTTTTATACGCGTTTATAATGTCCATGGGAAGAACCCTATTGAAATTGGACCAAATCGGTTCACCCGTACCGGAGTAAAACCCAATTTAGTGTATATTTTAAAGGCGCCATAACTCACATACGCTTTATCGGATTTTCATGAAACTTGGAATACCTATTTATAATGTCCATGGGAAGATGTCTATTGATATTGGACCAGATCGGTTGGGCGGTACCGGAATAATGCCCAATTTAGTGCCTTTTTATGGTAATATATCACAAAGGCGTGGATAACTCAAATACGCTTTATCGGATTTTATTGAAACTTGGTATACGAATTTATGACGTTTTTGGGTACAAGCCTATTGAATTAGGGCCAAATCGGTTGATCGGTACCGAAGTAACGCGTATATCAATATTAATTTTGTAATCAATATTCTTTCAAGGCCCACAATGTAAGCTTATTAAAAAAACTGAACAAATTGCCAATCGTTTATTCATATTGTTAGCAGCCTTCATTGATTTGTTTCTTCATAACGATGTCAGTGTGGCTAAATAATAACTTAAATAAACGATTTATAACAACTAGCCGTTGAATATTGATATTATAATGTGTATTCTATGGTTATGTAGACTACCGATATTTACATTAGGCTATATTTTACTGTGAGTATTTTTCTTATCGTTCCTGTGCAGCAATATACCTAATGTAATTCCTGACAGATTTCATATGCTTATTATTCATTCATAACCTTTAAGGCTGCTTTAAATTGAAACAGAGATATCAGCGAACCGTAGGTCTATTGCATCATTATTATTATTGCCGGCACATTTTGTTTTTGGAGTTAACTCGGACATCTATTACAAAAATAACTTTTATGCATGGGCCTATCATAATTGCGTGTATCACTGATTAAAAAAAACATACTGGCACTTGGTTATATCAGTTTACCTGATTTTATTAAGTGCCAGTATGGTACTTGATGAGATTGTGTGTGGGGACGAAAAATGTCTGTCCGTCTGTCCGTGTGTCTGTACGCGCCATAACTCAAATACGCTTTTTCGGATTTTCACGAAACTTGGAAAACACATTTGTAATGTCCATGGGAAGAACCCTATTGATATTGAACCAAATCGGTTCACCGGTACCGGAGTAATGCCCAATTTAGTGCCTTATGGTAATATACGTATTCGAAAGAATTTATTTAAAAAAATGAAAATCAGTTATCTTGACAACATAGCCTATTGTTTTACTGTGATCTTATAAGGCCTTGGAAATTAAAATACAGGTAGCTATGACAAAAAACACTATTGATTTACATGCGCTTATCCAACTAGAACGTTAAAATGACCCTGGTGGCCGAGATGGTAACGTCTTGACCTCACATTCTGGAGTCCATGGTTCAAAAGCCGAAACCGGCTAATTTGAATTTTTATTTTTATTTTTATGTGAGTGTGCGATTGGCATGATATCACGAATCTGTACAGTTCAGCTGATGCTGGAAGATTTTAATCTCATTCAAAATCTAGACCTTTGTTCTTCCGTAAGCCCTGCTTAATGAAAAAATCTGGAGCTTAACTTGGAAATCAATTAAAAAAAAAAACATATTCTGCATATCATAATTGCAGTCATAACTGATTAAACAAAAACATACTGGCACTTTGTTACATCAGTTTACCTGATCTTATTATTTATTAAGTGCCAGTATGGTACTTTATGAGATTGTGTGTGGGGACGAAAAATCTGTCCGTCCGTCCGTGTGTCTGTACGCGCCATAACTCAAATATGCTTTTTCGGATTTTCATGAAACTTGGCATATGCATTTATAACGTCCATGGGAAGAAGCCTATTGATATTGGACCAAATCGGTTGACCTCTACCGGAGTAATGCCCAATTTAGTGCCTATTTTATGCTTATATATTAGAAAGAAATTATTAAATGAAAATCAGTTCTCATGACAACATATTGTTTTACAGTATTCATACACGGCTTTGGAAGTTGCAATACAGTTAGCTATGACAAATAACACTATACACATATTCCTTCAGACGTTATGCTTATCAAACTAGATCTTTGTTCTTCCGTAAGATCCCCCTTAATGAATCGATCTGGAGCTTAACTCTGGAATCGATAACAAAAATAACTTATTTTCTGCATATCATAATTGCAATTTTCACTGATTAAACAAAAGCATTCCAGCATTTTGTTTCATTGGTTTACGTGATTTTATTTCGTACAAGCATCTCTTACTAGTTAAGTCTCATATTCTGTTATTTTTACTTGTAAGATCTGTGTTGTTTTCATTGTCTGGTAGAATAGAAGACAAGGCGCAAATACCTTAATTCTATCAGAATAAATAAAATATATCAATAAAGTTCCTCAGTTGTGACATAGTATCCTTTACCTCCAAATGACAGGTATATGGTTTATGTAACAATGTGGGAAGTCAGATATGCATTTCATATTGTAGAAATAAAATTATGATTTGTGCAGGTATTTAGGTTTCTGTTAGCGGTTTTCATGTTACGTAAAATTCACACTAACCGCAAAATTTCATCCCATAAATCCCACGTATAGGGAAACAATAGGAATGTTCTTTAATGAAAAAAGAGTAGCAAAAAGAAAACTACTATAATAAATAATATAATAATTTAACGAGAGTAATGATGATGATGATGAAGATGATGATGATAATAATAATAATAATAATAATAATAATCAGAATTGCTATCCAGGACAAAGTCAACAACACTAAAAGCTATCAGAAATTCGTCATAAAAATGCACAACTAAGAGATGGCAGATGTAGAAGATGATGTGACAACCAGAGATTATCTAGCAAGTAACGAAGGCATGTAGCACATATGCTACTCAAACTGTCTTCAATTACCGTCGCTATCAAACAGCCAACATACTCCCATTAAGAAATGGCCAGCCAGAGAAGTCTTCTAACTTATAACTAGGGACCGGTTTTTTAGGTTTTTAAAAACACTTTTTAGGTTTTCCATTAGGTGAAATAGTTTTTTTTTTAGGTTTTTGTCCAAAATATCGTTTTCGGGTAGAATAATTGGTTTAATGAATTTGAATGTGCTACATAGGATTCAATACATAATACTTGTAAAGTTTAACTTAACAAAATTGACTTAAATTTGTGTAAACTTGCTTTAGGAAAATATTATACAATTGAAGAAAGAAAGCATAAACAATCAAAAAAAAAAAAAAAAAAAAAAAAAAAAAAAAAAAAAAAAAAAAAAAGAAGCAGTGAAAATAAGATTGTCTCACATTTCCTGGTTACAGTATATCACTAAATATCTTTCAAGATTCTCAACTGTGAAGTTCTTCCTGTTATCTCTTAGAATACATTTGAAGACAGAAAATGTCCTTTCAACCTCACATGACGTCAACAATGGTTGTTCGTACGAATATTTTAAAAGGAATACGCCGGTGCTATTACAGTTCCTCTCTTGTTACTGTCATCCTAGACGACAATGGTATTAATTTCAACCCGACAAAAATTGTCTCTCCGGAAAATATCGATTTATCAACTGACAAACAAAAAAGACAAAAAAATTAGCCTAAATTAGATATTTTAGGTTTTATATCCCGTTTAGGTACATTTAGGTTTTTATACCCCATTTAGGTATTTTTAGGTGCCACAGAATTAATGTGGGTGAATCCTATGGACATGATTCGAAAAAGTGTATGATCGCTTTTTGTTTTGGAAGTAAGGAAAAAAATAAGTAAAAACCTAAGAATCCGAACTACGAGGGCCGTCCATAAAGTAAGTTTCCCTGGGGCCGTTTACAAAAACAAAACACAATATCATGTAAATGTTTATTGCAACAGATACAGCAAGTGTTCAGCTATTTTTCAACATAATCGCCATCGGAATTGAGACATTTGTTATAACGTGGAACCAACTTTTAAATACCTGTGTCGTACAAGCCTACCGCCAGGGATTTGAACCCCTGTGTGACAAACATCTCCCCTCTATCATTCTCTATCATTCCCTCTAGGAAAAGATGGATATCACTGGGAGCGAGGTCCGAGCTTTAGGGTGGATGTTTAAACACCTCCTAGCGAGTCTCCTGCAGAAGTTCGGCTGGGAGGTGTTTAAACATCCACCCTTCAGCCCGGACTTCGCTCCCAGTGATTTCCATCTTTTCTCATACCTCACGAAATTACAAAGAATGACAGAGAATCGAATTTTAATTGTCACACGGTGGTGCGACTCCCTGGCAGAAAACTTTTACGACACACGTATTCAAAAGTTGGTGTCATGGTAAGACAAATTGATTCAATTCCAGTGGCGAATATATGTTGAAAAATAGCTGAACACTGACTGTGTCTGTTACAATAAATAATTCCTTGAAAATGTGTTTTGTTTCTGTAAACGGCCCCAGGGAAACTTACTTTATGGATGCGCCTTGCATCACATTGCTGGATAAGAAGGAAATATAATTTTAATTGACATAGTTGTCTCGAAAAGCCAGAACCTATTAATGTAATGTAATGCATAATTAATAAAAATCAGGTAAACTGATGTAACAAAGTGCCAGTATGTTTTTGTTTAATCAGTTATGACTGCAATTATGATATGCAGAATATGATTTTTTAAATTGATTTCCAAGTTAAGCTCCAGATTTATTCATTAAGCAGGGATTACGGAAGAACAAAGTTCTAGTTTTTTTAATTAGATTAAAATCTTCCAGCATCAACTGAACTGAACAGATTTGTGATATCATGACAATCGTACACTCACATAAAAATACCAAAAAAATTCAAATTGGCCGGTTTCGGGTTTTGAACCATGGACTCCAGAATGTGAGGCCAAAGCGTTAGCATCTCGGCCACCGGGGTAATTTTAACGGTCTAGTTGGATAAGCGCATGTAAATCAATAGTGTTTTTTGTCATAGCTACCTGTATTTTAATTTCCAAGGCTTTATAAGATCACAGTAAAACAATAGGCAGTGTTGTCAAGATACCTGATTTTCATTTTTTTTTTATAAATTCATTCGAATACGTATATTACCATAAAATAGGCACTAAATTGAGCATTACTCCGAAACAGGTCAACTGATTTTATCCATTATAAATAGACGTCTTCCCATGGACATTATAAATGCGTATAAGAAGTTTCATAAATATACGATAAAGCGTATTTGAGTTATTGCGCCTTTAAAGTAGACACTAAATTGGGGTTTACTCCGGTACCGGTCAACAGATTAGGTTCAAATTCAATAGGGCACTTCTCATGAACATCATAAATGAGTATACCAAGTTTCATGGAAATCCGAAACAGTGTATTTCAGTTATGGTGCCTTTCTAATATAATACTATTAAAATAGGCACTAAATTGGGCATTACTCCGGTACCGGTGAACCGATTTGGTTCAATAACAATAGGGTTCTTCCCATCGACATTATGAATGTTTATACCAAGTTTCATGAAAATGCGAAAAAGCGTACTTGAGTTATGGTGCGTACAGACGCACGGACAGACGGACAGACAGACGGACAGACAGACGGACAGACATTTTTTCGTCCCCCACACAATCTCATAAAGTACCATACTGGCACTTAATAACGTAGTTCAGAAATATACAGAGCTTAAAATTGAAATTAAACGTATATGGAAGTTAAATGAAGTTCACATTCTGCCAATAGTCATTCCAACTATAGGGATCATTCCTTCAGTATTACAAAATAACATAAAAACCTTCGGATAGGAGCCAACTTTAAGGTGATACAGAAATCAGTCATTCTGAATACGGACTACCCGTAATGACGGCAAATTTCTAGAGGAGTGAAATTTTTTTGGTAGCAATCACGGGTGTAACATACTGTTATACTCTTAATGCTTCATGACTGCGCTGCCAATGAATAAAGAAAAAATCAGCAAAGGATTTATTGTATTGTATTATTGTATTATTACTAAAGAGTCAAAATGTCTCTACTTCAGTGGGGACGTCATCACAAGAATTTCAGTTGCCGACAGCAATTGCAAGGAATGACATCAAATTATCGCAAGAGCTATACTGGGATAATAACACAAATACCGGTAGGCTTATGTATTTTTTGCACAACGTAACTAATTAGTGGTACTTACGAATAAGTTATTGTTGCTGTGGATCGTAACTTGACATTCCCGCACGCAATCTTGTTGCTATGGAAACAAAACAAATTTCCGTGCGGTAAAAATTACAAAAAGCACACTGTGCCGTAAGTAAAATCATAATACAACCCTTTATGGACCAAGGCCCCCCAGTTTGTGGCGACTTTAACAGGACAAATTTTTTGTTCCCATAATGACAAACACATGCGAATCACTTTCTGAAATAAACATCTATCTTCAATAATGTATATACATAATATTTTCAGGTAATATCTCAATTAATATAATTAAATTGATGTAAATAATCATCGTGCAAAAAATAGCATGCAATACTCGTGCCGTAAGCGCATAACGGATCCGTATGCACCGCTTACGGAACTTGTATCGCAATATACTATATTTCGATATTAATTAGGTTCTACAGATATTCAAAACGGCTGAGAAAGCTTTGGGCCGAAGTGAAATGCCAGTAGAGAGAAATGACGATCAAAAAACGCCGATTGATATTTTCAAAATGGTATTTTCTTTAAATGGAACGTCTATTATTTTAAATTCATGTCACTTTAGAATTTAAATAAACCCATCATGTTTCGCAAATAACGCTTTCGGGCGCGATTTTCTTCTAATACCTCGCCCAGATCTTCAAAATCACTGTCGATGATTCTGCCTCTTAAACTGAAATTCTAAGGCACCAAAATGGCTGTTGGTCTGTGTTATCAGTACCATTCTAGCTAATTTATGCCTGGTAAGTGCTTTCAGCTTCGTTGGATTTATATATAAATAAACACAGAGCCGTATAAAAACTCTGCCTTGAGGTAGAAGGAACTTTTTGCTAGGGTAAAATAAATTTATACCTGAAGAGTGGTTAGCGTCGGAAAGTTATTAATTTTGTTAACAGCTCCCCTCCCCCCGTAAAGCGAGATATCAATCTCGATGGGCCAGTTATAGCGGGAGAGGGAAGGGGCAGTTTTTTCCACGTGGGTAGAGTAAAGTTGTGATTACGCATTTTGCTGGACCGTCGAAAGAGGATCAACAACTTCCCAGTTCGCAGCTTTACTTCTTCTGCTCTCCTGACATTTCTTATTCTGTTCTGTGACGCAACGGTTTTGTAAAATACAGAGTGGGTCATTAGCCAAGTTTGGTGACCAATTGCAAAGCTGATAAGATAGACAAGAAGTAGCTTAAAAAGGAAGATATAGAAAAAAAAAGAGGCAGAAAAAAATAAGTAGGCCTATATAGTCATAAAACGTAAAAATAATGCGCAACAAAATATTAGAATAGAACAAGTGGGGAAATTCAAATATCTGGGAGCAATAATTACAGATGCTAATGATATTAAGGCAGAAGTTAAGTGTCGACAAAAATAAGGAAATGCTTGATTTTATGCAATTCATAAACTTTTATTTTCTCGCCTTCTGTACAGAAATTAAAATTTACAAGACAATTATCCCGCCGGTTGTATTATATGGATTGCACGTTACTCTTCCTTAAGAACATAATCTCATAGTGTTCGAAAACAGGGTGCTTAGGAAAATATTTGGGCCTAAGAGAGATGAAAACGGGGACTGGAGAAAACTGCATAATGATGAACTTCATGACCTGTACTCATAATCGGATGTAGTAAAGGTAATTAAATCGCGAAGGATGAAATGGGCTGGACATGTTGCGCGCATGAGGGAGGAAAGATATATCTAGAAAATATTGACTGAGAGACCAGGAGGGAAGAGACCACTTGGAAGACCTAGACGTAGGTAGAGGACGATATTAGAGTAGATTTAAGGAAGCAGGATTTGCGAGGGATGATTTGAGAAAGTTAGCACAGAATAAGGTTGAATGTCGGGCTCATGTTCCATAAAATAAGTATTTAGTTTGCTTAGGAATTGGCTATTGCCATTGAGTAAGTAAGTAATTAATGCCCGGTTTCTATAAACTCGTGAAATACCTATGGGTAAATTATCCATGGTCAAATTAGTTCCATTTCACCCACAATGATGTAATGAGCAAGGCCTTGGTGTTGTACAGTTAATTTAATTCAGAAGGCTTTGATTCTCATTGTTTAAATTATTGTTGATCCTACAAGAGGTTACAATTTATCCAGCCATCCATGAAAGGATAAATTAACCCGACGATTTACCCTTGGAAAGATCTAGCCCGAGTTTGTAGACACATTTTTTCCGTCATTTTCATATGTACCCAGAGGACATTTATCTAGAAACTCGCCACAAGTGTGTGTGATTGCTATCTTTAAATTATTTGTGTTTGTATTATTATTCTTGTGTAAATTCTGTCCATTGGATAATTTACCCATAGGTATTTCGCGAGTTTATAGAAACCGGGCATAAGTCAACTAATAATAATGTTTCCTTAAATTTAGTTTAAATTTTTTTTAAGATCTCGGCATAATTTTGTATTTTCTAGTAAAGTAAAGTAAAGTGATCCCTATACAGGCCATGGAGGCCCAGAGGGTTCCAGGAGGTTGAGGCTCCCAGATTTTGGACATTCGGCACATGAAGGTGGTAAGGTTGTCAGCCTTACGCACCGGCCGCCTTTACCCCCAGGATTGCTCCTGGTACTCTGAGTCGACCCCAGGGCCATAGTGCCACCAGAAGGATTAGGCCAATTGAAAAATCTCATCGACCTAATCGGGAATCGAACCCGCGACCTTCCGGTTTGTAGCGCAGCGCCTCAACCACTACGCTACGGCGTACCCCTTTGTATTTTCTAGTAGGCCTAATAAAAAAAATCTGAATATTTTCCGAAACTTCGGAGGATGTGGCAACATTGATCGGGAGTTCGACTGATGCCAGTGTTGCTCGGAGGACATATACATGTGTCCACATGTCAACAATTCAATTAGCAACTCGCGTGTTATTGTCTCCCATGTCACGCCCCGTTACACAGGACCATTTAGGTTAATCTTCCCCTAGCGGTTTTGATTTGAGTGCTCTCGGTGTCTCGTGACATTTCTGAAAGTCCCGTTTCTGGCCATCTCGACGGACATACTCACAAAATGGAGAGCATTTACAGCAAATTCCCATGACGCTGTGGGTCAGATTTCACGCCCCTTACCAGGAAGGTAATTCTGTAAGCACTGAATATATCTCCGGCACGTGTGGTAATAGTTGGTGAATTCCATAGCTGTTCTTTCAAGGACTCTAGTATACGCCCTAGTGCACACTTATGAATAGGGTTCGGATGTTTATGACTTAGAAAAGTGGAAAACAAAAGGAAAAATATTTAACACAATTATTAGAAGCATTATGACATATGGATCAGAAGTATGGACAGTTAAATCCCAAGTAATAAAAAGATTAATGGCAACTGAGATGGACTTTTGGAGGCAGTCTGCAGGAATATCTACACCTTTTCAACCTCAATTTCGGAAAAAGTAATTTCAATTTCGGAAAAAGTAATTTTAATTTCGGAAAAAGTAATTTCAATTTCGGAAATACGAGGGCTATGAAGAGGGCCATAGTAAAGTTGGTACCACGCTAGGACAAATGACTCAATCGGAACGAGATTATGTAGAGAAGTAGCTAGAAGATGTACCTAAATGTTCCAAATAAAACAGTTTTGATTTTGACTGTGGTTTTCATTTTATGCCCCATCGGATGTTTTAAAAAATAGCCCTCGTATTTCCGAAATTGAAGTTACTTTTTCCGAAATTGAAATTACTTTTTCCGAATTTGAAATGACTTTTTCCGAAATTGAAATTACTTTTTCCGAAATTGTGGTTGAAATGGTGTAGACGCGAAAGAGTCAGAAACGAAGTCATCAGAAAGAAAATGGATGTCACAAATTCGATCACTGATTCTGTAGAAGAAAAACAGCTTTTATGGTACGGACATACCAAAGGATGTCAGAGGAAAGACTACCACGGTGGATTATGGAATGGGAACCACCAGGAAGGAAGAAAAGAGGGAGACCTCCGACCACATGGATACAAGGAATTCAGACATCATAGAAGAAGAAATATTGAAGAGAATTTAAGGGCAGATAGACAGAAATGGAGAATGAAAATTAAATGTAAGGTGTAATCTTGGGTTACCGGAAAATGTAAATAGAAGTACATTGTAAAACCGGACAGTAAATAAATAAAAGTTGAAAATATGACTGCAAATATGCCCTTAAAATGAATAAATATACCCCAAAAATCCTAAATATGACTTAATAAAATATCGTATTTTAAAAAGCGAAACGTTCCAATTTAAAACTTTTAAAGACACTAAATTCTTACATCACATGAATTCAATCAGATAATTACTTTTTAAAATTTTACAAGTGATTTACACCTGTCCTAGTGCACACTTATGAAAGGGTTCGATTGTTTATGAACTAGAAAAGTGGAAAATATGACTGAAAATATGCCCTTAAAAATGAATAAATTATCCAAAAATCCTAAATATGACCTAATAAAATATTCTCTTTTAAGATCTTTCACTATTGCATTACTCTGATGCAAATGTGTAGTAGAAATATAACCGTGTAGTAGAATCTTAGTTTTCCAGTTAATGTATGTTATTTTTAAAATTGTGTATGGACAGGTAATCCAAAGAATTGTGTGTGTTAAATCAATTTATAGCAGGTGGTATGATGCTGTCCATTACAATTCCCTCTATGACTGTTCATATACAGACATAATTCTAAATAATTTTAAGTATTTTGTAAATTTTGCATTATACTGATAATTTTTGAGAATATACATGTATTTTAAATAATTAACATATTTTAATAAAATTAATTGTAATGAAACTTAAAAAAATATACATAATGTGTAAGTGGTAAAGTCATATTTAAAATTTTATTGGTCATATTTTAATGTTTTTAGGTCATAAATGCATGCATATATCCTTTTCTTTAGGCCATAGAAATCCGCCCCCTATTTATTACATTATGGGGGTTTCCTGTTTTAGTATTAGTATTAATATTTAATATTAGTTTTTTAAGTCAACTAATATGACAGAACATTGAGTTTGAGTATTTGTTGCCTGTTATGTTCTCAAAACAGGGAAATAAATAAATATTTTTTACTCACGTGTCCACAAGTCGCGTAAAATATTAACGACCGTACGTAGTTATACCGGATTTGTTGGCAATATGAGGAAAGTTAAACGGACAGGCTATGCGATGTGATGCATATACAGTTGTACGGTTTACACGTTGATAGTGAGGTTAACACTAATATGGAATGCTCGAAATTGGTTACCGGAACTCTAATTGGATATGAGGTATAGATATGTGTAATGTTATGGACAACTATCAGGTTATACCTGAGTAATGAGAAAACAGGACTAACTACACTGCTGCTCAATATAGCAGTTTCTGTCATGTCTTTAGCTTAAATGGAATTCTACACAACATCTTTATGAGAGAGTATGATTTGAAACAGTCACAAAACTATCTCTACATTTTTTTATAGAGAGAAGCTTCGAAAACTATTATTTCTCAGCTAATTTTGCTTCAAAAACGCATTCTTTTTATTCAGCTTTATTTATACTCCTTTTAGCTACGAGACCATATCAGTTCAGGTTCTGTATTTATACCAGTATACCAAGCAACTGTTGATTGTCAACTATTGTTGGTGTATTTTAATGGAGTCAGTAAATTTCTACTGATATTAATTTAAATGAATAGGATCCCCTCTCCCTTTTTTTCGAAGATGAATACATTGCAGAAGTATCATTCTTTATGCAGAATTTTCCTTCAATATTATCTGTTCAGAAAAACTGGAAACATGACTTTTCCCCATGGCCACTTGAAATTGTACTGTAGCATAGTGAGAAATTAAAGTGGACGGAGGTAGAAATGAGGAGACAGTTAACCATACAAGTTACGGCATCGCCTGCCGGTATTACAGCGGCAACTTCTCTGGCAGCAGAGTACTGCGTGAAGTCTAACGTAACTCGACAGGCGCTCCGTTCAACAGGACAATCTCAAACGACAAAAATGATGTATTTAAACACACAACCATATGAGCATGCAAATCTTTTTACTCTATACATGTGCCATAGGTACCATGATAATCAGGAGCTGATAAAGTGAGCAAACAGAAACAAATTCTTTAAAAATAGAAGTTCATTACAAGTAAAACTGTGAATCACCAAAATTATTAAAATGTGATTATCTGATTGAATTCATGTGATGTAATAATTTAGTGTCTTTAACGTTTTAAATTGGAACATTCTTGAAAATACGTTATTTTATTAGGTCATATTTAGGACTTTTGGGTCATATTTTCCACTTTTTAGGTCATAAACATCCGAACCCTACCCATAACAAAGCAAAGAGGATCAAACTTCAACAGTGCGCGCCTGCGGCTTGCAATTAGACTACCCGCACAGCAGTAGAAGTCTCTCGCCACAACCAGGCTTGGACTTAGCGCGAAAAGGGTTTTCTTCACATGTACTTTGGTCTGTCTTTTGAGACAGTGCAGTGGCTCTGTCCGCCCTAGAACAAACCCGAAAGTAAACATGTAAGTAGGTCTCACTGTATTACATTACTCGTATCTACGTAAGAGAGAACCTCCGCCGAGTGTGAGTTGGCGGCTCGGGTTCGATTCCCGGTCGACTTGGGGATTTTACAGAGGTGTAAAGTTCCCTTCCGGGGTCTGGGCTGTGTGTTGTGTTCTCATCCCCATCCCGCCAAAGGAACTGGCCAAACTACGCGGTATCATCCGGCCTAGTGTCACTCAGTCGGGCCGTGGGTCTCCTTCAACGACTCTGTCTTAGGGCAGGGCCGGCCTCCGGGCAGAACACTTCATCATTGTCATCATCATCATCATCACATGAGAGTGAGACAGAATTACTTGTTTATTTTAGGACCGGTTCTAGACTGGAAAATATCTACCCTTTCCAATGTCTCAAAACACTGTGACCAAAGTATAAAAAAAAACGCTAACTTCTTTTAACTTTGTTCCATTTTATAAATGTTTAATTGTTCAAGTTGAAGGACTTGGAAGCCGCTGAAACAGAATTCTAATATGGAGCTTGTTTAAGTAGAAACTCTATTTCCACATCTCAGTTAATGTTACACGTTGATCTGATACAATAGCTACAAGCAACATTTCGCATGGATCGGTAATATGTTTTTGAACCTTCTTGGTAAAATTAATAACAATTACAAGTTTTCAAAACTAAAAAAGAAAAACTTATATTTAAAATTGCTAGATTTCTCACTGGGATGGAGAAGACTATAAGTTAAGTACAAGCTAGGAGAACTGCAGTGCCCTCATTTCATAAGCAAACCCGCATTTTAAGGAATGCCATTAAACACTCGTTGCATAATATTTTCTTTTCTTTTCTTTTCTTTGATACCATTTTATGTACAATTTATTATAGGCCTAATAATTATAGACAGTTATTCAGGGTGTAACAAAAAGGTACGCCAAAAACTTTGGGAAAACATTCCTTGCATATAGAGGGTAGTGAAATTATATTATATGAAGATATGCTGTATTTACACTTAGCAGAATACTCGAAAGCAAAACTGTGGAAAACAGAAAGTAATTTGAAATGATGCGTTATTCATACAATGATACAATCTTACGTAATCGTATCAGTGGATAGGATTTTTTACCGACTTCTGATATAGCATGCTCACACACTTAAGTTGTCCCTGCAATACGCCCTCTTATTCTACATTAAAATGAGGAGTGAGAAAATATTTTCCATGTCAAAGGTAGAGAAAGTTATGTGACTGCATCACATTGAACTTAACTTTTATGGATTTCATTCTTCATTAATTATTTTCACCAATGTATTACATCGATAGCATCAGAATTTGTTAAAGCCCAGTATTATGTAATTCCCAAAGCCCTATGTGAACACTGTAAACAATACACTTTTGTCATGTGAACTGAATTGCATTTCATTTTTGCAGTATAATATTCTCAAAAAATTACATAAATTTTCGAGGGAGTGGATTGTTTGAATTTTAATGTTGACCGCGTTACTTCCCGGCCTTAACTGGGTATGTGTGCAAAATTTCGTGCAAATTGGTCAAGAAATTTAGATTTATATAGGGAACATACATACCCACACACACACACACACACTTTCGATTTCATATATTAGAAGAAGATTGACATTCTTGATATTCACCACTGCCACCGGGTGTTTAGTGTGTTACGCAACTGTAGTGTAATGATACAAATACAACAAAAGCAGGAACATTTTCCATCTCACATTATGATAGTTACCAGATTCATGTCTCAGTAGACAAATCTGATGCAGGAAGGAATAAGAAAATTCTCATATTTAAGAGCAGGCTGTGGTTGCTAGGAGATGCAATCCTCATCTCATCACAATAATAATATCAACTCTTCTCTCGCAATTATCTCTCCGCCTGTGACGTCATCATCCCGCTAATTTGCAAAACCAGAACCGAGGCCACGTGGTCCCGACTCCAGACTGTCATCTATTTGTTCAAAACGTGCGTATGTGGGGGGAGCCACGTTCAGAATCAGATAAAGTGCAATATTGACCGATTGATAACAGTAACCGAAAGAATTATTTGAAGGTTATTTATTCATATATAAGATAATACATTACAAGAACAGAATGAAACGCTATTTAATCATAAAATAACATGTATCTGTGTATCATTGAACCACTCATAGTACAGTATCAGCCTGCAAGCAACTATTTCTTCAATCAATAAGAAAGTGTTTAATTATTGTATGTTTTAATTTTAGAAGCCATTAACCTATACTCCATACTCAGTTACGAGTTACGGGTTTTTGGAAGTCTTCTTGACATGTGGTAAACACGCGTAGCACAACATCTAACGCCTGTCTTTTCAAGTCTTTTCATTTTACTCTAGCCATCACAGCATGTCAACACTATTATCTTCATAAATCAAAAGCTGCAGCTTAAATGAGTGAAACATGTGTGTAGCCCTACTTTGAGTAGCTATTACTGTAATAATTTTAACAACTGAAGTGTTTTAAGTAAGTTTAGCTACTACTTGAAGAAGCATAATATTGAACACTCGTCTAAAGACTTTCCTGTGTGAATAACAGGTAAACTATTTATGTGTATGGATACGTCTTTTATGTATATTCCACATTAATTAAGTAAACATTCTAATAATCTATACATATTATGTGTTTTAATGTGTGAAAACAAGGCCTACTTCGAGTACCTGTGTTTTTAACAATTTATGGCATAAAAGAAGTTTTAGGACTATAATTAATTTTTACAATATTATTAATTGAGGACCGTTTTGACAAAACTCAACATCTTCATTTTTTGACAAATTTGTTTTTTATAATGATTTTAGGTGCTTTGAATGAGGTCTTTAGAAAGATGGTGAAAAAAAGAACATAAGAAAAGTCAACACAACCAATTTATTTTGAAGTCTCAATATAGAAGTTTTCTATCTTCTATATGTTAATAAAAACTAAAGAAACCTTCTCCTGAACAATTTATATTTTGGCACATGTTGAGTTTTGTCAAAACGGTCCTGAATTAATAATTATTTATATTTTATGGACTATTGTTGTTTATGTACAACGATTTATCAAAATTTGTTTATAAATTACCTATTATGGCCACAATTAAAGTTAAAAACAAAATTCTTCTTCTTCTAGTACCATTTCACAAAATTAGGTGGTTTAAGGGTATCATTTCACAAAATTAAGAGTCTAAGGTGGTTTTGAATTATATTTTGCTCTATTCTACCCTCATTGGATGAAAATGAAATTAATTTATTATCATGCTATTATTCTGGAGACAAATATTTTGATTATTCCTATTTGGACCGGGTTTATCACGTGATGTGAGGAATGGATTTGACGGAACTCGTTGTCCTGATTTCCTGAGACTGACTGTACCCGGCATTCAACTGTCCAGCAACACCGGAAATAAGAAGAGCAGTAACTTCTCCTTACGCCCGCCAGAGTTCGTCCGAGAGGCTGTTTCCTGTTTCAACTCCAGTTGTGCAATTACGACAAGGAAAACACAACTCCAGGATCGGATTATCCTACTGCTTCCCATTGCTCTAATTTTATTTATCTTTATCCTTCTATATTTGCAGAAGACAAAAGGACTTTTGATATTATCAACCCTTTTGTAGTTTCCACTATGTCTATTGTCCTCTTAAAAGCATCAACATTTCTTTTTAATAGCTTTATCTTTAGACTAGCATGTGCCCGCGATAATTATTTCAAAAATTAAAAATTAAGAGCATAATAGTTAAATCATTATATTTATTAACACCTAAATCACGTGGACTACATACCACGATTAGATAGCATCGCCTGGAAAAAGCGACTTCAGATTCGAGTTCCTTGGTCCAGAAAACCCCTGTATAGTGAGTTTCGTCCAAATAAAGCAATGTTTGACCACATTAGGGCTTACAACATTCAAGCGATCGCGAAAGTTTAATTTCCAAGGTACGACAAAAATAGACAAAGCCAACTGTAACTGTCAAACTTCCATTTAATTTAATTCCAAACCCATCTGAAACCCACTGGAAACAATATGTTTTAATGTCAAATGTGATTCGGATTCGATAATTCTGTGTAAGAAGGGATTAAGTATTCTCAAAAACATTTGATTTTTGGCATTTAAATCAGAATTTTTCAAAATCCTTTCTTAGTGAGCACTTACATTATGAAACGAAGGTACTGTCAAAATTTCAAGTCTCTACCTGTTATAAGCTTAGTTTAGGCTCTACGTTGATTCCTGTCAGTCAGTCAGGACAAAGCCTTTTATACCTAGGTATATATAGAGATTACTTAATAAGAATTCTTATGAATAGAGTTGTTTACTTTTTAATTCTTTTAAATGAAAAAAAAAAGGTTACGGTAAATGAACTGTTATCTGCCTACTATTATTTCGAAAACAGGGGGGCTTAGGAAAATATTTGGGCCTAAGAGAGATGAAAATGGGGACTGGAGAAAACTGCATAATGACGATCTTCATGACCTGTACACTTCACCGGATATAGTAAAAGTAATTAAATCACGGAGAATGAAATGGGCTGCACATGTTGCACGCATGGGGGAGGCAAGACATAGCTCTAAAATAAAGACTGGGAGACTCGAAGGGAAAAGACCGCTTGGAAGACTTAGCATAGGTGGGAGGACAATATTAGGATAGGTTTAAGGGAAGTAGGATTTGCGAGGGATGATTGGATGGAGTTAGCATAGAGTAGGATTGAATGGCGGCCTCCGGTAAGCACGGCAATGAACCTTCGGGTTCCATAAAATAGATACTAATCCTTTAGCTTGCTTAGGAATTGTCTATTGCTATTGAGTAAGTAAGTATTATTTCCAAATGATCGTAATGGTACAGAGAATTGGTTGCCCATCAGTAGACCTTTATCAACTGTAAATAAATATTTCCATTATTTATAAGCTAGCTATACTATATCACTTTTCATTTTCTTTTTTCATTTTTATATTTTACTAGCTGAAAAGGCCCGGCGTCGCCCGGGCTTTGTATTTTTTAATTTGAAATTAGCTTAAGTTATGGAGGACTTTCTATTTTGAAACTCTAGGTCCTTATATAATATGTATGTAGAACTTGAAATGAAGAAAACTATTTATCAAACTATTCCATCAGAAAACGCTAGATATAGCTTTTTATGGCTCATAGAGGATGTCGAATGCTGCATTCCGTTGCTTCTACACATCATGCCTGGGATGGGTTGAAATAAGAACAAACATAAATTACATAAGATTGTATTGGCTTGACGGAAAATTTTATTTCTCATTCTCATGTTACAACCGTTTCGGAGCTGAAATAAAAGAGAAATGCAGTATCACTTTCATACTTTCCTCCCCTAAAACCCGGGACATAATATACTGCGAGCATAGGACTCAAAATGTTCCATCCCATGCTTAGGGCCTATGATAAATCTCAACTAATACAAAGCCTATGGATATCGTATCAGCGGAAAGGATTATTTACAGACTTCTGATATAGCATACTCACACACTTAAGTTATCCCTGCAATACGACTTATTCTACATGAAAATGTGAAGTGAGAAAATATTTCTTATGTCGAGGGTAGAGAAAGTTATGTGAATCATAAGAATCATAATTCGTTACAGTCCAGCATTATATAGTCGCCAAGGCCCTATGTCATCACAGTAAACAATTCACTGTTGTCATGTGAACTAAACAGCATTTCTTTTTTTTGTCAGTATAAAATTCTCAGAAATTATATAATTTTCAAGGGAAGGAGTATTTTGTTTGAATTTTAATGTTGACCGCTATACTTCCCGGGCTTAACTGGGTATGTGTGCAACATTCCGTGTAAATTGGTAAAGAAATGTAGATTTGTATAAGGAACATACATACATACATACATACATACCCACATATCCACAAACACACATTCGACTTTATATATTAGACTAGCTTAAAAGACCCGGCGTCGCCCGGGTTTTGTATTTTGTAGTTGGAAATTAACTTATGAAGGACTTTCGATTTTTAAATTCAAGGTCCTTATATAGGCATTTATAATTTGAAATAGGAAGAACGACTTATTACACTCAAACTATTCCCTCAGAAAACGCTTGATATAGTTTTTTATGGCTCTTACAGGATGTAGAATTTTGCATCCCATCGCTTGCACAGCAAGCCTGGTAGGGGTTCAAATAAGAAGAAACAGAAATTCCTGTAACATAAAATTGTAATATCGAGGTGGAAAATTTTATTTCCCACTCTCATGTCACCATAAAACTGTTTTGGGGATGAAATTAAACAGAAAGCATTATAACTTTCATACTTCTCTCTTCAAAAACCTGCGATATAATATAATAAAAACCTGCGATATAATATAATAATATACACATTACCATACCTCGTTTTGTTTTCTCTATGTCCAGGGTAGAGAACGTTATGTGACTGCATTATTTTCGTGGATTTCATTCTGAAATATTTATTTATAACATGAATTATTTTGATAACTTCTCTTATTTGTCAAACTTGCATGTCATTTTTTTTTTCAAGGCCAACTGATACCATTTGGCAACAATATATTCTGTGATTTGGAATTGATAATTCTATGTAAAAAGGGATTAAGTATTTTCAAAAACATTTAATTTTTGGCATTTAGAATCAAAATTTTGCAAAATCCTTTCTTAGTGAGCACCTACATTATGAAACGAAGGTACTGTCAAAATTCCAAGTCTCTACCTGTTATAGTTTAGGCTGTACGTTGATTCCTGTCATTCAGTCAGTCAGGACAAAGCCTTTTATATATATAAGAGATTAGTAAAATAGGTAAATCTTAGAAAGCATTTCATAACCTGAGTTTGTATACTCAATATACTGGCCTTAATTCCACCAGGTAAAATAAATCACTTCTAATAAAATACTTAATAACAAAATAGATAATTATATGTATTTGGCCCCTGAAGGGGGAAGGCGGGTTGGGACTACCCTAAGCACTTCAGCCTTGTGGCTCATTGTGCCAACCTCCGGAATGGAATGATTTGCAAGCCCAACGGTCCCCCGACAACAGACTCCACCGCGAGCCCCTACGGAACTCCCCTACATCCAACAGATACCTTTACCATGCCACGTGTGCCGCTGCCTCGGTACCTCTTATAGAGCCCCCAGGTTGGCAGCACACCAGCCAGCAACTTCTGGACCACAAGCCACGGGGAGGACGGGAGAGGCCCACAACAGGTGCTGCGGGCGAGGGTATACCGGAAACCGGGAAAGGAAACGGGATGATTATGAGGGGGAGTTTGAAGATGAAATGGAGAGTGTTGGTGGAATGAGAGGGGGAAACGGGAGGATCCCCGAGAAAAACCCCCAAAGGTCACGGCTTCGTCCACCACGAATGACACGCCCGCCAGGCCCGGGGATTGAACCCGGGACCGCTAGCATGCCAGGCCCACGCGCTAAGCATGAGCCACCGCGACGGCTAGATAATTATAACATTCCCGAAGATTTTTTATGTTCCACGCAATAGATCTTATAACTTACATAATCTATTTTCATTCCAAAAGCAAAAAATATTCATTCCCACAATAATTCTCCTCCTTTTAATGTACTCCTACTATATAATAAATTGCATAAAATGGGCAATATAGACATATTTAATACGAACAAACAGTTTTTAAAAAGTAGCATTATTATACGCATTGACTACATGATGTGTAAATTCTATACGCTAAATGGTGGTTGAAATACGCTCCTCGTCATATTTATTTATATATTTTCTTTTTGAATGTTTCACCATAATTCTGTGGCTCGGTTCTAAAAGGGCCAATGTCATAAAACTTGCTTGTGAGGTAACTGACCTTGAAGCCTTTGTAGAAGTAACATTTTTTGCTGAGAACTTCCGACATTGGCCTCTAAGGTTTCTGTATTATGTCTATTAATATTAACAGACATTGGCACTTTTATTATACGAAAGATAAAGACTAGCCGAGCTCAATAATGCATATATCTCATTTTTGCAAGAACCTTTTAGAACCAAGCCACAGAATTTATGTACTATATTTTCTTGTATGTAAAAATATATTCCATCATTATGTTCTTTTATACTGAGTGTATTTTTTCTGCTTTTAGTAGTAGTTTAGATATATTGCAAGATTGTTGTAATAACATAAGAACATATTGTAATTGGGCATTGTGCCTGTTACGTTCACAAGATGAATAAAAGATAAATAATGTGATCAATTTGGTTAATGTACTGTTAATTGCTGTGTGTATATATCAGAACTTCTTGCCTTAGTGTGCACGTTATGCCAATGTTTATAATTGATTACAGATGCTGATTGACTTGTCGAAATGTAAACAGTCCTTTGAATACAGTTCACGGAACCTCCGATATTTGCAACAAGTAGTTCATGCAAACAGAATCCAATGACGGGTGTATTAATCGACCAAAGCAGGCCATGCATTTCAACCACCAAGGAATTTATGTAAACTCTGTTAAGAAGTATTAGTATGATTTGGTTGTAAATGTTCTGATTTTAATGATCTTAAAATACAACAGAGTTACCTAACAAATTTCTTAAACTACATTCATAAAAATATATATCAAATTACATTTATGCACACTTAATTATGGAGCTAAGACACCAGTAAAATGGCACTAAAAGTAAGAGAAAGTCGCCATCAATCTTCCTGTCACATCCCCAAAGATAAATTTGGCCTGGTTCTAAAAGGCCAATGTCAATTTCTAACAAAAATTAGATTTATACATTATTGAGCTCGCCTAGTCTTTATCTTTCGTATAGTAAAAGTGCCAATGTCTGTTGCTATTAATAGACATACCGTATTTTACGGACCACAAGACGCACTTTTTTACCTTTAAAACAGAGCCTTAAAAGTTGGGTGCGTGTAATGGTCCGAAGTACACTAAAACATTAAAATTATGGTAAATATTGCCGGAATACCATAATTATACACAAGGTGTTGTAAACGATAAGAGAATTACAAATTTTAGCACAGGCTGTACATCACTGCACTTGTCACAATCGTAAAATGAGAGTAGCTGGAAGCCAGGTTTACAATGCGAAAAGAAAGGAATGTTGAGTTCTTTTGTACAAAAGGAGTGTCTTCCCTCGGTGGTTTAAATGAATGCAATGACCTCTAAACAGCCTTGCCCAGTTACGCTTACCGTATTCTGAATTGAAGTTAGAGGGTGTAAAAGTATTTTCAATCTTTCATGAGAAATCAGTTCAGTTGTTAAAATTTACGCATTGCCACCTGTTCAGAAGAGATTTTCGTACAATGCAGATATTAAGTAAGAAGTGATTTACACTGATTCCATTGTTTATGCAATGAAGTATTCCCTTTCAAACGTTTCGTTTAGAATCGCATTAAATTTATTTTCCTTTAAATTTCCATCCTAAAATTAAGGTGCGTCTTATGATCTGTAAAATATGGTAATACAAAAACCTTAGAGGCCAATGTCGGAAGTTCTCAGCAAGAAATGTTACTTCCACAAAGGCTTCAAAGACAGTTATCTCAAAAGCAAGTTTTATGATATTGGCCCTTTTAGAACTAAGCTACAATAGGCTAACCCAAATATAAAATTTGGTATACGATTTTCAATCGAGCTATGCTGTCCATAGACACACATAGACATGCTTCTAAAAATAGCTTTTTATGGAGTCAAGGAACCTAAAAAAGGGTATTATGTTGAAAAGGCGACATCCAATTTATGGGTCGAAGAAGATACTTCCTCTATCTATAGTATCTATGGTACAGGCAAAGGAAGTAAATACATGGGAAGCTTATTTTTAGACAGGTTTAATAGATTCCAAGATTTCTCAGAAGAGCACACAAAGTCAGAAAGATTATTGTTTTGTTATAAAGAAAATGTCGGATGCAATAATTGGCCGGTCTAACGTTGATGAAAGTACTGGCTTGTTAATCAAGTTGTAGTAGTCCTTTAGGGTGAAAATGGCGGACATAATGTTATTGTCACAATGCACACAACCATAGCTTAACACAGAGATAAGTAAAAGAGAACGAGTTTGTTTACAAAACAATAACACCATCTGGCGGTGAAAACTTGACGCAAAGATAGCATCTCACAGAGCATAAGCACGACGCTACACAAACATCGATATTCAAAATGTTTGCAGAGAGCGTTCATATTTACCCAGCATGCAGCGCATGTAACAGGGGATGAGACAGATTCTTGTGAGATATCGGATGAATGGAGTCTGTAATGGAATTGAAGGCCAGGACCTATTTTAAAATCCATTCCAGCAGGTCAAGCTCACGGGAATTGCAGCAGAAAAACACGCCATTGCTAACACAATTCAGAGGAAATAGACTGGAGGAATCGCCGCGTCCGAATCTGCTATCTCGATCTTTATTAACAGCTTAAACCTGCAAAGAAACAGTATAGGGACTTATGACATGATAACCATACAAACTACAATTTCCATCGTGTTATACACATCCCTCGTTACTAGAGATATGATTTTAATGTAATTTCTCTTGGAAAATATGTACATAATTATGTAGTGAAAAATAACGGAAGATGAAGAAAGTAGGGCTACTTAATATCATAAAAATATGTAATATCTAGAGACCGGATTTTAAAGGGAATTCCTTTTTTTATAATTCATCACAAAACGTGATAAAATTGAACAGGACATTAATGAGTAAGTTTCAACTGCAAATGACCTGGTTTTAACGTCCCTTGTTCTCCTTTTTTAGGCTCATCTCCCTTTTTTTAAGGAACTTTCTCTTTCCAGTATTTTTTTTGCTAATTTATTTTGAAAAATTCGTAAATTACCCAGTATTTGGTAATATGAAAACATTAAAAATTGTTTTCACTGATTCACCATTGAAAAAATAATTCCTCCCAGCAGAATAGAGCGTTACTGGGAAATCACAGGCTTGTCATTGACTAAGTTTCCTATTATAACAAGGTGGGGCACATGGATTTCGTGTGCTATTTTCCTCTGTGAGAATTTCAACAAAATCAACAAATGTCTTCAGTCATTAGATGTTACAGAATCAGCAGTTGTAGAGCAAGCAAAGGCTTTACATAAAACAAACATGTATTTCTCTGTTGAATTTTTACACTCTCTTACTTTTATATCCCTTTTTTCCCACCTTTTTTTTTTGGCAATAATTTTCCATTTTTCCTACCTTTTTTTGGCAATAATTTTCCCTTTTTTCGTCATTTTTTGGGTGAAAATTTTCCCTTTAAAATCCGGTCTTTACTAATATCACATATTTAATACTGCGTTAATAGAATGTTCTTTAGTGGGAAAACACTTCAACGTCACATGCATGGGCGTACGGTGAAATTTTGTTCGGGAGGGGTTCAATGTAAAGTTGTCTCAGCTCCATTACTAGATAGTTGTATTGTGATAATTAATACACTGTAATAAATTAATATGCAGCTCAGTCTTTGAAACTGTTTTTCTTGAGATTTCTATCCAATTATCATGATACTGTATGGTGTATAGGGCACGTTTTTAAAGTCATCGGTAAATTCACCGGTGGGAAAGCCCGATTAATGCTGATTACCCCATGATAATTTTGTGATGAGCTAGTGATTACTGTTGGATTTACAAACAGGTTGATGGATTTCGGCGGGAGTAATCGAGTTGTCGTTTGACAGATTCCAAAGGGATTTTTGTTTACTGGTAATACATCGCTGTTATTAAGCTGAAAAACTATCAACAGTACGAGGTTTTGAACTTTGAATCTTAAATAAATTACGATAAATCTTAAATAATGCTTTCAATTGTACGAAATTGTAGAGTTTTTTATTTATTTATTTATTTATTTCGTTCCATGACTTATAATCAGGCTTTAAAACTTAGTGCCCGATCGAATATGTTAACAGCAACTGTACTGTACAGACTTTGCTCGGCGTATGCGCTAGCTACCATATGCTAGTTCACGTGATAGTACACAAACCGGCATACAGGTATAAGAAGACCACAAAATAACTTCTCATTCTCTAAACTCACATTACAAGCATGCAAAACGATACGTTCTCCTGTTTGTGTGTAATAGTCCCTCCAAAATGTTTGAATATATGTTTGCGTTTTAGAACACTTTACTTTCGGTATTCTGAACACGTATTATACATTTATAAACACGCATAATGACAAGGTACACTGTTGACCAATTTGAGAGGCACCGTACTACGAGCGAATTGACTTCTCAGTACTACTATCAATGACTGTCTTATCAGCCTACGCAATCACCCTCCACCCCCTATACTCAGGTTGTTGGTAACCGGAATCATCTCCCTCTGTGGGTTCGGGCACTAAGTTTTAAATCCTGCTTATAATCTTCAAAATATTGCAGACGTTTCGGGAGGCGTTTCAACCTCCTGAAACCGCCCCCTTACCGTACGCCCATGGTCACATGTGAAGAAAAGTTAGGCCTACATAACCATAAAGACGGGAGCAGTTATTTCTACTAATGCATGTAAATTAGGATATGCAAATTTGTTATGGCTTTTTAATAATTAAACAATTAAGTTATTGTAGGTTTGTGAATTGCATTTGAATCCCAATGAAATATGGAGATATACAGATTTTCATTGTGAGCTAGATTTATGCAGCACTTAAAAGACGTTTCACGTATCCTGTGGCTTCGTCCCTGATAAGAATATAAGAATATCTTACTTTTTTTCTCTGGGAAATTGTACACTACCTTATCTAAGGTTTCCACATCTGTTTTTTGTGTATTTTCTTGTCTTTCTCTCATTTCCATTGCTTATCTCTATAATACGAGGGATGTTCTGAAAGTAAGTTTCGTCATTTTTTTTTCACATGGAAACTTTATTACCAAAACAAATACACCATGCAATCATGAAATATACCCCTTGCACTATTTTTCAACATAGTCTCCACCGACATTGAGACATTTGTCATAGCTTGCAATCAGTTTGAAGAAACCACTCTGGTAAAACTCGGTGCCCTGCTATGCAAGGAATTGTCGCACAGCCTTCTCCACCTCAGCATCGTTTTGGAAGTGACGTCCCGAGAGTGCGGCTTTCATTGCATGGAACAGGTGCCTTCCTTCACTGAACATGCAACACCAGCGACCAACAATTTGATGAGACATGACCTCTTCACCATACACAGTCTGTAGACGTCCATGGATGATGGACACACTAGTCCTACATGGCCATTCATACCGGATAACAGCATGTACTTCCATTGTCGACCACGTTTTCAGTACACGTCCATCTGCCATCGTGATTTGTACTCAAATAACCTCGGGCACGCCAGTCTACTGCTACTCTCTCTTCTTCGGGACTCTACTCATGCATCGTTTCTCCTCTGCTGACGCTCTTTCCGTCGTTGAACCAGCAATAGGTGTCGATTCTTATGGCAGTTGTTTGCTTCATCTGCTTTACCATCTTCACTTTTTTAAAAAAACGACGAAACTTACTTTTGGAACATCCCTCGTATAAAGCCACATCGCTGGCTCACTCACTCACTGACATTAATGTTTGCCCACAAATTTGGTACACATATAGCTTTTAGGCTTGTAAACCACAGGAAAATTCCAAAAAGTATTTTTATTTTTATTTAGCCCTAAAAACCCCCGAAAAAGGGCTCGGTTTCCATGGCAACGGCAGACAACAATATTACCTTCAGTGTTCACATAGGGTTTTGGAAGTTGCGATACACTTTGATAAATCTTTAGACTTCCTACCAATAAAAGTAATTTCCGTAAACCGAGCGAGGTGACTCAAATGATAACGCATTTGGGAGGTCCCAGGTTCAAATCACAAAGCCGGCCAACTCTTATTTCCGATACGGTGTCAGTTCAAAAAAAGGCTTTTCCTAAGAACCTCACTGGGCAGAACCCCAACAAGCAAAGCGAGTTACCGGTACCTATATATAAACCTTCCACTTCTTCTCAAATTAGGTATCTACACCTTTTCAACCTCAATTTCGGAAAAGGTAATTTCAATTTCGGAAAAAGTAATTTCAATTTCGGAAAAAGTAAATACAATTTCGGAAAAAGTAATTTCAATTTCGGAAAAAGTAACTTCAATTTCGGAAATACGAGGGCTATTTTTTTAAAACATTAGGGGGTATAAAATGAAAACCACAGTGAAAATCAAAACTGTTTTATTTGGAACATTTAGGTACACCTTCTAGCTACTTCTCTACCTAGTCGCGCCCCGATTGAGACATTTGTTGAAGCGTGGTGCAACTTTCAAGTACCCTGGCGGCAAGCTTCTATGAAAAGGGTACTTGAAAGTTGCACCACGCTTCAACAAATGTCTCAATCGGGGCGCGACTAGGTAGAGAAGTAGCTAGAAGGTGTACCTAAATGTTCCAAATAAAACAGTTTTGATTTTCACTGTGGTTTTCATTTTATGCCCCCTCGGAGGTTTAAAAAATAGCCCTCGTATTTCCGAAATTGAAGTTACTTTTTCCGAAATTGAAATTACTTTTTCCGAAATTGTAATTACTTTTTCCGAAATTGAGGTTGAAATGGTGTAGATGCATTAGAGTAATATGGATGAGAAAGACAGGAACATAGGAAAAAGAAACAAGCAAATTATCGTCATATAGGCCTAAAGATGAAGAGAAAATTGTTGTAATGCTTCGTCCAGTATCTCCGAAGGTTAGAGAAGCCAAATAAAGATACGATGTAATGAACTCACATAATTTTCTTTACCCCAAGAATGGGCAATGCAACTTTCTCACTTCACATTCTGGTATGGAATGAGAGGCTTTATTGCAAGGAGTGCGTATTCGATTGTCTCTTCCTTAGTCTGTAGCCCATTGTTCTCCATGCAAGACTTAAACCGTAATGCATAATGTGTTCTAAAGGATACAACAGTTCACCTTGAAATTGTAGTAAAAAAATAACGGAAAATAACTCGAAAGAATGTTTAAAATTCTTTTTGCACGACTTAACTAATTAGTGGTACTTACGAATGTTGTTGCCGTGGATCGTAAGTTGACATTCCCGCATGCAATCTTGTTGCTGTTATGAATTTACTTACACCACACCTCATAATACAAGCCTTTTTGGACAAGGCCCCCCCCCCCGAGGACAAATATTAGGTTCGCATAACAACAAACACATGCGAATCACTTTCTGAAATAAACATCTACCTTCAAGAATGTATATACACTAGGAGATGCCCGTGGCTTCGCCCACGATAATTCTTTTAAAAATTAAAAATTAAGAGTATAATAATTATTAAAGCATTATATTTATTAATACTTGCACGCGAATCATTCATAAGCTAAGCCATTAATAATTAATGAAACAGCTAAAATTCCGGCTTCAGAGTACATTCGACGATTAGAAAGCGCCCCCTGGGAAAACTATATCAGAATCGATTATGCAGTTCCAAATAACCTGTGAACACATAATACGTATTGTTTCTCAACTGTTTATTGACATGAATATGATGTGAATTTTATTTTATCAATTCAGTGTAATTTTCAGAAATTATATAATGTTTCATGGGAAGGAATAGTTTGTTTGGATTATTATTATCAGCGATATTTCAAGAGATAAAACCATCAATATTTTACAGCGGTTGCCCCCGGCTTCGCCCGCCATTATTCATTGACTCCAGGATTTTTAAGAAAATTCCACTGGTAGATTATTAAAAATGTTTGTGGTTCAGAGCTATGAAAATTGTAAGTAATAATAAAATTAGAATATTTCTTCATTGTGTTCATTTCACTTAAGCCTTATATAATAAAGAAACGGTTTTCCTTCCTAATTTTGTAGTCGCCATGAAAGTTTATACTGCGAGAGACGAACATCGCCGAGTATACCCGATGTCTCACGAAGCGGGCGAGCGAGCAAGCACGCTATTTAGGGCCGTTGAATTGTATAAGAGTAGATAATATTTTCAGGTAATATCACAATTAATATAATTAAATTGATAAAAATAATCATCGTGCAAAAAATAGCATGCAATACTCGTGCCGTAAGCGCATAACGGAACTCGGAAATTGAAAAAAAAAAACTCTTTCCACAATCCGTATGCATAGCTTACGGCACTTGTATCGCAATATACTATGGAAATATACAGAACAAAGGTGAAAGAAATAAACCTTCAGCTTAATCGTTGCGTTAACTGTTTTCTATGCAGTCCGGGAAGGATTTATATGTTGCGTGGGATAGAAATATGGTTTAAAGCTATCCTTCAGAGAATTTCAAAAGCAAATATAATGTCAATGTTAATGTTTATGAAATTCATAACTCTATAAGTATGCTGTTGATCTATGTTTGTAAGATTTTTAACAAAAAAAATTATAGATAAGATAACATGTGATATGTTATATTTTGTCTCTAGGCAGCCACAGTGGTAGGAAGTGTTGAAAATAAAAAAAATAGAAGTTTTTAACTCTTAGTTTAAGCACTTCATGTATAAAATTGAAACATAGGCCTAATCGTTATAGGCGTTTTCGAAAAATAGCGAATATGAAATTTTCTTCATGCATAAGAAGTACGAGAAAAGTCGTAATTCGTGTCGCATCCCTCCGATGCTTCATAATTTAAATATACTTTTTGTACGATTTTTCTCGGGCTATGCTGATCACAAACACACGCATATAGAATGTTTTTGAAAATATATTTTTTTATTCAGTCGCCCTGAAGACGTGTATTAATACGTAAAACGCGATATAGAATTTCGGGTCGAACACAATACATGCTCTTCCTATAATACGTAGGCCTATGGTATGGTAGATGATGTAATAAATAATGGCCGAAAATTTTAGCTTTAGAAGAGAAATGATAAAAGCCCTGTCCTTAAAAGAAAAGTAAGACTGAAAAGGTTTTGAGTTCAGTGAAAATAAACAAGAACAGTGCACAGAAGAGGAGATGTTTAGTGAAGAAATCTCGTACAGACGGCGCAATTTATAGTCAGAAAACGTAAACAATGTCCATGTCATTGCCTATGACCTCAACTTAAGGTGCAGGCATGATTCTTCTACCCCATCTACAGAAGCCGCGAAAAAAAAACAGTACAGGGAAAGACTGGCCGTTTAATATCATACAAAGAGCGGAAGGGAAAGAATCCTGCAGATTTTTACCGTGACTTTTTCGAGTCGAATGTAACAGAAAGTTTAATAGCACATTTGTCCCCTCGCATTGAACTCGCATCAGAATGAAACCTTTTTTTACTTCCTCTGCCCGTACCATAGGTACTATAGGTGGGGAAGTATTGTTTTCGACCCCAAATTCGAAGTTGAGCTTTTAACATAAATACATGTTTTGAGGACTCCTGAATCCAAAAATACTATTTTTGGAAACATGTCTGTGTGGATGTCTGTGAACAGTCTAGCTCCAGAACGGAATGTTGTATGAAAATAAAATGTCAGGTACTTTCTGAAGATGTGACCCGAAGATTGGCGACAAGTCTCTCTTATTTTTAAGGGGACTTTACATGAAGAAATTTTCCCTTTTCGCAATTTTCTCGAAAACGGCTCTAAGGATTTTCTTTAAATTTTGCAAATGGGTTTCTTCGCCATCGAATTAATTTGGTCACACCTAAATTACAAAAACATCAAAGCCCTGGACAGAGTCAAGGCCAGATACCTAAAGAAGACCCTTGGTGTATCGAAGTACGCCCCAACCCGTTTAGTATATCAGCTGGCGGGAACAACAACATTTATAGAAGACCTGATATCAACACACAATCTGATATCAACCCAAGCATGCGAAAAGTTCTTGGAGGAACGAACACAGAAAGCAGCAGAAATTGACCCCGCTTTCTACTGCACCCCAGCCATGAAAGAGGAGGAATGGAAAAGAGCCGACTTCGAACTTCGCCACCTCTACACCCGAGGGGCAATACACGGTTTCCACCACCGCATCTGCTGCAGGAAAGGATTCCACAACGCTGACAGTGAATGTGTCTGCGAACTCTGCAACCGAGTCTGCACACAATATCACCTGTTCGAGTGTACCCAAAGAACATTACCACTCTCACATTATGCTAAGGACGAATGTCAGTAACTCCCCATGTACAACCCTTTGTACACACTGTGTTTAGTTCAATTTAATAATTATACTTTTATTTGAAACACTCTGAATACACGCTCTTTGAAATACAGCCTCTTGTAACGGAAAATCGTATGAAAACAACATTTTGTATTTGGGTTAGATACCTTTTAGGGGTATGATATGGAGGTTGGCGACAAGTTTCTCTTATTTTTAAGGAAACTTCACTTGAAGAAAGTTTCGTTTGTCACGATTTTCTCGTAAACGGCTCCGTACTAAGAGGCTAAGTTTTATTTAGGCAAAGGAAGTTATGTGAATTTCACATGCGATTTTTTAAAATTAGTAAACTCTCCACTCTTAAGGCTTTGCTCTGACACCTGGAACGTGAGCAGCTCTAAACTATTTTGTGCTTTTCTGGCTGAGTTTAACGGTAATCCAAACTTTCTTTTTACTAACTAACGGCATAAGAGATTTAAAATGGCCCAAACACTGACTAAAATTGTCTTGCGATTCTGTACAAGGATATGTGAATACTTCTAACTTTTATTTGGGAAGAGGAAGTTATGTGACTTTCACATCAGATTTTTTAGGCCTGTATCGTTCAAATCCTGTTAGTTTGTGTGCTTCCTCAATGCAATGCAAACTTCCATTGTCAGTTGGAGGTCCCAACGGTTTCGACTGGCAATTGAATGTGTAAACAGTTGCAACTGTTGACTGTGGAAATCATGTTACCACCGAGAACAAAACGACTGTGGTAAAGTCAATTGTTATGGACGATCTACACGTCTTTAGGGCGCCTCCTGGGCACCGATGATGACAGCGTCATAGCACACAAGAGACGAACTAACACGATTGCAGTAGTGGACAAATAGTCACATATTTATGTCTGAAACCGGGTAACAGCTACAGTGGCGAACTGCACATGCATGATCAGTGATCACGATGATGTAGACAAGTATTCACGAAACGACAGCATAAAATGAAACGAATTTATTAATTCATTTCTGCTTGTTTTACCTGGGCAATATCACAAGTCAACAGCCAAAATGTATTCGAGATAAAATTAACCATACATTCCTAATTTGGGGTCGCTAAACACGAAAATGACATCCATTTTTGTCTGTTAGTTCTCATTTCTACAATACACAGGTCAGGTTATTTTACTAAAAACAGGATTTTAGCCGAGTAACTTTGTTTGAAACTGACTGTACCGGAAATTTAAGGGTGAATTTATGGCTCTAACATATAAGTCAAACCTTCAAACTGATATTCCTTTATAAATTCAGTTCAGTTCTTGCTTTGTGAGTGAGAAAACTGTCTATCAGTGTGCTTTGACATAGTTAAAATAGGGAGTGATTTAATCGTTATTGTGAGTGATTATAATTATAATTATAAAATAACATATATGCGTTTATATTATCCTTTCTGTAATAGAATTGGCATAAAAGGTACAGAATGCCGCGTAAGTGTGTTAACAATCCAAATAACTTTTGTTTTATCTGTGGAGAAGTGACTTTTAAATCACAAAAGGTACGGTTAACTCCTATTGTTAATAAGGCCCATAATCTCTATTTTGGTTGCAAGGTTGGTGATCAGGACAAATCGCTTGCACCCCATATTTGTTGTCGTACTTGTTCCACAAACCTACGCGTGTGGCTAAATGGAAACGAGCGATATATGAATTTTGCTATACCAATGGAAATAGGGTTGTACAAAATATTGTTGCTTTTTATGTGAATGGGATAGTCGTGCGAAGGACAAACACTATGCAACAAAGCAAGAACCAGGTATTAAAAACATTGTTTACAGACCACTGGTTGACAAGACTGAAATAATATTACCTGCGTTGCACATTAAGTTGGGACTAATGAAAAACTTTGTAAATGGTATGAATCAAAATGGAGAAGCACTTTAGGATCTCTTTCATAAATTTCCGCGATTAAGTGAATCTAAAATCGGAGAGGGAATATTCATAGGTCCCCAAATAAGAAAACTAATGGCTGATGAACATTTTCATGGACTTCTAACAGGCAAGAAGAAAACTGCATGGGTAGCGTTCACTAGAGTTCTACTTAATTTCCTTGGCAACAAAAGGGCGTCTAATTACAGAACATTAGTGGACAATATGTTGATGGCTTATAATAGAATGGGGTACAACATGTCTCTCAAGATGCATTTCCTTCACTCTCACCTGGTCTTCTTCTCTGACAATCTTGGAGCAGTAAGCGACAAGCATGGTGAACATTTCCACCAAGACATCGCTACTCTAGAACGATGTTATCAGGGGAAATGGAACACGTCTATGATTGCTGACTACTGCTGGTCTGTAGTAAGATATGCTCCTAAGATAAAGTACACTAGAGAAGGTAAAAGACCATGTTTATGAGGTATGGGATTAAAAACTACGTGTATTTTCTTGCACGAACAACAATGAAGGCTATATAGCCGATATCTTCTAAATGAGAACTAATAAAAAAAATTTACTGCCATTTTCGAATTTAGGAGGCCAAATTACATAAGATTTGATACATTTTATTTCGGATACAAAAAACTTTTTAAATTTTGTTGACTTGTGTATTTCATAAAACTCTACAGGTATGACAAGTACGTCAATTATGTCAAGTCAGACAAATTTATCAATATGTCAAGACAAATGAATTTTTCATAAATATTACAATTATCCCTTACATTAAAAGCAAAATAACGTAAATTGTCAGACTAAAAGAACCCTTTTCATAAATGCGACAATTTTACGTCAAGCCTAAAGATTACTTCAGTACACTGTAGATGACTATCATCTACGCGTGCTATAATCGATCTCAACATCGAATGTGATACCTAAGAAATCGATTATAACTATCGAAAATAATTGAATTATATTTCTCTTTGAATACAAAGTCACTGATATTGAAAGTTAGGTTATTCCGTTACCTAAAAACCCTGCGTGGCTTCATGTCTATTTCTTCATCACTTTCACTACTAGTAGTGTTTGTTATTAACAAGACAATTTAGAAAGTTTATTAACAAGAAAGTTTAAATCACAACAAACCGTTTACCAAGTTATGCCACACATTTACATAACCTACTGACTTGGCCTACATATGAAAGATTGCCCGTCACTTCTGTAATGACAATTCTACATTTTTGTAAATTTGTAAATATGTCAACAAAAATTAATGTTTTATAGATGACTAGCTTAAAAGACCCGGCGTCGCCCGGTTTTGTATTTTGTAATTGGAAATTAGCTTATGAAGGATTTTCAATTTTAAATTCTAGGTCCTTATATAGGCATTTATAATTTGAAATAGGAAGAACGACTTATTACACTCAAACTATTCCCTCAGAAAACGCTTGATATAATTTTTTATGGCTCATAGAGGATCTAGAATTTTGCATCCCATCGCTTGTACAGTGCACAGCAAGCCTGGTAGAGGTTTAAATAAGAAGAAACAGAAATTCCTGTAACATTAAATTGTAATATCGAGGCGGGAAATTTCCCACTCTTATGTTACCATAAAGCCGTTTTGGAGATGAAATTAAACAGAAAGCATTATCACTTTCATACTTTTCTCTCCAAAAACTTGCGATATAATATAATAATATACACATTACCATACCTCGTTTTGTTTTCTCTATGTCCAGGGTAGAGAAAGTTATGTGATTCCATTATTTTAGTGGATTTCATTCTGTAATATTTATTTATAACATGAATTATTTTGATAACTTCTCTTGTTTGTCAAAAGTGCATTTCAATTGTTTTTTCCAAGCCCATCATATAAAATTTGGCAACAATATATTCTGTGATTTGGAATGGATAATTCTATGTAAAAAGGGGTTAAGTATTCTCAAAAACATTTAATTTTTGGCATTTAGAATCAGAATTTTTCAAAATCCTTTCTTAGTGAGCACGTACATTATGAAGCGAAGGTACTGTCAAAATTCCAAGTCTCTACCTGTTATAGTTTAGGCTGTACGTTGATTCCTGTCATTCAGTCAATCAGTCATTCAGTCAGTCAGTCAGGACAAAGCCTTTTATATATATAGAGATAGGTATCCTAAGATTTGGCATATTTGTCAGACTTTTACCTGTAAACTCAAAAGTTTTGAATATGTAAAATTGTCAAACAAATCTACAAAATTGTCATGACATTTATGTGAAGTTGTCAGGTTTTATGAAAAACAAAATTGAGAAAATGTAAACCTGTAAAACTATTTACTTATAGCTGTCACCTGTAAAATTTTAACTTTTATGAAATAGGGCCCTAGAATTGCTGCATACACAACATATACTGAACAAATATAACGTAACCAGAAGGTTTACTTTTTAAAAATGAAAATAATAATGGACCAAACCGGGGTATATACGTTTTGAAAGTCAAAATGTAAGGGACTCAAAGGTAGGTTTGGGCCTGACCGCGGGTCGTAATCCGGAGCCAATGTAATTTTCAAAGTTTTTCTCGACTGTTAGATATAATTTTTTGTTTTTTCTACAAACCTCTAAAAACCGCTTTTGCCTTTTACAGATTTTTCTCTACACAGGTAAGCTCTCTCATTAATTAGACCTAATGCTATGTATTTAATTTCTACTCCTGTGAACTCAGAATTAGCCTATATCACAAACATATCATTCAGATATTTACGTTACAAGAAAAGTCGCATGAGGTTTGTTCAATCCACCAAAGAAGTTTCTAAAACCTAAAATAAAATTAAAAAGGTAATGATCAAAGGACCTAAAATATGCTCACTAAGCAAAGAGAGAAATATAATTCTATACAGAGGATCTGCATTACACATTTCATGTCACCAGAAATCTTGCTAAAAGAAAAACAAACTGAGCTTTAGGGAAATTACACAATCCCTCGGGCAGAGGTCACGGGCTATTTCAAACTTCGGTGTACTAAATCTCTACCACGTTTTTAATTCGGGGTCTGTATAGAAAAACGGATTTCTGAATGAGATTACATTTTCCAGGGAAAAAGAAATAAATTCAAATTATGTAAATGGCCTGAGATAGGATCAGGATAGAGCGAAAGAGGTTAGGTTGGGACACGATACATTTAAATTCATTGGACTCGATCCTCCCATTGAGACTATCTGAATACAGCCGGCTTTATACAAGCCACATTACATTAATTTATACACTCGGGACCTCGTGAGACTGATTTCACCTTAATTCTACACGAAGCCATGTAGCCATGTGAAAAATGAAACTCGGCCTTTAATCACCAGAGGGATAAGCAATTAAATCTGTTGGCATGGCGACCGGGCGTCAATTGTTCTAATCTTTGTCACAATCCGGACGGAACAAACGATGGTTTTCCCGAGAGCAAAGAAACATTTAACAGACAGAATTACATAAAGAGGAAGAGACTGAGGATAGATAGAGAGGGAGAGAGAGAGAGAAGGGGTAGAAGGGGGAAAATTTGCGCTGGAGGAAAAATTAGAAACACGCGAAACTGTTTCATCTGATAGCAAGCTAACAAGATCCATAGAGAGATGGTTACTTTTCAATGAAATTTACACTTCACTTCAGTTAATTAACTTTCCACAAATTTAACTTTCATTAAAGAGAACAGCAACTCAAGGTATATATTAATGTATTTAATTTATTATCCGCCTAGATAAAAATAACAATAAATCATAATCTATCTATATAAATAAAAATCAATTGCCACATGTATGTCGCGGCATCACTTGATAACGGCTAGACCGATTTGGCTGATTTTGTTTTTGTTGTCTTCGTAATTGTCAGGACAAGGTTCGTATTATAGAAAAATTTTGGAAAATCCACGGAAAAAGTCGGAAATATGAAATGAGGCACAGTTTGAGAGTTCTGTTGTCACATGTTTACGTAAGAAAAAAATCTACATTTCTTGACCAATTTGCACGAAATTTTTCACACATACCCAGTTAAGCCCGGGAAGTAACGCGATCAACATTAAAATTCAAACAAGCCACTCCTTCCCTTGAAAATTTATACAATTTCTGAAAACATTATACTGAAAAAATGAAATGCAATTAAGTTATCATTAGACCTGGGATTTCAGGCTCTAAAAAACTTGGCCTTTAAAACAAGTAAATAGGCTTTTAAACTAGAAAACACTCACTTAAAATAAGCTTTAAAAATGTGAAAATAGACAGAAAATAGGCTTTACAATTTTACAACATACACTTAAACTATAACGCGATATTTTTATTACTGTTAGAAACGTGGTTATATCTATTCTTAACAGAAATCACTGCAAAATTAAGACAGAATTAAAAAGACATTTATGGTAATTAAGACACTCTTATGTCTTAATAAATGCATTGTAGGCTCGTAATCTCGTGTGGGCTTTATCACGACTATTTCATGAGTGAATTGTATAAGATTAAATAAATAATAATGTGTTGTTTAATATCAAACCTTCATTGTATCAGCTGTCAGATCAAGGCATACTAAAACAGTGAACAAACCAGATACCAACGATTTCATCTCATTTTCTGTACCGCTTCCTCGATTCTGTTCCCACACGGGTATCGCAATATACTGTCATCCCTCCACTTCCCCGAATTCTTTTCAAAATCTAGAGTTCACTTACACAATTACAGTTTGTTACTGGGGTTCTAGGGGACTTAACCTATTTACGCTGTGATTCAATACCACATCTCTAGCAAATGTAACCAGTAAAGCTCTGGAAAATATACCATAGGGAGAGAATTGAAAGGAAAAGGTTTTGCAATGTGAATGGGAGACTGTTGACAACTGACAATTTATTCACCACGGGATTTCCTCTGAATGCAGTTCCTCCATATGCAAACCTCCATCCATTATATTCAAATATATTAGATGGCTTTTTTTGTTTTGTATTCCACACCTCCAAAATTTCACGTTGAGGACGAAAAATCAGAGATTTTTTAATATTTAGGAACCAAGGAGATTTAATTAAACAGAATTTAGCGTCATTATTCTGCACTACAACTTCAAATATTTGTTTATTCATAGGTAATCCCACGAGAGTTGACGAGTTTATCGATAGATTCGCGACTGCGCAGCAGGAGCGAATTTATCTGATGCAACTCGTCACTCGAGTTGGATTTCTTAAGACTATTCCACGAATAAAATGTAACGGATTATATAAATAATAATTACTTTCGTGCTTTGATGTATAAAAACAAAACTAACAGTTGTGAGATCACGGCAAACTGTGAATCAACCATCCATGAATCGATTCGAGCTACAATTGTGTAAATCAGTGCTACCAATGGTGCATAGAAGACATAGTTAACTTAATTCTGGTAAGCTAACAGCAGGACACAATAAACGCACACGAACTGGCTTGCACCGAATCGAAATTGTGTTTTTAATCAATGTACATTTATATTTCTTCAATTTCCAAACAAGTTATGTTGTATAAAATAACGAGTTTTCATTCTGCTTAATGCCAGCATGTGACGTATTAATCACCGCAAGTTGATGCCTTACGTGTACAGTAAGGAGCTGACATTTTATCAGATAAAATTGCATCCTTGCGTTCCGAGGAAGGATATTTTAAGACAAACTATCGTGATTGGTCTATATCCGATTGGTCAGTATCAAATATGCGGCGTATGAGAGGAATAGTCTGATAAAACACGTAAACTACGGTGGGGTTAGAGGATTCCGTGAATAAAATTTAACGGATTATAAAAATAATGATGACGCTCTTACTTTTGTGGTTTAAAATCAGATCAATATTGTGTCAGCTGCGAGATCATGACACATTAAATGAAAACTCAGATGAGATACCAGATACCAACGCTACTAACAGTGGGATGAGAAATACTGTAGTTAACCTCATAAGATAAAATAAAAACAGAATAAAAGCACACGAACTGGCTTGCACCGAATGGAAAATGTGTTGTTAATCGCAGGTACCTGTACATTTAAATTGTTATAATTTCCAAGTTACGTTTTATCAGATAAAATCGCATCCTCCCGAATCTTACAAGCTAATTGTAATATAAACGGCCGTGATTGGTTTATATCCGAGGGACTGCTAAACGTTATTGGTCAATATCCCGGCGTATGAATGGAGTAGTCATAAATAAGCTATGCAAATGAATGTCACTGAAAATTAATGCCATGACAACTGACTTCTGTGTCACACTGTATACAATATAGAGTGGGGTTCTGCACAACAGGAATCTCTACGTTTGGAGTGATAGATAGCAGCTCATACCTGGCATTGCACCATGTCTTTATTGTGACTCGTTTCCGATATCGAACCGGCACAAGAATGCTCCTTTCCTTCTTAACCACAACAGCTTTATTTGAAATGTCCATAACCTACTTGCAGAAAACATAAATAAATAATACAAATATCCAAGTGAGATTCCGTTCACACTTCGAACATTCCGTAAAGAAATAAGACTGAATTCCGTAACCGAGTTTGTAAAATCTCACTTGTCCTAGCACACTCTCCCGTACTTGCTCTAAATCCGTACCCCATACACCTGAAAATTGACTCTGGCTTTAGCTTGAAGAAATCAGCATCACCTAACAAGAAGGCCTTTGCAGGGGTCAAAATTAAATGCAACATAGCGGACTTCCAGGGCAAAAACAACATTGTAAATAAGTAAACAGCATAAAACTCCAACTTAAAATCAGGAAATGCCTGTCTTTATGCAGTTCAGAAACTATTATCTTCTCGTCTTCTGTCCAGAAATATAAAAATAAAATCTATAAGACTACTATCCTGCCGGTTGTATTATTTGGATGTGAAACATGGCCGCTTACTCTTCGGAAAGAACATAATCTGAGAGAGTTCGAAAACAGGGTGCGTAGGAAAATATTTGGGTTCAAAAGAGATCAAAATGGGGACTGGAGAAAACTGCAAAACGAAGAGCTTCATAACCTGTACTCGTCACCGGATATCATAAGGGTAATTAAATTACGGAGGATGAAATGGGCTGGAAATGTTGCGTGCATGGGGGAGGAAAGACATATCTCAAAAGCATTGACTGGGAGAACCGAAGGGAAAAGAGCACGTGGAAGACCTAGACGTAGTTGGGAGGGCTATATTATGATAGATTTAAGGGGAGTATGATTTGCGAGGGATGATTGGATGAAGTTAGCACAGGATAGGGTTGAATGGCGGGCTCAGTTAAGCGCGGCAATGAACCTTCGGGTTCCATAAAATAGATAATATTCCTTTAGATTGCTGGCGAATTGGCTAGTGCCATTGAGTAAGTAAATAATGTTGTGTAATGTACTTAATTGTCGGGAGAACAACGATGTAGGAAATGGGTTTTAGGTTTCCTCAAGATGAATTTCTTACGTAAAAAATTGATATATTCAATAGAGTGTTATCTGTTGAAAATCTTAGGACCCACTTAAGGAAAGAACTCAGTTTTGCAATACATACACTAAATAATCACCAGGAAATGCATTACACTTTCATTAGAAGTGAGCCTCTCTAACATTTATCAAAATGGAGATTGCCGGGTTTGATAACAGACCCCTCAAATAACCTTCAATTAATTATTCCGGCTACTGTTATCAATCGGTTAATATCAGATTAGTTGCACCCGAAGTGATAGCTTTCTAGTGTATGAAAATAATGAAGGAAACAGCTTATAGTCTTAAATCCCAGTCTGTTCGTCTATTGCAAAGCATACTTATGTGATATGTACTCTACCTATTAACTGACCGCCTACCACATTCTACTCATTACGCTCGCTGCTTCCATTAAAATAAGCTCAAGACTGAAGAGGAAACATTTCATAACATTTAAGAAATAAACTTCTGAAGGTTACAAACTGCGGTAGTGTAAAATTCATTAATTATCCCAGTCAGTGGCTCGGAAACAAGAAATAGCCTTAGTTTTAGAATTTAATAGTTCAGTAATTATATAATAAAAGGCGTGAAGTTAATATAGGCCTATGCCAAAACCACAAGCAAGATTATTAATGTAAGGGCTCGAAACCTTCCTAATTGGACTTCTCTCCCGCGAACACACGAAAGGAATAATAAGACAGGATTTATGAGGGGTAGTGTAATGAAAACTAGTCAGATGGGGGGAAAAAGTAAGTAAACTGTTTTTTGCACTCCTTAGCTAGTAAGTGTTACTTACGAACTTTGTTTACATGGATCGTAAGTTGACATTCCCACACAGTCTTGTTGCTAAGGCCGGTTGCGATGAGGTTAAAACACTTACGGTCCAAGCGCTACGTCATAATTCATTACGATACACTTCATAATACAAGCCTTTATGGCCACGGCCCCCAGGACAAATATTCGGTTCCCATAACAACAAACACATGCGAATCACTTTCTGAAATAAACATCTATTTTCAAGAATGTATTTACATAATATTTTCAGATAATATCACAATTAATATAATTAAATTGATATAAATAATCATCGTGCAAAAAATAGCATGCAACACACGGGCCGTAAAGGCATTTACGGGTCTCGAAAATTTAAAAACCCTCGGCTGCGCCTCGGGTTTTCAATCTGTTTCCTCGACCCGTAAACGTGCCTTACGGCACTTGTATCGCAATATACTATATTATTCCAAACGTAATCGCTATACCTGTTAATACATTTATCCCACTGTGAGACAAGACGGTCACTGGCTTCGTGGAAAAATGTTTGCGGTTGCCTACGGAACCATGATTCTACCCACCGCCGTCTCGAGGATTACACGAGTAATTACACGAGCAATACAGTCTAGAAGGCAGTGATTCTACCTAGGTGTGCACCCCTTCGTCCGAAGCAAATCGATGGCCATGAATGTCTTCTATATTAATAAAAGGAAGTGTCTGTCCTCCGTCTGTCTGTCTTCCGTCTGTCTTCCGTCTGTCTGTCCGCGATGCCCAGCGAAATCTACTCAACGCAGAGATCTGAAATTTTATAAGTAGGCGGACTAAAGGGTCGGAATGTGCACCTCGAAGCCGGAATTTTAATTTTCGCCTCCGTTCGTGAGTTATGAGTGAAAAACTGGCAGAAAACGTGCATTTTTTTGCGTTTTAGAAGCATCAGTTTCAGTAATAAATTTCAATATCAAATAACTTACAGATGGCTTTGGCTATTTTTGTCAACATACCTCATAGCCTACCTTGAAAATAAAAGCAACGCGATCGCTTGATTTTGTAAGTCCATCCTAGACGATTCATTTGTTTAGAGTGTCAAGGCCCACAGACATATGACATTTTCAACCTACACGGAAGAAGGATAATCAACCCTAAATATGGTCAAACATTGTTCGATTTGAACGAAACTCACTATACAGGGGTTTTCTGGGCCAAGGAACTCGAATCTGAGGTCGCTTTTACCAGGGGACGCTACCTAATCGTGGAATGCACTCCACGTGATTTAGGTGTTAATAATTATAATTTGAAATAATTATCGCGGGGGAAGCCGCGGGCACATGCGGGCACATGCTGTTTGTCTGTCTGTCCACGATGCCCAGCGAAATCTACTGAACGCAAAGATCTGAACATTTAAAGATAGATGGACTGAAAGGTGGGCGAATGCACCTCGAAGCCGAATTTTTAATTTTAGCTTTCGTTCGCGAGTTATGAGTGAAAAACTGGCAGAAAACGTGATTTTAGCGCTGTCGAAGCATCAGATTTCAGTAATACATTTCAATGTCAAATCAATTGCAGTTGGCTTTGGCTATTTTTGTCATACCGTGGAAATAAAAGCATCGCGATCGCTTGAATGTTGTAAGCCCACGCTGGTCGATTCATTTGTTTAGAATGTCAAGGCCCGTAGACATATGAAATTTTCAACCTACACGGAAGAGGGATAATCAACATAGACCTAAATATGGTTAAACATCGTTCGATTTGGACGAAACTCACTATACAGGGATTTTCTGGGCCAAGGAACTCGAATCTGAGATAGCTTTTACCAGGCAACGATATCTAATCGTGGTATGTAATTCACGTGATTTAGGTGTTAATAAAATAATGATTTAACTATTATGCTCTTAATTTTTAATTCTTGAAATAATTATCGCGGGCGATCGCTTGATTTTGTAAGTTCATCCTGGACGATTCATTTGTTTAGAGTATCAAGGCCCGAAGACATATGAAATTTTCAACCTACACGGAAGAGGGATAATCAATATAGGCCTAAATATGGTCAAACATTGTTCGATTTGGACGAAACTCACTGTACAGGGGTTTTCTGGGCCAAGGAACTCGAATCTGGGGTCGCTTTTACCAGGCGACGCTATCTAATCGTGGTATGTAGTCCACGTGATTTAGGTGTTAATAAATATAATGATTTAACTATTATGCTCTTAATTTTTAATTTTTGAAATAATTATCGCGGGCGAAGCCGCGGGCACATGCTAGTTCTTAATAATTCCCAATCCTCAGTAAATTTTCTGTTCTCTATCTGAATCCAAAGCCTATATTAGTCATCAAAAAGAATGTTTCTTCACGTTACAGTTGGCCATGGAAGAGTCTGTTATGTGTCAACTGTTTCATGATAGTTGTTTACGAGACTCTGACTTGAATAATGGTTTCTGGTTATTATATTACTAATGCAATGCAAGCTAGTCGTAGAAGTTGTAGCGGTAAAAACTGAATTTTCCATTACATAAATCTCCATAAAATGGCGGATATAAGGGTAATGACTGTCACAGTCACAGTCTTCATTACAACTAGAATCTGCTACGAGTTATGCAAGTAAGCCTTTTTGTTTTTAATAAAATGTAGAATGATGCTTCTTGTACAGTTTTGCGTAAACGAATCCACTAAACTACACATTGTAGAAACATGCAAACCTTAAATGAATCATCAGTACTCTACAAAGTCTACTCCCGGATTCAAAGATGTGCATCGATGTCGGCGAGGAATTAACAGCTATAAATTTGCGACTTAATTCAAATTAAGTTAAGTTTGCAGTACACCAACACTTGACCGTAATTAAAATAAGCTTAACAGTCGTAAACTTTACAGCGAGTTGTTCGCCCGTTACATACCTAACGGCTGTAAGGTCTACAAAATACATGGCTGCATTTCTTGACAATTTTATAGGAAGAGTAATATATTCCCCGATTCTCTATTGTAGAAGAGCTAAGGGTAAAATCCAAAAGAGGTCGCACCTTCTGATGATTCTATCCCGCCCAACCCGCCCTAAATGGTGCACTTTCTTTTATACCACGATCTGGCTTCTGTCCTCGTATTATGAAGAAACTCGTCGTGAATGGACGTTGGAGGTGTGACGTCATACCGCTAGACGAGCGGTGACAGGCTGACAAACCTCGCGGGAGATATAATATGCCACATTCTCGAAACCTACAAACAGTGAATCGTACATTATTCGAAAATGCAAGGGCGCTTCGCTATGACTGCCGCCTCCACTTCGACCACTTAACTATGTGGTTAGTGTTATGCATTATTTAGCTATATGTAGAGGTGGATACAAGGCACTTGCGACAATATACAAGGCCAGTTGGTCACTCTGCTTCGCTCAGAAACAAAATACATCACACAGCCCGTGCAAATTGAATATTGAGTGGGCGGAGCTTAAGGGGCGACTTATATTTGAATTTCGCCTAGATAAGTAACGGATAGGATGTAGAAATTCATGAAACCACAGAATACGCGCTCATTGCAATACGGCCTCTTATTCTGTATCAAAATGTGAAGTGAGAAAGGTGTATTGCCCGTGGCTAGAATAAAGAAAGTTACGTGAGTACATTATCAGATTTTATTTTATCCTTATGAAATGCGATGCGTTGTGAAAACGACGTTCTTTTCATTTTTACAGTCCATTTATGAAGAGAATATCATTTAAATAATAAATCTTACTAAGCGGTAAAACTTGTATTTTACGTATTTCACATGTAGCTTTAGGAGCTACGCCATCAGAAGATGACAAAGTTGGATAGATAAGCTGTTACACATTTTCTTGAAATTATTATTTTCCCGCACAGGGAACCTCAAAACATGGAATTAAGTCGAACATTTTACATAGAAATTCACCGTGGAACGAATTCTAACACTTTCTCTACCTGTTACACCTACATACACCTCTTGCGGTTGACAATGTCTATACATTTACTATGACTTCGACAGTAAAGCTTATTGTTGTTGTTATTATTATTATTATTATTATTATTACCTCAACCAAGTGAAAATAAATTAACTTCTTGCTACTTCTCATGAGTGATATATGGCCACTCTGTGCTTTCTCTACAGCATGTATCTTCTGCGAACGGAAGCCAAGTCATATGATGGAAAGCTGTATAACTTCAGCCACCCTATATTCAACGTTGTTTTGGTCTCTCTAGGGCGCATTGTGGCGAGTCTTTACTTCTTCATCGTCGTGCTATATCTCAAGTGCAGAAAGAAGAAAGTATGTATTGACCATTCTGTTTAAATATATTATAACTAGGGTTCGGATCTTTATGACCTAAAAAGTGGAAAATATGGCCACAAATATGACCTTAAAAATGACTAAATATGACCCAAAATTCCTAAATAAGACCTCATAAAGGAACGTATTTTCTAAACATAATGTTCAAATTTAAACGTTTGATGACACTAAATTATTACATCACAATTCAATAAGATAAACACTTTTTAGCAATTTACAAGCGATCTACAGTCTTATTTGTTAAGAACTTCTAATCTGTTAATGTTTCCAGATATCACTGCAAATATAAACTGAAAATATTTTAAAAACATGTCTACTGGAAGTTGTTGACAACAAGGAGGAAGAGGTAATTGTACCATTACTTGTTATTGTCTCTTCACATTTCAGTTAGGTAAAACCAAACTATTCGTGAGCCTTTCTCGGAAAAAAAATTAAGTCGACAATTTAGTGCACATACTGCATAATCGTGCTCTTTTACCGAATTTATAACTGAAATATGACGTTAAGTTACAAATATGATCGAAATATGACCAAGACCATGAACATGACCAAAATATAACGTTACATGCAAAATAAAAACGGTCCGATTAGGATAACAAAAGTGCAATTCATGTTAAATTTGTGTTTGCGACGAGAATGGAAGTCTGGATAAAAATGTGACAAGTCTACACATCCGAAACCTAATTATAACTTTTTTTGCAATAATATATATTTTTTATTAAACTTGAATTATAGGATTAGGCTATATGTTGCGATGCTCGAAGCATGTGTTTGAATACATATTTTGTCAAAATACTAATGCTTTAGCTTTGTAGTAAACGTGCTATTTTGATGTAAACTTTACTGTACGAATGGGGGTTAGAAATACAGTCGATTTATACAATTAAAGAAGATTATGTTATGAAGAATTACAAAACCTTTCTTTTCATGAAGGGGATAAATTAATATGAATAGAAAATAGGCCATTTACATCTTATACACAAAGGAATTTTGGAAAGCTCATGACTCACGAGGACAGTAAATGCACTAATTCCACCCCTTAATCAATTCCTTTAACAAAAGTAAGTATATTTAATCAAGTGTTCAGTTCCAGAAAGGAAAATTGTAATGTCGAGGAGGTAGTGCTCTCACCCTCGTTCTTAGCACTTATTTCATAAATAACTATTACAAGTACATATGAAAGTGTAGGCCTATTTGTGTTTAGAGGCTGCACTACAGCGAGCAGGCGACCGGACACGCGGAGAGAGTGACGAGTGGCCGAGCCAAAATAAACGCATGGCTGTTCCTGCTTCCCTCCATATACGCCTACGTCGGTTTGATGTTATTCGCATGCGGACAGTCCTTGTCGAATCCCGGCTCCGCCACTACCGTGGAAGCTCTCTTAGTAATAATGGTGCCACTGATGGGCAAATTCTATCTCAAAAACAAGTTGCACAACTACTGTTGGGGAGGAGCCATCATGGTGTGCATTGGATACATGCTGGCGGGATTAGGCCAGAAGTTCGGAATGGAAGAGGATGAGGACGTCATGGGAGCTAGGCAAATCCTCAAGAAGAGAAGGGACAATACTGTAGGTAAGTTCCTAAAAACATTAAGAGGAGGTAAAGGGTGAAATATTCACTATTTTTGGTCAAAATTTTGTTCTCAAAGTTAATCATACCTAGATACAGTAGAGTCCCGCTATTCCGAACCCCGCTATTCCGAAAATCCGCCTATTCCGCCCATTCCGAGTTCAGAAAAAATACCGATTTTTTAACTTAAAACAGGAGAAATTATAAAAACGTTCGTGAAAAAACGTACATTTATTTTTATAAGAAGTTAAATAGAGGCATACATAGAGCCTAAGCTTGATGAAAACGCCTGAAACCAAATTGGAAAGAAAGCTGGTTACTTACAGCACATGGCGGCTCCATTGATACAATTCCCCGCACTTAATTTACGCCTTAACAAGTCAATACGTTGATATTATTCATGAAATCCGCCTAATCCGAATTCCCGCTAAACCGAACGGTGTTGGGGCCCAATTAGTTCGGAATAGCGGGACTCTACTGTACTTACAGATTGTTAACGAAAAACCATTTAAGCTTCTTGCACTATAATAAAATTTAACATAGGTTATTAAGTTATTTTCATATCCTACAGTGCTTTTAGCACTGTCCTTAGACCAGGTAAAATCGAATTTGGTATGGGAATGCCTGAATGCCCTTATTGCCATGTCTTCCCGCAATAGGTTTGAACTGCGGCGAGTTCCCGTGAATCAGGGCTTCCTAGGGAACGAAAAGGCTGACAGTTGGCAAAAAAGGGATACCGAGATTCACTTTGTTGCCCTAAACCCGCGGTTGTAATCTGAAGTCTACACGCACTGCTAAAACCTAGGTAAAAACACGGATGAAGGAAAACATCTACACACGTGGCAAACTATCTTGGACCAGGAAACTGGTCTTAGGTTCAAGTAACACTCTTTCCTCATCTCTCCTAAAAGAGGGATTAGGAAGGTTGTTGCACTAACTACTGGGCATGGTCACTTCAGGAAACATCTATGTAAAGTGGGACCCTATAAAGATGAACCCATTTGCAGAATGTGCGAACAGGATGAGGAGACAACCCCCTGGGAAGAAAGATCTTCTCTTTAAACATGGAAGATCTTGGAACCAAAATACTGCAACTCGTCCAGGCAACAGGTTTTGGGAAACAGTGAGAGATTCTCTTCCAATGGGGTTGCACAATAAGTCTTCTATGCTGACGTGCAGGAATTCGATAAAACTCCCATAGAACCCCCATCATCAATCAAATCCAAAGATCATAATGAGGGGTCTATTAGCAAACCCGGCAATTTCCATTTTGAGAACAAATAGAGGTGTTAACTTCTAATGAAAGTTTAATGCATTTGCTGATACATATTTAGAGTATGTGTTGCCTATCAGACTTCCCACATAAGGCAGGAACTCAGATTTGTAACACACTAGGAGGTGCCCGTGGCTTCGCCCACGATAATTCATTTAAAAATTAAAAGTACAATAATTATTAAAGCATTATATTTATTAACACTTGCACGCGAACCATTCATAAACTATTATTAATAATATTAATGAAACAGCTAAAATTCCGGCTTCTAGGTACATTCTACGATTAGAAAGTTCCCCCTGGGAAAACTATATCAGAATCGATTATGCAGTTTCAAAGGAACCTGTGAACACATAATACGTATTGTTTCTCAACTGTTTATTGACATGAATATGATGTGAATTTTATTTGATCAATTCAGTGTAATTTTCAGAAATTATATAATGTTTCAAGGGAAGGAATGGTTTGTTTGGATCATTATTATCAGCGATATTTCAAGAGTTAAACAATCAATATTTTATTGCTGGTGCCCAGGGCTTCGCCCGCCATTATTCATTGACTCCAGGATTTTTAAGAAATTTACACTGGTAGATTATTAAAAATGTTTGTGGTTCAGAGCTATGAAAATTGTAAGTAAAAATAAAATTAGAATATTTGTTCATTGTGTTCATTTCACTTAGGCCTTATATAATAAGGAAACGGTTTTCCTAATTTTGTAGTCGTCATGAAAGTTTACACTGCGAGAGACGAACATCGCCGAGTATACCCGATGTCTCACGAAGCGGGCGAGCAAGCACGCTATTTAGGGCCGTTGGATTGTATAAGAGTAGATACTCTAAATTTGTACCACGAAATGCATTAATCTTTCATTAGAAATTAGCACTGATAACTTTTATCAAACTGGAGATTGCCGGGTTTGCTAATAGACCCATCATATCCTAAAATAGGCTGTTTGGAGTTTCACATACAGAGTGTTAATGAATAACACTGAAATATTTCACCTGTGTATAGAGGGGACACAGAAAAACAACTTTTATTAGGAGATGTTTGCTCTATGACGTAAAATGTGTATGCTACAGGGCATTAAAGTCATTACAATTTGGTGCTCATAAGTCAATAATGAAGCTAAATAGGGTTTAAATTTTCATTAAATTGACTTCATGTCTTCTTAATGATCGATAAATACCTGATTCTTAATCATTCATCAGCAGCTATATCATAATGTATTGTTTCCATGATCTGCAAAATTTACAGACTGATCACATGACCGGCCGCCACTGCATTACTGGTTTTGTTCATAACTCCAGTGATAACAACGAAGTTCGTTTGTTTTGGAGTTTTTTTTTCGAATGTTAGAAGTCAGTGGCGGAGATGCCCTGGGAGATTTTACGCTGTAACAGGAAAAGTTGCTTGTTTATGTCTCCTCTATACGCAGGTAAAATATTTCGGTGTTTTCATTAACACCCTGTATGTCCAGCAGTAACATCAACACCAACTTGATAAGCAGATGTAGAGAAGTGTAGCCTATGTGTTCGCAGGCCTCATAATGGTGTTCGTGGGTCAAATCTTGCTTGCCGCAAGCAGCATTTTGGTAGAGAAGCACATCAAGAGGAATGACATCGTCCCTCTGATTGTAAACTTCTGGGTAGGTATCTTCAGCATCATGTTGGGAGGATTCTTCTTGCTGCCCGCCCATTACATGATTATCCCGCTCTTCAACTCAAGCCCTCAGAATCGATTCGAGGACTTGCACAGCGTCAGCGCCAAACTATCCAACAGTCCGAGAATCATCTGGATCTTAATATGTAAGTAGCGCACAATACGATTTAAAAGATTCTATAAGTAGGCCTACGAGTGACCGCCTGCGTGTTCTCGTGGTTATCGTCGCTGACTACGGACCTGCAGGCCAGAATTCGATCCCCGGTACCTCCTCGGGTGCACTCAGCCTCGTGATTCAAACTGAGAAATAGTTGATACAGAAGTAGCTGCTGTGGTCACGGAAACCAACATTAACGGCCGTAGATGTCAGAATGCAGACCACTTGCCCCCAATCCTGTCATCTGCCTATGGTAGATGACGCAGCGGTCGGGCGGTAGGCTTAGTCCCTTTAGGGATGTAGCGCCACGGAGTTAGGTTTAATTTAGAAGTGCGAGTTTCTTCTTAAGGGGACAGATCGGTAGTTTTTCTTGGTGAAAAATTACCAAATCTTGAAGCAAAAAGTATTTTAGTTTAAAATATTCTGTGATAGAGCTTCATAATCTGTAGGTCTACTCTTCACCGACTATACGACATATCTCAAAAGTATTGACCGGGAGACCCGACCACTTGGAAGACCTAGACGTAGGTGGAAGGACAATATTAGGATAGATTTAAGGGAAGTAGGATTTGCGAGGGATGATTGGATGGAGTTAGGACAGAATAGGGTTGAATGGCGGGCTCAGGTAAGCGCGGCAATGAACCGTCGGGTTCCATAAAATAGACAATATTCCTTTAGCTTGCTGAGGAATAGTCTATTGCCATTGAGTAAGTAAGTATACGTTTATATTCTAATACCTTCCATATTTATATTGGGTGTTAGTTGTTTATTCTCATGGTCATCAATTATTGCCGCAAGCTAAAAGAATATTATCTATCTTATGGAACCCGGAAGTTCAATGCCGCGCTTACGTTTAGTCACTTAAACTACAGTCAACCCTCGATATAATGCCACTATCCGTTCTCTAACATTTAGTGATACAAAGCGAGGGTGGCACTAAAACGAATTTAGTTTTTGAAATAAAAACGGCACAATACAGTGCTGTATTAATTTACTGCACTGTATTATGAAAGAAAATTAAATAAAAGAAAATTAAATAGAAGGCAAATAGAGAATTTTAACACAAAATAAAATATTGTAGAGTAGCCTAACTCAATTTATTACTGTATACGTCCAGTGCTACAGTAGGCCTACACAAAGGGGTTGAAAATCATGTGAGTTCATGTAAATGATTAACTGCAACCATAGGCGTAACCAGGCCGACCATATGGGGGGGTTATAACATCCGCGGGGTCTGGGGGTATGGAATACCCCCCGGGGAGAGGGGGGTCCGGGGGTCCTCCCCCGGAAAATTTAAAAAATTTAGATGCAAAATGACGAGTTTTAAGCTTCCGGGGGTTCTCCCCCGGAAAATTTTAAAAATTAAGATGCAAAATAACGAGTTTTAAGCTTCCGGGGTCCTCCCACGGAAAATTTTAAAAATTAAGACGCAAAATAACGAGTTTTAAGCTTCCCACGCTTTATATTTGTATTAAGTAATTTATGGGCAGACTTAAAAAAATCATATAATTTTCCTTTTTTTAATCAATGGGGGGGGGGGGGGGGTTCAAACCCCCAACCCCCCCCTCGGTACGCCTATGACTGCAACTGAGTAACTGTAGTGTAGTGTTTAGACCTGAATGGACAATGAACTAAAAAAAGTGAAAATTTGGAATGTCTCATTATATGAAGGGCTCTTTCTACTTGGTCCACCCTCACGCGGAGTGTCTGTCCAACTTCTTAACATAGCTTCCTCATTCTACCGCACTACATTTACAGTTAGTGGCAGGGAAACACTCATTCTTGGAAATACAGTACAGTATGTTTCACGCCAGTTTTAAAAGAATTCCGCAACTGAAAGAAATATCACTTCAAGCTATATTTTGTAAAAATCTGGTCTTATATATTCACTTGCACTAAATGAATTGGCACAGTAACGGGTTTTCTTATGTATTTTATATGGGAGAAGATCCGTTCACTTGCATTTATTGGCATAGTGCGAAGGTGGAACTGTAAAGACAGGGCATCATATTGAGGGTTGACTGTACTTGTAAGATAGTAGCAGGCACCTTGTGAAATACGCAGCACCGTGCTTCGAACTTTCACGTTATGATAGCCTAGTGAACCTTTTTACGTAACTCTAGTTAGCGTAATATCACGTAAACAGTGAACCGTTGTGTCATTTCGCGCTCACCAATACATTACAGACTCAGTATTGTGTTAGGGCAAGAATACTAAAGACATTAAACATTAAACTTATTGAATAAAATGAAATCTACCGTTTAGTGGCTGTCCACATCCGTCTGTCAACAACTGAGATTCTTCCCCCTTGTAGATGCGGTTCTGATCCGAAGGTGTCTATATGGTACTCTAGCTACCAAAATAATTCTTGATAGATGTGGCTGTAGTCCTACTTACCTGAAACAAAGGAAATACACAGTTGTTATTATTATTATTATTATTATTATTATTATTACTAATCTCTGAACCCATGCTGAGTAATTATATGCTTAACATTCCTTTCAACCAGTTTTGAGACAACTTATACTATTATGTGCTATATGCAAAATAAAAACGGTCCAATTAGGATAAGAAATGTGCGATTCATGTTTAATTTGTGTTTGCGGCGAGAATGGAGGTCAGGATAAAAATATGACATGTCATACACATCCAAACCCTAGTGATCAGTTATGCTTTCCTCCACGTCACAGAGTTTTTCCTGTGGGCGATCCCCCACTCGTGTACCGCACATTGGAGAGGTTAACAAATCATTGATCTTTCGCAGTCGTAGCGCAGCTGTTTCCGGGTGAGTGCTGTGTTGTTCGTTTCTTCTACAGAATACATAATTACTTCCTCTGCCCGTACCATAGGTACTATAGGTAGAGGAAGTATTGTTTTCGACCCCCAAATTCGAAGTTGAGTTTTTAACATATATACACGTTTCAAGGCCCCCTGAATCAAAAAATACTATTTTTGGAAACATGTCTGTGTGTCAGTGTGTCTGTGTGTCTGTGTGTGTGTCTGTGTGGAATGTCTGTGAACAAGCTAGCTCCAAAACGGAAAATCGTATGAAAACAAAATTTCGTATTTGAGTCAGGTACCTTCCGAAGATGCCAGCTGAAGATTGGCGACAAGTTTCTCTTATTTTTAAGGGGACTTTACATGAAGAATTTTTCGTTTTTCGCTATTTTCTCGAAAACGGCTCTAACGATTTTCTTTAAATTTTGCACATGAGTTGCTTATATCAAGAGCTAAAACTTTTATTTGAAACTTTTTTTCGAAAAAATTCTCTGAAGGGTAGTTATAAGCCACCCACTGTGAATACACGCTCTTTGCAATACGGCCTCATGTAACGGAAAGTCGTACGAAAACAAAATGTTGTATTTGGGTTAGGTACCTTCTGAGGCTGTGACACGAAGAGTGGCGACAACTTTCCCTTACTTTAAGGGGACTTTTACACGAATAAGTTTTCGTTTGTCATGATTTTCTCAAAAACGGCTCGAACGATTTCCTTTAAATTTTGTACATGGAGTGCTTATACCAAGAGCTAAAACTTTTATTTGAAACTTAAAAAAAAAATCTCTGAAGGGTGGTTGCAAACTACCCACTGTTTGTAGATACTCTGTCTTGCCTGGTGAACAACTCAATAAGCGGACATTCACGGCCTCTTATTCTATATAAGTATGTGAAGTGAGAAAGATGTATTGTTGGCCATGCTTACAGTGAAGAAATATCTGAGGGGAATATTCGATAAATTCCGGAAATTATTCTGAATGGCGGAAAGTTCAATAAACGTTTGCAGTCACTTGTTTTTCTTCTTCTTTTGTTTGTCCATAGCCTGTGTTTTTAGTCACAGCATTCAAATGAGGGGCTATAATGTACTTACAGCATAATTAGCGTAAAATTGTGTCTTGCGATTCTGTACAAGGATATGTGAATACTGCAAACTTTTATTTGGGCAGAGGAAGTTATGTGACTTTCACATCAGATTTTTTTTTTTTATGCTTCATGGGCTTGAAACGGCACATGTCTCTTATACGATTCAAATGTGTTAAGTGACGGATATTTCTGAGATAGGTCTGGAGTGAGGTGCACTCAGCCTTGTATTCAAACTGAGGAGCTTTTTCATTAAGACGTATCGGCTCTTGCCACGGAAGTCATCATTTTCGGCCATGGGTGTCGGCACACTGGCCACATTCCCCCTAATCCTGCCATCTGTCTATGGTAGACGACGCAGATGTAGGATGGTGGGGATAGTCCCTTCAAGGATGCAGCGCCACAGAAAGATAGAAAGAGGAGACCCTCCCGATAATCACCAAGACCCGCGAACTGCTTACCCGCTAATGAACGGCGTTTTCGCCCATGCGCAAACACTACGGTGGAAAGCAAATCTGATCGTAGTGTATTTTAACATCTTCAGAGTAATATGAGTTTAAGGTGAAGAAAATTATGTACCATTCATACTAGAGGCGTAACGAGGGGGGTATTTTGGGAGTTTGAACCCCCTCTTGATTAAAAATGAAAATGAAAATTGTACAATTTATTTCATTGTTGTGATATATCACCTTTTTAAAAAATCTGCTTATAAATTACTTAATAAGAGTTTAAAGCATGGGAAGCTTGAAACTCGTTATTGTGCATCTTAATTTTTGAAATTTTCCGGGGGAGAACCCCGGGGGTATTCCATACCCCTCTGACCACCCGGATGTTATACCCCCCATATGGTCGGCCTGGTTACGCCTATGATTCATACGATCCTGATATATTGTATGTTGCAGTGCACGCTCTTACTTTTGGTATAAACATGGATGTGTTCGTCATCTTCATAAAAGACGAGAATGCTACGACGGCTAATGTACTCCTCTTCTTCGCTAACATCTTAGCCTACATCTCGGACCTGTTCAACGCGAGTGCTCGCGAAACCTTCCACTGGCTCATGGGGATGGGCCTGGGATTTGCAGTCGTGGGCACCCTCCTGTACTTCGACATCATCATCATGCCAATCATCTTATGGTTCGCGCCTAAGTGCTGTGGCCGTCAAGAAGATCCGGAGAAGATGGATGACGAGGAAAGCGTGAGAGATGAACTGTCCGCGACAGATACAGCCAAGTCCAAGAAACAATTGACTCTGCAGCTGCGAGATATGTCACTTGCTCTGTGACTTAGCTATATGAAAAGTTTTAATAAATATATCTACAGAATATTTCTTTGGTATTCTAGGACGGCTCCCTGTTCACACAGGTAATCTCCACCTGGACATATAGTCCAGTCGATATAATGAAAAATAGGGGGGTTGCTGGAAAATATTCCGAAGTTAATGAAATTTTTACAGGTTATTTGGGGGTACTCTAGGATGTTTATCCTAAGTTTTCGACCTCGAGGACCCTGTGCTAACTTGGGGGGAGGTCAAAAACCTCAAAAGTTTTGGACTTTTTTCAGTTTTTCGCTTTTATCTCGTAAACTAAGCATATTTTGTGCCCCATAATGCAATACAAAGTTGTAGAGCATTAAATTTGCTATAATTTGGTTGATTAAACGAATTTGTAGACCCAATATTAACCGAGATACGGCCGATGAAACTTGGACAAAGTTTCTCGAAATGTAAAAAAATATCCGAAAAACGAAGGTTTTGGCGCTATAACTATTTATTACCATCATTTCCATGTTAATTATGTTAATCACTCATTAATATCAACATCTTGGAATACCTATGACCCCCTTCCTCCACCCCTCTTCCCACTTCCCACCCCTCCCCCAAACGTGAAGATGCCTCATTTTAATGTATGAAATGCATTTTAAGAAACCTTCTCACACCAAAAACCCGTTCGTTGTACACACAATGTGTTGTCACCGGAGGGGGGGCCTATTGTCAATGCTGTATGATGCATTCCTTCCTATCGTGGGTGAAGACGTAGATTTTGGCGCCAGAAAATTCAATGTCATTGATGGTGGGTTTCTGTTGCATAGGGTTGTTTGTACCAAGTCAAGTGAAGGCACATTTCAGGTAGTCTGTCAAAACTACGTGGATTACGTCCATAGGCACTTCGGTAGGAATGTCATAGTGGTTTTTGATGGTTATCCTATTGGGATAAGCTACCAAAGCACCAAAGCAGCTGGACGTTATCGGCGTTCTTTGCTGCACTCCTCAACAAAGTTTGTCTTTTCCAAGACAACTTTGATTAGCACGATTTCGCAGGCGAAATTTCTTTCCAATGATACCAACAAGACCAACTTCATAACCATATTGAAGAGGGAAATGGAAGCCAAGGGGATCCAAGTGAAGCAGGCAGTAGAAGACGCCGATGTAATGATTGTGGATGCTGATGTCTTAGCTTAGCTGCTGACAAATATGATAGTGTCATCATAACAGGTTACGACATATATCTTCTGGTGCTACCCACTGCTTTGGGTTCTTCCAAAAAGGACGTCTATTTCCAGAAGAGTGGAAAGGGTAATATCCCAACTGTGTTGTATTCATCCCACTCGTTCAAGTACGAACCACAGGTCATTCCTTTCCTGCAAGTGACACCACCTCAGCACCCTTTGGTATTGGAAAGAAGGTGATGCAGATGTATAGCAAGAACTCTAGCCTTTCAGAGATGTTGGCGATTTTTAAAGACCCCGACGCAACTCCAACTCAAATCGCTGATGTTGGAGAGAAATTCTTGTGAAACTGTATGGAGGGACCATCGAACTTGACAACCTCGAAGACCTGAGGTACCGCATTTTTTCCACAGTTATGGCAAAGTCGAAATGTCAACTTGCCAGACTGCCACCAACCAGAGATGCCGCCAGGATGTACTTGCAAGTCCAGGCGTGGATAGGAAACCAAGGGAGAAATCAGAAGTTGCCTTCTGTATGGGATGGAAGCTTACCAAACGAGGTGGGTATTTTGATGCACTTTATCAATACTGAGTGATGCTGTAATAGTACATTTTCATTCTTAAAACCTGCCACACGATATCTTATTGCTTTTCATTCTTGTAACAACATATAATGCACGTGTATTAATTGAGTGCAGTATGCAAGCACTGCGTGGGAACAACATGCTAAAACTCCCCTCAGCCTGACACCGATGACGAGAGTGAGGATCCCACTGACGTGTCCATGGACCCCGACAATGATGACGACGACGACGAGGAAGGCCCGGCAGCCCCCAAGTGCTCCAAGGTTTTCGTAGCCTGATACACTATGTACTAATTATTATTTGAATTTATTTCTAAGTTGGTCATAACACCTGCAATTATCTTAATTATTCATAATTATGCTCTAAATCAGGTATGGGCAACCTTTGGAAAGGTGCGGGCTAAACTTTATAATATTTATGAAGTCGCGGGCCGCAGATAATAATAGGTAGTTGTTAAAAAATAATCATGATACGGTTTTTTTATTTATAAAGTATAATGCTTAAGTTACATGAACGAGAACAATATCGAACTGATTATGTATTTACTTACAATCAGCATCAATCCCACTAATACACAAGCGCAGAGTGTTTTCAAAATTTTCATCTGTAAGTCTGGTTCGATACTTTGATTTAGGCCTATTGCAACATTTTTCTAGCGCTGACCGGAAGGAACACCCTTGTAGTTCAGGCTTTTGTTCCCCCCTCTCACTCTCTTGTTGGCGAGAACCGAAAATATTTACTTTTTCGAGCGCGATTTTAAGTGTTCCGCGGGCCGGATCAAAAGTCGGGGCAGGCCACATCCGGCCCGCGGGCCGGGCGTTGCCCATATATGCTCTAAATTATGATTTTTTGTAAATAAATTCTATACTTTTATAAACTAATTATTTATTTTAAACTACCTCATCTACGTTTATAGAGGTTCAAGATTGTGGGTTAACAGGAATTCACAGTAGGGTGATGACCAGGCACCAAAATATGTAAATAACTGCAAATCACAGGTCAGCGGATCCCCCCCCCCCCGCCGGTGACATCACATTGTGTGTACAACGAAAGGGTTTTTGGTGCGAGAAGGTTTCTTAAAATGCATTTCATACATTAAAATGAGGCATCTTCACGTTTGGGGGAGGGGGAGGGGTGGGAAGAGGGAAGATGGGTGGAGGAAGGGGGTTATAGGTATTCCAAGATGTTGATATTAATGAGTGATTAACATAATTAACATGGAAATGATGGTAATAAATAGTTATAGCGCCAAAACCTTCGTTTTTCGGATATTTTTTTACATTTCGAGAAACTTTGTCCAAGTTTCATCGGTCGTATCTCGGTTAATATTGGGTATACAAATTCGTTTAATCAACCAAATTATAGCAAATTTAATGCTCTACAACTTTGTATTGCATTATGGGGCACAAAATATGCTTAGTTTACGAGATAAAAGCGAAAAACTGAAAAAAGTCCAAAACTTTTGAGGTTTTTGACCTCCCCCCAAGTTAGCACAGGGTCCTCGAGGTCGAAAACTTAGGATAAACATCCTAGAGTACCCCCAAATAACCTGTAAAAATTTCATTAACTTCGGAATATTTTCCAGGTAAAAAGTGATATCGACTGGACTAATAGAACAATATGACACCAACGACAAAGGTCATTTGTACACCTTATTGCACGACGAAATTGTTAACATATGGCAACAAAGATGGACCGAATCCCCAAATGGGAAGATCACGAGGGACTTCCCTAGTGTCTCCGCACGTGTAAAAATGCCATGGATCAAACCTGACCATTATGTCACTCAAATTTTAAGTGGACACGGAAACTTCGCTGCAAACCTCATTAGGTTCAATCTTGCAGAGGACGACCTTTGCGCCTGCGAAGATAGCGAACAAGACACAATGTATCACATATCACATGCTATATACCTGTCCGCGCTACATAGAACCCAGACTCCTTCTTCATGAAGCAGCTAGAGCCGTAGACGAAGTCTGGGCTCCTGACCTACAGTTCTGGACTCGGAAACACGCCTTCACAGCTCTCAAAATTTTCGCCAAACAAGCACTCCTGGAAAAACAAGAAAACTAAACCCGCACTGGTGGAGGGACACCCTAATGGGTAACCTATCACCCCAGCCCGAGCAAGGTTTTTGAGGGGTTTCCCTTGCTCATCGGCAAATGCCGAGCTGGTTAAAATCCTCTCACACATATTAACACTCAGCTCACACCTCTTAGCACATCACAAACGAAGGACATAAAACACTCCAAGCATAAAAGCAGGATAACTGCAACAATCACTAAACACAGTTACACAGCCCAAATACCACCAACATCCCATCCGGATGAAGCACCAAGGGCACTCACAGGAACAAAATAGCACAAATGGTTACCAAAATTTGGTTTGACCCGAGGTTCTGGCTTCATTGCTTGGTACTCGGGGGGCAAGGGAGGGCGCACAAAAAAAAAAAAAAAAAAGTCCTCCATTCTTTCTATATGTTGATACCATTTATTGCGATTTGCTTCTATTCTTTCATTCATGTTGAAAAAGATAATATTAAACTATAATCCAAAAGGGAAAAGAGACTGTGAAGTCGGAACAGGCAATCGCTTACTCCATGTAGTGAAGAAGAAGAGGAAGAAGACAGAATATTTCTATTTTAAACCCTTAGAATCATCTGAAACAAGATAAATGTAAGACTTTTACATAACCAATACATAAAACTATGACCTCACGAGTTCTCGAGGGATATGATCTATACTGGAGCTGAGATTATCCGGACAAAAGTTAATTAGTTAACTGAGCAAAAACAAAATCAGGTAAACTGACTTAACAAAATGCCAGAATGCTTTTGTTTAATCAGTGATAACTGCAATTATGACATGCAGAAAATAAGTTATTTTTTAAATCGATTTCCGAGTTAAGCTCTGGATCGTTTCATTAAGCAGGGCTTACGGAAGAACAAAGTTCTGAAGATCAAGCATATGTGAAGGAATATGTGGGTAGTATTATTTGTCAAAGCTAACTATATTGCAACTTCCAAAGCCGTATATGAACACTATAAAACAATATGTTGTTAAGGGAACTAACTTGCATTTGATACATTTTATATAATATATTCCCATAAAATAGGCACTAAATTGGGCTACAGAGGAATTATGGGACTTTTCTTAGATTTGCAGGGTAATCACGTTGAAATATATTGAATTTGTGTTCAAAATTTCTAAATGTATGTTTATGTTGTTTACAATCTGTAAAAACGTGTTTAAGTGGAAAATGGTAAGTGACTTTATAAACATAATCTCATGTTGATTTTATGAGACAGCGTATTCTAGATGGATTAGATCAACAAGAAACGCTCAGCAGATTATACGAAAGCATGGGCTTAGATTTTTTTTGCCAATAAGTTCCTTGCATTATTTGTACCACTGCTTTATTAAGTTGTGACGCTTTAGTAGGGAGTAGGGTCAGTTAAAATTGGCGGATCCAGGGATGGGGCCGTAGGGGCCGCGGTCCCCCTTGGTTAGTATTTTACGTTGATATGACTTTTTATTCATCGAAAATAGCCCAGTTGTTTAATAAAATATAATTCAAATTTAATTAAATGTAAAACAAAAATAATCACAATTATGACTCGTTCTTTTTGAACCTAAGATTTGTAAAATTCAAGTGATAGGCCTATTTATATTTTAGACGCCTTGTGTCAAATGCGTAGACTAGCCGTCACAACTCACAAGACAGCAGTTCGACTACCTTATCTTTAATTATTACACAGTAAGCCTACAACGCTGTAGAAAAGGTAGGAGAAAAAAATCACACAGGACTGTATCAGCCGCTAGAGGATCTAAAAACCCATCACATTGAACTTCATTTTTTTTAATTCGTGAGAGAACCCCCGGATTCTCCTCCTTTTTAAATGATATTACAACCTCCCGACCCTTCCCCCAGTAATTTCAAATTTTCCTTTATGCCTTCATCCTCCATCCATAAGTTCTGGAACCACCCCTGGTTAAAACACGACCGGAAGAAGTATTTGAAGTACGGCGAGTTACTATGGCTGGCTTATAACTACCCTTCAAAAAAATTTAAGTAGACATTTTTCAATTGAAGTTTTCACTTTTAGTACAAGCACCTTCTCCATAAGATTTAAACAAAATCGTTAGAGCCGTCTAAAAGAAAATCGCGAAAATTATTATTTTTTCTTAATTTAAAAGGGTTAGGTTGTTAAACTTAAAAGTAAGAGAAAGTCGTCACCAGAAGATATTTAACTCATTATAAACATCTTAATTCTACGCTTTTCTCGTTCTTGAGCTATGCTGTCCACACACACACACAGAAACGCAAAGACATGTTTCTGAAAATAGTTTTTTTGTATTCAGGGTACCTCGAAACGTTTATTTATCTCTATATATATAAAAGGCTTTGTACTGACTGACTGAATGAATGACTGACTGACTGATTGACTGAATGACAGGAATCAACGTACAGCCTAAACTATAACAGATAGAGACTTGGAATTTTGACAGTACCTTCGTTTCATAATGTAGGTGCTCACTAAGAAAGGATTTTGAAAAATTCTGATTCTAAATGCCAAAAATAAATGTTTTTGAAAATACTTAATCCCTTCTTACATACAATTATCCATTCCAAATCACAGAATATATTGTTGCCAAATGGTATCAGGTGGGCTTGGAAAAAACAAATGAAATGCACTTTTGACAAATAAGAGAAGTTATCAAAATAATTCATGTTATAAATAAATATTACAGAATGAAATCCACTAAAATAATGGAATCACATAACTTTCTCTACCCTGGACATAGAGAAAACAAAACGAGGTATGGTAAAGTGTATATTACTAGGAGGTGCCCGTGGCTTCGCCCACGATAATTCTTTTAAAAAATAAAAATTAAGAGCATAATAATAATTATTAAAGCTTTATATTTATTAACACTTGCACGCGAATCATTCATAAACTAAGCCATTAATAATTAATGAAACAGCTAAAATTCCGGCTTTAAAGCGCCCCCTGGGAAAACTATATCAGAATCGATTATGCAGTTCCAAAAAACCTATAAAGGAGGCCATGGGTGAACACATAATACATATTGTTTCTCAACTGTTTATTGACATGAATATGATATGAATTTTATTTTATCAATTCAGTGTAATTTTCAGAAATTATATAATGTTTCAAGGGAAGGAATGGTTTGTTTGGATTATTATTATCAGCGATATTTCAAGAAATAAAACCATCAATATTTTACAGCTGTTGCCCCCGGCTTCGCCCGCCATTATTCATTGACTCCATGATTTTTAAGAAAATTCCACTGGTAGATTATTAAAAATGTTTGTGGTTCAGAGCTATGAAAATTGTAAGTAAAAATAAATTAGAATATTTGTTCATTGTGTTCATTTCACTTAGGCCTTATATAATAAAGAAACAGTTTTCCTTCCTAATTTTGTAGTCGTCATGAAAGTTTAGACTGCGAGAGACGAACATCGCCGAGTATACCCGATGTCTCACGAAGCGGGCGAGCAAGCACGCTATTTAGGGCCGTTGAATTGTATAAGAGTAGATTATATTATATCGCAGGTTTTTGGAGAGAAAAGTATGAAAGTGATAATGCTTTATGGTAACATAAGAGTGGGAAATTTCCCGCCTCGATATTACAATTTTATGTTACAGGAATTTCTGTTTCTTCTTATTTAAACCTCTACCAGGCTTGCTGTGCACTGTACAAGCGATGGGATGCAACATTCTAGATCCTCTATGAGCCATAAAAAACTATATCAAGCGTTTTCTGAGGGAATAGTTTGAGTGTAATAAGTCGTTCTTCCTATTTAAAATTATAAATGCCTATATAAGGACCTAGAATTTAAAATTGAAAATCCTTCATAAGCTAATTTCCAATTACAAAATACAAAACCCGGGCGACGCCGGGTCTTTTAAGCTAGTGCAGCATTTACGAAATCGAATCCCGAAGTCGAGCACAACAATTCTTCTACATAATGCTACAAAATTAAAACAAGGTGAAGCATTTGACATAAAATTTATAAAAGAACCTAATACATTCTGGTAGCATGTCGTATAATAATTTGATATCAGGTAGAAATATTCCTTTCAGATCAGTGGATTCACAATGGATTACCAAGAGTGATTAGGTGAAACTGCACAATATTACATTTATTTTTTAAAAAGTATTTTCCATTTTGACAACCCTCTTTTACATTTTACAGAAGGCCGTGCTATTGTGTGTTTCTTACGTTACGGTTGGCCATGGAAGAGACTGTTATGTGTCAACTGTTTCATGATAATTGTTTACGAGACTCTGACTTGTATAATAGTTTCTGGTTATATTATTATTAATGCAAGCAACTACAGCTGTAAAAGTTGTAGCAATTAAAAGTGAGCTTTTCGTTACATAAAACATCAAAAAATGGAAGACATAACTAACATCGTTATTACATTCACCATCTTCTTTGTATCTGCAATTATGGGAATTATGTGCTAGTAAGTAATTTTGACCATAATGTAAGAAAAATTCTCATGTAATTTTTGTGTAAAAGAGTCATCCTTTTTATTACTGTTCCGGGTGTAGTAAGAACTCGGATAGGCCTACGTCAATTAAAATATAGGCCTACACCTTTTCTACCTAAATTTCGGAAAAAGTTTACTTACATAAGGAAAAAGCTACTGTATAAATTTTGGGGCTAGTTTCCCATTCTAGTGGATTCGTTAATTTTTTATTTACTTACGAAAAACAGCGAAATTTCATGTTTTATTACTCTCCAGAAGTTTTAGAATCCATATATAGGCACATTTTGTTTCTAAGAATATTTTAAATATGGGTAAAATCGGTAAGAAGTTCACAAAAAACTAACCTAAAATGGCGCTCAGAAAGGAATCACAATAATAAAGAATCAGCTGCTAGAGACAGCGCAGTGCATGCTGGGAAGAATCCGATGGGTCACGTGGTGCTGGAATCAACTGCCAACATGATAAAGGTCAGACAAATCTCCGAAGATATTATATGCCACATTTTCGAAACCGACAAACAGTGTATCGTACATTATTCGAAAATGCAAGGGCGCTTCGCTTCGGCTGCCGCCTCCGCTCGCGCACTTAACTAATGTGGTTAGTGTTTTGCATTATTTAGCTTTATGTAGAGGTTGCAGGACCGTATGGAACAGACCAATGGCATGTTAGGTCGTTGGCAGCCAATGGGAGTGTTGGTCTGCAAGCCAGAGCCCGCATACCAACGCCGAACATCGCGTGTGGAAATCCAGTAGAGTGGGAAACTAAACCCTAAATTTTTTCCACAAAACAGAAACAACTGGCCGACAACGTCGGCTGTTCACGAGAGTCCAGAATAGCTTAAAAGGCCTGGTATCGATTTTCGGTCTCTAGGACCTAAAAAAGGTATCTAGAATTTTAAATGAGAAATAATGACTTATCACACTCAAACTATTCCATCAGAAAACGCTAGATATAGCTTCTTATCGCTCATGGAGGACTTATTATTAGTTTGCAACCCATTGTTTCTACATACCATGCCTGGTAGGGGATTAAATAAGAATAAATAGAAATTCTGGTAAGAGACATTGTCATTGTCAGTCTATCACCGCTCATAAACTAAACAAATTATAATTATAATGAAACAGCTAAAAATCGTGCACTCCACGATTAGAAAACGCCTCTATTGTATTTGACTTTAACTTATAAACAAACGAACCAACCAGGGTGAGCTCACAGAATCAAAAATGATCAAAAATTGCATGAAATATATTGAAAAAATCGCATTTCTCATGTTTTCAAGTTATGACAAAAAAAAAAGGCAAAGCCATCTGCAATTGATTTGACAATTGAAATGTATTACCGAAAACTGTTGCTTCGAATCATATTTTCTGCCAGTTTTTCCACTCATAACTCGCGAACGAAAGCTAAAATTAAAAATCTGCCTTCCAGGTGCATTCGGCCACCCTTCAACCCATCTATAAAATTTCAGATTTCTGCGTGCAGTAGATTTCGCTGGACATCGCGCACAGGTAGACAGGTAGACAAACACTTCCTCTTATTATTATTATAGACTACAGTCAATCTACATCATTTCCAGTTCAGCATACAAAGGAACTGAAGATTGCATATGAATATTGCCAAAATGCATTTTCATAGATATGATGACAATAAAACACACTGGACACCACCATAAGAAGCTGTGACGCCTGCTGAAGAATCCAATTTAACCAAGGATTTTAAGACTCACTATTTATTAAATAATTATAGGTCTATTCTGTGTTTTTATAAATGTGAGTAAGATTTTACACACCATTAACGATCAGGACATCATCTTTAACAGTGCTTCAACATAACAATCAAAGGAGTTCTAATTGGATATTTTTTAAACTTAAAGAGTATTTATAGTGTCAAACTATTAAGGATTTTACACTATGCATAGACACTCCACCAAGTTGGTAAGCCTACAGGCATAACTCTTCATAACTCTTCATAACTCTTGTTTAACTCTTCAAGAGTAATGTATTTGCCTTTACAGCATCCATCTCCTGAATACGCCTGCTAAATCGTACGACGGGAAGCTGTACTTGTTCAAACATCCTCTATTCATGTCCGTGGTGAACTTTATGGGATGCATCATGGCAAGTAGTTACTTCTTCATCATGGTGCTGTATCTCAAGTGCAGGAAGAGAACAGTATGTACAAACATCAGTGAATAATAATTTAAGAGCCCTGATTTATAAGCAAATTAAAAAAAGTGTGCGTGGAACGCCACGCGACAGAAATGAAACTTGTTTTAATTTTTGGATTGTTTCAATTTTGGATTATTGGATTTTTTAAATTTTGGATTGTTGGACTTTTTAAATTTTAGATTTTCGAATTTTTAATTTTCGATTTTTTAAGTTTTTAATTTTGGAATTATGGATTTTATAAATTTTATATCTTTGAATATTTTATTTTTTTTATTTTTTATTTTTAAATTTTGGATTTTTTAATTTTTAAGTTTTGGATGTTTAGATTTTTTAAATTTTGGATTTTTGGACTTTTAAATTTTTTATGTTTGATTTTTTTTATTTTGGAATTTCGGATTTTTTAATTTTTAACATTTTGAATTTTTTATTTTTTTGATTTTTTTATTATCTTTTTTTAATTTTGTATTTTTAGTTTTTTTTTGTTTAATTTTGGATTTTGGGTTTTTTAATTTTTAAAATTTTGGATAAGCCTGATCATTGAGTTGATTGTTTTCTGTGCTGTCCGTTCCGCTACACCTCACTAATTTCGTGACGATTTTGAGCGTTACACAAGCTCTCGATGTACCCCTACTGCGGATAAAGAAGTTTCACTTCAAATGGCAAAAAAAGCAAAGCATTGCCTATGACTGTTGTACAACCACGCCAAGTTATTCTCCAGAATCCTTTGTTTGTGTTTAGAGACTACACTTCAGCGACCAGGCGATCGGGCACGCGGAGAGAGTGACGAGCGGCACCACCAGGGTAAGCGGCTGGATGATCCTCATCGCCTCTTTATTCTTCTACATCGGGAATCTGTTCTACGTGTTTGGGGACAATATGTCGGTCCCCGGCTCCAGTTTGGCCACGGAATCTCTCATAGTGGTTATCATCCCCTTGATAGCCAAATTCTATTTGAAGAGCAAGTTTCACAACTACTGTTGGGGAGGGGCCATCATGGTGTGCATGGGAATCATGCTGTATGGAATCGGCCAGAAGTACGGAATAGAGCGACTTGTCTCCAACTCAAAAACGGAACAGATCCCCAAGCAGGAAAGGAACACTGCTCTAGGTACGTACCGTCTATAAACATTATCTACACCGTCCAACTAAAGAATGAAGTAGGTGTAAACAAAACCAAGTAATCTCCTTTCTTGATTCCTGCTTGCTGTGATTTTCACTAAAATAATCATGTGTTAAAAACATTGCCGGTCTCCTTAGCCGCGGTAGCTAAGGCTGCCTTGTAGCTGTGGGTTCGAGTTCTCCCTAGGGCATGGGTGTTTTGTGCAATAAATAGACCTGGGATTTTAAGGCAAATGCCTATTTTGTTCCTTATGAAATAACATGAAAATTTTTAAGTATGTGGATGTTTCATGATAAATCACTTGCATTTATAGAGTTTTATAGTGCCCTAAAATGCCTATTTGGACCTTTAGAGCCTAGTTTACTATTTTAGTGCCTAAAAAGGCCTATTTTGTGCATTTAAAATAAAATTCAACTTCTGTAATTTTTACAATCTTATAATGGACATCCCTCAATGAAAAGCAGAACAGCAGAGCTGGGTTTTTCACAGAAACTTGATTATTCCAAACAATTGTCGCTAAAGGAATGCTGACTGACGGGGGAGGGGGAGGATTAAAGGGAAAGGACTACTGTGTCAAGTCACCAGTGAAAGAACATCTGTTTAAGTCAACATAGTTCGTGATGGCTAATTTTGCAGTTAATTCTGTTAAGAATAGGTATACCACGTTTCTTGCAGTAAAAATAGACCATTTTACAGTTTAAGTGTATGTTGTAATATTTAAAAGTGTATTTTCTATATATTTACGCATTTTTAAAGCATATTTTAAGTGCGTATTTTCTCTTTTAAGAACCTATTTACTGTAAATAGATAGAAAGTAGACTTTAAAATATTACAATATGCACTTAAACTGTAACATGATCTTTTTTTACTGCAAGAAACGTGGTATACCTATTCTTAACAGAATGAACAGCAAAATTAGGCATCACGAACTATATTCACTTAAACAGATGTTCTTTCACTGGTGACTTGACACTAGTCTTTCCTCCTTAATCCTCCCCCTCCCTCGTTAGTCAGCGTTCCTTTAGCAACAATTGTTTGGAATAATCAAGTTTCTGTGAAAAACCCACCTCTGCTGTTCTGCTTTTCATTGAGGGTTGTCCTTTATAAGATTGTAAAAAATTACAGAAGTTGAATTGTATTTTAAATGTACAAAATAGGCATTTTAGGCTCTAAAGGTCCAAATAGGCATTTTAGGGCACTATATAACTCTATAAATGTAAGTGATTTATCATGAAACATCAACATATTTAAACATTTCCATCTTATTTCATAACGAACAAAACAGGCATTTGCCTTAAAATCCCAGGTCTATTTATTTCCTTGACTCCAGTGTTAATGGTCTTGTACGCCAACTAAATGCCAAGATGATAAGTACATCTGAAGAACTACGCATGTTGGCAGGTGTGTTCCTGACGTTCATCGGCATCATCTTCATCGCTGCGAGCAGAGTGTTGATAGAGAAGCACGTCAAGATGGATGACATCGTCCCTACGATAGCAAACCTCTGGTTTGGTTTCTTCGGCACCATAGTGGCTGGTGTCGTCTTGCTGCCCGCGCACTACATGATCGTCCCGCTCTTCAGCGCCAGCCCTCAGAATCGATTCGAAGACTTGCGAAGCATCATCACCCAACTGTGCAACAACCGGACTTTTATCAGGAGTATAGTGTGTAAGTGGTTAAGTTCCAATAATATGATATTAACTAATGATGGGCAGAATAGATTGATAGAGTAGGATTACTTCCACAAAGTCTCTGGCCTTGAAGACTAACCCAGTCAACGAGCTTCTCGTTACGTCTCGTTACCAGAATGCGCGGATTCTCTGCGCCGAAGATCAGTGAGCTACTGTTGAGCACATAGTAAAGATCATGCAGCATGTCGCCAGTCGTAGAAAATACTATAATTGTTGAGTGGAGGGATAATGCCGCAGCGAGAGAGACAGACAACACGTGGAGTGGGATAGGAGAACTGAGCCAATCAGGGTGTAGCTACCTCCCCTAGGCAGGAACTCTAGAAATGGTGAGACTCGCTCCTAAGGTATATAATTAAAAACCCAGAGACTTTGTGGAAGTAATCCTACTCTACTGCGTTAACAGCATTCTACGACAAACGTTCACATAGTAAAGTTTCATAAGGTAACAACGCTGCCTTGTCTGCCGTGCTGGCAACAATGAGCTTGCATAGTGCGCATGGTAGCTGTGCGTTCATATACACCTGCAAAACGTATACCGAAGTTAACCGAAGTGATACGACTGAGCGATAACTCGTCCTCACTTCTTGTTTCTCGTAGCATTAAATCCTTCGAATCATCATTCGAAACTTTTTATACGATTCTTGATGGCTCTCCGATTTTCTAATTCGAGAACTCCCATTACTTTCACGTTAGTAGTTTTTGCGACAAACCGGTTCAGCGGCTTTATTTGTGTAGATATTTCGCTCGATCGCTCGGGAGTTAGAGAAGGGGCCGCCGCGACGCGGAAACCCGCATGATTGGCTAACTCTTGAGTGGGACTCGCTATATACAGAATGTTAATGAATAACACCAAAATATTTTACCTGTGTATAGAGGGGACATAGACAAGCAACTTTTATTAGGAGATTTTTGCTCTATGGATTCAATTTTTCCTGATACAGCTAAAATCTCGCAGGGCACGGCCGCCACTGACTTCTAACATTAGGAAAAGATGCAAAACAAAGGAATTTCGTTGTTAACACTGTAGTCAGTAGTTATGAATAAAAAAAACTAATGCAGTGGCGACCAATCATGTGATTAGTCTGTAAATTTTGCAGATTATGAGAACACTAAATTATGATATATAGCTGTTGACGAATGATTAAGAGTAAGGTTTTTATCGATCACTAGGAAGGCATGAAGTCAATTTAATGAATATTTTAACCCTATTTTGCTACATTATTGAGTTATGAGCACCAAATTGTAATGACTTTAATGCCCTGTAGCATACACATTTTACGTCTCTTAATAAAAGTTGCTTGTCTATGTCTTCTCTGTATACAGGTAAAATATTTCGATATTATTTATTAACGCCCTGTATATTTCCTCCATTATTGTTGCAGTGTTCGGTCTAAGTTACGGTGCGGCCACGAACGTGTACATGATCTTCACAAAAGATGACAGCGCCACGGCGGCTCAGGTACTCTACTTCCTCGTTCTCATCCTATCCCAAATCATGAGCCTGTTCAGCGAGAAAGGCCGAGCAATGTTCCACTGGCTCATGGGGATGGGCCTGGGATTTGCAGTCGTGGGCACCCTCTTGTACTTCGACCTCATCATCATGCCAATCATCTTATGGTTCGCGCCTAAGTGCTGTGGCCGTCAAGAAGATCCTCAGAAGATGGATGACGAAGAAAGCGCGCGAGATGAACCGTCCGGGAAACAAATGACTCTGCAGCTGCGAGATATGTCACTTGCTCTGTGACTTAGCTATATGCAAAGTTTTAATAAATATATATACAAAATATCTTTTTTAAGGGGTTTCATACAGCGCAATTCATGCATTAGCCATATACTGAATGCCGTATAACACATCGACAAAAGATATTGTATACTAGTCGATGGCCTTTAATCTTTGCTGAATGATATGAATGATGTATACATATTAGGGATGGGTCCTCGATACTTTCGATACCACGATACTCTCGATACTTGCATGGTATCGGCATCGAGCGATACTTCAGAAAACTAGCTCGATACTTTTTCGATACTTTGATAATCCTGCAATTTAAGGAAATGCGGTATCTCTTTCTGCTTTTCGTAGTCTACTACGAAATATATATAAATATATTAAATACTTCTATTTCTCCTTGAAATGGAGAAAACCACTCTGTGACTATTGTCTAGTTATAAATAAAGACTTTCCGACTTTTAAAATCCAAACAGAAGAGATTCTTAATTGTTTCGTTTCCTGTCAAACGTTTCAATAGCAACCAACAAGCAAGCTGACTGTCCAAACCCCATTGTAATTTTTTAACTAAAACTTGTAAGTGGACTGTTTCAAAAACTAATTTTAGTTTTAATGTAGACTTTAAAAATAATTATAGGCTATTGTTGATATTAAATTTTGTCTCATTAAATATGCACACTTAATTTAGTTGGTATTATACAGTTCTCTCAACTTTTAATTGTAATGTAACTATTTATTAAGTGCCAGTATGGTACTTTATGAGATTGTGTGGGGGACGAAAAATGTCTGTCCGTCTGTCTGTCTGTCCGTCCGTCCGTGTGTCTGTACGCGCTCTAACTCAAATACGCTTTTTCGGATTTTCATGAAACTTGGAAAACACATTTATAATGTCAATGGGAAGAACCCTATTGATATTGAACCAAATCGGTTCACCGGTACCGGAGTAATGCCCAATTTAGTGCCTATTTTAATAGATTATGGCGCCTTTCTAATAGAAAGGCGCCATAATTCAAATACGCTGTATCGGATTTCCATTAAACTTGGTATACGCATTTATGACATCCATGAAAAGTACTCTGTTAAATTTGAACCTAATCTATTGACCGGTACCGGAGTAAAACCCAATTTAGTCGCAATAGCTCAAATACGCCTTATCGGATATTTATGAAACTTCGTATACGCATTTATACTATCCATGGAAAGACGTCTGTTGATGTTCAACCAAATCGGTTGGCCAGTACCGGAATAATGCCCAATTTATTGCCTTTTATGTTAATTAATGAGAAGTCCCGATAACTCAAATATGCTTTATTGGATTTTCCTGAAACTTTGTATACCCATTTATAATGTACATGGGAAGACGTCTACCGATATTGGACCAAATCGGTTGTCCGGTACCGGAGTAAAACCCAATTTAGTGTCTATTTTAAAAACGCGGTAACTCAAATACGCTTTACCGGATTTTTATGGTTTTTGGTATACACATTTATAGTGTTCATGGGAAGAGGTCTACTGATACTGGATGAAATCGGTTCACCTGTTTCGGAGTAATGCTCAATTTGGTGCCTATTTTATGATAATATACGTATTCGAAAGAATTTATATAAAAAAAAGCAAATCATTTATCATGACAACATAGTCAATTGTTTTACTGTGATATTTTACGGCTTTGGAAATTAAAATAGAGATAGCTATGACCAAAAACACTATTGTTTTACATGCGCTTATAACTTACAACTAGACCGTTAAACTGACCCAGGTGACCGAGATGGTAACGTTTTGGCCTCACGTTATGGAGTTCCATGGTTCAAATCCCGAAACCAGCCAATTTCACTTTCTTTTTCGTATTTTTATGTGAGTGTGCGATTGTCAAGATATCAAAAATCTGTACAGTTCAGCTGATGCTGGAAGATTTTAATCTGATTAAAAAGAAAACTAGACCTTTGTTCTTCCCTAAGCTCTGCTTAATGAATAAATCTGAAGCTTAACTTGTAAATCAATTAAAAAAACATATTCTGCATATCATAATTGCAGTCATAACTGATTAAAAAAAACATACTGGCACTTTTTTACATCAGTTTACCTGATTTTATTGAAACTGGAAATGTTGACGGTTTCGAGTATCGAGGAAAAATCATGTATCGGTACCGAGAAAATCTGGTATCGACCCATCCCTAATACATATTTTACATGGAAATATAAAATTTTTGCCTTTCCATTTAATGTCTCACAAGAAATATGAATTAACTAAAATACGAGGGAGTCCGAAAATTAGTTTCCCCTGGCGACTGTGTACAGAGATGTGGATGAAAGACAAAAAGTATAACGAGACATTAAAGATAAGACGTACCTTTAAATATTTAATAAAGTTCCGCCTTAACCCTTAACATACAACATATCTTGATCCACTCAAAAACAGCATTTATAAGACAGACACAAATACAATATTGTTGTCACATATATAAAGATTTAGATGAAAGCTGGTTTCTTCTGTGTGGAACCAAGATGCGTCACTATTTAAAAAGAATATGCATTTCGGCGTATTTGATGCGCCATCTTCAGTTCTGTCGAGTCGTATTGAACACCACAATTCCTCTGATAAGACGTACCTTTATTTTTCCACATATTTACCACGTACATTGAGACATTTCTCATGCCGCTTTAGAAGCTTCAAAAATTGCTGTAGGAAAAAATCAGGGCTCTGCATACGGAAGAAGCGTCGAAGGGCTTGTGTGACGTCAATAGTGCTCCCAAAGCGCCTTCCGCTGAGTCTTCTTCATAGCCGGATACAGATGGAAGTCACTGGGTGCGAGATCAGGACTGTAAGGCGGATGGGCTAGGCGCTCCCAACCAAGAGATGCAATATGGTTTAGCGTTGCCGTCGCCGACTGTGGTCTCGCATTGTCATCCAACAATAGAACGCCAGATTGGAGAAGGTCAGGCCGGTTTTTTCGAATCGCCTCCTTCAATTTCGACAGGGTGTGACAGTACCGCGTAGCAGTGATGGTTCCATCCTCCAAAAAGTCCAGCAACAAAACTATCTGCTGGATCGCGGTCGAACGATACCCAATGGTGTATGGGTGTCTTTCGCGTTCAAATTAGTAGGCTTCTTACCACGGACATTATAAATGTATATACCAATTTTTATGAAAATCCAATAAGGCGTATTTGAGTTATCACACCTTTTGCTATATAATACCATAAAAAGGCACTAAATTGGGCATTATTCCGGTACCGGTCAACCGATTTGGTCCAATATCAACAGACGTCTTCCCATAGACATTAAAAATGCGTATACCAAGTTTTATGAAAATCCTATATAGCGTAATTGAGTTATGGCACTATTACAATAGACACTAAATTGGGTTTTACTCCAGTACCGGTCAACCGATTTGGTCCAATATGAATAGGATTCTTCCCATGGACATTATAAACGTATATACCAAGTTTCATTAAAATCCAATCAAGCGTATTTGAGTTATCGCGCGTACAGACACACGGACGGACTGACATTTTCCCGTCCACCACACAATCTCATAAAGTACCATACTGGCACTTAATAAAGAAATGGATGAAAAGAAGGAACTAAAACTTAAATCTAGAAGAGAATGGATTTTACATAAGAGAAACGCACTATCAAACGAAGAGTTAAATAGGATAATAGGAGTATGAATTGGAGGAGAAATGCGAAAGAAACAAGAGAAGATGAATGCGCGTGGTATTGACGTTCAGTTGTTTCACTTGAGTACACTTGGAGGGAAGTTTCAGCAGCAAGCGGGAAAACTTGGTAATGCAAGGCTCGCTAATTATGGCTTCCACCGTCACAATAAAGTTAGTCAGATCGATAAGGATGCATGATAAATAAAAATATCCGCCACCCGCGTCTCGTAAAGGCGTGTCAAGAAATCACTGGACGATTTCTGCAATTCTCTTATCTTGGGTCTAGGATCTACAGAACTCATTGCTTTAATAGACGTAGTTGTCAAGTTATGAAGAAGGAAATAATAATAATAATAATAATAATAATAATAAAATAATAATAATAGGTCTAATAATAATAATAATAATAATAATTGTTTGAGAGAGACAATCCATGTCTACCGTTTGAGGTTAATGAGTTCATAGGCCTACTGCATTTATTTAATTCAGCATCTGATAAAACTAAGGTTAGGCTATAAGCCTTGGAAAAAGCATACCATGTAACAACTAATATATATACGAGTATATAACAAAAAAAAGTGTGCGTGGAACGCCACGCACAGAAGTAAAACGTGCTTTAATGTTTATTTTTTCAATTTTTTATTATTGGATTTTTAATTTTGCAATATTGGACTATTTAATATTGGGTTTTGGACTTTTTTAATTTTGGATTTTTAATTTTGGATCATTGAATTTTCGATCTTTGGATTTTTATTTTTTTAATTTTTAAATTTTGGATTTTATTATTTATTAAATTTTGGATTTTTGGATGATTTAATTTTTAATTTTGTTTTTAAATTTTCCTTTGATTACTCCTAATCATTGAGTTGACTGTTTTCTGTGCAGTCCGCTTCGAAACAGTCTACTCAATTTTGAGTGTGACACTATTTCGTGACGGTTTCAGTGTGGCATTTATTTCGTGACGGTTTCAGCGGTGACACAAGTTCCCGATTTACCCCCTACCGCGAGAAAAGATGTTTTACTTCAAAAATCATTATCCAAAAATGCTAAATTGAGGCATTATAAAACTGTAACCTTACCAGAAGCTCTCTACGTAACAGAGGTATAAACACCTTCTCAGATAGAAGAATAAGCAAAACAGAGAAGATAATCTTAAGCAAAATTATGGGACCAATTTGGGGGAATAACATATACAAACTGAGACCAGAAAAGGAGTTATACAAACAAACAGAAAAAATAGGCCATACTTTCAGGAAACGAAGATTAAGATTCTATGGCCACATTTTCAGAATGGAAAGAGACAGACATACCAAACAAAATTTTGATCACTATGTAAGTAAAAAAAAAAAGAAAAAAAGTCTTATGTGGGAAGTCTGATTTGTGACACATACATTAAATATGTAGCAGGAAATGCATTGAACTTTCGTTACAATGATCCGAACTCTTGATTTCATGAGGTACAATTAGAGAGGAAAAGAAATAGAACGAGCGTGTGAGAGAGAAGGATCAGGTTCAAAGAAATAGGGAATGCCTGAAAGATAAAAGAAGAGCTAGTGAAAGAACGAAAGGAAAAGTTAATGCAGGAAAGCGCCTGGCTGTACGGCAACTTCTCCAGCACCCGAGTACTGCGGGTTTTCTAGTCGTGCACAGCAGGCGCAACGTCACTTGCAGCTTCCATGATTTGATTTACACAAAACTTTGCATAAATACAAAGCATTCCAGCGCCCAAAGTCGTGCAAGGAACTGACTTTCCACGACACGAATATTTATATTTCGAAAATTAATGAAAATTACGAACAGAATTATCATTAAGAAAATTTGTTTATATCCAATATTCACATTTAAATATAAATGTATAGTTTTCTTAGTTATAAAGGTGTAAATCCTTCACAGAACATTTGAGGGATCTATTAGCATACCGGGCCACATGGGCGTCGGCAGGGGGGGGGCAAGGGGGGGGCAAATGCCCCCCTCTGGATTGCCTTATGGATTAATTTATTTGTGGTACTCTTTGTCAACCTACAGTTGTAGCATGGAGAATAAAAAAAATAGAATTACTTTATAATGAGTTTAGCAAGTATTAACTAATTATAACTATAATGCGTATTTATAATAATATCTCACCAAGGCCATTGCTCAAAAGAGCGTATTCTGTTAACTTAAAAAACTTTGTAGCCTCGTCGATTTCAGCTTGGGTTCAAAATAACGATCCGGTTAACTAAGTGAATATTAATGTGTTTAGCCTAATCATTTGAAATTAAGGTCCGAAATTGATTTTGCCCCCCCCTTAGTAAAATTCCTGGCGACGCTGCTGCCGGGCCATCTCCCTTTTGAAAAGAAGATACATATGCTAACTTCTAATGAAAGTTCGGCATTTCCTGGTACATGTTTAATGTATATGTTACGGTCAATCTGATTATTCAGGGCAGTTGCTTGGTCATTATAAATAATGACCGATAAAATCGGGCAATTTAATAATTTTACGACAATCTAGGATAATTTCTTACACTGCCCGGTCAATATTAATACTGCTACAATTACTCTGGTCACTTTAATAAATTGACAGCAATTTGGCAACGTGCGTCTGGTGTGATTCTCCCTTCCCTAACCTAACCTAACCTATTTAACTCGAAATGTCAGCAAAGTGGAAGCTGCTCTAATATATAAAAACTCTTGGATTTGAATTTTGTGTGTATATGTATATGTTTTTTTTTTTTTTTGTTAGGCGTACGTATTTTTCATACTTATTTACTTTAATATAATATCCTCTTCTTTTTGTATGCAGAGAAATATGAATAACAATTCTCTCAAATTGCCAATTCAACTTCCAGCATTATTCATAATGCCCGGGCAATGTGTTAATTTCTATATAATTTATCATTTTGTCACATCCCATTGGGCACTTTTTAAATTGCCCGGGCATTATAAATAATGCCCAATTGTTTACATTGACCGTATCATATATATTGGAAATCTGAGTTCCCACACAAAGAAGGGGCTTTAGATTTGCAACACATAAACTAAATTTGTACCAGAAAATGCATTAAGCTTCCCTACGTTAGAAGTTAGCATAATCTTTTATCTGAATGGAGATTGCCGGGTTTGCTAATATACCCCTCAGATGATCATTGCCTGTCTTCAGGCATGCCCAAAGAACCTAAATACGCGACGTGGATTATACGTACTCGAAGTGGTTTAAATAATGGGGGGAAAACTAGGCTATTTGGAAAATTATAATTCAGTGTTTCTCCTGGATTAAGCAAGTACTCACCATATATATTTGTAAAAATAGGATTTTCACCTATGCTCAGTATATAAACCAATAAACAATAACCTATTCTAAAAACTTAACTTATCTTATTATAAGTCTAACACATATTAGTAATAAGCTACTGGTCCAGAAATATAGAAAATAACTGACAATAATAGTTCCATGGCTTACGCTACTGTATAGACACAGAACAGATCCCGAACTCCTGATATGGCCTCGTAGCTAAAAGGAGTATGAACACAGTTGATAGTAAAAAAAGTGGTAGGTATATAAAAAAAAAGCTATGTTTGTAACTGAAAAAAAAACGTTAAAATAAAATTTTAAGGCTTAATTTAACAAAATTTAAAATCAAAATCGTTGCCTCTCCTGAACCGAAATCCTGGCTACGTCCCTGATTGATTTTAATTAATATTACCCTATTATTAGTTACCTTGATCAGCTCTGATACACTTAGAACACTGTGTAGTGCTTTCTTGTGGATTCTTTGTTCGAGCTTACTTGAACTGAACACTATGCTCATTTGTTCACATTGCCGGATAATCCGTACCATTGTCCTGGCTGCATGTTTCTGCTGAGGGGTGTAGTCTGACAGGATTGTAGTTATTGGATCCAGGTGATCTCACTTAGCAAGTTGTTAGTTCCTGCCAGACAGGAAGGGCTTACGCCTGTAAATCCCAGCGGCTTAAAGCAGTTCAACTCCAAAGCTAAGTTATACAAGTTTTACAGGTGTGACGTTTCCCTTGAACTTCATCAGTTCTTATCAGAATATGCAGACCTCGTATCAAAAGTAAGAACAAAATAAAGTAAACTACGAGGCGAGTCCATAAAGTAGTTTCCCTGGGGCCGGTTACAAAAACAAAACACAATTTCAAGGAAATATTTATTGCGACACAGTCAGTGTTCAGCTATTTTTCAACATATTTTCCACCAGAATTGAAATATCTGTCTTACCATGGCATCAACTTTTGAACACCTGTGTCGTAGAAGTGTGCCGCCAGGAACTTGAACCATTGTGTGACAAACATCTCCACCTTTCTGTTATTTTCTGTCCTTTCTTGAGGTGTAGGAAAAGATATAAATCACTGGGAGCGAGGTCCGGGCTGTAGGGTGGATGTTTAACACCTCCTAGCAAGTCTCCTGCAGAAGTTCGGCTGAGAGGTGTTTAAACCTTCATCCTATAGCCCGAACCTCGCTCCCTGTGACTTGACTGTGACCTTAAATAATGACAAAGAGGAGATGTTTGTCACACAGTGCTTCAAATAACTAGCAGCAGACTTCTACGACACAGGTGTTCAAAAGTTGGTGTCATGGTAAGACAAATGTTTCAATTCCGGTGGCGAATATGTTGAAAAATAGCTGGACACTGGCTGTGTCAGTTTGCAATAAATATTTCCTTGAAATTGTGTTTTTGTTTCTGTAAACGGCCCCAGGGAAACTTACTTTGTGGATGTGCCTCGTTAAATAGTTTTCCTTGTTTCTGGAAATCGTATAGGCCTACGCCTGTTTTTAATCAATATTTTTCTTAAGTTGCTTAAACCTGGATGTGTGGAAGAGAAGGCCCTATGGCCTTAACTCTGCCAGGAAAATAAAACTTATTATTATCATTATTATTATTCCTATTATTGTGGGACAGAAAGTGAAAGCAAGAGAAAACGGAGCACAAACGAAGAGCGCAAAAATTAAAGGAAAAGGAGTATGACTTGGATAAAGTTCGTCGCACACACTATTCAATGTATAATTTTAATTAATTAAGTTCTAGAAGGAATGGGAGTTTTATGTTTTCCTGCATAAATAAGTGAAAAGGAAAATTAAACAAATTCCTGTCGGATTTGAAGTTAGTAATTTCTCTAGGAATTCAAAATTAAATTTATTTTAAATCTTCCCAGTAATATTAACTTTATTTTTATGTCAAAATATTATTGAATAATCTATGTCTATGCATTACAATTTTAAGCCTAGACATCGCCAGTCAATTAAGGAAACTTTTATGTGTGCAGTACTTTTAAGTTCATTTTTTAGGCACATGACGTACCTCTATTGTGTTTAATATACAATATACTCATATTTAACTTCAAACATTAAACACAAAGAAATTTTAGCTCTGAGAAATTCTTAAAAGGGCGGATTTACCCGACAAATGGAAAAGTTCACGCAGCATTTATATTTCCGCGTCGATACCTTCATTCCATGGCCCACAGAGACCGAAAGGTGGTAAAAAAGAAGTCCATAAAACAGAGGCAAGAGCTTTTTATGAGTTGCTTTGAAATATAATTATTGTCCCTCTCATAGGCTAACCTTACATTAAGGTGCACTGTTTGTTTGTTACGATTATCCTTTAAAACGTAAAAATTAATAACAACAAATAAAAAGGTAGTTTGGATAATTGGCGTTTCGGATAACTGATGTTCAGATTATTGACATTCGATTGTATTACTAAGTATCAGAATGGTACTTTATGAGATTGTGTGGAGACGGGAAAATGTCTGTCTGTCCGTATGTCTGTACGCGCGACAACCCAAATACGCTTTATCGGATTTTTATAAAACTTGTTTTACGCATTTATAACGTCCGTGACAAAAAGCCTATTTATTTCGGACCAAATCGATTGACCGGTACCGGAATAACGAGTAATTAAAAGTCACATGCTTTTTAAATGGGAAAGCATGACTATACTACAATGCCGCTTTACTAATCATTGAGGGCTTTGACTCCATAGCAGTCAGATGTTTGTTTATTTAGTTGTTCAAGTTGAAATGAGTACTACATGAATGTTATATACAGAAGGTATATTACTGTGAAATAATTAGGCCTACATACATTAAGCGGAGTTCTCTGCCCGTGTATTTTGTGAAATATTGATATATTTTAAGAATTTCTTATATCTCTATACACGAGTATGAATTAAAGTTAAGTATCAAACTTTAGACCTTTGTTCTTCCGCAAGCCCTGCTTAATGAATCGATCTGAAGCTAACTAGGACATCAATTATAAAAATAACACAGCCCAACAAAAAATAACTTTTTGTTTGGTGCCTCAGATGTTTTACCGGATTTTGGTTATACTCGTACTTAGTGTGCTTATTCCAAATATGTAAACAGTTTTTCTCTACCAGCTCTACTTTTATATAGATTTTATTCGTGAACTCTTAGTCTTGCTTGATAATAAGTTTATAGCTAGTGAAGGTTCTTGACCATACTTTGGACACGTAGGACGAAAACTGTACGAAGTACAGAAAAACTAAAAGCTGGATTATTTTTGGCCCTCAAATTGAAAGCCCATAAGCCATAAACGACCGTACAATATGTGAAACTATCAATTTTTTTTGAAAGACTTGTTATATTGTTATTGTAATGTTAATGTAATGTTAGTAGCTTTTTTCTTCACATGATTTAGAAGCTGAAAATAGGCACTGTTCTGGATTTATATCAAACGTAAAAAGGGATAATAGGCCTATGCATAATGGCAATACCATACTCAAAAAACTAAAGCTGATAGGGAAAAACTAATTGCACATTTGGCATCAGCGACCTAAGTATAGCCCAACCCAAGAATAAATATAAATTCTAAGGCACCAAAATGGCTGTTGGCCTGTGTAATTTATCTTGTAAAACTAAACTCCGTGGCGCTACATCCCTGGAGGGACTTGGCCTACCACCCGACCGCTGCGTCATCTCCCGTAGGCAGATGGCAGGATTGGGGGGCATGTGGTCAGCATGCCGACACCCACGGCCGTTAATGGTGGTTTTCTTGACCGGAGCCGCTACTTCTCTATCAAGTAGCTCCTCAATTTTGAATCACGAGGCTGGGTGCACCCCTACCAGACCTCCCTACCTCATAAAAATCCGAGGAGGTACCGGGAATCGAACCCGGGCCGACGGATCTGTAGTCAGCTAACCACAAGACCACGCCGGCTGACAATTTATCTTCTGCATATCATAATTATTACTGATTAAACAAAACCATTCTGGCACTTTGTTTTATCAGTTTACCTGATTATTATTATTATTATTATTATTATTATTATTATTATTATTATTATTATTATTATTATTATTAAGTATGATCCGTATCAAGAAACATGTTAATAAGCTTATACACACACCACATATTATATGAATTTCTGGACCTCTATATGCCGCATTTTTAAACGAGTGCACAGATCTGTTAATAAACAGGGGAAAATCCACTAAAAACATTACGTTAGCACGCATTCCATTGATCGGCTTAAAGGTTTAAGTTATAATCCAAATAAATAAACAAATTTGATCAGTGACTCTAAGTTCGCAAAACTGTATTACAAAAATATTAATGCGTCGTGTTAGGATTTTTATAGCGTCCGTACCTTGTTTCTGTGCTACACCTGTGTTATTCTTGTAGTTTCCACATACCAATGTCAAAATAAGGCCATCTCTTATCGGAACAAATCTCCATTCATCCGGTGGAATTGCAAATCAGTCAGAACGCTTCCACGTTTGTAATGCTTAATAAAACACAAACTTGAAGATCTACTTTACACGACCAGAAAATCGGGGTCTGGTGCACGGTAAATGCATATAGGATAATTACAATTACAATTACAATGTATTGTTCAAAATTACACGAAAAATACATACAAAAGTTGATACACCACCCGAAGAAGCAGGTGGGGGTTCAGTTCAATATATTAGAAAAACTTATACTAAATAATTACTTAAAACAATACATAATTTGGAGAAGTATGACAAAATATTGTGTACAAAAGGTTAGAACATGTTCTATTTACAATACAAAGGTACGAGGTAATACAATAATAAAATTTTATAGTTTAATATGAAAAATGTTATAACAGTAATAGTAGAAAACAAAAGTAATAATTATATAAATTTTCTAATTTTAGACCTAAATTGTTTGTTGTTTAAGCTATTTAGAACAGGATGGTTGGTAATAAATGAATTGAATAGTCTTGGGCCGAAACTTGAACAGTGCTTAGCTCCAGTAGTTGTAACATTTTTTGGTTCAAGTATAGTATATTGCGATACAAGTGCCGTAAGGCACGTTTACGGGTCGAGGAAACAGATTGAAAACCCGAGGCGCAGCCGAGGGTTTTTAAGTTTTCGAGACCCGTAAATTCCTTTACGGCCCGTGTGTTGCATGCTATTTTTTGCACGATGATTATTTATATCAATTTAATTATATTAATTGTGATATTTGTGATATTACCTGAAAATATTATGTAAATAGATTCTTGAAAATAGATGTTTATTTCAGAAAGTGATTCGCATGTGTTTGTTGTTATGGGAACCGAATATTTGTCCTGGGGGCCGTGGCCATAAAGGCTTGTATTATGAAGTGTATCGTAATGAATTATGACGTAGCGCTTGGACCGTAAGTGTTTTAACCTCATCGCAACCGGCCTTAGCAACAAGACTGTGTGGGAATGTCAACTTACGATCCATGTAAACAAAGTTCGTAAGTACCACTTACTAGCTAAGGAGTGCAAAAATAAATTAAATTGATTCCTTCGCGTGTTATATACGTGAGATTCTGACTTGTAATTGTAACGATGTTTGTGAAAATAATTCAGTATGACGTACTTGTAAATAATAGATCCAACATTTTTGCAGATAGTGTGACAATAATTGCAGAGAATTATAGGAATAACATAGGCCTACTTAAACCATTCTTTGAAGAACTAACCTATATTCAATGTCGTAGTACACTTTTTCTAGCAAGACTCTGCTACTGGCGCATACAGCTGATGAGTCACTAAAGTTCATTCAAGAAATTTTTGATGATCGAGTAATTAGTAGGGGTCTGTGGCCCGCATGGTCCCCGGATCTAACAGGATGTGACTATTTATGGGGGAACTGGAAAAATAAAGTGTATAGATCAAACCCCCATACATTACAAGAAGCTGAACATGGAAGAAAATTTCCTAGGAAGGTGCCAAGTGTTGTGTTTGCAAGAGGATGACATTTCCAACCTCTTGTGATGAGGTACGTGGTTATTTTCATAGGTAATCCCACGAGAGTTGAAGAGTTTATCGATAGATGAATAAAATGTAACGGATTATAAAAATAATAATTACTTTCGTGCTTTGTTCTACAAAAACAAAACTAACAGCTGCGAGATCACGGCATACTCTGAATCAACCATCCATGATCAGTGGTGTAATCAGTGCTACCACCAGTGCACATAAGACATAGTTAACTTCATTCAGTTAAGCTAACAGCAGAACAGAATAAAAACACACGAACTGGCTTGCACCGAATCGAAATTGTGTTCTTCATCAATGTATCGTACATTTCTATTATTTCAATTTCCAAACAAGTTATGTTGTATAAAATAATCTGTTTTCGTGCCGCTTAGTGGCGGCATCTGACTATTAATCACTGCACACTGATACTTGCGTCTCCAGTAACGACCAGACCATTTTACCCGATAAAATGCCATCCTCGCGATTCCTACAAGAATATTGCAAGATAAACGGCCGTGATTGGTCTATATCCGAGGAATTGCTAAACGTTATTGGTCAATATCAAACACGCGGCGTATGAGTTGAATAGTCATTGTAATTTTGACTGTAACTGTGAGAACCGTTAGCGGCTTTATTTGCGTAGATATTTCACCCGATCGCTCGGGAGTTAAAGCTGTGGCCGGCGCGACGCAGAAACCCGCATGATTGGGCAACTCTTACGTGAAACGCACTGTATATTATGTAATGCCATGTTCGGTACTCCGAAGCATTTAGATTGGCTCTTGAAGACAGCGCTTTTGACAGCGAATATCGGGTCATTACCTACGTATAAGATATCAATCGAAAGTCTTTTCCACTCCGATTTAACTAAGTTGTATACCGATGAATTATAATAAGTAATTTGGCTAATATATTACAACTAAAATGTTATATTTTAAAATCGAGCAAAAGTTTCCTTTCTATATCTTGTTTCAAAGCCCCATAGGCGATTCATTTAACGAACAGTTCATAAGAATGAAACAAAAGATAAATGCTACCGATTAAGGTCAATTTCGAAGCTGAAATTAATGTTAAATCTACATTAAACTTTGATGTGAGTCTCCAATATTCATTTTAAACACTCCTTACTTTTTACGTGCCAGTATTAATATAGGTCTTTTCGCTGACTTTGGAAATCTGATGTTGACAAAGCGAAGGGGTTGCTGAGAGCAGGTGCTTTGCTTCAACATGATAACGCCCATCCTCATGCTGCTCGTGCAACCATGAAAACCATCGACGACATATGTTTCAAGAGCTTCCCACATCAGCCATACTTGCCAGGTTTGGCACCATCAGATTTCCACATCTTTAGTCCATTAAAGGAGCTCTTTGGAGGGCAGAAGTTCAAGTCTGATGAAGACATCCAATCGGCGGTGCAGGAGTGCCTACAGTGTCAACCAGAATAATATTTCTCACGCGGTATTGAAGCACTTCCTATCTGATGGCATAAGTACATTGAACTGGAAGGGGACTATGTAGAAAAATAATGTACAAGAAATGCTACTCCGGCAGAAAAATAGTGGAATAAAATTAATTGCTGTTTTCATTTGATTCATTTCTCGGCCCTTTCACGTCCAAGAAATACTTGGTTTCCAGAGGGGGGTTGCGAGGCGATGGGCTTACCACCTGTCCCTCTATCCTCTCTCGGAAAATAAGCATATCAAAATTAGTATAGGTAATGAAACCTCCATTGGAGGCCCCTTCGCCCCACCTGGGGATCATAGGGTACCAGATACAGACCAGATTCATTTGATTCTCTCTCGTACTTACAACACAGTTTGAAAGGTAAACATTTTATAGCCTATATTCTCTTTATGGGATACTCTTCGCACGAGAGGAGAAATGTGTATTTTTATACTCTGCTAGACAATCTCTACTATGTATTCATTCACGTTGTTTATTCTATATGGGTACCGGCGGAACGATCCAAGTCTATAATAAGAACGTAGAGGTGCCATCTCACGCAATCTTCTATGAGGAAAGCTTTCAATTTTGACGGTCCATTGGTTTCAAATCTGAACCAGGGTGTGTCGGACATGTTTCAGGTAAATATTATGAGAGCCTGTGTGGGGAACATTTTATAATCAGTTTATCGCGTTCTGGGTATTAATGCGGTGTAGCGAGTTCCGTGGAAAAAGGGTGTAACAGAAGGGCCGAGCTTTGTGATATGCTATTCAGAATATCTTCGCTACTGGTATCCTCACATACCTGCATGCTACAGGAATGCTTTGTAAACCTATGACCCACATCTTTACAAAACTGGACAAGAATGTTGCGACATCCTAACTGAATTCTTCTGCAGGGACGGAATGGCATAAACAATATGCCCGTGAATAATAATAATAATTAGGGCAAGACATTTATACCCTTAGCAACCAGGGAAGGCGGTTGAGGCCAGGTAGGTTCCTTCACCGCGTGGACCCTCACATTTACAAGGGCAGGAGATTTAGGACCAACCGTAATTACCTCCCCATGAGTCACCTAGTCTACTTCAATCAATCAATCTCAGATTTTTTTAATATGTCATTTTATCTTAAAATGTTTGTTATATATGAATTCTACACATAATTACAAGAAAAATGACACCAAACAATGTATAATTTACTTTAATAGGAACATAGGACTTGAAAGCTGTTTTCTCGTAACTTTTATTTATGTATTTGTTAGAAATGTTCCTGTTAAAGTAAATTATACATTGTTTGGTGTCATTTTTCTTGTAATTATGTGTAGAATTGATATATAACAAACATTTTAAGATAAAATGACATATTAAACAAATCTAAGATTGATTGATTGAAGTAGACTAGGTGACTCATGGGGAGGAAATTACGGTTGGTCCTAAATCTCCTGCCCTTGTAAATGTGAGGGTCCACGCGGTGAAGGAACCTACCTGGCCTCAACCGCCTTCCCTGGTTGCTAAGGGTATAGTCACTATAAAATAGTGAAAAATGCCAAATAAAAATGCACGTTTATGAACTGAAAAAAGTTAAAAAAAAAATGACCCAAAATTTTAAAAAATGACCAATAAATTGACCATAATTACTTACCGTATTTTACGGACCATAAGACGCACTTTTTTACCTTGAAAACAGAGCTCTAAATGTTGGGTGCGTCTAATGGTCTGAAGTACACTAAAAAAATTAAAACTATCGTAAATATTGCCGGAATACCATAGCTATACACGATAAGACAGTTAAAAATTTAGGCACTTGTCACAATCATAAAATGGGGTAGCTGGAAGCTAGGTATACCTAGGTACAATGCGAAAAGAAAGGAACATTGAGTTCTTTTATACAAAAGGAGTGTCTTCGCCGGGTGGTTTAAATGAATACAATGACCTCTAAACAGCCTTGTCCCGTTACACTTAACCGTATGCTGAATTGAGATTATAGGGTGTAAAAGTATTTTCAGTCTTTCATGAGAAATCAGTTCAGTTTTAAAATTTACGCGATGCCACCTGTACAGAAGAGATTTTCGAACAATGCAGGTTTTAAGTTAGAAGTGATTTACACCGATTCCATTATACAAGGCTATAATTTGCTTATGTAATGAAGTAAATTATTCCCTTTAAATATTTCGTTTAGAGTCATATTTAATTTATTTCCATTTAAATTTCCATCCTAAAATTAAGGTGTGTCTTATGGTCCGTAAAATACGGCATTTTTTTTAAAGTAATGAATTGCTAAAAACAATTTATGACAGTCGTTATATATAAATTTATATTATAAACCATACTTATTTTGTTATTAAAGAAGTAAGTAATTTTATACTACTTGGACACCCTTAGCGAGAAAGAAATTCTTTCTAAACTGGCATGCCCATATAAATTGCCCCTAGCAAATATGTGCCATTTAAAAAGAAAGAAAAGTCTTTATTGCTACAGGACAAACTGCGGTGGTGTTTACAATAAAACTGAATTAAAATGAACTATGAACACTTGGCGGAGATTCTCAAATAAAAACGACTGTCTGTTGGTCTGAAAGTAACGACTTATACATGGAAAAGCTCTTCTCTACTTCCACTGAAATATGGCCTAAAATGCCAAAAATAATGTAAAAATTGCCAAGAAATGATCTATCTCTTCGAAATGCCAAAGAATGCAAAATAAATCAAAATAATGCAAAATCAAATCGCTCTCATTTAATCAATTACTTAATTATACATATTTATACATATTAGAGCTATCTTTTAATCTGCATATAAAACATATGCAAAATCATCATAAAATAATAATAGCTTGGTTTTCGCAATCGTTCCTAACAACCAGAAGGAGTCATATGTTTGCATAGGTTATTGCGTATCAATGAATTAAGGGGAGAGATACCTTCTATCTCCACCATGTTAAATTTCTCAATTTCAATTTAACTTTTCTCAAGAACTGTAAAGAGTAAAATAAATTAATTTGTTTCACTTCTATACTCATTAGCAATGAAGATATATCTATATTAATAAAAATGAATTTCCAAAATGTATGACGGAGCATCACTTGAGAACGGCTCGACCGATTTGGCTGATTTTTGTTTTGTTGTGTTCGTAATTGTCAGGACAAGTTTTGAATGAAAGAGTATTTTTGGAAAATCCACGGGAAAAGTTGGAAATGTGAAATGAGGCACAGTTAGAGAGTTCTGCTGGCAATTGTTTACATAACGAAAGTACATGGTGTAAAGACTCCCGGCAGTAGGGAAATCCATTTTATGCACATTTTAGTATTTTTACTACATAGACCTGTGTAATTTGTGAAAAAAAATTTAATCTGTACATATATTTTTAATTATCTTTTTATCAAATAATCAAGAAAGAACAATCTACAACAGTGAAGATTTTGACATCACCGTTTCATACATGGTGTAAAGACTCCCGGCAGTAGGGAAATCCATTTTATGCACATTTTAGTATTTTTACTACATAGACTTGTGTAATTTGTGAAGAAAAGTTTTAATCTGTACATATATTTTTAATTATCTTTTTAGTGTTCTATACATGAATATCACAGTGTGTTGTATGTTTATTTTAATATCAGAGGGAATAAGGAGATAAATAAATACTACTCAAAATATTGTTTACGGTGTTCACATAGGGCTTTGGAAATTATATTATAATACTGGGCTTTAACAAATTCTGATACTATCGATGTAATTAATACATTTTTGTGAAAATAATTCTTGAAGAATGAAATCCACAAAAATAAAGCAGTCACAAAACTTTCTCTATCCTCGACATGGAAAATATTTTCTCACTTCACATTTTGATGTAGAATAAGCGGTCGTATTACAGGGACAACTTAAGTATGTGCCAGTGAGTATGCTATATCAGAAGTCGGTAACAAATCCTGTCCACTGATACGTCACTCATAGCTGTAGCTTTGTATTAGTTAAGAAATAGGCCTAGGGATGTTTACCAGAGGCCCTAAGCAACTAAAAGAAGACAAAACGGGATGAAACATTTTCAGTCCTACGCGCGCAGTATATTATGTCCCAAGTTTTTGGGAAGGAAAGTATGGAAGTGATATTGAATTTCTTTTTTACTTCAGCTCCGAAACGTTTGTATGGTACCGGTAATATGAGAGTGAGAAATACAATTTTCTGTCAAGACAATACAATCTTATGTAACCGGAATTTCTTTTTCTTCTTATTTGCACTCCTCCCAAGCATGGTGTGTAGAAGCAATGGAATGCAACATTCGACATCCTATATGAGCCATAAAAAGCTACATCTAGCGTTTTCTGAGGGAATAGACTGAGTCTCATATGTCGTTCTTCCTCATTTCTAATTCTACATAAATATTATATATAAGGACCTAGAGTTTCAACATCGAGAGTCCTCCATAAGTTAATTTCATATTACAAAATACAAAACCCGGGCGACGCCGGGCCTTTTAAGCTAGTTAGCATATAAAACTTACAATTGTATATGTAGACTATGTTATGCGTGTGTGTGGCTCAGAATCCGAGAGGCTTTCATACATTCTCTTATAATTATTTCAAGCGTATTTTAATTGTAATGTAGCCTCAAACTGCACCTTACTCAAACGCCATCACTTTCGAATTGCTTAGCCTGTCTCTACCCGATTTGGCAGAATCATGAAGGATAAATTACGCAACACAAGGTTATTAAATTTAATAATAATAATAATAATAATAATAATAATAATAATATAATTTTATTGTCTTTCGGCCTTTACAGCAATTGACGTCATGCTTATAATCTAGAAGAAGTTACAGCAGTTTATACCGTTAGGACAAATACACAATTGATTTACATGTTTAAGTCAGCAAGACAGATTTAAAAAGTGAAAACCTAGTAATTAAAACAGTAAATATAAATGTTCAGTTCTCTTACATGACTTATATGTATGAGAAAGTAAGTACAGTATTAGCTAAAGACACAAAGTAAAACAAAAATTGTGGCGATTACAGTTGATAAACAGAGATACAAAATCCAAAATCCTTCGTTAGATAAAATTACCAGTCTTATTAAAAACAAAATTAAAAAAAAACAATTATGTAAAATATTACTGTAAAGGAAAATCTTTAAATTACAATATGAGTTTCAAGAAATTCCTGAATGTTATAAAAGGGATGTACAACTAACCAGTCAAATAACTTAGATTTAAACACATTTAAATGTACTTCATATAAGTAAGGTGGTAGTTTGTTAAATAGTTTATACCCCATAATTTCATGGCTATGCAGCGATTTGGACAATCTTAATGAAGGTATATATATGTTACTAGCATGTGCCCGCGGCTTCGCCCGCGATAATTATTTCAAAAATTAAAAATTAAGAGCATAATAGTAAAATCATTATATTTATTAACTCCTAAATCACGTGGACTACATACGACGATTAGATAGCATCGTCTGGTAAAAGCGACCTCAGATTCGAGTTTCTTGGCCCAGAAAACCTCTGTATAGTGAGATTCGTCCAAATAAAACAACGTTTGACTATATTTAGGGCTTACAACATTCAAGCGATCGCGAAAGTTTTATTTTCAAGGTATGACAAAATCAGCCAAAGCCAACTGTAATTGATTTGACATTGAAATGTATAACTGAAAACTTATGTTTTGAAAACGCAAAAAATGCATGTTTTTTGCCCGTTTTTCACTCATAACTCACGAACGAAAACTGAAATTAAAATTCCGTCTTCGAGGTGCATTTTCCGACCCTTCAGCCCACCTATGTTTAAAATTTCAGATCTCTGCGTTCAGTAGATTTCGCTGGACATCGAGGACAATTCCTTTTATTAATATAGATAATATGAATTATAATGATACCTTCTCTAATTTGTCAAACATCCATTTCATTTAATCCAAACCCACCTATACCATTGGCAACAATATGTTCTGTGAATTTGTTTCGATAATTCTATGTAAAAAGGGCTTAAGTATTTTAAAAAAACATTTAATTTTTGGCATTTAGAATCAGAATTTTTCAAAATCCCTTCTTAGTGAGCATCTACATTATGAAACGAAGGTACTATCAAAATTCCAAGTCTCTACTTGTTATAGTTTAGGCTGTACGTTGATTCCTGTCAGTCAGGACAAAGCCTTTTATATATATAGAGATTATTGCCTCTTGTGTTGTGACTATGTAAGTTGTTCCTGAGTATTAGATTAGATATATTGGATTTGACATGGATTAATATGAAATAAATGTAGGTATTAATAACGGTCATAATCTTGAAACATGTCTAAGGCCCGTTAATACCACCTCCAGTAAAATATTTACGGCTACTTTTACGGTTACTTTACTGACAGTTCGATTTTACAATATCTGGTTAGGCGTTAACTGTTGGTAAACATCTCTTAACTGGCAGTAATCTTTACTGTAGGAAAATGTACGGGTAAACTCCTAACGGGAGGATTTTTTGAGGTTATACTTTTCGCGAACTAAATTAAAATGGAGAGATGAAATTATATTTTAGCTGCTTCCGTAATGTCAGTGGTGATGAAGAACAATGCCAATATATGTAAAAAAGATAATAAAAAATGTTTTAAACTAGATCAAACTATTATGAAAGTTTGGACAATCAATTATTTTACTTTTTACTTCCTCTACTCGTACATCAGTTTATATTTGGGTTTTGTATCCTTCGGGGGAGATGAAATTATTTAGCTGCTTCCATAATGTCAGTGGTGATGAAGAACAATGCCAATATATGTAAAAAAGATAATAAAAAACATTGTAAACTAGATCAAACTATTATGAAAGTTTGGACAATCAATTATTTTACTGTTTAGTTCCTCTACTCGTACATCAGATTATATTTGGGTTTTGTATCCTTCGGGGATGGGGTTGGAAACGTGGTAACTTTCTTTTCATTTTTACAACCACTTTACTTGAGGAGGATTTCATTCTTCTTTATTCTTTAGAAAACAGTTTAACTTTTAGATCTTAACAGCAATTGTATAATAAGCTTAATATATAAAATATATAAGCCTATATATAATGTACTTTAATATGTTATGCTAAGTGCTAATAACTTCATTTGAAAACATCTCGTAACATAAACTTATCCTGTAGTTACTAGCTACACATTTCATACACAAATTTATTAGGTTTTAGGTCTTGCCTCGCAAATCATGCGACCTTTTTAGGCTAAGACAACTGTATGCACTACTGCCCGTACTGTGTACTGTATACTTTAATTAAATTCAGAGGAAGTTATATTTCATAAGAGGTTTTTTCTGATACGTCTTTCCGAGCTTTGCTCTTATGGCCACACATTACTGTGTGTTTATTTATTTTGAATTATATGACGGGTTTCGTCGATAATATTCAGGAAGAATTGTTCTTCACTTGAAAAGAAATTGCTGTGTGTCTATTTTTTTTATATCAGCCATAACCTCATTATCCATTGCAAAATCAAACCAAACAATGGAAGCAGATGAAAACTGCTGCGAACAACTGAGAAACGCTCGTACCAACTGCTATGACTTTTGTCTGATTGCGTTAACCGGGAGTAAACTTTAACTAGGAGATGATAAGAACAAAGAAGCGTTTACTGGAACTTTACTCCGACCGTAAAATAAACTGTGAGTTAACATTTACTCCGACTTAACTGGACATTGTAAGAACGGGCCTAAATCAGACGTAGCATTCAACAATAAACCATTGAAAAATATCCCATAAACTATTGTCATCAGGCTATGCACTTAGATAAACAATGCATTCGTTGTCAAGGGCACTGAAACCATTTGGGAAAATGTTTACTGTGCGGTCCAGCATTGGTCTTTATAGATGAGAGGGCACTGAAACCATTTGGGGAAATGTTTACTGTGCGGTCCAGCATTGGTCTTTATAGATGAGAGGGCACTGAAACCATTTGGGGAAATGTTTACTGTGCGGTCCAGCATTGGTCTTTATAAATGAGTGAATGTTAGAACACCTTAACGCTGGGCGCCCAAGTACTGGCGCGATACAGTAAGGGTGGCGTGCACCAAACTCATGCCATTTACTCTTTTAGTAAGCCTTACTTCTTTAGTTCTAACTACTTTAGTAAGCTACTCTTTTAGTAACCGTACTCTTTTAGTAAGGACGGCGTGCACCAAGCAGGAGTAAACTAAACTCGGCGGCTTTCAACATAGAGGAATGTACTAAAGAAGTAAAAATTTTATTTACTCCCAGAGTAAATGAACTTACTCCACAAGTGGTGGAGAGCACCAACACGGAGTACGTTACTAACGTAGTAAGTTGTGGAGTAAATAAGGCCAATATTTACTCCTACTCAGGGGGTGGAGTAAAGTTGTGGAGTAAGTGTGTTCTGTGGCATTTGCGTGAGTTATGAGTTACATATCACAGTAAATGGATTACATAGTTAAACTGAGGATAAGTTATTGAGATGAAGAAGGTTGTATACCAAAAATGAGAGTTGTGGCAGGTGATTTAATAAATATTAAGCGAACCATACCTAGTAGGGCATTTAATAACGTAAATAATTAAGCTCATAAATCCTTACATGAAATTTTGGCGTTTGGAAGAAACGATGTCAGATTCTCACTACATCCATGTGATTTCAGCCAGTCAAATGTGGAAATATCATTGCGGAGAGCGATCCAGCTAGGAAGACGTCCACCAAAGGTGAGGGGAAGAGTGAGTGGAAGGGACGTTTGCATTGCACGGTACAAGGAGCTCATGTGCTCTTAAATATCTTCCTAGCTGGATCGGCCTTTAGATGTTGCAGTTCTCCCTAACTTTGGGTCAGAAAACGACGATGTATTTCAAGCTAATCATATGGATACAGATATCGGCGAGGTATAGTACATTCCAATAAATGAAAGCCTCCGTTCTTGGAGCTACCCAGAAAACACTTCCCCCTGCTACTTAACCATAGAATTACTGAACAATAGGTGATTCTCATTATTAAACGATTTAATGTAATTATTGTAAATTAATTTTATTACATTACACTTCTATAGCTTAACTTAAAGCACAACATTGCGAATGCCAGATTATAATAATAATTATAAGATCTAAAAGTTCAATAGTTGCACCCGCAGTGTTAATGAATAATATGTCCTTTTTTCTAACCCAGGTGTAAAAATGTCCAAACAGGCCACATCGGAAGAAAATTTGACTGACTCTGGGATTAGCGTACATTGAGAAGGGGACACATTGTAAAACCATTCCTTAAAGACTCCCCAAGTCTCGAATGGTGGAGTGAGACGAGACTTTCATGTTTGGGAATAAACTATAACAGATGCTGCAGGTCTATAGTATGCTGCTAACTATTTAATTAACCCTGTGGACAGGAAAGTGAGAAGCATTATAAACTAGATAGAAAAAAAATGCCAACATGAGTGCCGAAAGAAAATTTTAAGGAGGGGCCCGGAGGTTGAAGCTGCACAGGATCTAGAGAAGTAGTCACTGAAATTATTTTTAAACACACAACCATCTACATAATTTTTATTGGAGTTCATAGCTTCCGAAATATTGTACCGCCATTTTGTGTTTAAATATTACATTTCTCAGTTGTAATATTATTATTTTTATAAGGTAATATTTTTTAAGTAAATGTTCTGTGCATTTGAAAAAGGACAGAAACATAATGCCCCTTATTAGTTTTGTTATCCTTTTTATCCCCCCTTTTTCATGATTTTGTGTAATACTACTTATTAATATTGTTAAACAGTCAATAAGTATTAATAATTCATTATAGTGAGATTTATGAAAAACAACTGTAGAATAATTGATTTATCGTTTTTGGGGAAGAATATTTTAATATATTTTAGAAATTTATTATTATTATGAGAGAAATAATTATAATATTGACAGTGAATCAATTATGAAAATCAACTGGAAATTCCAATTGTTTGCATTATAATACAGAAATAGTTTGCACAAAAATTGTAATCACAGTACCCTAACGTAGGCTACTAAACTGAAAATATTCAATTGAAGGAATTAAAATTAGTAATGAATAAAACATTACTATTAGACCTATTTTAAAACATGAAGATTGTCATTGGTAATATTTGGAACAACCCAAATTCATATTCATTGTTTCAGCTAACCTTTCCTTTTCATTATCTGGCACTTGAATAATACCGGCAATTGAAATGCACGTGTTCTGCTGCGCTGCACTAATGTTTCTGCTCTGTTCTGCGCAGAATTCGACTACTTCTTTAGTAAAAATCGTTTACTACTTTAGTTACAACTAAAGAAGTAACTATCAATTGAGCTCTCCAACACCAACTAAAAGAGTAAGTTACTAAAAGAGAAGCACTAAAGTAGTAAATCTAAGACGGGAACCTGACGCAACAAAAACCGGTTTGTCTGTCTCACTCTAGCACATTACTAGTATGACTTAAAGAGTGAGACAGATGTACTGGTTCTTGTATACTCCAGGTCTCCGTCTTAAATTTACTACTTTAGTAAGATTTACTCCTGGATGGTGCACGCCACCCTTAGGGTAGCTTTCAGCAAGGCGGTGTCTATAGAGCTGGGTGGATCCAGTGATGCCGCAATGGTGCCGCTGTCGGGTGACACAGCAGGTTCCAGACCCGGGCTGTTGAGACACAGACGGGTCGAAAAAATATCAAATATACTTAACCTGTGTCAGACACTGCCGCAGTGTTACCATGAAAACGTCAAACGCGTCTAGTAACCTATATTGAAATTAAATAAATTTTTATTTTAAATTTGCGTATTACATTTATTGAGGAATGAGATGAGGGTATTACCTATGGCTTTTTCATTATTTTGACACCTCTTCAAAATGCCAGATCTATATTGGTCACTTGGCAGACGAATCTGCAACTCAATCCTTCGCAATATGCGTATCTGTATGTAAGGGTCTGAGGGAGTCGTGATGAATCGAAGCGCTCAGACAAGAGATAGGGTTTGGACTGAGTGGGGTCCGGAATGGGCGGATATAATAATTTATGCAATTGTTTCTCGGACTGATTGATGGAATCTATCCCTTAGAACCTTGTTTGAAACTAATCAGATCCTCCTTGGGGAATTTTTTCGCAGTCATAATCTTATTGGTGACGATTCTGAAATGGCTGTTTATGTATCAAGTGGCTAAATAACGCTTTAGCGGACAAATCTAGTATAGCGGCCAAGGCATAAGCCGAGGCCGAAATACTGGGTGAGTCCAATAAAGTTTTTGCATATGTCTTGCATACAATATCAAAAAGGGCTAACTAGTTCCGAGTGGCGAGATGCTATTAAGTTGCAAGCAAATGTTGCTCCAGTACGTGCCCTCCATGGACGAAGTCAGAACGGCAACCACTGTAGGCACTGCAGTGAGGTAGAAACTTTGGCACACGTTCTAGGCTTTTGTCATCATGGGGAGCTTCTACGGAACACTCGCCATCATCAAATAAGGAGCAAGATAGCGGCTGCCTTGAAACTGCAGAATTATGACGTTTATGAGGAGGTGCACTGCATTGCCATGGATGGAGGAACACGAAGAGCAGACATCATTGCAATAGACAAAAACCGAACAGCTGGTTTAATAGTAGACCCTACAGTCCGCTTTGAGACTGAAGAAGATCAACCTGCAGCTGTTGATAATGAGAAAAAGAAGATATACGAACCAACCATTGAGTACTTCAAGAACAAATACGATTTGAAAAATGTTGAAGTCATTGGACTAATGGTTGGTAGTAGGGGAACAATAACAAAGTTCTTTATTAATTTCTGTAAACGTTTCTCATTGTCACAAAATCTGTACACTGAAGTGGCGTTATTATCACTTAAGGGATCCATCCAAATCTTAAGAAACCACCTGTACAATAACAACAATTAAGCTGGACAGGTTTCCTTTCTCCAAGTTTAATGGTTTTATTACTGATTATTTTAATTTTAATTTTCCTGTCATTATGTTTATGATCTAACTTGTAATGAAAGCTTGTATTTTTTTTTTTTTTTTTTTTTTTTTTTTTTTTTTTTTGTAAGTGTATACTTTGTTGAAAGTTATTCTTTGTCGGCAAGGCAATCTGCGTTGTGCAGAAAGATAAATAAATAATAATAAGTAAAAGCTCTCTAAATTATATGAAATGAATAAAAAATACCGTATAATCTATATTAATAAAAATGAATTACCAAATGGTTGTTGCCGCATCACTTGAGAACGGCTCGACCGATTTGGCTGATTTTTGTTTTGTTGTGTTCGTAATTGTCAGGACAAGGTTTGTATGAAAGAAAATTTTTGGAAAATCCACGGGAAAAGTCGCAAATGTGAAATGAGGCACAGTTAGATAGTTCAGCTCTCAATTGTTTACATAACGAAAGTATTGTTTACGGTGTTCACATAGGGCTTTGGAAACTATCGATGTAATTAATACATTTGTGAAAATAATTCTTGAAGAATAAAATCCTCGAAAATAAAGCAGTCACATAACTTTCTCTACCCACGACATGGAAAATATCATTTTCTCACTTCACATTTTGATGAAGAATAAGCGGTCGTATTGCAGGGACAACTTAAGTGTGTGCCAGTGAGTATGCTATATCGGAAGTCGGTAACAAATCCTATCCACTGATATGTCGCTCATAGCTATAGGCCTATTGTTGAGAAATAGGCCTAGGGATGTTTTTCAGAGGCCCTAAGCATCTAACAGAAGACAAAATGGGATGGAACATTTTCAGTCCTACGCGTGTAGTATATTATGTCCCAGGTTTTTGGGAAGGAAAGTATGAAAGTGATATTGAATTTCTTTTTTACTTCAGCCCCGAAACGGTTGTATGGTAATATGAGAGTGAGAAATACAATTTTCTGTCAAGACAATACAATCTTATGTAACCGGAATTTATTTTTCTTCTTATTTGCACTCCTCCCAGGCATGGTGTGTAGAAGAATGGAATGCAACATTCGACATCCTCTATGAGCCACAAAAAGCTATATCTTGCGTTTTCTGAGGGAATAGTCTGAGTGTTATATGTCGTTCTTCCTCACTTCTAATTCTACATAAATATTATATATAAGGACCTAGAGTTTCAACATCGAGAGTCCTCCATAAGTTAATTTCATATTACAAAATACAAAACCCGGGCGACGCCGGGCCTTTTAAGCTAGTTTTAAATAAAATCAATTGTGTTCGTGTTCAATTTAATATTATACCTTGTGAGTTAATTTCGTGTTGTAAAAATACGTTGGTTTCAAGTTAAAGGCCAAGAAGACGCTTCGACTAGACCGCAAGCCATCAGCTGTTTTCTATAGCATATCCTACTAGTACATAAAAGCTTTGTACCTATGGACTGAAGATGAAGCGTCATGCTTCGAAATGCATTTCCAAATACTGAAATTTGAATAGACTACGCTGACAAGGAATCAAAATTGAATTAACGTCACATCTTATATTCTTTACAAATCTTTTCTTATGACCAATAAATGCAGTGAAAAGAAAATCTAGACAACTATAAGAAGATTCTAACCTGACACTGATATCTACATATTACATGTTTATGCAGATCTATTACAGAAGATTAATCTACAGATTGTGTACTTGGTTCTTATGTATTGACGTATCTTCTATATCCTCATAATTTCTTAGATTTAATTAGCTGCAAATACATATGAACATACTCTTATCAGTTCTTAGCAAGTAATATAGGAAACTTCTATTGATATAATCCACAAGGACATTTATACTCTCTCAAATATTGTAGTTATTACAACATATTTGTAATTATAATTTTAATGTTGAACATGATTTATCTGTTAATTATTAGCATTGACTATGTGTAACGCTTATACAAATCAATACTGTACTTAACGAAAAATTTTCTCAGTTCTTTCATAATTTTATAAACTGCTCTTTTAGAATTATATTAAAGATTATTCAATTAATTTTCTAGAGCATTTTGATTCCTTATCAACCTTTCTCTATTCTTTTCTTCTCATACTAGTGCTTAGGTGGAAATACGACCTGATATAAACATACCAGAACTTGCTAACAGCTGATTGCCGAGGTCATCCGTATTTTGTTTATTTGACGATTCTAAAATCTCCAAATTAAAAAAGAAAATTAATTATGCTCGGACAAAACAGCCCTATTCAACTTGCTTAGAATGATATTTAAGACATAAGCGCAAGCGGTGCTCGTTTCATGAACATACCTGTATATATTTTTTTCCAGCTTTGTTTATACTCCTTTTACCCCCAAAGCTATATCAGGAGTTCGGGATCTGTGTCTGGACCATAGGGTAGGCCACGAAACTATTGCTTGCCAATTGTTTCTATTGTCGGTGTATTTAATGAGTAAATTTCAACTATATTAATTTAAATGGATAAGATACAGGATTAAATGGTGAGGATGATTCATGGTATGTAAATATATAATTCGGCATTTGCCTTTACGACTGGGGAAATCATGAAAAACCCCATGCCAAATTGGTCGGCCACGGGATTTGAACCTGGGACCTCCCAAATGCCAGTCCAAGACGTTACCATCTCGGCCACCTCTCTAGGTACCCGCACCTTAATAAATGTCATTATTGGCTGGCTACATAATGTAGTATTTTCTGAGTGTAATAAAAAAGTAATTGGGGGCCCTGAAATATTTTTTTCTAAAGGCCAGCTGCAAAATTTACGCCACTGAACCACTTTTTAATAGAAGTGGATACTTATAGTATATTGCGATACAAGTGCCGTAAGGCATGATTACGGATCGCCTCGTGTTTTCAATTTTCCGAGATCCGTAATGCGCTTACGGCACGTGTATTGCATGCTATTTTTTGCACGATGATTATTTATATCAATTTAACTACAGTGTGTCCCACGCAAGAGTTGGCCAATGACGCGGCTTCCTGCGGCGCGGCGGGCACACTTCCAACTCCCGAGCGATCGGGTGAAACATCTACGCTAATAATGCCGCGATGAGTGTAACGATTCAGGTTCTCACATTTACAGTTAAAATTACAAAGAAAATAAACACACACATCACAAGAGATGTTGGAAATGTTCTCCTCTTGCATTTTAGGAAAAGTTTAGGAAATTTTCTTTCACGCGCATAAGTTCAGCTTCCGAGATAAAGTTAATTTCTCTTGTGATATTGTCTTTAAGTTCTTCTAATGTATGGGAAATTGACCTATACACTTTATTTTTCAAGTTTCCCCGTAAATAATATTCACATACTGTTAGAAGAACTTAAAGACAATATCACGTAGGCCTATCACAAGAGAAATGAACTCTGTCTCGGAAGCTGAACTTATCCGCGTGAAAGAAAATTTCCTAAAAAGGTGCCAGTATTGTGTGGATGGAAGAGGAGAACATTTCCATCATCTCTTGTGATGAGGTACATGGTTATTTTCATTGTAGTTTTAACTATAAATGTGAGAACCTGAATCGTTTCACCAACCGCGGCATTATTAGCGTAGATATTTCACCCGATCGCTCGGGAGTTGGAGCTGTGCCCGCCGCGCCGCACGAACCCGCGTCATTGGCCAACTCTTGCGAGGGACACACTGTATATTAATTATGATATTACCTGAAAATATTATGTATATACATTCTTGAAGACAGATGTTTATTTCAGATGTGTTTGTTGTTATGGGAACCTAATATTTGTCCTGGGGGCTTTTTCCATAAAGACTTGTATTATGAAGTGTATCGTAATGAATTATGATGTGGCGCAAGGACCGTAAGTAAATTAACCGCATCGCAACGCCCTTAGCAACAAGATTGTGTGGGAATGTCAACTTACGATCCACCGCAACAACGTTCGTAAGTACCACTAATTAGTTAAGGAGTGCAAAAAAGCATTAAATAATCAATCGGCCCCATACATTAGCGACCCACTGGGAAAACTTCCGAAAGGCCAGTCCGGCCCTGACCCTCTATCGGGCAGGTTAACACTTTCATGATGACCTCTTATGAATTCTCCGGAAAGCCACAATTGTCACGCAGTTGAAGTGGAGAGGACTTTATGAACAGACTTGCCAAGTTTAAATTCCCTTCTCGCTTCTGTAACAATGAGCCAGAGAAAACCACATAGTGCAAGTAAAGTGCATTCAATTGTTTGCATTGAATTCGCTAAAGCGCAATCAAAGCCCTCACCTTGTGAATAATGGATTGTAATTGTGCACTAATGGGCGGCAGTGATTTCTAATATGTGTTAATGGGTGTATAATCTAGGTTCCTGTGCATAGCGATTTATCTTCATAGGGATTAAGCCAAGGCCGTAATCTACATACGCTGTAACTTACTAGCAGGTGCTTGCGGCGTCTCCCGCGAAAATTACTAAACTGCTGGATATTTGATTAAGTGCCAGAATGGTACTTTCTGAGATTGTGTGGGGGACGGGAAAATGTCTATCCGTCTGTCTGTCTGTCCATGCGGCGTCTATACGCTCGATAACTCAAATACGTTTTATTGGATTTTCATGAAACTTGGTATATGCATCTATAATTTCCATGGGAAGAAGCCTATTGATATTTGACCAAATCGGTTGAACGGTAACGGAGTAATGCCCAATTTAGTGCCTATTTTATATGGTAATATAATCAATTGGAAACAAGTTATCATGGCAACATATTGTTTTACACGTTCGTATACGGCTTTGGAAGTTGCAGTACAGTTAGCTTTAACATATGCTTATCAAACTAGACCTTTGTTCTTCCGTAAGCCCTGCTTAATGAATCGATCTGGAGCTTAACTCGGAAATCGATTTAAAAAATAACTTATCGCCTGTTTATCATAATTGCAATTATCACTGATTAAACAAAAGCAGTCTGGCACTTTGTTACATCAGTTTATCTTATTTTATTTGAATAATTTATTTAACGGAAAAGTTACTAGAATATAATTATTTACTAACAATAACATCTTTTTACATAAATTGAATGAATTACAGAAATTTGTCCCTATTTTGTTTCGTAATAAATATAAATCTGATGGTGACAAATCTGGCGAGTATGGCGGATGTGGGAGGCACTTGAAGCGAATGTCACCGATGGTTTTCAAGGCAGCACGAGCAGCATTAGGAGGGGCATTATCACGTTGAAGCAAAACACCTGCACTCAGCAATCCCCTTCGCTTTGGCAACATCAGACTTCCACATCTTTGGTCCGTTAAAGGATCTCCTTGGAGGGCAGAAATTCAGATTTGAAAAAGACGTCCAATCGATGGTGCAGGAGTGGCTACAGCGTCAATCAAAATAATTTTTCTCATGCGGTATAGAAGCTCTTCCTAGCCAATGGCGTAAGTGCATTGAACTGGGAGGGGACGATGTGGAAAAATCTACTCTTATACAATTCAACGGCCCTAAATAGCGTGCTTGCTCGCCCGCTTCGTGAGACATCGGGTATACTCGGCGATGTTCGTCTCTCGCAGTCTAAACTTTCATGACGACTACAAAATTTGGAAGGAAAACTGTTTCTTTATTATATAAGGCCTAAGTGAAATGAACACAATGAACAAATATTCTAATTTATTTTTACTTACAATTTTCATAGCTCTGAACCACAAACATTTTTAATAATCTACCAGTGGAATTTTCTTAAAAATCCTGGAGTCAATGAATAATGGCGGGCGAAGCCGGGGGCAACAGCTGTAAAATATTGATGGTTTTATTTCTTGAAATATCGCTGATAATAATAATCCAAACAAACCATTCCTTCCCTTGAAACATTATATAATTTCTGAAAATTACACTGAATTGATAAAATAAAATTCACATAATATTCATGTCAATAAACAGTTGAGAAACAATATGTATTATGTGTTCACCCATGGCCTCCTTTATAGGTTCTTTGGAACTGCATAATCGATTCTGATATAGTTTTCCCAGGGGGCGCTTTAAAGCCGGAATTTTAGCTGTTTCATTAATTATTAATGGCTTAGTTTATGAATGATTCGCGTGCAAGTGTTAATAAATATAATGCTTTAATAATTATTATTATGCACTTAATTTTTAATTTTTAAAAGAATTATCGTGGGCGAAGCCACGGGCACCTCCTAGTAATGTACAAGCAAGCACTCTTCCTGGAGTAAAATAGTGGAAAAAATTAATTGCGGCTTTCATTTGATTCTCCCTCGTATAACTTATACATTATGTTTGTCAATACGTACATTGAAGAAACAGTCAGCACTTTAAATTATGTAAAGATAGGTTTGCAAGTCGCTTTTGGATAACACCCTTTAACAATTCGAATAGCCTTCTTTTGTAAAAGGAACACATCCTTCGGATGACTGCTGTGGCCCCATAATAAAATTCCATAAGTAGAGCAATAGAACGCAAGCGCCGAAAAGTTGTTGGGACAGGAGTATGGCCTATGGTCGAGGGGCACCGGGGGTAGTGGAGGGCAAAAAAAAAAATCCATAGTTTAGTTGAGACTGGAAGAATCCATAACAGGCATTTAACAAGGCAGTAATTGATAGCAGCTGTTTAAGTCTACGTAAAAGAAAGATTAGGCAGAGAGAGATAGGGGTAGAGAAATCTAGAGAAAGAAAGGAGATTTCGTGCGATATATTGCCTTCAGCTGTAAATCGCCAAATCTATATTAATAAAAGGAAGTGTCTGTCTGTCTGTCTGTCCGCGATGCCCAGCGAAATCTACTCAACGCAGAGATCTGAAATTTTAAACATAGGTAGATTGAAGGGTCGGAAAATGCACCTCGAAGCCGGAATTTTAATTTTCGCTTTCGTTCGTGAGTTATGAGAGAAAAACGAGTAGAAAACGTGTATTTTTTGCGTTTTCGAAGGATCAGTTTTCAGTAATATATTTCAATGTCAAATCAATTACAGTTGGCTTTGGCTATTTTTATCATACCTTGGGCTTAAAGCCATCGCGATCGCTTGAATGTTATAGCTCACGCTGGTCGATTCATTTGTTTATAATGTCAAGGCACGCAGGCATATGAAATTTTCAACCTACACCGAAGAGGATTATTATTATTATTATTATTATTATTATTATTATTATTATTATTATTATTATTATTATTATTATTATTATTATTATTATTATTATTATTATTATTATTATTATTATTATAAGGGATAATCAATATAAGCCTAAATATGGTCAAACGTTGTTCGATTTGGACGAAACTCACTATACACGGGTTTTCTGGGCCAAGGACCTCGAATTTGAGGTCGCTTTTACCAGACGACGCTATCTAATCGTGGTATGTAGTCCACGTGATTTAGGTGTTAATAAATATAATGATTTAACTATTATGCTCTTAATTTTTAACTTTTGAAATAATTATCGCGGGCGAAGCCGCAGGCACATGCTAGTGTTAGATATAATTAAATTTATTGCAATACACCACAAAATGAGCTTACACGAATGACTGGATGTATTACGAAAATAAAGCTGCACTAATCAATCGGTGCAATGAAACCTCTAAATAAACAATTCCTACACTAATTACATTCCTAATGAAGGATTTGGCAATCAATAGCAGAGTGTTAATTTTGACACTAATCGTTATGGTCGCAGCGCAATAACAAAGGTTTTGAGAGGCCAGACATGTGGGTATTTCGAGGTTATATTAGTAATTTTATGTACATCAATGAATTTAATATTAGTCCCATGAGGATACTCTCATAGTTTATATTACTGCTTAGGTCTACATATTCCCACACAGGCTATACGTTTTCATATACGGGATAAAACAGGAAGGCAAGTTAATACCCCAAAAGATAATTCTACGTGGCATTTTGACACAAATGTAAGTTTTCATCTGATAATAATGCTATATAATCAGAGATCCGTGAAAATTATTTGTTTTAAATCAAATTTTGTTTTAAAATTTCAATATTTCGGAGTTATTACTAATTTCGCGGTGTTATTTTTTAATACCTATAGGCCTATATGTACCTACTGTATTAAATGTATCCTAAGATGTGTGTATTTATGCACTTACTCCTCAGAGACTCTTTTACCTATTTTATGGATATTAAATAGTGAAAAATGATATTTTTTAAATGACCAATAAATTTTCCACTATTACTTATATTTAGTTTTTTTTAAGTAATGAATAGCTAAAAGCTTTATATATGAATTTACAATATAAAACACCCTTATTTTATTGCTAAAAAAGTAAGTAAATCTATACTACTTGGACACCATTAGCGAAAAGTTTGTAATAAACCCTATTAAAATTAACTATAATTAACTTGGTGGATATTCAGAAATAAAAACATTTGTCTATTGTCTGGAAGTAACGATTTTTACATACAAACATTGCCTAAAATGCCGAAAAATACCTAAAAACGCCGAAAATGGCCTAAAAATTACCAAAAAATGGCCTATCTCTTGAAAATGACAAAAAATAAAAAAAATGCAAACACAAATTGCCCTTATTTAATCAATTATGTCATGATACACACACACACATATATATATATATATAGGCTATATACATATATATATACATATACATATATATATCTTTTAACCTTCATATATAAAAAAATGCAAAATCATCAAATGCTTTGCAGGTGTCATTGTGCAGAACACATGCTTAGCCTTGACAGTAGTCAGTAGGAATGATATGTCACTTTTGCACTATAAACGCCGAGGTAAATTCTGTATTGTGATTTACCCTACATAATGTATTTATAGAAAGTGTTTTACAAACAGAATTTTTATACGAGATCCATCCATAGCTGCAAACCAATCGGAAAGAGTTTTCTTTGCAGTGCGGTGGCGATAATGCGAACTAACAAAACAGACTGTGTTTTGTTTCTCACTTTCCTCTCGCTCTCTCGCACATGACGAGATTTCAGGATACGCTGACACACTTTTGCATGTTGATATTCCGGCATGTTTCCGCTTTAAGGAGCGATCCGGCCAATCAAATGCTAGATTTGTGACGCCGTCATTAATGTCGTTGCGCGCAGTAAAATATGTGCGCGGACACTTGTGCACGACAACCTATTTTAATTCTTTTATGTCTCAGTCGTAAATCCAGTCCTAGATTTACATTATTCTGACGATTCGAGAATTAACTGCTTAGGCCGTGGAGAGCCGTGTGGGCGAAACATCATTAATTCCAATTCAGTTAAGCACTTCAATGAACTGAACTGTGAATGGCTAAATTACACGATTGAAACGCTAACAAATGTTCCTAGTATTCTCTAGAACAGAGTTCTTCAAAACATTTTTTATACCTAAAGGACCATTTTCTTCTTGGAGAAAGACCAGCGGGCCACATTTATTTATTTATTTATTTATTTTATTGATTGATTGATTTATTTTTTCCCTTTCGATTAGGCCAGCTTAGGACCACGTGAAACATTTTTCTCCTTCTTGTCTTCCCAAAACCTCTTCATTCTTTCGTGATGTTGCTGTTTCCGCTCTTCCGTCCATTTACTTCCCGTTTTCTTCTTGGGTCTCTCTGGAAATTCGCCATCAAATAAGTTGCTTTCCTAAACTTCTCTCTGTTTGCAATATCCTCCTTTTTGATTATTAGGAAGAGAATTGTCCACCTGACCACAAAATAAATTTAATCAAAAGTTCAATGTATGCAATGTTTACTTAGCCCGTCATTTTACAATGGTGTATTATTAATTAAATACTTACATATATAGCACTCATGTATACAATTTCCATACATACTGTTACATATTCTGCAATAATGTTATGGAGCTGATGAAGCCTACTTGTAAATGTTTACCTATTGTCCTAAAATATATGGTACTATATATTATGTTATTCACACAGTACACATTTACACCTTAAATAGTACATTGCTGAATGCATCCGATTAAAAAATATAAAACCATTAAAATTATATTGTCTTATATCTTGCATAAACTTAAAAAATGTAAAAAATGTGTTGTCAAACCATTGTTTGTGTCCTGACGATTAAGCGTAAGTAAATTTGCCGAATTAGTTTGTGGTCAGGTGGACAATTCTCTTCATAATAAACATTAACCACAAAGGAAAAAGAATTATATTTATCAATACTCCTTTTTGATATTGAGTAATTTCAAATCTTCTTCGACTTCCTTGAAAAATGCTGGTTTAGTTTATTTTTAATTACCGGTACATAGTGATCAAAACGATGTTTGGTAAGTCTGTCATTATTATTATAATTATTATTTAGGATCCATAAATCAGGCAGCGTTACTTAACAGTATTTTTTATTGTGAGAGGTTGTTAACCTCACGCCAAACCCCCACGCTGGAGGACCACCTCAAGTCGTCTGTCCGCGACTGCTTATTCAATATATTCGCAGCTGCCCTCTAAATCTGGAGGCCGTATCCTCTATCCGCAACCTGAGGACGCGCCATGCCGTGGTGACAGAGACCCACCCCTTATATATATATTACTAAATTGTCAAAATTGGCATTGTAGTTAAAATTAGTATTTGTTTGCGGGCCGCCAAAAATTAAGCCCCGAGCCGCGGATTGAAGACCTTTACACTACTCAATGAATGTTTAAAATCATGTTATGTCGTAGAATTGAGCTCAATAAAATATGTAATGTTACTTTTCCTCAGTCTACAATATGTTTTACGTGTATATAGGTCCTTTGGTTTCAGTGTAACATCATCAGGGCATCTTGCTTTGAGTCACTATTTTTGTTTGCTTTATTTACTGTTTGAATAAATGTTACGTATGAAATATTTGCTTACAATTTTTTTCTCTTGTGATACTGTCTTTAAGTTCTTTTAACAATAGCCTATGTGACTATTATTTATGAGGGAACTTGAAAAATAAAGTGTATAGGTCAATTCCCCACACATAAGAACATTAGAAGAGAAATTAACTCTATCTCGGAAGCTAAACTTATGCACGTGAAAGAAAATTCCCTAAAAAGGTGCCAGTATTGTGCGTATGCAAGAGGAGAACATTTCCAACATCTCTTGTGAGGAGGTACGTGGTTATTTTCATTGTAATTTCAACTGTATATCTGAGCACCTGAATCATTACACCGATCGCGGCTTTATTAGCGTAGATATTTCACTCGATCGCTCGGGAGTTTTATCATCCACTACCATCATTACCTGCAGAAAAATATAGTCAAATAATATGTTCTATCCAAATTGCTAAATTTTAAGGAATAAATTTTCTAGAGGTGATCAAATTTCGAGAAAAAATGCCAATTTGAGCTTGTCTTTTGGTGCCAAAGGCCACAAATGTACTCACGCACATATTCTAAGGCTAAGCTAACGGTACAATGGACGTTTCCTTTATAATCGACCCAATTATCGAGACTGAAATTAAATTACAACAGTTTTTATTCATTACAATTTTGTGCCATCTAGTTATTTGTTTAAATAGATATTATTTATTTGTTTAAGTAAATATATTATGTTATATGATGAGAATTATTATATTATATTTAAAGAACTGTAGCATTTTCCAAAATTTTAAACGAAAAATTAACTGCAGTAACTGATGCTCTAAAAGTCGATAATAGAATAGCTCGCAATAGTGTTTAAATGTAAACAGATATAATATTAAGAACTTTGTTTTTTTTCTACTCTTAGCATGGGTACTATATGTAGAGAAAGTATGGTGTTCGTCCCCGAAATTCGATGTTGCGTTTTCAACGTAAACACAAGTTTCGAGGTTCTCTGAATGGCAACAGAATGTCAGAAACATGCCTATGTGGTATGTGTGTGTTTGTGAACGCGAAATCGTATAAAAACATAATTTTATATTAGTTTAGAATGACTATTCAACTCATACGCCGCGTGTTTGATATTGACCAATAACGTTTAGCAATTCCTCGGATTTAGACCAATCACGGCCGTTTATCTTACAATATTCTTGTAGGAATCGCGAGGATGGCATTTTATCGGGTAAACTGGTCTGGTCGTTACTGGAGACGCAAGTATCAGTGTGCAGTGATTAATAGTCAGATACTGCCACTAAGCGGAACGAAAACAGATTATTTTGTACAACATATTTTGTTTGGAAATTGAAATAATAGAAATGTACATTGATTAAAACCACAACTTCGATTCGGTGCAAGCCAGTTGGTGTGATTTTATTCTGTTCTGCTGTTAGCTTAACTGAATGAAATTAACTATGTCTTATATGCACTGGTGGTAGCACTGATTAAACCAAAACAGCTCGAATCGATTCATGGATGGTTGATTCATAGTATGCCGTGATCTCGCAGCTGTTAGTTTTGTTTTTATACAACAAGGCACGAAAGTAATTATTATTTGTATAATCTGTTGGATTTTTATTCATGGAATAGTCTTAATAAATCCAACTCGAGTTGACGAGTTGCATCAGATAAATTCGCTCCTGCTGCGCAGTCGCGAATCTATCGATAAACTCGTCAACTCTCGTGGGATTACCTATGATAATCTTCTGTGGATATGACATGGAAACCGAAGACTTTCTCTAAAGCCGAAGTTACCTCAAGTTCCTACGGAATATTGTCATATCTACATTTCTCCTGATTTCTGTACCAATCTTTCACCCAATATCCAGTGCTGCAGTCCCAAATTTTTCCCAGGGTATACTCCAAGGCTTTGGAAAAATTTTAATAGAAGTCGTACATTTTAACTGGGTTTTTGGACTGCAAAAAAGCAATATGCAAAATATTTCACTGATTTAAAAATAAGGCAATAGCAATGCATTAACATACATAATAAGCCATAAAATAGGGATATCAGGATATATACAGAGTTCTGAGTTTTCAAAAGGTGAAATTCATTTTATGGATTATATTTCTATACAAGGGCATGTGAAAAGCACCGCAGTTCTTCCAGGAATTGCTCTTCAAAATCTCTTTGTTCACAGGAAAGCCTTTTAGAAATCTGACAGTGTTCTATAACCCGGATTTTTCACTAATTCTTGGCCCTAAGAGCCGAGAAAATAAAGGAAACCGGTAGCAATTACGTTTAGAAGTAAAATAAGCACTTTTAATGTAACAATTTCCAGTAAAATATGCTATTTTAATCCAAAATCATAAAATAGGCAAGCAAGCAAAAATATGTTTAGGAGTCTGAACATAAAATATGAATTTTGCTCATAAATTCGGCTCCATTTATAGGTTAAATATTTATACCAAAAGTCTCCAAAATGTTAATATTTCTTAGTAGGCTATACTTTTGTGGAATCTGCCTTAGTAAAGGTGAAGTCCCAAAATACTTATTTCCAACCAAAGCATTGATGCTGTGATTTGCAGCTCAGATACATCCCTTTAAATAGCAGTAGGCCCTAACATTAAATGAAAAAGCTATGGTCAGACAGAAACCTGGGTTCATTATACAATACGTTATATTTGTTCATTTTATTTTCTACGCGTATATACAGTAGAAGAGATGTTTTCTCTTCAAATATAATAAAGTTTCAACCTAGAATGTAAATTTCTCTCTAAATTTAAAGAGAACATAAACCCTAAGCACGAAAGCAGTGATTTATAGATATACTTTTTTACGTCATTGAGAAACCTCATCGGTTTCACCTGCTATTGTTAATTCATGTTCCATTTTTCATCGGATTAAAACTTAATTCAATTTTTTGTCTGCCTGTACTACTGCATAAAATAACAATTCTATATTTTCCCAGTTATTTCCCAATAAAATTTTCCCTAATTCCCTCCAAACATGTAACATTCTCTCTTCAAAGACTTTCTAACAGAGAGACATTCCTCTTCATTCTACATGTTATGGGATATACAGGCCCCTAACTTATTCAAATCCTAAAAAAAGAACTATAAGAAATAAAAACAATTTCGGACCGGCAACTTTATTATTTTGTTTGTTTGTTTGTTTGTTACACAATTCTGAATCGACAATGGAATTGGGCTGTAATTTCCAAAGACGGCCAACCCCCACAACCTAATTTAACAGGGTTTTCTATCATGTAGCAAGAATGGGTTACTGATGTAAAAAAAAAAGTGTGCGTGGTACGCCACGCGACAGAAGTGAAATTTGTTTTAATATTTGGATTTTTTCAATTTTGGATTTTTTCAATTTTGGATTGTTGGACTTTTTAATATTGGGATTTGGAATTTTTATCTTTTGGATTTACTAATTTTTGATCTTTTAATTTTTTTTATTTTCGAATTTTAATTTTTTTAATTTTTAATTTTTTAAATTTTAGATCTTCAATTTTTTTATTTTTTGGATTTTTAATTTTGTTTTAATTTTGGATTTTTTTATTTTTTAAATTTTTGAATTTTTTGAATTTTGAATTTTTGAATTTTTTAAATTTTGGATAAGCCTAATCATTGCGTTGATTGTTTTCTGTGCAGTCCGTTCCGTCACACCTCACTAATTTCGTGACGATTTTCAGCGTTACATTAATTTCGTGACGATTTTTGAGCGTTACACAAGCTCTCGATTTACCCCTACCGCGGCTAAAGAAGTTTCACTTCAAAAAATCTGAATCATTACTGATTTCTACAGATCCGTAACATTCGCGAGACACGATAACACTAATTATTATCATTCCGATATTGTTTGCAAAATATTTGTCAATCGCCGTCCACAACCCAAGGTATTTGTTCACTAATAGGATTGAAATTGAATACGGTATTCAGCTGTCGTTAGGTGAAAATATACAGATACTTAGCTACGTTCAAGGTCTTTTAACGTTTGCAACACTAAATATTACTTGCCGGTAAATAAAATATAAAGTAGAGCTTCAATTATCCGGATTAACTGGTACCGGATCCGAAAGTAAAATCAAATATCCGAATAATTAGAAAAATAATGAACAAAATTATTTTTTAAAAATCTTAATTGTACAGTACCGGTACTGTATTTACATAACGTGTAACATCTTTAATTTATCGGTCAGAATCAGTTGTTTTTCTGACAAACTACGGTACCGATGTTTCCGGCTTAAAGCTTTGCTTTTTCGCAAATAATCGGTCCTGAAAGAGGGTTTCCCAAAGGCTTCATGCTGCAAAAACCAATTGAACACGGCCTTAAAGCGATCCGGAAAGTTGGCGATCCGATTGGTTGGAATTCGGATAATTGGAGTTCTAACAAATTAACAAAACAGATCAATGAAAATTATCTTCCTCAGAAATGTAAACACTGTTCTAGTTTAAAATACAGAACTATCACCTGGAATGTATTTTTACTTCCTCTGCCTGTACCATGCTATAGATAAAGGAAGTACTGATTGATAAACTTCATTTCCGTTTGTGGTATGCAAGTTTACATGTTTTGTGGCATAAGGTGGAACATTTAAAATTACTTTATTAGAGGAAGTATTGTTTTCGACTCCCAAATACGAAGTTGAGTTTATAACATAATTACACGTTTTGAGATCCCCAAAATAAAAAAAATACTAGGCCTATTGTGTGTGTGTGTGTGTCTGAAAGTGTGTCTGTGTGGATGTCTGTGAACAGCCTAGCTCCAGAAGGGAAAGTCGTATAAAAACAAAATTTTGTATTTGGTTCAGGCACCTTCTGAAGATGTGACCCGAAGATTGGCGACAAGTATCTCTTATTTTTAAGGAGACTTTACATGAAGAAATTTTCGTTTTTCGCTATTTTCCCGAAAACGGCTCGAACGATTTTCTTTAAATTTTGCACACGGGTTGCTTATACTAAGAGCTAAAACTTTTATTTGAATTTTTTTCGAAAAATTCTCTGAAGGGCAGTTATATGCCATCCATTCTAAATGCGCGCTTTTTGCAATACAGCCTCTTGTAACGGAAAATAGTACGAAAACAAAATTTTGTATTTGGGTTAGGTACCTTTAGGGGATGATACACGAAGATTGGCGACGACTTTCTCCTATTTTTAAGGGGATTTGAGATTAAGGAAATTTCGTTTGTCGCGATTTTCTCGAAAAGGGCTCCGTACTAAGAGGATAACTTTCATTTGGGCAGAGGAAGTCATGTGAACTTCACATCAGATTTTTTATGTACAATTCCAGAACAACTTTTTGACGCTTGGCAGGTTTTTGGGTTATACTCTTCAATTAGCTCATTTAACCTTGACTCTTGAAAACGTACCAATAGACTACACGGTATTTAGTTTGTGCTTCAGGCGATGGCTTGCAGAATTGGGATTCATTCTTTCTTCGGCCGCTTGGTGGTGTGGTTGTGACGTGAGAAAAGACGCTCCACTGCCTTCCTTTGTTGTTGTCGATAACAACAAGAAAAGTTTTGCTCAACTTGGGCTTGGCTCTTGTTGAAAACTTAACACTGCAAATAAGCTCTCGGCGACTTTGACTGCCGGCTTCCGACTGTATGACTTTCAGACGGCGACATATAGTTTAATAAAAACCCTTTCTCCAGAATTCTTAGGATATAGAAACTCTGGCCTAATAAAGAGGCAAACGTCTAAACTAAACTGGTATAGTAGCCTATTTTACAATAGGCATTGTTTCATAGAACTTGCTAATAATATTATTTAATAATATTAGAACGCATAATATTATTCATTAGTTATAAAAATCTTGTCCGATGATTAATTTAATTTTTTTTATCAAAGCAGCTACAGGTATGAAGACGTTTCAGTCCTCGTGAATTTTTATCAAAATAAGTGAAGGTAGGTGCGATAAAATGAAGAGAAAAATAAATAAAACGCTTGCGGTTGGTTGAATTTCCACATATTCTTATAAGTGGCACATACGAAATTAACTGTGACAAAAAACACAAAAACACTAAAGGAACTGGGAAACGTTTTTAGAATAAAATGGGAAAAACAAATTAGTTGCTTAGAGGAAACTGGGTAAAATGGTAAATGGATTTACTTACACAAGGTAAACATTTATTAGTAAGAGTACTGATTCGTGATGTTTGAGCTTTTATGTATGAAGACGCCCCTTGGTGAAAAAGTTTCTATAACATCAGAGGTGATCATTTGTATAACTCCAGATACAAGAATAAATCATATGCCCGGTTTCTATAAACTCGTGAGATACCTATGGGTAAATTATCCATGGGCAAATTAGTTCCTGATCACCCACAATGATATAATGAGGAAGGCCTTGGAGCTGTACAGTTAATTTAATTCAGAAGGCTTTGATTCTCATTGTTTACATTATTATTGATCCTATGAGAGGTTAAATTTTATCCAGTCATCCATGAAAGGATAAATTAACCTGCCGATTTACCCTGGAAAGAACTAGCCCGAGTTTGTAGGAACATTTTTCTGTCATTTTCATATTTACCCAGAGGACATTTATCTAGAAACTCGCCACAAGTGATTGTTACCTTTAGATTATTTGAGTTTGTAAAAGTTATTCTTGTGTAAATTCTGTCCATTGGATAATTTACCCATAGGTATTTCGCGAGTTTATAGAAACCGGGCATAATCAATCACAAATTATTATACTGGATTGATCGCTGATGAATTAATTAAATAGTCACATTAATAAACTATACACGCTATTTTGTGTATTCACTTCCCTGAATATTTAATTTCTACACCCGAACAGAAGACTAAAGCATTTGGTGGTGGGAGGGAATGTTGAATGTTCGTAATTTTCACACTGGTTTTCTGGTAGTAGCATTATTATGCACTAACGGTTTTACCTTTCGTTAAGCTAAGTTAATCCGTATTACATTAACGTAAAGTTAATGAAGTTATTTTCGGTAGTGGATTACGTTACATAAAGCTAGTCTGTGAACAGACACTTCAAACTCCTGACGTATTTGAGAATGTATTTATGTTACGTAACACATCAGAAACAAATGAAGCGAAAAATCAACAAGACAACTGAAACTCGATGCCCGTCAGTCAAGTCAGAGAGGATAAAGCTGATGTTCTGCTTTATTTACCATTATAAGATCCTTGATCACGTGACACCTGCTTCTATTAAAGCTCTTTGCCTGATGAGAGCGTCTTCCTTTGACAAGTTGGAGCGGAATATTAATAATAATATAGACAAGGATTCACACTCTGCCCGGAGCGCCAAGAGAGCTTTAAAATCTGCATCCTACCACTTACATCAAAAGCTTCCACCCAATATTGTTCTTTCTTGTACCCTAGTATACGAGAAAGAATTGTGTTCCATAAATATGCTGACATTTTAAGGATCATTTAACAGTGAAGAAGCTAAGAAAGTGACCTATCCCAAAGATTTTATTAAATCCTCATAGATTTAACATTTGTCCTAGTATCATAGTTCCTTTTATTTTTCTTTACGATCTTTTATACTCCACTAAATCTATGACAAAGTTTTTAAGCATTAAAAAGTGTTAGCTGTGGATTTGCTCATATTTATAAGTCAGAAAAATAATATACCGCTTCAATATTAATAAAACACTGGGATGGGAATCTTTAGAATCTAGAAGGAAAGTAAATAGATTAAATTAAAATGTATGAATTATGTGTACACGAAACAACCGGCATAGGAAGAGCTTCGCAAGCAAAATTGAAGAACCAGATTACAAAAGTAGGAAGGATTACAAAAACAAAATCAGAAGTAGACCTCAGGGAACAAATATTGCCAATTTTTTTTATATTTTTTTTTTAATAGAGGGATTCAGGATTGGAATGACTTACCTACAGAAACCTTAGAAACGTTTCCTGCTAACGCAAATTAAAAAATATATATATACATTGAGTAGAGTATGTGATAAGAATGTTTAATATTATTTAGTTATGTTTGTAAATATTTTTATGTGCTATAGTTTTGAATGGACAGAGAATTTTTTTAAATTATTAATTGATAGGGCATTGGTATTTAGACAGCTTGTTGTGTAATTTTATGTATGTAATTGTATATGTGTATATATATATACATATATATGTATACCGTTACATATATGGTTACATCACCATCATCGTCGTGTAACGAATGTATGTATATGATTATACATACATATTTAATGTATGTATGTAATTGTATGTGTGTGTGTATATATATATATATATATATATATATATATATATAATATATATAATGGCTGGTATTAATTGCAACACTGCCACCGGGTTTTTGACCCACATGCAGTTTAACAAAATAAATAAATAAATAAATTATATATATATAGTAAAAGTAAAGTGATCCCTACACAGGCCATGGAGGCCCAGAGGGTTCCAGGAGGTTGAGGATCCCAGATTTTGGTAAGGTTGTCAGCCTTACGCACCGGCCGCCTTTACCCCCAGGATTTCTCCTGGTACTATATATATATATATATTTCAGTGAGCTGGCACGGATATATTAAAATTTATTAAAATATACTTAGGCGCGATAAAATTAAACAGTAAAAAATACGTTAAAAAGGCAATAGGCACCAGGCATTGGTTCAAATTTTACATATTCTTACACCGGATTGGTCCTCATAAATCTTTAAGGTTATATATATTACGGTTGAATCTAAATAAAACTTGCCTAGTTACAACTAGGAAAAAAACGGAGAATGCTATGGAAGTACCTTGCAGGGAAAGGGGTAGAAAATCCCGTTACATCACAGAATACGAGTTACGTATAAGAAAAGTGTTTTCACCACGCCATCTAGCGTGAAGCGGATTCATTGCATAACGTGTATCACTTGTTTTTGTAATATCCCCCCCCCCGCCGTGTGCATCTCACTTAGAAAGTTCATCACCATCATCGTCATGTAACGAATGTAATTCAGCAATGTAATCAAATCGAGAGCTCGTTTTATGTTATGTAACGCATAATTTAATTTTCATACCGTATTTGCACACAAACAGCTGAACGCTTTGTTGTTAACGAATCGTGAATGATGAAAGACTGGGAAAGAAGAGGGAAAGTCATTTGAGGTTAATTCTAGTGAAAACAAAGCCCGTATGAAACTGGAGATTGAAATGAAAAAAGTTTCTGAGTTTAAACCGAATCATAATTGGCAGTAAGCCATAATGTTAAGGAGATATAGTATTATATAGCTTTTCAGAAAAACGGAGGTTATGAAGTCAATCAATCAGTATACAAGATGTTTATAAAGTCACCATTTTCCACTTATTTTATTAGACAAGTGGGCTATTTTCGACGAACTAAAGGAATATCAACGTAAAAGAATAATCAAGGGGGGCCGCGGCCCCTATGGCCCCATCCCTGGATCCGCCACTAAATTTAACTGACCTACTCGCCACTAAAGCGTCACAACTTAATAATAGCAGTCGTACAAGTAATATAAAAACTTATTAAAAAAAAAAACAAAAAAAAAACAAAAAAAAAACAAAAAAAAAACATGCTTTCGTATAATCTGCTCAGCGTTTCTTGTTGATCTAATCCATCTAGAATACGCTGTCTTATAAAATCAGCATGAGGTAGTGTTTATAAAGTCACTTACCATTTTCCACTTAAACACGTTTTTACAGATTATAAACAACATGAACGTACATTTAGACATTTTGAACACAAATTCAATACATTTCAACGTGATGACCCTGGAAATCTAAGCACAAGTCCCATCTTTCCTCTGTAGCCCGAAACACCCTTGCTAACATATCTGGCATTATCTGTTCCGCAGCGGCATAAATGCGGTTTTTCAATTGTTCAAGACCAGTTATTTTCCCCTAATACATTTTGGAGTTGATAAAGCCCCAGACAAAAAAGTCAACTGGGGTCAAGTCGGGCGATCGGGGAGCACAATCAAAAAAACAAAAGTGTATGGACCCTACATGTTTGCTGAGCGAACGGTAATTGATACTGTATCACCTTCCTTGACTTTTTGCAACAGGTTATGGAGCCACAGTTGATACAAGATGGCATTTTGGATTCTGTAGTCTACCAACAAGACGGAGCACCTCCCCATTTTGCCAGAATTGTCCGGGACTACCTGAATAAAATTCCCATTTGTTTTGTATAAATATTTTAGAGGAAATTTCTATAACGCATAATTAGTCAATACAATATAATTTGGTTTCACAATACACTAGCACTGTTTGATACATACAGGGTCTTAATGAATAACACCGAAATATTTTACCTTAATTCGCGTAATTATTGATTTATGATCACCAAATTATAGTGATTTTAATGTCCTGTATCATACACATTTTACGTCATAAAGCAAAAATCTCCTAATAAAAGTTGCTTGTCTAAGTTCCCTCTATATACAGGTAAAATATTTCGGTGATATTTATTAACACCCTGTATAGATTTCGTCATCAGTTATCTAGTCCTCGTTTAGGTTTGGATAGTAGTTGTAGGCGGTTTATACTTCATACTTTACTTAGATATACCCACTATTGGAATGAAGGTCACTAACGTTAATCTATTAATACCACATCAGAAACGTCTGAAATTATCACTAGCCGCCACTGAAATCATGACATTTCAATGACAGCCTTTCTACCAATGTGGTGCGTATTAGTCATAATCTTTCGGATACAGTTGATTTAATTTTGTTTAAATTTTTTTCGTGGTGCACCGAAACTTGCAGAATTGGGCTGTGTACAAATGTATTCAAATTGAATTACGAACGTCATTTGGAATCTACATTTGAAATGAGCAGAGCTGTTTCCACAATGAAACCGCAAAGATCGCTCATCTCGCCAGCACTTCACCACTGTCATAATTTAATGTCACAACGGAATGAACAAAGTTTGGATCTGTAAGTTATAGCGAAGTAGTATTCAATCTAAAATTCGAAGTTTCCACATTACAATACTTTCATGTAGAAATGAAAAACTAAAGATATGCAAATTCTCAAGTTATTATTTAAATACAATTATGTGAATTGCAATTATTTATATATAATGCAGCCTTCCTGATTTTTACAACCTACTTTATTTATTTATTTTATTTTAAAACTACATAAATACAATACACAATATATGAAGTCCTGAAACTCCGAAAGAGCAGGAGCTCGTGCTCGGGGGCAGTTCCATGCTTACATTTACATGCTTTACATTATTGAAATATAATCTTAACCTAAAATTACCTTAAAACTAAATACACAAAATACTGTGAAATAGTAGGCCTACTAGCGGAAAAGACAAAAGCTGAGAGTTACGATATGACTCAATTGATATAAAAATAATAATAATAATGAAGAATAAATCATCATGAGAGTATTAGATACCAAAAGATAATCTATTTTAAAAGGGATGAAAATCTAAGTTAAATAAGTTATTTTAGTGTTAGATTTAAACACTCCATAACTACATTTGGATAAAATAGGATGTAATGTGATTTTAGAATTATACAGACGAGGACCGAAACTAGAGCTAAGTGAAACATATTTTGGGTTCTACTAAGTTTTATTTCGTCTATTGCTGTGCTCATGTGGAACAGCTAGGAATTTTGTCTTACTTTATGATAGAATTTTAATAAGGAGCATCTATAGATTTGGCCATTACTAAATACATTAAAATCGGAACAGATTAGTTCAGTTGGGCAGTGCAACCGTCTTTTTAAACATATTTTGATTATGCATGAAACGTCTTAGAAGTTTATGTGTTGTTCTTAATATTATTAGTTTTATTATGTCTATTATTTACTTACTTTATTAATAAAATTACTTTTCTAGATTGTCGAAGGTAAAAAAAAAAAAAAAACACTTTTAAAGTAAATCATATTAATTAAAAGAAGATAATTATGTCAACGAGTGGTGTAAAATTATAATGCTCCAGAGTTACCAACTTTGATTGATCTACATGGAAAATACTATTTTTAGGTAAAAAAAATTGCATTTGATCATTAAATACACTCATTTTGATAAAAAAATGATAATTTTAAAATTCACTACGCCTTTTAAAATGTGAAATTTCTGTTGGTGATTGTAAACATTATCATACTTGGTGGGTGAAAATCTTTGTTCTTAAGTTGGCTCCTCTCCGTGTAATTGGCTCTTTAACATGGTAGGGGCATAGGTAAATATCTTCGCCTCTTTATATATAAAAGAGGCTTTGTCCTGACTGATTGACTTAACTAAAGACTGACAAAGAATCAACGTGGAGCCTAAACTACAATAGGCAGAGACTTGGAATTTTGATAGTAACCTCGTTTCATAATGTAAGTGCTCACTAAGAAAGGATTTTGACAAATTTCGATTCTAAATGCCAAAAATCAGATGTTTTTGAGAATACTTAATCCCCTTTTACACAAAATTATCAAATCCAAATCACAGTTCACATAACAACAGTGTATTGTTGGCAAAGGTCTCAGGTAGGTTTGGAAATAAATGAGACTAGACTTGGACAAATTGGAGAAGCTATCGATATAATTCGTAGCTGTAAATACATATCGAAGATGAAATCCACGAAAATAATGCATTATATTATGATGCAGTCCCATAATTTTCTCTACCCTGGACATAGAGAATACCGTACGAGGTATGGTAATATGTATATTATTATATCCCACGTTTTTGGGGAAGAAAGTATGAGAGTGATATTGAATTTATTTTTAATTTCATCCCCGAAACGGTTGTATGGTAACATGAGAGTGAGAAATAAAATATTCCGCAAAGACAATACATGTTACCGGAATTTCTGTTTCTTCTTATTTCAACTCCTACCAGGCATGGTGTGTAGAAGCGATGGGATGCAAAATTCTACATCCTCTATGAGCCATAAGAAGCTAAATCAAGAGTTTTATGAGGGAATAGTTTGAGTGAAATAAGTCGTTCTTCATTTCAAATACCTATATACCTATATAAGGACCTAGAATTTGAAAATCGAAAGTCCTTCATAAGTTAATTTCGAATTACAAAATACAAAACCCGGGCGTCGCCGGTCCTTTTAAGCTAGTATTTAAAATGAAACTGGACACAGTCTTCATAAATTGAGTTGCTCTAGGCGACAGCGTACCTGGCTGAAATCCCGGGTTCGATACCCGAGCAGGACAATTTTTTTGAAGTAAAACTTCTTTAGTGGCGGTAGAGGGTAAATCTGGAAAATCAGTCACACTAAAACCGTCAAGAAATCAGTCACAATCAGTCACGAAATCAGTCACACTCTTACTTGTTTCGGTGCGGACTGCACAGAAAACAATCAACTCAATGATTAGGAGTAATCAAAGGAAATTTTTCAGACCTTACTTCCACAATGGCAATAGACAATTCCTAAGCAATCTAAAGGTATATTATATATTTTATGGAACCCGGAGGTTCATTACCGCGCAAATCCAAAATTAAAAATCCAAAATTTAAAAATACAAATTTCCAAAATTAAAAATTAAAACATTCAAAAATCCAAAATTTAATAAATAATAAAATAAAAAATTTAAAAATAAAAAAATAAACAATTCAAAGATTGAAAATTTAAAAAGTCCAAAATTAAAAATTCAAAGATCCAAAATTAAAAAGTCCAAAATCCAAAATTAAAAAAGTCCAAAAACCCAATATTAAAAAGTCCAATAATGCAAAATTGAAAAAAATCCAATAATCAAAAATTGAAAAAATAAAAAAATAAAATAAAGTTTTACTTCTGTCGCGTGGCGTTCCACACACTCTTTTTTTTCTTTACAGAATTTAACAATAGTTCTTGTTCCTATAGCAGAGAAAGCAAAGTCTTTAAGGCATTCCCTGTATATATCTTAGGTTATGAAATCCTAAGCATCGAGCAGTCGGATCGTTACTCAATGTCAGACATGGCCACCTGCGGACCGCATTCAGACATCTGAAAGACTGGCAGCGTTCATAAACTCTCTGGAGTATCACTGTCCGCTCCTCTCCGTGTAATTGGGCCTTTGACGTTGACATTCATGAATGATTCACAGCTAAATTACACCAATCCCCTGCCCCCCTGGGGCTGTCCTGCTAATAAACAGGATTTGTAATCAAATTAATCCATCTATGACGTCATTTCGCTATCTTAATTTTCAAAACTGATACCATTCTACGAGAATCAAATTAAAAAACGATTCACTCTTCATCTCAGTTGACGTCCAATTCCTGGCTTCTTTTACAGTTAACATTTACACTGTAGTCAATATCAATGCTATTACAGTCGGCTACTCAACACACTAAAAAACGTACAGAAGAAAGAAGAATTCAATCAGGTAAACTTATGTAACAAAGTTTCAGAATACTTTTGTTTAATCATTGATAATTGCAATTATGATATGCGTCCACGGAAAAAATCCTATTGATTTTGAACCTAATCAGTTGACCAGTACCGGAGTAATGCCCAATTTAGTGCCTATTTTATGGTAATATATTGGGAAGAATTTATCAAATCCAAATCAGTTCTCACAACATATTGTTTTATAATCCTAAAAGGAGAATAATAAGGAAGATTATTCTAATAGTGATTCATATTTTGATATTTGAAAAATAAAGGGTAATAATTATGGGTAATAATAGAGCAATTTCTACATCGAAGATACAGTGTTCATATACGGATTTGGATGTTGCAATACAGCTAGCTGTGACAAAAAACACTACCCACATATTCCTTTACATATGCTTCACAAGTAGACCTTTGTTCTTCCGTGACCCCTGCTTAATGAATCGATCTGGAGTTTAACTCGGAAATCGATAACAAAAATAACTTATTTTCTGCATATGATAATTGCAATTATAACTGATTAAAGTCGAGTACTTTATTAAGATAATACTTTATTAATAATTATTTATATTAATTATCGAATTCACTTATAAATTAAATTAATATTTTCACTTTTATCACTTTCCTGAAAGTTGTAAATACTTATTAGCCTAATTTGTACTGTATTTTGGTGTTGTAATTTGTACTATTTTGTATTATTATTAGTAATACTAAAATGCAAATGCAAATTAAAAAAAAAGTTCTATTAATTTGAAAATGTTATAAGCTCAATAACATTAAGATTATTATTATTATTATTATTATTATTATTATTATTATTATTATTATTATATAGTGGTACTATAAGCTATTGTGTGTACGAGTTAAAATTCATTGAGACGCAGGGTAAAGGAAAGACAGGATGTTCGGTCTTGTTTTGAGAACCAAGCCTATGCTTTCTGCCTCGACTTGAACGAATGATTCGGATGTTTCGCATTATATTTCTATTTATTACCTTCTCATATACCTATATAAACCCTGCAGGGTTTAACCAGAGCACAGGAAGATAAACAATATGGCAGCGGAAACGGAAAGCTTACACTGATGTGCTCGAAACAAAAAACTATTTAGAGATTTGATCAAACAACAAGCTTCTTGGTTGACCCCGTGCAAACAAGGAAAACACTCGTGCCGAATATTGAATTCTGTGAAGTGAGTGCTGTACTTTCGTAACGGATTGTTCGGCGAGAATTAATAACGGTACACCGGAAATTGAATCCACGAAATTTATTAATTTACATTCTGTATCTATTAAGTGTTGGTTTTTTTCTTCAAAGCAATGACATTTACAAACCAGATTATTAATTAAAACTGGGACAAAAGAATTTTGCTATCCTAAAATGTAAAAAATGTTAATGCCGGAGTAATACGAGTATTAACAAAGGTCATCGTTATGAGACGTAACTTTCATTCGGAAAGTCTTTTGTGAAGCATATTTGATTAAAATAAATGCTTTAGGTTACCATTCTGTAGCCTATAAATTAGGCTACCACTTTTATCCCACTTCCTGTCAATTCATATATAACTGGAAGGTAAAGGTTGAAAAGGAACTGAGGAAATTGCTTCTTTATCTTTTTTTAATTTCTGCTCCTACCATTTACTATAGTTCGACCCCGAAATTCGATGTTGAGTTTTCAACGTAAATAGCCTACACATTTCAAGATCCCTTGAATCCAAAAATGCTATTTTCAGAGACAGGTCTGTGTGTATGTGTGTGTGTCTGAACAGCCTACAACGAGAACGAAAAGACGTACAAAAACAAAATTTTGTATTTGGGTTAGGCATCTAATGAGGATGTGACACGAAGATTTGCCACGACCTTTTCTTAGTTATAATGCCACTTTACACGAAGGACATTTAGTTTTTCATGATTTTCTTGAAATCGATTATTACGATATAGTTTAAACTTTGTACATGAGGTGCTTATACTAACAGTAAGAGCTAAAACTTTTATATAAAACTTTTTTTTATTAAAAATTCTCTGAAGGGTAGTTATAAGCTACCCATTTTTTTTAGAAAGTCATGTTGAAACTACTGAATATGCACTTTTGCTTAAATTTCCTACATTAATTCTATAAAGTGCATAATACTGTGTCCATCTGAAAAGTTTTTAAATAATAAAGGACAGACACACCGAGTGGAAAGGGGGGTGTGGGGGGGGGGGCGAAGCTAAATACAACGCATTACACTAATATACCGTTAATAACAATATGGTACAGTTTGGAGTTTGTTTTTATAACTGCTTTCATCTGTAGCAACTGAAAACGGACCTTGAATAAGAGCCTGAACAATCTGAAAACCTGCAGAGTTCTTTGGAGGAAAAGTTCAGCTTAAATTTAAGTTTTTAATGTATTATCTGTTAAATAAAGGAAATAGTATATTATTTTTTGAAAATGGCTTCCTCTTCACCCCTCATAGCCTTTTCGTTCCTCCCATAGTTTTAATTCTATACTTTTTTTATTTTTACAAGTTTATTTTCTACATTTATAATCGATTGTGCACATTATACAATAACATAAGAATACAAAACTTTGCATGTTTTCAGCTTAAATCTGTGTTTTAGAAATGTTAAAAAAAGAAAAATCTTGTTTTTTAATGGCCTCTTGATAGGCTATGAGTATATAAATCGAATACTTTATGTAAAAAAAGTTCAAGGTACAAAAAAGTAACATATATCATGGTCTACAAGTATGAAAAAGCGAGAACGACGTACATTACAAGTTGGTTACATTTGAAGAACTTAAATAGATCTCAATGTCACATCTTCAGAAACACATAGGCCTAATGGTATATTTAAATAAATAATTAAGGAATCGCGCACAATGTGCATTATCTTAACCTAAGACTTAAAACAAAACTTCTGGAAACTGTTCTCAACTCGCTGAAAAAAAGGACAATTAAAGGACCTTTAAAATAGTCATCATTTTAAAGGACAGTCCTTTAAAAAAAGGACTGTTGGACACACTGATAATATGTTATATTATATGGTATATTATGCCGTCCTGTAAGGCCCGGGCGGCACGGACCTACAACGGGTGAAGTTCAACTCAGAGAAAGAAAGATGAAGTTATAATTATGTCTCTCTCTTAACTAGTTATTCAATCCAAAGTTCCAATCGTTGCAGTTATGATGGCATCAGTACTCAGTAAATTGCATTTCCTTCTTCTCGTTTTAATTCCCTATATCTTTTACAAGTCTGTTCGCTCGTAATTTGTTTAATTTATCGTAAGCTTGTTCCTCCTCGGCGGGTCTTTTAATAAACCCATTGTCTGTACATCCAATTAAACTGCTCCGCGTTTTCTTTAAACTTACTCTAAACATCTCCTTTCTTAACATCATTCGAAAACTTTCCCTGTCCAACTTAACATTCTTCTCTAACATCAAACATCAAATGCTTTAATCTTCTTTGTTCCAACCGCTCCCTATCAGATAATACCGATGTTAAAGACGTAAGATTTCATTTATTTTAGCTCGGTTCAAACAAACAGATACTGCACTGGCAGTAGCTGATATAAAAGACATGGTGTCACACAAGTACAGCTTTATTAGGTGCCAGTATGGTATTTTATAACTAGACCTGGGATTTCAGGCTCTAAAAATTAGTTTTAGGCACCTAAAATAGGCTTTTAAAAGAGAAAGTAGGCACTTAAAATATGCTTCAAACTGTGTAAATAGATTGAAAATTGTCTTCTACACTATTACAACATATACTTAAACTGTAACGTGATCTTTTTATTACTGTTAGAAACGTGGTATACCTATTCTAGACAGAAATAACTGCAAAATTAAGACAGAATTTTAAAAAAGTTTATCAAAAACAGTTTTGGATTATATGAAAAATTAGAACACTACCGGCTTTCAAGGGCATTGGCTTTCAATTACGGCTGTTGCCCAGCTCATGGTCTGCAGATATTGGGTGGTCGTGTGGTCAACACGACACATCCCTCAGCCGTATTGCGCTGCCTCCGTGACCGCTGCTCACTGTAGCTTCCCAATTGTCCTCACAACGCTGGGTCAACGCCGTTGCAGACCTCATTGCTTTTTAAATTACTGCCGGTACTGAAAATCCAACCCATGCCGCCTGGACGAGGTCTCTAAAATTAATTAGAGGAGCCAATAGCAAAACCATAATTTTACACTAATATGAAAAAATGCACATACCTGTTTATTGCACTACAGAAAACAATCTTGCCATCAAAAGTCATCCCTGGAAATTGCATAAGCCACTGTTGTTTAAGCGAACTCTTAGGTGATTTCGTTTTAGGCATCACGAACTATATTCACTTAAACAGATGGTCTTTCACTGGTGACATGACACAGTACGAGTATGTCCCTTCTTACTATATACCTGCTACGTGTTCTTTTGAGTTAATCCTCCCCACACCGCCAGTCAGCATTCCTTTGGCGACAATTCTTCTGTTCAGCTCTTCATTCAGGGATGTCCGTTAAACGATTGTAAAAGTTACAGAAGTAGAATTTTATTTTAAATGTAAAAAATAGGCATTTTAGGCATTAAAAGAGTAAAAATAGGCCCCAAAGGTCCAAATAGGCATTTTAGGGCAATATAAAACTCTATAAATATAAGTGATTTATCATGAAATGTCAACACATTTTAAAATCTTCATGTTAATTCATAAGGAACAAAATAGGCATTTGCCTTAAAATTCCAGGTCTATTTATAACAATAATAATATATAGCAGTTAAAGCCTTGAAGTATCTTCGGCAAATAAATGGTTAACTTCCGAGAATGCGAACAAACTACATTTAAATCAATCTATGGATAGCTCTTAGTTCACCGACTCTCAAATAATTGACCTCTATGCTGTAATACAACAGCCACGGACAGAAGTAACTGCATTACCTGGACATTTCCCACAGTGATGTGATTTTCCATGTAGACTCCATCAGCTGGCTTGTGTGTTCAGTCTAGATAGACTTTACCCTTCCCAATCACATTTTGTTTTTAAGCACATCTTTACATCTTTGTTGATAATAAAACTAACAAATAGTATATTGCGATACAAGTGCCGTAAGGCACGTTTACGGGTCGAGGAAACAGATTGAAAACCTGAGGCGCAGCCGAGGGTTTTTAAGTTTTCGAGACCCGTAAATGCCTTTGCGGCCCGTGTGTTGCATGCTATTTTTTGCACGATGATTATTTATATCAATTTAATTATATTAATTGTGATATTATCTGAAAATATTATGTAAATACATTCTTGAAAATAGATGTTTATTTCAGAAAGTGATTCGCATGTGTTTGTTGTTATGGGAACAGAATATTTGTCCTGGGGGCCGTGTCCATAAAGGCTTGTATTATGAAGTGTATCGTAATGAATTATGACGTGGCGCTTGGCGCTTGGACCTCATCGCAATGCCCTTAGCAACACGATTGTGTGGGAATGTCAACTTACGATCCATGTAAACAATTTTCGTAAGTAACACTTACTAGATAAGGAGTGCAAAAAATACCTTTGGTATTTTTTATTTTTTATATGAGTAATCGATGATAACATGCATAATTGCATTATTTATGTTTTGATCTGTTCCCTTTATTGTGTAATTTTAATATTGTGTGTGTTTCTTATTTCTTTTTTCTTCTGTATATTTTAGTTGTAGTATTAGTTTAAATATTTTTAATATCAGATAAAACTGGTATAATTAGTATAAGATAATGCTGTAATTGGGTAATGAGCCTGTTATATTTTCAACAAAAATAAACAATAAATAAATAATAATAATAATAACGGCAACAGCGATAGAAAAGGAGAGCATGAAAGCACGAGTTTACAAAATGTAAAAAGCATACCATGCAACAATGAATATATATAAAACAAAAAATCATTATCCAAAAATGCTAAATTAAGGCATTATAAAACTGTAATCTGTACGCAACAGAGTGCATAAACACCTTCTCAGATAGAAGAATAAGTAAAACAGAGAAGAGAATCTTAAAGAAAATTACGGGACCAATTTGGGAGAATAACATATACAAACTGAGACCAGAAAAGGAGTTATACAAACAAACAGAAAAAATAGGAAAAGAAGATTAAGATTCTATGGCCACATTTTCAGAATGGAAAGAGACAGACATACCAAACAAAATTTTGATCACTATGTAAGTAAGTAAAGTAAAAAAAAAAAAAAAAAAAAAAAAAAACTAAACCAGCCTTTTTTAAGGAAGTTGAAGAAGATTTGAAATTACTCAATACAGGGTGTCCACCAAGTAATGCTGAAGAAATTCCCGACTTATTCCCTGATTTTCAATGATCATTTCAGAAATTCCAGACCAAAATATGATTATGAAGCACTTTCTAATAACTGTATAAGAAAAATTATAGGATTATACATACTTTAAATAAGAAAAACTTTTAGTTACAAAAGTAATTGCAAACAATAATTACTTAGGCTATAACAGATACAAAAATAAGGAACAATAAAATAAATTAAATATACCTTCATATACGCCTATTATTGTCTAGAAGTCTTTTTGATCCCATTTATTTGTTTCTTCAGCAACTTAATTTGTTGATCTAGAACAGCTGCAGCTTTTTCGGGCTCTAAGAGTAGTTTTCTTTTATTCTCTTCTAGTTCTTATCTTCAGCTTTGCAATTTTTCGAATTTTCCCGGATATTTTAACAAATTCATTGACTTTTCCCTGATTTTCCCGACCATACGAAATTCCTGGCCTTTTCCCGGATTCCCGGATTTTCCCGACCAGTGGACACCCTGTCAATATAAAAAAGGAGGACATTGCAAACAGAGAAAAGTTTGGGAAAGCAATACTTGATGGCGAATTTCCAGAGAAACCCAAGAAGAAGGCGGGAATAAATTGGTCGGAAGAACGAAAAAAGCAACATCGCGAAAGAATGAAGAAGTTTTGGGAAGACAAGAAGAAGACAACTGTTTCACGTGGTCCTAAGCTGGCTAATCGAAAGGGGGAAAAAATGAGCCATTCCCCGAAAATCAAAATACCATTCTTGAAATTGTTTTTGTGTATAATTATTATTATTATAAAGAGGAGAATTATTATGAGAACCATGATTTATTATATTATTATCAGGGTCCGGATTCTGATGACCTAAAATTGTTTGAAAAATGAACTATAAAATGACCTAAATTTGAAAGAAAATTACTTAATAATTCTAAAGAATGACATAAAAACTGATATTTTGCTTATAAAAAATGATTATTGTACAGAACGTTATAGACTAATTTGTACATTGGAGCCTTTGGAGTATTTGAGGAGAAAATAAAAAAGTAGTTTTAAAAATAGATCCTACAAAAAATGTTGCGTTATACTAACCTAGTTATTTATTTAAATACTACGCTATGAGAAAAAATACAAAAAAGTTAATATGCTCAATATAAATGCATGAAAACGACTAAATAAGGAAGTAAATTACATGAAAATGACCAAATAATGACGTAAAATTTAAATAAATGACCTAAAAATATAAAATTGTATAAAATGACAAAAAATGACCTAATAAAAATGCATTTCTATAATCTAGAGGCCATGATTAGGATTTATCTACAAGTTGGCAATGTCTGAGCAGCATCAATAAAAAGATGACATGTCATTAGAATCCGGGCCCTAATTATTATTATTGTTATTGTTATTATTATTCACTAAACGTCAAAGAATCCAATCACGGGCTTCACACATTGGTTGAGTTGTGCAGGGACTGAGGATGAATAAAGTATTTAATTGGATAAACTAAACATTGGCTTGTGAGGGCAATCTCCTGGGAGATGTGGCTTCCGGACAGACAAGCACCAGAACTATAAATTGCATGTCAGTGTCACACATTACGTTATAAAACACGAATTTCACCACACAAACTTCTGGCTTATGTATCCCATCCCTGTTAGATTTAAATGATACATTACAATTTGTGCTTCGGTCCAGTAACTACAAGCTAGAGTTATCGTGACTTCTAAGAGGAATAGGCCTACTATAAAGTTTCTAAAGACCCAGAAATTTCACAAATTGCGAAATCGAAATTATTATAATACATTAGAAAGAGTTTATCAAATAAAAATCAGTTCTCATGGCAACATATTGTTTTACAGAGTTCATATACGGCCTTAAAAGTTGCAATACAGGTAGCTTTGACAAATAACGCTACCCACATATTCCTTCACATATGCTTATCAAAGTAGACCTTTGTTCTTTCGTAAGCCCTACTTAATGAATCGATCTGAAGCTTAACTCGGAAATAGATTACAAAAATAGCTTATTTTCTGCATATCATAATTCCAATTATCATTGATTAAACAAAAGCATTCTGGCACTTTGTTATATCAGTTTACCTGATTTTATTATCATCATCTTTATTTTTATTTTTGATACTCAATACCGCTGCTTCAAAATTTTTTTGCACGATTTAACTAATTAGTGGTAGGCTACTTACGAATATTGTTGCCGTGGATCGTAAGTTGACATTCCCGCACGCGATCTTGTTGCTATGGAAATAAAACAAATTTCCATGCGGTAAGAGTTTCCGTGCGGTAAGAATTTACTTACGCCACACATAATAATACAAGCCTTTATGGACAAGGCCCCCCAGTTTGTGGCGACTTTAAAAGGACAAATATTCGGTTCCCATAACAACAAACACATGCGAATCAATTTCTGAAATAAACATCTATCTTCAATAATGTTTATACATAATATTTTCAGGTAATATCTCAATTAATATAATTAAATTGATATAAATAATAATCGTGCAAAAAATAGTATGCAATACTCGTGCCGTAAGCGCATAACGGATCTCGGAAATTGAAAAACTCGGCGCAAGCGCCTCGTTTTTTCAAACTCTTTCCTCAATCCGTATGCATCGCTTACGGCACTTGTATCGCAATATACTATTTCGGTTTACCACTCTCAAAACTGAAAATATTATGCACCCTTACAGTAGAGCACGGAATGTGTTAGACTCGTATACGTTAACATTAAAGTATATTAACGAATAAATCGGAATTCAGTAGGCGTATACCTGAACTATAAAAAACAATTTCTGTGTACATCCGCAAAGCTCAATTGATGTCAAGTACACATTAAGCCATTCATGACTATTCATATCAGCAAATAACATATCAATATCGTTTTAATTCCAATAAGCACTTCGTAAATTAAATTAACATTATGAATACCGCATCCATCAAATGCACTCATAAGTATACACACTGCAACGACTAATCTAATTAAATTTACATATTTTCCTGTAGAGAATCAAATATTTTTTTTTATTAATTACAGTTTTAAAGCTGATATTTTAGTAACCACACATTAAATTTCTGTTTTTTTTTTTAAATAATAAATTCACGATTATACGAGCTAAAGTGGACAAGGGATCGAAAATCGTTTAGGTTCAATTAAAAGATTTCTTTGGTTTCGTCTTGTAAGTATGGGGATGTGAAAAGATCTACAGCTTGAACTATTATTAATGTAACTTAATAAAATATATTTATAAATTTGATAGACATTACGTACGGTAAGTGAAGAAAAATATTAACTTACACGGAAGGTCAAGAGATTTCACTAAGACACTCCGCAAGGGATTTCTGGAAACTTTGGATAAAATGATTAAGAGTACAGTTAAGGAGATTTTACAACTACCAATTGATACACCAGATTCGATGTTATATTCCTCTAGAAGAGTTAAAGGTTTAGGCGTTTTCAAAACTGAATGGGAAGCAATTATACAGCAGTTCAACTGTTGTAAATCTTTAGAGAAATCCCAAAATGAGTACATTAACATAACTAGGGATCTAAAGACTGATATGTTACAATGTATTAATGAACTTGGAATAACCCAGAATGCGGAAGCCTTAACCTCAAAAAAAGCTGCTGATCTAAGAGGTATTTTAAGGGGTCAAGAATTTAAGAAATGGTGCTCGCTTCATACACATGGCAAAGGTGTGAAGTTATATGAAGATTGCCCTCCAGCCAACAAATGGTTAGTAAATCAAAAAGGGCTAACTAGTTCCGAGTGGCGAGATGCTATTAAGTTGCAAGCAAATGTTGCTCCAGTACGTGCCCTCCATGGACGAAGTCAGAACGGCAACCACTGTAGGCACTGCAGTGAGGTAGAAACTTTGGCACACGTTCTAGGCTTTTGTCATCATGGGGAGCTTCTACGGAACACTCGCCATCATCTAATAAGGAGCAAGATAGCGGCTGCCTTGAAACTGCAGAATTATGACGTTTATGAGGAGGTGCACTGCATTGCCATGGATGGAGGAACACGAAGAGCAGACATCATTGCAATAGACAAAAACCGAACAGCTGGTTTAATAGTAGACCCTACAGTCCGCTTTGAGACTGAAGAAGATCAACCTGCAGCTGTTGATAATGAGAAAAAGAAGATATACGAACCAACCATTGAGTACTTCAAGAACAAATACGATTTGAAAAATGTTGTAGTCATTGGACTAATGGTTGGGAGTAGGGGAACAATAACAAAGTTCTTTATTAATTTCTGTAAACGTTTCTCATTGTCACAAAATCTGTACACTGAAGTGGCGTTATTATCACTTAAGGGATCCATCCAAATCTTAAGAAACCACCTGTACAATAACAACAATTAAGCTGGACAGGTTTCCTTTCTCCAAGTTTAATGGTTTTATTACTGATTATTTTAATTTTAATTTTCCTGTCATTATGTTTATGATCTAACTTGTAATGAAAGCTTGTAATTTTTTTTTTGTGTGTGTAAGTGTATACTTTGTTGAAAGTTATTCTTTGTCTGCAAGGCAATCTGCGTTGTGCAGAAAGATAAATAAATAAATAATAATACGTTTAAATTCTTATTTCATTTTGCAGATTTCAAATATATATATATATACATATATATGCATATATATATACATATATATGCATATATATATACATATATATGCTGTAATATTTCATATGTAAAGAACTATTATAGGCCTAGTGTGTTCTTTAATCTGTTCTTTTATTATTATTATTATTATTATTATTATTATTATTATTTATATTATTTATTAAACGCCAAAGGTTAGATGAGTGATGATAGTAAAAGTAACCACAATTTGTTTGTCCTTTTTTACTATTTGAATGAATAGTTGGTGTTAATATGCATATTGCATAATAAGCAATCCTCAAAATCAAAATATCATCTTTTGTTTCGTCTTACATCGTACGTGTGTATGTTTGGATCTGAACTAAAGCTTGAATTTCTGTAAATGTAACTTAATAGAATATGATTACAAATTTTTAAGTAAGTTCAATTTGGAAAATATTAATTTGATGAATAGTCAAGACGGATTTGCTGTAATATTTCATAGCCTATGAAAAGAACAACTAGGGGAGAGAATAGTAAAATAGTAAAATCTGTATGAATGAATGAATGAATGATTTATTCTTGTATCTGGAGTTGTACAAATGATCACCCCTGGTGTTACAGAAAGTTTTTCACCAGAGGGCGTCTGAATACATAAAAACTCATATATCTAAAATCAGTACTACTACTAATAAATGTTTACCTTTTGTAAGTATATCCACTTCCCATTTCTAGCCAATTTCCCTTAAGCAGCTAATTTGTTTTTCCCATTTTATTTTGACTATGTATAAAAAGTTTCCCAGTTCCTTTAGTGTTTTTGTGTTTTTTGTTACAGACAATTTCTTATATGCCACTTCTTTATTTAACTTTAACATTTTTTTATTTAAAAACTTATGTCTTAGTGTTTCAGTTTCAGGACACCTTAAAATTATATGCTCTCCATCTTCATTACTAAGACATAATGGGCAACGACCTTTCTCGAAATTTCTTCTTGCCCCTCTAAGCTTCCATATCCCTAATCTCCACCATGCTAGCCCAGATTTTTGTTTCTTCGAGCAATCATTCACATAATTTTCCATACCCCACGTTTCCTTCATTTTGATGTAGAATACTAAAGATTTCTTTTCCCTCATTACGGCAAAATGGTTCTGCCTTTGTATATCATTACATCTTTTAATAACTATTTTTGAAATCACATTGATGTTTTTTTTCCTCGTTCAATACTGAATTCCATATCCACTTTAATCCTATCTCATCTAATGTTTTCCTAATGTACTGTATTCTGTTTCGATTACCATTATCATTCACTTGGGCTTGGAAGCAGAGTAAAATCTGTAATGATAGGCTATACTACAATTATCTATCTTCTAATTATTAAAAAGAAGATTGTCTGCCTGCCTGTCAGTGCGCGATGTACAGCGAAATCTACTGCATGCAGAAATCTGAAATTTTAAACATAGATGGACTGAAGGGCGGTCGAATGGACCTCGAAGCCAGATTTTTAATTTCCTCTTTCGTTCGCCAGTTATGAGTGAAAAAGTGCCAGAAAACGCGAATTTTTAGCGCTATGGAAGCATCAGTTTTCGGTATTACGTTTCAATAGTCAAATCAATTGCAGGTGGCTTTGCCTTTTTTCTCATAAGTCAGAAATAAAAGCATCGCAATTTTTTCAATATATCGCATGGAATTATCGATCGCTTCTATTCGATAAGCCCACACTGGTCGATTCGTTTGTTTATAATGTCAAGGTATGCAGACGTCTGAAATTTTCAACATAGACGGAAGAGGAATAATGAATTTAGGCCTAAACGGGCAAACATTGAGGACTTAAAAAAATTTGAAAAAAAAATCAATTCAAAAGAAAATGTTCACTCCAAATAAGGAGTAAATAGGCCTATTAAAATAATCTTGATCGATTTGGACGGGGTTTTCTGGGGCAGTGAACTCGAATCTGAGGTCGTTTTCCCTAAGCGGTGCTTTCTAATCTTGGAATGCTCTCCAAAGCCGGATTCTTAGCTGTTTCATTATAATTATTAATCGTTTAGTTTATGAATGATTACGAATTAATTATCGTAGGCAGGCACCAGCTATAAGCAATAATGGCAACTAAACTTCTTGGTTTGGCTGATTCCTTCAGATGCCGCACATGCGTCGCCATGATTTGCGATCCAATCAGCTGCTATCACGAATTTGGTTCGCGTTATTTGTAATTTCATTTCCTATCTACAATTTAATTTACTATGGCTAATCAGCACACGACACTCGAAACAAGTGTCAATCTACTTCTAATTGAAAACATTGCACAACATGACAATCCAACTTGTTACTTTATTTTCTGTGGTATTCCACTGACGCCCACACGGCTGTTTGAATGCAACACCACTTGTTTCAGTCATGGAGAAATGATAGAACAATAGTCAAAATTAATTCGATTCCCGAACAGGACAAATTTTCCAATATAGGATATCTACTTGTCTTCTGTCCAGAAAAATAAAATTTTATAAGACAACTAGCGTGTGCCCGCGGCTTCGCACGCGATAATTATTTCAAAAATTAAAAATTAAGAGCATAATAGTTAAATCATTATATTTATTAACACCTAAATCCCGTGGACTACATACCACGATCAGATAGCATCGACTGGTAAAAGCGACCTCAGATTAGAGTTCCCTGGCCCAGAAAACCCCTGCATAGTGAGTTTCGTCCAAGTCGAACAATGTTTGACCATATTTAGGCCTATATTGAATATCCCTTTTATAATAATAATAATAATCCTCTTCGGTGTAGGTTGAAAATTTCATATGTCTGCGTGCCTTGACATTATAAACAAATGAATCGACCAGCGTGAGCTACAACATTCAAGCGATCGCGATAGTTTTATGTCCAAGGAATGACAAAAATAGCCAAAGCCTACTGTAATTGATTTGAAATTGAATGGTATCACTGAAAACGATGCTTCGAAAACGCAAAAAAATACACGTTTTTTGCCCGTTTTTCACTCATAACTCACGAACGAAAGGAAAAATTAAAAATGTAATATGCCAGAAACCTTCCCGGGAATGCACTCAACAACTTCCCAAAGTTTCATGGCGAACGGATGAATGGTGTAGTAATGCATAAAGGACACACACACACACACATACATTCATTTTTATTTATATAGATTATCCTGCCGGTTGTATTATGTGGATGTGAGACATGGTCGCTTACTCTTCAGAAAGAACATAATCTGAGAGTGTTCGAAAACAGGGGGCTTAGGAAAATATTTGGGCCTAAGAGAGATGAAAATGGGGACTGGAGAAAACTGCATACCGACGAGCTTCATAACCTGTACTCGTCACTGGATATAGTGAGGGTAATTATATCACGGAGGATGAAATGGGCTGGACATGTTGCGGGCATGGGGGAGGAAAGACATACCTCAAAAATATTGACTGGGAGACCCAAAGGGAAAATACCACTTTTAAGACCTAGATGTAGGTGGGACAATATTAGGGTAGATTTAATAGAAGTAGGATTTGAGAGGGATGATTAGATGGAGTTAGCACAGAATATGGTTGAATGGTGGGCTCAGGTAAGCGCGGCATTGAATGAATAGATAATATTCTTTTAGCTTGCTTAGGAATTGTCTATTGCCATTGATTAAGTAGGTAAGGATATAATGCAAAATTTCTTCAAGCAGCGAAACTGAAAAGTTGTTAATGAATAACAAGTTATCTGTATGTTTTCTGAATTATAAAACAAATGCAGAAAGGTTTGAATCGCTATATTTTTCAGAAAGACTTTTGTAGGATAAATCAACTTTGATATTCATTTAAATTTCTTTATATCTAACTTCACTGAAAACGCCTAAATGACAATAAGAAAAACCTCGGAACATACATTCTATAATTTCAAATAAGTTAAGCTTATTTTTATAAAGTGATTACAGAACACTCATTGTTTTCTCCACATGCAAAAAATGCAATTTGCAATAAAGGAAGCTTTAACAAACAACACTACCCACATATTCCTTCACATATGCTTATCAAACTAGACCTTTGTTCTTTCGTAAGCCCTTCTGGAGCTTAACTCGAAAATCAACTTTAAAAAAAACTTATTTTCTGCTTATCATAATTGCAACTATCACTGGTTAAACAAAAGGATTCTGGCACTTTGTTACATCAGTTTACATGGTTTAATTTCATTTTTCAGTCACGTCTACTTTTCTGTTGCTTGCTCTGTGCAGCAATCGTTATCAACTGCGATGAACAAACATGCAAATTAAATCAGGAATTAACTTTGGTTGTAACCAATTTAGAAGACTTTTTTTCCAATCTTCTCTATATATATATAAAAGGCTTTGTCCTGACTGACTGAATGAATGACTGACTGACTGATTGACTGAATGACAGGAATCAACGTACAGCCTAAACTATAACAGGTAGATACTTGGAATTTTGACAGTACCTTCGTTTTATAATGTAGAAGCTCACTGAGAAAGGATTTTGAAAAATTCCGATTCTAAATGCCAAAAATTAGATGTTTTTGAAAATACTTAATCCCTTTTTACATAGAATTATCAATTCCAAATCACAGAATATATTGTTGCCAAATGGTATCAGGTGGGCTTGGAAGAAACAAATGAAATGCACTTTTGACAAATAAGAGAAGTTATCAAAATAATTCATGTTATAAATAAATATTACAGAATGAAATCCACTAAAATAATGGAATCACATAACTTTCTCTACCCTGGACATAGAGAAAACAAAACGAGGTATGGTAATGTGTATATTATTATATTATATCGCAGGTTTTTGGAGAGAAAAGTATGAAGGCTTTATGGTAACATAAGAGTGGGAAATTTCCCGCCTCGATATTACAATTTTATGTTACAGGAATTTCTGTTTCTTCTTATTTAAACCTCTACCAGGCTTGCTGTGAACTGTACAAGCGATGGGATGCAAAATTCTAGATCCTCTATGAGCCATAAAAAACTATATCAAACGTTTTCTGAGGGAATAGTTTGAGTGTAATAAGTCGTTCTTCCTATTTCAAATTATAAATGCCTATATAAGGACCTAGAATTTAAAATTGAAAATCCTTCATAAGCTAATTTCCAATTACAAAATACAAAACCCGGGCGACGCCGGGTCTTTTAAGCTAGTATTATATAATGCAAAACAATGATGAAAACCGGTTGTCATGCAAAAACAATAACCGTTGTGATAATTAAAGCCGGCCATTCACGGTCTTCCATCATGTTAAAAGGAATACCGAGACTCCAAAAAGTATCGTGAATGTGAAAACTTGTCTAGGTTTAAACGGCTCGACGGATATCCTGCTGGTTGCAATTCCATGCAATTCCATCGCTCCACTGTCCCGTGAATGGGAAAACCTTCGAGACAAATGGAATGATGGCGCGCTCGTCAATGGCGAATCTGTACGTCCAAATGGACTAATATATGTTGAACCTTCATCTAGTAGACCTTTTCGACTTGTAAATGTATCAATAATCTTAAGTACAGTGATTCCCGGGGTCAGCGATGGTGTTTCAGGGTTTCAGGCGGTTTAAGAAGAAATAGGATATCTCGTAATTTTCTCAAATTACATATCTTCTAAAGCAGCTTCACTGTTCACATTAAGGAGTAAACTCTGTTTGTTACCATTGATGTTGTTATTTTGTCTAGTGAATTTAATACATTTGAATCAAAGTATTTATTTATTTTTTCCTTGAAAACCCAGAGGGGGTCCACGAAATTTTAATTTTTTTCAAGGGGTCCGCGGACTGAAAAGTTTGGGAACCACTGTCTTAAGAGTATACCAATATGTTAAGTTCAATTACAGCTAGAAGCTGAAGGAGAAAGTATTCAGGAATACAATACAAATGGACACGTCTGTTAAACAAATTAATTTATAAACTTATATGTTTATTAAAATTAGGCTATTATTTTAAAACAACACTGTATAATTATATTAAAATTTCATATAATAAATTGTGGCCCAATATGAGTCAATGTCTATAAATGTATTGAATCGCCTTTTATTGACCAATGACAAGTGATACACAAGCTCTTCATTAAGTTATTTACAATCTTTAGCGCCTGCTAAGAACGACTAGAAAACCCGCAGTACACAGCGAGTGAAGAAGTGGTCGCATCAGTCAGGCGCTAATGTTACGAAATTTATACATTACAAAGAGACAGAAAGACAGAGAGAGGGAGAAAGGGACAAAGAGAAAGATGGAGGGAGAGAGAGAGACAGAGAGAGAGACAAAGAGAGAGAGAGGGAGAGTGAAATACAGAGAAAAAGACAGAGAGAGTGAGAGAGAAAGAGAAGGCGAGAAAGAGAGGGTGAGAGAGAGAAAGTCTGTTTCCTACTGATTAAGATAGTTTTTCTTCATAAACTCAATGGTGAATTGATGAGAGCAAAACTGGAGTTGACATGTGCTTATATCCGCCAAGTAAAAAGCAAACAAAAGCAATAAATGTTTTCCAGTTGTCTTCCTTCGTACTCTCACCTGTCGAATCCTTTCGTTTGAAATTTACAGTTACCAATAGCAAGGGGCTTTAGGAGTAGCTTCGAAGACGGTTTCTTGTACAGTTATTATCAGGGGCCGGATTTTGAGGACCTAAAAATACTTTTAAAATTTCCTCTACCTTTAGTAAGGGTAGATGAAGTGAAAATGACACATCTTATGACGGAGAAGTGGCATAGAAATACAGTGTGTTTCACGTGCCAATTTGCCAATCAAGCGGGTTTTTTTCGTCGCGTCGGCCACGGCTCTAACTCCCGATCGCTCGGGTGAAGTATCTACGCAAATAAAGCCGCTAACGGTGTAATGGTTCAGGTTCTCACATTTACAGTTGGAATTACTATGAAAACATCCATGTACCTCATCACAAAATATGTTGGAAATGTCCTCCTCTTGCATCCACACAACACTGACACCTTTTTAGGAAATTTTCTTTCAAGCGCATAAGTTCAGATTCCGAGATAGAGTTAATTTCTCTTGTACATTATCTTTAAGTTCTTCTAATGAATGGAGATTTGACCTATACACATTATTTTTCATTTTCAAGTTCGGGTGAAATATCTACGCAACTGAAAGAGAAGCTGAACTTATGCGCGTGAAAGAAAATTTCCTAAAAAGTTGCCGGTGTTGTGTGGATGCAAGAGGAGGACATTTCCAACATCTCTTGTGATGAGGTACGTGATTATTTTCATTATAATTTTAACTGTAATCGTGAGAACCTGAATCATTACACCGTTATTATTATTGAATCTCCATTTATTGCAGCCCTACAGAATGTTAGGGCTATAGTTAAATACAAATAAAAGCATATTTGCTATTATAAACAGGTACAATGAGTGAACACTAAGTGTCAACCAAATTGAGCTATAAACTACAAACTGGAAAAAAAGCATATTACAAGAAACAAAAAAACAAAAAACCTAGTGCTGTAATCTATGAATTGCAACTATTTTACAGTAACTTATATATATAGTGAATATATTTTTTACTTCCTCTGCCCGTACCATAGGTACTATAGGTAGAGGAAGTATTGTTTTCGACCCCAAATTCGAAGTTGAGTTTTTAGCATATATACACGTTTCAAGGCCCCCTGAACCCAAAAATACTATTTTTGGAAACATGTCTGTGTGTCTGTCTGTCTGTCTGTGAACACTCTAGCTCCAAAACGGAAAATCGTATGAAAACAAAATTTCGTATTTGGGTCAGGTACCTTCTGAAGATGTGAGGATAAGATTGGCGACTATTTTCTCTTATTTTTAAGGGGACTAGGCCTACATGAAGAAATTTTCGTTTTTCGCGATTTTCTCGGCTCTAACGATTTTCTTTAAAATTTGCACATGTGTTCCTTTTACTGAGAGGTAAAACTTTTATTTGAAACTTTTTTTCGAAAAAATTATCTGAGGGTAGTTACAAGCCACCCACTGTTCACCCACTGTTTGTAGAAAGTTTGTCTTGCGTGATGAACAACTGAATACGCGCTCTTTCACGGCCTCTTATTCTATATAACAATGTGAAGTGAGAAAAATGTATTGTTGGCCATGCATAGAGTAAAGAAGTATCTGAGGGAAATATTCGATAAATTTCGGAAATTATTCAATACGGTGGAAAGTTCAATAAACGTCTGCAGTCACTATTTTTTAAGTTTGTAATATAGCCTGCGCTTTTAGTCGCATCATTGAAAGAAGAGGTATTTTTAGGATAATTAGCGTAAAATTGTGTCTAGCGATTCTGTACAAGGATATGTGAATACTGCTAACTTTTATTTGGGCAGAGGAAATTATGTAACTTTCACATCAGATTTTTTTAATTCGTGGGAGCAACATTTGTTGTTAAATACACAATGTAATCATTACACTGTTAGCGACTTTATTTGCGCAGATATTTCACCCGATCGCTCGGGAGTTACAGCTGTGGCCGCCGCGACGCACAAACCCGCATGATTGGCCAACTCGTACGTGAAACGCACTGTACAATTGTTTGCGCGTTTCATCCCATTTTAACCACATTATCCCCTTAACGGGTGATACGATTTTAAACGGAAACGCTTGCAGGTGAAGGGAAGGAAACTTCGCTTGTAATATGTTAAATTCAAGTACGAGGGGAAGCGTTTTTAATTACTCTGAAGGAAGATTACTTTAATTTCTTGCACGCTGCTACTCTATGGATGAAGTTGCATCTTGATGAAACAGTTTTAAGTGGCTTTAAAAGGAGGAATTGGATTTTAGTGCTGCTTGCAGGATTTTAATTATATTATACATAGCCGCGACGAATATTTATGTACTGCAAATTTTCATTTATCTTCCAATAAATTCCATAAACACACAAAGGTTAACATTGTCTTCCACAAATTGACATCTGAATATTGCAGGGGTAGATAAATCTTTATGTCGCAATTATATGACTTATAGCCGGTTTCTATAAACTTGCGAACTACCTATGGGTAAATTATCCAATGGACAGAATTTACACAAAAATGACACCACACAAACACAAATAATTTAAAGATAGCAATCACATACACTTGTGGCGAGTTTCTAGATAAATGTCTTCTGGATAAATATGAAAATGACAGAAAAAATCTTCCTACAAACTCGGGTTAGATCTTTCCAAGGGCAAATCGTCGGGTTAATTTATCCTTTCATGGATGGCTGGATAAAATTTAACCTTTCATAGGATCAATAATAATATTTAAACAATGAGAATCAAAGCCTTCTGAATTAAAATAAGTGTACAACTCCAAGGCCTTGCTCATTATATCATTGTAGGTTAAATGGAACTAATTTGTCCATGGATAATTTACCCATAGGTAATTCACTAGTTTGTAGAAACCGGGCATTAGAAAAGAAGAAGACGGAAAATAATTTACATATTTAAAACCTTACAATATATGATGGTAATTTTCAAACGTTCATTATTATTATTATTATTATTATTATTATTATTATTATTATTATTGTTATTATTACTTATTATTTTTAATTCATCTTTTTTTATATTCCTTTTAGCTACGAGGCCATATCAGGAGTTCGGGATGTGTATTTATACTGTAGGGTAGGTGATGGAACTATCGTTTGTCAATTATTTTCTATTGTTGGAGTAATTTATGGAGTAAATTTCAACTGATATTAATTTTCAAATGGATATGATACAAGATGAAATGATGAGGATGATTCAAGATATGTAAATATCCAATTCGGAATTTGCCTTTACGACTGGGAAAACCATGAAAATACCAAAGTCAAATCGGCCGGCAACGGATTTGAACCTGGGACCTCCCGAATGCGAGTCCAAGACGTTACCATCTTGGCCACCTCGATCAATAATACATTATTATAAACTTTCGAAAACTATAAGATTTTTAGACATTATTGTAAACATTTTGCTGCAAGGAGCAATATAAGTACTAATTTTTAAGTTTAGGAAATAATAATTCGATAAATACTCGTAGTAGACCTTTTTAGCTGTTTGAAGATTCAAAGCATTTTTAAAGATTCAAATACAAGACTACGTAGCACTGTCTTTATAAATGACTAGCATGTGCCCGCGGCTTCGCCCGCGATAATTATTTAAAAAATTAAAAATTAAGAGCATAATAGTAAAATCATAATATTTATTAACTCCTAAATCACGTGGACTACATACCACGATTAGATAGCATCGTCTGGTAAAAGCGACCTCAGATTCGAGTTTCTTGGCCCAGAAAACCTCTGTATAGTGAGATTCGTCCAAATAAAACAACGTTTGACCATATTTAGGGCTTACAACATTCAAGCGATCGCGAAAGTTTTATTTTCAAGGTGTGACAAAAATAGACAAAGCCAACTGTAATTGATTTGACATTGAAATGTATAACTGAAAACTTATGTTTTGAAAACGCAAAAAATGCACGTTTTTTGCCCGTTTTTCACTCATAACTCACGAACGAAAACTAAAATTAAAATTCCGGCTTCGCGGTGAATTTTCCGACCCTTCAGCCCACATATTTTTAAAATTTCAGATCTCTGCGTTCAGTAGATTTCCCTGGACATCGAGGACAGTTCCTTTTATTAATATATATAATATGAATTATAATGATACCTTCTCTAATTTGTCAAACATCCATTTAATTTAATCCAAACCCACCTATACCATTGGCAACAATATGTTCTGTGAATTTGTTTCGATAATTCTATGCAAAAAGGGATTAAGTATTTTCAAAAACATTTAATTTTTGGCATTTAGAATCAGAATTTTTCAAAATCCCTTCTTAGTGAGCACCTACATTATGAAACGAAGGTACTGTCAAAATTCCAAGTCTCTACCTGTTATAGTTTAGGCTCTACGTTGATTCCTGTCAGTCAGGACAAAGCCTTTTATATATATAGAGAAGAGATGTGAAAAACCTATTAAGATACTTTTTAATTTTTAATATTTAGTTAACTTGTTTGGCCTGTTACAGATAAGATCATCATGTCGTCCCTTCCCATCTACCAGCATTAATTAAAAAAAAAAAAAATAGCATTGAAAATAAAGTTGATATGAAATTACCATAATTAAAATTACAATACAATACTGCTTACATCTAAAATCACAAATTACCCGAAGCCCAGTTGCATAACTAATCCGTAGTTCACAGGGTTGATTTTCCAGTTCGTAGAACTGATCAAAAAATTGAAAAATTCCTGTAAGGTATATTGTAAGTAATTAAGTTTTATCTTCGACAGTGAAACTAAAATATATTTCCACTGTTTGTATTAGTAGAGTATTATTTTAAAAAATGAAGTAAACTTTACAAACTCAAATGTAGTCCGGTAGGCATAGTCTATAAAATAACTTATTTTCTGAAATATCCACCGAAATACAGAAGAGAATAATAAAAGTTTGCTTAAAAACCCTATAGAGTATTTAACATAAGTGTTATTTTTCTGAATTTAATGCTATGAAAATAGAACAACTTTATAAGCTCACACTTCTAAAATACTTTCACAAATACCGTAACGTACACGTATCTGATCCACATAGCACAAGAAGAAATAAAACCTTACATTTAATAGAACAAAATACTTCACATCTTCTGGCTCTAAACATAGCAATTATTAAGGTCCAAGATTCCGTAACTCCATAATTAGGTCACATCCAGAAATAGTAAATATGAGTTGCAAAAAATTCGATAAGCATATCAAAAATCTTATTTCATAGGTTATAATTTACTTCACTCTGTATTTATTAGATATTTAAGGAACCATTTTAATAGTTATACCTCAGGATTTCAATTTTTTTCTTCCCACTTTGTATTTTTCTCTGTTCTTTTTTTATTTTTTTAATGGTATTGATTTTAAGGTATATCGAGTTTATTTATTTATTAAATCTCCAAGTATAAGAGCCCTATTTCCTAGGGCTATAGTTACAGAATAAGTATGTTATAATTATGACATGCAGAAAATTTTAAAATGTGGCAGTAAACAATAAACAAAAGTGAACATAAACACAAAACATTGCAAAGTTACATTTAAAAAAGTTCATAGAAATTGTTGTGAGAATTGATCACAGGGTTTTAAAAACTTTGTTGACAAATATTTTGAATTCTGTGAAACTGCATTGGTTTTTTAAAATGTCAGTCATTGGATAACCCAAAACCTTATCACACTTAGTTAAATGTTTCTTTAGCATGTGCCGCTTGTAACCATGAAATCGAGTTATATTTTGTTTTACGTATTTGCATTTAATTCTGTTATTGTGTAATATAAATCACTGAACTGAACATGAGCACTTGCTCATTCGAGTAATCATTTAATGTATCTCTCTTGTATTTCATACAATAAATAAAATTAATTTAAAAAATAGAAGTGAACACCGGAACTAGCAACTTTATTTCACAAAAAATCTGGGTCCTACTAACCACTGACTTAACCACTGCAAGACACAGTACAGTAATGTTAATGTGATGGTCGTCTCAGGTTAGGCGAAACCCACGCTACTGGCAATGAACTGTTTCCAGCATCATGTACTTAATCTCCATAGTAATTCCTGTAGTGACTTCTAATGTGATTTCCCACCTACACTTCTGTCTACCCGCAGGCTCTTACCTCACAGATCCCACATCTACAAGCTAGAATTTGAACGGTGTAAGCCAGCGTGCTTCACTTGGCGACCCGCGAACCATATATGGCCCTTCAATGTATTTCTCTGACCGACAACTTTACTTATAATTCATTACTTTAGTAACCTTATTATTACTTATTAATTTATAACTATACTCGATAGTTTATAATAACGAATGTTTGAAAATTTTCATTATATACCGTAAGGTGTCCCCGAGGGAAACCCCGCGAAAACCTCACTCAGATCGGTGTGTGAGGTTGCATATACTTGCATATACATTCAAAATGCAGTTTTATCGGCCTAGTACTTTAAAGTCGTCATGGCAATCTATAAACAAAAACCAGATGGCATTGACCAGTCACACCAACTTTAACATGGATTTAAGCCTAAAATTATCATAAAACAACAAATTTAAGCCAACGTGTTTCTTTATGATAATCAGAAATTTTACCAGGGTTTTTCGCAAAACACGGTAGCCCACTTCATATGACAACAAATATAAGCCAACAACTTTTCACATCTTCGTTCACAAGAAAATCATTGCTTACCATGGATGCACCAGCATGTAATTGCAATATATTCCTTCTCATATTTCTGCTGCCGTGAAGTTGCTGTCACCAGCTCCAATTCAGTGTTTTTGGCTTGGATAGAAATTTCCTCGGTATTATCATTCATATTTTTATAAGATTTTCATAAATACTAGTTCCTATGCATTATTGTTTACAAAAAGTTACTCATATAATGCATCTATAGGGTATCGCATTTCGTATTGGCATGTACAGTTCATTGTTGTCCCGCAATTCAGGTAGCTGTGAGAATTTGACGTTAACAAATGGCTGGCTACCTTTCATTATAATTAATTATACGGTATTTTTGTTTCATTTCATACAATTAAAAGAGCTTTTACTAAAAAATATTGCATGCACCACGTACACAAAAAATTTAATGGGACTCATCCAGTATTTCAGCCTCGGCTTAAGCCTCGGCCGCTATACTAGATTCGTCCGCTAAAGCGTTATTTTGAGTACTTGATACATAAATAGCTATAATATTACTAATAAATTCATAATTATTGAAGTATTGCGTACTACTACATATTAGACCAATATATTATCTTATTTTCAACACTAGCAGTTCTTTCTGTTTGTAGAATTCATGATTATTATTTCGTGGTCTACCAAACTGTATCGTTCTGATGTTTTCAAAAAACTTTATATACCGGTACATGTAGTTTATATACAACTTCTAACTTTCAGATTATATCAGCATTCATGAACCACAGATTATTGTCTCTGTTGGACATTACATGAGAATATTATAGGAGAAAAATTCCTCGCATTGGCGCGAATAGCCAAAGATCCTGGGTTCAAGTCCCAGTGTCGGAGGAATTTTTCTCCTATAATCTTGTACTTTTTTTTAAAAATAATTGAATCTTTGTAAAAGTTAAATTTGTATTATTATCTTATTACCGAAATACCCCGAGCAATAGCTTTGCTTATTCGAAGTAAGGTGTTTTAATGCATTAGTTGAGGAAGATGACTCAAATTTTTTTAGCTTTAATAAATAAACTTAATATAGCTGGTTTCAAATGAAACTTCTAACTTAAAATTTCACCCACTGCAAAAAGCAGATTATTTATTAACAAACACGGTAGCATCTACCTTGTTATGAGCAGAGGAAAGAGTTTTCTCCGCTTTCTGATGCATGGCATGTACCACAGAGACCTCTTGCGGTCAGAAATAAGACCAGTCATAAATATCGGAGTTTATTTGCTGCGGAACTCGGCAATCTCGTATCAGCTTTAAGCTTGAGGGTACTTAGCTCCTTTCTGCAGGGACGCCACAAAACTACAAACAAGTTCCCGACGTCGGCTCTGGTGTAATGTTCACAATTAGCATGGAGGAGGCCCTTCCAGTCGCAACCTCCGTGACTATTACGCCTGTCTTTTGTTTGCCATTCAAATGGTCTGCCATTTTGTTTAATTGCCCGATCGTATGTCAATTACTTCCATGACCGACTCTAATTCCATTGTCCAGCCATCTGCTTCAACGCTTTCACGCGTCCATTCCAGTAACACTTCATTTCTTCATTGCCCATCCAGTTCAATGCGAAGTTTACGAACAGTTTAAGCTCGGCACGGATTTCATTCAAGTAAAATGGAAATTAAAGGCATACATCTCTATACCCGTATCAAATCGGTACAAACTAGACCCGATGAATTAATTTCTGCGTTCGCTCTTGTTCCCCCAAAATAGTAACAACTACATAATAACTACATAATGTATACATAGCCTATGTAGTCTACTAGCAGGTGCCCGCGGCTTCGCCCACGATAATTAATTGAAAAATTAAAAATTAAGAGTATAATAATTATTAAAGCATTATATTTTTAACACTTGCACGCGAATCATTCATAAACTAAGCCATTAATAATTAATGAAACAGCTAAAGTTCCTGCTTTAGAGTACATTCCACAATATGAAAGCGCCGCCTGGAAAAACGATCTCAGATTCGATTATACAGTTCCAAAGCGGCCTGTTAACACTGATAATACGTACTGTTTCTCAACTGTTTGTTGACAGATGAATATGATGTGAATTTTATTTGATAAATTCAGTGTAATTTTCAGAAATTATATAATTTTTCAAGGAAAGGAGTTATTTTGTTTGGATTTTTATTGTCCGCGATTCTGCCCGCGGCTTCGCCCGCCATTATTAATTGACTCCAGGATTTTTAAGAAATTTACACTGGCAGATTATTAAAAATCTTTGTGGTTCAGAGCTATGAAAATAGTAAGTAAAAATAAAATTAGAATATTTGTTATTTGTGTTCATTTCACTTAGGCCTTATATAATAAAGAAACGGTTTTCCTAATTTTGTACTCTTCGTGAAAGTTTAGAATGCGAGAGACGAACATCGCCGAGTATACCCGATGTTTCAGGAAGTGGGCGAGCGAGTGAGCACGCTATTTAGGGCCGTTGAATTGTATAAGAGTAGATTATATATATATATACACACACAAACACACGAGGGCTGGGGCATGTTTATTTTTTGAAAATGTGGATCTTTTTGCAATGTTGAAATATACAAATGAAAGGGCAGGGCACAGAATGTATGTATGATGCATATTATGGGCATTAGAAGTAGGACAAAGTAGGGTGCAGACATCCATTAACAAGCATACACGACGGCATCGTGCCACTCTATGGCGTTGCAGTAGCTGGAAGCATAAAACTCTAGAAGTTCGGCACGGAAAGTCCTTAATCCCATAGATTCCACGAGCTCCGTGTGACATTCTCTGGTATTTTTCCTCTATGAAAAGGGAATTCTGATGTAAGATGGCTGTTCACATCTTGTCACATCCATTCTGCACGGCGGTTGACTTACAATTTCATACCTCATCCAGAGAGACAAGTTTTTTGATGGCATAAATAAATAAATTGTATACGACATGATGAAACTAAAGAAAAGTTATATGTTATGTTGTGGAAATGAGGAAGTTCTATGATTAATTTTATGGCTGTTGTTACAAGTACCTGACTTTCCGTCCCCACCGGTGGAGATTATCCCACGCTACGAGGTGCCCAGCCGGTTTTTTAAAGGTAGCTGCAAAAATTCCTTTAACTTTTAACTGCCTTAAATTTGTAAAAAAGTAATCTCTCTATAGGCTACCTATATATAAAAGGCTTTGTCCTGTCTGACAGGAATCAACGTAGAGCCTAAACTATAACAGGTAGAGACTTGGAATTTTGACAGTACCTTCGTTTTATAATGTAGGTGCTCACTAAGAAAGGATTTTGAAAATTTTTTATTTCAAATTCCAAAAATTAAATGTTTTTGAGAATACTTAAACCCTTTTTACACAGAATTATCAAATCCAAATCACAGTTCATTTGAGAATAGTATTGTTGGCAGTCTTCACATAGGGCTTTGGAAATAAATGAAACGTGTCTCTGACAAATTAGAGAAGGTATCAATATAATTCATGTTGTAAATAAATATTAAAGAATGAAATCCACGAAAATAATGCAGTCACATAACTTTCTCTAGCCTGCAAATAGAGAAAACAATACGAGGTATGGTAATGTATGTATACTAGGAGGTGCCCGTGGCTTCGCCACGATAATTCTTTTAAAAATTAAAAATTAAGAGTATAATAATTATTAAAGCATTATATTTATTAACACTTGCACGCGAATCATTCATAAACTAAGCCATTAATAATTAATGAAACAGCTAAAATTCCTGCTTTAGAGTACATTCCACGACATGAAAGCGCCCCCTGGGAAAACTATATCAGAATCGATTATGCAGTTCCAAAGAACCTGTGAACACATAATACGTATTGTTTCTCAGCTGTTTATTGACATGAATATGATGTGAATTTTATTTCATCAATTCAGTGTAATTTTTAGAAATTATATAATGTTTCAAGGGAAGGAATGGTTTGTTTGGATTATTATTATCAGCGATATTTCAAGAGATAAAACCATCAATATTTTACAGCTGTTGCCCCCGGCTTCGCCCGCCATTATTCATTGACTCCAGGATTTTTAAGAAAATTACACTGGTAGATTATTAAAAATGTTTGTGGTTCAGAGCTATGAAAATTGTAAGTAAAAATAAAATTAGAATATTTCTTCATTGTGTTCATTTCACTTAGGCCTTATATAATAAAGAAACGGTTTTCCTTCCTAATTTTGTAGTCGTCATGAGAGTTTAGACTGCGAGAGACGAACATCGCCAAGTATACCCGATGTCTCACGAGGCGGGCGGGCGAGCAAGCACGCTATTTAGGGCCGTTGAATTGTATAAGAGTAGATTATTGTATCGCAGGTTTTTTGGAGATAGAAGTATGAAAGAGATATTACATTTCTGTTTAATTTCATCCCCAAAACGGTTTTATGGTAACATGAGAGTGAGAAATAAATATTCCGCAAAGACAATACAACTTTAAGTTACCGGAATTTATGTTTCTTCTTATTTGAACCCCAACCAGGCTTGCTGTGTGCAAGCGATGGGATGCAAAATTCGACATCATCTATGAGCCATAAAAAGCTATACCAAGCGTTTTCTGAGGGAATAGTTTGAGTTTGATAAATCGTTCGAAAGTCCTTCATAAGATAATTTCCAATTACAAAATAAAAAACCCGGGCGAGGCCGGGTCTTTTAAGCTAGTGGAAAATAACTCGAAAGAAAATTTAAAATCAAGATTAAGTACAAGAAATAAACTATGAGCCTAATCGTTATGTTAACTGTTTTCTTCGCAGTCGGACCTGGATTTATAATAAGTGTGTGAAAGTGATTCTCGCGCATTTATGGTTAAGTATGTACAACCTTGTAAGATTTGAGGCTTTCCTGGCGAATCTTATGTAGAAAATCTTCTCGGGTTTGCAGCCAGGTGAGAAGTTTGTTGTGGTCCAACGTTTCCGAGGCTGACGCTGCCTCCATCCTCAGGGAATCTGAAGTGTCGAGTTTTGACATGTAGGGGAAATATATACCAACCCGAGTTGGGCGGAGTCGACTTCAGATTCCCTGAGGATGGAGGCAGCGTCAGCCTCGGAAACGTTGGACCACAACAAACTTCTCACCTGGCTGCAAACCCGAGAAGATTTTCTACATATGTACAACCTTGTTCTGCGGGTTCTAAAGAACCAAAGGTTCGAGCTAAAACTTCACGTTGATAAGTGTGAGATATCCTACAATGACCCATTAATATACCAGATTTTCAAAAGATTTGTTGTGATCAAGAAAGTAAGTTTTTGATATTTATTAAAGATTTGAATTTGATTTCTTCACGGGCTGTCAGCCAAGTCGAAGTTTTAAAGGTTTGTGATCTTTCGGAGTCCAGCTCTGATCCCAGATCCAAGAAGATGGACTCAGAGCTGGAGTCCAAAAGCTCGGAAACCTTTAAATCTTCAAATCTGCTGAAAGCCCGTGAAAGAAATAATTTGTTTAATTTTATGTTTCAACTTTCATAGGCTATGAGATTTCATTGTTTCATGTCATTTTATTACTTAATTTCCAGTGAACTGTAAATGTAGCCCTAAGATACTTCAGGGATTTTCAAAACGGAGATTGAATAATAATAATAATAATAATAATAATAATAATAATATTTAACAACTAAACTCCGTGGCGCTACATCCCTGAAGGGACAAGGCCTACCACCCGACCGCTGCGTCATCTACCATAGGCAGACGGCAGGATTGGGGGGCATGTGGTCAGCATGCCGACACCCACGGCCGTTAATGGTGGTTTTCATGACCGGAGCAGCTACTTCTCTATCAAGCAGCTCCTCAATTTGAATCACGAGGCTGAGTGCACCCCTATTAATATTTAAAATAATAATAATAATAATAATAATAATAATAATAATAGGGGAAATATTTATATAGACAACTGTGTATGAATGTAGGCGACCACAGCGACCCAGCATAAGACAACAATAATTCTTTAAATTAAAAAATATGTTAAATAAACATCAAAACTAACTGAACACTGCTTTTGCAAAAACACAATCAATCAAGAATAAAGATGGTTTTGAACTTTATAAACGGATTCTTTTAATATTGTTATATACAGAGGGGCCATTGGCTGACCTCAGGTCTTGTTTGTTTGAATGTTTTATGTGTGTTTGTCTGTAAAGTACTGATGTTGCTGGGCGATTTTAAACTGATAAAAAAATTGTTAAACAGATTGTCTTTAGGAGGGAAGGCAGGCCAAGTAGATCTTGCTCCTTACATGAATAATAATGGTTCAAGAATAATGTCCACAATCTGAGAGTGTTCGAAAACAGGGTGCTTAGGAAAATATTTTGACCTAAGAGAGATGAAAATGGGGACTGGAGAAAACTACATAACGACGAGCTTCATGACCTGTACTCTTCACCGGATAAAGTAAGGGTAATTAAATCACGGAGGATGAAAATAGGCTGGACATGTTGCGCGCATGGGGGGAGGAAAGGCAATTCTAAAAAAAAAATTGACTGGGAGACCCGAAGGGAAAAGACAACTTGGAAGACCTAGACGTAGGTGGGAGGACAATATCAGGATAGATTTAAGGGATGTAGGATTTGTGAGGGATGGTTGGATGGAGTTAGCACATAATAGAGTTCAATGGCGGGCTCAGGTAAGCGTGGCAATGAACCTTCGGGTTCTATAAAATAGATAATATTCCTTTAGCTTGCTTAGGAATTGTCTATTGCCATTGTGTAAGTAAGTAAAGAATAATGTCAATAATTAATTCAAGTGGCTTAACGGATCTGACTTTAAGAGATAGCTTCCAAGTAACTCTTAGAAGAGATCTAATAAAGTTGTTGAAACTGATTTCCAGTGAACTGTGAACATGCTGTGGCGACTTTACCAATTAGTTCGCTCCTAGGAATCACTTTTTCCGCACAGCCAAATAAAATATTAATTAATGAAAACGAGAAAAAAGTAAAGCGATATGCAGCAACGAGATCTCCGGAAATACATGTGTTGATCATTTCAGACGGCAAGCTTTTATTTAATCAACCAGTCAGGTTACGGAAAAAATAAAAACATAAACAGTAAAGTGTAAACAAAATGCGTACTATTTTTATTCGACTATTTTCCTGAAAGTACAGAGTAAAATACCGGGTGGTCCTAAACTAGATGTCAAAAATGTAAATGTAGGTAGAGGGGACCTAAACTATTATATTGCGATACTAAGCGCTGCTTACGGATCGAGGAAAGAGTTTGAAAAAACGAGGCGCTTGCGCGAGATCCGTTATGCGCGAGATCCGTTATGCGCTAACGGAACGAGTATTGCATGCTATTTTTTGCACGTTGATTATTTATATTAATTGAGATATTAGCTGAAAATGTTATGTTTAAGTTATACACTGTTGAAGATAGATGTTATATTTCAGAAAGTGATTCGCATATTTTGGTTGTTATGGGGACCGAATATTTGTCCTGTTAAAGTCGCCACAAACTAGGGGGCCTTGGTTCCGGTCTTCCATAAAGGCTTGTATTATGATGGTTTTACTTACGGCACTTGTGCTTTTTGTAACTTTTACAGCACGGAGATTTCTTTTGTATTCATAGCAACCAGATTGCGTGCGGGAATATCAAGTTACGATCCACGGCAACAATATTCGTTACGTCGTGCAAAAAGACAAGGAAAGACAAAAGAAAACAAAAGTTTACTGACAGTTTACAAGAGGTGCTCGAAAGGCTTTGAATAAATTTGTGTTTTCTTTTGTCTTTTCAGTTTCCTGTGATTCATACTGCTTTGCAAGCTAAAGCTTTAATGAGTCATTACCGCACACACATTCCTATACGAAATATGCTTATTTACGTCCCCTCTACCTACCATTACATATTTGACATATAGTTTAGGACCACCCTGTATACAGTACTTTCCCGACATTTCAAACCGTATATGCAATTCCGAATAATTATATTTATTGTGATGTGAACTACCATAGAATCCGGTCAAAACATAGCCTATAGGTAACAAAATGTATATAGTAATACCTCTTCCACTCTCTGTGTTTAGGTCATATTTGCATTTTGCATACATTGTCAACATTATAGACCACTAAAATGGCCTGCCTTATCTAGTAATTACATTAATCAAATAAGGAATATTACATTAATTTCGACTCATATAGATCCTAAGCCCATGTATTTACCTATAGACTGAACCATCAAGAGAATCTGCACTGGAAATGATTTTCAGGTTCGAAATTTTATAATAACTTATAAGTAGCAGGTGACCGCGGCTTTGCCCACATTTATTAATTCAGTCGCTAGATGCACTTAACAGCAAATAATCAAAACAATGTATATATTAACTCTTACATGTTAAAACGATTACTTACTTACTTACTCAATGGAAACAGACAATTCCTAAGCAAGCTAAAGGAATATTATCTATTTTATGGAACCCGAAGGTTCATTGCCGCGCTTACCTTCAACCCTATTCTGTGCTAACTCCATCCAACCATCCCTCGCAAATCCTACTTCCCTTAAATCTATTCTAATAGTGTCCTCCCACCTACGTCTAGGTCTTCCAAGTGATCTTTTCCCTTCGGGACTCGAATTCAATACTTCTGAGATATGTCTTTAAACCCCATGCGTACAACATGTCCAGTCTATTTGATCCTCCGAGATTTAATTACCCTTAGGCCTACTGTATCCGGTGAAGAGTACAGGTTATGAAGCTCGTCGTTATGCAGTTTTCTCCAGTCCCCATTTTCATCTCTTTTAGCCCAACCGTATTTTTCTAAGCACCCTATTAAAACGATTAATAATGAAAAAGCTAAAAAAATAGGCTGCGAGGTGCAATTCACGAGTAGATTGCACCATCCGGGAGAAATGACCTCAGATTCGAGTTCCCTAGCCCAAAAGACCCCGCATAGTGAGTTTCGTACAACTCTATCAATGTCTTCCCATTTAGGCCAACTGAATCTAAATGATATGAAAATAATAATTAATAACTCACATTGTACTTCTATAATGGATTTCTAGTGTCTTTTCACTGTTTGAAATTTATTTAAAATTTCCAAATCATCAGTTAATGTTTTAACTTGTAAAAATTCACCAGTTATATTAAACTGTTGGTTAAGATGAGATCAATTTGGATTAATGTTTATACAACAAAAATAGACAGTTAAATGTAACTGAAAGTTAATTTTGCATGCTAACCACAGATTACATGTTTATACAACTGGCATTTAGAGGTGCACTCGGACTTCCTTCAGTACACCTATGTTTAAGGGAGGACAGAAGCGTTGATTTTGCTATTTTGGTCATAAAATGCTATTTTTGGATTTTAGTGTAAGAAAATCAAGCATAATCTAAAGTATATCTGTGCAAAATTTTATGCCATTTGGGCGCATGGAACAGGTGTTTCTGGCGCCATTTTTAAAGTACTCCACGTAATCCTCGTGCTATCCTTTGTTAACTAGTCGTATGTAATATAGTGTACTAGCATGTGCCCGCGGCTTCGCCCGCGATAATTATTTCAAAAATTAAAAATTAAGAGCATAATAGTTAAATCATTATATTTATTAACACCTAAATCACGTGGACTACATACCACGATTAGATAGCATCGCCTGGTAAAAGCGACTTCAGATTCGAGTTCCTTGGTCCAGAAAACCCCTGTATAGTGAGTTTCGTCCAAATAAAACAATGCTTGACCATATTAGGGCTTACAACATTCAAGCGATCGCGAAAGTTTGATTTCCAAGGTATGACAAAGCCAACTGTAATTGTCAAACTTCCATTTAATTTAATTCCAAACCCATCTGAAACCCACTGGCAACAATATGTTTTAATGTCAAACGTGATTCGGATTCGATAATTCTGTGTAAGAAGGGATTAAGTATTCTCCAAAACATTTGGTTTTTGGCATTTAAAATCAGAATTTTTCAAAATCCTTTCTTAGTGAGCACCTACATTATGAAACTAAGGTACTGTCAAAATTCCAAGTCTCTACCTGTTATAGTTTAGGCTCTACGTTGATTCCTGTCAGTCAGGACAAAGCCTTTTATATATATAGAGATTTAGGTGTAAAATATATAATATAAGTCTTGTGTAGGGCTCCATTTATATTTAGTGATAGTTCAGTGTAATTAGAAAGTTTGTAATTATAAAGGTTTATTTATTGGTACAAAAGATGCTTATTTTTTACTCTGAGTGCACGTAGACTTTAATCGCTTGTTTTCTTAGTTTCAATTTTCATGTTAATTTGCCACATTCAAAATCTATCTTCTCCCATAAACATATAGATACAGCTATGAAATTTTTTCACAATGTACTTTGTGATGTGTTTAATAAAGTATCTAATCAGATTTTTGGTATGGGTCTTAGTTTTTTTTTAATTGATATTTTACATAAAAATATATCATTTTTTTATCAACTTTTTGTTTCTGTGGGTAAAATATTTTTTTTAAACAAAAAGTATACATAATATAAAAAATCTGAATCATTGAATCTGTTAAGCAAACATCATAGAATCTCACATAAAAAATTCAGATCAATCTTTTAATATCTGTCGGAGGAGATAGATTTCAATTTTGATTTTAAAAATCAATTAATTTAATCATATATCAAAAACAAGTTGAGGTATCAAAATGAAATTTGAAACTTCAACATCTGTTTATGTTTAAATTAGGGATGGGTCGATACCAGATTTTCTCGATACTCGATACTCGATACCGATACATGATTTTTTCCTCGATACTCGATACTTCGATACTCGATACCTTCAACATTCCCAGTTTCAATAAATAGGTACATTAAAAATTAAAATTTGAGAGAACTGTGTAATACCAACTAAATTAATTAAGCCTGCATATTTAATGAGACAAAATTTAATATCCTCAGTAGCCTATAAATATTTTTAAACTTTACTTTAAAAATTAAATTAGTTTTTTAAACAGTCCACTTACAAGTTTTTGTTAAAAAATACTAGCATTCTCACTTAACTGCAGATTGCAAAATTACAAAAGTATCGAAAAAGTATCGAGCGAGTTTTCTGAAGTATCGTTCGATGCCGATACCATGCAAGTATCGAGAGTATCGAGGTATCGAAAGTATCGAGGACCCATCCCTAGTTTAAATTAAGAGTACAAAATTTCAAGTTTCTAGTCCGAATACTTTAGAAAATCACTCTCAACACTTCGGTCCTCCCTTAAAATTTCAGATCTCTGCGTTCAGTAGATTTCTCTGGGCATTGCGTACAGAGAGACAGAGAGACGGACAGACATTTCCTCTTATTATACAGATGGCATTTTATTAAACACAGAAACAGAAAAGTTTTAACATTTTCCGAAAGCTGTAGCCTGTGGTCTGCTTTGAAACGTCACTCGGTGTGCTAGATAAACCAATTTTTAGAGAAGCCTGTTTGATATTAAAAATATGTTGTAAATACATTGATATAAAAACTTCAATCGTAATAAAAACGTAATAAAATTGGAGCTGTCTGTGAGCTGGACCAGTCCGTAGGTAGGATGTAATTTAATTAAGCCGAGGAAAGCACAGGCATTAGGAACTAGTTTACAGTTTCTACGTCTGACCATCAGCGCCATTAGCGGTCGGATAACGCACTAAATGTGTGGAGAAATCTGGAAGTTGATAAAAAAAAAAGCTTAATTGAAAAACAAAGGAAAACTGGTGCGGTACAAAAACTAAACCCAGTCGAAATGGTGTTATCGAATTACATATATAAAAAACAAAAGAGAGCAGGACTCTGAATAAAAATTCCTTCAAACAAAAACCCGCGGTTGGAATGTAGAACATTCATACACAGTATCGACATACATTCCCATCCCTCTAAAGGGTTGCAAACATCGTGTAAAATAATCTCCCTGCTTGGAACGAAATAATTCCACTCACCGTTGCGAGGGGAACTATATATATATATCACTTCTTTTGGTGTGACCAACTTGTATGATCTATGAACTTTTTCCATCAACAGGCATTTTGTATTCGACAGATTAAAAAAATAAAACAATAAAAGAACTAAAGATGATCTATGGCTAGGGTGGCCATTTCTGAAATGTCAGAAAGGAGGACACACATCTTTGGTAATCTAGCATAGTATAACTTCGGGCATGGATGGCTGGACAGTAGATATTACATGGTATAACCCTGACTAATTTTACTTAATAACTGCATATATATAAAAAAAAATGATTTTATACTGCAAAAAGGGATTTTCATCTTTATTTATGAATGTACAATGCAATGAATGTATAATACAAATGGAGACTTGAACAACAATCAACAGTACGGCCAACGCCACATACTGCACGAAACAAATGATAGTACGCTATCATCGTATGGACAAGCGTGCCAACCTTAGCAATAGATTCCTTGGCAGGAACGTAGCCTATGGGAAAATACAAATTTTATTAATACGCTTTACCGATCCATCAGTCTTGAAAAGGGGGACAAATCAACGTCCGGCATAAAGCCATGCTGGATGGAGGACTGCTTAGCAAAAAGCCTTACAGTCCGGCCAAAAGCCGGACGTCTGGCCACCCTATCTATGGCTGAAATTTTACGTTGACTATTCCAACGCGTATTTGATATGGACCAATAACGTTGTGCAGAGTCTAGGATATTGACCACTCACGATCATTCATATAAAATATGCTTGCAAGGGTCGAAATGACTAATTTTTATCTGATAAATCGTAAGGTCGTTACTGGATACCGTAAGGTATGAATATGCAGTGATTATTATGTCACATGCCAGTGAACAGGATAAAAACACATTAATTTTTATAACTTAACTTATTTGGAAAGTGAAACAATTTAAATTTGGATTGATTAAAATAGTATATTGCGATACAAGTGCCGTAAGCGATGCATACGGATCGAGGAAAGAGTTTGAAAAAACGAGGCGCTTGCGCCGAGTTTTTTTTTCAATTTCCGAGATCCGTTATGCGCTTACGGCACGAGTATAGCATGCCATTTTTTGCGCGATGATTATTTATATCAATTTAATTATATTAATTGCGATATTGGCTGCAAAATATTATGTGTATACATTCTTGAAGATAGATGTTTATTTCAGAAAGTGATTCGCATGTGTTTGTTGTTCTGCGAACCGAATATTTGTCCTTCGGGGCCTTGTCCATGAAGGCTTGTATTACGATGTGCCGTAAGCAAATTCATAACCGCAAGGAAACACTTACCGCACATAGCAATAAGATTGCGTTTGGGAATGTCAACTTACGATCCACGGCAACAACATTCGTAAGTACCACTAATTAGTTAAGTTGTGCAAAAACTAATTTTCGATTCGGTGCAAGTCAGTTAAAATTCGGTGCAAGTCAATTCAGTTCTCATTTTAGTTTATCTTAATTAAATTAAGTAATGACTTGTTTTATTATTACTATTATGTTTGACTATTCCTATTGCATAATACGTATGCATAATAAGATGCCCTGAAGATGATACAAGAGTATAGAAAGGCCTAGACCTAAAATAAATGTTGAACTGATGGCATCAATTATCCGTTTTATTTTATTTTATCCATATTGCATGTACAAGCATGATGGTTTAAATAAATAAATAAATAAATAGATAAAACATCCATCCTAGAGGACTAGGTTTTCGGGGCGATTAAATTGAGCAAAGTAGCCTAACATGCTATACGCATTAGCACCAGAAAATGCGGAAGGTCGTTGGAAAAGGGAGATAGAAAGACGATGGTAATTGAGTGTAGGCTACCTGTTATACTTATTGAATATAATTGTGTGGCCGCAGAGAAAAATTCTGTGTGAGGAATTTACTGTAAAATAATAATAAATTCTTACGTAAGCTTTGCATGTTTTCCATTCGCGGATGTTTCTCTGGTTTATTATGAATTCCATTAGGAATTGGTATAAAAAGGTTATTTTAGCACAGTAAAATTCCAAAGAGAGTTCATAATACATTGATATACGAGGGATGTTCCAAAAGTAAGTTTCGTCGTTTTTTTAAAAAGTGAAGATGGTAAAGCAGATGAAGCAAACAACTGCCATAAGAATCGACACCTATTGCTGGTTCAACGACGGAAAGAGCGTCAGCAGAGGAGAAACGATGCATGAATAGAGTCCCGAAGAAGAGAGAGTAGCAGTAGACTGGCGTGCCCGAGGTTATTTGAGTACAAATCACGATGGCAGATGGACGTGTACTGAAAACGTGGTCGACAATGGAAGTACATGCTGTTATCCGGTATGAATGGGCATGTAGGACTAGTGTGTCCATCATTCATGGACGCCTACAGACTGTGTATGGTGAAGAGGTCATGTCTCATCAAATTGTTGGTCGCTGGTGTTGCATGTTCAGTGAAGGAATGCACCTGTTCCATGCAATGAAAGCCGCACTCTCGGGACGTCACTTCCAAAACAATGCTGAGGTGGAGAAGGCTGTGCGACAATTCCTTGCATAGCAGGGCACCGAGTTTTACCAGAGTGGTTTCTTCAAACTGATTGCAAGCTATGACAAATGTCTCAATGTCGGTGGAGACTATGTTGAAAAATAGTGCAAGGGGTATATTTCATGATTGCATGGTGTATTTGTTTTGGTAATAAAGTTTCCATGTCAAAAAAAAAATGACGAAACTTACTTTCAGAACATCCCTTGTATGTTAAGTGTTCTCTCTTAGTACTCGCTCTGTAAAAACAGTTGCTTGTCGGACTGTTAAGACGCCGAAAAGTAGCACTTTATACCAGCCTGGGGCGGCAAAACAATTGTTTTAAAACAGTGTTTTTTTGTTTTTGTTTTATATTTTTTTTAACATCGGCCATTGCTTTTTTTCTTTTTCTTGTTTTTCCCTATGTTCCTTGTTTTCGCTTTATTTTCTTGTTTTCCGTTTTTTATGACACACAAACACCCATGCCCGAGGCGGGACTCGAACCCACAGCCTCCTTACCCACGGCTCCAAGGCAGCCTTAGCTACCGCGGCTAAGGAGACAGCTTGTTTTCAACGAATAGTTGCCAACCAAAAGAAGATGAATACGAAATTACCAAAACTTTTTTCAATTATCATTATTTATTTATTTATACTGGCGAAGTAAAGGCCATAAGGCCTTTTCTTGCACTGCACCAGTAAGACTATACATATCGTAAACATTACATACTACAAACAATACAATAATTGATCAATTAACTTATAAATTAAAACTAAACATGCTACAGACAATAAAATTACAAGGATTTAATTACAAGTTTGATAAACTAAACTAAAATAAAATTAATTATAATCACAAGCTAGATATAATAATTTTCATTTTAAAATGTACGATTCAAAATTACATAAGTCGTCTTAAATCGTAGATAACTATCTGAATTCAGGGGAGTATTGATCCCACGCAATAATACTGTACTTCCGCTTGAAAACACTTCAGATATGCAAATGTAGGAACCGCCACTGATGAGAGACACATCTGAGTATAATAAACGGGAGCACCTAAGCTAATCACCGTCTTATTGCGACAATACACATCTAACAGTCCCAGCCAATCAGTATGCAACAATTTGCATAGCAACCAGCCTTGGTTACGACTTCGGATAATGGTATTAATAATTCAACGCCAACTACTACCTTAGCCCTACAATTACTAACACAGGGTTACCAACTGTCCGGTTTTCCAACTGGAAAAAGAGTAACTGGCCAGAAATCCGTCCTATTTTATATAGGAGTCGATGTCATGGCCTCAGAGCTCGCAATATAAGGGCGTAAGGCACAAGGACATAGTTTCGAGAAATCTTGATGTTTTTAAACAATGTTACCACTCACAAGTAGGCGGTTTAAAGCTTAACTTTATAACATATATATTTGAAGGACAGGCAAATTTACAAGGTAGGGTGTATTGGGATTTTTTACAACTAGAGGTACCTAAACATGTTAAACAAAAACTTAAGTACTTTTACAGTAGCAAAATCTTTTTACTTTGTATCATATTATTTGTTTTTACTTTATTTTAGCAAAAACCTGTATTATACAGTGGCAATTGCATGTTTGCCAATGAATACCAGTATAGTCATTAATACAACATATAAGCAAAACAATCTATTTTGAATGAAGTTACACTTCAGAAATGCATGTTTAGTTTTTTATAAACATTTGCTTGGATGGTAGCACTGCGGAAAATAAAAACAGTTGGTAAACACCTCAATAACAGATAGGAATTGTGCCTTATGCCTGTATGGAACTGTTATGAAGTAGAATGAATGTGCAGTCTCACAGGTCTTTTCTTATAACAGAGCAGAGGTTTAAGGCACAAGTACAAATAGTTCACTGAGTATTCAAGAGATATGAGAAGGCATAAATGTTAATAACTCAAAATTAAAGATATGTGCTTTACGCCCGTAGGAACTACATATATATATGAAAGTGAAATGTAGAATGGAGCGATTGGCATTTGCGAAAGAGCAACCCACGGAAGCCCAAAACGAGCAAAGACCAGAGCAACATACTTCCTGCAGTAAAACATAGGGTGAATCCGTCATGATATAGGATTGTATGACCTTTCCTGGGCCCTGTTTCATAGAAATTTTACACTCATACTATTAGCAAATACGTAATAATATTAGTTATTATTATTAGCAGGGCCCGGATTCTAATGACCTAAAATTGTTTGAAAAATGACCCTAAATTTTAAAGGAAATGACTTAATAATTGTAAAGAATGATCTATAACTGATATTTCATTTATAAAAAATTAATACTGTACACACAAAGTTATAGACTAATTTGTACATAATTTTAAAAACTGTAAATACAGAAAGGATATTAGGTATAAAACTTTGATCTTTGGTCTTGATTGGAGCATTTGAGAAGAAAAGTAAGAAAATAGTTTTTAAAACATATCCTACAAAAAATAATGCATTAAACTAACCTAGTAATTTATTTAAATATCAGCCTATGGGTAAAAAATACGACAAAAAATTAATATACTCAATGTAAATGCATGAAAATGACTAAATAAGGAGGAAAATGACAAAATAATGACGTAAAATTGAAATAAAATTCCTAAAATATAAAATTGCATAAAATGACAACAACAAAAATGACCTAACAAAAATGCATTTTTGTAATCTAGAGGCCATGAGTAGGATTTATCTACAAGTTGACATAGTCTATGCAGCATCAATAAAAAGATGACATGTCATTAGAATCCGGGCCCTGATAATTGGACATTGACTGACTTTTTGCCTCTAAGCCCTACGGTGGACCATAGGGCTTCCAATTGGAGATTTCAGTAGCCATATTAATTTTGTTACGGTATTTTTTTCCGAGAGGACAGAAACTCCCCTGAAGTGAATGACTTATGACCGTATTCAGCCTTAGGAATATAGTACTTCAGGGAGGAAATCCCATAGCCATGACCCACTTCGTGTTTGTTGGGTGAGAAACTCATGAGAATATTATAGGAGAAAAATTCCTCCGACACTGGGACTTGAACCCAGGACCTTTGGCTATTCGCGCCAATGCTCTACCAACTGAGCTAAGCCGGACTTCAATTCACAGCGCCAGATGGAACCCATCTCCTATAATATTCTCGTGTAATGTCCAACAGAGACAATAATCTGTGGTTCATGAAAGCTTATATTATATCTACGAGAAACTCAATTTTGTTCAGAGGCTTTAATCTATGCGTGGGGTTCTCTAATGGGTCTGAGGTCAGAAACTGCAGATTTTTCGCTACCATGTCTTTTTCTGGGTTTCTACCCATTACGGGTTTATATTCCATCCCATCCAGCTTAACAGCCAAATCCTGTACATCAAATGAAAAGTATTTTCTATTCGTCTTCACGTTCAAAGCAGTTATCAGTGACATTCCAGAATTCGAATGACTAGCCGCTTGTACTGAAGCGCCTGCTATCGGTGTTTAGACTACCCGCAGTACACACATGTAAAAGAAGTGGTCGCCCATGTACTTAGTAAAGGCCTGAAAGGGGAATAAGCTGTTCCATAGCTACGATGTTCTTTTATTTATTTATTTATTTTACAAAACTGGGTTAATATTTTAGTATGAATCTTCTAGTAATAAAACTAGCAGATTTATATAATTTTTACTGTTTTAAGGATATGATGTTTTACAAGTAAAATTTATATTTCTTTTTATAACGAGATACATGATCGGAAAACCTTGTCTTCTTTGATTCTTATATTCTGGAAGGAAGATGATAACCAGGGCCCGGATTCTGATGACCTAAAATTGGTTGAAAAGGGACCTATAAAATTACCCTACATTTTAAAGAAAATGACTTAATAATATTATAAAAATTGACCTAAAAACTGATATTTTATTTATAAAAATTATGATTGTGCACACAAAGATATAGACTGCTGTGCACGTAATTGTAAAGACTGTAAATGTAGAAAGGATGTTGCAGGTCTAAAAACTTTTTTCTTGATTGGAACATTTGAGAAGAAAAGTAAGAAAATTGTTTTTAAAGTAGATTCTACAGAAATGTTGCATTATAGTAACCTAATCATTTATTTAAAATAAATGCATGAAAATTACAAAATAAGGAAGCAAACGACACGAAAATGGCAAAATAATGACGTAAAATTGAAAAAATGCCCTAAAATATAAAATTGCATAAAATGACAAAAATTACCTAATAAAAATGCATTTCTATAAACTAGAGGCCATGATTAGGATTTATCTACTAGTTGGCAATGTCTATGCAGCATCAATAAAAAGATGACATGTCATCAGTATCCGGGTCCTGATTATTAGTCTTCTGTTTCATAAGAATATGTTCTAACAATAATAGTTATAATTTCATGGCTCTAAATTATATTATGAAAACTATTTCTGTTTATTATACGGTATATCACAAATAATAAACTAGAATTTGTTCTTCACATTCTGTAAAATTTACTATGCCTTCTCCTCCACACAAGATGCAAAGCATTATTTAAAATTTATTTTAAATGTTTTAAATTTGTTTTTCGAAATCTATTACGGGTGGGACATAATTTTCATAATGCACAAAAACAGTTCATTTGCTATTCTGCTATTATTGTTAGGGTCTTGATTGTTATTAATGAAGATATGGGGGATTAATATTAACTGTTTCCAGACTGTCAGAACATTTATTTAACTCATCAATAATAATTTAATAAAACTATCAGCATTACGGGTGGGACAAAAAGTCACTGTTTGTTATTTTACACAGTAATTAACCACACATACTTTTTGAAGTTAATCTTATAACAAATTGTACCTTAATATGTATATTTTCTCAAATCAAAATGGACATAGCTGATTACCCTTGACTACATGGTATTAAAGAGCGTTAAAATCATGCTAAAACGAAAAAAAGTAACTAGAATACAATAAATAAGTAAATCGACAGATTTTACAAATAAAACAACTTCAAATACACTTAAATCCTTAATTCAGTGAATTTGAGGGTTTAAACTTATATTTGACCATCAAATTACAATAGTACTATTACAATAGTTTAATTGGCCATACAATTACAATAGTGTGTTTATACAGTAGGGTAGGCCATGGAACTATCGATCGTCAATTATTTCTATTATTGGTGTATATCTATGGAGTAAATTTCAACTGATATTAATTTAAATGAATAGGCCTATGACACAAGATGAAATTTGAGGACGATATAATGGTGATCCTAAAATAATCAAACAAACATTATGAATGTAGCTAAATTTTAGCTAGCACGAACTGCAAGTAGCCTATACAATTTATAGAATTGTCAGCACAGTCAATGATTTTATGCCGTCTGAATTTAAGCTGTCCAAATTACACGAACTTAATCCAGTCTTGTTTTCTGCCGATGCCAAATAGATCTGTCTACACCAGCGTTTCTCAACCTATGGTCCGCGAAGATGGTGCAGATGGTCCGCAGACATAATTTAAAAATGTAATAGAGCAAGTAAAGAAGTAAAATTTTTCACACAAAATGGACACTAGATGTCAAAGTTTTTTTAAATCTTCGAAAATACAGGTCCTATTGCAAGTTTCCTTACTTTTGCAGTTACGAACCACAGTTTGAAACCCCTGATGCACTGACGTCTGTGGTTCCCTCTTTCATTCAAAACCCTGAAAAATAAGACTTTGTCGGAATTTGTTATTAGAGGCGCTCTCTTAACAAGGGTTTTATTGTTGGAGGTGCCCGAGTGTCTGATACCGGTAAACCTGTGTTATAATTCCTAATTATAGGCCTATTATAAAATTGGTAATAAATGTTAAAGTCTGTTCAAAATATAATTTTACTGTCAATAGTTTACTTCCAATTCAATAACTGTGTTTCCGTCGATTTAAAAAAATGTATTTAGAATTATTTCGTTATAATGACATATAATTAATACCCCAAATATTAACAATATAGGCCTACATATAGCCTACTTTGAAAATGGGATGTAAAATTAGGGGTCCGCAAAAAAAAATTAGACATTTTAGAGGTCCTCGGGTTCAAAAAGGTTGAGAAACGCTGGTCTGCACAATATACCCGAAAAGTGATGGCCATACTTTTCACACAGCATGAATTGAGAGATTTTACTGTGGATAATTAATCACAGTAAGAGCTGTAGGCTACATGCATCCTCATTAAGGAAATGGACGTTCATATGCACCAATTATATTAACTCTAATGACTCAAAACCTGTTGATATTTAATTAACATAGCTAACTCCATAATTCAACACTATACGGCAGTAGTTAATCATAATCATATCAAATGTCATTACTGAGAATCAATACTGCTTTAGCCTATTTTACCTTCTCTTTCATGCGTCTTACAATGGGATTTTGTAAATTGTGACCTAACCCTAGATAAATTAGAATCGGGCACATAAATTGGGACTTAAACATTAATCATCTTTTCACGCGAACTGCGAATTGTGATAAAAGTCAAAATGTAGATTTTTTTTTTCCTTTGTAAACCTTTCGGCAGCGTAAGAAATATCGCGATCAGAAACTGTTTATGAAAAATCCCTGATATTCTGAAATAGACTGGTGAACTATTTAAGATAGCCCTTACGTTAGTTTTCCATTTTGCACTGTTATTATAGTTAAAGACATGTATGGGTGGAGTTATGGAAAACGTCAGCCAATGACACGGCTCGTACCATCTCAAACTGCAATAGTATATTGCGACACAAGGGCGGAAAGGCACGTTTACGGGTCGAGGAAACAGATTGAAAACCCGAGGCGCAGCCGAGGGTTTTTAAGTTTTCGAGACCCGTAAATGCCTTTACGGTCCGTGTGTTGCATGCTATTTTTTGCACGACGGTTACTTATATCAATTTAATTATATTAATTGTGATATTACCTGAAAATATTATGTAAATACAGACTTGAAGAATGGTGCTTATTTCAGAAAGGGATTCGCATTTGTTATTGTTTATGGCAACCGAATATTTATAAAGCGGGGAGGCCTTGGTCATTTCTGCTCGCAAATAAGCATTTGCGGGCGGTAAAGTAACTTTCCGCCCGTCGCCCCTAGCAACAATTCACTTTCCGCCCGTCGCCCCTAGCAACAAGATTGCGTGTCGTAATGTCAAGTTACGAGCCATGTAAACAACTGTCGTAAGAAACACTTACTAGCTAAGGAGTGCAAAAAATACTAAGCGGTTTAACAATACCAGCTTCTTTGATTGGGTATTACCACACGTCTTTAACTTTTTCGAGCAGTCTAACTGCTTTAATTGTTGTTTGTGGCCCTTATGCAGGGGCCTTCCAATATTACTGATATCGATAAATATCGTATTACTTTTAATTCCTACGTTCAGTATTTTAGTATCGATACGCCTACTTTCTTTCGAAATGCATTGCTGGTTATCGGAAAATTCCAACGCAAAACAAATCCTGAATATGCAATTTTTCAATATAGTGATGGCCTTTCTGTAGTTCTTTTACTTTAAATGTGACATGTGAGAGATACGATTAATTTTTTCAATGTTTAGCTGGCATATGGAAGTTTTCGTACGTTGTCACATTTTGCTTGGTATTGATATAGAGAAATTAGAGAAAAATACTTGCATTTTGTCAAATAGAAATATGTAATAATACCGTCCAAGTGCCACTATCTAACATGATCTACTATCTACTGAAAACAAAGTGGATGCTATAATTATGTGTTTTTATTATATATTGACTCAGTTCGTACCTTCTCAAAGTGCAAAATATTAAGCGTCATTGTTTATATGGATCTAATTGTTATGTTTACATGTTGATCATTTAGATGTAATCTGTCAAGACAGTATTTTGTGTTATTAGCAGGGCCCGGATTTTTAGGTTTTTATAAACCCTGTTTTAGATTTTAAACGTATTAAAATTATTTTATTTTAATTTTTTACAACTTTCAGACTTTTTAAGTTTCGATTTAATACGTATGATATACATATTAAAAAAATAATTAGTTTTATTTTTACTTAAATTTCCATGGCTCTGAACCACAAAACTATAGGAATATTTTTTGTTTAGTTTTAGAACAGCCAATGTCAATGCCAACTCAACAAGAACTTTTTTCATTTAATCAACCAACTTTCAGAATAGTTCACTTTCTTGTTACATGAAACACTGTGAGTAAACTGGAAATGAAAGATTTTTAAGAATGCCTTTAATGCCTATAAAGAAACCGGAGATTTCGGTTCGCTAACGATTTCCTTAACCTGGACAATGGGAGACAACATTACAAAACGCAATGCTATGTTTTATCTTACAAAATACTGGCAACTTTGAATAAAATGTAAAATGTAGCAGATGTTTAAAAAGTAATTTTAGTAGATCATTAATAATTAGATTAATTAATAATTACATATTATTAGTTAAAGTATTTTATCGTATTTTAATTAATTAACAGTTTTAGTTCATATATAGTTCTTAAGGTCTTATTCAGTCATTTTTAGGTTTTATAAGATTTTACTATGTGACTGCCAGGACAGTGATACAATTAATTATGTTAAAATATTCGAGTAATGGCCGGTTTCTATAAACTCGCGAATTACCTATGGGTAAATTATCCAATGGACAGAATTTACACAAAAATAACACCACACAAACACAAATAATTTAAAGATAGCAATCACTTACACTTGTGGCGAGTTTCTAGATAAATGTCCTCTGGGTAAATATGAAAATGACAGAAAAAATGTTCCTACAAACTCGGGCTAGATCTTTCCAAGGGTAAATCTTCGGGTTAATTTATCCTTTCATGGATGGCTGGATAAAATTTAACCTTTCATATGATCAATAGTAATATTTAAACAATGAGAATCAAAGCCTTCTGAATTAAATTAACTGTACAACTCCAAGGCCTTACTCATTATATCATTGTAGGTTAAATGGAACTAATTTGTCCATGGGTAATTTACCCATAGGTAATTCACTAGTTTGTAGAAACCGGGCATTAGCTAGTTTAAACCCTAAGAACCCGGGCCCTAGTAATTAGAATTAATAATGAATAATTTGAAAATATAAATCTCAAATCTCTGACGTCCATCTATATTTACTTTTTATAATATCGGATTACCTTATTGTGTTCGATGTAAATATTGTTCGAAATACCAATATTTGATTTTATCGAAACATTCCTACCTTCTCTTAAGGAAGCGTACTTCCTCATTCAACACTCGCACGGATTTTTTCGTCGACCCTATATGACACTGTGTTTACAAACAATCGCTCTACGACCAAGTTTTATAACCTATACTTGATCCAAGAGCAAAAGTAAACAACCAAATGTGTTCACAAGAGTTCATTTTTGAGACTGTTTAGTCGATTACATACAGTAAAGTCAATTGAACTTTCTTTTTTAGATTATGATCCAAGGGTCCCGGGTTCGATTCCCAATGTTTTGTCTGTTTCTTCTCGCAGTTGGACAAACCATTTCCTCGCACTTTTTTTTATTGCTGACGTAAATTTTGAAGGCCTGGCTCGCCATTTTCTTCTATATTACAAGGCAATGCCTATTACTTACAATATGTGGTGTAGCTCATCACTAGGGACCGGATTTTTAGGTTTTTAAAAACACTGTTTTAGGTTTTCCATTAGGTGAAATAGTTTTTTTTAGGTTTTTTGTCCAAAATATCGTTTTTGGGTAGAATAATTGGTTTCATGAATTTGAATGTGCCACATAGGATTCAATACATAATACTTGTAAAGTTTAACTTAACAAAATTGAATTAAATTTGTGTAAACTTGCTTTAGGGCAATATTAAAGAATTTAAGAAAGAAAGCATAAACAATCAAAAGAAGCAGTGAAAATAAGATTGCCTCACATATCCTGGTTACAGCATATCACTAAATATCTTTCAAGATTTTCAACTGTGAAGTTCTTCCTGTTATCTCTTAGAATACATTTGAAGGCAGAAAATGTCCTTTCAACCTCACATGACATCAACAATGGTTGTTCGTACGAATATTTTAAAAGGAATACTCAGGTTCTCTTACACTTCCTCTCTTGATACTGTCATCCTAGACGACATTAAGTTGAACGAAACGCTGTTGGTATTAATTTCAACCCGACAAAAATTGTCTCTCAGTAAAATTTCTCAACTGACAAACAAAAAAGGCAAAAAAGTAGCCTAAATTATATATTTTAGGTTTTTTATCCCGTTTAGGTACATTTAGGTTTATATACCCCATTTAGGTATTTTTAGGTGCCACAGAATTAATGTGGGTGAATCCTATGGGCATGATTCGAAAAAGTGTGTGATCGCTTTTTGTTTTGGAAGTAAGGAAAAAAATAGGTAAAAACCTAAGAATCCGGTCCCTACTCATCACACATGTAAATGAAAAGTACAAAGAATTAATTAATGATGTTATAAAATATGTCTTGTATTTAGTAACTTATGTCACTTGTGTTTCTTCAGAACAACAAATTTGCCAAGGCATCGTTAAAAATTAATTATTAAATTGTTTGCTAGATATATGTTGTAAAACATGTAAGCCTATGACATAAATACGAAAGCAATCAACTTACTTAATAGAATTTATGTTTTATGTTTTTACTAGGGGTGGGTTCTCGATACTTTCGATGTTCTCGATACTTGTATGGTATCGGCATCGAGCGATACTTCAGAAAACTAGCTCGGTACTTTCTCGATACTTTGGTGATTCTGCAATTCTGCAGTTAAGTGAGAATGCTAGTATTTTTTAACAAAAACTTGTAAGTGAACTGTTTCAAAAACTAATTTTAGTTTTAATGTTGAGTTTAAAAATAATTATAGACTACTGATGATATTAAATTTTGTCTCATTAAGTATGCACACTTAATTTAGTTGGTATTTCACAGATTTCTCAACTTTTAATTAATTTTTATTGAAACTGGAAATGTTGAAGGTATCGTGTATCGAAGGAAAAATCATGTATCGGTATCGAGTATCGATAAAATCTGGTATCGACCCATCCCTAGTTTTTACAATTACATAAGATATGAATAATTTTACGGAATGGAAGTAAACATCTGACTGAGCTTGTCGCACTATCGTGAAGTATGCGCTGGTGCGATTAACCAATGAAAGTCACGGTTAGTCAAGGTAAGTTGACTTAAGGTTGTTTACTTTTGCTCCGTGCAAATCCTGGATCAAGTATAGGAATGCAGAGTATTCATACCAAGAGCAAAATGTAGAATATTTACTCACATAAGCAGAATGACAAGGTATCCAGCTTACCTGAAACAAACAAGGAAAAAACCCGATAAACTATGTTATTTCAATTTTTCTTGTGCTGACAAACCAGAATATCTTCCAGATTACTAACCAGGTTGAAAGGTGAAGTCAGACTGAAAAATCCAGTGCTCAGTGGTTTACTATGAAGCCCAGGCCTTACAGCACTTACGAGTTTCTAAGTCGCCACTGGGTTATTATCACATGTTGAGAACGCCTGCTGGTACACCGGGACATGTGAGTCGGTTGGAGAATTTAGTGTTGTGCCGGCATGTTGCCATGGTAGCTCAATTGGTAGAGCAGCGGCACGGAGAGCCGAAGACCCTGGTTCAAATCCCGGCTTTGGCATTGAATTTTTTTTAGTCTGACTTCACCTTTACACCTTAGCCTTAGCCAGTGTGAAAGAATTATCATTCTACTAACCAGGTTGTTAATGAGAGAAAGTCTAACCTTCCGGAGTTTCCAATCAACGGCCTGGGAGGTGGCCAAAAAAAAAGTTCTGCGCGGTTAGATAAGTAAAAAATCATGCTGAGATAACAAAAATTATACACACTTTCGTGACTTTAGATACCATAAGCATGGGATGTGATTTTCTCGCTTCTCATTCTGGCATAGACCAAGCGACAGAACTATGCATTTTGTTACATCTCTTAGAATTGTGATATACCCATCAAGAAGTCTCTCCGTAGCTCTGGATATATTCGTCACCCAGACAAAGTTTGGTATTTCACCCTATCTTGCTTTCAGACTCATAGTAGGCTATGTAACTTTACTATTGATGTGTGTCTGGTTTCTATTGTTTATAGCGTCTGATGATTTCAACTCATCTTCAATTTTAATGAGTACGATACAGGATGAAAACGTAATATTACTAACCTTTTTCTGTTGTAAAATGCATTAACGACACTCTAATGTCTAATACATTAGACATTGTGAGTATATAGCAGGGTTGCCAGATCAGAAACGTAGAACAGTCGTACCAACATTGGAAAATAGTCGTATGTTAGTTAAAACTGTCGTATACTTTGTGATTTTTCAGTGAAATAAACGTATTGCGTTAATAATAATAATAATAATAATAATAATAATAAAATAATAATAAATAGTCGGCATTATACACCTTACATATGTCATGCAATTACTGTTTATAAACCGTCTTCTTTGTTAACAATTAGGCGTGTTTCATGATCTTTGATAAAAGATATTTGATATTTGATAAAAAAAATACAATCAAATTAAATAAACAGTAGTTGCCACAATGTTGTAATTATTGCAAAAAGAACAGGACAGCTTTCCAATCACATTGGTTTTAGCAACATGCTTACAACAAAAACTACGAGAAAAGAAAAAGCTGAATATATATATCAAAATTTAAAATTCGTCAGTAGATTGATTAAAAATCTCTATAATATAAAGCCACATGGCTGACTGACTGACTCACTCACTCACTGACATTAATGTTTGCCCACTTCCAGATGAGCTAGAAACTTGAAATTTGGTATTCATATAGCGTTTAGGCTGTAAACCACAGGAAAATTTCAAAAAGTTAATTTTTTTATTTTTTAGCCCTAAAAACCCTCCGAAAAAGGGCTCGGTTCGGCTCACCGATATTAATGTTTGTCCACTTCCAGATGAGCTAGAAACTTGAAATTTAGAACACTTATAGCTCTTAGGCTGTGAACCACAGGAAATTTCCAAAAAAATCATTTTTTTAATTATTAGCCCTAAAACCCCCCGAAAAAGGGCTCGGCTCGGATCACCGACATTAATGTTTGCCCACTTCCAGATGAGCTAGAAACTTGAACTTTTGTACACATATAGCTTTTAAGGTGTAAACCACAGGAAAATTCCAAAAAAGCAATTTTAAAAAATATTTAGCCCTAAAAACCTTCTAAAAAGGGCTCGGTTTCCATGACAACGGTATTATCAAACAATGTTCACGTATGGCTCTGAAAGTTTAGAAATAATTATTTCCGTAATCCTAACGGGGTAGTCGAGATAGTAACCTCTTGAACTCTCATTCTGAAGTCTCAGGTTCATAATAATTAAATCCAATTAACATATTTTTGTGCAGAACTAACAAAATTTTCTTCTATCTGTTAAAGAAATTTCATAATTTATATTCTTTAATTATAACTCGAAGATAAAGTCTCGTATTCTTTACAACATATTATAACCAATTTTACTTGTCTTTTCTATGATTTCCTTGGTCGTAATGGCAAATGCCAAATTGAATATATACATACCATGAATCTTAGTCGCTATTTCATCTTGTAACATGTCCATTTAAATTAATATCAGTTGAAATTTAGTCCATAAAATACACCATAAATGTACGTACACTTCCAGTTGATCTAGAAAACTTAGACTTGGCAAACTGATACACATTAGCTTGCAACCGACAGGAAAATTCCGAAAAAATCCCAAAGTCTTCCCACGTTTATTTTTTCAGGTTTAATGTGGCAAAAAAGGTAGTAGCCAATACAGCAGACTAAATACTCTCTCCCATAGATCTTTTAAAAAACCTTTCCCGAGAGCGTCAGCGGGGGTTTGGGGGCGGAGCCCCCAATGAGCGCAGCGAGTATAATTATAAAACGCTATGTTAAAAATAGTCGTACAAATAGGCGTGCGACTCATGGTTGCGTCGTACGTCGTACAGATCTATGAAATAGTCGTATGTGTACGACTATAGTCGTACATATGGCAACCCTGGTATATAGATAGGTATAGGCATACGTTTATAAAATAGAGGCATACTGACGTAGAATTTGAGTTAAAAAATATAGCCTGTTTGAGTGTTAACAGTTTATATTGACAGAGCGGGGTTTCCGCATTTTAACTCAAAGGTATGTTAGGATGGAGCTTCTTCACTTACGTGAATTAAGATTTACAGTACTTCCATGTAGACTAAAACATAGGCTATATATGAAAATCTATACTCCATTTGGGGAAGAGCTATTATAATAAGTCCCTGAATTGCTTTACTAAAATGAAGTAAAATTTACCCCTCCTCTATTAGAGTAATCTTTTCCCAAGCCCTGATTTGGGAGCAGAGAGCGGTTAATCATCTCAATGCATTATGCTAGATCATCGATTCCCAACCGGTGGGTCGCGACTCGATCCTAAAACTATCAGTTTTTATCTTCACCTAGGAACACTTGTTGCATATAATGCAAACATATATCTATTGTTAAATAAATAACTGTTTTGCTACAAAGTGCTTATATTTTGTCAACCATTTTCATATCAGAACACAAAGTGTTTATCAATAAACAATCTGTATCTTCAAAAAAGCATATAATATAAGCTTATATATATTTGCAATATTTGATGTTAAATTATATATACACTAGCTTAAAAGACCCGGCGTCGCCCGGGTTTTATATTTTGTAATTGGAAATTAGCTTATGAAGGATTTTCAATTTTAAATTCTAGGTCCTTATATAGCCATTTATAATTTGAAATAGGAAGAACGACTTATTACACTCAAACTATTCCCTCAGAAAACGCTTGATATAATTTTTTATGGCTCATAGAGGATCTAGAATTTTGCATCCCATCGCTTGTACAGTGCACAGCAAGCCTGGTAGAGGTTTAAATAAGAAGAAACAGAAATTCCTGTAACATAAAATAGTAATATCGAGGCGGGAAATTTCCCACTCTTATGTTACCATAAAGCCGTTTTGGAGATGAAATTAAACAGAAAGCATTATCACTTTCATACTTTTCTCTCCAAAAACCTGCGATATAATATAATAATATACACATTACCATACCTCGTTTTGTTTTCTCTATGTCCAGGGTAGAGAAAGTTATGTGATTCCATTAATTTAGTGGATTTCATTCTGTAATATTTATTTATAACATGAATTATTTTGATAACTTCTCTTATTTGTCAAAAGTGCATTTCATTTGTTTTTTCCAAGCCCACCTGATACCATTTGGCAACAATATATTATGTGATTTGGAATGGATAATTCTATGTAAAAAGGGATTAAGTATTTTCAAAAACATTTAATTTTTGGCATTTAGAATCAGAATTTTTCAAAATCCTTTCTTAGTGAGCACCTACATTATGAAACGAAGGTACTGTCAAAATTCCAAGTCTCTACCTGTTATAGTTTAGGCTGTACGTTGATTCCTGTCATTCAGTCAATCAGTCAGTCAGGACAAAGCCTTTTATATATATAGAGATAAGGAAGAGATATGGTACAAATAATGTTTTTTATCCCACCATGGACCGATAGACAGTGGAGGTATTCCGATAAGGAAAGGTGGGTCGCCAGCTGAAAAAGGTTGGGAACCACTGTGCTAGATTATTAAGTACGAGGCGCATCCATAAAGTAAGTTAACCTGGGGCCGTTTACAGAAACAAAACAAATTTCATGGACATGTACATTCCAACAGAAACGGAAAGTGTTCAGCTATTTCCCAACACATTCGCTAACGGAATTGAAACATCTGTCTTACCGTAGAACCAACTTTTGAATATCTGTATCGTACAAGTCTGTCGCCAGGGATTTGAATCACTGTGTGACAAACATCTCTCTGTCATTTCCTGTCGTTTCTTGAGGCGAAGGAAAAGATGGAAATCACTGGGAGCGAAGTCCGAGCTTTAGAGTGGATGTTTAAAAACCTCCCAGCGGAACTACATGAGACTTCCCCCCCCCCCCAGCTTCAAAACGTTTCAGCCACTCAGAAGAAATGTTTGTTTTTTTTCTGATAGAATTGTGGTCCACCGTAAGTTTCATTGTCTTCAATAAATAATTGTTAAAGAAAAAAATGCGGTGCAATACTTTCTGGGCAACCCTCGTAGATTCATGAAATTTCCCCATTTAAAACAGCAATAATAAATTTGGGACTAAGTCATAATTATATTGACTATCTATAACTTCCACTCACATTCATAATTTATTTTGCAGATCTAGGAATCTATTGAATAGTCGGAGCCATTATTAACTCAGTTAAAAAAATCTGATGTGAAAGTCACATAACTTCCTCTGCCCAAATAAAAGTTTGCAGCATTTACGCTAATTATGCTATAAATATCTTATAGCCCCTTCTTTGAATGTTGCGACTAAAAACGCAGGCTATGGGGAAAAAACAAGTGACTGCAAACGTTTATTGAACTTTCCGCTGTTAAGAATAATTTCCGAAATTTATCAAATATTGCCCTAAGATATTTCTTTACTGTAAGCAGGGCCAACAGTACATGTTCCTCACTTCACGTGCTTATATAGAATAAAATGCCTTAAATGTCCGCGTATTGAGTTGTTCACCAGGCAAGTTGGTAGGTTACAACCACCCTTCAGAGAATGTTTTTGAAATGGTATAAGCAATCCATGTACAAAATTTAAAGGAAATTGTTTGAGCTGTTTATGAGAAAATAGCAAAATACAAAATATTCTTCATGTAAAGTCCCCTTAAATATAGGAGAAGGTTGTCGCCTCAGAAGGTACCTAACCCAAATACAAAATTTTGTTTTCGTACGATTTACAAGAAGCCGTATTGCAAAAAGCACGTATTCACAGTGGGTTGCTTATAACTACCCTTCAGAGAATTTGTTCGAAAAAATGTTTCAAATAAAAGTTTTAGCTCTTGGTACAAGCAATCCATGCACAAGATTTAAAGAAAATCGTTAGAGCCGTTTTCGAGAAAATCGCGAAAAACGAAAATTTCTTCATGTAAAGTCCCCTTAAAAATAAGGGAAATTTGTCGCAAATCTTCGAATCACATCTTCAGAAGGTACCTGACCCAAATATGAAATTTTGTTTTCATACGATTCTCCGTTTCGGAGCTAGCCTGTTCACAAACTTCCACACAGACAGACACACAGACACAGACACACACACAGACATGTTTCCAAAAATAGTATTTTTGGATTCAGGGGGCCTTGAAACGTGTATATATGCTAAAAACTCAACTTCGAATTTTAGGGTCGAAAACAATACTTCCTCTACCTATAGTACCTATGGTACGGGCAGAGGAAGTAAAAAACAGGAAGCTGTACATTAAATTTTGAATGGTACATGCCATGCCACCTTATTCTATCTGTTCTGTGTATTCAATAACCTAAAAATCTCAATAACAAAGTTTGTGCAACAAATTTCGCACAACAGTATTTATTTTAAAAGGTTATTTAATCAAAATAATATACAGTAAAACCAGAGTAAAACGCATTCCACAAAGAAGACGGAAGATAGTATATTGTCTATGTTCGCTCTGACACAATTTAATCTCATTTTGGAGAATCTCGTCATCGAGTTTTCTGATATAATACATTTGCAGATAATTTCTCGTGAAAATAATGGAAAAGTGGTGACATTTTTCAAATATAATGTAATAATTAAGACCAAATAATATAAGAAAATATGTTAATATTTAAACAAATCTCTCTATAACTTCATTACGGCGATACTGAGATAGTTCTTCGCCAGCATTTAAAAAAGATTTCTATTAATGTTACTACCTGTGACTCATTCCAATAAGAAATAAAAGTTGGCCTATATATAAATATATAATAATTTTGGCCAGGATTCTTAGGCTTTAAACTATTTTGTTCCTTGTTAGCTGACTGTGATATTTTAACAAAATTATCCGTTCCGTTGTCATGGCAGCCACATAGTCCAATTTTGTGAAACCTAAAATGGCTCAATAAGACGTAATAAACTATACATGGCTAAAACTGTGCTTTAATTAAAATGCGATAAAATACTTAAACTAACAATATGTAATTAATCGAATTATTCATAAAATAGTAGAAAGTCCTTTTTCCATTGTATGTATATTGAAACAAAACAGAATTAAATTCACAATGGATATATTTTTATTATTAATACAACGTTTCGGCACAAACCATTAGGCCTTCATCAGGTACAGCAAGAAGTTTGTTTATTTATCAGTTGAATTTTTCTTCTTGCTGTGCCTGATGAAGGCCTAATGGTTTGTGCCGAAACGTTGTATTAATAATAAAAAGATATCCATTGTGAATTTAATTCTGTTTTGTTTCAATAATCGAATTATTACTCTTATACTAGAAGTTACTGTCTAAATAACTGCCTACATTTTGCATATTGGTCAAGCATTGCAATTTACAATTTTGTGTTTTGTGCCTCATTTTCCCGGTAAAGGAAATCGTTATTGAACCGAAATCTCCGGCTTATTTAGCAGCAAATTAACGGCATTCTTAGGAAGCTTACACTTGCAGTTTGTTCAAAGTATTTGCTCCAGCAAGACGCCGAAAGTAAATTATTCTAAAAGTTGATTAATTGAAAAAGTTGTAGTTGAATTTATGTGGGCCCTAATAAATTATTTATCATTTATTTACTAATTATTTTTTCTGTGTGTTTGTTAATATCATATGAGCAACACTATCTATAATCATTCGTTTAACATTAATAGTTTTTAATAGGCCTATATATTTTAATTAAAAAGAAAGTGTAAAAAATTGATTTTTTAAAAATACTTATCCTGTAGATATTTCAAAGATTGTAGACGATGTTGTTTATATGATCTTTGCCCAAAGATAGAAAAAATCACTAAGAAATAATTATAATTGTGGAAATTATCACGCAAACTGCATTTCAGTGCACAAACGTGGCTGCCATTTTGAAACGATAATTACCCATAACTGTAACAGTTTAATTAATTATGAAAATAGCCTGAAGCCAAGCAGTTTTCAGAAATACATTTAGATTTTGCCTACATTAAATAAAACAATTTTAAAAAATGTGAAGTAAAAACGTCCCATCCCTCCATGCTCTCCCCTAATATTTTACTTTTCTGTTTTACTTTTGTTCTTGTCTTGCTGCGTACTTACATTCTTGAAAGCACAATACAATAATCGCGTATTGTCTTCTTTAAAGATAAATGAATTCTTTCTGTGGATGCTTTTACTGTAACATTCTTAATTAAATCGTCTGAATACCTTTGCAGATTTATCATGAGCTATGATAATTAATTACATGTTAAAATTAAAATGTCAGAAAATTACGAATGAATCTAGTGGTCTCCGCTATATTAATAATCAGGGCCCGGATTCTAATGACATGTCATCTTTTACTTTCTCGCATATACGTAGTATAGAGAAAGTATTGTGATCGTGACAAAAAATCGAAGTCGAGATAACACCGGGAGAGCACGTTTCATGAAGCCTAGAAACCGAAAGAAATATTTTTGGAATGACGTCTGTCCGTCTGTCCGTCTGTCCGTCTGTCCGTCTGTCTGTGGACAAGCACAGCGGGTAAACGGTTCATTGTATTTACTTCATTTTTTGAATTAAGGACTTTTTCGAAATTTTGTCGAACCGCCCAGAAATTTAGTTTTACAACTGAAATATTAAGGGGACTTTTCATGAAAAGTTTTTTAAAAAAATTGTTTTTTGAAAAAATGGCTCTAACGATTTTAATAAAAATTTAAAATTGTAAAGTCTTATCTGTGACTAATAAAATGGCTATATCCGTATTTCCGCAAAAATGACTTAAGGGGTACTTTACTCGTATCCATTTTCAATTTTTCTAGATTATATCCATTACAGTAGGCGATACATGAAAACCTATCACAGTAAAGTTGTAGAAAATTTAAAATGAACATTTTTTGTTTAACACATTTCTTTGTACATTTAATAGATATCAAGATAAAAACGAAATAAAGACAGCTTAAATGCGAATTTCAGAACATAAGTCAATTAAAATATGAATGACATTTTGTTGCCCCTAGTAACAAGAAAACTATAGGCCTAATGTACTTATTGTTGTGAAATGCAATCAGTTTAGCTCAGTCGCAATGAACATACTAAAACCAATTACAGCGAGGTGGTAGGCCTATGGGCTAACAGGAAAGAGGTCCTGAGTTCAAATCAAACCTCGTGGCCGTCCAAATTGACTTGGGTTTTTCATGGTTCCGTCGTTCGCAAAGGCAAACGCCGGGTTTGGAGGACTTGCTTATTTTCCATAACTCGTCGCCGCTATGTCACTGGATATTATAATCGTTTAAAGTGAATATCACATAAGAAGACATCACTAAACAATAAAAACATGACGCGAATGAGTTGTTAATATAGACCAGCGTTTCTCAACCTATGGTCCCGCGGACCACTGGTGATCCGCGAACACGGTGCAGATGGTCCGCAGACATAATTAATTTAAAAAATATCATAAAGCAAGTGGGAAGTAAAGAAGTAGAAATTTTTCACATAAAATGGACACTAGATGTCAAAGGTATAAAATCTTCGAAAATACAGGTCATATCGACTAAATTTGAGTAATATTGAGCCAAAAAAACAGGAACTCTGCAAGAGGCGTCAAGCTCAACCGTCTCATTAGAAGTGAGTAATAACGCAATTCCTAATTATATTATCAATTTGGTAATACATATTAAAGTCTGTTCAAAATATAATTTTACTGTCCAATTCAATAACTGTGTTTCCGTCGGATTAAAAAAAATGTATTTCGTTATAACGACCTATAATTTAATACCCCAAATATTAAGAATATAGGCCTACATATAGCCTATAAATTGGATGTAAAATTTGGGGTCCGTAAAGTTTTTTACTCATTTTAGAGGTCCTCGGGTCCAAAAAGGTTAAGAAACGCTGATATAGACTAATGTTTCACGCAAACATACTAAACACATGGTATGACCTACATGCAGTTAAAGCGTGCAATATAACCTAAGTAGTAGTAGTAGTAGTGGCGAAATTCAAATATAAGTCGCCCCTTAAGCTTCCCCATTCGATATTCACATTTGCACGGACTGTGTGATGTATTTTGTTTCTGAGCGAAGCAGAGTGACCAACTGCCCTTGTATACTGTTGCATATATCTAAATAATGCATAACACCAACCACATAGTTAAGTGCGCGAAGCGGAGGCGGCAGCCGTAGCGAAGCGCCCTTACATTTTCGAATAACGTACGATACACTGTTTGTAGGTTTCGAAAATGTGGCATATTATATCTCCCGCGAGGTTTGTCAGCCTGCCACCTCTCGTCTAGCGGTAAGACGTCACACCTCGAACGTCCAATCACGAGTTTCTTCATAATACTAGGACAGAAGAATTCGCTAGATCGTGGTATAAAAGAAACTGCATCGGTGAGGGTGGGTTGGCTGGGACCGATTTATCCCAAGGTGCGACTTATATTTGAATTTTCCCGTAGTAGTAGTAGTACTAATAATATGCAGTTTTACTGTCATTGATTATTATTATTACTGTTATTATTGTTATTATTATATTTCACGTTAAAAGCATTGAACATAAAGATCGACCCTGATGCTTTCCGTTCTAGATGCTTGTTAGTTTTATGAAAATGTAATAAGTAAAATTTAATTGTCTCTTTAATTTAATTTTTTCTGTGCTACCCTTTAACACGTATATGCGAGAAAGTTTGTGCAACGTATTTTTGCACCATTTATTTATTAATGCTGCCTAGACATTGCCAACTTGTAGATAAATCCTAATCATGGCCTCTAGAGTATAGAAATAAATTTTTATTAGGTAATTTCTTGTCATTTTATGCAATTTTATGTTTTTTAGGGCATTTATTTCAATCTTAGGTCATTATTATGTGTCATTTGCTTCCGTATTTAGTCATTTTCATGTATTTACGTTGAGTGTATTAACTTTTTTCGTCGCTAGCGGTGCTCTCTTTCAAGTGTTGTTTGTTTAATGCAAGAAGGAAAAATTCGGCGTTAAAGTGTTGACATGTCTCAGTCGGAAGTGAGAATCAAAGAAACGCCAACATTTTGTATTATGTTACTATTGTTATTAGATTGACTTGACACCAGAGTCTGCCACCTGATTGGATTTGAGAGTACAAACTACTGTTTGCCCTCAATTAAACAACAATATAATCCAGCAGACCACAAAAGAAAATGCCGAATTTTGACTCGCCAGTGCCAGTATAAATTTCCGTGAGAAAATAACATTCACAACATTACAGGTATTTACAGTTTTTACAATTATGTACAAACTAGTCTGTAACTTTGAGAGTACAATAATATTTTTTTATAAATAAAATATCAGTTTTTAGGTCATTTTTTATAATTATTATGTCATTTTCTTTAAAATTTAGGGTCATTTTTCAAACAATTTTAGGTCATCAGAATCCGGGCCCTGTTAATAATACATAAGTAGGTAGGGGAGATGAGTCTAGTGTATATTTCTCTGATTTCAAACTCTGTTTATACTTTTGCATTGGTTTAGCCTATGTATGAGGTACACTGAGTTATTAAGTAATTGGTAATTGATGAGAATGTGTGGTGGACGGAGAAATGTCTGTCAGTATGACTGTCCATGTGTCTGTACGCGAGATACTCAAATACACTCTACCGGATTTTCATATAAGTTGGTATACGCATTTATAACATACATGGGAAGAAGCCTATTTATATTGGACCAAATCGGTTGACCGGTACCAGAGTAAGACTCAATTTAGTGCCTATTTTATGGTAATATAATAGACCGAATTTATCAAATGCAAATCAGTTCTCGTGACAACATATTGTTTTACATATACGGCTTTGGAAGCTGCAATACAGTTAGCTATGACAAATAACACTACCCACATATTCCTTCACAAATGCTTATCAAACTAGATCTTTGTTCTTCCGTAAGCCCTCCTTAATGAATCGATCTGCAGCTTAACTCGGAAATCGATTACAAAAATCACTTATTTTCTGCATATCGTAATTGCAATAATTGTCACTGAATTAACAAAAGCATTCTGGCACTTTGTTACATCAGTTTACCTGATTTTATAGATTTACAATTCCTCCATAGAGTAAGTCCATATTTTATAATTGACTGAAAATAAGGCAGGTATGCTTTGCCGTGATGAATGTATGATAAGTCCTTTCGGTTGGAGTATAGCCATCTGCGGACGGCTGTTTTTATTCTGCATCTGACGCAAAACGTTTACCGGCCAGAAATTTCTTCATGGGACCAAACAAATGAAAGCCTGATGGTGCCAGGTCTGGACAGAATGGAGGATGCTGGAGCACCTCCCAACAAAATTAGTTGATTTTCTCACGAACAGATGCAGCAACTTGGGGGCGAGCATTATCGTGAAGAAGTTTGACACCATCAGCATGAAAGTTACAGTGTTTGTCACGAAGGGCAAGACGCGACTTTACCAATGTTTTAATGTAGTCTATACACCATCCGAACGGACTTCTATGAACAGGACATACCTGCCTTATTTTCAGTCAATTATAAATATGGACTTATTCTATGGAGGAGTTGTAAATCTATAAAATCATGTAAACTGATGTAACGAAGTGCCAGAATGCTTTTGTTTCATCAGTGATAATTGCAATTATGATATGCAGAAAATAAGTTATTTTTGTTATCCATTTTGAAACTGGTAGCCTATCACGGTGGGAAAAATGTGTTGAGAAACCTGGCGACTATTTAGAAAAATAGACAAAAGATGACCCTTCATGTGTGCATTTGTTTGTAATTGTACCTATTAAACGTTTTGTAATAGTATGTTGCGATACAAGTGCCGAGGCGCTTGCGACGAGTGTTTTCAATTTTCCGAGATCCGTAATGCGCTTACGGCACGTGTATTGCATGCTATTTTTTTCACGATGATTATTTATATCAATTTAATTATATTAATTGTGATATTACCTGAAAATATTATGTGTATACATTCTTGAAGATAGATGTTTATTTCAGAAAGTGATTCGCATGTGTTTGTTGTTATGGGAACCGAATATTTGTCCTGGGGGCCTTGTCCATAAAGGCATGTATTATGAAGTGTATCGTAATGAATTATGACGTGGCGCAAGGACCGTAAGTAATTTAACCGCATCGCAACGCCCTTAGCAACAAGATTGTGTGGGAATGTCAACTTACGATCCACGGCAACAACGTTCGTAAGTACCACTAATTAGTTAAGGAGTGCAAAAACAAATTGTGCATTACTTTTCGATCCACAATAGTATATTTTAATTATTTTAAAAAATTTCTTTTAAATAATAAAGCTGAATTTAGAAAAGCGAGGAGAAGTAGGGGACTCCGGCTGCTATAGCCTACATGGTATGTTTCCTACAATCACTTTTTCAGTTTTGTCACTGAAGAGATCGGAAAGAAGCAGAAGCCTAACCGGCGCAGCGTCTATAAATTGATGAAGCCGCACATGGTTTAGTCAATAATGCAACCACCTTGTTAAACGATGGCTACGATTTTCTAAAGAAGTTTATTTTTAACCTTGAAGTAGGAGGAAGGGTGTTTACCGAATCTTGCGTCAAAAATATATCTTTGTAGGGTTAATACGCTACTACTTGAGTATGATGCTGAAAAAAGTACTTTGACAGAAAAATCATGTGACATCCCTCGCACGAGGCAAGTTTGTGGAATAGAGGACTATCTTTATAAGATATCTTTCGTTGTGTTTCAACGAACAATAATTCAAATAAACGTAGTGTTAGGCCTACCAGATGTAAAAAATGAAAATCAGGCCTTATTTCTCTAAAAAGCCTAATTGTTCACAAAAAAGCAGAACATGACAATTTTCAAAATGCAGATAATAGTAACCCAAATTGTTAAAACGTGGTGTATATATTTAATACCAAAAATAAGCGGTTTAAAAGTATCTGTGATCAAAATTTAAAAACTTTAAAATTGTAATTATTAAAATATGCTCCATGTCATTTTCTTTAGCCTATGTAAATCTTTCCTTTGTATACATATTTTTTTCCTCCAAAACTATTATAGACCTATTATTTATGTTTCTCATTTGTTCCCTTCATTGAGGAATTTTCATATTGTATGTGTTTCTTGTTCCATTTTTCTGTTTTTTTTTTTTTTAGTTGAAGTAGGCTATTAGTTTAGCCTCTAGATCCGTAGGACGCGGGATCAAACCCGGCCGCAGTCGGTGGGGTTTTTTCAGGACGTAAAAATCCTGGGCACGGAGTCCTCCGGGAGGGACTTTAAGCTGGGGGGCCCGTGTAGTAGATTTACGGTACGTAAAAGAACTCTAAGCCTAAATTAGAGCCTTTGGACAAAATTTCTCGGCCCTTTCACGTCCAAGTAATACCTTAGTTTCCGGAGGGTGTTGCGAGGCGATGGGCTTACCACCTGTTTCTCTGCCCTCTCTCGGAAGATAAGCGTAACAAAAATTCACTTAGGTAAACGGAACCCGGGCTCCATGGAGACTGGGGGCGGAGAAGCGGTGCCAGCCGTAAATAATCCGAAATTAGTATTAGTGTTGTAGTGTAATATTAGTCTTAGTGTTATTGTCGTTATAATGCTAAGGGTTGCTATAGGTATTCTCTCTTCGAAATCTTCATTAAAAAAATCTGATCTGAAATTCACATAACTTCCTCTGCCCAAATAAAAGTTAGTCTCTTAGTATAATGTAATCATTTACGTATGGCATTCTCTTCATGCAAATTGGTTGTAAAAATTAACATTTATATGACATCACATCGCATCCCCGAAGGATACATAACCCAAATAAAATCTGATTAATGTACTCTCGTAAATTTCTTTACTTTAAGCATAGCCAATACATTTTTCACACTTCACATTCTGACATAGAACAAGAGGCCACATTGCAAAGAGCACGTATTCAGAGTGGATGGCTTATAACTACCCATCAGATAATTGTTATCGAAAAAATGTTTCAAATAAGAGCTTTAGCTCTTAGTATTAAGCAACCCATGTGAAAAATTTAAAGAAAATCCTAAGAGCCCATTTCGAGAAAATCGCGAAAAATAAAAATTTCTTCATGTAAAGTCCCCTTAAAAATAAGAGAAACGTGTCGTCAATCTTCGTGTCACATCTTCAGAAGATACCTAACCCGAATACAAAGAAGTGTTTCTACATAAAACTCAAAGAATTTCTATTGGATATTTTTTTAAACCTAAATAGTATTTATAGTGTAAAACTCTAAGGGCCTTACACACTGCATAGACGCTCCACTAAGTTTGGTAAGCCTACAGGCTCAATTATTTTATTGGAAAAAAGCTCTTATTGTAGTTTTATCTTTTGACTTTTGACAATGTAGGCCTGCCTACATAGGGACTTACATCAGCTTAAAAGGTAAAGGTAAAGTGATCCCTATACCGGCCATGGAGGCCCAGAGGGTTCCAGGAGGTTGAGGCTCCCAGATTTTGAACATTCGGCACGTGAAGGTGGTAAGGTTGTCAGCCTTACGCACCGGCCGCCTTTACCCCCAGGATTGCTCCTGGTACTCATTTCTGTTAGAGGCTGAGTCGACCCCAGGGCCATAGTGCCACCAGAAGGATTAGGCCAATTGAAAAACTCCAACGATCTCATCGGGAATCGAACCCGCGTCCTTCCGGTTTGTAGCGCAGCGCCTCAACCACTACGCTATGGCGTACCCCTACATCAGCTTAAAGCTTTTTAATTATTTTAATTATTGAATTGGACAAGCATTTTTTTCTATATGTAGATTTAACGCTTAATTTTAATGTTGAAGAATTGAAAAAAGCCACCGCAATAAATTGGTCCAGCTCCGTAAGGATACAGTGTGTTGTATTTGAGTAGAGGGTATAAGGAGAGAAATACTATTTGGAACAAAATGTTCACAGACACCCACACAAACACACACAGACATGTTTCCGAAAATAGTATTTTTGGATTCAAGGGAACTCAAAAAGTGTATTTATGTTAAAAACTCAACTTCGAATCTGCGGGTCGAAAACAATACTTCCTCCACCTACAGTACTTATGTTACGGGCAGAGGAAGTAATAAAAATCCCTTTAGGCAAGCCTACAGGCTGAGGTAGATTTCAAAGTGCTTGCGCTTGCGCTGCGTAGCACTCTTCTTCTTTAGCCTTGGCATGACAAACCCGCAATAATAATTGCAAAAAAGAGGAAAGAGCACTTTTCAAACATTCAAATCTTGCCTTAAATGAGAGCTATCGAGAAACTAGTTATTGATTTGTAGAGTACTCATCAAGAGCTTTTCAATTATACCCCACAAGACGTGGTTTCAACAATTTCGAATTTCCATCCCCCCACCCCCACTCATACCCCCAAAAGCCCCGAATCGTTGGTGTCACTGTGAACGCCATAGGGAGTACTCTAATTTATTCAAACAAAGTTTCCCTCTATACTTCATAGGGGCCGAGATATAAATGCTTTAAAATTTCAACCCCCTCCCCCGACCACCCACTTGGGCTAATTTTGCTCATTAACGAACTTGTCCGAACTATTGGGCCTAGAAATAACATAATAAAATTTGGTTCAAATATCTTCAAAATTACGGCCGCTATCGTGTAAAGATACATACATATATATATAATAGTTTTTTTTTTGAACGGGTGGTGGTTTCGTACTTAGGGAAGCTTGAAACGTAAAGATATGAAAGAATTTTTTCGAAAATCATGACATGGTATCCATTGCAATAGGTCGATTTTTCTTCGAAATCTACCTAAAAAAGGATCCCCTCGCCGAATTTTCGTGAAACGTGAGTTTGTGTAGTGACAGGCAAGTGAGAGGTTAGAGAAGAGCTCGTTATCAGGGAAGCAGCAGATAGCACACAGGTGTCAATATGCGCCGGAACCGGATCCCCTCTTGATAATGTTAATGAAGCCAAGTTCACATAAGTGCGAGTCAGTTACCATGCCAACCACAAATAATCGATTCTATCATGCCGTCTTCATTTCAGAGTAGCAAATCTTTTGAAACAGGAATTAGAATATTTTTCCGGAATTCTGTAAATACCAATTGCTTTCTTATTTATTGCATCATCATCATCACGGTTTTTTATGTATGTCTACATCTTCCGTATTCTCAATTTCCAAGCCTCTCTATCCTTCATAGATTCTCAGGAATGTTTTTCTCCTTCATGTCTTCTTGTATCCCATTTAACTATGACTTCTTTGGTCTGCCTCTCTTCTTTCTGCCCGGAGGATTCCATCTGAAGATCATCTTTGGTAATCTCTCTCCCCATCCTTCTCACAAGACGAAGACAACATCCACACGAGTTGATTTTCTTTAATTTCATCTATTATAGTGTGTTGTACTTCCATTTGTTCACGAATTTCTTCTTTTCTAATTCTTTCCATCCTAAAAGTTCTAACTTATTTTGTCTTCTCCAAACATCCATTTCTTTTGCTAATAATTTCCTTTCTTCTCACTTTTTAACTGGCCAAATTTCTGAACCGTACGGCACTATTTTCTTAACTAATGAAATTATATGATCAGATATTGTAACATGTAATCATATAAACTGAAATTAAATATACTGTATATAATTATATATGTATATATATTTATTTTGATCAGATAATTTAACATGTAATCATATATACAACATAGGGTATAGGCAAATCTACAAAGGCTTTATCATTAATTGGGGTATAAGGTGGATGTTTAAGTATAATACAGGGTGTTAATGAATAACACCGAAATATTTTACCTGTGTATAGAGGGGACATAGACAAGCAACTTTTATTAGGACATTTTTGCTCTATGACGTAAAATATGTATGCTACAGGACGTTAAAGTCCTTAAAATTTGGTGCTCATAACTCAATAATTGAGCGAAATAGGGTTAAAATTTTCATTAAATTGACTTCATGCCTTCTTAGCGATCGATAAAAACCTGATTCTTAACAATTCATCAACAGCTATACCATAATTTAGAATTTTCATAATCTGCAAAATTTACTGATTAATCACATGATTGCCCGCCACTGCATTATGTTTTTATTCCTAATCCCAGACCTAACAAAAATGTTTCGCTTGTCTTTTTTCCCCTCAGAGTTGTAAGATATCGATCGTCATTTTTTACGATTTTCCCGACCACTACACAATATTCACTGTTCCTTTGTTTCCCATCATTTCAAGTTTTAGAAGACAGTGGCGTGCATATCCTTGGGATATTTTATGTTATAACAGGAAGAATTGAATCCATAGAGCAAAATTCTCCTAATAAAAGTTGCTTCTCTATGTCCCCTCTATACACAGGTAAAATATTTCGGTGTTATTCATTAACACCCTGTATAATACCACCCTCTATGGAAAATGAAGTTCATTCATACTAAGGCTCATTTAGACTGTACGGAGGTTTTATGAAAGAAACAGAAATTAAAAATGGAGACAGCTAATGCATATATTATATTAAGTTAAATGAAACAGGGGTCCAATGCAACAAATAGGATACAGAAGTAATTAACGTGTATATCAGAGCTAGCAGGTGATGGGGATGATGCGCTTCATCTTATGAATCTGTAATGAGCCGATCTGAGCCGGAAAGACAAATGTTTGCACAGCTCGCTGTGTTTGAGTTCTCCCTCCGTCCATGAGAAGCGTGAAGGCCACTGTATTTCATCGCGGGAAGAATACGAACCCTCACTTCAGTCTCCGTCCCACGTTAAACTCATATGAAAATGTACTTACTTTCTTAGCCTACTTACTCAATGGCAATAGAAAATTCCTCAGCAAGCTAAAGGAATATTATCAATTTTTATGGAACCCAAAATGTTCATTGCCACGCTTACCTGAGCCCGCCATTCAACCCTATTCCGTGCTAATTCTATCCAATCATCCCTCGAAAATCCTACTTCCCTAAAATCTATCCTAATTTTGTCCTCCCACCTACGTCTAGGTCTTCCAGGTGGTTTTTTCCCTTCCGGTCTCTCAGTCAGTATTTTTTAGATGTTCCCTTTCCTCCCCCATGCGCGCAACATGTCCAGCCCATTTCATTCTCCGTGATTTAATTACCCTTACTACATCCGGTGAAGAGTACAGGTCCTGAAGCACGTTGTTATGCAGTTTTCTCCAGTCCCCATTTTCATCTCTCTTATGCCCAAATATTTTCCTAAACACCTGTTTCCGAACACTCTCAGATTATGTTTTCCCCGATCAGTAAGCGACAATGTTTCACATTCATATAATACAACCGACAAACATCTCCGCCTCTCTGCGATTCCCTGTCATTTTTTTAGGTGTATGAAATTATGGAAATCATTTGGAGTTAGGTCCGGGCTGTAGGGTGGATGTTTAAACATCTCCTAGCTACTCTCCTGCAGAAGTTCGGCTGGGAGGTGTTTAAACATCCACTCTACAGCCCCGATTTCGCTCCCAATGATTTCCATCTTTTCCTACACCTAATGGAATGACAAAGAATGGCAGAGAGGCGAAAGTGGTTGTCACACAGTGGTTCAAATCCCTGGCGGCAAACTTGTATGACACAGGTGTTGAAAAGTTGGTTCTACGGTATGACAAATGTTTCAATTCCGGTAGCGAATATGTTGAAAAATGGCATGTGTCTGTTGCATTAAATAATTCCTTGAAATTGTGTTTTGTTTCTGTAAATGGCCCCAGGAAACTTACTTTATGGACGAGCCTCGTATTTACTGATATCGGCTCTGAGTATATGAATACAATCAGCAAATACTTGAGATGATAGTAGGCTGTGTTAAATGAGGGTCGATACAAAGCGAACTGCTGCAGCCGGAAGTCTCACTTCTCCAACGCCTCCTGATACAGGAAGAAAAATTACTAGGTGGCCGAGCTAAACAAATAACTGCCGGGATGCGATCTATTCAAATGTTACCTCATTCCTTCTCAACTCTCAGCTAAACAAGATAATTATTAACCAATTATGCCAAACAATGACTTATTGCAGCAACATGTCACAGCCTGCTTTATTGCCTGTTGACTATTTCATTCATACGACGTCATTACACTTCCGACCAATGAAGTGTAATGACTTTTAAAATCTGAGCCAATCATGTCTGGTCTTCTAGATAAAATACCACGTCGGTAGCATTTGTTTCTCTCTGTTACGCAATAAAACTGGCTGTTGAGTTAGACATAACCAGGCTTTAAAACTTAGTGCCCGAACCCACAGAGGGAGTTGATTCCGGTTACCAACAACCTGAGTATAGGGGGTGGAGGGTGATTGCATAGGCTGATAAGACAGTCATTGATAGTAGTACCGAGAAGTGAATTCGCTCGTAGTACGGTGCCTCTCAAATTGGTCAACAGTGTACCTTGTCATTGTGCGTGTTTAAATTTATAATACGTGTTCGGCATGCCGTAAGTAAAGTGTTCTAAAACGCAAACATGTATTGAAACATTTGGGAGGGACTATTATACACAAACAGGAGAAAGTATCGTTTTGCAATGTATCTTGTATCTTGTAATGTGAGTTTAGATAATGAGAAGTTATTTTGTGGTCTCCCTATATCTGTATTCAAGGTTTGTTTACTATCACGTGAACTAGCATATGGTAGCTAGGGCATACGCCGAGCAAAGTCTGTACAGTACGGTTGCTGTTAACATATTCGATCGGACACTAAGTTTTAAAGCCTGGACATAACAGAATTGATTTACCCTGAACAGCGAAGCGCTGGAGTTGCTTTGAATAAAAGACATGGGGAACACGAAAAGCAAAGTAAGTAATTAGTGAATTCATTTAATTTCTTTGTATTAATTAATTACCGGTATTTATATTTTCCTACTACACGTAAAATAGTCCCATTAACCCTTTGAATGGCAATGCATTCTATAAGATACAACCTTTTTCCTAAACTTGTGTTAAAATGAATGAAAATAAATTGGAAGAAAATTTAAATTTCATATTCGTTTTTAGAATAAGGTGGCTAAGGAATAACTATGGCTTTATTCATTACAAGCATGTGCCCGCGGTTTCGCCCGCGATAATTATTTCAAAAATAAAAAATTAAGAGTATAATAGTTAAATCATTATATTTATTAACACCTAAATCACGTGGACAACATACCACGATTAGATAGTGTAAAAGCTACCTCAGATTCAAGTTCCTTGGCCCAGAAAACCTCTGTATAGTGAGTTTCGTCCAAATAAAACAATGTTTTACCATATTTAGGGCTTACAACATTCAAGCGATCGCGAAAGTTTTATTTCCAAGGTATGACAAAAATAGCCAAAGCCAACTGTAATTGATTTGACATTGAAATGTAGGCTATAACTGAAAACTGATGCTTCGAAAACGCAAAAAATGCATGTTTTCCCCCCCGTTTTTCACTCATAACTCAAGAAAGAAAGCTAAAATTAAAATTCCGGCTTCGAGGTACATTTTCCGACCCTTCAGGCCACCTATGTTTAAAATTTCAGATCTCTGCGTTGAGTAGATTTCGCTGGGCATCGCGGACGGACAGACAGACAGACACTTCCTTTTATTAATATAGATGTTAATTATTTTCTTTGCAGTTCGGCACGGGCTTATATGTTGTATGAGAAACTGAGTCTCCCCAAATACACTTCGTTTTTTATCTGTGGGCAAAGACCGCGTCGCTTGGAGACAGTAAACAAACCGCACTAACAATTCAAATCAAATTAACTCCGTTGCTTGGCAATCGCTGTCCCAGGTGCAAGTATCATAAACACTGCTGTAACATTATCATGCAGTTACCGTTAATAGCAAACGATTCCTATTACCTGTAATACATTGTCCTTATCAGAATTCACCAGAATATAAACTGTAATATAATACGTAATAAACACCCACTATATATATATATATATATTGTAAACGTTAGGTTTCAGTTGCCGCAATCTATGTGTATGTATGAGCAGAAGCTTACAGCTTAGGTAAATTCCCATAGGCTTCAAACCTATTTTTAATTTTGCCCTTACATAATTTATTTCGCATTTTCACTCTATAAATCCCATAAAAATAATGGAAAATAATCCTGATATTAGTTAATAGCATGACGACAAAGTATACTATCTTTGTAACGAAGAGTTATGTAAAGTACCCGCATTAATACAATAAGTCTACATAGGTACAACGTGTCACAAAACAACATCAGATATTTAGAAAATGACTAAAACACTACAATAAAATTATGTTCAGTCCATACCTAACTTACAGAGAACCAAAAAGAAAATAGAGATCCCTGTAATTTGCAGCCATTAATTTAGCAAGTAAGTAATCTTTTTATCACACTTTCCATTAAATAAAATACACGTTAACAAAATGCAGTGATTTTTTACCTCCTCGCCCGTACCATAGGTACTACGTCCCCAAATTCGATGTTGAGTTTTATCATAAATACACGTTTTAAGGTGTGTGTGTGTCTGTGAACAGCCAATGTCTAGAGCGGAAAATCATATGGAAACATAATTTTGTATTTGGGTTAGGTACCTTCTGAGGATGTGACACGAAGATTGGCAACAACTTTCTCTTATTTTTAGGAGACTAAAAATGAATTACTTTCAACGCTAAAATGTAAACATTTAACTAACGTAGTATTTTAATATCGTGTAGTTCGAGAGATCGACGGAACTGAAACTTGCAACCTTACTTAACTTCTCATCTCATAAGAGATCAAACAAAACGTTTTCAAACAAAAATATTGTAGAATAACTTGTGTAACTACAAAAAACGCCCGGGTGTTTCGGCAGACGTTAGTGATGGATTTATACATGAAGGGTTTGTACCTGTGTGTAATCATCAAAACACCGTAGTAAAAGGTTGATTAAATAAAGTCAATCTAATGTATAAAGGAGACTTTTTACAATCTCTATCTATATAAGCGGCGTTTTCCTGACTGACTGACTGACTGACAGAGAATCAACGTAGAGCCTAAACTTTAACAGGTAGAGACTTGGAATTTTGACAATACCTTCGTTTCATAATGTAAGTGAGTAGTTATATGCCACTTTTAAATCCCGGTAGGGGAAATGGGGTGGGGGGTGGTGACGTCATAGTGGTGGGGGGTGGTGACGTCATCACCCCCCACCCCATTTGCCCTAACGGGATTTAAAAGTGGCATATAACTACTTAAGTGCACACTAAGAAAGGATTTCGCAAAACCTTCATTTTCAATGTCAAAAGTCAAATGTTTTCGAGGAGACGAAATAACTTACATAAGAAACACACGAACAATTCTATTGTTGTGGAAAACGTCCCTATTAGAAAGACAGTATTCAATTGTGAATTTAATTCAAGATGGCCTTGCTCGGTTGCTATCTTGGCTCATTTGTTTACGATTCGCAGAGATCTGGTTTCTTTACATAGGTGGACAGAAGGGGATCATCATTGCACGCCTAAATGGGAAAACATTGAATGATTTGGATGACACTCACTATGCGGGTTTTTTTGGGCTAGGGAACTCGAATGTGAGGCTTTTTTTTCTCCGGGCGGCACACTTTGTTCGTGAAATGCACCTCGAAGCCGTGTTTTTAGTGTTTTAAATTATCAATCGTTATAATAAAAGTACATATGCATGATTTGGGAAAGGTTCATGAATTTATGGTTCATTTTAAGTGTTTCATTTCGAATTAGTATGCCCATATGGCTGCATAAGATTAGTTTTTTTCGTTTAATTATTTATATGTTTAACGTCAAACAGTATAATTAAGAATAAAATTACTTAATTCCTGTAATTCATGTAAAAACGATGTGAGTGTTAATAAATATCATGTTTTAATTATTTTTATGATATATAAATGATTTAAACAAAACATTTAGCAATTGAGTAAATAATCGCGGTTGAAGCCGCGGGCACCTGCTAGTCACTAACAAATCTACAAAATTGTATATGTCCTAAATATTAATTTAATAAACATTTTAAAAGGATGAAACTTCTAGCGGAATATTTTGCTAACTTCCTCATCTCAGCGCCGGATAGTAATTGGCGATGAAACCTCGAATTCATCCCCTGTCATTAATTCCCTTTGTGGAAGGTAAAGCAATACCACGAGTGCTGATAGTTTTACTCAGCTTAAAATGAGTTCAAAAGCGAAATTAAATTACTCAACTAAAAGTCAACACGAGTGGTATTAGGTTATATAAAGACGCTAAGATAAAGACATCCATTTTGAGATTCTTTCAAAGCAAATGATATAATACAATAAAGATACGGACATATCGGTAAGATCTCTGGTCTCCAATAAGAAGCTCATTACCAGGGCCCGGATTGTGATGACATGTCATCTTTGTATTGATGCTGCATAGACATTGCCAACTTGTAGATAAATCCTAATCATGGCCTCTAGATTATAGGAATGCATTTTTATTAAGTCATTTTATGCAATTTTATATTTATAGGGCATTAATTTTATATTTTTAAGGCATTTATTTCAATTTTAGGTCATTACTTTGTCATTTTCGTGTAATTTGCTCCCTTATTTAGTCATTTTCATGTAATGAGTGTATTAACCTTTTTTTCGTCGCTAGCGGTGCTGTCTTTGAAGTGTTATGTGTTTAATGCAAGAAGGAAAAATTCGGCGTTAAAGTGAAACTCCAAAATTTTGTATTATATTACTATTGTTATTAGATTGACTTGGCACCAGAGTCACCTGCTTGGATTTGAGAGTGCAAACTACTGTTTACCCTCAATAAACAACAATATAATCCGGCGGACTACAAAAGGATGTGCCGAATTTTGACTCACCAGTGCCTCAGTGCCAGTATAAATTTCCGTGAGAGAAGAACATTCACAACATTACAGTTATTTACAGTTTTTACAATTACGTACAAACTAGTCTATAACTGGGTGTGTACAATAATATTTTTTTATAAATATAAGTTTTTAGGTAATTTTTTATAATTATTAAGTCATTTTCTTTAAAATTTAGGGTCATTTTATAGGTCATTTTTCAAACAATTTTAGGTCATCAGAATCCGGGCCCTGCTCATTACATTTTCACAGGTTAAAATGACACATTTCTTGCTCTCGAAATAATTATCCTGACAAGAAACATATACTAAACTGAATTAAATTACCAGCGTATAACTTAACACAAACAACATTCAGCTACGAGGGGCATACTGAAAGTCGTGAGCAACATAACCTTAATCTTTACTTAAGTGAAACCAAGTATACTATCGCAATCTACAGACCTTTCTCTCACTTTTCCGCATTGTCTCCATTTTTTTCTTTCTTTTTTCTTCACACATGTTTCCCATCGTTTTGCAAGTTTGAAAATAACCTTGCGATAGAATTCCATTCCAGGTGTCTTCGCTTTCTTCTTCGATGGCGAATTCAAGTGATGCCATTCCATACTCTGTCATTTTGTTTCAGGTTCACAATAATGGAACCAGCTTTCATCTCCAGTCACAATACTCGTCAAAAATTCATCATCTTCATTTCGAAATCTTTGAAGAAGGTTTTGGGCAATGGTTCGTCTCTGACGTTTGTGGTCCTCGGTCAATAAACGTGGGACCCAACGGGCAAAAACCTTCCGATAACCTAAGCTGTGAATCATTTCTTGCACAGCACTATGTCCAACTGCAAGTTTTGCAGCTTGAACGGAATTCTATTCTATCGAGCTTACGTCTCTTTCATGTTTATAAACAAATTTCGATAATGACTGAGTACAATAAATTTGTGTTTCATACTCTTATACGATATTGGTCAAAATCGAAATAAGATATCTATGTGGCATTCTATCCTTCTTTCGAAGATGAATGCAATAACAATAATAATAATAATAATAATTATTACTGTCCGGTTTTACAATGTACTTCCATTTACATTTTCCGGTAACCCAAGATTACACCTTGCATTTAATTTTCATTCTCCATTTCTGTCTATCTGCCCATAAATTCTCTTCAATATTTCTTCTTCTATAATAATATTAATAATAATAATAATAATAATAATAATAATAATAATAATAATAATGTTTATTAGCCTATGTCCTTACAGGTGAGGCATTGTCAATATAGGTAATAACAGTTCTTATAAGACAAAGTCAGCAGTAAGGAATTCGTGTACAGAGTAAAATGGTCTCCTTATCAGCCATTCATATACATCATTTTTAAAACTATTTATGGGTAAACAACGGACGCTTGAAGGCAGGTTGTTGAATAAATTAATTCCATTATAAAAACAAGTGTCATAAGAGTTATTTAAACGACACTTTGGTAAATTTAAACCTGCCCTGTGTCTTGTATTATAATTGTGCATTTCTATATCAGTAAAACTCTCTAGATTCTTCTTGACAAATAAGGTACAATAAAATACATATAAATTAAAAACTGTCATAATATTCATTTCAGTAAAAAGAGGTCTACAGCTTTCTCTCTGACTTTTGTTTGCCATTATCCTCAGGGCCTTTTTTTGGAAACGTAAAATCTAATTTGATTCCCTGGAATGACTCCAGAGATATATGTAGAAGTATCATTCCATATGTAGAAATTTCCTTCTATGATTTGTTCGGAAAAAGTGAAAACATAACTATTCCCTTTGGTCACGTGAAATTATACTTTCGGGTAGTGAGAAATTAAAGTGGACGGAGGTAGAAATAAGGAGATAGTCAGCCATTCAAGTTACGGCATCGCCTGCCGGTATTACAGCGACAACTTCTCTGGCAGCAGAGTACTGCGGGAAGTCTAACGAAACTCGGCAGGCGCTCCGTTCAACAGGACAACCTCGAAGGACAGAAATGATTTACAGTGATACGCCTTTCTCCTGGAATGGAATTCTATAGCAAGGGTATTTTCAATCTTGCAGAACGATGGAAAACATGTGTGCAAAAAAAAAAACGGAGACTATGTGGAAAAGTGAAAGAAAGATCTGTAGATTGATATCATATACTTGGTTTCACTTAAAAATAAAGTTTAAGGCTGTGAAAAAATGTTGCTCACGACTTTCAGGATGCCTTTCGTATTTTAGTTTAAAATTAAAATAACCTTATGTGGAAAGATGTTCATGGAACTTGACTGTTGCTTTAGCATGACCTATATTAATTTAGCACTAAACCCCAACCTACTTTTTTATATATTTTTATTATTTTATTTTATTTTAAAATTACATAAATACATATGTATAAGGTCCTGAAACCTCGAAAGAGCAGAAACTCGTGCTCGGGGCAAGTTCGACGCTTATATTTACATGCTTTTACATTTTAAAATATAATCTTATCCTAAAATTACCTTACAACTAAATATTCAAAATATTTTGAAATAGAATTAGGGGAAAAGACAAAAGCTGAGAGTAAAGGCTTGAACTCAATTGATGTAAAAATAATTATAATAATGAAAATAAATTATCATTATAGTAGTAGGTACCAAAAGATAAACCTATTTTACAAGGGATGTAAATCTAAGTTAAATGAGTTTTTTAATTTGATTTAAGTTATACTTTATTCCAAAATAGAAATTCCTTTTTTTGATCTCCAGTAGTTATACCCTCCATTTACTCTCGATATGTTGTGCAGGGAGATTGCATTAACCAGTTATTTATTCTACAGGCAAGTGTTAATAGACAACTGGTAAGAATGGTGAAAACGGAAGGCATAAAATCCCCCTGATTATTTGTTTTTTGCAGAAAAATTATGCAATATTTTGCACAACTTCAACGGGTCTATTTTGGTTTTAATACCAAATAACATTTGTTATTAAAAAAACACCGAAATTAAACCAACTTTTGTAAAAAAAAAAATGCATTTATCGGTACTGGACGACTTAAAAATTTGGATAACTTAGAAATTATAAGCAAATAAAAATAAAATAACATTAGTGTTTTAAAAAAATATGGAAACGCTTCACGATTAACGTGTCATCCTTGCGCAGGGACAATGCTAATCTTCTCTGTATTGTTTCCAGATTATATATGTACTACCAATAAGAGTACACATATAATAGCCTGTCGGAAGTTGTATATATAGTTACCATGGAACTAAGATTTGTGTTTGTGGATTTCCTCAAATTTTCGAGTTCAATAGTTTTAAAAGTACGAAGAGATTTTATCATCCACTACCATCATTACCTGCAGAAAAATATAGTCAAATAATATTTTCTATCCAAATTGCTAAATTTTAAGGAATAAATTTTCTAGAGGTGATCAAATTTCGAGCAAAAACGCTACTTTGAGCATATCATCAGGTGCTAGAAGCTTCAGGTGTCCCCACCCACACACCTTAAGGCTAAACTAACGAGTAATGTATGTTTTCTCTACATGCGACTCAACTATCATGGCTGTAATTGAGTTAAATAGTGTTCTTCATTCATTTCACTTTTGTGCGAATTAATTGCTTGTTTAAATAGGCATTAGTTAATTGTTTAATTAAATGTGTTACATTGTACGATGGGAATTCCTATATTATATTTGAAGATTTATAGCGTGTGCAAAAATTTTAAACGAGAAATTAGCTGCATAACATAATGACATAAAACTCGCTAACGGAATTTCTCACATCAATGTATAAATTAAAACATGTACTTTCTCTTATTATTAAACAAATTTGTGAATTGTTTATTTTTTCAATGTTTTACGCATTTAAAATTTACAATTTTACATGAGACATTCCCGTGCAGGGTTGCCATACGTACGACTATAGTCGTACACATACGACTATTTCATAGATTTGTACGACGTACGACGCAACCATGAGTCGCACGCCTATTTGTACGACTAGTTTTAACATAGCGTTTGATATTTTTTTAATCATCTACTGACGAATTTTAAATTTTGATATACAGTATATCCAGCCTTTTCTTTTCTCGTGGTTTTTGTTGTACGCATGTTGCTAAAATCAATGTGATTGGAAAGCAGTCCTGTTCTTTTTACAATAATTACAACACTGTGGGAACTACTGTTTATTTAATTTTATTCTATTTTATCAAATTTAGCACATTAAAAGATAATGAAACACGCCTAATCATTTACAAATAAGATGATTTATTAACAATTACATGACATATGTAAGGTGCATAATACCAATTACTAATTATTCTTCTTCCAGGATAATCCTCATATCGAGGTTTTCCCTGCGACCATACAATCAATTTCGTCTATCAACTAATTATTATTATTATTATCGGTACTTATTATTATTATTATTATTATTATTATTATTAACGCAATACGTTCATTATACTGAAAAAACACAAAGTATACGACAGTTTTAACTAGCATACGACTATTATCGGATATTGGTACGACTGTTCTGCGTTTCTGATCTGGCAATCCTGCTCCCGTGTAAGCTTCTGCGTCTGGCCGGAAAAATATTTAAACAATTGTGCTAAAAAGACTTTGTTATTTCTTTTGTTTTAGGCTTATGCATTATTCTAATTATAATATCTTCAGAAATTAATGCAGTATCTTATAATTTTTAATACCTAATTGAACACTGTATTAATAACAATAATAATAGTATTAACAAAAATAAACTGAGTAAATGAAATTAAATATTTATTTGTGGGCCACGAAACATACATAGCTTGGTATTCTACAGCAGGGGTTCTCAAACTTCCTTTATTCGAGGACCCCTTTAATTATTAATGTTGTCATTGCGGACCCCTAAAAAATGACCCTTTACTATTTTTACTAGTTTTGTAGTAATAACCATTTGAAATATATTTAATTCAAAATGAAAAGCTATAGGACAGAAAATGAAAGCAGTCTGTTTGTTTTTATACTTTTTTTTATTTCTAACATTGAATTCAATTGCAAAACGACAGGACTCTTAGTATTAATTATAAAAAATTACCAATTGAACAGTTATATAGTAAAATATCACTAATTTCAGTGAGAAGGATGGTGGTGTTTTTTGTTTTATTTTTGAAAGTTTCAGCCTTAAATCTACTTCAATATTCAATATTCAAAAATCTCCCGCGGACCCCTCAAACCACACTTTGAGAACCCCTGTTCTACAGGACTAAGGATGGAAACATAATGCCAATTTCTGAATTTGCACAAATATCGGTAGGTATCCCTACAGATTATGCTATGCTTTAACGTTAAAGATTGACCGAGTAACTTTCTCTTTGATACAGAGTATTCTGCTCCCTGCTATACACCTTGTGCAGTTTATACAAGCCTGAATGTATTACTATAACAACACAGAGTATACCGCAAAGGGAAGCATTCAGAATATGCCTGTGTTTGTGCTTCCAGATTCCTGTCATCTCCTATTTTATAAATGTACATCGATAATCCACACTACAGTGTGATCATCAAAGCAAAATCCATGTCTAACATTCACATAATGAGATAATATCAGAGGGATACAGCGTGCAACTATGTCAACTATTTCATATAAATTCTCAAAATTATTCCATGAGGATTTTTTATATTATCGACATGCCTATGTCCAAGTCCCGGCGCCACAAAAATATTTATCATAGGTAATCCAGCGAATTTATCTGATGAAACTCGTAACCTCGAGTTGGATTTATTAAGACTATTCCATGAACAAAAATGTAACGGATTATACAAATAATAATTACTTTAGTGCTTTGTTATATAAAAACACAACTAACAGCTGCGAGATCACGGCCTACTGTGAATCAACCATCCACGCATCGTTTCGAGTTACCATGTTGTGACCAGTGCTACCAATGTTGCATATAAGACATAGTTAACTTAATTCAGGTAAGCAACAGCAGAACAGAATAAAAGCACACGAACTGGCTTGCACCGAATTGAAATTGTGTTTTTAATTAATGTACATTTATATTATTTTAATTTCCTTCTATATGATTTGTTTTGAAAAACAACTATTCCCCATGGTCACTTGAAATTATACTGTAGGGTAGTGAGAAATTAAAGTAAACGGAGGTAGAAATGAGGAGACAGTCAACCATTCAAGTTACGGCATCGCCTGCCGGTATTACAGCGGCAACTTCTCTGGCAGCAGAGTACTGCGGGAAGTCTAACGAAACTCGGCAGGCGCTCCGTTCAACAGGACAACCTCAAACGACATAAATGATGTATTTAAACACACAACCATATCAACATGCAACTCTTTTTACTTTCTATACCTGTACCATAGGTACCATGGTAATGATAACAAGAGGGAATGTTTATCTGTCTGTACGTGATTATCTATAATAATAACAGGAAGTTTTTGTCTACCTGTCTGTCTGTACGTGATGCCCAGCGAAATCTACTGCACGCAAAGATCTGAAATTTTAAACATAGATGGACTGAAGAATGGCCGAACGCATCTCGAAGCCGGATTTTTAATTTTAGCTTATATTCGCTAGTTATGAGTGAAAAACTGGCAGAAAACTATTTTTTTTTTGCGCAATCGAAGCATAGGCTTTCGGTAATACATTTCAATTGTCAAGCCAATTGCATTTGTCTTTTTTTTTGTCATAATTTGGACAAATGAAATCATCGCAATCTCAGATGGTACCCGAATGAGTTAACTGGTTCAGTAACTAACAGGGTAACACAAAGCAATGAATCAATGAATCTTCGGTCCCAGTAATTGTTTAACTTTGTGGGGTATAAACGACGACAGAAGTCGTTGGTTATGATGTGCCAATCAAGGAGAGAAGAAAGACGCCATAAACTGAGTTAATATTGACGTTGTTGAGGTTATGTTCTCACGGTGAAGTGGCCTTTAACAGATTATCACATCCATAGGTTCAATATAACTTCTCCTCTGTAAGAAGCCGAGACAGTTTTACAGGAATCGATATAAATTCACCACATTTTTACTTCCTCTGCCCGTACCATAGGTACTATAGGTAGAGGAAGTATTGTTTTCGACCCTAAAATTCGAAGTTGAGTTTTTAGCATATATACACGTTTCAAGGCCCCCTGAATCCAAAAATACTATTTTTGGAAACATGTCTGTGTGTGTGTCTGTGTGTGTGTCTGTCTGTGTGTCTGTCTGTGTGGAAGTTTGTGAACAGGCTAGCTCCGAAACGGAGAATCGTATGAAAACAAAATTTCGTATTTGGGTCAGGTACCTTCTGAAGATGTGATTCGAAGATTGGCGACAAATTTATCTTATTTTTAAGGGGACTTTACATGAAGAAATTTTCGTTTTTAGCGATTTTCTCGAAAACGGCTCTAATGATTTTCTTTAAAATTTGCACATGTGTTCCTTTTACTGAGAGCTAAAACTTTTATTTGAAACTTTTATCGAAAAAATTCTCTGAGGGTAGTTACAAGCCACCCACTGTTCACCCACTGTTTGTAGAAATTTTGTCTTGCGTGATGAACAACTGAATACTCGCTCTTTCACGGCCTCTTATTCTATATAAGAATGTGAAGTGAGAAAGATGTATTGTTAGCCATGCATAGAGTAAAGAAGTATCTGAGGGAAATATTCGATAAATTTCGGAAATTATATTTTACGGCGGAAAGTTCAATAAACGTCTGCAGTCACTTGTTCTTTTTTTTTTAAGTTTGTTATATAGCATGCGCTTTTAGTCGCATCATTGAAAGAAGAGGTATTTATAGAACAATTAGCGTAAAATTGTGTCTTGCGATTCTGTAAAAGGATATGTGAATACTGCTAACTTTTATTTGGGCAGAGGAAGTTATGTGACTTTCACATCAGATTTTTTGTGTATGCGTTTGATTTTCCTGTTGACATTGTAAACACTTTTGATGTTATTTTTAATCTTAAACATTGTTTAACAGAACTCTGTCTTTCTATGTATAAGGTTCATTTTACGGGCACATTAGAGAGATTATAGAGGATATCACCAGATCTCAATGTCGTTCATTCATTTTACCACTGCAAATACAGTTATCCCTACTTCTAATTAAACTAAACTCCGTGGCGCTACATCCCCGAAGAAACTAGCCTACCACTCGACTCCTACGTCACCTACCATAGGGAAACGGCTGGATTGGGGGCATGTGGTCAGCATGCCGACACCCACGGCCGTTAATGTCGGTTGCCATGACCGAAGTCGCTACTTCTCTATCAAGTAGCTCCTTAATTTGAATCTTGAGACTGAGTGCACCCCGTTCCAGACCTCCCTACCTAAGAAAGATCCTGGAGGTACCGGGGATCGAACCCGGGCCCACGGGTCTGTGGTCAGCGACGGTCTATTCCTACTACTTCAACTTTACTTGTCGTGTACTAACTAATTAAGAGAATAGTTCGAGGCAAGATAGCAATGAAAATAACTACATAAGTTTATGAAGGATTCAGATATTTCAAGCAAGACAAAAATCAAAATTATCAACGCAACAGTTTTTTCCCTGTATTTATGTAGTGAATGTTGGACTTTAAGAAGAAGAGAGAAGATGAAAACAGATGCTGCTGAAATGTTAGTCTGGAGGCAATTATTACAGGTATCATGGACAGAAAGAAGGACTAATATATCCATTTAAAAATAGATTAAACCGGATTTAACACTTGAAGCACCAGCTGTGAGAGAAAAGTTAAAATATTTTGGTCATGTAATGAGAAAAACTAATTAATTTAATATATACGTAATACTAGGAATAATGGAAGGAAAGAGAGGAAGCGGAAGAAGGAGAAGAAGCGTGTTTCGCTTTAAGAATTTTGAATATATTACAATAGGATGGTATATTTTGCATATTTTCACTCTGTAATGAGATACGGAATCATATTCTGGGGCAACTCTTCCCATAGGGAGAAAATATTTAGACTAAAAAAACGTGCAATAAGAATAATATGTGGAAAGAAAAAAGAGAATCTTATAAATCGCTATTTGAAAAATTAAAAGTCTCCCTCTCACAGGGGAACATATTATCTACTCGGTATGTGTTATATGGTAGATAGCATTGATAAATTTCAAACTAATTACAGTGTACGTGGACGTACAACTAGAAACATTAATTATTTACATACCAGCTAATTCATTAAAACTCTTTCAGAAGGGTGCTTATTTTTCTGCAATACAGATTTAAAATAAGCTTCCAAGAAACATTAAATTATTATGTATTAAAGTCAAATGCAAATCTTTCAAAATATCTCAAGTAATTTTGAATAACTCACACCTTCTACAAAGTCCGACAGCTCAGGGTAGAAAAGGATGGGAGGGAGGGGCAGGGGGAGTAATCTTTTGTCTGTGTATTATTATGGGTTATATTGTATTACTATTGTATTATTATTGTATTATTATTGTCATATACAACTCTTTGTCTTCTTTCTTTTCTTCATCTTTATATAGCATTATTATATAAGTTATCGTATTATATTGTTTTGTATTATTAATGTTACTTTTCTCTTCTTCTGTTTGTTTTTGCCTTGTGCATAGTAAAAGCACGAACGGCCGTCTAGGCCCGTGCGTTGGATTTATTCTATGGATAATGTATCTAACATGTATATAAGAATAAAGATGCACCCTACCACCACAATATGAATGAATATTTCCAGCTCTAAAAGTTTACAGTATATTATATTACATATAATAACATGCATGTATATTTTAATCTGATGTGTTCTGTATCCTTGAGCCTCTCCCCTCAACAAAGGATGTACAGGACGATATATCTACATCTACATATTTTACATTAAGATATGCGGAAATATACAATGCCACCAATCTGAAGTGGGAAGAAGTGTTAAACGCGGTCAAAAACAGAACGGAATGGAGGAAGCTAGTTGCAAGAGAGATCATGCAAAGGAAAAGATAGTTTTATTTTGGAAACCTATAATATCTTTATTGGATCACCAGGGATCGCATGAGATCCCTTGGCCCTCCCTACTTACCTACTAATCATGCACAATTCAAAACAATATAAATAATTATTTTAGAAATAAAAATTTGTCACATAAACTTGATGACTTCTGACAAAGCACAATCGTAAGCCAACATAATATATAGTTTCGCTCAAATATTACTTACAACATTCATTTCTCCCCCATTCATTCAAAGGGAGATTCTGTAGCTGGTCTGCAATTACTTATCACAGAGAAGGATTTTTCCAGATTAGTTCGTTATTTCCCTATTCTATAACTACAAGAGAGATATAAATTTCTTTACAATTTTTTTTTTCAGCAAATGTAGGAGCTATGTTCTTTTGTTTTCATATGTAATTTGTTTCCAGACAAATTGTCGCTGCGTTCGTTTTGTTAATTGCGCGCTTGCCTGTTACGTTCTTCATAACCGTCTTACATAGTAAATAACTATAAAATCCATTTTATGGGGTGGATCATTTGCTAAAACCGCTTATAAACGGAAGTAGATGTAACGGAAATACGCCAAGTCTGAACTAAATGGAAGTAGATATCACGACCTCTATAGGTTTATTCGACATGATATGGAATAGAGAAGCCCTTCGCTACAATGCAGTCAGATGATTGATTAAATGTATTGTATGTATGTATGTATGTATGTATGTATGTATGTATATATATTATTCCAGCTTAGGGTGGCCAGACGTCCGGCTTTTGGCCGGACTGTAAGGCTTTTTGCTAAGCAGTCCTCCATCCGGCGCGGCTTTATGCCGGACGTTGATTTGTCCCCCTTTTCGAGACTCTGATGGATCGGTATAGGATATTAATAAAATTTGTATTTTCCCGTATGTTCCTGCCAATCCTAAGGTTGGCACGCTTGTCGATACTGTCATTTGTTTAGTTGGTGCCGCGGAAAAATCTGAATCTATTCCTAAGGATGGCACGCTTGTCCATACGATGATAGCGTACTATCATTTATTTTGAATAAATTTTTCCCGGGTAGACAGCCAGGTTTGAAGATCAAGTGTCTCCGACGTTTCAGAGGCGCACGCTGCCTCCATCCTCAGGGATACTGAAGTGTCGAGTCTGTCATGCCGAGGTGGTATATATACAGATCGCGAGTTGCGAGGAGTCGACCAATCAGGCGCCAGTTCATATTTCCATCGTCTTTTTTTTCGGCCAATCGGCTTCTACTGTCTTTTAGTTGTTTGAGACAGTGATTCCAGGCAGGGTTGATGCTGAGGCCTCCGTTATTAAGTTATTAAGTAAAATTAGTCAGGGTTATATCATGTAATATCTGCTGTCCAGCCGTCCATGCCCGAAGTTTTATACTATGCTAGATTACCGAAGGAGTGTGTCCTCCTTTCTGACATTTTATAAATGGACACCCTATTCCAGCTGTGATTATACTCCTTTTAGCTTCGGGGGTATATCAGGAATTCGAGATCTCTGTCAGTAGAGTAGGGTAGGCCATGGAACTATTGTCAATTGTTTCTATTGTCGGTGTATTTAATGGAGTAAATTTCAACTGATATTAATTTAAATGGATATAATACAGGATGAAATGGTGAGGATGATTCGTGGTATGTAAATATCCAATTCGGCATGGTATGTAAATATCGGCATTTGCCTTTATGACTGGGGAAACCATGAAAACCCCATGTAAAATTGGCCGGCCACGGGATTTGTACCTGGGAGCTCCCGAATGCGAATCCAAGACGTTACCATCTCGGCCACCTCGCTTGGTTGCATAAATTTAATTTGGATATAGGCTATAAAATGAGAAATGTAAATTGATTCCTTAATAACAAAGCAAATATTGGGACTAAGTATATATTTTTTTTTTCTGTAGTATGTATTATGTTCAGGCCCTGAGTTCATAATTTTCTCAATTTCAAATTATAATAAGATCGAAAAAAACTGTTGGCTATTTGACTAAATTAGCTGATCCGTAGCCAATTAAAATAGCTGTGCAGTGTGGGAAATTAAGCTAGGATTGAATTTCTTTGTCCATTTTTCGTACAAGATAAAATAACTCAGCTGGTATTAAATGTAACTGCATGAAATTTTCAGAAAACCTTAAAATGTTCCAATGAACGATTTCGTCACTTTTTTATATTTTAATTTCTTTAGAAAATATTACTTTTAAGTAGGTAGTGTTTTAACTAAAAATTATATATATATATTTTAAATAGCAGAATTATAGTATGAAAATTTCATCTTGTAGAATTGGGGTGGAGTTCGTATGGTTTTATGAAAGCCCAAGTAAAGTCTGTAAGTAAAATGATATACTCGTTGTTACATTTTTCACCTGAACCTACCTTTAAATGAAAGTGATAAAAATAAAATGATAAAGTATGACGATAGCGATTGGTTATACCGTGTGTCCGTAAAATTATGGTGCACTTTTGACCGGTATGAAATGAGAAGTGCACTTTACGGACACACGGTATTTTTACATATTCTTATACAGCATTGGTCACCGATTCATGAGCTAAATGGTCACAATAAAATAGAACTAGAGATCTAAATTATACCGAATAATGAATTTATCGATTAATTCCGAATTTCTCGTTACACAGAGTGTTAATGAATAACTCCGAAATATTATACTTGTATATAGAAGGGACAAGACAAGCAACTTTTACTAGGAGACTTTTGCTCTATGACGTAAAATATGTATGCTACAGGGCATTAAAGTCATTATAATTTAGTGCTCATAAGTCAATAATTACGCAAAATAAGGTTAAAGTTTTCATTAAATTGACTTCATGCATTCCTAGTGATCGATAAAAACCTGATTCTTAATCTTTCATCCACAGCTATATCATAATTTAGAGTTTTCATATTCTGCAAAACTTACAGACTAATCACATGCCTTGACGCCACTGAATTAGTCTTTTTTTATTATTCATAACTACTGACTACAGTGTTAACAATGAAGTTCCTTTGTTTTGCATTTTTTCTAATGTTAAAGTCAGTGGCGGCCAAACCCTGGGAGATTTTATGCTGTAATAGGAAAACTTGAATTCACAGAGTAAACATCTCCTAATAAAAGTTGCTTGTCTATGTCCCTTCTATACACAGGTAAATTATTTCGGCGTTATTCATTAACACCCTGTATTACCGGGCTTAATATTACCAGGTAATAGCAACATCAATACGTAATGAGAAAGTCGTGTGGAGATAACACTAACGCACTAATGTATATTACGTAGGCACTTTAATGTGAATAATGGAGGGACACTTACTATCAATCATCTACGGTCACATATTCAACCTGTACAATGCTCGTGTGGGCGGCGCGAAGACCTTCGATATTTCCTTCGTCATAGTTCCCTAGTGATCTGTTTTCTGGAGAAGAAGAAAACGTTTGTAACTTTCAATTCCAGATATTTAATGGGAGTATCCTAAAAAAAATCTAATGTGTAATTCACATAACTTCCTCTGCCCAGATAAATGTTAGCCTCTTAGTATAATATAATTGTTATGTATGACATTCTCTTCATGTTAAATGATTGTAAAAACGAAGAGAATGTCCTTACCACATCACATCGCATCCCCGAAGGATACATAACCCAAATAAAATCTTATTAATGTACTCTCGTAACTTTCTTTACTTTAAGCATGGCCAATGCATTTTTATCACTTCGCATTCTGATATAGACAAGAGGACATATTGCAAAGAGCACGTATTCAAAGTGGGTGGCTTATAACTACTCTTCAGATTTTTTTTCGAAATTTTTTTTCAAATAAACGTTTTAGCTCTTAGTATAAAGAACCCAAATTTAAAGAAAATCCTTATAGCCGTTTTCGAGAAAATCGCGAAAAAACGAAAATGTCTTCTTGTAAAGTCCCTTAAAAATAAGAGAAACGTGTACATCGTCAGTCTTCGGGTCACATCTTCAGATGGTACCTGAGCCAAATACAACATTTGATTTCATACGATTATCAGTTCTGTAGCTAGGCTGTTCGCAGACATCCACACAGACACACACACAGACATGTTTCTGAAAATAGTATTTTTGGATTCAGGGAACCTCAAAACATGTATTTATGCTAAAATCTCAACTTCGAAATTGGGTGTCGAAAACAATACTTCCTCTACCTATAATACCTATCGTACGGGCAGAGAAAAGCGAACCAGTCAAAATTTCCATCCGTTTGACGCTGAATGTTTATTTATGCACACACATAACTTTCTCTACCTTAAAACATGGGCAATACAACTCTGACATCGAATAATTATGCGTGTTCGTTTGCAAGCAGCAAAACTTACAAAGAAGTACAGTCTCCACGCAAAACTTAAAGCCTTATAAGTATTTAAGAATTTTCAGTCTTATACCCTCAATATGGAATAGTAAGATGCCGTCTACCAAGGATGTAGGGGCAACCTTTCACAATATCTGTTGAATGAAGTATCTGACAAGTCAATAATTTATTATAAATAAGTTCGATTACATGTATCGTGAAAAAATACTTATTTCTTAGTTTTAGTATGATAAAATTGTTTAAAATTTTTTTACAATTTTATACATAAATAACTTAGGACTAAAGTAGATTATTATTATATATAAAAGTAATATATCAAGATGGACTTAGTTTGTACAAAAGTACGCCCAGTTAATAACTAACTTTCAGAAGATTTTTAAGAAATATTCAGATAGAAGTTTTGTCCTTTGGTATAAGAATCTTATGTAAATAAAAATAACAGAATCGTTAGAACAGTTTTGGAAAAATCGCAAAAAATTAACTTTTGTTCACTTAAAGTGTTGGTCTACTAAAAGCAAGAGAAAGTCGTTGCCAATCTTCATGTTACATCCCCAGAAGACATCTAACCCAAAACTAAAGTTCTGCTTTTGTTCTTGAGATATGCTGCTCACAGACAGACAGACACACATAGATATGTTTATGAAAATACTTTTGGAGCTAGGTGAATTTAAAATTTCCCCTACTTGAAGGACCTATGGCAGGCCTACAAGCAAGGTTGTAAACATTATATACCGATATCTGATATTTAAAGATAAGCTTTTATGAGTAAAAACATAGAATATCGGCATAAAAATGTTAAAAGTAGGGGAATTTAAATTCAAACCACAGTATAGTATAACAGTAGCGAAGCTCTAATGAAAGGAAAATGCATCCTTTTGACAGATCGGTGCGACACTAGCACCCCAAGCGGCCGGCAAGATTGAACTAGCAAACAGCCATTTTTAGCATTGGAAAGATACGAATATATGGCTGTATTTCTTCTTATTTTTAAAATTACTAGAACGAGATTATTACCGGAAAGGCATACTGGTGAACTCACCAAATCATAGACTTTATGGTAATGTAAAGAAGTTGTAGTTTCAAGATCGATGACATTGTATATCTTATAAAGTATCAGACCGGTTTCCCGATGTGGTCTAGTATGGATGCAAGCGTGATAATCACAAATTGACAATTTAATTTAACAAATAACTGTTTTTGCTTACCTCTCAGGATCTTTAGGGAACCTGAAGAAAGATAAATCGAGAGATTCCTTTGGTTCCTTTGGCTGTTGGTGCAATTTATAGCACCACAAGCATTTCCATAAAATATTGTTGACATTTTTCCACTGCCTTCTAGATTGTGCATTTTTCATAAGAAACAATGTAACAGATTGTGTTATCTCTCGCTCACCGCTACGAGAGCTGCAGTCGCGCCGGTTGAAAAAAACTGTATGGCGCTTCGCTACTGTTATACTATACTGTGTTCAAACTCTTATTTGAAACCAAGTTTCAATTTCAAATTACAAAATTTAAATTTCTACCGCAAATTATAAATATATGCCGGACTGCGAAGAAAACAGCAAACACATTGATTAAGCCCATAGTTTATTCTTGTAACCTACCTGATTCTGTAAGTTCTACATGAATTTTGAATTTTCTTTCGAGTTATTGTTATTTTATTACTAATTTAAGGCAAAATATTGCATTCTACAGCATACATTATGCATTTAAGAGTAAATGAGTTTAAGAAATAATATTATTATCCAGTACGTGAAGTTTTTCTCTAATAAATATATTTAATATTTGGCACATTTAACTAAAATTATAGGCCTACATTGGGAATATTGTAACAAAACAACCGAAATGAAATTAGTGATATTCTGAGTTCAAATAAGCTTGAGAGGTGTTTTTATTGGGTGAAATAGTAACTGAGCTGTCTCCTGATTTCATGGAAGAAGTATTTATTATTATTATTATTATTATTATTATGATTATTATTATTATTATTATTATTATTATTATTATTTACTATTTGTATGATCAAAGAACAAAATCGTTATAGATATCATCATACACAAAATAAAATAAAATAAAATAACAATTAAAATGTAATAGCAGAGTGGTCTGATTCATAAGATTCAGCTAAACTATGAAATGGGTTAACAGTCAACCATTGATAAACCATTCTTTTAAAATTATTAAAGTTTGCGTTTTTAGAACTGCTAGGCATCAAGTTAAATATACGTACAGAAACAGAATTGAAAGAAGACGTTGTAGTTGAATCTGTTTTGTTCAGGTTGCAATTGATATTTCCATCTAGAATTGTAACTATGGACTTGATCACCTGTTATTAAGCTACTATGTCTGTTTAACATAAACTAAACACACACACATATAATATATATATATAAAATGCCGTTTCCGTGATAACTCCCACAAATGGCAATATTTTTTAGTGATTCTTTTTTCTATCTATTTGCACACATGATATGAACATCATCATCTAAACTCTTTGAAATATCTGCAGTATAAGTATTTTTAAAAACTCAATTTTTTTTAAATTGTTCACACAAGCTATAGGTTCTACTAGCATTTTTCTACGTGTCTAGTATGAGTGTCTATTCAAATGTTCCGCTCAATGTAATTTCGCTGAATCAGCTCTCTCAGCGCATTGATATTAGTATAAGCCCTCCTATTTCTGTGAATCCCCTTTCATCGACAGGTGCAGATGTAGAGGCAGCATGACATCACAGCGTCATGTTAGTTAGTCAGTTAGCATCGAGCCTCCAGGCATGAGAGACGTGCTGGAGCGCAGTTCAGTATCCCGCCTATTTCAGACAATAGAACAGAGGTTTTCTATTAATTAGCGAATAAATACATAATACTTCCATTTACAAGTATTATCGTGTGATATTAATTAATCTACACTAGTTACAGTAGATTCAGTGTTATCGGCTTCTTAGATCAGTCTAAAAGTTCGTGTTTCAGTGCGGCAACGTTGCGCAACCAAGCGTTCGCAATAGCTCGTCTATAAAGTTCAGTAGATTAAAGATTTCAGTGTGAAATCATATTAGAATTAATACAGCTATCATTACGCTCATATTAAGATATAAATTATATTGCTGGCATAATTAGAGAAATTATTCGCCACGTGTGTACCAAGTTCCCGCCAACGCACATTCCTTTGTTCAGTGCAAGTGCACCTATTTCAGATTCATTATATATCTTATTTCAGTGTTTCTATTACTATTTCAAGTGCATTCGTTACCTATATGTTGTGAGAATAAAGTCCATAGTTTATTACATGATACAGGTTTGTTTCCAACATTACATGCCGAGGATCCCTGTTTTCCAGCACCTGAGATCTATAAGTCCACTCGCTCTAAATTGGTTGTCTGTACCATTAAACAGACTGGTCCTCCTAGTTATCAGAGATTCCTACTAATGTCCCTTCCCATCTTTCCCTCTACGGCAGGGTCATAAGCCGCTCTTGTACCCAACATAAATTTTCTTTTTAAATAAAATATATATATTTTTTAAACCATTAATGTTAAATGAATTACTACAGATAGTGTTGTTCATATGATATTAACAAACACAGAAAAATAACCACTCAAAAATATTGATATTTGTGGAAGTTATCAAGGAAACGGCATTTCAGTGCATGAAACGTGGCTGCCGTTTTGAAACGATAATTACCCCTAACTGAAACAGTTTGATTGATTTCGAAAATAGTATGCAATTTTAGAAGTTGGCAATAAAGCGTGTGGCAGATTGCAAGATTGTAGAGCAATTCATTGCTAAGGGGGAAAAAATGAAATTCGCCTAATTCTCACCAACAAATTTCACCGAAAGCTGTATGTCCCCCTTAATTCCATGGTCACGATAAAAATCCTTTCTATGGGATGCCACTTGTGTGGACATTATTTACCAAGCATGTCAAAGAGAATTTTCTGCAGTGAACATACATAGGTAACGTTTATTGCTTTCACGGTTGAGACTATAGGATCTTTGTGCTCTGTGGCTAAGATGCTGATCTCAAATACAAGGAATAAATTGATGGCTCTAAATAGTAGTTCTCGATCAACAGTATTTCTTCCACAGAGAATCTGTATTGCAATCCAAAGGGAAAATGCTTCCTGGGTTATGGGAACTCTCCTAAAAATCTAGCGCTGGAGGAATCCCATTTTATTCTGTTTAAGTTTATATAAATTCGTAAAATTATTTTGTTTCTTTCATTAATCATAGTACATATAATGTACAGAAAATAAATTCAAGAATTTCTTATTTATTTTTTCTTATTTCGAGAAACTTCCCCCATTAGGAGGCTGCCATAACGACAAAGTATAACAATGATCAATAGAAACATAATACATGACAAAACAAAAATTCACATAAAACACATTAATGGACACACACATTCGATGCATAGACATGATAATATTATTATATATATACTAATAATAATGAAAACATTTAAAGTGAAGGGAGGGTTAACTCTTATTGCGCGACACTCACTTTCTGAAATAGTATATAAACTCGTGTCGGACTGTAAAGAAAACAGTTACAGCAACGATTAGGCCCACGGCTTATTTCTTGTACCTTACTCTGCAATTTTACCGCTACTATATGTGTTCAACCCCAAATTCCGAAGTTGAGTTTTTAACTTAAATGTGCTTATGTCTGTGTATGTGAATCTGTGTGCCTGTGAACAGCCCTGAAAGCAAGATTTTGTATTTGGCTTAGGTATCTTCTGGGGATGTGACACGAAGTTTGGCGGCAAGTTTCTCTTACTTTTAATGCTACTTTACAAGAATAAAAATGTCGTTTATCACGATTTTCTCGAAAAAGGCTCTTTAAACGATGTTCTTTAAATTTTGCACATGGGTTGCTTATAGCCTACTAAGAGCTAGAATTTTTATTTGGAACGTTTTTTTCGAAAAAATTCTATGAAGGGTAGTTATAAGCCACCAACTCTGAATGCAAGCTCTTTGCAATACAGCTTCTCGTAACGGAAAATCGCGTGAAAATTTGTATTTGGGTTAGGTACCTTTTGGGAATGTGACAGGAAGGTTGGCGACAACTTCCTCTTATTTTTGAGGGGACTTTACATGAAGAAAATTTCTCGAAAGCAGCTGATTTTGTTTAAATTTTACACAAGGGGCGCTTATACCAAGATCTAAAACGTTTATCTGAAACATTTTTTAGAAAAAATTATCTGAAGGGTAGTTATAAGCCACCCACTCTGAATACGTGCTCTTTGCAATATGGCCTCTTGTTCTATATCAGAATGTTAAGTGAAAAAGATGTATCGGCCATGCTTAAAGTAAAGAATATTTACGAGAGTACATTATTCAGATTTTATTTGGGTTATGTATCCTTCGGGGATGCGATGCGATGTGTTAACGATACTCTCTTCATATGACATATAATATATTATATTAAGAAACAACACTTTTATTTAGACAAAGGAAGTTAAGCGCTTCATATCAGATTTTTTTCTAATTTCTTTTCCACTATTTTTTTAAAATTCTAGACAAACTACTGCATCCCATAGATACATTATGAATTTAAGGGATAAATAATAAAATTATTATGAGTTCTAAAAGCCTATCATTAGCGAGTTCTACGAAATAGAAGAAAAACTTATATATTCAGGTCAGCCATCAATAATAACGTGGCAAGAACGTTTAGTACAATAAATGTATTACAACTATAAATAAAGTTGTATTTTCATTTTCATAAGATCCTTTTCAATGCTCTACCATGATAGCATCTTATTAACTTGATACGATGGGAGAAAATAAAAGTGATCTGTGTTTTTATTTATGAAAAGCTAATTTTAGAAACATGATTAAGTAACTTTTTCCAAGTTATATATTTCTACTCACAATCAAACTTCAAGCTCCTTCATCGGTTTCGAATTTTAACACCATGTACAAGGTATTCTAAGCGTAAGGTAGAATAGGCTATGTCATGAGATAGCGGTAAAGCGGTCCCTATATATGCCTTAAGCTCTTATGTTTCCAGGAGGTTGAGGCTCCCAGACTTTGACATTCGGGCCACAAGGTTCACAACCTTACTCACCGGTTGTCTTTACCCCCAGGATTGTTCATAGTACTCACTTCCGTTAGAGGCTGAGTCGACCTCAGGGCTATAGTGCCATCAGACGGATTAGGCTTATTGAGTTAGAAGTTAGGCGATCTCTATACATCGACAACTTAAGAGGTTGTTGTTGAATTTCTGAATGGATTTTATTTTGACCATGTATCTCTGCCTAGGTAGAAATCAAAACAAGCTAACCTTACTTACTTACTCACTCAATGGCAATAGACAATACCTAAGCAAGCTAAAGAATCATTATCTATTTTATGGAACCCGAAGGTTAATTGCTGTACTTACATGATCCCGCCATTCAACCCATCCATCCCTCGCAAATCCTACTTCCCTTAAATCCATTTTAATATTGTTCTCCCACCTACTTCCATAGTAGGTCTTCGAAATGGTCTTTTCCCTTCGGGTTTCCACTAAATATTTTTTAGATATTTATTTCTTATTCCATGCGTACGACATATCCCTCTTTCAAATGGTAATAAGATATTTTATTTATTTTAAGTATCAGTGAATTATATGTTCTTATGAAATCGTCTAAAAATTTACAGTAAAGATTTGTGTGTATGTATATATTAATAATAACCAGGGCCCGGATTCTGATGACCTAAAATTGTTTGAAAAATGACCCTACATTTGAAAGAAAATGACTTAATAATTATAAAAAATGACCTAAAAACTGATATTTTATTTATAAAAAATTATTATTGTATACACAAAGTTATAGACTAGTTTGTACATAATTATAAAAACTGTAATGTTGTGGATGTTCTTTTCTCACGGAAATTGATACTGCTACTGAGGCACTGGCGAGTCAAAATTCGGCATTTCCTTTTGTGGTCTATCGGATTATATTGTTGTTTATTGAGGGTAAACAGTAGTTTGCACTCTCAAAGCCAAGCAGGAGGCAGAATCTGGTGCAAATTTAATCTAATAACAATAGTAATATAATACAAAATTTTGGCGTTTCTTTGATTCTCATTCCGACTGAGACATGACAACACTTTAAAACGGAATTTTTCCTTCTTGCATTAAACAAACAACACTTCAAAGACAGCACCGCTAGCAACGAAAAAAAGTTAATACACTCAATGTAAATACATGAAAATGACTAAATAAAGAAGCAAATGACACGAAAATGACAAAATAATGACCTAAAATTGAAATAAATGCCCTAAAAATCCAAACTTGCATAAAATGACAAAAAATGACCTAATAAAAATGCATTTCTATAACCTAGAGGCCATGATTAGGACTTATCCACAAGTTGGCAATGTCTATGCAGCATCAATAAAAAGATGACATGTCATTACAATCCGGGCCCTGATAATAACTTACTTGGGCAGAAATCGAACCCACTTACCTAAGGTCAAACACGATAGTGTTTTTCATACATTCCCTATTATTATTATTATTATTATTATTATTATTATTATTATTATTATTATTATTATTATTATTATTATTAAATGATATAACTAGAAATTCAGTGGTATTGCCATTGCTACAATTTTTTTCTGAGTTATTCGCTTTTAGGAGAGATCATTCATGGCGTTTTATTATCAGTTCTCCCATGAACTGTAATAACTGCAGTTTACATGTGAATATGTGTTTTACTTTACATAAAACGAATGTAATAAGCTTATACTGCATTTTGATGGAGTCCTGCACCAGCATCGAACCCTGGATATTATCGCTACGTTGCAGGGTTTGTCTTAGCCTCGCATTGTGTTCCCTGGTAACCGGTCTTCATTCAAATTCCAATGTTTTCTTTCCATTAACATATTGCAATCGGATTTGATTCGCACAAGCGTTTTCTTAATCCCTTCTTATCCACGCCAAGGTTTTCAAATCGACTGTACCTCACGAAGCAAAATTTTACAACTAGTGACGAATGATAAACGCCTCCGGATTAATTTAGCGAACTCTGGTGGGCAAAGTTACAGTTAATCAAATCACAGAGTTGAGTAATGAAGAAAGTTGAAGAACGATTGGCAGCAGGATCTGTGAGCGTGTAGGTTACCCTAATTTTGTTTCATGTTTGTTTATACACTTTACTATGGAAGTTTCGTTTGAATTAGTTACGCACTGAACTTTACAGCTGATTATGTGGTTCCGGCAGGTGCCAACCGAGTGTAGGGAGAGGCTTCCACGGTTGATCGAGATGTGTATTTAAATATTGCAGCAGTTTTTTTTTTTTTTTTTTTTTTAAATCTCTGGTCAGACACATCACTTATTCTACTCTAAGCATGGATCTTATATCCAACATCAATAGACTGCCAAGTTAAGATACATCCAGTGCATATAAAACAGAATATACGCTGTTTTCGTTTAATTTGGTGTTAACACAGTTTCAATATAGACATTCACTGGTGTTATATTTGATGCTACGAGGAAATATTTATACCCTTAGCAAACAGAGATGGCGCGTGGGTAGGGTGGCCATTTCTAAAATGTCAGAAAGGAGGACACACATCTTCGGTAATCTAGCATAGTATAAAACTTCGGGCATGGACGGCTGGACAGCAGATATTACATGGCATAATCCAGACTAATTTCAGACTTAAGAACTGAATTTATATACCCAGGTAGGTAAATAAATGATTATACACTGCAAAAAGGGATTTTCATCTCTATTTATATTTTTGTCCGTTCTTTGCCATCCGCAAGAGGTTTTTGTTGGTCAGGAATTCCTTATGCATGGAATTACACTCTTCCGAGAACAAATTTTATTAATACGCTTTACCGAACCATCAGAGTCTCGAAAAGGGGGACAAATCAACGTCCGGCATAAAGCCACGACGGATGGAGGACTGCTTAGCAAAAAGCCTTACAGTCCGGCCAAAATCCGGACAAGTGAGGTTCCTTCACCCGCAAGCACCCTCACATTTACAAGCGCAGGGGATTAGAACCCACCGTAATTTCCGCTCCATGAGTCACCTAGTCTACTTCGATCAATCAATCTTAGATTTTTTTTAATATGTCATTTTATCTTGAAATGTCTGTTACATATCAATTCTACACATAATTACAAGAAAAATTACAACAAACAATGTATAATTTACTTTAATAGGAACATTTCTAACAAATACATAAATAAAAGTTACGAGAAAACTGCTTTCAAGTCCTATTTACGCGGTTTTACGAGTAAGTACGTTTTTAATTTATTCTTGAACCTATCAAGACTTACAGAGTGAACAATGGAAGACAATATATTGAAATATCTATTAAAATAATATTGTATCAATTTTTGCTCTTAGTTAATCTAATAATACGTTTTATAAGAAATTAATTATGCCAAGTAGTTGTATTTTACAAAGAATCAAAATATTTGCATGCGTTATTACTAGACTTCGGATTTTAGTATTTAGGAATTTCATTTTTCCACTGAGGGTGAAATATTAGTTTTGAAATTACACCACCTTATACCCTCAAGTATGTTGTGATAGAGGATATTTCCAAGGAGAATCTTACGCTGCCAGTATCATTACAATCTTGTTTATTTCTATCTGCATATAACCTGTATATTAATGGTTCAAGTATATATTACACGAAATTACGACCATCTGTTTCTGTATGTCATGAACTGCTCAGTAGCCTGTCATATCATAACACACTCTTACCATATAGCTTAGCCTATGTACAAATTTGTCCATTTACACAGTTGGTTAAAAAATTTTTTATTTTAGGTAAAAACCTATTTAATCCTTAAGGGGAGATGGTAGTTACCGCTAGCAAAATGATAGAAAATATAGCGTATGTTCAAAAAGCCATAACTCAGGTGTTAACAGTCAGATTTAGTTGAATTTTTTTATGCTTTGCAAGTGCACTCTGTAGTTTAAAATAAGCAAAGAATGGTTGTTCTAGAACTCACTGTTTAGTAGGAAAGAAGAGGTGATAATTTAGTTTTACAGTTACTTCCCTTGACATAGGTACACTTTATTCAATTTCTGTAGCTTAGAATTTTGTGAAACTTTGGGAACTTACTAACAATAGGTTCTACTATATACCCTAGCAAAATCAGTCTAATATGTACAATATTACTGCATGAAAACATCACGACTAAAAAAAATGCTTTTATAAAAATAAAAATAGTTGAAAATCCTGTATAGTCAAGACTTTTCCCATAATTCTGCTAAGGGAGATTTGTCATCCATCTATAATGAATTCCTGAAAGTTTCATTATTTTAGCATGAACAGCTTTCCAGAAAATGGTACCTGAAGTACAAAAAATGTAATTGTACAGGAGAGCGGAAAGAAAATGACGTGCCGTATGGTATTTTATCCATTTTAGAAAGCTCCAGGTCGCTCTGCTTGGCTTAACAATAACGCAACATATAAAACCTATATATCAACATGTTCACAAAACTATGATCTATTACATGAGCCTAAGAAAAAAAATCTGTTTTTTTTACACTGATAACTACCATCTCCCCTTAAGTGATATATGGACGAAAACTTGTAAATGCATGTTTCATAAGTGACTGTGCCTAAAACTGATAGTTTTATAGGACCAAAAACAGCCTATTTTTACGTTAGAGCCTAATATTGCCTTTTTGCTTGTTTTTCCTCTAAAGTTCAAAAAAAGTTACTTTTTTCTTATAAATTCTAGCATTTATTTTCAGTTAGTGCTAAATCTTTAGCTCGGAATGTGCAGTACATGAAGTGGTTAAATAGTAAGGAATGTTCCGTCTTGAGTAGACAAATTCCTTGGAATTCCTAAGAAAAATGTAGTGTTTTTCTCCCGACTCCCACATCCAGTAACAACAAAAAAAGTAGTTCTCTGAATCACTGAGGGATACACGGGGTTAAATATGCTAGCGTGCGTAGCTTCTGGGCGCAGGAATTAGGTTTTCACTCTTATGGTAGTAATACAGGCCCTGGTAATAGGTCTATACAATCCTGTGTACCATAGGCCTATATCTGTGTTTTATCATGATTATTCATTAATGGTGACTTCAATAAATATAATATTCTGCATTGCAATTGAGATATTTCAGAAAATTGGCAACTTAACGATTTTATAAGAAACTACAGAGTGTCCCAATAAAATGTATACACTGTTTAAATGACTATAACACTAACAATTATTATAATACAGAAAAGTTTCAAAAATCAAAATAATGTGAACAAATGTAGAAACCAACCAATTATCGAAAGTGTTCAAATTGTTGGCCATTGTGGTCCATGCACAGCCGATAACGCTGACTGATTGAATCGAAAACGTTCCTAATCATTTCAATTGGTATTTCGGCACATTCTCTTTCAATGGCTGCCCTCAACTCATTGATTGTAGCTGGTTTTGTGGTGTAAACATTGTGTTTAACATGCCCCCACAGAAAAAAAGTCCATGGGGGTCAAATCCGGTGAGCGTGGAGGGTACTCGATACTTCCTCTTCGTCCTACCCATCTGTTTGGCAGTTGGCCGTCAAGATAGGCCCTTACATTGCGATGGTAGTGGGGAGGTGCTCCATCCTGCTGAAAGTACCATACTTCGTTCCTAAACATCTCTTGGATGCGTGGCATACGAGGGGATTCTTACTCCTGTCTCACGAGCACTTTCCGAACAGATTTTCTAGGCGATTGCTGAAATCTCTCAATGACTTCCCTTTCTCTTGTGGGGCTGGTGGATGATCGTGGTCTTCCGGAATGGTTCTTATGGACATCCTTAACAGTTCCTTCTTCCTCAACTTATCTCGCAAACGAGTAATTGTGAGTCTCGTTGGTGCATCTCGATGAAACTCCATTCTAAACCGTGTTTGCATTTCACTTATGTTCTCAGTTTTCCAGTAGCACTTTAGAATGAATTTTCTTTCTTCAAAGTTTAGTCTGACTGCAGCCTTTATTTTAAGCAGTCAAAATGGAAAAAATAACAAAAAGTGTGGTTGTTATGAACTGTCAAAGAGTGTATACATTTTATTGGGACACTCTGTATTTTACGATTTTTAGAACCTATTTTCCAATTTTTAGAGCCTATTTTAGGTACCTAAAACAGAATTTTTAACGACCTAAAAGTCCGAAGTCTAGTTATTACACCTTGTTTAGAGTTTCAGAACGTAAAGATCATATGCGGATCTGTAACGGGAGATACGCAAGCTCAATATTAGTACAAAGTAGATCAGCGTAATAAACTAAGGAAGGATAACCCAGTGTAAGATTATGGTTTGGATTGCGTTCTCGTGTTGCGGTAAATGAGTTTGTAGGATATAACACCCCAGTGGGAAACTACTCAGTCCTATCACTGTAAATAAAGGCAAAATCAATGTTTTTACCGTGCATTTTCATCTTAACATTGTAAAGATAAGTTTGAAGTAAGCCATGGACATGCTGTATATGAATGATATAGGACTGCATGTTATAACCAAAATGCATCTTAAGAGCTGTAAAGAAACATGAAATATGGGGGAAGATGACAACCGTGGGTGATGTGATAATAATAATACCAATAACACAGACCAACAGCCATTCGAATTTATACCTATTCTTGGGTATATTTAGGTCGCTCATGTCAAATGTGCCATTAGTTTTGCCCTATCAGCTTTAGTTTTTTGAGATATGATATTACCATTATATATATTATCCCATTTTACGTTTGATATAAATAAAAAACAGTGCCTATTTGTAGCTTCTAAATCATGTGAAGAAAAAAGCAACACACTAACATTACATTAACATTACAATAACAATATAACATGGGGTCTTTCAAAAAAATTGATATTATCACATATTGTACTGTCGTTTATGACTTATAAGCTGTCAATTTGAGGGCCAAAAAATAATCCAGTTTTTCTGTACTTCGTACAGTTTTTGTCCTAGGTGTCCAAAGTATGGTCAAGAACCATCACTAGTTACCTAGGTATATTATCAAGCAAGATTTTGTTTCGCGAAAGAGGTTATAAGTTAATGGCGCTCTATATAAAAGTAGAGATGGTAGAGAAAAACTGTTTACATATTTGGAATAAGCACACTAAGTATAGTCAAAATCCGGTAAAACATCTGACACACCAAACAAAAAGTTATTTTTTGTTGGGCCGTGTAAACCAAACGGAGCGACGACACGTTTTTACTCGACTGTTCGTTGTTTCGTTTGTTTGTTTGTTTGTTACGCAGTCATGTCCAAACGCGTTGTTCTATTTTCTTTTGTTTCTTGAAGTAAATGAAAATGACGTAAATTATGTGAAAGAACTTCTATTTTTCGATTCCGTTTAAATATGGAGACCAGAACTTAGATATTTTGGATGCGAGGTCTACTGTTCAAAGAAATAGTAGGCTACAGATCATGACTCCAAGATTATAAAAATGTTGATTTGTAGGGTAATTTTTTGATAATTTTTTATTTTTAGGTATTTTTTTCATTAATGTCATTATTTGGTCATTTTTAAAAATTTAATGTCATTATTTGGTCATTTTTTTACCATTTTATGGTCATCTTTCCCCCAGATGATTTTTTTAATTAAAGTCACTATTTTATCATTATTGTCTCATTTTGTGTTGTTTCTCGCATAATATAGAGTTTTTTGTGGATTTATCTACAATAAGTATTATCGGAACTCTAAATAAGCATTAATAAATAAAACTTATAATTTTAATTTGGATACAGAAAGACGGTGTTTGCATTTAACAGTTTATAGTTAATTAATTACAAGCTTGTATTTGGGTCAACAACGTAAATGGAAAATAGACACAAATCTTATGCATAAATAGTATTTTCATACAAATTGTTTAGTCATTTTTGTTAGTTTTCGGGTCACTTTGTTGTATTTTTGTAGTCGTATTTTCAGTACTTTAAGGTCATGAAAATCCCGGCCCTTGTAAGGATAATAATATAGGCTATAATAATAATCGTATCTTATTAACTCTTCTGCATCTGTATCTGGTACCCTATGATCCCCAGGTGGGGCGAAGGGGCCTCCAATGGAGGTTTCATTACCTATACGAATTTTGATATGCTTATTTTCCGAGAGAGGGTAGAGGGACAGGTGGTAAGCCCATCGCCTCGATTAACTCTTCAACAGTTCGCAAAGCAATGGGATTCAAGAGCAAACACTTCACGTCAAAGGTCATGTCTAGGGTTCGGATGTTTATGCCATGTCATATTTTTATCCTGACCTCCATTCTCGCCGCAAACCCAAATTAAACATGAATTGCACTGTTTTTATCTTTTTCGGACAGTTCTTACTTTGCATATAAAGTCATATTTTGGCAATTTTTATGATATTGGTCATATTTGTAATTTGGTGTCATATTTCTCTAATAAATTTGGTAAAGGACCATTTATAAAGTACATGCACTAAACAGTCTAGTTAAATTTGAAAGTTATTTCATTAATTTAATGCCTTGCCAAATTAATAGGTAACTTAATTTTAAAATTAATATAATTGTTCACATTTTATAGGGACACGCAAGATCTACAAAATATTACGAGTATTTGGAGCTAATTAAGCGAGCAAACAGGGGAAAATTATTTAAAACTAGAAGTTAATTACAAGTAAAACTGTAAATCACCTGTAAAATTGTGAAAAAGTTATTATCTGATTGAATTCATGCGATGTAATAATTTAGTGTAAATAAAATTTTTGAATTGAAACATTTATTTTTAGAGACTAAGGGCATATTTAGGGGTTTAAGTCATATTTAGTCATTTTTAAGGGCATATTTCCAGTCATATTTTCCACTTTTTAGGTCATAAACATCCGAACCCTAGTCATGTCAATGATCACCAAGTTTCCAAATATTTTTATTTAATATATAAGTTTAAGGAAGATTTGCAAATCCTGGGAGATTAACGTAAATCTGGGGACTGTACCCGGGATAGCTGCTATTTTAAACAGTTGAGTAAGTTCGTTTAGTATATGAACAGAGCGGCTTCTACTTGTTTGATCGTTTATTAATTAATTAGTGCGCTCGCTTTGTCTAGCGGCGGGTAGTCACGTCGAAAATAAATCGCGAGCGATGAAAGTGTTTTAATTTTTAATGTGGAACGTTCAAAACGGAAACAAATTCGTGAAAACTATACATATGAATTATTTATACACGAGGCGCATCCATAAAGTAAGTTTCCCTGTGGTCGTTTACAGAAACAGAACACAATTTCATGGAAATGTTTATTGTAACAGATACTGCAAGTGTTCAGCTATTTTTCAAAACATTCGCTACCGGAATTCAGTCATTTTTCTTACCGTGGGACCAACTTTTGAAAACCTGTATCGTAGAACTCTGCCGCCAGATGTTTAAACATCCACCTTACAGCCCGGATCTCGCTCCCAGCGATTTCCATCTTTTCCTACACCTCAAGAAATGACGAAGAATGATAAAGAGGCGGAGATGGTTGTCACACGGTGGTTCAAATCCCAGGAGGCACACTTCTACGACACAGGTATTCAAAAGTTGATCCCACGGTATGAAAAATGTCTCAATTCCGGTAGTGAATATTTTGAAAAATAGCTGAACACTTGCAGTATCTGTTGCAATAAATATTTCCATGAAATTTTGTTTTGTTTGTGTATACGACCCTAGGGAAACTTACTTTATGGACGCGCCTCGTATTTCATGTTACTTTCCACCTTTTACCCTCAAACATAAGTTACGTAAAGGCATCCTTACATAGGCCTAAGTCTGTTTACAATATAGTGTTACATTTGTGTGTTACTACATCGAGCTAAAATTTAAAATTATGTGATTTTATGTCAAAATTTTAAAGTATCTTTTCACCTTTCAATGGAACAGTAATACACCCAAAAAATTAAAAATCAAACTCTCTTGAAATATAGGCTACCACTAGTCTACCATTTAAAATGTAAAAAACATGCAAAAATATGTGATAATGTATAAGTTTTAGAAACAGAAATGAACTAAATGGGCCTAGGCATTGTGTTATATGTTTTCTTTATGGTCCGACATGGGTTTATAAATTGTGCACAAAATTCCGGAGAAATAGAAGCAGGGAACATTTCTGTTTTAAAAGTGATTTCCAAGCGAAGACACTTTTTTTTTTAAGTTTTGGACATAATAAGGTATCAAAATAGTTACACCTAGGCCTACACTTACGCTACATAGTATTTTAAAAATTGCTGGTAAGGATTTTTAAGTTTTCTTAATATCAAAAAGAGCCATATCCCATGAAAGACAAATGACAGGAAGATCTTAAACTTAAACAAATTTTTACCTTATTTTACCGGAATTTTCAAAAAGCCTATCCCCTTAATTAAAGTGTGAGGATATAGGTGATGAAATTATTAATTGTACTTGAGTACGGATAAAAGAAACAAAAATTTGTGACCAAAAAGTTCATTGTATTTTTAAAATTGTACTAACATTGTATTTTCCATTGTAAAAGTCATCTAGAAATCAGATTGAACGCGTCGATATGCATTAAACTCTTCAATGAAGTGCGTTCCAATAGACTATAATCACCATAGTTCTCTCTCGCTAGCTCCCCCCCCCCCATTTCACTGTTCTCCCTACCTTTAAATCCCTATTCAAACAAAATAGCCAACAATACGCAACACAGTACTTTTCGACAACGCTTAATTTCGAAAATGGAAGCATCACGTTTACATTCTTTAATTGCACAATGGGAGAGTGAGAACGAAAGCTGAAATCAAAGACAATAAGTGAATGAGTTTTTATTGTGACGAAAGACGAGCAACCTGTAATAACAGCAATAAAATAGCCTTCCTGTAGTACAAACTACTACAAATATAACTTTCTCTATTCTTACTATATTATGTACTACAGGTCAAGAATGTTTTGTATCAAACCCTGAACTTCAATGTCTGGTTTGAAATGCAATACTATTTCCAGAAAGAGGTCACACACATATACATTCTCCGCTCCGTCTGTGTGTAATTGTCATAGGCAATACCACGAGAGTTGAGTTTATCGATAGATTTGCGACCGACCAGCAGGAGCGAATTTATTGATGAAACTCGTCAACTCGAGTTGGATTTATTAAGACTATTCCATGAATAAAAGTGTAACGGATTATACAAATAATAATTACTTTCGTGCTTTACTGTATAAAAACAAAACTAACAGCTGCGAGATCACGGCATACTATGAATCAACCATCCATGAATCGATTCAAGTTACCATGTTGTGACAGTGCTACCAATGGTGCATATAAGACATAGTTAACCTAATTCAGGTAAGCTAACAGCAGAACAGAATAAAAGCTTTCACCGAATCGAAATTTTTTTTTAATCACTGTATATTTATATAATTTCAATTTCCAAACAAGGTATGTTGTATAAATATTTTCAACATCCTTAAATAGATGAACTTTATGATAATTTTATTCTTACTTCGTACTGATACCAGCTACCATCCATAGGGCTAAGCTACTGGTTTGCAGTAACAATTCAACCTCCAAGTATCGTTATAAAAGGGTGTTTCTAAAATAGCTTCATCGTTATAGTGAGTTACATTTAACATTATTAAGATGGGAAATTCGCCGGGACCAAACAAAAATATTGCTATATGCGGGTTTATCGTATATGAATCTTCGTTACACAGAAGTTTGACTGTATTGCGATCGTGTTTAAAGTTGAAAAAGCCTTGTCTCCTACGTCACATTTTTCATTCATCTTTCACCTGTATAAAGTTAAAAGGTCTACTTTAATTAACCGTTGAGATAATAATAGGAGAGAGGTGTTAGTAGTCTCTCAATTACTCGGCAGAGTGCTCTGACGCAAGGATTAAAGTTGCTGTCCTGGGCTACTTTTAATTAATGTGCGTCTTAGCTCAAGGGAGCATGAAATATGTTCCACAGCTTTATTTCCCCCGAAATCAATAAGCAGCCAGCGTGTGGACACCCCTGTTACAGGATTAACCTCGGTCAGTAAACAGGAGTAGCAAAAGCAAATAACAGATCTCCTTATCAAGTTTATGCAATACCGATATGAACCACTGCATGGCGTGTTTGCTGCGCGGTCCGCCACAGCGGTGTAGGAAAAGCGTTTCCGTGGGGCTGGCGCATGAAATATTCAGAGCACTTAACACTCCGTCGTAACCTTGGTTACAGAGTGTAGCGGCTAATCGGCCACATGTTTTATGTGGTGGGGGAAGGCATATCGCAACAAGTGGCTTTAATTACAAACAAGCAAACAAACAGAATAATTGTAAACAAAACCGCCTGTAAACCATATTAGCAAACTTAATAACGTGCGTTGTGTTGATTAGTTTAATCCTAATGCCCCTAATGTAAATTTGCACTTGTAATTAAGCCCCAGAGTATTCTAATAACATCCTACTTACAGTACAAATTGTACATCTGAAATCCCCACGAAGCACTATTACTTTTACGATGATAGAAAGTCTAAATACTACATTCATTTCACTTTGAAATTATGTACAAAAGCTCATATAGAATTATAATGTTAAAAACTCGTGACAAGAAAATATTTACAGAGCTTACTTACAGGGTGTTGAAGGAAAATGGATGAGATTAGATGAACAGACAGAATAATGAACTAAGTTTTCAGAAGAGAGGATGAGAAGATATACAGAGTGATTCAGGACCTCTGCAACAAATTTTGTGGAATGATAGGTCTCACCAAGTGGATCACTTTTGTCAACAACCGATGTTGGCAGATGCATTGTTTAAGAGCATGGCCAGCACGATCGCCCGACTTAACACCGCTAGACTTCTTTTTTTAGAGCCATGTGAAGAACTGATTGTGCGCGTACACGTTGCCTTTGACAGCATTCGTCTGACGACGGTGACGTGGATGCATTGGGGCCGTAGATGGATAGTTTGAAGACCTTCTCTGAATACTTTTTCGTTTAATTTGCAGTTTTTCAACGCAATAAATGACCTTATGTAACGTTTGGATCTTGTCTGCTCATTCGTGCGGCTTCTAAACAATCCATCTGCCTGGCTGTAAGGTTAAAAATGGTCCTCTTGGTGAGAATGCAATTCGTGACATTAAACTTCCGTACGTGAACCTTCCAACAAGCCTCCTGCAGAAATTCTACTAGGAGGTTTAAAAATATTCACCCTACAGCCCGAATATCGCTCCCATTGATTTCCATCTTTTCCTACACCTCAAGTAATGACAGAGAATGATATGGTTGCCACACAATGGTTCAAATTCCAGGCGGCAGACTTCTCCGACACAAGTATTCAAACGTTGGTCCCATGGTATGAAAAAATATCTCAATTCCGGTGGCAAATACGTTCAAAAAAGCTGAACACTTGCTGCATCTGTTGGATTAAACATTTCCATGAAATTGTGTTTTGTTTCTGTAAATGGCCCCAGGTAAACTTACTTTATGGACAGCTTTCGTAATATAAAAGAATTAAAATTTGTCCTTTGTTTATTACTATTTATTATACTACTCTTTATTCCCTTTTATAAATACATAATATAAGTATCAAGTCTTTTTTTTCAAATTTTCAAGCCATATTTTCAAGCCATATTTTCATAAATTTAAAATCACTTTCAGGCATTTTTAGGTCATCAGTTTCCGAGCACTACTTATAACTTGAGTGGACTTGCATTGTATTCCCTTGAAATAAATGAAGTAGCAAACAGCAAAATATGACAATGACAGGATACAACAGCACATTGAACTCTATGAGAGTCAGTATTTCACAATTCACAGTACATATAGGACATCTATTTGTAAACATTACAACTGGAGTGCTATAAATGGAAAGCTTGCGAGTGTATATGTATGGATGTTTAGTTAGTAGTTGACATTTTTACTATGATAGTTTATTATTCTAAAACTTGTATGTCACATAATCAGCTACTAGTTGTTTTGACTTAGATCGAATGACATACCTCCATAATATGTATTAATCCTACGATAAAAATGAATAATACCTTTTTTAAAGGAAATTTTATAAACTTTCATTTTGTATTTGTAATAATTTTCGCTAGCATTAACAGTTACAGACATAAATGAAAAAAAAAATATCTTAAACTGCTCACACCCCACCCTCCAGGACTTTTAGTATGATGTATTGTAGGTACCTACGATCAACTATGCTGAATTTCAAAACTCCGGGAATTTTTCCACTCGATTTGTTTAATTTGACTGCGTTAACTCTACTATAAATAAAACAAGAATAAAGACTGCTAACATAGATAGTAACAAAACATAGTAATCATACAGTGACCAGAAATAACATTTATGTATAACAAAATAAATACTATCCCAAGAGCTGTCATATAGTCTTAAGTTATATGTAGGAAAGTTCACTAAACATTTTAAAATTTATTTCAGCTGTAATTATACTCCTTTTAGCTACAAAGCCATATCAGGAGTTCGGGATCTGTGCCTATACAGTAGGGTAGGCCATGGAACTATTGATTGTATTTTATTTTCTATTGTTAGTGCATTTAATTGAGTAAATTTCAACTGATATTAATTTAAATGGAAACGTTAAAATGAAATGGTGAGGATGATTCATGGTATGTAAATAATCCATGTAATAATAATGGGGAAATCATAAAAAAAATCCATGTCAAATTGGCCGACCACGGGATTTAAACCTGGGACCTCCCGAATGCGTGTCCGAATGCCACCTCTGCCAACTCGCTCGGTCCCCAAACATTGATTTCTGTAATTTTCCACGAAACTTAAATTTTCCCCAATTTCTTTTCCACTATTTTATTTAAAAATTAAGAAAAACTACTCTACCCTATAGAGTACATTATCAGTTTTAAAGGTGAAATCATTATTTGAAAAAAGAAAGAAAGAAAAAAAAAGCTCTAAAAATATATTTTATAGTTTTCATTGCTCGTTTAATGTAGGTTCAATAAGAGTTAAGATAAGCGCCTATCATTTAGTCGGAGGAATACGGTTTGATCAGATCTGCTGACCGTCTACTGGGATGTATGATAACGAAATGAGCAGAAATTTGCCCCAGGATTATAAGACAACCTGCCATGCGTTGTTACAGAGCTGTCAATGAATGATGTATTTCCTATAATATAGGTCAGCTTCGCTCTCATCTTGCTAATTGTAGTGCGGGGGTTCTTAAATTGTGGGCCACGTAAATCCCAAGAGGCTGCACGTACTTTCAACAGGAATAAAGATGGTTCTGAGTTATATTCATACAGACTGCGGGGTCACAAATCCCCGCATGAAATATTACAGAGGGCTCAGGAGAGGGGGAAAAACTCCTTGGCCTCCACGCTCGCCTGACCTTAATCCACTGGTTTTTATTTGTAGGATAATTTGAAAACACCGGTGCAAGATATGAGGTCTCCATACTAGTATTCTGCAATGTTGCCAGATAATGCAAGATACTCCAGGGATACATCAGCGCATCAAGGAGTCCATGCGACGGCGGGTTGATGGATGTATCCGTGCTAAAGGAGGGCATTTTTAACATTTCATTATTTTCATGTTCTGTCACCGACAGTTCTGTTTTTGAGTGCATTTATATGATTATCTGTTTTTTTGTAGACCTATTCTATTAAGTGGTTAGGTATAGTGAAAGGGGCTCTAACAAGGAAATAAAGCATTTTCTGATCCATGTTTTATTCATCAGCCTGGGTGAATAACGCAAGATGCATAATTTCATCCTTTATATGCAAAGAATGTTTCCTCAAAGTTTTGGCCTAACTTTCTGTTACACTCTGTATAGGCATAATTATGCATATATAAATTCTCATCGACTTGAGCCGGGTTCAGTCTCGTAACCTTGGGCACACAAAGGCAGTGTCGTACTGACTAGATCTCACAGGCCGACTGTTATAATAATTTTCATGTTACTTATTAAAGTCAAAGTAATAGTATTTATTAGTCAAACAAAATTTTAACGAGAGACTGATGGCAATGAATGAAGAAGTCAAACATAGCTCCATTTACAAAGTTAATGAATTTTGATGAATTTAGACATGAAACCTCAACTGAGATAAGATCTACTAGTGGATTAAGGCGTGAGCATTAGTGAAATAAAACTGAAAATAACCTTCATAGTAATTTTTCACGAAAAAGGTAACATTTTAGGTAGAAGGGTAATAAAATCCTAGCTATTGTACCAGAGATGAAAGAAACAGAAGCCGTAACTAAGCTACCTTATGGAAATAAATTACCAAAAATGGAACCTTGAGTATCTGAGAATAGAACGTTAGCATTAGAGTGTTTCTTAACGCATGCATGTTATCATGGAAATGATAGGATGGTCTCGTTTATTAAGTGCCAGTATGATATTTTATGAGATTGTGTAAGAACGGGAAAATGTCTGTCCGACCGTCCGTGTGTCTGTACGCGCGATAACTCAAATACGCTTTATCGGATTTTGATGAAACTTGATATACGCATTTATAACGTCCATGGCAAGAAGCCTATTTATTTCGGACCAAATCGGTTGACCAGTACCGGAGTAACGACTAATTAAAGGTCATATGCTTTTTTAAATGGGAAATCATGACTATACTACAAAGCCGCTTTACTAATCACTGAGGGCCTTGACTCCAATGCAGTCAGATGTTTGTTTATTTCGTTGTTCAAGTAGAAATTAATACTTCATGAATACTGTGATATACAGAAGGTATATTACTGTGAAATAAATAAGCCTATGAACATTAACCGGAGTTCTCTGCCATTACATTTTGTGAAATGTTGACATATTTAAAGAATTTCTTATATCAGTGTACACGAGTATGAATTAAGGTTAAGTATCAAACTTTAGACCTATGTTCTTCCGCAAGTCCTACTTAATGAATCGATCTGGAGCTAACTCGGAAATGGATTAAAAAAATTATTTATTTTCTGCATATCATAATTATCACTGACTAAACAAAAGCACTTTGTTATATCAGTTTACCTGATTTTTATCATGGTTGGATTTTTTATTAATTTTACTGTAGTCAAATGCAGATCACCAGCCTTGGAATGAATGTAAGTCTAAAATTTTCCGACCGAAGTTTTCATTTTTTTAGGTCTAGAGTTTAATTGGGCTTGCAAATTCATTTGTTTAAAATAAATTTCTTTACTTCCCTACATTATTTCCGTCACAGGCTGACGAATATAGAGACGAGCTAAACATAAATGACAAGTTGTAGCAGCTGAGCTGGAGTCTCATGGGTCAGTGAGTTGATACGAGTGGGTTTGCTCACTTAGTTGGCCGCTATAATCTGAAGTATTACAGAGTCCCTCGCACCTGCAGGCTAGATAGCGTCACAATTTCGTAAAAGTAAACAGCCAAGTTTTAGCTAAAATCCTATCATTTCCATGATAACATGCATGCGTTAAGAAACACTGTAATGCTAATGCTGTATCCTCAGATCCTCAAGGTTCCATTTTTGGTTAGTACTTTATTTCCATAATATAGCTTAGTTATGGCTTCTGTTTACTTCCAACTCTGAAACCAAATCTAGGTTTTTATTACTCTTCCACAGAAAACGTTTATCTTCTCCGTGAAAGAAATTACTAAGGGTTATCTTCCGTTTTATCTTACTAAGGCTCACAATGTGATCCACTGGTAGATCTAATTTCAGTAGCAGAGTTTCATCTAAAGCTTATAATGAAAATTCCGTTTATAAGATAAGAGATGAGAAATTAGGCCTAATATTATTAAGTACCAGAATGGTACTTTCTCAGATTGTGTGGTGGACGGGAAAAGTCTGTCCGTCTGTTTGTCTGTCCGTGTGCCTGTACGCGCGATAACTCAAATACGCTTTATCGAATTTGTATGAAACTTTGTATACGCATTTATAACGTCCATGGGAAGAAGGCTATTGTTACTGGGCCAAATCGGTTGACCGATACCGGAGTAATGAACAATTTAGTGCCTATTTTATGGAAATATATTAGAAAGAATTTATCAAATGCAGATCAGTTATCATGACAACATATTGTTTTACAGTGTTCATGTTCGGCTTTGGAAGTTGCAATACAGTTAGCTATGAAAATTAACACTACCCACATATTCCTTCACATACGCTTATCAAACTACACCTTTGTTCTTCCGTAAGCCCTGCTTGATGAATCAATCTGGGGCTTAATTCGGAAATCAATTAAAAAAATTACTTATTTTCAGCATATCATAATTGCAATTATCACTGATTAAACAAAAGCGTTCTGGCACTTTGTTACATCAGTTTAAATTATTATTATTATTATTATTATTATTGATGTATTATCGGTACATTTCTGTTTTTCCGCAAGGTCATTTACATGATATAAAAAGAAATAAAACTCACAACCAACCTAATTATAATAGCTGTGAGTGTAATATAAAGTTCTTCTTCCTTCTCTTTTTCTAATCATTTATTTTTAATTATAAATAACATTTTTTCCTAGCTATTTTTTACACAATTTAACATTTACTGATATACAGATTTTCGCATACGCTACGTTATTATTTCGTTTCAGAAATTTTCTTATCCACGAACATATTTCTCTGGTATTCCATTCCTTTGTACTGGCATTTTCCTTTTTTTCTGCTTAATGGGCACGTTCCTTTCGTCACTTTTCCTCTATTTAACTTTCAAATTCCCTACCTCCACCATGCTAATCCTTCTCCATCCTCTTTGTCATCATTAATTAAGTACATTTTTATACCCCAATTACTTTCATGACTTTGTGAAGATCAAAGAATTTAAAATTTCTTAATTCATTAAACAATTTTTGAATAGACCTAATATAGCCTATACCGCAATGACTGAGTTAAAAATGATACCGATAATCTTTCGTCGGACATCTGAAACGTTTTCTGATCCATGTTTTATTCATCAGCCTGGGTGAATAACGCAAGATGCATAATTTCATCCTTTATATGCAAAGAATGTTTCCTCAAAGTTTTGGCCTAACTTTCTGTTACACTCTGTATAGGCATAATTATGCATATATAAATTCTCATCGACTTGAGCCGGGTTCAGTCTCGTAACCTTGGGCACACAAAGGCAGTGTCGTACTGACTAGATCTCACAGGCCGACTGTTATAATAATTTTCATGTTACTTATTAAAGTCAAAGTAATAGATAGATAGATAGATAGATTTATTGTCGTTAAGCACAAATACAGGCAATAGACAGTGTCAAATAAAATAAATACATTGCTTATTTACTATGCTTATAACCCAACAATTATGATAAAATTATTTCACTTAACATAAATTCGTCCACAGAATAAAAAGGGTTTAAGACTAACCATCTATGCAGTTTGCTTTTAAAAGCATTCAAATGAAGACATTTAAAGTTGTAGGGTAGCTTGTTATATAGCTTAGGTCCAATATAAACATGACTATTTTGAGTTTTGGATAGTCTGCAGAGTGGTAAATTGATCCTATTTTTAGATCTAGTATGATGAGTGTGTATGTCACTTCTTAGACCAAAATTGTTAGCATTTGTATGCAAAAGAACTAAATTGCTATAAATATACAAATTAAAAATAGTTAAAATACCTAGGTCTTTGAAGATAGTATTTATTAGTCAAACAAAATTTTAACGAGAGACTGATGGCAATGAATGAAGAAGTCAAACATAGCTCCATTTACAAAGTTAATGAATTTTGATGAATTTAAACATGAAACCTCAACTGAGATAAGATCTACTAGTGGATTAAGGCGTGAGCATTAGTGAAATAAAACTGAAAATAACCTTCATAGTAATTTTTCACGAAAAAAGGTAACATTTTAGGTAGAAGAGTAACAAAATCCTAGCTATTGTACCAGAGATGAAAGAAACAGAAGCCGTAACTAAGCTACCTTATGGAAATAAATTACCAAAAATGGAACCTTGAGTATCTGAGAATAGAGTGTTTCTTAACGCATGCATGTTATCATGGAAATGATAGGATGGTCTCGTTTATTAAGTGCCAGTATGATATTTTTTAGTACACGCTCTCTAAAACAGCTGCTTATCGGACTGGTAACACGCCGAAAAGCTGCACTTTAAAGGACAAGGCCGCTAAAATTGCATAAAAATGCATTCAAAATGCAATTTTAGCGGCCTTGTCCTTTAAAGTCGTCATGACAATCTATAAACAAAACCCAGACGGCATTGACCAGTCACACCTACTTTAACATGGATTTACGCATATAATTGGTCATAAAACAACAAATTTAAGCCAACACGTTTCTTTATGATAATCAGAAACTTTACCAGGATTTTTCGCAAAACACGGTAGCCCACTTCATCACACGACAACAAATATAAGCCCACAACTTTTCACTTCTTCGTGCACATAGCTTACATGGATGCACCAGCATTTAATTGCAATATATTCCCTATTCCTTCTGCCGTGATGTTGCTGGCACCAGCTCCAATTCAATGTTTTTGACTTGGAGTGAAATTTTTTCGGGATTATAATTCTTATTTTCACAAGCTTTTCATAAATACTAGTTCGTATTTATTATTGTTTACAAATCAGCGACTCATATAACTCATCTATAGCCTACCTCATTTCGTTTTGGTACGTACGGCTCATTGTTGTCTTTCGTTTGAGAGGGCCTTGAGAATATGGTTGACTGTCTTTCATTATAATTAATTATCTATGGTATTTTTGTTTCATTTCATGTAATTTAGAGAGCTATCACTAAAAAATATTGTATGCACCACGTACGCAAAAACTTTAGCGGACTCATCCAGTATTTCAGCCTCGGCTTTCGCCTCGGCCGCTATACTAGATTCGTCCGCTAAAGCGTTATTTTGCGTACTTGATACATAAATAGCTATTATGAGATTGTGTAAGAACGGGAAAATGTCTGTCCGACCGTCCGTGTGTCTGTACGCGCGATAACTCAAATACGCTTTATCGGATTTTGATGAAACTTGATATACGCATTTATAACGTCCATGGCAAGAAGCCTATTTATTTCGGACCAAATCGGTTGACCAGTACCGGAGTAACGACTAATTAAAGGTCATATGCTTTTTTAAATGGGAAATCATGACTATACTACAAAGCCGCTTTACTAATCACTGAGGGCCTTGACTCCAATGCAGTCAGATGTTTGTTTATTTCGTTGTTCAAGTAGAAATTAATACTTCATGAATACTGTGATATACAGAAGGTATATTACTGTGAAATAAATAAGCCTACGAACATTAACCGGAGTTCTCTGCCATTACATTTTGTGAAATGTTGACATATTTAAAGAATTTCTTATATCAGTGTACACGAGTATGAATTAAGGTTAAGTATCAAACTTTAGACCTTTGTTCTTCCGCAAGTCCTACTTAATGAATCGATCTGGAGCTAACTCGGAAATGGATTAAAAAAATTATTTATTTTCTGCATATCATAATTATCACTGACTAAACAAAAGCACTTTGTTATATCAGTTTACCTGATTTTTTATCATGGTTGGATTTCTTATTAATTTTACTGTAGTCAAATGCAGATCACCAGCCTTGGAATGAATGTAAGTCTAAAATTTTCCAACCGAAGTTTTCATTTTTTTAGGTCTACACCTTTTCAACCTCAATTTCGGAAAAAGTAATTTCAATTTCGGAAAAAGTAATTCCAATTTCGGAAAAAGTAATTTCAATTTCGGAAAAGGTAATTTCAATTTCGGAAAAGGTAATTTCAATTTCGGAAAAAGTAACTTCAATTTCGGAAATACGAGGGCTATGAAGAGGGTATAGTAAAGTTGGTACCACGCTAGGACAAATGACTCAATCGGAGCGAGATTGTGTAGAGAAGTAGCTAGAAGGTGTACCTAAATGTTCCAAATAAAACAGTTTTGATTTTCACTGTGGTTTTCATTTTATGCCCCATCGAATGTTTTAAAAAAATAGCCCTGGTAGTTCCGAAATTGAAGTTACTTTTTCCGAAATTGATATTACTTTTTCCGAAATTGAAATTACTTTTTCCTAATTTGAAATTACCTTTTCCGAAATTGAAATTACTTTTTCCGAAATTGAGGTTGAAATGGTGTAGAGTTTAATTGGGCTTACAAATTCATTTGTTTAAAATAAATGTCTTTACTTTTCTACATTATTTCCGTCACAGGCTGACGAATATAGAGACGAGCTAAACATAAATGACAAGTTGTAGCAGCTGAGCTGGAGTCTCATGGGTCAGTGAGTTGATACGAGTGGGTTTGCTCACTTAGTTGGCCGCTATAATCTGAAGTATTACAGAGTCCCTCGCACCTGCAGGCTAGATAGCGTCACAATTTCGTAAAAGTAAACAGCAGAGTTTTAGCTAAAATCCTATCATTTCCATGATAACATGCATGCGTTAAGAAACACTGTAATGCTAATGCTGTATCCTCAGATCCTCAAGGTTCCATTTTTGGTTAGTACTTTATTTCCATAATACAGCTTAGTTATGGCTTCTGTTTACTTCCAACTCTGAAACAAAATCTAGGTTTTTATTACTCTTCCACAGAAAACGTTTATCTTCTCCGTGAAAAGAAACTACTAAGGGTTATCTTCCGTTTTATCTTACTAAGGCTCACAATGTGATCCACTGGTAGATCTAATCTCAGTAGCAGAGTTTTTTCTAAAGCTTATAATGAAAATTTCGTTTATAATATAAGAGATGAGAAATTAGGCCTAATATTATTGTTAAGTACCATAATTGTACTTTCTGAGATTGTGTGGTGGACGGGAAAAGTCTGTCCGTCTGTTTGTCTGTCCGTGTGTCTGTACGCGCGATAACTCAAATACGCTTTATCGAATTTGTATGAAACTTTGTATACGCATTTATAACGTCAATGGGAAGAAGCCTACTGTTATTGGGCCAAATCGGTTGACCGGTACCGGAGTAATGAACAATTTAGTGCCTATTTTATGGAAATATATTAGAAAGAATTTATAAAATGCAAATCAGTTCTCACGACAACATATTGTTTTACAGTGTTCATGTACGGCTTTGGAAGTTGCAATACAGTTAGTTATGACAAATAACACTACCCGGATATTCCTTCACATACGCTTATCAAACTAGATCTTTGTTCTTCCGTAAGCCCTGCTTGATGAATCGATCTGGAGCTTAACTCGGAAATCAATTAAAAAAATTACTTATTTTCTGCATACATAATTGCAATTATCACTGAATAAACAAAAGCATTCTGGTTCTGTGTTACATCAGTTTAAATTATTATTATTATTGTTATTATTTATTCATGTTCATATGGTGTATTATCGGTACATTTCTGTTATTTACATGATATAAAAAGAAATAAAACTCACAACCAACCTAATTATAATAACTGTGAGTGTAATATAAAGTTCGTCTTCCTTCTCTTTTTTAATCATTTATTCTTAATTATAAATAACATTTTTTCCTAGCTATTTTTTACACAATTTAACATTTACTGATATACAGATTTTCGCATATGCTACGTTATTATTTCGTTTCAAAAATGTTCTTATCCACGAACATATTTCTCTGGTATTCCATTCCTTTGTACTGGCATTTTCCTTTTTTTCTGCTTAATGGGCACGTTCCTTTCGTCACTTTTCCTCTATTTAACTTTCAAATTCCCTACCTCCACCATGCTAATCCTTCTCCATCCTCTTTGTCATAATTAATTAAGTACATTTTTATACCCCAATTACTTTCATGACTTTGTGAAGATCAAAGAATTTAAAATTTCTTATTTCATTAAACAATTTTTGAATAGACCTAATATAGCCTATACCGCAATGGCTGAGTTAAAAATGATACCGATAATCTTTCGTCGGACATCTGAAACGTTTTCGTATTAATAGTTTTCGCTTTAATATTATATTATCAGTTCCAAAAACATTAGCCTATGTACTGTCAATAATTGTACAGTCTGTTCTCAAAACATTCACTTATCCAAATAAGCTGTAAATGTTTGAATTAAAAGAGATACGCACAATATTTAAAATCTGTCAGAAATATGCCGTTAAAAGTGTTACAAACCAATAAAATATGCACCAGCAAATGTGATTCATTATCACAAAACTAACAAAATATGCAACAATATGCAAATTGAAACCATCAATTTTCTATTATTTATTTCATGTATTGTACACATTTTAATTCTAGCAAGTAGAAAATAATGTATAAAGTAAAAAATTTCCTATAAACCACTATAAAAAACTAAACAAGGTATTAGTATCTGAAAACGAGATCTATATGTATCAAATAGTGCTAGTGTATTGTGAAACCAAATTAAACTGTATTTATTAATTATGTTACATAAAAGTGCTCCTAAAACATTTATACAAAGAATTGGGGATCGTATACAATATATATTGTGTTCAGAAAGTCAGCACAATAAAAGATTAAAATAATAAAAAGTATACATATACCAGTCACAATAAACTAAAAGCATATGCAAATTTGATTGTAATATTTCCTCATAGGTGTTCATCAGTCAGATTAATTTAATAGCAATATAACCCCTTTTCTCTATTCAATTTATTGAACTACAAGTCTACACATTAAAAGCTAAAAATGTGTAATTTTGTTGTCATTGAAATGCACTCTATAAAACAATGTTTACAAAGGACGTCACTGTCTATATATCGTTTGAAAACATGCAGGAATGACTGGCTTCACTATTATAATATTATGCTATTGTTTGTAGTCTTCAGTTGTATTCTGCTGTATTGCCTTCTTTTAGTTTCTCGTTTTCAGATACTTTTTTCCTGTCCCAGTTTCCAGATATGCATTTCGACACCAATCTGTGTCATCTTCAGTCTGTGACCAGAACCTATGTTTTATAAATAGTTCGAGTATTTATAATATAAATATAATATAAATAATATAATATTACGCTAAACTTGAGAATAAGGTGACCGCCGCCACAACCGGGCCGTACCGAGTGGGACCAAGTCTACAATGTCGCCAATATTACGAACATGATTACATGCCGATTGAATTCGGCAGATAAACGACTGTTGTAGCGATGTTTTATGAAATATGTGGAAGGGTAAAACAGCTTCTTCATTAAGAATTCTAGGTCCGTGACAGGTTATGTTAGGTTAGGAACAGTTATGTTAGGTTAGGAACAGTTAAGTTAGATTAGGAACAGTTATGTTAGATTAGGAACAGTCATGTTAGTTTAGCAGCAGTATTCTGCATAGCGCGGGGTTCGTGCCATGTAACGATGTTTTACGAAAGGCGTGGAAGGGTAATAAGGCTTCTAGAAGTAGTGTCAGCCAAATTCTAGGTCAGTGACAGGTTTTGTTAGGTTAGGAACAGTTGTATTAATTTAGGAGCAATATACTGAATAGCGTACGGTTTATTATGTCCCACATTGAATCTTTTCTGCGACGGGAAATTTTACCCTTGCACCGATCGTTTCTCTTTTGTTCCCCGCGGCTCGGAGGGGCACGGTCGCTAATAACTACGCTATTCAGTTGGAGCTCCTAATATTATAATATAATAATAATTAGGTGCAATTATTATTAATTGATTAGGTTATAAGTGCTTACTGTGTACAGCTGAGAGCAGGGGCGTATCCAAGATTTCTTTTCGGGAGGGGCTGCGATAAACCTAACACTATTATCACTAGGACTCAGAAGTTCATGATCTAAAAATGCCTGAAAATGACCTTGAATTTATGAAAATATGGCATTAAAAATTGAAAATATGACTTAAAATTTCTAAATACATATTTTAAAAAAGGAATATACAGTAGTAGGCCTATAGTAACAAATAACAAGTTATTTAAGTATTTTATATGACTACTTTAATATTATGGGGGTACGCCGTAGCGTAGTGGTTGAGGCGCTGCGCTACAAACCGGAAGGTCGCGGGTTCGATTCCCGATGAGGTCGTTGAGATTTTTCAACTGGCCTAATCCTTCTGGTGGCACTATGGCCCTGGGGTCGACTCAGCCTCTAATAGAAATGAGTACCAGGAGCAATCCTGGGGGTAAAGGCGGCCGGTGCGTAGGGCTGACAACCTTACCACCTTCATGTGCCGAATGTCCACAATCTGGGAGCCTCAACCTCCTGGAACTCTCTGGGCCTCCATGGCCTATATAGGGATCACTTTACTTTAATATTATGTTTTCTATTATTGTTATGTTGACTATATTAATGAATGTCTTATAGCTAAGGAATTACTAGATCATTTGTCTGTAATGTTAGAAAAGTTCGTTCAGAAGACAAAATAGGAAAAATGTAACGGAAAAATGAAAATTTCTTAAAAATTACTAGCAAAGAATAAAATGCCGAACCTTTTATGAGTCAAGATATGCAATTAAATTGTCTACTATCTGTGAAATTAAAGTGCCCTTATGTGCAACATATTAGCATTAGTTAACGTTTCGGAGGGGGGCTGCAGCCCCCTCAGCCCCCCTCTGAATACGCCTCTGGCTGAGAGATACCTAAAATGGCTGGAGCGCTGTGAAGCCTCTGAATTAATTCGCCTGTCCAGTATTAGGGATTAGGTTGCAGTATAGTTCAAAAAGTTTATTCTGTTCAATTGTGTTTTCGTTGATAATATTGTTTCGGTGTTTGAAAATTAAGTTTGAAACTCTTGTTTTGTATGTGCAGTATTTCCATTGTAATCTGTAAGGGGTCCAATAGCGTTGCTCTTGTTTATTAGGTGTTTTGCAAATGATGATTTACATCTATTGTGTTTATAGTTTATACCATGTGTGTGTTAAACCTTAATTTAAAATTTCGCCCAGTTTGACCTACATAAACTTTGTTGCATTCATTATATTTTAATTTATTTACTCCGTTCTGATAATATTTTCCTGATTAATTACACCTGATAATTCATTCATGTAAATCTAGCAAGTAGGCCTAACAAAGTGCATTATTAAGATATGACTTCATAAACTTCCGAGCCCTAGTCATAATATATCCTACACCTGGCCCCTGTTACCTGTGCATTTATGGCCGGTTTCTATAAACTCGCGAATTACCTACGGGTAAATTATCCAATGGACAGAATTTACACAAAATAACACCACACAAACACAAATAATTTAAAGATAGCAATCACATACATTTGTGGCGAGTTTCTAGATAAATGTCCTCTGGGTAAATATGAAAATGACAGAAAAAATGTTCCTACAAACTCGGGCTAGATCTTTCCAAGGGTAAATCTTCGGGTTAATTTATCCTTTCGTGGATGGCTGGATAAAATTTAACCTTTCATAGGATCAATAGTAATATTTAAACAATGAGAATCAAAGCCTTCTGAATTACATTAACTGTGCAACTCCGAGGCCTTGCTCATTATATCATTGTAGATTAATGGCCGGTTTCTATAAACTCGCGAATTACCTATGGGTAAATTATCTAATGCACAGAATTTACACAATTTACACAAGAATAACACCACACAAACACAAATAATTTAAAGATAGCAATCACTTACACTCGTGGCGAGTTTCTAGATAAATGTCCTCTAGGTAAATATGAAAATGACAGAAAAAATGTTCCTACAAACTCGGGCTAGATCTGTCCAAGGGTAAATCTTTGGGTTAATTTGTCCTTTCATGGATGGCTGGATAAAATTTAACCTTTCATAGGATCAATAACAATGAGAATCAAAGCCTTCTGAATTAAATTAACTGTACAACTCCAAGGCCTTGCTCATTATACCATTGTAGGTTAAATGGAACTAATTTGTCCATGGGTAATTTACCCATAGGTAATTCACAAGTTTGTAGAAACCGGGCATAAATGGAAGTAATTTGTCCATGGATAATTTACCCATAGGTAATTCACTAGTTTGTAGAAACCGGGCATTAATCATGTATTTATATTATTATTATTATTATTATTATTATTATTATTATTATTATTATTATTATTATTATTATTGTCGGTCGGTTGTAAATTCTACTCTGATAGAGCCACTAATGGAATGAATTATGGTAGCGGAAACAAGAGAACGACGACGAAATCCGAGTCTACCCATTTGTTATCCCACTAATTCCTCACACAGATTGACTGGGATAAACTGCGTATATGGGGGTACTCTAAACAATTATTTCCTACCCTTTTGATGAATCCATAACCGTCCTCTTGTATTTTTATTATTTTACATACAGAAACGTTAAATACGGCGGACAGAGAGAGAAAGACAATCCGAAAACACCTTCCCTCAGGTCTCTGAAAGCATGTCTAAACTTAACCCTTCATTTTTCAAGGCTCAATTTTTCACACACAATATATATATACAGGGTCTGTCCGGAAAGTAATGTCAGTGAGTCAATTACAAGATATTTTATTGATCCAATCGGTACAATACATTAAAGATTTCAAAATACTTTCCTCCTGTGTTGAAACGTCGCTTCCAGCGAGATTTCCAGGCATCAAAGGCATCACGGTAGGCCTTTTCCGGAATGTCCTTTAGAGACTTGGTGCAAGCCTCTTTGACTTGTCAACTGTCCCAAAATGATGCCCTTTCATGGTCAATGCCTTCTAAGTAGAAGTGCTGAAGAGACTCAAACGAATGCATCCTGACCGACAATGCGGACAATTGGAAACTTCACCACGACAACGCCTTCTTCATGACCCGCTTCCAGGCCAATTCAAAGGTGCCAACGGTTCCCCAGCCGCCCTAAAGTCCTAACATGGCTCCTCCGACTTCTTCTTGTTCCCATGCTTGAAAACTCCCATGAAAGGACATCATTTCGGGACAGTTGACAAAGTCAAAGTGGCTTGCACCAAGGCTCCAAAGGACATTCCGGAAAAGGCCTACCGTGACGCCTTTGATGCCTGGAAATCTCGCTGGAAGCGACATATCAACACAGGAGGAACCTATTTTGAATTTTTTAATGTATTGTACCGATCGGATCAATAAATACCGTGTAATTGACTCACTGACACTACTTTCCGGACAGACCCTGTATATATATATATATATATATATATATATATATAAACCCATGCCGGACTGCCAAGAAAACAGTTAAGGCAATGATTAGGCCCATAGTTAATTTCTTTCTTCCATATTCTGTAATTGAAATGAAATGTTCATACATGTTTAAGGCAAACGACTGTATCATACAGGATACATGATAAATTTAAGGGTTATTGGCTTAAAGTAATGGTTCCCAGGTGGTGGTACGCGAGAGCAGTTGGGGTGGTTCAATGAAAATACAAAAGTATAGGATCATAACTTGCAACTTCCAGCGCTGATTGAACAGAATGGAAAAGGCTTAGGATTAAAGATAAGCACTTCTGAACCTGACGCAGATGCTGTAATAAGAAATAAGGATATGCAACACCAGGTTTCTCAATAAGCCTTCTGATAATGGTACTGTAGTGATCAGAAATTGTATTTGCAATTTGTTAATAACAATTATACACACATGGCCATTTCTGGATTTATTTTCTGTACTATTATTTTGTTAATAGTTAAATACGTATAAGTTATTTAGATGTGTATAGAATTTTTGACCCCTTAGAAAGTTATAATAAGGCCAGTGATACGTCACGACCTTATAAAATTCCCTGAAGGCACTCACGTATGCAACGTTGAGAATCACTGCTTGTAGAGCCTTAGATCCTTTATGTATATAGTTTTTTGCACTCCTTAGCTAGTAAGTGGTACTTACGAACGTTGTTTACATGGATCGTAAGTTGACATTCCCACACAGTCTTGTTGCTAAGGGCGGTTGCGATGAGGTTAAATTACTTACAGTCCAAGCGCTACGTCATAATTCATTACGATACACTTCATAATACAAGCCTTTATGGGCACGGCCCCCAGGACAAATATTCGGTTCCCATAACAACAAACACATGCGAATCACTTTCTGAAATAAACATCTATTTTCAAGAATGTATTTACATAACATTTTCAGGTAATATCACAATTAATATAAATAATCATCGTGCAAAAAATAGCATGCAACACACGGGCCGTAAAGGCATTTACGGGTCTCGAAAACTTAAAAACCCTCGGCTGCGCCTCGGGTTTTCAATCTGTTTCCTCGACCCGTAAACGTGCCTTACGGCACTTGTACCGCAATATACTATAATGCATCCCTTGTAAATCTTACCACTGCACCGGAATTTCAACCATTTCTAAGTTTTAAATACATAGCATATATACAGCAAAACAGGATTTTGTATTGCAACAAAGAAAAATCGCCGGGATTAATTTTATCAATAAGTGAATATTCGAAATCATAATGTTGCTGAGGTGAATGGCCGTTTCCAATCTTCATTCCCACTTATATTTTTATTTATTAAGTGCCAGAATGGTACTTTATGAGATTGTGTGAGGGACGGGAAAATGTCTGTCTCTCTATCCATGTGTCTGTACGCGCGATAATTTAAATACGCTTTATCGGATTTTGAAAAAGCTTGGTATACCCATTTATAACGTCCATGGGCAGAAGCCTAATGATATTAGACCAAAACGTTTGACGGGTGGCGAAGTAAACCCCAATTTAGTGCCTATTTTATGGTAATGTATTAGAATTTATCAAATGCAAATCAGTTCTCATGGCAACGTATTGTTTTACAGTGTTGATATACGGCTTTGGAAGTTGTAACACAGGTAGTTTTGACAATTTTATTAACACTACGCACATATTCCTTCAAATATGCTTATCAAACTTTAGACCTCTGTTCTTTTGTAAGCCCTGCTTAATTAATCGAACTGGAGCTTAACTCGGAAATCGATTACAAAAATAAGTTATTTTCTGCATACCATAATTGCAATTATCACTAACTAAAGAAAAGCATTCTGGCACTTTGTTATATCAGTTTACCTGATTTATTTACAATTTGTTATTGTCCCTTAGAACAAACGAATAAGTCATGAGTAGACCTGGGATTTTAGGCTCTACAAAAATTAGTTTTAGGTACATAAAATAGGCTTTTAAAATAAGTAAATAGGCTTTTAAAAGAGAAAATAGATACTTAAAATATGCTTTAAAAATGTGTCAATAAACAGAAAATATACGTTAAAATACTGCAATATGCTCTTCAACTGTAACGAGACGTTTTTTTACTGTAAAAAACGTGGTATACTTATTCTCAACATTAATAATTACTATAACGCCAAAATTTTGTATTATATTACTATTGTTACTAGACTGACTTGGCACCAGAGTCTGCCACCTGCTTGGATTTGAGAGTGCAAACTACTGTATACAATATAATCCCTTCTTACTGTATACTATATCGTATACCTGCTACTTGTTGTTTTGAGCGAATCCTCCCCCGTCAGTCAGCATCCCTTTGGCGACAATTGTTTGAGAAAATCAAGTATCTGTGAAAAACCCACCCTCTGCTGTTCTGCTCTTCATTCAGGGATATCCATTAAATGATTGTACAAGTTACAGAAGCTGAATTTTATTTTAAATGTACAAAATAGGCATTTTAGACACTAAAATAGTAAAAATAGGCACCAAAGATCCAAATAGGCATGAAATGTCAACATATTTAGAATTTTTCATGTTATTTCATAAGGAACAAAATAGGCATTTGCCTTAAAATCCCAGGTCTAGTCATGAGCCTGACTGGACGTCACTTCTGCTCCATTCCCTTTAATTTCTATCTTCCAGTCAGTTAGGCATCAGCCTTTGAAAGTACTCTAATGAAAGATAAAAGAATAGTTTTTAGGCTTGCTTTAAGGAGAAGAGATCACGATCCACCTCTGAACGACGCCCTCACTGGACTTCGAACGTGGGTACGATGCGCCACTGTCCAACCAAAACCAACTGTTCCGGTCCACTGCACACCGGAAAACAATGAGTGTCACGGAAATTGTTTTTATTCGTAATTAACATGTCTGATCACGTGACAGGAGAGGTTGATATGCAGTCGCGTCACCGCCAAAGCCACCTCATGCATTACAATGTGCTGTCACTCTATCCCGTGGATATTGTGGAAGGAAGGTACGTATATTCACTTTCTTGTAGGAATCCTTCCGTGTGACAGTTGGGCCACAATCTCACAACTTTTACTTTCTCTCCCTGCACCACAAATATTGTAGATTAGAGGAAGCACCGTGTACGACCCCGAAATTCGAAATTGAGTTTTTAACTTAAATATACGTTTTGAGGTATCAGTTGCGTAAAGAAGGGGGTCCAGGGGTCTGGACTTCCCCCGAAATCAAAGCCTAAAATTCTATTCAAGTTATTTAAGCTCTATTATTTAAATATTTATACAAAACAAGACCCCCCCGAATGAGCAAGCGCTCGTGCTTGGGCACTGTTCAGCCATTTACATTACAAAATACAAATACATAAAGAAAATATAATTTTAAATCAATACCTAAAAAAATAATAATAAAAAAGAAAGAGCAGAAAAAGTAAAAAGAAAAAAAGGAAAAGTAGTAAGAACAAAATTGAAACCCTGAGTTATTACATCTTATTGTATTGTGTCAAATATTTAATTTTTTTATTTAATAATAAAATACTGAAATTGGTAATGTAGGCCTAATATTTCTACTGTCCCATGTGTTATTTACTTTTCTTATAAATAGTAATAAGTGTTACAACTTAGGTGACGATTTCTTACTTAGAGTAGGCCTATAATAAACAAATTTGGTAACTAGTCTTTCAGTGCTAAAATAACGTAAAATGTGATTTACATAAGTTTAGTATCTAAAAATTGTCCGGGGGAGAGCCCCCAAACCTCCCGGCACGTTCGACCCTCCGCGGAATTATTTTATGGCTACGTTACTGTGAGGTCCCATGAATCCAATAATTCATGGGGCCTAAACTATGGGCCTAATCATTGTGACAACAGTTTTCTCTGCAGTCCAGCACGGAGTGAGAAATTGAGTCTTGTCAATTTTAGTTTCATACGTACTTTTCACTCCTTCTCCTATGTTGTTCTGTCCTGTCTTTCGTATTTTCTCTCTTTGCTTGACTATTCTATGGACATGGAGAATCACAATGTGGGACGTCTTATTGGAAGACACCGTGAATATTCCCTAGTTATCTTGTGGATTTCGGTAGGTCTATAATTTATTTTTCAAGTAAATATGTCTAAAATAATTATACTGCGGTACATGAAAAATATGATTTAGACAAAAAAGGTATAATTTAAAGTACTCGCAAGAACATCTCAAAACTTAAAAAAAAAACAAACAAAAAACCAGATGACGTAGGAACAAAAGAAAACCCTCAGATTCCGGTGTGTTCTCCGTAGCAGTCATTTTCACACATTTCCTTATACTCAGAAAATACGTTCACCCAAAACTCATCAAATCTACAGACCAGTGCACGGAAACTTTTTGATGCTTCTAATTTCTTCTTCTGGGCCTTTTGAGAAAATCGCAAAAAAGAATCAAAGTTGAGTTGAAGTTATTACAACATAAAGCAAACAAAATGATCGAAAGCTGACACACTTATTTCACACACCCACAAATTTATGCAAACATACGGTGTTTAAAAGTACTCAAAATGTTATTACAATAATTTTTTTTAAGTTAAGTAGCAGAACATAATCTGAGTGTGTTCGAAAACAGGGTGCTTAGGAAAATATTTGGGCCTAAGAGAGATGAAAACGTGGACTGGAGAAAACTGCATAACAACGAACTTCATAACCTGTACACGTCACCGGATATAGTAAGGGTAATTAAATCACGGAGGATGAAATGGGCTGGACATGTTTCGTGCATGGGGAGGAAAGACACATGTCAAAAGTATTGACTGGGAGCCCCGAAGGGAAAAGACCACATGGAAGACCTAGACGTAGGTGGGAGGACAATATTAGGATAGATTTAAGGAAAGTAGGATTTTCGAGGGATGGTTGGAGTTAGCACAGAATAGGATTGAATGGCGGGCTCAGCTAAGCGCGGCAACGAACCTTTGGGTTCCTTAAAATAGATAATATTCCTGTAGATTGCTGAGGAATTGTCTACTGCCATTGAGTAAGTAAGTAAGTAAGTAAGCAGTTTTCGCAGTTTACCTTCGAGCACAAACGTGATCCAGCATCAAATTAATATCTACATTCAATGAACATAACCGGGATTTAATACAAGGGCTATGTGTATACATCTAGTCAATCTAATGGGGAATATTAAATTATCAACTGTTTGAAATTACACCACTAGCAATAGAACCTTTTAAATAGATGATCTTTATAAAATGATCTGAAGGGAATGAGAGCATGTGGTTAACTAAACTAGTTAATTACAATCAGCTATTGCATTTAAACATATCGGTGACTTCTGTACACGAAAGGGAAGGTTGAAAATTAATATCGTAATACTGTAAACAGAGTTAGCTCTGAGCAAAGCCCACAACAGTGCATAGTGTAAATAACTGGTGATAATAGGCAGAGTGTAGTGTTCTAGTTTATATAGTAGCCCTTGCATCGGTATGCCTCACATTATACCGTACTATTGCAGAAATGTGTAGAACTCTACACTTACAACTGGAATGAAGTTCAAAATTCTCTAAAGAATGCACAGAAAATACAAAGAATAAGAAATAGATATAAAATATCTATATAAAATGCTTCAAAAAAGAATCTCTGAATCTACGAGTATATTTTTACTTTCCCTTCCAGTACCATAGATACAGGAATAAACATTTTGAATTCAAAAAAGTTATTGTGTGTTTCTGTGTTCAGCATCTCTCGAGAACGAAAAGTCGCATAAAACACAGAATTTTATATTTGTGTTATTTTGGTGACGGCTTTCCCTTACTTTTACTGCAGCTGTACATGATTTTTTTTTTTCAAAAAAGTCTCTATAGATTTTGTTGAAATTCTGAAAATGAGATCCTTATACTAACCAACTTATGATAATATTAGTTACCTATTATGTTTAAATGTTGTTATTATGAAGAACTTCTAACCTTAGAGTTTTGATATAGCCTATATTTTTTAATATAGCAAGGGAACCTCTTGATGCGTGATACTTTAGAAAAGACACCAAATTCTTTCACAGATTCTCTAGTTTTCGTTGATATTGTGCCTCTGGATCCTATCAAAAGACCTCTCACTTCGCTTTGTCAGGGTTATAAAAGGGAATTGTTGGAACATGTACAGAGTGTTAATGAATAATACCGAAATAGTTTACCTGTGTATAGAGGGGACATAGACAAGCAACTTTTATTAGGAGATTTTTGCTTTATGGATTCAATTATTCCTTTTACAGCATAAAATCTCCCAGGGTATGGCCACCACTGACGTCTAACATTTGAAAAAAATGCAAAACAAAGGAACTTCGCTCTTAACACTGTAGTTACGAATAAAAAAGATAATGCAGTGGCGGCCAGTCATATGATTAGTCTGTAAATTTTGCAGATTATGGAAACGCTAAATTATGATATAGTTGTTGACGAATGATTAAGAATCAGGTTTCTGTCGATCACTAAGAACGCATGAGTCAATTTAATGAAAATTTTAACCCTATTTCGCTTAACTATTGACTTATGAGCACCAAATTGTGATGACTTAAATGTCCTGTAGCATACACATTTTACGTCGTAGAGCAAAACTCTCCTAATAAAAATTGCTTGTCTATGTCCCCTCTATACACAGGTAAAATATTTCGGTGTTATTCATTAACGCCCTGTATATATTGAGTACAAGTAAGCAAAAGAAGCAACAATTCAAAAGCGCCGTTCACAAGATATAATTTCTACCACATGCCTATTTTGTACCACCAGGAACACAAGTTTTGACGGACTAAGTCCAGATTTCGGTGATACTTTCAACACACACACACATTGCAGTCATACTAGGAACTAGATTGCCATACTGTATATATGATTTAATGATATAATTTCATACACGGTATATTGAGTCATTCGTTTGCAACAAATTGTATTATAAATACGGGATATGTGATTAAAATCTGTGAATTGTATTTCTATTTGACTATTAATGCATCGACTTTATTAATTATCTTCGCATGAGTTAGTTGCGCCAGGCAACAATAAAAACAGAAATCAAAACAAATGAATTCACAAATATTATCTGCAGAAAATTGATGCTTATTTAAACTCATGCGATAAACGGTACAACTTCAGTAAGTTGAGCAACAGAAACCCATTTCATCGGGACCAGCGAGGTGCTATTAACCAATCAGAGAGCTTCTGTTTATTTCCGCTTTATGCAGTGTTGAAGGAGTACAACTGAGCGAATTATAACAGCTTATTCCTTCGGTAGAAACAAACAACAAAATATTCAAACACTATTTTTGTCTCAAGTGAGTACTTTTCTCGGAAAAAAAAAGACTTACTACAAAACAAAACACAAGTTTTCAAGTCATCGGAATAAATACGTTTGTGAAGATAGAAGATAAAAGCTTCTTAGGTGAGAAACCAAAATACTTCACCTCTCCTGGCTCTAAACATAGCAAATATTATTGTCCAAGACTCTATAACTCCATACTTAGGTCACATCCAGAAATAGTAAATATGAACAGCAAAAAAATCGATAAGTATATCAAAAATCTTATTTCATAGCTTAAAATTTACTTCGCTCCGTAGTTAGTAGATATTTAAGGAACCATTCTATTAGTTATACTACAGGATTTCCATTTTGTTCTTCCCACTTTGTATTTTTTTCTGTTCTTTCTTTTTTAATTTTTATTTTTTTCTAGGTATTGATTTTAAGTTACAGTTATATTTTTTTTTCATGAAGTTGTATTTAATTGTGTATTAATTTTGTAATATAAATAACTGAACTAATCTTTTGACGTATCTTTGATTTTTGTAATAATAAAAATATTTTTTCTTAAACTTTCTGATGCCAGTGTCTAGACTTAAGTTATATATGACGCGTCAAGTTGCAAACCCAGACATTTCCACTTTACTAAATTTTAAAGGAGACCAGAAAAACGTATGGAAACTAATAATTTATAAGAAGCCTCTTCAGATATTGCAGGCACCTTGAAATTGTAACAAAATGCCCATATGTATCTGCCATTGTCAAGAATCAATTCGAATTGCTTAAAATAACAAGCTTAAAATTGGAAATGTCTGTGTTTGCTCCTGTGTGCTCTACAAATCATACAGTATCAATATCCTTCCTTTTATGTTAAAAACAAAACATTCTATTTATCATATTATTATAATATTGACCTCCATTATTTAGTATGAATCCCAACACTTATGTTCACACACAAAGAAACAAAGTAATTAGGCAACACCACCAAAGAAAGTACGTTTCTTACTATTAGCGCGCGAAATCTCTTTACACAGTGGTGCCTGACGGTTAATACGTGATATCAGTCTGATTGTCTGCAAGGAAATGTCGCTGCTGTTTCCACCTCACAGTTAAAAGGAAATATCGGGGTTTGCACTTATAAACTAATTTAATCAGCGTGAAATTAAGGGGAAATGTATTTTGCATTCAATTGTCACATTAAAGGATACATTAGAGTGGCGAGAAAAGTGCAGAATACATTTTCGATCATAAAAAAAAGTGAAAACGTCGGTGATTGCACCTAGACGCCTCATATGACGGAAGATGGCAATGTGAAACGTCTGAATGAATTCGATAATACAAATAATGAAATGCTAAATTTATTTTTGAAAGAATTTGTGCCACTCCACCGATGAACTTCCATTGTTCCTTCCGTCTTTAACAGCGTCCAACCACTAAGAGATGTAAACAGCAATTGCCTTGCAAGCTACTGTTGACATTTGTGAGCTACTTATTTCAGCGCGTGTATCCAATGTTACCCCCACGTCGAAAAGGTTAGAAAACCCTGTAGACTTTTTTTTTTAATCAGTTTAAAATAGCCCAGCAACATCAGTGCGTTTGTAGGCCTACTACAGTATTACCATATTTTACGGACTATAAGACGCTCCGGACCACAAGACGCACCTTGGTTTTAAGAGAAAATGTAAAGGAAAAGAAATTTAATGTGATTCTAAACGAAAAATTTCAAAAGGGAATAATATACTTCATTGCATAGACAAATTATAACCTTGTACAATGAAATAAGTGTAAATCACTTCTAACTTAAAACCTGTGTTGTACGAAAATCTCTTTTGTAGGCCTACAGGTGGCATCGCGTAAATTTTAACAACTGAACTGATTTCTCATGAAAGACTGAAAATACTTTTACACCCTCTAACCCTCAATTCAGTATACGGTAATTGTAACGGGACAAGGCTGTTTAGAGGCCACTGCCTTCATTTAAACCATCCGGCAGAGACAACTCCTTTTATATAAAAGTACTCAACATTCCTTTTTTTTCTGTGCCAAAATTTGTAAATATGTTATCGTTTACAATACCTTCTTTATAACCATGGAATTCCGGCTATATTTACCAAATTTTTAATTTTGTATTGTACTTCGGACCATTAGACGCACCCAACATTCATGGCTCTGTTTGGAAGGTAAAAAGTGAGTCTTATGGTCCGTAAAATGCGGTAATTCTGCATCAATTTAAGAACGTAAATTATAAACGAGAGGCAAAACAAATGGTAATTGGTTTACATTTTCGTCACCAGGAACTAGCATAAAAACTGCATAATAGATTATTTTTTATATCAGGAGGCCATGGTCGTGATCACTGGAAATTCGGTCCTTGCTTACATGTTCAAACAAATAACCACATATATTCGCTAATCCTTCTTTATGCTGTGTAATAAAACAGCCGCTGTTTAAGTAACGTCATAAAAGCATGTCATTTGATAGTAAAACCATACAGAGCTCCCAAGCTGAGAAGATCCAGAGTTATAAAGAGAACCAGATAAAAATAAATAAGAATGCAATAGGGACGGAGAGGATATGACCGAGAGAAAAGTGAAAAATAAAAGACAAGCGAGGAAAATGTGAAGTCTAAAAAGTATAAATAAAAAAACAGAACAGAAATAATGGCCAAGAAACAAATTCGACAAATAACAATATTACTCCTAGGGCCAATAGGGCCAGATAAACTCAAACAATAATACTTTAGGGGGACATACATGTTTGGGAACTGAAAAAATGGGTGAAATTTATAACTTTTTCTTAGCAACGAATTGCTCTACAACTATTAGGCCTAGTTAAGGGTAATTATCAGGTCCCGGATTCTGATGACCTAAAAATGTTTGAAAAATGACTTATAAAATGACCCTAAATTTTAAAGAAATTGACTTAATAATTATAAAGAATGACCTAAAAACTTATATTTAAATTATAAAAACTGATATTTCAATTATAAAAAAATTATTATTGTACACACAAAGTTGTAGACTAGTTTGTATATAACTAGGAGGTGCCCGTGGCTTCGCCACGATAATTCTTTTAAAAATTAAAAATTAAGAGTATAATAATTATTAAAGCATTATATTTATTAACACTTGCACGCGAATCATTCATAAACTAAGCCATTAATAATTAATGAAACAGCTAAAATTCCTACTTTAGAGTACATTCCACGACATGAAAGCGCCCCCTGGGAAAACTATATCAGAATCGATTATGCAGTTCCAAAGAACCTGTGAACACATAATACGTATTGTTTCTCAGCTGTTTATTGACATGAATATGATGTGAATTTTATTTTATCAATTCAGTGTAATTTTCAGAAATTATATAATGTTTCAAGGGAAGGAATGGTTTGTTTGGATTATTATTGTCAGCGATATTTCAAGAGATAAAACCATCGATATTTTACAGCTGTTGCCCCCGGCTTCGCCCGCCATTATTCATTGACTCCAGGATTTTTAAGAAAATTACACTGGTAGATTATTAAAAATGTTTGTGGTTCAGAGCTATGAAAATTGTAAGTAAAAATAAAATTAGAATATTTATTCATTGTGTTCATTTCACGTAGGCCTTATATAATAAAGAAACGGGTTTCCTTCCTAATTTTGTAGTCGTCATGAAAGTTTAGACTGCGAGAGACGAACATCGCCGAGTATACCCGATGTCTCACGAAGCGGGCGAGCAAGCACGCTATTTAGGGCCGTTGAATTGTATAAGAGTAGATTGTAAAAACTGTAAATAACTGTAATGTTGTGAATGTTCTTTTCTCATGGAAATTTATACTGGCACTGAGACACTGGTGAGTCAAAATTCGGCACATCCTTTTTATTTGTGATCTGCCGAATTATATTGTTGTTTATTGAGGATAAACAGTAGTTTCCACTCTTAAATCCAAGCAGGTGACAGACTATGGTGCCAAGTCAATCTAATGACGTTAGTAATATAATAAAAAATTTTGGCGTTTCTTTGATTCTCACTTCCGACTGAGACATGTCAACACTTTAACGCTGAATTTTTCCTTCTTGCATTAAACAAACAAACAAACGACGAAAAATGTTAATACACTCAAAGTAAATACATGAAAATGATTAAATAAGGGAGCAAATGACACGAAAATGACTAAATAAGGAAGCAAATGACACGAAAATGACAGAATAATGACGTAAAATTGAAATAAATTACCTAAAAATATAAAAATGCATAAAATGACAAAAAATGACCCAATAAAAATGCATTTCTATAATCTAGAGGACATGATTAGGACTTATCCACAAGTTGGCAATGTCTATGCAGCATCAATAAAAAGATGACATGTCATTAGAATCCGGGCCCTGGTAATTATCATAGGTAATCTCATGAGAGTTACGAGTTTATCGATATATCTGATGAAACTCGTAATCTCGGGTAAGATTTATTAAGACTATTCCATGAATAAAATGTGACGGATTTTGTAAATATAATTATTTTCTTACTTTGTTGTCAATATTCTGTAGCATACTAGATGAATGAACGGTTCACGAATCGATTCGATGAATCGATCCAAGTTCCCAATGCTACATTTATTCTAAAATAAAATATAACATTACTAGCTTAAAAGACCCGGCGTCGCCCGGGTTTTGTATTTTGTAATTGGAAATTAGCTTATGAAGGATTTTCAATTTTAAATTCTAGGTCCTTATATAGGCATTTATAATTTGAAATAGGAAGAACGACTTATTACACTCAAACTATTCCCTCAGAAAACGCTTGATATAGTTTTTTATGGCTCATAGAGGATCTAGAATGTTGCATCCCATCGCTTGTACAGTGCACAGCAAGCCTGGTAGAGGTTTAAATAAGAAGAAACAAAAATTCCTGTAACATAAAATTGTAATATCGAGGCGGGAAATTTCCCACTCTTATGTTACCATAAAGCATTATCACTTTCATACTTTTCTCTCCAAAAACCTGCGATATAATATAATAATATACACATTACCATACCTCGTTTTGTTTTCTCTACCTATATGTCCAGGGTAGAGAAAGTTATGTGATTCCATTATTTTAGTGGATTTCATTCTGTAATATTTATTTATAACATGAATTATTTTGATAACTTCTCTTATTTGTCAAAAGTGCATTTCAATTGTTTTTTCCAAGCCCACCTGATACCATTTGGCAACAATATATTCTGTGATTTGGAATGGATAATTCTATGTAAAAAGGGATTAAGTATTTCCAAAAACGTTTAATTTTTGGCATTTAGAATCAGAATTTTTCAAAATCCTTTCTTAGTGAGCACCTACATTATGAAACGAAGGTACTGTCAAAATTCCAAGTCTCTACCTGTTATAGTTTAGGCTGTACGTTGATTCCTGTCATTCAGTCAATCAGTCAGTCAGTCATTCATTCAGTCAGTCAGGACAAAGCCTTTTATATATATAGAGAAGAGAAGATTGCTTGGGGATCAGCAGATCAATTCCACATAAATAGAATCTTTGTCCTGCAAAAACGCATAATACTCGTACGTACCATTTATAATGCCAAGCCTCTCGATTCCTGCATACCTTTATTTAAAACCCACAAGATCCTCCCACTACCATGTATCATTATTTTTGAAGCCGCCCTGTTTGCTTATTCTCATAGACTCCTTTTCAAAGTTAATTCTGACTACCACTCTTACAACACCCGACATAAAAACAGCATAGCACTGACGAAACACTCTACCCATCTATTCGAATCTTCTCCATACTACTTATGCTCTAAGGTATTTAATTCACTCCCCTCTCATATCACATCACAAAAAACAGAAATTTCATTTAAGAAAATGCTCAAATCCTTTCTTTTATCAAACTGTTTTTATAATATAAGTTATCTCTATTCTTTGTAAGTGTGTATATACTATATTCTTAAATTTATCATTCAATTTGTATAATTCATCTTCCATATACTGTAAAAATAGAGCTAGAAATAATATAAAAATGTATAATGTAGTAAAATGTAGCATGATTAAATATTGTACATGTATTGAATATTTGTATGTAAATTATTAATCTGTAAATGTGTGTGTTAAACTTTAAGAAACGTAGTTTATAAGTATATGTAAACTTATAAGTGTAGGTTAATGTAAAACACTGTACTGTGTAAGAAAATAAACTAACTATAACTAACCAATAGTGCGCATCACAAGATGGAGGGCGACGTGGTAGTTGCTTACACCAAAAAGCTATCAAAGCACAAGAACTGGCTTGCACCGAAAAAATGAATTTCACCACTTCTCAGTAACCAAACCTGTATGTCCCCTTCATGTTAATAAGACTGATTGGTGAGCGGGAATGAAAAGCGAATGTGGAAGAATATCGAGGAGGAAAAGAAAAATACATAAAAAATAGAGAAATAAAAAATAAAAAATGTAATTACAGAAATACCCACAGAATGAATAAAACGAATAAGAACTCGTATTAAAAGCAGGTAACAAAGAATAACAAGAAATTAATGATTGTGCGAGAAATTAAGAATAAAACAATTTATTAAAAAAGTCAATAAATCATAGGCCGAGCTAGATGTGATGACAGATCAAACATCATAGAGAGAAGAAACAAAAAGTAAAGAAGTAAAGAAAAAAAGAAGAAAGAAAATAAAAATAATAATAATAATAATAATACCAATCATCCAATAATAAACACTGACGCTGTAAGAAAAGACTAATATCATAACTAGTCCTGGGATTTTAAGGCAAGTGCCTATTTTGTTCCTTATGAAATAACATGAAAATGTTTACACATGTTGACGTTTCATGACAAATCACTTCCATTTATGGAGTTTTATAGTGCCCTAAAATGCCTATTTGGACCTTTAAAGCCTATTTTTACTATTTGGTGCCTAAAATGCCTATTTTGTATATTTAAAATAAAATTCAACTTCTGTAATTTTTACAATCATATAATGGGCATTCCTTGAATGAGAGAGTGGTTTTTCACAGAAACTAGATTTCCCAAACAACTGTCGCTAAAAGAAATTCTGACTGATGGGAAGAGGGGGAAAATTAGCTCAAAAGGAGCAGGCAGTAAGAAGGGACATACCGAGTCAAATTGCTAGTGAAAGAACATCTGTTTAAGTTAATATACTTCGTGATGCCTAATTTTGATGTTTCTTACAGTGAAGGGGGGGGGGGAAAGATCATGTTACAGTTTAAGTGTATATTGTAACATTTTAAAGTCTATTTTCTGTTTACTTACACATTTTTAAAGCATATTTTAAGTGCCTATTTTCTCTTTTAAAAGCCTATTTACTTGTTTTAAAAGCCTATTTACTTGTTTTAAAAGCCTATTTTAGGTGCCTAAAACTAATTTTTTTAGAGCCTAAAATCCCAGGTCTAATCATAACATAGACCTAAGCATGAAAAGAAATTCGATCTAACAGAAGAAAAACTCGTTACATGCCTTAAAAAAAACAGAACAAAAGTGTTGACGATAATAGAAAAGGTGTAGGTAAGAGAGGAAAGTATTGAGTATATAGCCTAAGGGAGATAGAGTTCTATGTGCGTATAAAGCCACGTTATCTTTGGAATTTCTTCATTTCGCGAATGGCAGATCCTCAACGAGACATTGATTCCTTCAGTCAGCTTTCTGTAACTCCCTACGTCTGTGTTCGTCCATCTATCCTACAGCTCTGAATATTAATGCAGGACTACCGATTTCAAGCTACAGTATATTTCAAAGAGAGCACCTTACTCAAAATGGTGGCATCATTGGAGCACCCCCCCCCCCACCAAAAAAAAAACATGAGATCAGCACGCTATTATCTTACAACTAGACTTGAGATTTTAAGTTGATTTAATTTCGCGGGTGAAGATTTCACACTTCGGCTTTTTGGAGGAAATACTGGATATTAAGGTGAAACTTGTGAATTACCTATGGGTAAATTACCCATGGACAAATTAGTTCCATTTAACCTACAATGGTATAATGAGCAAGGCCTTGGAGTTGTACAGTTAATTTAATTCAGAAGGCTTTGATTCTCATTGTTATTGATCCTATGAAAGGTTAAATTTTATCCAGCCATCCATGAAAGGACAAATTAACCCAAAGATTTACCCTTGGACAGATCTAGCCCGAGTTTGTAGGAACATTTTTTCTGTCATTTTCATATTTACCTAGAGGACATTTATCTAGAAACTCGCCACAAGTGTAAGTGATTGCTATCTTTAAATTATTTGTGTTTGTGTGGTGTTATTCTTGTGTAAATTGTGTAAATTCTGTGCATTAGATAATTTACCCATAGGTAATTCGCGAGTTTATAGAAACCGGCCATCAGTCGTACAGAGTCTCATACGAAATGGTTTAAAATAGAATTTCTGTGAACAGCTGTAGACTTCGAGAAAAAAAGTGAAAAATAACTTTCTCTGCCAAAAATCAGTTTTTCTTCTTAATATAATATATTATTATGTATGGTCGGTATACAAAATTATTATGTACTGAATTCTCTTCATGTGGATTAGTTGTAAAAGTGAAGAGATTCTCTCCACATCGCATCGCATCCTAGAAGGATACATAATCCAAATAAAATCTGATGAATGCACTCACGTAATTTTCTTTACTCTAAGCATGGGCAATACAACTTTCTCACTTCACATTCTGATACAGAATAGGAGGCCGTATTGCAAAGAGCGCGTATTCAGTTGTTTCAACCTGATGCAAAGCTTTATTGTAGAATAAGCAACTCAAAATTAAAACCAAACCGAGAAAATCGCTGAAAACAAAATTTTCCGAAGGGAAAAGACCACTTGAAAGACCTAGACGTAGGTGGGAGGACAATATTAGGATAGATTTAAGGGAAGTAGAATTTACGAGGGATGGTTGGATGGAGTTAGCACAGAATAGGGTTGAATGGCGGGCTCAGGTAAGCGCGGCAATGAACCTGCGGGTTCAATAAAATAGATCATTTTCATTTAGCTTGCTTAGGAATTGTCTATTGCCATTGAATAAGTAAGTAAGTATTACCGGTATTGTTATTGTTGTTAACATTATTATTATCATTATTATTGTTATTATTATTAATAATATTTTTATTGATACTCCAATACATAAGTGACCCTATTTTACCTTAAATGATATGTTAGGGTATTAAATACTAGAAATTAACTATATAATCATGAGAAAACTATCTTATAACTGATCATTACAAACGGGGATGAACATAATAATTCACAAAACGTATAAAATGTGCTTCACAACATTCTCCAGAAAATATTATTAGTAATGCTGAAAGTGTAGTTTTACAATAGCTAAGTTTGCACTTCAGTTGGAGAAGTCTTTGAAAACTGGGACATGTTTCGGTGTTTCACAGATTGCTAAGATTCTCCATATGGGCAAGTACATTCGCCATCTATTTTTCCTCCAGTTATTATAGTCCTATGGCAAGGATAAAAGACTTTAAAAAATATGATTTTCAAAAAATTGAATAATTAATAGGGCAAGGCATTTGATGATTTTGAATCTATTTTATATGAAAGTTAAAAGATTGCTCGAATCTTTATATAAATGTGTATAATGGAATAATTTATTAAGAGCAATTTGTTTTTGCATTTTTATGCTTTATTTTGCATTTTCCGCCACTTTTAAGAAATGTCACTTTTTGCAATTTTTAGGTCATTTTTAGCATTTTTAGATCATGTTTCGGTGAAGGTAGAGAGGAGCTTTTCAATGTAAAAATAGTTACTTTCACACAACGGACAATCATTTTTATTTGAGAATCTCGGCCAAGTTTTCATAGTTCATTTGAATTCAGGTTTATTGTAATCACAATAGCAGTTTGTATTGTAGCAATAAAGATTTTTTCTTCCTTTTTAAATGACACATATTTGCTAGGGACAATTTGATGGGCATGTCAGTTCAGAAAGAATTCCTTTTTCGCTAAGGGTGTCCAAGTAGTATAAATTTACTTACTTCTTTAGTAACAAAATAAGTTTTATATTGTAAATTCATATACAACGCACTGTCATCCATTAAACTGCTTTTAGCAATTAATTACTTAAAAAAGATATTTATAAGTAATAATGGTAAATTTATTGGTCATTGTTTTCTTAAAATTGAGTCATTGTTTTCTTAAAATTGAGTCATTTTTTCACTATTTTAGGTCATAAATGCATTTTTTACTATTATATGGTCATTAAATGCCTTGCCCTAGTAACTAAGAAGAAACTAATCTGCAACATTCTGACTACCTGTTCAGTAAAAGAGCGATTTTATAAATCTTAGTAAGTTGAGAGGTAAAACAGTAGCGACGAAAATAAGTTAAGAAAATGTGTGGGTGTGTGTCAGCTTTCATTAAAGGCCTGACTATAATCGTCCTTCTATTATAAATACCGTACATACAATAACAATGTGGTAGAGAATCCATCGTGTCAGATAACAGCACTTCGCGCCTATCGATTTGCTGCCTACTTAGTGTGTGTGGAAATAGACTCTCTTATAACGGTTATGCATAAATTAGCCAATAATTTTAAGGCGTGTTTATGAACTTACTTCGTACACAATATCAGGTGCTTTAAATTTAAACTGAAAGAGTATTACTGTAGTATGGGGAGATATTTTATTCCTTTAAGGATTTTTTACATAGGCCTGAATGATTACTGAAGTCACCATAACCTAATTTGCCCTAAATAATATTGACATTGTCTATCTATACAGATGTAATAAATTATTATTATTATTATTATTATTATTATTATTATTATTATTATTATTATTATTATTATTATTATTATGACTATTATTATTATTAGCAGATAAAGAATTCGAACAAATGTAACGCGGTCTCAGCTTGACCCCTTACTATCCATGCCTCTTTACAGAACTTCACATTATTCGAATTCGTTTACAACAACAGCTATTCGTCACTGGAATTCACTGCCTAGTCATCTCAGGAGCTGCCAAACGACTTCACAGTTCAAGCGCCATTTAATAAATTTGGTACACAATAACATTTAGGAATTGATGCTAATTTGTATTTTTTTTGTTTTTAATCTTCATTATTTCTAATAACTAAGAACGTATTTGTTTAGTCTTTCATTTTTTTATTCATTTGTGTTACATATTATTTAAATAATTGATGTTTGTATTTTTGTCTTTATAATTAACTAGCCATCATCTGAAATACTTAATGAATTAATGGGAACGCCTGAATGTTACGATTAGACTACCCGCAGCTCCGGTGTGTGTTGCGTGTAGTCTAGTCGCTGCAATCAGGCGTTCCTATTTGAATCTTTCATAAATTAAGACCATGACTACACCTTGTACACCTTGAGGTATGAAATTTTTCTTTTTAAGCCCGGGTTTTTTAATTTGTAATTAGAAATTAACTTATGAAGGACTTTAGATTTTTAAATTCTAGGTCCTAATATAGGTATTTATAATTTGAAATAGGAAGAACGACTTATCACACTCAAACTATTCCCTCAGAAAAAGCTTGATATAGCTTTTTATGGCTCATAGAGGATGTAGAATTTTGCATCCCATCGCTTGTACAGTACACAGCAAGCCTGGTAGGGGTTCAAATAAGAAGAAACAGAAATTCCGGTAACATAAAATTGTATTATCGTGGCAGAGAATTTTTATTTCTTACTCTCATGTTACTATAAAACCGTTTTGGGGATGAAATTAAACAGAAATGGAATAACACTTTCATACTTCTCTTCCCAAAATATATTACCTCACCTCGTATTGTTTTCTCTAGGTTCAGTTTAGAGAAAGTTATGTGACTGCATTATTTTCGTGTATTTCATTCTTTAATATTTATTTATAACATGAATTATATTGATACCTTCTCTAATTGGTCAAACTTCCATTTCATATAATTCCAAACCCATCTGAGACCACTTGCAACAATACTGTTGTCAAGTTTTCTGTGATTTCGATTTGATAATTCTGTGTAAAAAGGGATTAAGTATTCTCAAAAAATTTGGTCTTTGACATTTAAAATTTAAAAAAAAAAATCCTTTCTTAGTGAGCACCTACATTATGGAACGAAGGTACTGTCAAAATTCCAAGTCTCTATCTGTTATAGTTTAGGCTCTACGTTGATTCCTGTTAGTCAGTCAGTCAGGACAAAGCCTTTTATACACGTTTCTTGTATTCAGGTAAATCATTTCTTGTTTTTAAACTATTTTTATTATTATTACGTATTTCAAGTTTTTGCCCTGGCTGAGTGGTAGAGAAGGCCTTATGGCCTTAAATCCACCAGGTTAAATAAATAAATACATTTAAAAAAATGCAAATATCTAGGAGCAATAATTACAGATACAAATAATGTTAATGTAGAAGTTAAGTATCGACTGAAATCAGGAATTCCTTGTTTTTATACAATTCAGAAACTTTTTATCTTCTCCTCTTTTGTCCAGAAATCTAAAAATAAAAATTTACAAGACAATTATCCTCCCGGTTGTATTATATGGATGTGAGACATGGTTGTTTACTCTTCGGAGAGAACATAATATGAGAGTGTTCGAAAACAGGGGGCTTAGGAAAATATTTGGGACTGAGAAAGATGAAAACGGGGACTCGAGAAAACTGCATAATGACGAGCTTCATAACCTGTACTCGTCACCGGAAATAGTAAGGGTAATTAAATCACGGAGAATGAAATGGGCTAGACATGTTGCGCGCATGGGGGAGGAAAGACGTATGTCAGAAATATTGACTGGGAGACCCGAAGGGAAAAGACCACTTGGAAGACCTAGACATAGGTGGGAGGACAATATTAGAATGGATTTAATGGAAGTAGGATTTGCGAGGGATGTTTGAATGGAGTTAGCGCAGAATAGGGTTGAATGGCGGGCTCTTGTAAGTGCGGCGATGAACCTTTGAGTTCCATAAAATAGATAATATTCCTTTAGTTGACTTAGGTATTAACCATTGAGTAAAGTAAGTAAGCATTATACACAATACATACACAAAGGAGTTACAATAGAGAGAGAATGATTCCAGGTGTGCAAGGGTGAATCATTTAGCTGATTAGTTCAACTTTCGCTACAGCTGCACTTTGCGCATGATGTAGATTTCGTGGAATCCACAGAATTTTCACATATAAAAGGGCTGGCTCCATCAGTGCTCATTATTTCCTTTGTTGTATTCTATTACTTCATTATTGTGTACATGCACTGGTTTTCCCTTGAGTTTAAACGTGTCATATTCATGACTTCGAAATCACAGAAAATTGACGAGCGAAGTATTGAATATGAATGTGATTAGTTTCGAAACACAAACGCAGCTTTGAGTAATGAACTTTAAATGTAGCTTTTTTTTAATATCATACATTTTCGATTTTCTCATTTCGGACCTTTGACTAAAAAGAACATAAATTTATTATATCTTAATTGTGCAGCAGTCAACTTCGCGTCCAAAAAAATTTAAGTTCTCTTCATCTTGAAACGGAATTTAAAAAAATAAAGAAGCTTAAACGTATGTTGCTGTTAATGTCTTCAAGGAATACTTATGTCCAATTGGAAGAAAATCTTATAACGCGTTAGGTTTTAACTGTGTAATAGACAATTATACAGCCATACACGGAATTCGGTAAACTCTTACAGTTACATCAAATATCTACTGGAATAATGTTGTAGAAAATTTTACACACGAGGCTGGAAAGTCTTCAAATGTTTATAGCATAAACCGTTTCACTAGAATCGTTGGAAAAAAAGATGAATACTACATAAAACGTAACCATTACAGCCACCATATTGAAACGGAATAAAAATAATCTTTACACGTAAGGAACAATAATGCCAAAGTGGAAGAACACAGAATGGCGCGTTGGGTCGTAACTGCTTAACAAATACATTTACAAACAAGCAGACGAAATGCAGAACAGACTAAAGACTGGCCGTTGTAAGAAGGAAACCTCAAGTAAACAAAAATCAGTATATCTGTCTCACTCTAGCACATTACTCTCTGTCTGTCTATACGTAATTGTATTTTTAACTGTAATTTTTGACTGGCAAAGCAGAAGAGAAGAATTTTAGTGATAATCGCCGAGTATCTACGCACAAATGACCTTTTTCATATTGAACTTACTACCATAGTTTAAAAGTTGTGAATGCAATGTACATCGTACCAAGTAAAATAACTTATTGAAAGTTCCTTATCAGAGAAACATAATTACGAACTTCAACAGTGGGAATAATAGAATTCCTTAAAATGAGTAAAAATGAGTAAAAAATAGAAAAACAAAGAAAAACATTAAATCTTCCTTCTTATTGATCCATGGATTCAACATAGTCTTATTCATTTACAGTTTACTTATCCAGTATTTTTATATTCAATCATCCGGGTAGGCCTTACATGTCCTTGTCTGGTCAAAATATATGTATGTGATCCATAGAAACTACTTTCCCCGACAGGTCGCGGTCCTGTTATGCCCTATAAGGGGGTAGCAACTTTGATAACGAAGGAAAGAAAGAAATAATTTTTATATCGTAGAATTTTTCTTTGCAATAAATTTCGAATTTAGTGTATTACTAAATTAAGTAGCAAGTTAACTTCTAAATATATGTATGTATGTATAGGGGAATTTAATGTGTTGCAAATTTACCTAAAATTTTTAATAATTTCAGGGAAAATGAAAATGTCCAGTGCGCTAAAAGATACCGGTTATAAGGGTGGAATTGCAGAAGCTAGAATTACTTTATCAAGTTTACTTTTATTCTTTCATTGTTTATACGATTCCTTTATTTGTTTGCCTTACATTTCTGTGTTCAGTCTTTTATATTGGGTCAATCCTTTCTTCCACGAATATCAGATTAATAATCTGCCCACGAGCGTCAGATTTCCATTTTAGAACATGGAATTAATTGCTATATCAGATAAAATAGAACCATATTGACTTTGTCTTTAAATCTAAAAATGCCGTAACTCCACCTTGTCAATATAAAAGTTTAAAATATTAAAAATAAAATATATTTCGACCAACGTGTGGTCATCTTCAGAGATAATATTTAAAAAGTTAAAATCATGGCCACAATCAAACAAACATGATGAGCGTTGTGTGGCTTGTTGGCCAGCTCTGAAATGAAGCTTCAGTAGCCATGATTTTAGCTTTTTAAATTTTATGAAGCTTCAGTGGCCATAATTTTAACTTTTTAAATTGTATCACAAGTTGGTCGAAATATATTTGATTTTTAATATTTTAACACTTTTATATTGACAAGGCGGAGTTACCGCATTTTAGATGCTATGTCAGAGTCGAATTAATTCGTAGTATTATCATCTTAGAAAGTAGGGTAATTAGTAACATGTACACTGCAGGCGATCACATGACGTCATTGTTACAAAATAAAATTAAGGACAGTGGGTGGTGTTTGGAAAAATTTGTTCAAGATGCTCCTCTATCAAACTTTCTAATTGTTTCTTTATTTTTAAGAAAAATAAGTTAATGCTAAGCGCAATGCATTGCTTTTAAGTTAATGAAAACAAGTAGACTTACTGATAAATTTTAAAAACTTCTGTGATTAGAAGTTAATTATATTTCCTTAAAGTAGTATTCATTGCTTTCGGGACTGAAATAAGCCTATTTACTTCATTTTATTCTTAATTGGTGCTTATTTATATACTTCTTTGTCTACATTTTTATTTACTTATTGTTCATCTTGTTTATTCTTATTATAGAATATGACCTATTTTTATTTAAAACTTTTTATTAGCTTAAAATTGAGAAAGTCTAACAAGTATCGACGATGTCTAAATACAGCCTGATTTTAATTCTAGCGATGTGTAACTAACATATTGGCGGCGAAATTAAGTGACGGCTGCTTCTTCGAAATAGCATTTCCTTTACTTTTATTAGGCATCCTTTTCTCTACCTTTCTTCATTCATGGGAATCATGTAAACATTTACGCTTATAATCGGAATATAATTATATTTCTCGTCCTTTCAAAACGAAATATATTTTTTTTTTAAATTTTGGGCCCAGTATAGAACCTTGTGGAAGTTTTTCTCAAGACGCTCCTGCTTGCGGAACTGTGATTGGACAGACAACAAGTAGTAGGATTGACGCTGGTGGACTTACCTGAGAGAGAAGCGCAACAGGTGTGAGGATCCGGGAACAACTTGCGCGGAGTGACGCCCGAGTCGCCTCTGCGTCAGCTTTATACCTGACGTCGCGACGCTACGCATGTCCCCTGTACCCGAGCCGAACCTGTCAAACCTGCGGCCCACGTGCATCCTACCATTCATCATTTGCATACTACGAGTATCGTCATACTATTAGGTCATTTTCTTTTATACAATACTAGCACCATAGGTTGATTTTATTACTGCTGGTAATTGGTGGAAATTTCATTACGATAGGCTATGAATGACGTAAACTCACTACAGTCCTACTAACGAAAACGAATGTTTTTTATTTATCGAATGCTTATATTTTATTATTTTCCAATACGTACTCCAGGGATATATAAATTATTGTGTTCTGATAACATAGTTTTCAGCATTAATACACGTTTTGAGATCCTTGAAATCAAAAGCACAATTTTGCTGTTAATAGCGTAACTAAAAACATCCTGATTTTTGTCTAATACTTAAATGCATAATGTTTCCTTTAGGATGCAGTATTATAACTTAAATTTTTAATTAAATAACGGAAAATAACTGGAAAGAAAATTTAAAATGCATGTAAAATTTAAACAATACACATCCCAATCAATATGTTAACTATTTTCTTCATGGTCCGGAAAGGATTTATAATTTGCGTAAGAAATTTACTCTCGTGTATAGTGTATTTATTTTAAGAACTATAGGTGGCCTTGACTTGATCTGGTTTGGCTTCATAACAGTGGGAATATTTTTAATCGTGTTTAGTGTATTTGAGTAATTTCAAGGTGTAAGTTATATCAATTACAGTTCACTTTGTTATCTGGAGGTTATACAAGTGTTGGTGAGCTTAAGTGTTCGAGTAAATATTGGACAGTGCTTCATTTTGCATCATGCATTCTTTGGCTATGTTTTATCAGGTTGTTTATTCCACTTAGTTACCAATTTACATCTGGATTCTGATTTAACATAATAGCCTAATTATAACATGTTGGCTGCATCTCCGAGGGAATCTTCTTCATCAGGTAGAGCACCTACTTTGGCATAAGAGAAGATTAAGTCGCCCCCTTACGCGCCAAACAATGCGTTGCTGTTCGCTTGTTATCTCGGCACACCCGATCGTCCCTTCTCTCCAAACTCCCGATCGTACCAAATACAAGCTACCAACCCATACACCAAAATGACAACCCTCTAGCTTACTCGGCAATCCCGACCAGACCACAATCACCTCTTCACATAATCTAAATAATGCATAACACTATCCACTTAGTTAAGTGCGCGAGCGGAGGCGGCAGCCGAAGCGAAGCGCCCTTGCATTTTCGAATAATGTACGATACACTGTTTGTCGGTTTCGAAAATGTGGCATATTATATCTTCCACACGTTAGTAAGCCTGTCAACTTTTGTTCATCTTTTGTTTACCGGTATGACGTCACACTACCAACGTCCAATCACGAGTTTCTATGTAATATGAGGACAGAAGAAGTGGTATAAAAGAAAGTGCATCGCGAGGGAGCGGTGGGCGGGAACATTCATCCAAGGTGCGACTTAATATTATTTTTTCCCCCTACTTTAGTTGAATGCAAGATATGTGGAAGACAATTTACTAGTAAGGGAATTAATATTCATTTGGCACGTAGCCACAGCTCTTCACAAGAGTCCCTTATTCATTATGATAATGGGCTAAGCGACAGTGATAATGATGACAACAGCAAAACCTCCCTTCTAGTTTCTCCTCAGGTTGACATTATTGAAAATAATGAAATTCCACATTGCCCGATATGCCATAAGGTATGTACATCGAGTCATGGCTTGAACATTCACCTCGGGAAAGCTCATCCCAAAAACAAAAGAAACAAAATTGTGACACGACATTTTGTTCGTTCTGGAATACCTCAAACTTACAGGATACCTTCATCGTGTGAAAATACCATAGATGCAGGGCATAATCCAGTACTGCATTGGGAAGAAAGACTTAAGATACCAACAACTCAGTGGAAATGTGATTTTTTATCTACTCTCACTAAATGCAAAGGGAATATTAGAGTTCTAAGACGAATTCCTAAAGGTGCACGCTCCTTTGCAGCTGACAAATTAACTCAGCTGATTGAACAGAGCATTAATCTTAATACTGAAGATGCCTGGCAAGATCCAATACTTTTCGCATACATTGCTTTAAGAGTACCCGATAAGTCAGACTTAAAGAAGTCTATGGTGTCGAAAGTTAAAGACAACTTAAAGAGCTTCACATTAACAACCCCTTCCGAAAATAGGAAAAATAATACTTCCCTTATCCGCCGCATTGAAGCGAAAGTTGCTGATGGAGACATTCGAGGAGCAGTCCGCATCCTCTCTTCTGACTCCAGCATAGCTATTAACACTACTGACACCTTCACTGCATTGTCGGAAAAACATCCACCCCCTTCCAGAACTTTATCGTTTCCATCTCCTCCTGATCCAGGTGATGAGTTTTTATCAGTGTCTGAGGATGCTGTTTTGAAAGGTATTACTCAATTTCCTACCGGTTCCGCCTCTGGAATAGATGGTTTACGTCCTCAACACCTGAAGGATCTTGTATCTATTTCGGCTGGTGATTCTGGCAAAAGATTGTTGCTGTCAATAACCAAACTTTGCAACTTCATGCTGAGTGGTAAAGTAACTCCTGCCATCTGCCCACATATATACGGGGCTTCTTTACTTGCTCTTACAAAGAAAGATGGAGGAGTACGCCCTATTGCCATTGGCAATACCTTTCGAAGACTGGTAGCAAAACTTGCATGCACATCTGTCAAAGAAGATTTGAAGGAATACTTTTTCCCCCATCAACTCGGGTTTGCTTCTCCTAAAGGCTGAGAGACAATTATTCATACTGTTCGTACGTTTTTAAAAAGGAATTCAGGCAGTAACAACGTCTTACTTAAAATAGACTTTAAGAATGCCTTTAACTCTATTGAGAGAGATTCAATGCTGAAAGCAATAAAAGAAAAAGTTCCTTCAATTTTTCCATTCATGTGGCAAGCTTATAGTCAGCCTTCCCATCTTTACTACGGGTCCACAACTTTATCATCTCAGACTGGAGCCCAACAAGGAGATCCTGTTGGACCCATGGTTTTTAGCCTCACTTTACATCCAGTCATCCAGGATTTAAACAGTTCTCTTAATCTTTTCTACCTGGATGATGGTACATTGGGTGGTGACCCCAACACTGTTCTGCAGGATTTTGAAAAAATGATTTCTGCTAGTAAGGGTATTGGTCTAGAAATCAATCCTCAAAAGTGCGAACTTTATTTCTGTTCCAGTCGAGATGAAGGAGTTGTCTCTGCCTTCCAACATATAGCGCCCAACATCAAGATAATCACCGACTCTACTCTATCAATTCTTGGCTCTCCGATCATGCTTGAAGCTGTTCAAACAACTATGGAACATAAAATACATTCAATGCAGAACCTTTTCCGGAGATTGTCTCTCATTCATCCACAAATAGCATATTTCTTATTAAAAAATTGCTTTGCCATTCCTAAACTTACGTATTTCATTAGAACTACGCCGCTTTGGTTATTTCCCTCGTTTCTTCAACAATTCGACGATCTTATGAAAAGTAATTTAGAGATAATACTGAATTCTGCATTAGAGGACAAAAACTGGATTCAATCTTGCCTTCCTGTCAATCTCGGAGGTCTCGGTATTCGTAAGTTATCTGATGTTTGTGTACCGGCTTTTTTAGCTTCAGCATATGGAGCCCTCGATTTTGTCAAATCCATGTTCCCCTTTTCTGGTGATGAAATCGAAGTGTGCTTCTTGTCTGAGGCTACGGTTAAGTGGAATACAATGACGGATAACATTAACCCTCCAGAAGAGTCTTCAGTTCAGAAATGTTGGGACATATTATACACCAAACTTATCCTTGATAATCTGTTGGCATCATCATCTTGTGATTCCGATCGAGCTCGTTATCTGGCCCTCCAGGAAAAAGAAGCAGGATCTTGGTTGAATGCCTTACCATCTTCAACAATAGGAACTTTGATGGACGCAACGACATTTAAGATCGCTGTCGCTTTACGCCTAGGATGCGAAATCTGCCGAGAACACAAATGCATATGCGGAGCAACAGCCGATTCTCATGGCCATCATGCTTTGAGTTGTGCTAAGAGTAAGGGCAGGTACTCACGCCACTCGGCAATAAATGACATCCTCCGCAGAGCTTTGATATCTATTCACGTTCCCACGGTATTGGAACCAACAGGCATCAGTCGTTCAGATGGTAAACGTCCAGATGGTATCACCATGGTCCCTTGGTTTAGAGGAAAATCCCTTATGTGGGACGCCACCTGTGTGGACACTTTTGCACCATCGCATATTTCAAAGATCGGCTGCTGAGGCTGCAGTTAACCTGAAAAAACAAAAATATCGCGCTATCGCTGATAATTACTTTTTCGTCGTCTTTGCGGTGGAGACCATGGGTTCATGGTGCAAAGATGCCTCAGCACTTGTTGCCGACATTGGCAGAAGGCTGTGTTCTCTAACTGGGGAACCTCGTTCAACCGAGTTTTTGAGGCAGCGAATTGGCATCGCCCTGCAGCGTGGAAATGCTGCCAGCATCAAGGGTACTTTCGCTGAATCTTCTGGCCTGGAGGAAGTGTATTTCCTTTGACTTTTCATCTTACTTGCACACAAGAAGATAGTTGTTTTTGGGAGACGTCATATGAAAAATGAGATGAACAAAGCTACTTCTAATGTTGAAGGTTAATATTATTAATGTATTACACCAACTATTGTAGCTATTATGTAAATAAAATAAATACTATAACCTCGACATATAGAACATATAGTATCTAATGTAAATATTCAATATACCACTTAAATGTTGAGTGCCGGTGGTATAAAATGAAATTCTTAGGTGTAGGAATTTTCATGGAAATTGTTTTTTGCTATACCATATATTAATTTAGCATTAAACCCTATTCGTAGTGAATGCATTTATTTTTTATTTCAATATGGAAATATTTGTATTTTGGTGCTCAGTAGGTACATCCTCGATGAACCTGTTCGTCATGGAGATTGTGTTAACCAATTTGTTATAGTACAGGCAAGTGTGAATAGCCAACTGGTAAGAATTGTAAAAATCTACAAAACAAAAAAACCTAAAATCCCCTTGATGTATTTGTTTTTCTTCAAAATATGCAATATTTTGCGCAACACTAGGAGTGGTTTTGGTTTTAATACGAAATAACGCAGAAATCTGTTACGCGAAATAACACCGAAATTAACCCAACATTTGTAAAGAAATGTAATAATTTTATTCAACAAAAAAAGGAACGTTAGTGTTTTATCAAGATTTTAAACAGATACTACGCCCTTACTGGGGTACGCCTTAGCGTAGTGGTTGAGGCGCTGCGCTACAAACCGGAAAGTCGCGGGTTCGATTCCCGATGAGTCGTTGTAGTTTTTCGATTGGCCTAATCCTTCTAGTGGCATTATGGTCGACTCAGGGGTCGACTCAGACTCTAACAGAAATGAGTATCAGGAGCAATCCTGGGGGTAAAGGCGGCCGGTGATAACCTTCACGTGCCGAATGTCCAAAATCTGGAAGCCTCAACCTCCAGGAACCCTCTGGGCCTCGATGGTCTATATAGGGGTCACTTTACTTTGCTTTTACTACACCCATATTGGAAGAATGATACTCAAAAAGACCTAACAGTTTCTTTGAACATTTCTGTAGAAATTCCCTGAAAGGTAGTTAGAAGCAAGATATTTCTTAATGAATACGGCTTTGCGTGAATGCTGAGACAACAGAGAAATTCCACCTAATCTATATCCGAATGAGAAGCGATAAAATCACACAGCCAAAGTTTTACTTTCTTTAACCGTCAAAAGTCTACGCAAAAGGAACCTTTTACGATTTCTTGTTTTTCACATGATGGAATTTTCTGTAATACTTACTATTTAGGCTACTCAATGGCAATAGACAATTCCTAAGCAAGCAAAGGGATTGTTATCTATTTTATGGAACCCGAAGGTTCATTGTCGCGCTTACCTCAGCCCGCCATTCAACCCTATTCTGTGCTAACTCCATCCAACCATCCCTCGCAAATCCTACTTCTCTTAAATCTACCCTAATATTGCCCTCCCACCTACTTCCAGGTCTTCCAAGTGCTCTTTTCCCTTTGGGTTTCCCAGTCAATATTTTTGAGATATGGCTTTCGTCCCCCATGCGCGCAACATGTCCAGCCCATTTCATCCTCCGTGATTCAATCACCCTTACTATATCCGGTGAAGAGTACAGGTTATGAAGCTCGTCGTTATGCAGTTTTCTCCAGTCCCCATTTTCATCTCTCTTAGGATTTACTGTAATACGTTTAGTATATCTAGTTTTTTTTCAGTTTATGTTTTCGTGAGCCCCTCGTTAATTATATCCAACATGTTGCAAGCCCAAGCCGTCCCTTCCACATCAACTCACACGTCTGTGGTACTTCTCTTCAAGTCATTTTCTATATTCCTTCTCAGAAACTTATCTTGGGAACGGGATTTCTCTATATTTTTAAAGATACACTGTCGATTCTTCATACAATGCAATGGTTTGAACAATACCTTGTTATTCTCTATTTTCCCTATTATAACTTTCAGCTTATTCCTAAGTATGTATTCATCTATTATCTAATCTTTTGAGCTCAAACAAAGGAGATATAAGAATAACACAGTGTTAATGTAAAATTCATAAGTAAGGTACATTCCTATATTTTTGCACATGCACTCACCAACATTCAAACATAAGCACATACAAGTTCATCCTTCCTACTCACTATCTCTCTCCCTCTCTCTTCCTCTTTTATCAGTTCCTTTCGTTATTTCTTTTTGTCGTCCCTTTCCCTATTCTCTACCTTATTTGATTTAGTTTTCTATTTTCTTCTCTCTCTCTCTCTCTCCCCTTCCTCTTTCTAAATCTCTCATCGTCCTCTTTTTCTCTCAATCTCTAGCTCTTTCATTATCTCCCTTTTCCGAGAAAAGACACGCAAAAGTTACACTAGGGAATAAGAACATAATTTCCTGAATTTTTTTCATAGAGTAAAACGTTCTGATATAGGGCAATATTCGGATGGACAGGCGTACAAAAATGATGACATTTTAGGCCATAAAATATTATGTTCCATGACCATATAGGCCTACTTAGTTTTTCTGTATTAATTTCTAATCCAACATTCCTGCAGACATCGAAAAGACATTATAGTGAACGTTACTTAATGTAATCGTGGATAATATTCAGTCGGGTAATGTTATCACTTTTATGAAGTCCCGTACGGATTATACTCACACATTAAAAAAATATGCTGTTTATTGTGATCAAATATTATGTTTTTGTTATCACATTTTCCGTTTTTCGGCTTTATTTACAAGTATTGTACGTCATTCAAACTTTTGTTTTTAAGAATTTAGTTTCTAACTCAACTGTATTGTGTATTAATAGAAGTAAGGCAAGTGTTCCCAGCTCATAGGACAACCTGTTCGAAGGGGTAGCATTACCTAATTTTCTCTTTTAAGGAATAAAACATGTTTCACCCCTCAGTTTAACTGTTGCTTTATATTTTAGATGGTCACAGTGATGACATGCAGTGATGGTTAGTATAAAATGAAAAGACTTGAACAGACAGGCGTTAGATGTTTTGCTAAGCGGTGTTCTCCACAGGTCATTTAACTTCCAAAAAACGCTATGAGTATGAAATATTGGTTAGTGGACTCCAAAGAGGAAACAGAAACAATAACATTTTATTGATTGCAAAAATAGTTGTGTGCAGACTATTATAAGTGGTTGAATGATTCGCCGTTACGTATTATCTTGTATGTATGAATAAATAGCTTTTAATTGTGTTTTGTAGTGTATTATCTGATGTATGAATAAATATTCTTCTCTTAATTATTTCGGCTACTGTTATCAATCGATTAATATTATCAGATTAGATATAACTCGATCGGTAAGACCTGAGAAAAACAAACGAATGCGCAGTAGTCTACGATGATGTAATCTAGACCTACCTGACCTTCGTCTCACGTGATGTTCCCTGCTGTACTGACCGTGTAAACAGATCTTAATTATTCAATAGTGAAGACCCAGCAGCGATATTCTGTGAGTTACATACCATTACTTAAATAAAATTTCATAACTTTAAAAAACTATATACTTTATTCACTTTATTTTTGTTTTCAATAGTTACGGGCTATTATGAACCACATAGTTTGGAATGAATAGTACAGTGTATGCATTCTCTTCTGTTCTTACTCCATTGCTACCGGCGGACGATAAGCTATCTGCGCGTCTTCGGCTCAGGTCTTACCGATCGAATTATACATCCCGAAGTGATTACAATAAGCGGCGTGCACTGTATAACATCAACTTTCTAAAAGTCTTGTCATATGTTAAAAAGGTCACCTTTTGCCTAAAACTGTAGGGGTGCGATAAACTTGTGTTTCTGTTGGAAACAACTAAATTGCAGCCTTTCATGATTCCCACCACTAAGAATAGATTGCAGTAAACATGCGATTGACTAATCAAGTAAGATGTATTAATTTAGCTGTTGAATTTTCTTATTATTTTTATTTGCAAATTATCGAAAGGCAATGCAAATATAATTTTACCACTGCATCACGCTATCATGCCTCTTGCTACGCCTTAAAGATTATTCAAAGAATTGGTGAATGGGGTGCAAACGCAAAGCGAAAAAATAGTGTTGGTGAAATGAAATTAGATAAAGGTGAGGAACTGAGGAAACCCCGAAAAGACTTGATTCCAGCCTCTCTGAGATCCGAACCCTGGTCGCCATAAGCCCCCACGAAGCCGGCGGAACTGCATCGTAATGTTAAGTGTATCACAATGTCACACAAATTTAGGGTAACTATTCATTACAAATACTTCTAATTTTATATTTTGTTTTATATAATGTTCAATGTTCAAGAAGCCTCCTAGAAGTCACTGTAAGCCATTCTTTATTGCATCAAGAATTATGTCTTTGCCATGTATTTTTATATTTCAATGTCTACTATTTATTAAAAAGAACGAGAACAGCTTTCAATCAGACTCTGATTTTCACAATTATAATACTAGACATAAAAGTGATATAAACAAACCTCATTACAATTACTCAAAAACTTTAAAAAGTTTCCGTTGTGTTTCTATTTTAATAAACTCCCCATTTCAATTAGAATTTTAAGTGCATCCAGATTAAAAACTGTAATAAAGAATGTCTTAACTAGGCCTATGTCCTGCTTCTACAGCATACAGGAATATTTACATTACAAATTTCAGTAATAATATGTCTGTTCCATTTTAAAACACTATGGCTGTCCGGGTTTAGCCGCGTCACTTTGTTAAGAACTGACGTTTCGGACATTTCTGTGATGTCCTTCTTCCGAGAGACGACGAAACTGAACTACTAGTCTGGTGTGCTGTGTATATTACTATCACTCCTACCAACTGACGTCTGCGGTGTCACGTGTCTGTTTATCCCATGTTTCTGAAGTGTGTCTCGCCAGATGTTATTCATTTTCCATTAGGCGAGGGAATTTTCTGTCTTCGTGGTATATTAGTTTTGTGTCATTGAACTGGATGTTGTGGCCGGTTTCTTCTGAATGCTGGGCTATGGCAGATTGGTCTTCAGAAACATGGGATAAACAGACACGTGACACCGCAGACGTCAGTTGGTAGGAGTGATAGTAATATACACAGCACACCAGACTAGTAGTTCAGTTTCGTCGTCTCTCGGAAGAAGGACATCACAGAAATGTCCGAAACGTCAGTTCTTAACAAAGTGACGCGGCTAAACCCGGACAGCCATAGTGTTTTAAATTGTGACTCCGGCCGCGGAAGCCTACGTATTCATGTCTGTTCCATATTGGTCTTATTTAAAATTAATTGTAAAACTTTGTCCGTGTATAATTTATACTCTCTCTATTATAATATTTATATATTCTTAGATTTAAATAATGGTAAGTGGTATTTAGTAAAAGTTAAAAAGTTTATGACTTAAATTGTAAGCGCTGTTTTGGGACAGTGTCAGAAGAAGTGCAGAACCGTGCTAAAAACCCAGGAAAAGCGCACCTATCGTAACTCTAATTATGCAAACAATATTATGGGACCCTTAATTTGCACCCAGTCTTCTTTCACATACTTACAGTTGCTAGATGAACGTAATACAAGGCTAATCAAGCAAGGTCCTTACCTGAAAATAAGAAAAAAAGCACAATTAGTCTATGAATAGTGAAAATCTATAAACCTTATGAATAGGGCAAAAGGCGCATTTAATGACCATAAAAGAATTAAAAAAATCAAAATTAAAAATGCATTTATGACCTAAAATAGTGATAAAGTTCCACAAAATTTAAAGAAAAAACTATAAATTTACCATTATTAGTTATAATTAGTTGTTTTTAAGAATGAAATGCTAAAATCAATTTAATGGATTAACGTGTGATACATTTAAATTTACATTATAAAACACACTTATTTTGTTACTAAAGAAGTAATTTTATACTACTTGGACAGCCTTAGCGAAAAAGAAATTATTTCTGAACCGGCATGCCCATCAAATTATCTCTAGCAAATATGTGTCATTTAAAAAGAAATAAAAAATTATTTACTGCAGCAAGACAAACTGCTTTGGTGTTTAGAATAAACCTGAATTAAAATGAACTGTGAACATTTGGTGGAGATTCTAAAATAATACGATTGTCCGTTGTCTGGAAGTAACGATTTGTCCATGGATAAGCTCCTCTATACCTCCAAACAAAATAACCTAAAATTGCAACAACAAAAAAGACCTAACTCTTGAAAATGAAGAAAAATGCAAAATAAAGAAGAAAATGCAAAAACAAATAGCCCTTATTTAATCAATTATTTCATGATATAGATACACATTTATATGTATTCGAGCTATCTTTTAGCCTTCACACAAAAAAGATGCAAAATCATCAAATGCCTTGCCCTACTTATGAACTATCAATTTTTACAATTTTTCATGAAATTATAAGATACCTGAGGGATGGAACGTAAGTCATAGCAACAATTTTTTTCTCGGAGTAAGGCGATGTACCATGAGATGTTTTATACCATGGGAGAGTGTGGCATCTCCAGTATATTAAGTCAACATGTTGAATTTAATAACACTGTAGGCCTACAACATGAAAAATGTCCTTTAGATGAAAAAATGTGTTTCTTGCATATTTCTGGCTGAAAATAACGAATCTGTAATTATTTTTTTCTTTACCACGCACCATTTTCCCAAAATAAACTTTTTGTTCATTCTTTTTACGTAAATATGAGAAGTGTCTCCCCAACAAAAACGGTACGGGATGGACCACTTTGGTTTTGATATATGAATAAGAACCTTCTGTTTATACAGAATCACATAATTTAACATAAAGGACAGAAAAAAAGTTCAAATTTCTTGCCAGTGTACAACATGAAAAATATCCTTAAGATAAAAATATGTTTCTTGTATATTTTTGGCTGAAAATAACGAATCTGTAAGTATTGTTTGTTTACCACGCACCATTTTCCCAAAACAAATCTACATTTTTGCTTTTTACGTAAATATGGGAAGTGTGTCACCTACAAAAACGGTACATGATGGACGATTTTGGTTTTTATATATGAGATAATTCTGTTAAACAAGGTTTACGATTCAGAATAACACAAAAAGATGTTAATGCATTTAGTCAGATGGAAAATGTTATTGAAACATAATTGTCAATGTATATAAAACACATGAATTACCTGTTGATGACATTTCGATGGGACTTCAACATGTCAGTAATTTTCTTTTGTTTCTCCATTAACACATAGCTATTAATATTTGTAGACACTGGTAGGAGGGGGCCTTGCATATGAATACAATCAGTGTCCAACGAGTGGAAAACTCATATTAGTTTTTACATCTCCCGACAGACGACGCCACCGTTCATTTGCATCCTAATGATTAATCTGACTACCGTGTCCCTCGGAAATTTATTGTCCTTACGTCATAAAAATATTTGGTTGACCAGTAAATGGAATAATTTTGTGAAAGTGACTGTACCAATACCGTAGCCACTGCTCCTGGGCCGACAGTTTCTTGAACTTTGGCTGCGGTTGTAGATACTCATGAATCCAAGTTGTGTAACTTATTACAGTACATAGGTTGCTACTTATAGAAAGATGGAGAGATAATAGCTATGAACTTATTTTCTGGTATTATGCGTCCTGCTGAAAACGAAATTGTGTTTGTTCGTAGCAACAGAGCGAAGTCTTTACTGATCTACAGGGCCCGGATTCTGATGACCTAGAATTGTTTGAATATGACCTATAAAATGACCCTAAATTTTAAAGAAAATTACTTAATAATTATAAAAAATGACCTAAAAACTGATATTTCATTTATAAAAAAAAATATTATTGTACACACAAAGTTATAGACTAGTTTGAACATAATTGTAAAAACTGTAAATAACTGTAATGTAGTGAATGTTCTTTTCTCACGGAAATTTATACTGGCACTGAGGCACTGGCGAGTCAAAATTCGGCACATCCTCTTGTGGTCTGCCGGACTATATTGTTGTTTATTGAGGGTAAACAGTAGTTTGCACTCTTAAATCCAAGCAGGTGGCAGACTCTGGTGCCAAGTCAATCTAATAACAATAGTAATATAATACAAAATTTTGGCGTTTCTTTGATTCTCACTTCCGACTGAGACATGTCAACACTTTAACGCCGAATTTTTCCTTCTTGCATTAAACAAACAACACTTCAAAGACAGCACCGCTAGCGACGAAAAAAAAAGTTAATACACTCAATGTAAATACATGAAAATGACTAAATAAGGAACCAAATGACACGAAAATGACTAATAATGACCTAAAATTTAAATAAATGTCCTAAAAATATAAAACTGCATAAAATGACAAAAAATGACCTAATAAAAATGGATTTCTATAATCTAGAGGCCATGATTAGGATTTATCCACAAGTTGGCAATGTCTATGCAGCATCAATAAAAAGATGACATGTCATTAGAATCCGGGCCCTGCTGATCAAAAAAGTGTTTGGTTCTGACATGAGTTTTCAAGATAGTACATTCGATTGACACTGAATTTTAAACATACGCAAAATACCTTATAAGCAAGGTCGTGACGGAGCCAGGTTTTATTATTTTCGAAAAAGGGCACCAAATTATCATATGGAATCCCACGAGAGTTTACAAGTTTATCGACAGAAGTTATCCGATGAAACTCGTAAACTCGAATTAGATTTATTAAGACTATTCCTTGAATAAAAATATAACGGATTATACAAATAATAATTCCGGGGTGCGCGGGCAAAGGGAGTTAAGTCCACTTTCTTGTTACTGAGAATTAGAGTGACTTAACACACTATACCAGCCCAACATAGCTTTAGAGATGGATAAACCCATGAGGCACACATCCATAACTACCGTACAATTTTGATTATGACTTACTGGACTTAACACAAATGTAGAGAACATTTTTATCTATAACTCTATGGACATATCTCAATTTTTTAGGATGGTGGACTTAACCCTCTTTGCCCGCGCACCCCGGAATTACTTCCTTACTTTGTTATATAAAAACAAAACTAACAGCTGCGAGATCACCCCATACTGTGAATCAACCATCCATGAATCGATTCGAGCTACCAATGGTGCACATAAGACATAGTTAACCTAATTCAGGTAAGCTAACAGCAGAACAGAATAAAAGCACACCAACTGGCTTGCACCGAATCGAAATTTTGTTTTTTAATCAATGTAAATTTCTATTATTTCAATTTCAAAACAAGTTATGTTGTATGAAATCATCTGTTTTCATGCTGCTTAATGGCAGCATGTTACGTATTAATCACTGCACACTGATGCTTACGTGTCCAGTAACGACCAGACTTTTACCCGATAAAACGACACACTCCCGATTCCTACAAGAATATTGTAGACAAACGGCCGTGATTGGTCTATATCCGAAGAATTGCTGAACGTTATTGGGCAATGGTTATTATATGTAATGTAATATGTAATGTTATTATCTGTACAGTCGCGATTAGACTCCAATGAGTCAAAGCGACAATAAATAAATCATTTTAAAAAATATATATACCAAACACGCGGCGTGTGAGTGGAATAGTCGTAGAAAAACATACTACTCGAGAAACAGGTTGTAAGATGACAGTTAATACAGTACACACCAGTTATAACCCAAGTTGTAACCTAGCTTCTAATTCATTAAGTAGATTCACTTTGCTCAAGTTAGCAAGTTAATGTGTATCTGGACTAGTAACTTTAATGTGTGGCCCACGGTTTGATCACCGCCGCTGTTTATGGACGCCATTAAAAGTTGAGAAGTGTGAAGGTTCATTAAGAAGCGATGCGATATTGTTTCTATTCCGCGATGCTCCTCTGTCTCATTTCTTGTTTAATTATTTTCCTGCTCAACTGTTTCTGTATCTGCGACCTCAAATGAAACAAGCTTGCAACGCTTTCCCGCAACCTGCAGCAACAGGCATTTGTTCCCAATCAAAATAAAAATATATATTATACTTAATATTTCCCCAAATTGCATTTAAAAACTGTTTATAAAACTCTGACCCGATAATATCGGTAGACAAAGCAAATCTTTTTCATTTGTTTTCTATAAAAATAAAAATCAGGTAAACTGATGTAACAAAGTGCCAGAAGGCTTTTGTTTAATCAGTAATAATTGCAATTATGCAGAAAATAAGTTATTTTATAGGTGTATAGAAGCAACGGAATACAACATTCTATATCCTCTATGAGCCATAAAAAGCTATATCTAGCGTTTTCTGAGGGAATAGTTTGGGTGTGATAAGTCGTTCTTCCTCATTTCAAGTTCTACGTACATATTATACAAGGCCCTAGAGTTTGAAAATCGAAAGTCCTTCATAAGTTAATTTCAAATTACAAAATAAAAACCCGAGCGACGCCGGGCCTTTTAAGCTAGTGCATTATAAAAAGCAAAAAAGTACTTAAGCCAATGGAAGAATTTTACATTTGAGTAAAGCTTTACAAATTCAATAAGCATTTTAAGGGGGAAGAATTCTTACGTCTTTCAATAGTACTACAACTAATATCATACGAGAAAAATTCCTCTGACTCTGGGATATAATATAATATAATATAATATAATATGACTTAATATTATCATGTAATGTCCAACAGAGACAATAATCTGTTCATGAATGCAGTACTACAACTGTTAATGTCGGTACCCCTTGCAACTTCAGAACAGCTGTTTAAAAACTTCATAAGTGAATAAACGTCAGAGCTAAGGATTTCTCCAAAATAGAAGATTAAAAAGTGAGTAATATAAACATTCAGTGTTGTACGATAAAGAACATAGACAGAAGCATCCAGCTAAAAAGGATTCAAAAAAGAGACTAACACACGATCTAATAATTTTTATGTATAATAGCTGTTTTTAGCAATGGTATTATAATATAATTAATGTTTTTTAATCATTGACTTGAGATATTGTTATCTCATATTTTAAAAACATAATTGCTGTTTTTTAGCAATTTTATCGCAATAATATTAATGTTTTTATCATAGACTTGAGATATTGTGTCTCATTTTAAAATCTGTCAAATCATAATTTATAATTATATTTTAGTCTCTTTGCTTTTATATATGATGTAAAAATATGATTGTATGATGTCACAGAATATATCAAAATATTTGTGTAATATTAATTATAAGCGTACTTTTAATGGCCATAGCATTCGTATCTCCAGTAATCTGTAAGTGTATAAGGGTTTAAGGTGGAATATTTTATCACGTGCAAAATTCAGAACAGCTGTTGTTAGTGACAAATCATTTCCACTTTTATTATTCGCTAAATCGCTATCGTAGACAAAATAGTATACAATACATGTGTGCGAAGTGTGTAATATAACCTCGGAGATAGAAAAAACTAACTTCGTATCGTTTTTTTTCTAACTCTTCCTCTATCCTCTTAAAACATACTTCTCACCCTTGTGTCGCAATGTATAAGCTACAGTAATATAGATGTCATTTCATGATGATAAAGCTCGTTTAGGAACCCGCACTAGACTGCAAGTGCCAGTCCGAACATTAGTCTAAAAAAGCTTTAAAAACGCTAAACATTCAAACAAAAACTGGCATGTCACTGAAATAGCAAATAAAGAGGTTTTATTGCATGTAATTGATATTGCTGTAAGCGCAACCTTTTATAAATTCTACCATGACTGACAATGGTATGCAGCAATTTATACCAGTTAAACTTTTGATCTCCCGTTACTAATAAATCATAGCAGTTTCATCAATAGCTATTGTGAGTAAAATCTCTAAAATTTGACGGACATTCGTATTTTACAATCATATCTATGTGATAGATTTTTCTTCAACAGTCCTTTAGTTTATGCTTCACTTTGCTGGCACTAGTGCCTCGAGTGAACTTCAAAACAATCTATTGAATTAGTAGATGCGAATTTCCGCCCAAAATACTGCAAATAAAATATAAAATCTAGTTGAAAAACAACGGAAAGAGCGATCTCGGATACGTATTGGGAAATCTTCATATATGGCTTAATATTGGTGTGAACAGACGTCCAGCCTTTTTCAGGATATTCCTTTTCTAATAACTTACCCTGCGGCCCGCGAAAATGTTTTGGAAATCTCGTAAATATCCTTTTATAATTTTCTCTAGAAAGTTTTGTATAATTGCTACCTATGTATCAAGTAAGCAAGTACTGACTGGGAGACCCGAAGGAAAAAGACCACTTGGAAGACCTAGACGTAGGTGGGAGGACAATATTAGGATAGATTTAAGAGAAGTAGGATTTGAGAGGGATGGTTGGATGGAGTTAGCACAGAATAGGGTTGAATGGCGGCAATGAACCTCCGGGTTCCATTAAGTAGATAATATTCCTTTAGCTTCCTTAGTAATCGTGTATTGTCATTGAGTACATGGGCGTACCGAGGGGGGGGGTTTTGGGGGTTTGAACCCCCCCATTGATTAAAAAAAGGAAAATTTTATAATTTTTTTAAGTCTGCCCACAAATTACTTAATACAAGTATAAAGCGTGGGAAGCTTAAGACTCGTTATTTTGCGTCTTAATTTTTAAAATTTTCCGGGGGAGGACCCCGGTATTCCATACCCCCCCCCAGACCCCGCGGATGTTATAACCTCCCCATATGGTCGGCCTGGTTACGCCTATGATTGAGTATAAACTAATATATGCGACCCGGCTGACATTGCGATCATGAAATTCTCGAGTTTAGCGAAAAAAGTGACCTTTCTTAGTTTTGTTACATTTAAGCCATCAATAACGGTCGTGGGTGCCCCACAATCCTGTCATCTGCCTCTGGTAAGTGACGCAGTGATCAGTTGATAGGCCTATTCCAATAATGGATGCAGCGCCGCGAACTTGAATTTAGTATGAAGGCAATTGAGACATGATATCGACACAAGTGCTGGATTATTTAGGATTTGCGTATTCTCAGAACATGCGTCTACATATGAAGCAGATAAAAGACGTGACATTTGAATGTTTAATCTTAAGCGGACATCAGCGCTACCTGTTGGCTGAGAATTTAATTAAAGCTGCTAAAACCGCAGATGCCAACCTGTGGAGTGCCGATAAGCATCTTAGCTATTTCCTGTTGCTTTTCTAAACTGCCGGACTGTACTCTGCATCCACATGCTTTCAAATCTGGTCATTTAAGCTTAGATTCATAGTAAAGAGTGTAAATTGGGAAATACATCATACAGCAACCAAATGGAAATAAACCAGTCACCACAATTCTTCTACCTTATGCATATACCAATGCGATTTTATCACTTCACACTCGACATAATGAAGTGTCGCATTGTGGACGTACGCATTCAGTTGTTTTAAGGGTGAACAGCTTTCGGTGAAATTCATAGGTGGTAAATAGGTGAATTTCATTACTTTTCCCTCAGTAATGAATTGCTCTACAATCTTGCAATCTGACATACTCTTAATTGACTACTACTGAATGAATGAATGAAATGAATGAAATTAGCCGTGAGTACATCCCATAAGGGCCATGGCATCCTGCCTATGCAGGGAATAGCTCAGTAAACTTAACTCCTTAAGTGAGCAAGTCCTAAGGAGTGATTTTTGACACTGTCACACTTTCACTAGTCTCTGATGTGTAGTCATGGGGGACCTAGTAGTTTCCAACTTTCCCTGTCTTTTACCACTCGTGACCACTGACCTCCTGCTACCATTTTGAACTGGTCAGCCCACCTGGTTCGTTGTCGTCCTACATGTCTCCATCCTGATCGTGGATCCCACATGGTCATTCGATGTGTCCATCTACGTTGATCCATCCGTGCCACATGTCCCCCCCCCCCCCCCATTTCCATTTCTGGGTTAATGCTTTTGTAACCACATCACACATGCCTGTTCTTCTACGTATCTCTTCATTTCTGATCTTATCTCTCAAAGATACTTGAAGGATTTTTCTCTCCATCCGTCGTTGGCAGGTCTGGAGTGCCTGTTTTTGCTTTCCATTCAGAGACCATGTTTGGCAGCCGTATGTCAGAGTTGGTAAGACACATTTCTCCATTACCTCAGATTTTGTACTTATTTTCTGCTTCCTATTCATCAGAATAAATTTTAACGACCAGAATTTCTACAATTACTACTACAATTTCTACTACTACAATTACATAATATTTTCAGATTTAATCAAACTATTCAGTTACGGGTAGTTATCGTTTCAAAATGGCAACCACGTTTCATAAACTCAAATGCCGTTTCCCTGATAACTTCCACAAATACCAATATTTCTGAGAGATTGGTTTTTCTAGAAATATCATATGAACAACACTATCTACAGTCATTCATTTAATATTAATAGTATATATATACACAGGCTATTTTGGTTGGCAACAATTTGATTGGAAACAAATGACATACCGGTAGCGGGTATGAAAACAAGACATGAACATAGCTTCTATATTTTCTTAAAATACAAAATCACGATATATTCGTATAGAAAAGTATCTATAATATCTCTCTTCAACTTATAGAATAGGCAAATAAAGAACTAATCTGGAAAAATCCTGGAGAAATATAGGTCGTAGGTTATGTTTTGAGGGACATTATTATCGTTATATTGTGTTCTCTTACGATCGTGAATTGACAAAAACTCAACAAAAACAACCTTTTTTGTAAATCAATTTTTTATTATCGAAATAATTTTAATGTTATTTTGAATGTAAATAATTAGTGACAGCCATGTTGTTTTGAGTATTAAACTTTTTAATCAAGTCCCCGTTGACATTAGAAATACAAACAATGTAAGAATTTTTAAGAATAAAGTAAGGAACATCCTTCTTACAAAGAACTTTTACACTGTTGAAGAATACTTGGATTGCGATTTTAATCTTTTACCATTTGACTAAACTATTGTAATATTTTATTACCTAATGGTGACAAATATTATTATTATTACTATTATTATTATTATTATTATTATTATTATTACAGTAGAGTCCCGCCATTCGTAACTAATTGGGACTGAACACCGTTCGGATTAGCGGGAATTCGGAATAGGCGGATTTTATGAATAATATCAACGTATTGACTTCTTAACTCGTAAATTAAGTGCGGGGAATTGTATAAATGGAGCCGATATGTGCTGTAAGTAACCAGCTTTCATTCCAATTTGGTTTCAGGCGTTTTCATTACGCTTAGACTCTATGTATGTCTCTATTTAACTTCTTTGTATAACAATAAATGTACGTTTTTTCACGAACGTCTTTTTAATTTATCCTATTTTTAAGTTTAAAAATAGGTATTTTTTCTGAACTGTGTTCGGAATAGGCGGATTTTCGGAATAGCGGGGTTCGGAATAACGGGATTCTACTGTACTATTATTAAGTTACAAATTTAACATCTCTGCGTGCCGTAGATTTGACTGGGCATCACACACAAAACACTTTCTCTTTTTATACAGATTTCGATGCCTTCTTGACATGGACTGTCTCAGCATTATGAAGTTCGGAGTCAAGGAAAGCAAGAGATTTATACACTGACTTTCATACAAGCAAAGGTCTCCTGGGAAATGAGAATATTGTGTTATGAAGTTCAGAGTTTGTCCAAGTATCATGTATACATATTAAGTTTACGATTCATACACCTAACTATCTCACAAGACAGGTGTTATGAACTTCACATTTCGTTAGTTACACCTCATTAAACTGGGAAAGCAGAACTTATAAGACTTGAACAAAACATGTATCAGAATAAGCAACCCTTCTCTTTCATAACATTTATTAAGTGTCACAATGGTACTTGGGTCATTCTCACGATTGTGGGGATTTTCACCCACTGTTAAGCTGGAATTACAATTGTCACAAAACTGTGTTTTATTGATGTCATCTCGTTTATTATGATGTTAACCTATTCCCAGTGAACTGGCCGAGCTCAATGTTAATCACTAAATTAGATATAATTTTTTTAATATCAGTAGGTGCAAATATCAGTCAACTCCGTAACGGAGCGTTTTCCGGTCCTAATATTAACAATTTGAAATATTAAAGCATTTTTATTCATTGTTTCTATAGGTCATTTGGCTTGCGATTCACCTTGTATCAATTTTATCTCCAATATTTACTATAATGGACAAAAAAATTAAAACTTTTAATTTAGAATATGGGATCGAGATTTTTTAATGCTAAATTTTGTTACTATGGTCAGAGTTTTTAATGTAAAATATTTATTTTCATATCCCATGCATGCTAAGAATAGAGTGCATAAATGCCTTCTCATTAAGAAAAAGAAATTTAAAAATTAGTGCTAACTATTGCCATTTTACTGCCATTTTACTTATTGTTATGGGGTGGAGACTGCGTTACGGTGTGGACACTTGCGTTATGGTGTGGACATTCATTTCAAGATGTGGACATGTTTTCGATAATGTATTCATATAATGAGATAAAAACAATTAATAAGCTAAATTTAAATTAAATTAAACATATGCAAGCCAATAAAGTCACCACTGTAACAGTGTTCAATTCCGTCACGAAGAAATTCGTTACGGAGTTGACCGTTACGGAGTTGACATTTTTTTTTTGTTCATAAGTTTTCGAAGTTAAGATTGAAAAAAAACGTCGATTCATCACATGCTTTATCTTCAAATACAGCCAAAAATTCTTTGCTAGACTAAAAATATTTATAAAAATCACAAAATCACACTTTTTTCTACGTTACGGTGTTGACATGCAATTAAGGTACTTTCCTGAAAAATCTGGTTTTTTGCTCTTACGCTTCCTACAATCACACAAGGAATACTTTTGTGGTTGCAACATTGTTGCCATCGTTCTTCCCAATTAACTTATGGCCGTAGTTAATGCCGCAATAGCATATTTGGCGCAAATTTAATTCCTACGTGCGTTACGGTGTTGACTATTCTAATGCAGGGACACTCAGTTAAGCACTTAAATTTAAAAAAATAACACAGTACAAATAAGAATAAAATAATTATCGTAATATCATCAATGAGATTAAGAATACCTTCGGCAGTTCCTGTATTTACAATTTTTTTAGAAGACTTCTCAGTCAATTTCTTAGCTTTCGTACATGCAGTACTTCGAGTTGGGACATTGATTTCATGGGTAATTTGTAGTTCCTGTCAACATTTCAAGCTATTAAATACCATAATATATCAGAATAAAAATATACTTCTTTATATTTCAACTAGATAAATGATGATTACTTACGAGTAAATAGTAAAAAGGGAGGAAATTTCTAATTTACGAGACTGGCAAGGTTGGGACACGAAATTCCCCACAATCGGAAGAATGGCCCACTTATGAGAATGTGTGGGGGGACGGAAAAATGTCTGTCTGTCTGTATGTGTGTGTCTTTAGGCGCGATAACTCAAATACGCTTTATCAGATTTTCATGAAACTTGGTATACGCATTTATAACGTCCATGGCAAGTAGCCTACTGATATTGAACCAAAACGTTTGACGGGTAGCGGAGTAATGCCCAATTTAGTGCCTATTTTTTGGTAATACATTAGAACAGCGGTTCCTAAACTTTTTTGTCCTGGGACCCACCTTCACCTAGAATTTTTTGTTTGCGACCCTTTACTACATAACGATAACCAATATAGCCTAGGGTATATAAACATTTTTTTTTTCGCGACCCACTACTACCGTATATAACGATAACCAATATAGGCTATATAAAAAACAGCATATAGTTTTCATATGCCTTTCAATAGTTTTATTGTGTTCAAATGCCTTATATTCCACACAACCCCCGCGACAATAGACAATAGACAGATGAACAAGAGCGAAGTTAACTGAATAAAATGCCAAAGTCAATTCATCAAACATTTTCCCTGTGTTCTATGATCAAGAGAAGGTGACGCGACGATCTTAGAACAAATGCGAAATCGGTTGTTGGACCGGAGATATAGCCTATGGCTCAGATAATTCGGGGGTGGAAGGCGGGGCCAATAAAAAAAAGTCCCATACAGGGGTCATATCGGTCCAACCTTAATATAGGTATATATCATGAAAATAGCATCACTATCTAATTTGCAACGTCGGAAGTGTAAGATCACTTTTGCACTAATCCCTCAAATTTAAACTCCTCATTGGAATTGGCAAATAATTCAGGAATAGTGCCTCTGGCACCTACCGTAAGCCTTATCACTCGGAAGCTATATCACTTATATTGAGTTTAGAATTAAAATAGTTTTCATTGGACCATGCTTAGTAGATCATTTTCTTCACCTGTTTTCGATGATAGAATTGCTGGTCTTCAGGTGTTGGGTGGCCTCGGTTTGCACCAAGACCGCTCTTCACCTCTAAAAAGAGGCCCCTATCTATGCTCCTTTCAAAGTACTGCTTTCGTTAATACCTTGAGGTGTCCAGCGGTATTAGAACTGGAGCATACACAGACCTCATTTCAAAATTCCATGCCAAAGCACAGAATTATGAAGTGAAGGTCTGAATCTTAGTGTTGTCTTCCTCAGCTTGTTCTTGATTTAGAAAAGTCCTTTTCTTGATGTCACAAACACTACATAAAACACTATCTTCTAGTCTTCTTGTTTCTTGATATAGTAAAGTTTGTACACACGTCACTATTATTCACCGATAACACCGAAAAAGTAAAACTCGACTTGAATGCTGGATACTCCATGATGGCTTCGACAGCATCTGCAATTAAAGAAATATTTTGAATATACCAACTGTATATTGAAAACAAAAGAGATAAAATCGTGAATATTAGATACCAGTAAACCATATGAAAATTTCACACAATCATTCCCTTCCTAGAAATAATTAATTGGTATTTTGTTAGGTTGTTGAAATTAAATACCTAACTATATGTGCAGAGAAAATAGCAAAAACCTTTTAATTTGAACGTATAGAATTTCCATTGTCAAGCTAACATCGATGAATAAGGTGTCAGGGGATAGAATTATTTACCGACTTCTGACATAGCATACTCTCTACCCATCAATTAATTCTGCATTTGTGTGATGCTGAATGAATTGAATATGCACTCCCTGCAATACTGCCTCTTATTCAAATATCTCTCTATATATAAAAAGCTTTGTCCTGACTGACTGACTGACAGAAAATCAACGTAGAGCTTAAACTATAACAGGTAGAGACTTGCAATTTTGATAGTACCTTCGTTTCATAATGTAGGTGCTCACTAAGAAAGGATTTTGAATTTTTTTCATTATTTTGAATGCCAAAAATTAAATGTTTCGAGAATACTTAATCCCTTTTTACACAGGATGATCAAATCCAAACCACATTTCACTTGACAACAGTATTGTTGGCAGTCTTCACATAAAGGCTTTGGAAATAATTGAAACGAGACTTGACAAATTAGAGAACTATCAATATAATCCATGTTATAAATAAATATTAAAGAATGAAATCCACGAAAATAATGCAGTCATAACTTCTCTACCCTGGACATAGAGAAAACAATACGAGGTATGGTAATAACTAATAGGTATATTATTATATCGCAGGTTTTTGGAGAGAGAAGTATGAAAGTGATATTGCATTTCTGTTTAATTTCATCCCCGAAACGGTTTTATGGTAACATGAGAGTGAGAAATAAAATATTCCGCAAAGACAATATAATTTTATGCTACCGGAATTTCTCTTTCTTCTTATTTGAACCCCTACAAGGCTTCCTGTGTACAAGTGATGGGATGCAAAATTTTGCATCCTCTATGAGCCATAAGAAGCTATACTAAGCGTTTTCTGAGGGAATAGTTTGAGTGTGATAAATCGTTCTTCCTATTTCAAATTCCAAATACCTATATAATGACCTATAATTTAAAAATCTAAAGTCCTTCATAAGACAATTTCCAATTACAAAATAAAAAACCCGGGCGACGCCAGGCCTTTTAAGCTAGTAAATAATATTATGAGTTCTAATATTATTAACTGATATTATTAGCAAGTTCTATGAAACAGGGCCCACTCTTCATTTTAATGAGGGTTGTCATGGTAACAGATGAATATTGATAAGGACAGTGTTTACAGAGCCCGAATGTACCGGGATGGGACATATTTGGGCCCTTGCATGTGGCACGGCATTCTCGCAAGCATAATGAGGCACCTGAAGCCGGTCAAGGACGCCATCGAGGTTACTTAAAGAGTTCCATCTGGTCGTGAGATGGATTAACTTAATACGAGAAAACCTCATAACTGCGTTTAACGTGCAATGCAAGTGGCCATCTCCTCCCGGGAGAGGTTTTATATATGTCCCTGCTCAGGGATCACCGAAGATATACTCCTTAATACCCAGCCAATAGACCCAAATGGCACAATAACACTAAGGGAAAAGGTTGTTGTGTTTTCGCAACAGACAATTTCATTATCGCTAATTTATAAGCCTGTCAATTTCTTTCGAATTTTCCTCCTCTAACACCCGGTATAATCGACAGGGATTAAGATTTGAATTACAGTAGAACTCCAGTCATCCGGAATAATTAGGACCGGACCCAATACGGAAAATCCAGATAATTGAATAAATCATGAAAAAATTGTATTTTTTTTTTTAAACTAAATTTTACAGTAATGTACTTACGGAAGTGTCATACCTTGGACATATCGGTCCGAGTTAGTTTTCTTCCTTACAAACTTTCGATTTTGTGGGCTTAGAGGTTTGATTTTTCGTAACAATCGGTCCTGAAAGAGGGTTCCCCAATGCTCGCTGCTGCAAAAACCCCTAAGAGGAAATAATTATCTTGATAATGATCCTGGTAGGTTTCTGGGCATTCATCTTGAGCAGGGGCTGGGATGGCAAACTCACATAAATTACATTCCAAAAAAATTAGCAAAGACCTATTTATGATAATAGTTCTTAGGTACATTATAAATATTGAATCCTTAATTACTGTATATTTTGGACATATTCACAGCCACCTAAACTAAACAACCGCTGTATATATGGGCTATTATTATGGGCTTCAAGTTTGCGCCTTTTTATTTTACAAAAGAGGACCTTAAGATTAATTTATGGAGCTCCGCCTGGGACACATTGTAAACCACTTTTCGTTCTCTCAGGTATACTTTCGTTGCCCTCAATGTTTGTCCTGGATTGTCTCCTTTATGCTAAGAGGATTATAAATAAATTCAGAACCTGTGATTCAGTGCATAATTTTCCTGCATGCAATAATTGCAATACATATATAAACAAATGTAAATATTCTTTAACTCAGAAAAGTTATCATTTCACATCACTGAAACTCTGTAATAGCCTTTCTATTAACGTTAGAAATCTAACACTCGAAGGATTTAAGAGACGGATCAAGTCAACATTGACTCTGCATTACGTTGATGAATTTTACAATGTAAATGTCTGATCTTACTTTTATGACGATGCTATACACATAATTGTGTGAAATGCTGTGAATTTTCTATCTATCTATCTGTCTATGTGTCTGTCTGGCTGGCTATCTATCAATCTGTCTGTCTGGCTATATATCAATCTGTCTATCTGTCTACTCTGTCTGTCTATCTGTCTACTCTGTCTATCTATCTGTCTATCTATCTATCTATCTATCTATCTATCTATCTATCTATCTATCTATTTATCTGTCTATGTGTCTGTCTGGCTGGCTATCTATCAATGTCTATCTGTCTACTCTGTCTATCTGTCTGTCTATATATCTAATTATCTGTCTATGTGTCTGTCTGACTGGCTATCTATCAATCTGTCTGTCTGGCTATCTATCAATCTGTCTGTCTGGCTATCTGTCTACTCTGTCTATCTATCTGTCAGTCTGTCTGGCTGGCTATCTATCAATCAATCAATCAATCAATCAATCTACATGAAGGCCTACCTAGTTTTTTTTTTTTTAAATTGCTTGTTATTAAGAAATAAGTAGTCTAATAAATTCGGTCAATGTGTGGACAGCTCCACTTGAACATCATACAGGCCGTGACTTTTAATCTCATTAGCGGAGCTTTTATCCCCGATTCTCATTTGTTTTAACGAAGCGTTAAAGGTGATGTGGCCAGTTGCACGACGAAACATTAAACAATTAGCGCGTTTCTTTGACAATTACCTTCCTCTTGAGTTTTTAATACCATGTTGATTAATCAGAAGAAGCGAGGAGCTAATGAGACGAGTTTATGCTTCACAACAATCCAGCCAGATTGCTTACTACAGGGTGGCTCGAAATAAACTGCCTCTTAGTTCATTAATATTACAAAGCAGCTGATTGCATTTGCAGTAACTAGGTCTTTTTTTATCGCGATGCTAATAAATATATAAATAAATATATAAATAAATATAATAAAATAATAAATATAATAAATATATAAATAAATAAATATATTGTCTATGTAGCTCATATATCCTTTCGATTTGTAGCAGTAACATACAAGAATAAGTGTGAAATCAGCCAATCACAAACCTGATACACTCAATCTTAAGCGGATTTGATTTATCAGTATTAATAAATTTCATCTTGTATTTGAGGGTAATTTTTTTTCTTACAATTATACTTGACTTATCAGCTTCTATAACAGGGATAAAAACATATCCTCTTCTCTTCATTTTCTAATAAGGTCTAGGCAGTGAAGGAAAGAGAAGACTAGGAAGAAGAAGAATTGAGATACTGGATGACATCAAGAAGAAAAGAAATTATGGAGAGTTAAAGGATGCAGCAGAAAATAGAAGGAGCTGGAAAATGGAATTTTACATGGGAGTGTAGACCTGCCGTAAGGCAGAAGTACCATGAATGAATGAATTAATTAATGAGTGACTTATGAATGTGTAACCACTGTTGCGATATGTTAAGATCTGTTCAGGAAATAAAGTTAATATTACGCTTATATCTGTTCAGGAATCAGCATTATAATATTTCACTGGAAATGTACCCTATACTTAAGCAACATTGGCACATTGTAATCACCTCCTGTAGACATTATAAAGACATCGTTGCCTTGGCAAATTTGTTGATTCTGAAGAAAAACAAGTGATATAAGACTAAATACAAGAAGTATTTTATAACATAATTAATTAATTCGTTGTGCTTTTCATTTACACAATGTGTGACATATTGTAAGTAAAAGTAATAGTAATGGCCTCTAATAATTTGTATTGTACAAGGAAATTTCAAGCAAGGGCCTTCAGAACTTACGTCACAAAACGTTCTAGGAAAAGGTTTGTCTAGCGGCGAGAAGATACAGATTGTAAATATATATATATATATATATATATATATATATATATATATATATATATACATATATATACATATACATATATGAAACATTGGGAATCGAACCCGGGACCCTTGGTGCTTAATCTAAAAAAGAAAGTTGAATTGATTTTACTGTATGTAATCGACTAAACAGTCTCAAAAACGAACTATTGTGAACTGTGCTTAGTAGGCCTACTACATCTTGGATCAAGTACAACGACAGTGCTTATAAGGACACCATTTACTTTTTACTATTGCAATCACAGTAAAGGAAACAGCTTCATCCACTTTAAACTAAACTAAAATTGAATAAATCCACTGTATTATATGAGCAAACAATGTTGATTTTATGAAATGAATGTTTTTCTTGCTGTGAATGTTTATTTTATGTTATAAACACTGAATAAAATTACGCAGGGAGCATCAGCTGCTTGTAATTTTTTTTTTCTGCAACCTTGGCATTTTATTGTTCTTCCTTGACACGTGCTGGAAACCGCTTACCCTCGTTTTAATAGAGCTCAGTGGCGTACCAAGGGGCGGGGGGCGAACGGGGCGGCCGCACCGGGCGCCGTAAAGGGGGGTTGCCAAAACTGAATAAAATCTTTTTTTAGTTTAAGAAAAAATATTTCTTCCAGGCAAAATATACGGTTTTATTGGGAAATTTTATTTATTACTTTGTTAAATACTGCCGTATTATTTAAAATTATGAAATAAACGTTTCACAGGGTGTCCACCAAGTAATGCTGAAGAAAATCCCGACTTATTCCCTGATTTTCATTGATCATTTCAGAAATTCCCGATCAAAATATGATTATGAAGCACTATCTAATAACTTTGTGAGAAAAATTATAGGATTATACATATTTTAAATAAGAAAAACTTTAAGTAACAAAAGTAATTGCAAACAATAATTGCTTAGGCTATAACAGATACAAAATATACCTTCATATAAATAATAATAATAATAATAATAATAATAATAGCCATGAAGAATCCCATACGGGCAATGGCCTCTCACAGTGGAGGATAGCTCTAGAATAACCCCACAGATGAGCTAGTTCTGTGGGATATATAGGCCTACATTATTGTCTAGAAGTCTTTTTGATCCAACTTATTTTTTCTTCGGCAACTTATTTGTTCACCTAGAGCAGCTACAGCTTATTCGGACTCTTTAAGAGTAGTTTTCTTTTCTTCTCTTCTAGTTCTTATCTTCAGCTTTGCAATTTTTCGAATTTTCCCGGATATTTTAAAAACATCATTGACTTTTCCCGGATTTTCCCGACCATACGAAATTCCCGGCCTTTTCCCGGATTCCCGGATTTTCCCGACCAGTGGACACCCTGTTTCATTTTTAATTATTTATAAACAATAGGAAATAGGTCGTGGGCGTCGAGCACACAGGAAAAGTTTACGGTGTACGGGCGAAAGAAATACTAAGTAATTTAGCAATTTTATAAATTGAACGTGATGTGGCTGCTCCTATAGACTTCAACTCTATTATAAATAAGTTTGCATCCATCAAGGCTAGGAAGGCACATTTTTTAATTTTTGTTATGACTCTGAAACTTCTTTTCTCTCCCTCTTTTTTCTTTACATACTAACCTTATAATACTTACAGTTTTATTTCATTTATATTTTTCTCTTTATAATGTGTTAAAGTAACATACTACTTATTAAAAACAAATAATTGTGAACATTAAACTGTGTTTAAATTAAACTCATTGAACCTTGAACCTTTTGGTGTCTGGGGGCGACTACCATTTAGTTAGCCCCGGGCGCCAAGTAGCCTTGGTACGCCACTGATAGCGCTATATTTCCCTCTAAATCCACAAATGGATCATTCCATACCAAATCATAACAGAAAGCATGCGTTTTCAAATTTAACTAAGCTAATTTAAATGAAATTTATACCTATATTCATTTAACAAGAAAATACAAATAACTTATGTACGTAAAATTCAGGCTAATTGAAATGCCTTGTTTTAATTTGGAAATCATTTCAATTAGCTTTAAAAGTGACAATTTTAATATGTAGCCTACTGAAGAAATAAATAGTTTTTTCGTTCTAATTAAGATTTGTTTTAAAACCTAAAGACGTGTCCTATAAAATCAAATATATTCCAAGATAAAATTTGAATTTCTTACCTCTAAGATTACACAACTTGACTCGCTCTTTTGTAATTTAAAAACTGATTTTTTAAAATGTAAGTTAAAATGTGTTTTAGCCGACAATATTATTTATTTATTCATATTAAAGTCGCTTTAACTAGAAAGTCATACCGCGACTATAAAACTAAAATACAATACTTATACAAAATTAATTACATATGGTTATACAGTTTGATGCCTTTCATGAATTTTACAACTTTATTATGATGCATCGGTTGTCAACATTTATAAATAAGTAAATAATTTTCATATTGTACAAAAAGTACATTTATAAATAAGTAAATAATTTTCATATTGTACAAAAAGTTATTTATTCGCCTTTTTTCTTTCTCATTGTTCATTTTCTCTTCATTTTAACAACTAATTTCATTTTTTGTTGAATTCCACTAAAACGGGTCTAATGAATTTGTTTAGATTTCCTTCCCGAATTGCATAATACATTAATATCCTAATATACATCTTACTAACAGCCAGAACTTTTATTTGGGTACAAAAAGTTATGTAATCTAAGTAACATAAGCTACAAAAACATGCTTTTTATATTTATCTTTATTAATTCTCCTTTGAGCATCGAGGCCACATCAGGAGCCGAAGATCTGTGTGTACAGTGGTATTAATCAGACGTGGTAGTCCAAGCATGGATGCTCAGTAGATGCAGACGAGTCCAATAAACATTCGTACTGCATGGAGGGGTGTATGGGTTAGTTGTGTCGTTGCTTTCAGTGAGGTATGATCGTATAATGCAGTGAAGAAACAAGAGACCTTGTTACAATCGCTTCTCCTCTCCTGGAAGTGCAGTTCAACATTCTTACCCCTCCCCATGATTCCTCCTACATGCGTCACCTCTGATTAATACCACTGTATACCAGTAGGCCATGCAACTATTGACTGTCAATTATTTTCTAATGTTCGTGTATTTTATGACGTCAGTAGTTTTCAACTGATGATAATTTTAGATGGATATGACGCAAAATGAAATAGCGACTGCGCAGCAGGAGCGAACTTATCTGATGAAACTCGCCAACTGGAGTTGGATTTATTAAGACTATTCCACAAATAAAATGTAACGGTTTATACAAATAATAATTACTTTCGTGCTTTGTTATATAAAAATAAAACTAACAGCTGCGAGATCACGGCATACCATGAATCAACCAACCATGAATCGGTTCAAGTTACCATCTTGTGACCAGTGCTACCAATGGTGGATGTAAGACATAGTTAACCTAATTCAGGTAAGCTAACAGCAGAACAGAATAAAAGCACACGAACTGGCTTACACCTGATCGAAATTGTGTTTTTAATCAATGTATATTTATATTATTTCAATTTCCAAGCAATTGTATAAAATAATCAGTTTTCGTGCTGTTTAATGGCAGCATGGGACGTATTACTCACGGCACACTGATGCTTATGTGTCCACTAACGAGCAGATATTTTACCGTTTACCCAATAAAACGGCATCCTCGCGATTCCTATAAGAATATTGTAAGATAAACCGCCGTGATTGGTCTATTTCCGAGGAATTGCTAAACGTTATTGGTCAATATTGAATAGTTACTGGAATAGTCAGTAAGCACTAATGTTTTTATTCATTTCCTTGAGAGAAAAAAATATTAAAACCTAGAATTCTTCACAATGCAAAAAGAACCAACCCCCATTAGTATAGATTTCTCACAAACGTCGGAAATAAATAAGGGCATGGCGAGAAACATCAGGTTCTCAGAATGCTTAAGAAAATTAGCAACTTCGGTCGCCAACTCTGCAGTTTTAAAATTAAGGTTAATTTGTACGCTTACATGAAGAGAGCAGTTTGCGAACTGTTTTTATTAACTCAACGAGCTTGTTCCGCTGAAGTGGGCATCAATAAGAAAGCCAAGCGTTGTGGTCAGTCAGTTAAGAGGTAGAACTTAGTTTTTTGTTTCACTAAGGCACAAGTTTTCCGTCCCGTGTCGTGTGGAGGGAGGAAAAAGCAATTATTCCCACCCCCAGGTATCGATTGTATTCTTTTTAATTAAAATTCAGGCTCTCATTCATATGCATGAAATAACTTTATCACCCCACTAGCTGACGTATCCGTTGTTACACCTGGCTTACACAATTCATTTTTTTTTTTTCGTACAACTGCCTACCTACAGATCTCCGTTGTTTGCTGATTCTTACTTTAATTTCCACATAATCTTCGAATATTTTAAGCTTGTATTCTAATTTTGTTTTAAAGTAACATTGTTTGCAACTAATTTTGTACGGTATGAAATCATTAGTTAGAGGAAATGTTTAAACATATAGCACTAGCTGGAATCTAACTGTGAAATCTATATGCTGTCAAATCTATTAGTATTTTTCAGCGATATGGCAACAGCATATATATTCTCACAACATCCGGATCTAGAAAATAAACCTATGTCCAAATTTAAAATTAGAATTAAAGAAATCTTTAGAGTTAGTAATTCACAACTTAATTTTTAATAGCCCAAAATGTAACTCATTTTTAACTGTACTAATTTTAGCTTTAGCATTTTTAGTACTTATGTATTATTGGTTTTAGTATTCTAATCCTAGCTCTTAATTTTTTATATATTTTCTATGTAATCTATTTGCACGTGCACTTCTTTCTCCCAATTTTCACTGTATTTGACATCCTCCTACGATCACGAGAAATATTCATTCGGAGGCAATAATTATAATAATTAATTATTTAATAAATTATATTGTTTTTTGATTCAGCAGGTATTTTTCCTATTATTATTCATATGTCTTCTTATATGTGTTCTGTGTGTTTTGTTTATAAAATTTATATAAGATAAATAAAATAAACAGTTAAAAAAATTAATACAATTTTAATACCATAAAAAGTCCCCTTTCAAAAAATTGATCGCCCTTTCTAGGTTAGCCACATGGACAAGTGCCCAGTGTGCCCATTTATAAATCAGTGCCTCGGGGTACCCAGAGTCAAATGATAAAAAGCCACGTAAACCTGTTTTTATTGAAATTAAGATTTCTACAATAATAATTGTTTATTGGCTAATGTAAGACCGTTATATGGAACTTAACAAGTAAGCATGAAGTTAACAAAATTAGCTCTTGGTTAATTTTCTATTGTAGCGGAATTGAGGCCTTTTAGGTTGGCAACAATTTACTGAAAACAAAACATTGTTTGAAACAGTATACTAGAAACATTCGCGGAAAAGAATGAATCGTGACCTAGTTATAAAGAAATGGATATCCCTCTTGAAGTTATTGAAAAGGAAAGTTACGAACTAATAATGAAAAATCCTTCGCTTTGATAAGAAGTTGCAGAAAGTGCTTTATACATGATCCAAGATGTGTAAGGAGCAAACGTAAACAACAGAGTATGAAAGTACAAAGCACAGTTCACAAGAGTTCATTTTTTAGACTGTTCAGTCGATTACATACAGTAAAGTCAATTGAACTCTTTTTTTATATTAAGCGCCGAGGGTTGATTCCCAATTCTGCCAAGTTATATTTTTGTCTTTGATTTTTATTTAATTTTGACCGGTGACTTGACACCTCCTGTAGATCTGTATTCTTTTAGGACTTTGATATCGTTCTTGAAACTACTCTCACGGGTGACGCCACTTTCACTCCTACATCTTGCAGTTTTTTTTTTCGCATCTCGCCGCTGGACATACCTTTTCCTCGTACTTTTTTACTTCCTCTGCCCGTACCATAGGTACTATAGGTAGAGGAAGTATTGTTTTCGACCCTAAAATTCGAAGTTGAGTTTTTAGCATATATACACGTTTCAAGGCCCCCTGAATCCAAAAATACTATTTTTGGAAACATGTCTGTGTGTGTCTGTGTGTGTGGAAGTTTGTGAACAGGCTAGCTCCGAAACGGAGAATCGTATGAAAACAAAATTTCGTATTTGGGTCAGGTACCTTCTGAAGATGTGATTCGAAGATTGGCGACAAATTTCTCTTATTTTTAAGGGGACTTTACATGAAGAAATTTTCGTTTTTCGCGATTTTCTCGAAAACGGCTCTAACGATTTTCTTTAAAATTTGAACATGTGTTTCTTTTACTGAGAGATAAACCTTTTATTTGAAACTTTTTTTCTAAAAAATTCTCTGAGGGTAGTTACAAGCCACCCACTGTTCACCCACTGTTTGTAGAAATTTTGTCTTGCGTGATGAACAACTGAATACGCGCTCTTTCACGGCCTCTTATTCTATACAAGAATGTGAAGTGAGAAAGATGTATTGTTGGCCAGGTATAGAGTAAAGAAGTATCTGAGGGAAATATTCGATAAATTTCGGAAATTATTCTTTACGGCGGAAAGTTCAATAAACGTCTGCCGTCACTTGTTTTTTTTTTTTTTAAAGTTTGTTATATAGCCTGCGCTTTTAGTCGCATCATTGAAAGAAGAGGTATTTATAGGATAATTAGCGTAAAACTGTGTCTTGCGATTCTGTAAAAGGATATGTGAATACTGCTAACTTTTTTTGGGGGCAGAGGAAGTTATGTGACTTTCACATCAGATTTTTTTTTATTGGCAATGTAAGTACTGAAGGCCCTGACTCGTAATTTTCTTCTATAATACAAATTATGAGAGGTTATGTTTATTACTTTTACCTACAATATGTGGTGTACTTCATCACACATTAGGCCTATGTAAATGAAAAGTACAACGAATTAATTAATTATGTCATAAAATACGTCCTGTATTTAGTAACTTATATATACTGTGGGGGACGCTTTGGCTACTCCGACAGAGTCTACACAAACAGGTAAGCTTATAAAAGAAACTCACCAGCATAGTAGGTCTATTGATGGTGTTTGATGACTACCGATGGTGTAGGATCCCCATGTCGTTAAAGAACTTGACACATTCCTGTAAAAAGAAGCATACCTATGTAAAACAATGCTGAGACAATCCTCGTAAAGATCTAATCGCTTTTAAACATAGTTTATTGCTTGTCACATTTCGAAATGACAACTCCCAATACCTTTATTTTAAGCAACACGCAAAGGAAATTTTTAAAATATTCCAACATTTATTCAATTAAGTTCAAACTTAAGGTACTCATATAGCCAGCATTTCGAATTTATTAAGTGCTAGAATGGTACTTTATGAGATTGTGTGGGGGACGGGAAAATGTCTGTCCGTCAGTCCGTGTGTAGTACGCGCGATAACTCGAATACGCTTCATTGGATTTTCATGAAACTTGGTATACGCATTTATAACGCCATGAGACGAAGCCTATTGATTTTGGACTAAATCTGTTGCCTGGTACCGGAGTAATGCCCAATTTAGTGCCTATTTAATGGCAATATATTAGAAAGAATTTATCAAACGCAAATCAGTTCTCATGACAACATGTTGTTTTACAGTGTTCATATACGGCTTTGGAAGTTGCCTTACAGGCAGCTTTGACAAATAACATTTGATAAACATATATTCCTTCACATATTATGTTTATCAAACTTTTGTTCTTCCATAAACCCTGCTTAATGAATCAAACTAGAGCTTAACTCGGAAATAGATTACAAAAATAATTTATTTTCTGCATATCATAATTGCAACTCACTGATTAAACAAAAGCATTCTGGCACTTTGTTACATCAGTTTACCTGATTTTATTACATGTGTTTTGCTATTTTTAAGTCATTGAAAGCAAGTTTCTAGTTTTCAAGACTATGTTACTTTTTTCTCTATGGTTTTAGTTAATTTTCATATATGAAATTAGGAATACATATTCTCTAAATTATCAAGAAACCTTTCTCTTAGACAAAATTCTAGTAACTGATTTCGTTGAAAAAAAAATCACGCATGTTCGTTTTTAAACCGAGAAGTGAAAAAAAAAGTGTTCTTAAATTTTAATTGTTGCAATACCTAAATATTGGAAAGTATGTGATTTATTCTACAACATAAACAAGAAATGAATATTTTACACCAGATAGATTTTTTTTTAATACCATCCTCTCCCCTTGCAACATTAATTATAAAATTTCAAGGGCTTAGGGATGTGGAGAAAAACGAGTTACAAAACATGAAACCTATGTTTTTAATGGTGGAAGTGAGAAATGTTTGAAGCAGTTCCTAAATAAAAGCTGTGCAGTCTCGTATTTGATTTATTGCATCTGTTGCACTACTCCACACATTTGTAAGGGAAAGTGCATGCTGAAGTACAACAATACGCGATGACGTAAGCAATCCGTCATGGAGACAGAACAAATGAAGAGAGATGCCAGGAGCAGGAAGATAGATGTCACCACTTGCTCGTGGCACTTTTTTCAGTTCCTCACGTGAATTGAAAAAAAAAATCGCACTCTCAACTTAATGCAAGAATCAGACCGAAGTTTCTCATACCGGACTTTTTGTAAGCCTTAAAAGTACTTCTCATGGCTATAGTCAGATAAATTTGAAACGTATCTTATGTGCTTTCACTTTGTTTGCTTAGAATAGGGAACAGTAGCCTACAATGAGATATGAGATTGATAGGTTCATCGTTGAAGAATCGAGGAATAGTTAGAAAAGACGAGTCGAAGGAGTGATTTTTTTTTCAATTTCCGAGATTCTCCAGTGAATTTAACGCATGTGTATTGCACACTATTATTTCTACAATACCTATATAGGGAATAAAAATACAAATTAATTCTGATGGGATACAAATGTTAAAAACTAGTACTAGTACTACCAAATACTATAGAGGACAATACCGGACACTTACTGATATGGCAATGGAAGAATGGGGAACAGATTTTGCAGTACTCCTGGTGGCACAACCTGCAAACTTGGGGGCAAATTAAAATATTCAAAACACAAACCGCAATGTTTTATTGTTTCACCAAACACTAAGGACCAAAACACTGTTTAAGTAATAATAAGAATGATAATGGGCAAATAAAACACAGAACTTCCGAAATAGTTATCAAAATATCAATGAAAACACAAATATTTCAACTTAGCGGTTGCTAACAACAACAACTTTCTCTTTTTTCAATGTTGCTTTTTTGTTTTAACTTTTTAGGTCATTTATTTCCAAACCAGCATTTTTTTCTGGACCATAAATAGATAGAAAAATCATATCCCTTATACATAACATGCCGAGGTTGGCTATTTCGGCTCCTCTAATAGAAATTGGTTGATATCTTTGTATCTATAATAGTTGCTGCATCTGTATTCAGTAGTAGCAGGTTGGGCCGCTAGATGGTGCTCAAGATATTGTGCCTCGATATATCGCAAAGTGTCCTGTATTGTCCTCTATAGAAGCGTTTCTCAACCTATGGTCCGCGGACCACTGGTGGTCCGCAGACATAATTAAAAAATATCATAAAGCAGGTGGAAAGTAAAGAAGTAAAATTTTTTGACATATTTCGTTATAATGACCTACAATTAATACCCCAAATATTACGAATATAGGCCTTCTTTTAAAAATGGGATGTAAAATTAGGTGTCCATAATTTTTTTTTAGACATTTTAGGGGTCCTCGGGTTCAAAAAGGTTGAGAAACGCTGCTCTATAGTATTTGGTCCTACGCGTACTTCTAAACTCTGTAGCGAACGATGCATTGATAACGTATGCGCAGGTCAAGTGAAAAACAAAAGAAGTCAGGTCACAGCTACGATTGAAATATAAAATTCAGCTGGCAAATACGATTATATTATTCTTCTTCGATTGTAGGTTATGTATCCTGTTTGTTTCCCAGTTCAAACATCTTCCTCTGAAGATGTGCAGACAATCCCTGCCAATCTCTCTGGAGTAGGGTGTCCATTCGTCCCGCTTTTCCGGGACAGTCCCGTTTTTTGGCAAAATGTCCAACTGTCCCGCAAGTTTTATTGGGGATGCTTAAATGTCCCGCCTTTTATTATTATTATTATTATTATTATTATTATTATTATTATTATTATTATTATTATTATTATTAATATTATTATTATTATTATTATTATTATTAAGAAGTGCGCCACAAATAAGTTACATATTTTTTCTTCTATTTTCAATTTTTTTAAACTGCTTGACAAAATTTAGGCTATAAAATGTTCAATATGTATTTTATTATTTCAGAATTTGTTGACTTTTTAATGTTTTCATTTAGATTAAGGGGCTTCAACCCAGAGACTGGAAAATAAATGGTACAAGAAAGACGAGTGAAATGTATTCTTCTATGTTATTACTCCAGTAAGAGTGGGCCTACTTTTGGGGGGGAAGAACGACAGGAACACTTTCGAAAATGTTAAAATTTTTGTGATAGGTAATCAAACGAGAGTTTACGAGTTTATCGATAGATTTTATCTGATTTATCTGATGAAACTCGTCAACTCGAGTTGGATTTATTAAGACTATTCCATGAATAAGAATGTAACGAATTATACAAATAATAATTACTTTCGTGCTTTGTTGTATAAAAATAAAACCGACAGCTGCGAGATAACTATGAATCAACCATCTATGATCGATTCGAGTTACCATGTTGTGACCATTGCTACCAATTGTGCATATAAGACACAGTTAACTTCACTCAGATAAGCTAACAGCAGAACAGAATAAAAGCACACCAACTGGCTTGCACCGAATCGAAATTGTGTTTTTAATCAATGTACATTTATATTATTTCAATTTCCAAACAAGTTATGCTGTATAAAATAATCTGCTTTCCTGCTGCTTAATGGCAGTATGTGACGTATTAATCACTGCACACTGATGCTTACGTGTCCAGTAACGAGCAGACGTTTTACCCGATAAAACGGCATCCTCGCGATTCCTACAAGACTATTGTAAGATAAGCGGCCCTGATTGTTCTATACCCGAGGAATTGCTAAACGTTATTGGCCAATATCATACATGTGGCGTATGAGTGGAATAGTCGTTTTAAACCTACAATTAAAAATGCAGCTATCCCCCAAAATTGTGGAATGTCCCCCTTTTTCTACTGACTTGAGCCTCATTCCTTCCTTCAACAGTTGGTCACCCTAGGTATAAGGTTTATACTACAATGTTTAGCGGCACCCCCAAATAAAATATTCTGTGCACGCCTATAGGCTACATAATCATCAGGGCCCGGATTCTGATGACCTAAAATTGTTTTAAAAATGACCTAAATTATAAAATGTCCCTAAATGTTCAAGAAAATAACTTAATAATTATAAAAAATCACCTAAAAACTGATATTTTATTTATAAAAAAATTATTATTGAACACACAAAGTTTGTACATAATTGTAAAAACTGTAAATAACAGTAATTTTGTGAATGTTATTTTCTCACGGAAATTTATTCTGGCACTGAGGCACTGGCGAGTCAAAATTCGGCACATCATTTGTGGTCTGCCGGATTATATTGTTGTTTAATTGAGTGTAAACAGTAGAAGTAATATAATACAAAATTTTTGCGTTTCTTTGATTCTCAACACCGAATTTTTCTTTTTTTGAATTAAAAAAAAAATTTAAAGACAGCCCAGCTAGCGACGGAAAAAGTTAATACACTCAATATAAATACATGAAAATGACTAAATGAGGAAGCAAATGACACGAAAATGACAAAATAATTACCTAAAATTGAAATAAATGCCCTAAAAGTATAAACTTGCATGAAATGAGAAAAAATTACCTAATAAAAATGCATTTCTATAATCTACCAGTTAGCAATGTCTATGCAGCATCAATAAAAAGATGACATGTCATTAGAATCCGGGCCCTGATAATCATAAATAGTTTTCCTGGAAAACTTACAAAAATGAGATACGCATGTTTGTTTCGGAAGGAAGAATTCATCCACTCTGCTGTGACTGTACTTAAACCTGTGTTGCACGGATTGGTTTATTTCCCGCGAGGAGCTCTCCTCAGTGGTCGAAATAAAGAATTCATCGATCCTCAATTGCTTTACTTAAAAGGGGAAGCCGAGCTCTCGTCTTGATGGAATGTTTCAATCGTAACAAAACAATACTCGAGAAAGATTTCAAGTTTTACAACTTTTCTTTAAGTTGAAACTTCATCTCGGCCGGTTGGATACATCAAAGAGGAAGTGTTTTAATTAATTTCACAGAGCGTCACAGTTTTTTCATATCTCGCGGCTGGGATGACATTGTACTAATGTGAACAGGCCGAGCGGGCGTCTTGAAATCATCTCCGGAACAGAAGAAACTAAACAAAAACTGAAAACCCTCATTTTAAAAAAATATTATTTAAAAAAAAAAAGAGTAATCTAGTTGTGCAGGGGAGGAAAGAGAAAAAACCCCTCAATGTTTCCTGTGTTAGAAACTATAGCCGCTCACCTTAGTACAATAATTTATTTTTGCATGATTCCGCCAGCTTAGTTATTCAGAATAATTGAACAATATCACCTGACTCTAAAATTGGTATTATCAACAGAGAAATTATCTCCTGACAAAACCTTTGAAAACTGAAACCTACGATTTCTTCCTTTCGCCTTCATTAAAGTACAATCACTTCAGATTTTGATGTATTGAAGATTTTGTGGTTCTTTTGTTCTTTGCCTCTGGTTTATGTGAAAAGCAATTGAATTATAAGAAAAAATTTCATGCAAAGTGGTAAAAGTAATAGAAAGTTGTCGCCAACCTTCGTATAACATCCTCAGACGGTAGCTAACCCAATACAAAATTTTGTTTTGGCAATATTTTTCGTTCGTTCGTTGTTCACATAGAAACACATACAAGTTTCTGAAAACAGTATTTTTGGATTCATGGGACCTCAAAACGTATTTATGTAAAATAAAAACTCAAATTCCAATTTCAAGGTCGAACACAATACTGCCTCTACTTATAGTACCTACGGTACGGGCAGAAGATGTAAAAAAATACTTTTAGGCAGGCCTTACAGGCTGAGGTAGATTTCGAAGTGCTTTTGGTTTAATTTATTGTCGCTGTGCAGCACTCTTCTTCTTTAGCCTTGGCATGACAAACCCGCAATGATAACTGCAAAAAATAGGAAAGAGCTCTTTTTCAAATATTCAAATCTCGCCTTATTTGAGAGCTATCAATTTCGAATTTCAACCCCCGACCCCCCCCCCCTTGGGCCAATTTTTCTCATTAACGAACGTGTCACAACTATTGGGCCTAGAAATAACATAATAAAATTTGGTTCAAATGTCTTCAAAATTACGGCCGCTAGCGTAATTTGAACGGGCGGTGGTTCCGTACTTGGGGAAGAATGAAACGTAAAGATATGAAAGAATTTTTCGAAAGTCATGGCATGGTACCGATCCCAATAGGTAGATTTTTCTTCGAAATCTACCTAAAAAGGAAAGTAAGTGAAAGTACGGTAGTAGCCTATTATTCAAATACTGGGAATCGCAGAATAACATCGAATATACACAAACACAAGGAACGACGTATAAAAGCACAGATGATCTAAATCGTCCTTATTCCTCCAAGTAATAAAGGGAAAGATTTGCCCCCCCCCAGTCAAGTAATAACTCCAGGAATTCCGGGAAACTCAATTCACACTTCAAGAGGGATGATAGAGGATATAAACCTTCAGGCTCAATCCGCTTTGAAAACCAATAAAGTCTGCAAGGCTCAAAGCTTTCGCTGAAACAGGATAAAATGCAGTCATACCTAAAATAATACAAGCTAATAATAATAAATAATAATAATAATAATATCGAGCAGGATGACTCAGACGCTAGGTATTCAAGTCCAGATCTCGCAGTCGGCCAATTTAACTTGGGGTTTTTCATGGATTCCCCAGTCGTAAAAGCAAATGCTGAATTGGATATTTCCCTACATTAATCATATCGCTATTTCATCAAGTATCATATTCATTAAAATTAATAACGGTCGTCATAAAAAATACCAGTAACAGAAAAACATCAATAGTTGCATGGCCTACTGATATACACACAGAATCTGAACTCCTGATATGGTCTCGATGCTCAAAGGAGTATAAATAAAATTAGGTAAACTGATATAGGCCTAACATAGTGCTAAATGGAATTAATAGGCCAATTTAAGATTTTTTTCTTTTCCACAAAAATCATGCTGGATAGTGTTATTTGTCAAAGTTCAGTATACTGCAACTGCCAAAGGCCAGGGTGTCCACCAAGTAATGCTGAAGAAATTCCCGACTTATTCCCTGATTTTCATTGATCATTACAGAAATTCCCGACCAAAATATGATTACGAAGCACTTTCTAATAACTGTGTAAGAAAAATCATAGGATTATACATACTTTAAATAAGAAAAAGAAGATAAGAAGAACGTAATTTTTGGCAGGAAAAGTTTATCTTCAAGAGCAGTTGAGGTTTTTTGGAAGCTGGCAGAAGGTAAAATTGTATTCATTTTCACCTGTTTTATGTGTGCCACAAATTTTTCGAATTTTCCCGGATATTTTAACAAATTCATTGATTTTTCCCGGATTTTCCCGACCATACGAAATTCCCGGCCTTTTCCCGGATTTTCCCGACCAGTGGACACCCTGCAAAGCCCTATACGAACATTGCAAACAATGTTGATGTCATGAGAACTGAATTGCGTTTGATAAATTCAGTGTAATATTTTCCTAAATTAGGCTCTTAATTGTGCCTTACTTCGGTACAGGTCAACCTATTTCGTCCAAAATCACTAGCCTTCGTCCCTATGACGTTATAAATGTGTATACCAAGTTTCATGAAAATTAGATACTTGTATTGGAGTTATCGCGCGTACAGACACACGGACGGACGGACAGATATTTTTCTCATCTTAGAAAGTACCATTCTGGCACTTACTTATTCAATGTCAATAGACAATTCCTCAGCAAGCTAAAGGAATATCTATTTCATGGAACCCGAAGGTTCATTGCCGCGCTTACCTGAGCCCGCCATTCAACCCTATTCTGTGCTAACTCTATCCAATCATCCCTCGCAAATCCTACTGCCCTTAAATCAATCCTAATATTGTCCTTCCACCTACGTCTAGGTCTTCCACGTGGTCTTTTCCCTTCGGGTCTCCCAGTCAATTAATAAAGGCACTCAATAAAGCGAAATTAAAAACAAACGAAAAACTCCTTTGCATGAGGCTGAAACAACTGAATACGGGTTCCTATTCTATATCAGAGCGAAAGAAAATGTTGTATACTAATACATTACATTAAAGCATTTTATCAGTGTGCGATTGTTTTGTAACTTATATAATATCTGGGAATATGAAAAGCTTAGAAGATGTGTAAGTCGGGCCGCGCTCCTCAGAATAATATTGAAGGTAAATACTATTATCGGAAACCGACTTGAGGACTGAGCTAATGTTTCTCCTGCATCGGTCAACATTTCAAACCTCTTCAGACTAGAAAGCATCCCAAGCACTCTGTAAGCAATGTAGGACCTTCCCCTCCCCCTTACATATTTTAAGGAAATGCAGGAGATATTACTATCTCCAGCCATGGAGTAAATACGGTCAGATTCACTACTTTGACAATATTAGAATCTTATATTCCCGTTTAGTGTTTATTTGGCCTTATCAGAAGAATTTTGGATAGTGCGGAAAGAAGGGAGCAGCCATTTCATAATTACGGGAGGGACATTCTAGCACATTATGAAAACTATTTTTGTTTATGTTCATAAATAATAAACTAGAATTGGTTATCCACATTCTGTAAAATTTACAATGCCTTCTCCTCCACACTACATGCAAAGCATTATTTTGGACACTGATTTTAATGATGCAAAAGAAAAGTTCATTTTCTGTTCTGATATTACTGTTAGGGTCTTGATGTTGTTATTAATGATGATATGAGGGATTAAGTAGAAATTAGGGATGGGTCCTCGATACTTTCGATACCTCGATACTTGCATGGTATCGGCATCGAGCGATACTTCAGAAAACTCGCTCGATACTTTTTCGATACTTTGGTAATTCTGCAATTTAAGGAAATGCGTATCTCTTTCTGCTTTTAGTAGTCTATTAAATATAGTAAATACTTCTGTTTCTCCTTTAAATGGAGAAAACCACTCTGTGACTTTTGTCTGGTCATAAATAAAGACTTTCCGACTTTAAAAATCAAACAGAAGAGATTCTTAATTGTTTTGTTTCCTGTGAAACGTTTCAATAACAACCAACAAGCAAGCTGATTGTCCAAACCCTGCTCCCTTGCAGAGATTAAGTTACTGCTTATTCTGCAAACCTTAAAACAGTTTGTTCATTGTAATGCTCTGTGATCTGAGTAGAACGTCACATGATTATTTTATCCATTCATAAGCAATCTATTTCGGTATGCTTTTAAAACAAGTCAGCATACCGGCTTTCAGTTGATATCTCTACGTGACAGAAGAATGTGTGTATTGCGTACGATAACATATATATTTTTTTCCAGTCAATATGAGTGAAGTGTGGAACTATTTTAAAAAATAGACCCTCATTGTGATAATCGCGCCATTTGCCGCATTTGTAAAAAACGTTTTTCTCATGGTGGAAAATCTCACAACACTACTAACCTTAAAAAACATGTTACATCAGTGCATAAAATTGCCTTTTCAAAACCTCTTAATAAAAAATCATGCGGAAGTGGAAATTTAACTCCTGAAGAAGAAACAGTAGTGAAAGGACGAGTTTTTCGCAGTCCTAGTGCTCTCAATTCTGCTAATGACCGATTGGTGGACCTAGCTAACCAACAGGAATGTCAAAAATGATGAGGTAGGATTTTTAATTTTTTATTCCAAAATTACATATATGTGGGAATAGTAATGTAGTACTGACGTACTCGTAAGAATCGATCATTCAAGAAAATTTTTATTTATTTTATTTTAAATGTCACAGACGTCAAAGCCCGAGAAATTGCCAGGAATGTGATACCTGTATAGTAACATTATGCAAAAAAATAATATGTCAAATTCACTGCCAGTAAACAGTTCCCAGGAAGAAATCACTGCATATCTCAAAGACGATTTGTTACCTCCTCTTTCTAGTTCATTAGATTACTGGAAAACAAACACAACATTTCAGAAACTAAAGAAGTTAGCTGTGAAATACCTGTCCATACCACCAGCAACAGTTTTCTCTGAAAGACTGTTTAGCACAGTAGGACTCAAATGTGACAGAAAAAGAAGTAGACTTGACCCCGAAAAAGTGAGAATGCTAGTATTTTTGAACAAAAACTTGTAAGTGGGCTGTTTCAAAAACAAATTTTACTTTTAATGTAGAGTTTAAAAATAATTATAGGCTACTGATGATATTAAATTTTGTCTCATTAAATATGCACACTTAATTCATTTAGTTGGTATTACACAGTTCTCTCAACTTTTTATTTGTAATGTACCTATTTATTGAAACTGGAAATGTTGATGGTATCGAGTATCGAAGTATCGAGTATCGAGGAAAACATCATGTATCGGTATCGAGTATCGAGTATCGAGAAAACCTGGTATCGACCCATCCCTAGTAGAAATTATAAACTGTTTCCAGATTGTCAGAACATTTATTTAACTCATTAATAATAATTTAGTAAAGCTATCAACATCACGGGTGGGACATTACGAGTGGGACAAAAAGTCGCTGTTTGTTATTTTACATAGTAATTAACCACACATACTTTTCGTAGTTAATCGTATACCAAATTGTGCCTTAAGATGTATATTTTGTCAAATGAAACAGGACATAGCTGATTACTTTTGATTACTTAGTTTTAATGGGCGTTAAAATCATGCTGAAAATGGCAGCAACAGGGGATCCTAGGGCAGGCGAATATTTGAGGCAACGTATCAGCATTGCCATACAAAGGGGAAATGCCACCAGTATCATGGGAACCTTTCCTCCATCTTCAGCCCTTGAGGAAATGTATTTCTTTTAATTATTGTTATTGTTATTGTAGTTCATAATTCATTGTATTTTTTTTTCCTTGAATAATTCACCTGCTGTGTATTTCTGTTGTAGAGGCAGTATTGATATGACTATGTATTATATTATAGGCTTATAATGAAAACTATTTCTCCTCCAAACATATCACGATGGAAGTATAGTTTATGGAATATTGTATAAATTAAAAATTAGTGTATTAATAGGAATGCAATAAATAAGTAAATCGACAAATTTTACACATATAACAACTTCAAATACACTTAATTCCTTAATATTCAGTGAACTTGAGGTTTTAAACTTATATCTGACCACCCAATTACAACATTCTATAACATCTCTCTTTGAGGGGAAAATTCCCCTACTTTATGAAATGGCTGGGAGGTACAATAACCTGACCATATTTTTTTCTGGTTCAACAAGGGATATCGTCAATTTCAAGAACATAGTTCAGTGAGTGGCTGATTAGGAAAATATTCGGACCTAAGAGAATGAGAAACGGGGAATGGAGAAAAATAATTTAGACCGTGAGATGAATAGGTGTTTCCGCTCTAGAACCGGCCCTGAAGTAAATAAGTATGTTTACCTCACTCTAGCGCATTACTCGTATCAACTTAAAAGTGAGCCGATTCTAGATCGGAGAACGTCTAGAGATGGATTACTCCCACAACGTCTCTGGCCTTGAAGACTAACCCAGCCAGCGAGCTTCTCGTTACGTCTCGTTACCAAGATGCGCGAATTCGCTGCGCGTAAGATCAGTAAGCTACCGCTGGGCAGAGACTAAAGATCATGCTGCATGTCGCCAGTCGTATAAAATACTATAATAGTTGAGTGGAGGGATAATGCCGCAGCGAGAGAGACAGACAACACGTGGAGTGGGATAGGAGAGCTGAGCCAATCAGGGTGCAGCTACCTCCCCTAGCCAGGAACTCTACGAGCGGTGAGACTCGCTCCTAAGGTATATACGTAAAAACCCAGAGACTTTGTGGAGGTAATCCTACTCTACCCATCCCACTGTCTAATACATTTTCGCGCCGACTATAATGACGAGCTTCATAACCTGTACTCTTCACAGAATTATAAGGGTAATTAAATCACGGATGAAATGGGCTGGACATGTTGCGCGTATGGCGGGGAAAGACATCTCAAAAATCTGTGGCTTTGTTCTAAAAGGGCCATTGCCATATAATTTGCTTTTGAGATAACTGACTTTGAAGCGTTTATAGAAGTCACATTTTTTTGCTGAGAACTTCTGACATTGGCCTCTAAGGTTTCTGTATTATGTCTATTAATAGCATCAGACATTGACACTTTTATTATTAAGACTAGCCGAGCTCAATAATGCATAGATCTCATTTTTGCATGAAATTGACAATGGCCCTTTCAGAACCAAGCCACAGAAATACTGACTGCGAGACCCGAAGGAAAAAGTCCACCTGGAAGACCTAGATGTAGGCGGGAGGACAATATTACAATAGTTTTAACGAAAGTAGGATTTGCGAGGGATGGTTGGAGTTAGCACAGGTTAGGGTTGAATGGCGGGCTCAGGTAAGCGCGGCAATGAACCTCCGGGTTCCATAAAATAGATAATACTCCTTTAATTTGCTTAGGAATTGTCTATTGTCATTTAGTAAGTAGGTATTATGTATTTTTCATTTTCAAATTCAACTCTGCCCTTGAGTAGTGATTAGGATGCAAAAATAATAAAAATAGTCACCTAGCACTAAAATGTATTAAACCAAACTACATTGCTCTCCCGAAGATAAGAATGCAGTATATAACCAGTACTGAAGTTGGGACGGAATGGCGCTCCGCAAATTAAAAATCTACTCTTCATCGCTCCGGCATAAACACAGGTAGGAAAACAGTACAAACTGCCTTGGCAGCGCGGTTGCCGTAGATTCAATGCGTACGTGACGAAGTTGGTTGCATTGGTTGTTGCTATTGTAAATTAATTTCTGTGTGATTCATTGGAAAAGGAAATTTGACTATAAATGAAAATGAAATATAAATACCTCTTTTGTAGTTTTTACCTCTCCCTGTCACGACCTGTCGGGAGAGGAATAAACTATGGATCACAACACATACTTTTTTGACCAGAACGCGTTCTAGCCAAGGATGTTTCTATATTCACCTTACGCTGCTTTACAAATATGTGTTTAACTTATACATGAACATATTTCACATTTCATGAGTCAGGATGTGCATTTAAACTGTCTGAGAAATGAACATATCGTTATGTGCACCTTAACGTTTCGGGGGGGGGGGGGTGTAGCCCCCTCTGAATACACCCCTGGACGCACACCTTCTAGCTGCTCAAATGAAATACATTTCACACTCCACCTTCTTTCACTGCTCACCTAGGCCTGAGCATTGTTCAAAGGCTAATATGTGTGGTCAGACTTAAATTCAAACTAGTAAGAGATGGGTGCACCCAGGGCTGGTTTGGAACGCAGATGGTAAGGAGAATCAATGCCAACTTTAAATAAAGAAAAACACTAGAAGAAACCTGAAGCATCGGAAAGTTTCCATGCACTTAACTGTATAGTCCAGTTATTCATTGCATGGCCAGGCGACTTCCTTTCGTTAGGAGGAAAAGTTTGCCGACAGCTCAACCCATGTTCTTTGTTTTTACCGCACCAATCAGCTAGTTACCCCATCCAATCAAAATCTAAGAATGTCCTGTGGCGATTTTGACAGCTACTCGTCTACTCCGCGTGGGAGTGAAATGCGCGGTTGCAAGAACAAGTTACAGTAAACAATAACATGAGTGAATTGAATAAAGCGAAGGAAGAACTGAGGTCAGTGATAACAATGAGAGAATATTGCAACGTTGCTTTTGTTTTGGAAAGCGGAAGCCCAAGACCGATTTAGTCAGATCAATTAACATAAAGAAACACCGAAACCTTTGAAGCCAACTGGCCACGCAATGAATAACTGCACTATACCAAAGAATGTACCCAATCCCATTTCAAATATTTCTCCAGATTCCTCCCACTCATCTTACTACACCTAGAAATTAGAAATTAGCCTATATCATCCCTTAAGGGCTAAGGCCTCCTGCCAGCTGGCAGGGTAGCTGAGGAACATTCCTTGGGTGAGCTACTCCTAGGGGGTGTTTGTTTATTCATGATGGGCGTGCTTCTAGACTGTCGCTTTCACTTTACACTTGTACTGTTGCTCTCTCTTGTTCTGATTGAAGTCATATGTGATGTGATGGCTGGTACACTGCACTGCACTTATACTGACACGGTTCACTACTGGACGCTAGTTTCTGCCCTCGTGTTCTTCGCCAAATTCTTCCACTCCTCTCTGTTTAATTCTGATGCTTATTTCATCATGACAGGTTACCACTGAAGATAAGAGGTCTAGAAATCTAGTATGTTTAATGCTGGATTCAGATCCATCTACCGGTAATCACTTTCATTCCCACCCGCCTAGTGGCCTACCTGTTAGTTCAGCCCAGCCATTTTTACCGGGTTAGCAAAGTTTCCACATCACTATGGTTATACAGTATTTAATTTTGTCTGTAACTATAGGATTATGAATTTTTTACATACCTTCAGAAAGAAGCACAGGTGATTCCAAATCAGCACAAAATTCATCAATGTTAAAACTTTACAATAAGTTATTTATGTCTTCCGGTAAAGCAGACTATTGGTAGCATTGGGAACTTGGATCGATTCATGAACTGTTCATTTATCTAGTATGCCATAATCTTACGGCTGACAGAATACTGACAACAAAGTAACAAAATAAGTATTATTTACAAAATCTGTTAGTTTATTCGTGGAATAGTTTTAATAAATCCTACTCGAGATTACAAGTTTCGTCAGATACATTTGCTCGAACTTTGTTCTTGCAAACATATCGATAAACTCAAAAACTCTCGTGGGATTACCTATGATAAACAGCTACATATAAACTGGTTGTGTTGGCTACCTGGGTTCTGCCACATCGTATGTTCAGACATCTTGTCATGTCCTCCTTTGGAGAGTGCCTGTTAGTGAAGTGTTAACTGTCGCAGCTGCCATGAGGTCGGTGAGTCTTAAAAGTTTTGAGTGTGTTTCCTGTCAAATCCTGCAACTGTCGTCTCTATTTATGATATCTGGATGGCATCTGTGATTAGTCTAGGAAATCTTCTACTTTCTCGTTTTAGTAAGGCTATGTCCATAACAGTATGTTGCGTTACTTTGTTTCTGATGTCTGATGTGTTCTTTTCTTCTTGTACCCACAGAATGTCCCATTTGTCCTACGTACACTTTTCCACACATGCACGGAATTGAGTAGACCCCAGCTTTATCTAAGATATTGATTTCATTTTCTTTTTTCTTAAAAAATATACTCCTATAACATATGGTACTGCTCAGAACATTTATCTTTGTTGAATGCATTGGTACAAACACCCATGGTTTTTTTTTTGTGCATTGCAAATCTGCTGAGGATTTTAATAATATTTACTGTCATTGTCGCTTGCAACTTTACTCCTTTATATCCCCTGAAAGCCACCCTGATGGGTTTTTGTGTGATTCTCTGGGAGCAGGGGGATTTTCAAATTTTTTCATCTTCTGAATTCACTGCTACCTAATAGCTTGCGATTTCCAGCATAAAGAAATAAAATCAGGTAAACAGATATAACAAAGTGCCAGACTGCTTTTGTTTAATCAGTGATAATTGCAATTATGATATGCAGAAAGTAAGTTATTTTTCTTATCGATTTCCAAGTTAAGCTTCAGATCGATTCATTAAGCAGGGCTTACGGAAGAACAAAGGTGTAGTTTGATAAGCATATGTGAAGGAATACAAAGTCGAGATTTCAAATAGATTTGCAGTTCTAGAAAACACTGCAGAACAAGAAGCTAGGGATGATATGAATATCAATAAAACCTGGGAAAGCATTAAAGACAATATTAAAGTAGCTGCAAAAGAAAATCAGGTCCGCCTGAACTGAAATCAAATAAACTGTGGTTCGATGATAACTGCATGAAATTAGTATACGCAAGAAAGCAGGCAAAACTACATTGGTTGCAGAATCCAAATGAAACTGCTGTCAAAAATCTCAACAATGTTAAACGAGAAACTTCTAGAACCATTAGAACAAAGAAAAGAACCTATCTCTGTGATTGACTTCGTTTGAGTATGTGATACGTGTCACAACTTACACCTCACAATGGGCACACACAATCTATAGTGTATGGAATCTCTTGTTGACACACAGTTTATGGTGGAATCCATGCACTGAGAGTCTGGTTATTACATGTCTCTTGTTCTTGGCACTCTTTGGATCATAACTTCTCTATCATGTCAGGTGAGCTGTAGAAGTCCAGTTACATTTCCTCTATTTTCCTATTTCGGTTCATCAAGAGCTCTTGATATGGACCTGTTGACAGTAGATGGTGCTGGATCCTAATGTCTTCTACGAAGTAGGTTTCTCTTATCATCTCGTATATAAGTCGTGAGGGTGCAGTCTTCCCAATTCCTATTGCTCTTTTCATGTATATTGTTTTGACCTTTTCGATTCTGATTAGTTCCCCGAATATCAGCTTCTCCCATACAATCTGTATGCCATATATGATGATTGATGCTATTGTAGTTCGAAATAGTATCATGACTGTATCAGTGGACAGATTTCTAATGTTCTTAATGTGGTACATTGCCTTGATTGCTGCCACCGTTCTTTCTTGAATGTGAAGACTGTATGATGATGCTGTTGTCTGTTGAGTGACCCCTAGGTGTTTGAAATTGCTTACTGTTTCTAAAGGATTGCCTGAGAGCACTATTTTATCATTTGTGCTGCTTTCCTGCCCTTCCTGAAAGTCACATGTACACTTTTTTCTTGATTTATCTTTACTTCATTTTCCCTGGCCCATTTTCCCCAACTTGTTGATTGGTCTGAGTATGATGTTCTTGGGTTGCTAGCCAGGTGAATGACTGGAAAAGCTCTGATGTTTCAGATGAACAAACTTCCTCCATCTTCAGGAAGACTGAAGTGTCGAGTGGACAGAGTGCCATGGATGTGGAAGAGTCTGCAAATCAGGTGATATCTCAAAATTTCCAGAAGTGAGGAGGGTCAACTAATCAAGAAACATTGAGATGATGGGTTAACCAATCATGGACCACAATTTTCTGCTAAAATGCACTTAATATTCTTGCTAAAATGAATCAAGTGTATCATACATTTATTTCTAGAATTAGAAACAGATTAGAGTTAAAAAAATATTTACAGAAAATGTCTCCAAGGCTATAATTTCTACAGTATTTTTCAAATGAGAAGCAGATTCCTTCACCGCCAATCACGTGTACGAGCTTACGAAGTGTCGCTAGCAGTTCGAGTCTTCCCTTCGTCTCGCCGTCTCTGATTGGACCGCGTATCTAAGCAAGGAGATGGATAAATTGTTTGTCATCTGCAAAACACTGTAGTTAAAGCTCATCTGTTTCATGCCTATGTTTCCTGGGTATATAGCCTACCGAAATACACCATGATGATGAGCAAAAATGACAAATAACTTTTATTTTTCATAAATCATCAATAATTTGACAAATTGGTAGGCATGCCATACTTTAAAAGGATGTTAATTAATTTTTTTTAAATATCTCAATGAAAATACACTTTAATCACAGAACATTCGAACACAAAGTGAAATAACAAAAGAATATACAATTATAATTTCACGTACAAAATTATTTGAAAGATTCCCTTGAAGATGAAAGAGCGCAGATCTTATCTTTGTTGGTTTTCTTGTATGAAGGTTCGTCTTTATTTTCTATGTTCTCATGAAAATCTAGTTTACAGTTCCTATGACAATTTCATCTGTAAAGTTTTTCATGAAGTTTTTCATGCCATATTTGTTCCATATGAGAACTAATTTCACAGGTAAACGTACAGAAGCCGTGCGAAAAAGGAATATCCGTCTAGAGGACAGGTGATTTTTACTTATGTTATGAGGATTATCCGTCTGTCAGGCGGCATAGCTCCTACTGAATCATTCGGTGTTACCGTGATAATCACGTGAGCGAACAGATGGTGTAATCACGAAGACTAATACTTAAATGAGACCTTTCGAGCAGAGAAGCACAATAAAAGCATAACCTGTACTCTGGTAGCAAAAGAAAGTAACCATATCAATCTGTGAAACTGATGTTCCGCTCTAAAGGTTAAATAACTACCGACACTCTCTGTCCACTCCACACTTCAGTCTCCCTGAAGATGGAGGAAGTATGTTCCTCTGAAACTTTGGAGCTCTTCCAATCATTCACTGGCCAGGAACCCAAGAACATTATACTCACACTCAGACAGTATGTTCGAAACCAGGACTGTCCCAGTAGAGTCAGGCCACCTGGTCACACTAATGACGATGCACAGGAAGAATGAACCTGAACAGCTCGGCCATATCTCAGAGGGTAAGGACCACTACATCCTGACTGGGTAGTCAATTTGTTCAGCACTAATTTAGTATTGCTTCCAAGTGGGTAATTTTGGATTAGATATGCATCATGTGGGCAAATAAAGGAGCCTGTATGGAATTGATCTGTGGACATACACCGCCTGGGAAATAAATGGCTCATATGTTCATCCGTCTCTGAGAGATCTTATTTTGTTCCTTCCTGTAATTCTCCAGTAGCGCTGGATGGATATTCTAATGAAAAATCTATTATGAATAATCGTTTTTCATTAACATATAATAAAATTTAATTTGAAAGCATCTGCATTCAATAACATATTTTCTTTGTAATAAATAATTCAATGCTGCAGTAAATCCAAAAAAAATAGTAATTGGTGTTGTTAGTTAACCGGTATATCACATGGAATAGGATGACTAAATAATTACCATTCCAGACTGTACACACACTTGTCAGGAATCTGCAAGCAAGAAATACAGTGAAATCTTAGTATATGAAGTACATCAGAAAACAGATTATTTACATGAAAACAATAATATTGAGATGAGTTATATACACTACTTCCCTTATTTTCATTACTAACCTGAACCCAGGTTTCGATGAGCCTCCTCACCATTTTCAACAGTTTACTCCGTCTGGAGTAAATGTTGAAACTGTTGAAGTAAATGGGGTGAAATGGAGTAAATGTTGAAACTGTTGGAGTAAATGGAGTAAACTGTTGAAAATGATGAGGAGTCTCACCAAAACCTGGATTCAGTAATGAAATAAGGGAAGTAAAGTACAGGGTGTGGCAAAACACCCTCCCTATTTTAAATTTCAAATAAAAAACAGATGGATCAAAATAAAGAAACTGTAATAATATTAATGATATATACAAAGTGGGAATTTAGGGTTTTCAGTATATTACATTAGTTCACCTCACTGCTAAGTGTAAATAGACCTTAATCTTCAATCCGTGCTCTTATAGCAAGGTTCACCATATCATTAGGCACTATATCCACGCCGCAACATTCGCACAAGATGGGAGTGGCAGTCAACATGTGTTGCCATAACGACAGAAAAATAAAACAAGTGATAAACAGTAAACAAAAATTGAATAGGATAATGAAATCGCAGAATTGACATTCAGTACAGTATCCAACAATGCCGTGGACGGGAGAAGAACGTGTTTACGCTGTGGAATCATTTCTGGTAAACGGGTATTCTGTTGTCACTGCTCTGCGTGCTTTCCGGATTTGCTTCCAAATTCCTGCTCGTGGTGCAGTACCAGATCGGAATAGCATTAGCTTATGGGTGTCAAACTTTAGAGCGAGTGGTAAAATTATTAAAAAGGGAGGGGGAAGGCCATGCAACGGTTGGAACTCCAGAAAGCATTAAACTTCCCACAGTGTAGAATCATTCATGTTAATACAGCTTTTTTATTTTGATCCATCTGTTTTTTATTTGAACTTTAAAATAGGGTGGATGTTTCGCCGCACCCTGTATATAACTCATCTCAATATTATTGTTTTCAAAGTAAAAACTTCCTTGTATAAACTTTTTAAAAATTTCTGGAAGAGATTATTTATAATTTATTGTGAAAAGTATGTGATACTGAAACAAGCAAATCCTATCAATTTATCATAGCAGACTGAGATATAGTATTATGAGTTTCTCATCCGTAGATGCCATCTCTTAACTACTTCTACTTCCTTCTCAAGACATCGATTTGACAATTGAGCAAAGAGTTCTGATTGGTTGTTTTGCTAAGTTTTGCATAAACTTAATGCATCAGCTTGGAGTTTCCAAAGTTCTAAATTAAAATTCAATTTTACAATACGCTTAAAGTTTATAGTTAATTAGCTATAGTTAATTAGCTTCATGCGCTTAAGGTTTATAGTTAATTAGCTATAGTTAATTAGCTATAGTTAATTAGCTTCATATTTCTCCAGTGGTATAATTATAGATTGAATGTTTTGATAAGTTCCACCTATATACCACTAAATACACTGTTAAACACACATTTTGTGACATGGAAATTTTTAGGTGTTTCCGATGTATTGAGGCACCCTAATAACAAATCTAAAAACAGAAATTGCCTATCACCCACGGATTTTTAGTAACAAGCGTTTCTTTTTTAAATATAACAAAAAACAGCAATCATTTCAACAGTTTTGTGAGTCACTGTATGCATATTGTACCACTTCGTGTAATGTATGTATCAGCAGTGTGTTAAGACAAGTTCATTCCAGTATATTAAATGCAAGAAGTATGCACCCAAATGAGATTGTGCATTAGTAGGCATTTACCCGCGTATGAAGTTACTGCATTTCCTATGTCGTCTTTACTAACGTGTTTGTGTTCTACATACTTGGTTTATTTTTATTATTGTACTGTGATTGACTGTGAATTAACAAGTCAATACAATGCCTAGGCAGTGTGTAAATAATGTCAACAGTTTTTGTTATGAGTGTGAAAAAATAACTTTTAAATCGCCAAAACGTAATTTCACTCAACTTGTGCGAAGAGCTTACAAACTTTATTTCGGAGTTAAAGTAGGAGATCAAGATCAGTCATGGGTCCCTCACATATGTTAAAAGACTTGTATAACATTGTTAACAGGTTGATTGAAAGGTGAAAAAGTAATGTGCAATTTGCAGTACCAATGGTGTGGAGAGAACCAAAAGACCATCCAACAGATTGTTACTTTTGCCTCACTAAAATACAGGGCATCGGACTGAAGTCCAAGGATGCTGTGCAATATCCAAATTTATCATCAGCCTGGCCCGTTGAGCATAGTGAAGAACTTCCTATCCCAAACCCACCAGAATTGTGGAGTTTGGACGAAGAAGAATGTGCTGGTGATACACCTGATGTTGTGCAATTCGCACAGGAAATCGACAATGATCCAGAGTTTCAAGTACCAAAATGTTCAACAAAGCCACATCTGATTTCAAAAGCTGAACTGAATGATTTAGTTCAAGATTTAAAACTAGCAAAATCACAGTCAGAACTCCTAGCATCCAGATTAAAAGGATGGAATCTCCTCGAACTGACTTTCGAAATCATCAAAAATAACTTACACATTATTTCGCTCAAGAAGGGATTTTGGTATAGGCTACTGCACGGATGTTGACAACTTATTTGATGCCTTGGGGCAGGAACATGAACCAAGCAATTTGCGCCTATTTACTGATTCTTCTAAACTTAGCTTAAAAACATTAGATCGGAACGGAAGGGGGTTCTTGTATCTGAAACAGAAATTTCCGAGAGTTAGTGAGGCAAAAATTAAAGAGGGCATATTTGTGGGACCGCAAGTACGAGAAGTTTTGAAAGATGGCAAAAATTAACATGCTGAATGAAGCTGAACTAAGAGCATGGAAAGCTTTTAAAACAGTTGTGACCAATTTTCTTGGATATGTCAAAGCTGAAAACTACACTATGACTGAATTACTTAGTGCCTACAGCGAAATAGGATGTAACATGTCATTAAAAATTCACTTTCTGGATGCTCACCTCTATTTCTTTTCTGAAAATTTGGGTGCCGTAAGCGACGAACATGGGGAACAATTCCACCAGGACGTTGCAGCTATGGAAAAGCGATACCAAGGCAAATGGAGTTCTAGTTTGCTTGCTGATTACTGCTGGACATTAATCCGAGATGCCACAGTGACAAAATATCGCTAAAAAAATCTTATAATAAAATTTTGAATTAAATATAATATTAAGAACATACCGAAATTAATATATTTCAGTATAACACAAAACACTTTGTAGCAAACAAATAGTGGGTGACAGAGAAAATCCAAGGTCATTTTCTGCTTTCTGGTGAAATTTTACATAAGGTACACCTTGTTTTATCCATGTCACAAAAAAAAAGTTGATTTTTGTTTACCAGTGATATTAAAACTTCTACTGGCTAGCATACAACCAATTTCGTCATTACAGTTCTATATTTAACCCATTTAAATTAGTCACATTTTAAAATTTATTTTATTAACGAAATTTTTATCCTATAATTAATTTTACCTGAGATTCTTTTGATATCCAAAATATTCATATTCTAGGCGTGACTGATGATGACGCATATGACGTCGAAATGCATCTCAATATATTGAAAAACAACGAAAGCTGAATATTACAAGAGATAAGTCACTACACTACTCAAGATCCGCTAATCTAATCCAAGAAGAAGGACCACATAAATTACAGTTATTCACAATATAACATTGTTATAATTGACTCTCTAGTAATAATAGTCACACAACACAAATACAAGAAGAAAGAAGATAAGTGCATTTTATCCAAGAAGACAATTATTTATGACATACACAGACATCTGTGTGCTTTTTTAAAACAATTGACAAGTATTAGAATACGTTATCAAGTTTCATATATGTTTAATTTTAATTCATATTTTAACTATTGTGACAAGGTTAACTTCGTAATTTTATTACTAATTTGTAAATAATCTAATTTGACAACACATTGAGCTCAATGTTATTTTAATTTTTTAATATTTTATGTTATTAAGTGATAGACTAAATCTAATACAATAAAAATACGTTTAGAAGAACACAATAAAAGTCAAATTCAAAAACATGTGTTGTTAATTAACTGTTCTTCTTACCTCATGTAGACTTCAGCTGATTGTTTTAATATTTAGTGGTATATAGGCGGAACTTATCAAAACATTCAATTTACATGATGCATTGTGAACGGACGATTGAAAAATGTGGCCGCAAGCTTTTAAGAATAAGTTATCATATACCCCAATACTAACCACCCCTGAATAATACCTGCGGAAATTTGAAACAAAATCTATAGGCCTAAATATAATTATTTTGCCAGTTTTATTAAGTGCCAGTATGATACTTTATAAGATTGTGTGGGGGTGGGGAAATGTCTGTCCATCTATCTGTCCGTGTGTCTGTACACGCGATAACTCAAATACGCTTTATCGGATTTTCATGAAACTTGGTATACGCCTTTATAACGTCCATGGGAAGAACCCTATAGATACTGGACCAAATCGGTTGACTGGTACCGAAATAACAAGTAATTAATGATCACATCTATTATATAATAATATTCGTTCTCCGAAAATCCGAAGCATTTTGATTTGCTCGCAGACAGCCAATCAGCGGCGGGGCTCTCGTAACTAATGTAAACAAGGCACGTTCAGAAAGAATATGCTAAATTATTTATTAAAGAGCTTTCATTTCCAATTTAATATAAACATTAATTTTGTAATGGATATAAGACGCTACAATATTATTGCAAGGCCCACAATATATTAAATATAACATAACAAATTCCCAATCAGTTATTGATATTGTTAGCCCACCTTGATTGATTAATTTCTTCATAACGTTATCAGTGTAAACACATTTAAATAAAATATTTAAAACACAACTAGCTGTTGAGCATTGATATAGGCCTAATATTGTGCATTCTACCGATATCTACATTATATTTTAATGTGAGTATTTTTCTTATTCGCTCTATTACAAAAATATCTTCTTTTCTACATTGGTCTATCATAATATCAATTATCACTGATTTAAAAAAAAAAACATTCTAAAACTTTGTTATATCAGTTTACCTGATTTTATCCTTAACCAAACAGTTGTAATTAACATTACATATCATAAAAGAATTAAATATGATAGGCTAAAATGTAATTATAAAAATAATGTGCATGGTAACAGCCAGCCGTAACCTCACCACCTTACATGCACAGTGTAACACTTTCAACAATAACAACACTCTCCAGCTGTTCAGTGGGAATCACACGCGATGACGTGAGTTCGACTGGTCCGACTCAAGGTCATTCAAAATTCACTGAACTTCAACAAACTTTTCCCGAATTAGTGGTTCTGCTTGTACTGCACTGTTTGTTTGGCATCTCTACACGTAAAGCTTTGTTTCACCGCTAGTCATGGCAGACCATGTGCATAAGAAAGCATCTTCTTTGTCTAGTTTTCCTTTCATTACAGCTTTGCTACTGTTATACTATACTGTAATGCTAATACATAGCATCGTGATATATTGAGCCAATATGGTACAAATTGTCAAAATTCAGATGAGAGGAGTCCAGTATTCAAATAATACCCGCACCCCAGTTTTTCATTTGCGATTTTTCAAAAAAATATGCAGGAAGTATTCGAATATATGGCAGGTTCATGGTTAATTTTCATTTTGAATGGGGCATGAAGTGTTACATAAAAACATGTTTCACACGAAAACTTGTATTAATGTGTCCAATAACAATAAAAAGCAGGACAATGTTTGATTTTCTACAATGCCCGTCCAGACAAAGACATAAAAAGCAGTATATGTGAGATGTGTAGCGGTGATTCCCCTCTAAGATGCTTTTATGTCTAAGACATGCTTTTTGTTTTACTGTATTATGTGAAAAAGATTACATACCTTGTATTATACAACTTGTCTTCACCAGCAGCTGGTGATCCATCTCATTCCCCTTCACACATGTTTCACCGCTATGTTTATTTCTCATATTTCTTGCTACTTTCTCTTGTCTGTAACAAACAAGAGGACATCCCATCAGTTGATATTCCATGAAAATGAGCTGTGTGAAAAACTTGCTTTGAAAGAAACTGCTACGATCTGCAGGTATTTTTTGGCTTTTGAGTTGGCCGGTCTTTCCACAAGTCAATATCTAAATATATTACTGTATACAGTGCATCTCAGACAGATTGCACCCGCCGCACGGTGAGTTCCCCCCAGATGAGGCTCCTATCCCTGGTATGCGACAAAGGAACACGACAAGCGGGTGCAATCTGTCTGAGACTCACTGTATATATTATCGATCATCGTACTGTTTTATTGGAATTTGACAATGAAATTAAAATTAATGAATGTTACTCTTATATCAAGAGGATTTTTAATTCTTACAATACTGAATGCTTCTTATCTATGCTATCGTACGAGGATTGGATAGGTGTGTATGATTGCTATGATTTTAATGAGAAGTTTAGATATTTCTATCAGACACTGTTGTTATACTTTAACGTCTGTTTCCCATTAGTTAAATTTAAATATAGAAAGAATAATAAATCGTGGGTAAACAATGAAATCAAATGCTCAAGTTCACGTTTGAAAGATATGTATCTTTTGTGTAAACTTTATCCTGAGCTTAATGATAGGTATAAGGAATCTAAGCGTAATCATAAAAGACTTGTAAAGGATACAAAAAAGAGATATTATGAAAGTATTTTAAATGATGCAACTAACAAAGGCAAGATGGCATGGAAAATTATTCATCAACTTACAAAACCCGACGAGGAACATGTTAACATAACGCTCAAAAATGAACTTGGTATAATTGACGATCCTCAGGAAGTAGTTGAATCTTTTAATGTATTTTTTAAAGAAGCTCCAGAGAAAATAATTTCAAATTTAGATCCCTCAAACCATAATTCAACAATTAATCATATTAAACAAGTTACTCAGTCTATTTACTTGCACGAATTTACAGAATGTGAGGTACTGGATATCATAAATAAGAAACTAAAACATAAGATGTCCTCTGGCCCTGATGATTTTCCTGCCATGCTTCTAATTGAATGTAAAAATATCATTATAAAGCCTCTTACTTATCTTATAAATGAATCGTTTCGCTGTGGTGTCTTTCCAAGTGAACTGAAGTTAAATAAAATTATTCCTGTATTTAAAAAGCATGATAAAAACAATGTGGAAAATTATAGGCCTATAGCCATGTGTAATAGTCTAGCTAAAATTTTTGAATATTGTATGTTGACAAGGCTTCTCAAGTTTATCGACAGACATGATATTTTGGATGTAAATCAACATGGGTTTAGACCATCAAAATCAACTAGTACAGCAATTTATTCTGTCTTTAATAAGGTTTTATTATCACTAGATGCGGGTAGGTGTCCTGTTGGGATCTTTTGTGATCTTAGCAGGGCATTTGACTGTGTTAATCATAGTATACTTCTCTCTAAACTTGAGAAATCTGGCATTCGTGGCGTTATTTTGGACTGGTTTTCTTCATACCTAAGTAACAGGCTTCAGTATGTTGAAGTGATGTATAAGATTAATAATTGTAAGAGGCTGTACAAATCAAACTCTCTGGATGTCAAAGTAGGTGTTCCCCAGGGATCTATTCTGGGACCCATTCTATTTCTATTTTATGTTAATGACTTGCCTAATCACTTGAAAGATTATTTTATTACGATGTATGCCGATGACACAACGGTTGTTGTTGATGCTCAGAATGCTCAAGCAGTGGCGGACGCAGGGGGGGGGATAGGGGGGTTACATCCCCCCCCCCGAAATTTGAAAAAAGTACTACAAGTGGCCAGTTTTATAAACTAATTGGATATGTAAGTTGATTAATTTTTTTTAGTATTCTTTCTACCTATTCAAATCCCCCCCCGAAAAAAAATTTCTGCGTCCGCCACTGTGCTCAAGGGTTACAGACAGACTGTAATGCACTGCTTGATAATCTCCAGAAATGGTTTAATATTAATATGTTATATTTAAACATAAATAAAACTTGTTATATGAAATTTCACAACATACAAAACAAATCAATAAATAATTTAAATTTAAGCATTAATAATCATGACATTCTTAGTGTTCAGGCAACTAAATTTCTGGGAATAACATTTGATGAACATTTGAACTGGCGCCCACACTGTTTAGAACTTGTCCGTACTTTACATTCTGTCTGTTATCAAGTTAGAATTTTAAGATACTATGTTAGTAGCAATATGATTTTATCTTTTTACTTTGCTCAAGCCGAGTCAAGGCTAACATATGGTATCTGTTACTGGGGTTCATCTACTATGTTGAATGATGTTTTTATTGCACAGAAGCGAATTGTCAGATGCATGGCGGGTATTGACAATCGTACCTCATGTAGAGACTATTTCATACATTTTAGGATACGTACAGTCTATGGGTTGTACGTCTTCAAACTATTAGAATTTGTCCACATTCATAGAAATGAATTTAGTTGCAATAGTGATTTTCATTCCTACAATACTCGAAATAGAAATAAGTTTAGTATTCCACAACATAATTTAAACAGTTTCAATAAATCCATCATGGTGTATGGTTTGAAGATGTACAATAATCTGCCTGTTAGCATTAGAGTCATTAATGACCTGAAAGTTTTTAAAAGACGTGTCAGAAAGATTTTAATTCAATTGTGTCCATACAGTATTAATGAAGTAATTGTGGGTAATGTATGATTTATATTTAATCTTAGATATAGTGACAAGTCTTATGGCTTTATGCTCAAACAGACGATTATTATTATTATTATTATTATTATTATTATTATTATTATATACATATATACATATATATATACAAACACACAGTAAAATCTGGTAAACTGATGTAACAAAGTGACAGAATGTTTTTGTTTGATCAGTGATAATTGCAATTATGATAAGCAGAAAATAAATTAAGCTCCAGATCAATCCATTAAGTAGGGCTTACGGAAGAACAAAGGTCTAAAGCTTGATAAGTATATGTGAAGGAATATGTGGGCAGTGTTATTTGGCATAGCTAACTGTATTGAAACTTCCAAAGGGCCGTATATGAACAATGTACAACAATATGTTGAAAAGAGAACTGATTTGCATTTGATAAATTCTTTCTAATACATTACCATAAAATAGGCAATAAATTGAGCACTACTCCGGTACCAGTCAACCAATTTGGTCCAATATCAATAAGCTTCTTCCCATGGACGTTATAAACGCATATAGGCCTACCAAGTTTCATAAAAATCCGATAAAGCATATTTGAGTTATCGTGCCTACAGACAGACAGACGGACAGACATTTTCCTGTCTTCCACACAATCTCATAAATTACCATTCTGGCACTTAATAACTACATGAAAACACTTTAGTTTACTGGGATCCAAACATTTAAAAATTATTACTTTCCTCATTAACATTCTAAAAAAAATATTTAGAGGTGTGCATACCGATGCGTTCTCCCAGAAAAATAGCACTACTTCTGACATTAAGAGTACAAAATAACAATGAAATATATTAGGGATGGGTCGATACCAGATTTTCTCGATACTCGATACTCGATACCGATACATGTTTCTTTCCTCGATACTCGATACCTTCAACATTTCCAGTTTCAATAAATAGGTACATTAAAAATTAAAATTTGAGAGAACTGTGTAATACCAACTAAATTAATGAAGTCTGCAAATTTAATGAGACAAAATTTAATGTCATCAATAGCCTATAATTATTTTCAAACTGTACATTAAAACTAAAATTAGTTTTTTTTAAACAGTCCACTTACAAGGTTTTGATAAAAATACTAGCATTCTCAATTAATTGCAGAATTACAAAAGTATCGAGCTAGTTTTCTGAAGTATCGTTCGATGCCGATACCATGCAAGTATCGAGAGTATCGAGGTATCGAAAGTATCGAGGACCCATCCCTAAAATATATCATCAGTTTAACTGCACCCTTCCTATGGCAATATACAGTAACTATTAACAAAGATATGACACTATAAGATCAGGGCCTATATTGCAATTGCACTCAGAAAAGCTCACAAGGAAATAGTCTACACTGTGTTTCGAAATCTGGTAGTAATGTTAGGGCAGACATTGAAGTTATCAAGACAGAAGAAGAGAAGGTGTTAATCCTAGATGCAATGATCAGATTCAAACAGAATGAACAACAGGTCCTATGAGTGAGCGGAGAAAAGGAATTTAATAGAACCACATATATCTCAATGAGAGTTTAAATGTACACTTCAAAACTATAACCTACTTTCAAAAGATGTTTTTAAAAATATTATTAACCAGTGGATAAAAGTTAAAAGATAAAAACATGATGTTTCAACTCTTTCCTCGATTTTTCCTCAGGTGACAACTCATCCTATACTGCTCAGAAGGAAGACTGAGTTTCGTCATGGTAACTCCTCTGCCCACAATCGATAAAAACACTATTCCTAAATTATCTGTTTTTCCATTCCTTTGGGATATCAAACATTGCTTCCTCTATGCATTCCGCAGGTGGTCGGGGAATTTTTACCACCGGATTTTCCTTCCTCAGTCTCCTCATTACATCCAACCACTCCTCACGTATTACCATCATATCTATTCAAACACATCCCCTCGTTGCCGATTATACTCCATGCTTTATTTTTTATTTTTATTTATTATTATTTTTTTTAACGCAATCATCCTCGATTCTTAAAATGTTTACATCACCAATATTATGTTTGTTTTCTGTCATATATTGGCTGAGTCCAGTAGAGCAGCGTTTCTCAACCTTTTTGAACCCGAGGACCTCTAGAATGTCTAAAAATTTTACGGACCCCTAATTTTACATCCCACTTTTAAAAGGAGACCTATATTCTTAATATTTGGGGAATTAATTATAGGTCATTATAACGAAATATGTGAAAAAATTTTACTTCTTTACTTTCCACTTGCTTTATGATATTTTTAAATGATGTCTGCGGACCATCTGCACCATCTTCGCGGACCATAGGTTGAGAAACGCTGCAGTAGAGCATTTACCACTATTTACATCCCTTACCTGCTCACAGTTTCTAGTTTTAAAGTCCCTCCCTGCTTCCCCAACATAAACTCCCTCACAATCACTCCATTTTACTGAATACACTCCAGAAAAATTCATTTTGTCCTTATTTGTGCCAAGACATTTATACTGGGAAAAAATTTTTTCAATTGTTTTTTTTTTTCATTTTATGTGTGGGTACTATTCCGTATTTCCAGAAAACTTTCCCTACACGTTCACTAACGCGGGTATTATATATGGTAATCCTATATATCCTATGTTATTGTTTTCTTTCCTTTCATCATCTTTTTTAGCACATCTACTTTCAATACATTTCCATATATTGTCTATAAATGGGTACTGTGATAAAAAAAATCTGATGTGAAAGTCACATAACTTCCTCTGCCCAAATAAAAGTTAGCAGTATTCACATATCCTTGTACAGAATCGCAAGACACAATTTTACGCTAATTATCCTATAAATACCTCTTCTTTCAATGATGCGACTAAAAGCGCAGTCTATATAACAAACTTTTAAAAAAAAGAACAAATGACTGCAGACGTTTATTGAACTTTCCGCCGTAAAATATAATTTCCGAAATTTATCGAATATTTCCCTCAGATACTTCTTTACTCTATGCATGGCCAACAATACATCTTTCTCACTTCACATTCTTATATAGAATAAGAGGCCGTGAAAGAGCGCAAATTCAGTTGTTCATCACGCAAGACAAACTTTCTACAAACAGTGGGTGAACAGTGGGTGGCTTGTAACTACCCTCAGAGAATTTTCTCGAAAAAATGTTTCAAATAAAAGTTTTAGCTCTTAGTATAAGCAACCCATGTGCAAAATTTAAAGAAAATCGTTAGAGCCGTTTTCGAGAAAATCGAAAATTTCTTCATGTAAAGTCCCCTTAAAAATAAGAGAAAATAGTCGCCAATCTTATCCTCACATCTTCAGAAGGTACCTGACCCAAATACGAAATTTTGTTTTCATACGATTTTCCGTTTTGGAGCTAGAGTGTTCACAGACAGACAGACAGACAGACAGACAGACAGACACACAGACATGTTTCCAAAAATAGTATTTTTGGATTCAGGGGGCCTTGAAACGTGTATATATGCTAAAAACTCAACTTCGAATTTTGGGGTCGAAAACAATACTTCCTCTACCTATAGTACCTATGGTACGGGCAGAGGAAGTAAAAATAAACAAACACAATTTATAACTGGTCACAGAAAATTTGGGTACTATCTGAAACGATTCAAAATAGGAACCAATATCTGCATTTGCAAAGACACAAATCAGACTGTATCACATCTTATATTTGAATGCTCTGCTTTGGAAATCCAAAGACAAAAAATTATTACCCAATTAGAATATTACCAAAATAGATTTGAACAGCCTTTGACAAATGTTTTGCATAAGACATGCTACTACAAGAAGTTAGGCCCTATGTAACTATTTAAATTCTATTTTAAAGAAACTTTGATGTAGTATTTGTATTTGATTGTTAATTAATTTTATTCATATCTGTTATATTGTTAATATGTAAGTATAGAAATTAAACAAACTGTAAATGAATGTAAATCATACAAGAAATTAGCAATGTAAAATTTTTAGGACTGCAAATTGACCAAAATCTTGACTGGAAGACACACATAGAAATGATAAGTCCAAAACTGAGTTCAGCATGCTTTGCTTTAAGAATTTTGAATAATATATTAAAACAGGATGCATTACTTATGGTATATTTTGCATATTTTCACTCGGTAATGAGGTACGGGATCATTTTCTGGGGCAACTCTACCCATAGGGAGAAAATATTTAGATTTCAAAAGCGGGAATAAGAATAATATGTGGAAAGAAAAAAAGGGAATCTTGTAAACCGCTGTTTGAAAAATTAAGAGTCCTCACTCTTACAGGGGAGTATATATACTCTGTTATGTGTTTTGTAGTGAATAATATTGATAAATTTCAAACTAATTTTAGTGTACATGGACGTACTACCAGAAACATGAATGATCTACACAGACCAAATAACTCGTTAAAACTCTTTCAGAAGGGTGCGTATTATTCTGCAGTACAGATATATAACAAGCTTCCAAACAACATTAAATTATTATGTATTCAAAGAAAGATCAAACCTTTCAAAACAGCTGTCAAGGAATTTTTAATAACTCACACCTTCTACAATTTGGAGGAATATTTCCAGCTTGGATAAATTTGGCAGCTTGCAGTTTCTGTAGACCTATATTATTGTTATAACATGCATGTATTTTTTGATCTGACGTGTTCTATATCCTTGAGCCCCGCTCAACACAGGATCTACAGGACGAGATATCTACATCTACATCTACATCAAATTGCATTAATTGTACTGTAACTAAAACCCGAGCATACTGAAAAGCGAAATAGGGTTAATTATATTTGAACATTCAACAACAATTACACAAAAGCAAATATTTCCTGAATTCAGTCAACACTTAACTTCTGCCATAATGTTATTTGTATATGAAATTATTGCTCCCAGATATTTAAATTTCTCAACTTGTTCAAATGCTATTCTAATATTTTGTAGCTTACCTCTCTCACATGTGTTTTATGTGATAAATATGTGTTCCAGAAGATAGCAACAATTTGTACCAACAGCAGCTGATAGTGCAGTGGGACCAAAGAGAAGTTTACTGCCTGTATGAGAGGCCACACCTGAAACCAGAACACAGAAAAGGATAAGATCACAATATAAGTATTAATACAGTAAAGAAACTGTGTGTTAAAAGTCCTATGGCAACATGTTAACTGGACGACACTAGCGCTCCATGCGGAGAGTAACTAAAACTACATTCTCATCATATCAAATGACCTGGGAAAATACATTAACATGTTTCAAAATATGTTATATTAAGAGAGAAAACTTTATTGTTATCTGAATTTTAAATTTAAGAAATAATAAAACAGGTATTATACTCTAGTTAAGAACAGGTAAACATACTTGAATAGGCTACTGTTAAGGATTGTATCTAGGGGTAATTATGTGGAAAAATAAAGGTACGTCTTATCTTTAATGTCTCATATTTTTTTAATTTCATCCACACCTCTGTACAGTCGCCAGGTAAAACTTATTTTCAGACTCACCCTCGTATATTATTTTTAATTCTTTAGATAAGTTTTTCAATTGATCAAGTGAAAACAAAGATATAAACTGCAGGTCACATATGCTACTTCAGTTTGAATGCAAAATTATGAGCTACGCTACACGATGTGCAGCCTGCATCCAGGTAGTGCGACTCGATACGCTACTTTGGTATGAATACTCACTTAGACTTCTATAGCTGAACACTGGAGATTTAACTGTTTGAGAACGGATTTCAACATATAATGAGTTCTTGATAAAACCAACTCACTTTGTAATTGGTGATAAGGATGGTGAAGTAGGTTTCCTGTAGCTTTGTCTTGGTCTCCTCGATGGAATTATCATCTAGTAGAGATACCCCAGAAGTTACAACAAATAAAAGCAGAGGAGCTGCTACTAACTGATCCAAAGTGACTTTCTTAAATGTCACTATCTTTGGTGAGGGGCCAGTCACATGATGGTCCAGAATCTTGTACCAGAATCGTACCAAAGGACCCTACAACAGTTATTAACAATTTGTATGAAAAAAAGGAACAATTTGTATGAAAAAAAGAACAATTTGTATGAAAAAAAGAACAATTTGTATGAAAAAAAAGAACAATTTGTGTGAAAAAAATAACAATTTGTATGAAAAAAGTAACAATTTGAACAAAAAAAGTAACAATTTGTATGAAAAAGGATCTTCTATAGAAGAATGGTAATACTGATAATTCTCTTTCCCCCTACATTACGTTATGTTAAAAAACCTTGACAAACATGAGGTTAAGTCCTACAGTCAATTAATTTAAATGGTAACAACCATACTCGATCCAAAGATGTATACGAAGCAAAAGTAAACAGACTTGCCTTGACTAACTGTGTCCCGTTGTGTCATTGGTTAATCACACCAGCGTAGTAGCCTACACATCATAATAATGCGACAAGCTCAGTCAGTTATTTACTTCCATTCCGCACACATCATAAAATTATTTAAGTTACCGGTATATCTTATGTAATTGTGATAGTAATTATGTAATTGTTAATAGTCATACAAAATCCTATACCTATACATTGATACTTATTCACTGAAATAGGCTCTCTATTATTTGAGAAGAAGGAATGTTAAAAATAATATAGCTATGATGAATTTTTTTTTATATATATGACATCCGTCACGTATGAACTGAACAAAATATTAAGTACAGTGCTCGCTGCTTATTGTGATCACTTTAGGATGCAGCTAATCTGATAATGTTAACTGATTGATAACAGTAACTGAAGGTTATTTATACATATATAAGATAATACACTACAAAACAGAATTAAAAGCTATGTATTCATAAAGTAATTCGTAACTCCGAATCATTAAACCACCCATAATACAGGAACAGAATGCAAGCAACTATTTTTTTAACCAGTAAGAAAGTTTTTTGTTTTATTTTCCTTTAGGACTCCACTAACCAATAGTCCATACTCAGTTACAAGTGTATTTGGAAGTCTACTGATCTGTGGTGAACACCGCTTAGCAAAACTTCTAACATCTGTCTGTTCAAGTCTTTTCATTTTACACCAGCTATCACTGCATCTCAACACTATTATCTTCATAAATCAAGACCTGCAGCTTAACTGAGGGATAAAATGTGTTTTGTCGCTTAAATGAGAAAATTAGGTAATCCCACCCCCTCGAACTGATCACCTGTGAGCAGGGAACAGTACTGCTATTTTGAATACAACACAATACAGTTGAGTTAGAAATGAAACCCTTAAAAACGAAATTTTGAATGACATACAGTACTGGTACTTGAAAATAATGCCATAAAAATGAAAATGTGATAACATAAACCAAATCTTTGATATCATAAAAAACATTTTCTCAATGTAGGTATGATCAGTATTAATCCATACGGGACTTCACAAAACTGATAACATTATCCATGATTACATTAAGCGGTGTTCACTGTATATGTCACAATTCTTTTTAAGATTATTATTTACTTAAGAATTTTCATATCCTTCCGTTCTTTATTATTTATTTCGCAGGTGCGCGGGCAAAGAGAGTTAAGTCCACCATCCTCAAAAATTGAGATGTGCATAGAGTTATAGATAAAAATGTTCTCTACATTTGTGTTAAGTCCAGTAAGTCAGATTCACAAACATATGTGCCTCATGGATTTATCCATCTCTAAAGCGATGTTGGGCAGGTAAAGTGTGTTAAGTCACTCTAATTCTCAGTAACAAGAAAGTGGACTTAACTCTCTTTGCCTGCACACCCGCAATTTATCTGGTCTTCCATGTCCTCAATCAATACACAAAAATTGTTAGAGATTGGTTAAACAGTTTTAACATAATGTTTTGAATATTTGGAAATTTCAGGGAAAAGGGGAGCTCTGCTCACTAATGCTCATTTTGCTCCAATTAGAAAATTTAATAAATTCTAGACTTACTTACAATAAAGAAAAATCCAATACTTGCAAACTTCACAGTCCTCAATTTATCCATGGATTTCAAAGTCTTATCTTCGAAGACCAGTTGAGAGCTTATGTCCCCAACAGCCATTAGAATTCCTGTCTGTGCTGACTGAACTACCACAGGATGTTTCTTCAAAATTGCATCATAAGAATGAAACACGCCACGTAATTTATTCATGGTCACTGTACCTGAAAGAATAAGGTAAACTTAAACTTAACATTCAGCCCCAACAGTGCAAATGGATTAATTTTTATTGGAATGTACCATAAACAGCATGTTTCAGAATTAAATCCTAGTGGAGGGATTATGGAAGGAACCCAGATAACAGTGTGAGATTTAATTTTGTAGGAGCTGGAATTTTTGCTAGGACTATAATTACAGCTGGCAACTCTATAAGCTTATCTTGCATCGGACAAGCTTATCCAATGCAGCCAATAGTTTTAGATGCTCTCCAAAAAGTTATACGCAGTGAGGGAAGTGACGCGGTATGCGCCGGAATGGAATACCGTCACTGGTTTTAAAGGTCCAATGGCATACTGGCATTGCTTTCAATGGTGAAATAGCACACCATCACTGAAAATCAATGGCTATTTAATACAAATTGTTAATGTTCCTTTAAGTCGTAATATAATAATTTTTCTTGATTATTCACCAACTCGTATGCTTTCATCAGTAGCCATTGTCACGATAACTTGTGACGGTCTTTGTTGCCATCTTAATGACTACACCACTAGATTCCATGTTTTAAAAATATTTCTCGGTAACAAAATGTTGTGATTTTTATATTGTTTAAATAGGTCTTACATACTTTTAAAATATCTTTATTGAAGTAAATAAACTAAACTCAATGGCTCTACATCCCTGACCTACCACCCGATTGCTGCTGCTCATCTACCATAGATGACGGGATTGGGGGCATGTGGTCAGCATGCCAACACCCACTGCTGTTACTGGGAATGTGCTTTTTTAAATTGTAAAATTTTGGGATAGCATTACCACCTCTGGATTTTTCTCGTGCTTCCTTCACTGGTTATACGGTATCCAGTTATTGGTTAGATTTCCTGTTATGGTACTGTTTATAATATTACCATCCTGGCAAAGAGGCTCTGGAAGAAGCCTGGAAAGGGGATCCAGGGCAGATAGAAATCCTCGGTAGCGACTAAGCCACTGATACCAGTTTTCACAGTCAGGTTTCCAGAAGTAAATTTTCTCCAAGTGACTTCTGACCCAACAATAGAGCATTGTCCAGCACATGGATATCATGATTTACCAGCAGTTCACAGCACTATTTTAGGTTAATTTTGTGTCCACTTGGTCACAATTTTACTTACTGGTATATTTAGAATGTAAGTTGTTTATAGGCCTATATGGAATCCGTAGGCCCTAAAGAACAATATAACATCAAATTTGGCTGTTTTCCATTTATAAAACCAAAGTATCACACCCAGTAGATTACCATAATGTCAAAGTGTCACCATTACAAGAAAGTCTCCAGAGGGCATATGATCGCCTCGTAGACTGGGCTGAAATCAACAAACTAAAGGTGAATGAAAGCAAAACTGTCTCCATGTCATTCAGACGAGGTGGGAAACAAGCTTCCTTTTATCAAAGACAAAGACTGTTATCATCTGTGACTTATTTTAAGTACCTTGGTGTGATTTTCCAATGCTCCGGAAACGTATTCACAATGCATGTCAGAGAAAGAATGGCAGCAGCAGTGAAAGCAATGAGCGATATAAAACAGATCAGCAAAATATCGCTTAATACAGCCATGAAATTGTTTCACCTAAAGATATCACCGATTGCTACATATGGCCTGGAAAACATTTGGATCCACATGACAAAGAAACAATTACAAGAAATAGAAAAAGTCAAATCAACATTTCTCAAAAAAGCACTCTGTCTCTCGAAATTCACGCCAAACCGCCTGGTGTATATACTGGCCAGAGAGAGTTTCTACATAGAGGAGCTGTGACGTGACAAATTTCTTCCAAATACAAGAGGATACGAAGAGCTATTACGAGAGCTGCTACAGAAGAGAGATGAGATATGGATCGATTTCTATGTTGCAGATGCCATGATCTCTCAGGACTGGATGCAGAGCAACTATGAGCTGAGACATGTACTAACGAGATTCGCTGTTCATGGCTTCCACCACCTGATCTGTACTAACGCCAGTTTTCATCAACCGGGAACTTTATGCGTGTGCAAACAATGCGGGAAAGTGTGCGAGAGGTATCATGTGATGTCATGTGAAAGGAGACAAGAAACTTTGACAGCATTTTGTACTAAATGACCAAACTATGCACATTGTGCGATTTTCCTATTTCATTCATTACCATAATGGGGTAAAATATAAATAAAACTGTAAAGAATTGGATAATGCATCATGTTTGTTAAAATAAATTCAGTTTTACAATGGTAAATAAGCCTATAAACAAATAGCCTACATCAATCTATTATTTCTTATCCTGTAACACAACTATCCTCACCCAACAGTTCTACAATATTCACAGTAGCCATAACGGTCCCGATTAAATTCATTCACTGCAGTGGTCCTCCTGTCAATATGATGATTCAAGTGAAATGCACAGACCTACCTGGCAGCCACAGACTGCACTGACCCCCATGGTAAAATTATGCAGTGGCCTATAGCGACTGCATTGTGGTGTATGTGTTAGAAACTTTCGAAGGCATCTCCTGTAACTGGTTAGGTACATGGACTCTTTTAATACAGTGGTACCTCGAGATACGAGTGCCCTAACATACAAGTTATTTGAGATACGAACTGTCGAGTGAGCGAAGTTTTGTTTTGAAATACGAGCGACATTTGAGATACGAGGAACGGCCAGCTGCGACGCTGCACACGGCCCACCAGTTTACTGTGCCTCGTGCGTCTCGCGCATTATCCCACGTATTCCCCCAGTGTGCTTGTTTACCTCGCTGTCGAAGCATCTTTCCTAAGTTTTTCTAGAAATCATAGAAAAAATGAGCAAGGTGTGCGAGTAGCTGACTTGGCAAGGCAGTACAGTATTGTTTTTATACAATATTTGTAATTTATAAATACATTTTTCTTATTCAAAAACACGTAATAAAATAAATTGGGGGGTAGCATTTTTGGGGCTGGAACGGATTAATGGCATTTCAATTAATTTCAATGGGGTAAATTGCTTTGAGATACGAGCAAGGTTACGGAACGAATTAAACTCGTATCTCGAGGTATCACTGTATCAATTTATCAGCAGCAACGTCTGATTTTTAAAATCCTCACAATCCACAAGATTCCCCAGCCCAAAATGTTTATCTGGAGTCCATTTAAAATCCCTAGGCTCCATCAAATTAAATTCTGAAACACCCTGTACACACAGCTTTGAGCTACCTCATCTAGCTTAATCTACAATAGCACGTATGATGTTTAGATCAAACTGTAATTCGATCATAACACAAAGTACAGTAGTATTAAATGTTGTTGATGTGTTCCGCCTATATACCACTATATAATAACAACGCTCAGCTGAAGTCTACATGAGGTAAGGAGCAATTAATTAACAACACGTGTTATTGAATTTGATTTTTGTTGTGTTCTTCTAAAAGTATTTTATTATATTAGATGTAGTCTATCACATAATCATAAAATATTAAAATAAACATTGAGCTCAATGTGCTGTCAAAAATTATTAGATATTTACAATAATTAGTAATAAAATTGTGAAGTTATCCTTGTCACAATATTTAAAATATGAATTAAAATTAACATATATGAAATTTAAACTGGTAAAATATTCTGATACTTGTCAATTGTTTTAAAATATCACACAGATGTCTGTGTATGTCAAAAAATAATAATAATTGTATTCGTGGATAAAATGCACACAGCTTCTTTCTTCTTGTTGTGAGACTTATTATTGGAGAGTCAATTATAACAATATCATTGTGAGTAACTGCAATTTTGTGGTCCTTCTTCTTGGAAATAGCTTAGTGGATCTTGAGTAGTGTAGTGAACTTATCTCTTGTGATCTTCAGCTTTCGTTGTGTTTTAAGAACACAACAAAAATCAAATTCAATAACACGTGTTGTTAATTAATTGCTCCTTACCTCATGTAGACTTCAGCTGAGCGTTGTTATTATATAGTGGTATATAGGCGGAACACATCAACAACATTCAATCTAATTATACCACTGGAAAATATGAAGCTAATTAACAGTAGTATTAATCAGAGATGACAGTCCAAGCATGGATGTGCAGTAGGCCTAGATGAAGACGAGTCCATTAAGGATTTGTATCGCACGGCGGGATGTATGGGCCAGCTATGTCACTGCAGTACAGCAAAACCGTATAATGTAATTCAGGGGAAAAAATTTAAGTAGCACCTTCGGATGAATGTTCCCACCCACCGCACCCTCACGATTCACTTTCTTTTATACCACGATCTAGCGAATTCTTCTGTCCTCATATTACAAAGAAACTCGTGATTGGACGTTGGTGGTGTGACGTCATACCGCTAAACAAAAGGTGACAGGCTGACAAACCTCTGGAAGATATAATATGCCACATTTTCGAAACCTACAAACAGTGTATCGTACATTATTCGAAAATGCAAGGGCGCTTCGCTACGGCTGCCACCTCCGCATCGCGCACTTAACTATGTGGTTAGTGTTATGCATTATTTAGACTATATGCAGAAGTGATTGTGGTACGGTCGGGAGTGCCGAGTGAGCTAGCGGGTTGTCACTTTGGTACAAGGGTTGGTAGCTGGTATTTGGTACGGTCGGGAGTGTCGAGTGAGGGGGCACAGTCAGGAGTTCCGAGGTGGTCGCCATAGCAATGCAGTGAGTGGAGCATAAGGGGCGACGTAGGCTACATTTCATTTATGCCTAATTCAGAAACAAGACACATTGTTAGGATCGCTCCTCCTCTCCCTAGTGCAGTTCAACATTCTCACTCTTTTCCAAGCTTCCTCCCTCATGCAACACTTCCCCTCTCGCGCATTTGGTTCTCGCTTCTGATTAATACTACTGCATTGCCTCATCTAAAAGCCATCATAACCTATGATCTCGATCGACACGTCATATTAACTGAAAATTAGAAACTGAGGCATGAGTTGTAACACTGCTTGAATATCAGGATCTTAGTTTATTAGACAAATACAAGATTAAAATGAGAACTTATTTTCTTGAAGCTGGAAAAAGTGCATGGATGACTTTGATAACCTACCTTTCTTCAGTTCCACTGTCACTCGATACGAAACATTACTTACAAACGGGGTTGTAAAATGAGGGTAAAACTGTAGAAATGTTTAACACAACCAATAAATCCTTTATGAACGTCGAATCTTGTAAAATAAAGCAACGTGTATTTCACGAATTCGAATTCATTGCGGAACAAAAAATTTTCACCAATTTAATAGATCGATTTCGTAACATAGTATCGACTGTCGACAAAGTATCGATATCGTCAAATTTGTTCCGAAGAAACATGTGGAATCGATAGTTTCTACTTTCAATCGATATGATATATCGTTCGACGTTTACAAATCCTATAAACAAGAATATGAAATGAATAACGATATGAAATAAATTTATAGGTTAATAATTTACAAATAAAAAAAAAAAAAAAAAAAAAAAAAAAAAAAAAAAAAAAAAAAAAAAAAAAAAAAAAAAGCACTCTTAACGAAATTCATGTAATTTTACCTATATATCTTACCATTGATTATTTAATCTTAAAATAATCTTCTTTGCTTTTCATAGCCGTAAAATTTCATCAAAATCTGATGTGAGATGATGTGCATTACTTTCCGTACCTTATACCTTCAAAATCAGACAAACCAAGGAAGAAATCAGATTTGAGGTGGTCTAGCTATGTAATATAAATTAGAGTGGGGAAGTTGGTAGGGTCCCACACAGCACACTATGTATAATATACGTAGGCCTATATTATATGTATATACGTAGATTATTCGTATATTATACGTAGTGTGCTGTGTGGGGTGGCTGCCTTCAACCCCGGAGCCTGGGTTCAATTCCCAGTGTCAGGTATTTTTTTCAGTAGTAGGCTACAAATTTTCCTTCGTGGATTCAAGATTGTTGTTTTGTCCTTTCGTCCCCACCCCGGGATGATAATACTGAAATAATTTCTTGTACCGTTCTATATTCTCGTTTTTTCAATATTATGCAATTAATTTCATGAATAAAACAGGAGGCAGGAGAGAAATTTTTAATGTCTTTGAACCCACCCAATGCTATTCAAAAGTTGGTGCCACTGATTCTAAATCCATATTCCATTGTACCTATGATTACAAATCAGACCTGATCCTTTTGCCTAGGTCATGGGTATGATTTCTATTTTATTTTCTCCCTGCATAGGGGACCAGGTTAACCAGAAGCCATACCATGTGCACCACACCCCCAGGGTCCCTGAAACATATGCCATGCCCCCAGTCCCTCAAACAGCACACTAGAGAGCCCCTAGATGTGCAGCACACCACCAACAACCACATGACCACAAGCCACGGGGCAGGATGGGAGAGGCCCGCAGCAGAGACTGCAGTAGGATAAGGGGAAAGGAAACGGGATGATGAGGGAGAGTTTGAAGGTGAAGTGGAGAGTGTTAGTGGAATGAAAGGGGGGAAACGGGAGGGTCCCGAGAAATACCTCCGAAGTCATGGCTTTGTCCACCTGCCTCAGGATTTGAACCCGGGACCACTTGCATGCCAGGCCCACATGCTAAGCATGAGCCACCATAACGTGGTCATGGAGATGAGATAATTATTCCAAGAAAAGATTGAAAGATTGTACTGGAATCTTTTCTGCGCAGGGGGGCCTTGAGCAATGGTACTGAAGGCCTTGCAGATACAGTGTTGCTGGGGGCAGGGACTCACAATGAAGATAGATTTGTTAGGGGCCCAAATTAAGCTTCTCTACATAATTGTCAACATAGTATTAAACATTTTGCATTGTAATATGGTCAGAAAAGCTTTTAAAAACATTTACAAGAACTCTGGTTATTGTGATTACTTTGGTTTGATTTGATTTCTATCCCAACAACTATCCACTTTTTTTTTTTTTTTTTTTTTTTTTTTTTACATGTATAGCATTACTGGAACTGGATGTAAACGCCAGCCCTCATTCCAAAATATCAGATTATTGTGGTAACTCTTGAAAAGTTCACTGTTGAGTAATCTTGTGCCTCTCAGGAGTAGTCACAGGACATCTTCGCTCTTTCTTTCTTCATACAAGTGCAGCAGCAACACATGGAGGGTTGTCAGGGATTGGAATATACCAGCGTTTCTTAACCTATGGTCCGCGGACCACCCGCAGACCACTGGGGGTCCGCGAAGATGGTGCAGATGGTCCGCAAACATAATTTAAAAATATCATAAAGCAAGTAAAATTTTTTCACATATTTCGTGCCCAAATATTAAGAATGCCTTCTTTTAAAAATTGATACGTTTCCCTCTATATGAAGATGAATACCACAAAGAACATTTACACATAAAGGAAGTTGCGGTTCGGAATGGGTTCAGAATGGAATTCATTGCCAAGATGAATTTTCAGACATAGAAAAAGGAAAATGATTAAGGATAACTGTACTTGATCTAACACAGATAAAAAAAAGTTCACCTTTCATCCGAGACTATTTCACAAATTTGAGAGAGTATTTAAAGGTATGAACATAAAATTATCACCACAGAATAAATTTAATCTTAGAAATCTACTTAATCACCCATTAAGAAACAGCACCCCAAAAGTCAAACGATCAGGCATTTATCAGATAGAATGTCAAGACTGTCAAAGTTTACAAAGGACGAACCATGAGAAATTTAGAAATAAGAATGAAGGAACATTTAAGATATGTCAGACTATTGCACACTGAAAAATCGGGCCCAGCATATCACGCTTATACATATGATCATCATATGGAAATAAGATCATCATAAAAGATAATCATAAAAAGTGAAAAGGTCATGAACTTTCAGATCCCTAAGGTGGACAAGATTTTTAGTTTAACCACAGTATAAGTATTAATACAGTAAGGAAACTGTGTATTAAAAGTCCTATGACAACATGTTGGCTGGACGACACTAGCGCTCCATGTGGAGATTAAGTAAAACTACATTCTCATCATATCAAATGACTTGGGAAAATACATAAACACATCGCAAAATATGTTATGTTAAAAGAGAAAAATACAGAATAATTTTATTTAATGCAAATCTAATTTTAAATTTAAGAAATAACAAAAGAGATACTGTATGATATTCTAGTTAAGAAGAGGTAAACAATACCTAAATAGGCTACTGTTAAGGACTGTATCTAGGCCTAGTACTTTTCCTTTAAAATCATTGGCTTTTAATATAATTTATAATTCAAATTATATTAAATAGCCTACGTATTAATTACGTAAATTATATTATAGGTCTGTCACGTTGTTCATCCTGCACGTCATTGTTGACAGTGTATTTTGATTCTTTGCTTTATATGGCAATATACAACTTCAATTTATTGTAGGTCTATGTAGCGTCAATTACTGCAGGATGGACTCCATTAAACAAAACAAAAAATTCTGGAGCATTTGGAATTGAAGACACCGTCGGTACAGCAGTTTTAATTAAAGAGTTTTTATAGGAATTCATAGACTGTCTGTTTTCGGCGTGTGTCAAGGATAGACGGTAATTTTCACTCAAATATTTTACATATTTTGTTACTAGGTTTTCTTGTCGACCATTAATGACCTATTTTCTACACCAGAAATCATTACAACAGAATAAAATATAAAAATATTACATTAAAGTAAGGTGAAACATAACCACACCAGAATCACGAGTAAGCCAGTAGGCCTTCAATAAATATTACTTATTTTCGTTCTTACCTTTCTGGATGTTTCAAGAAAGTGAAGAAATGCAATTCAGGATTTTGTCTTTTATTATTACTGAAATTTACAGCAGAATAATAAAGGTCCTTTCGAATATCGCGTGTTCTAATAAATACAACACTCCTATTTATTTACATACTTCCCAGAGTAGTTTCTGTAGTCTTACTTTATGGCCGCTACGATCGCTAGTAAATGCGCGCGCATGCTAGACTGGCAGAAAAACGGACTGAGTTTCTGTACTGTATTAATAATTATACTGTGTTATGTAATTAACAAAGTTGTTGACTATTAAACACTTTAGGCCTCACTTTTCCTCAGTTGTAAATGTGGGCAAAGCCCATGAAACGTACGTCCTGCAAAAATGTAAGGAAAAGTGAGGCCTAAAGTGTTTAATAGTCAACAACTTTGTTAATTACATAACTTTGTTGCTTCACTGTATTAAGTTCCATTATCTCTTGAGTCCTCATAATTATACTGTGGTTTAACCTTGAAGAGGACAGGTGGCAGCATGACGTCGACTACAGACCCATGTCAACCTAGTGCCAGTCAACCATCAGTTGAGGATGAGGGAGCTGCTTTTCTGAAAACCGGTTCTGCATAAATAATGTAAATGGAGCAAGAAGTGTTTTTATTGTTCGACCTTTACTCATCAGTAGGGCCCGGAAGTTCATGCATTTGCATGTTTTTTCTTAGGGGTTAAAAACGTATGCTTATGCAATATGTGTACGAATTATGTAATTTTCAGTCATTTAAACATGATTTTATGGTGCATATAACTGCATATTTTCATGATTTTTATAAAAGCATTATTTTCAAGATTTTAGTGCTTATGTGGCATATTTTTAACTAGTTTTAAGTTTTTTTTTAAATTTGAATCTTATTGTCAGTAAGGTTGCGCATGATTACGCAACCTGAGTCGTCACATGGAGAGGAGTAATGCAATGTGATGATGTCATGCAGTGAATCCCCTGTTGCATCATCCTTCCATGCATTGTAGCTAAGCTTGGGCAGTTGGGCTGGCCACCCCCAGTCAGTGTTGCCATGTCTACTTATTTTGAAGGAGATTTCCTTTTTTTTAACATTGTCTACTTTTCTACTTTAAAACTTTTAGAAACATAGCAAATCTCCTTACTTTATGACATTTTCCTTTTAAAATATGTATTTTTCCTTTTTTTCTGATCTTACTTTGTCATGGAATGTAGTTAAATGTAAATCGAGATCAAAATCAAAGTCTAGTTCGGTGCTGAAACATGGAGAATCGACATTTTTGTCGAATAGGTCCTTGACGGTGAGAGTGGACATGTATGAGAGCGAGGACAATTAAGTTAAAAGTGACAACCCTGTAAAATTTGTGGATGCAGCTATGAGAATGACAAGATGGAGTCTCTTACATTAAACATTACATCACTTTTAACTCTGTATAACTCTATAATTAGGTCACATCCAGAAATAGTACACATGAACAACAAAAAATTCAATAAGTTTATAAAAAATCTTATTTCATAGTTCAAGTTACTTCACTTTGTACTTAGTAGACAATTAAGGAACAATTTTATTTGTAATAACTCGGGGTTTCAATTTTTGTTCTTACTACTTTTCATTTTTTCTTTTTACTTTTCTGTTCTTTCTTTTTATTATGATTTTTTAGGTATTGATTTAATTATATTTTCTTTATGTATTTGTATTTTGTAATGTAAATGGCTGAACTGTGCACGAGCACGAGCGCTTGCTCATTCGGGTGGTCTTGTTTTGTATAAATATTTAAACAAGAATAAAATATCTCGCAAAATCTCACTTTAGACGTTTTGATGTGAATTTTAGGATATGTTTTTGAAAACGACCAATATTTTCCGTGTATATTTATGGAAAAGTGGTACCCATTTTAATTTGAAAATCTACTTTAATCTCCTTTTTTTAGTACCAATCTCCTTTTTTTGGTCAAACAGGGGTTGGCAACACTGCCCCCAGTTGTATTGTAATAGTGCTGTGATCTAGTTGAGTGCTAATTGTATTAAGTTACGCGTATAAAGTGAGTGTTAAAAGCCCTTTAAATACCGAAAATAAGATCAACTTCGAGTGGTAGATTAACTAATTTGCAGAAGGAGATTTCAGGTGATTTAATATCTACCGATAATAGGGTGCTGTTTTGTGGAGCGTGTGAGAAAAATTTAGGGAGTGAGAAAAGATTTCAAGTAGTTCAACACATAAACACAGCAAAACATAAGGAGAATTTAACCAGGAAAATAGCAAATAAACAGCCTGTTCAAAAGCAACTAGTAGGGTGTTTAGGAAGTAGGCTTACAGAATTTTCTTACGACTTGTGCAAAGCATTTGTAGCTGCTGAAATTCCATTGTGGAAAATTAATAATCCCACATTAAAACATTTTCTTGTCAAATACACCCAACAACACGTGCCTGAAGAAAGTACATTGCTTAAGACATATTTATGACTAAGGTGCTGGCCTCATAGCCATAACCTCCTGTGATGTGGAGAGAAGTTTTTCACGTTACAAAAGTGTGCCGTGGGTGAGGCGGTAGCACGCCTGCCTTCCACTCCGGCAGCCCGGGTTCGATTCCCGGCCGGGTGGGGGTTTTTTCAGTAGTGAAAGATCCCCTCCCCGGGTTCAGGACTGGGTAGTTTAAGATAATGCACATTGTGCGCGATTCCTTAATTATTTAAAAGTGTTTTTCGAGACAACAGACGAAGTTTCTCAGTTGAAAATTTGTGCAAAGTGATGGTGGTGAATTGCAATTCATCAGTCAACATTGACAACACTTCTGCTTCATCCTCTAAGGAATAATGTAAGTCTATTAATTTAATGCTAACTCGTCTTTTCTACTGCCTAGGGACAATAATTCGTTCAATTTAATAGTGCATATTTATTGGCATATTTCCAGGTTTTTAAGAGCATAAGTGCATGCATATTTCCTGTTTTTTTAGGGCATGAACTTCCGGGCCCTACTCATCAGCATTCATAAAACCATGGTAATATGAAATAATATCCCAAGATAAAATACCAAGTAATCTATCCTACCATTGATGTCCATTGCATTCACCAAACTTTTTTTATGATTTAAAGTTTCATAATTGGGGTGCATATTAGATTTTATGACACATTAGATTCCAGTAAATATAGTATTTTTTCCTTGGGATTGGGTGAAAGCTCATGATTCTTTAAAGGCGAGAATATATGTTTCTTATGGCAATTATACAGGTATAAAATCATCTTTAAAAATGGGAATTCCTTAAAACTGGTAGTGTTAAATAGATTCTATTATAAAATAGATTTATTTTCTTATTTTTTAATATAATAAATATACAACCCCAAAGAGCAAAGCTCATGTGAAGGATGACATACATACAATGATTCAAAAGAAAAAAAATTACCTACTACAATTATCTTAAGGCTATAACAAAAATTTACTATTACCAAACATAACTACAGTGAACGCCACTTAATGTAATCTTGGATAATGTTATCGACCGTGTAATATTATCACTTTTATGAAGTCCCGTACGGATTAATACTGATACATTGAAAAACTGCTGGTTATTGTGATCAAAGATCGGTTTATGTTATCACATTTTCCTTTTCCATTTTCCCCTGCAGCTTTATTTACAAGTACTCTATGTCATTCAAAATTTCGTTTTTAAGGGTTTTGTTACTAATTGAACTGTATTGTGTTGTACTGAAGATGGCAATTCTGTTCCCATCTCAAAGGATGACCAGTTTGAGGGGGTGGCATTACATAACTTCCTCTTTTAAGCAATAAATCAAGTTTCGTGTTTCACCCCACAGTTAATCTGCAGCTTTTGATTTATAAAGATAACAGTGTTGACATGCAGTGATGGCTAGTGTAAAATGAAGAGACTTGAATAGACAGATGTTAGATGTTTTGCTAAGCGGTTTTCACCACAGATCAGTCAACTTACAAAAACACTCATAACTGAGTATGGACTACTGGTTAACAGACTCAAGGAAAATAAAACAATAAAAAACTTTGTTACTGCTTGAAAAAATAGTTGCTTGCAGCTTATTACTGTATTAGCCTATGAGTGGTTCAATGATTCACTGTTACGTATTATTTTATGAATAAATACTTTTAATTCTGTTTTGCAGTGTATTATCTTACATATGAATAAGTAACCATTTAATTCCGTTGGGTACTGTTATCAGTCGGTTCATACTATTGGATTAGCTGCATCCCGAAGTGATCACAATAAGCGGCGTGCACTGTACATACCAGAAGAAAAAAAAAAACACTTGAAATATACCAATCAATTTCAAAATGTACAGATAAATTTTTACTATTTTATAGAAATATAGTACAGTATATATATATATATATATATATATATATATATATATATATATATATCCTATTGATTAAAGTAAACATCTCAGAAATATAATAATGCTTTTGGTTTAAAATTTCTAAGAGAACCAGACATACTTTCAGGTAAAGGTAATATTCCTTTTAGGTCATACATAGTTGCTTCGCTAAGAGTTACAAAAAGATGACTGACTTGTCTTATGTTATGGAGATGAACATTTTCGGGTGTAATTAAGGTGGTGTTGGATTTAACAAGTTTATGTTTGATAGAATGTAAACGATTGACTAGTGCTGCATTTGTAGAGACAGAAAGTGGCTTGATTCCAGAAATTTTTAATATATCACTAGTATAGGTTCTGAAGGGAATACTGAACATAACTTTCAATGCTCTATTTTGAATTAAACTTGACATATTTGGTCCTAATTTTCACTGTTCCACGTTAATATCAAAATCCATTACAAGTAATTACTTACAGTGAATGTATTAAAATAATTTCAATCACAAAGTTTCGGCTCTACCTTCAAGCCTTCATCAGGTGTACTTAAACCAGTAGCTGCACTCCTGGATGATATTTTTGATTGATAATGACAAGCCGATGAGAAATGTGGATGCTACCTCATCCAGGATTGCAGCTACTGGTTTAAGTACACCTGATGAAGGCTTGAAGGTGGAGCCAAAACGTTGTGATTGAGTTATTTTAATACATTCACTGTAAGTAATTATTTTTAATGGATTTTGATACTATTTTCAATTACTTCTAGCTCATGAAATAGGCTTTTCCTGGATAATAAGGGCTACAATTTTGATGAAATTTAACCTGCTTTCCGAGTAATACAAAAACATAGCTTTTTTTTGCATGTTTTATATTAAATACAGCTTTCTTTAGACATATTTGTTAATATTTATTATGACTTTTTTGCACTGTTCTCTTAAAAGCATTTTTTGTCCTAGAACATTTTAGTCTAATTTTGTGCAGAATAGTTTCCTTTATTATTTTGTGTGTTCACTTTTCTCCCATTAAAACATATTTTTAACACATTTTGACAGTTTATTCTACACTTCAAAATTTTCATTTAAACTTTCACCCTTGTAAATTTTACAAAGTAAAGAATAGTGTACAGTCTGATATCCGTGACTTGTGACAGTTGCCAGAGGGGGTATATTTCCATGGAATTGTTTGTGATATGCCCATGTTTGCAATTTTGAGCGCTGATAACAGCTGACAGAAGCTCTAATACAAGTAACAGAACTTAATACAACGCAACTCTTGCACTTCTCCAGTTTGAGTGAACTGTCACAAATCGCAAGCTGTTTAAATCAGACTGTAGTATACAGTCTTCATTGTCTGTGCGGTAATTTAATTCAGTAATGCAATAATAATCACCCCCTTCAAGTAAAGATCACACACTTTATCTTGAACCAAACACTCCATAATGCTGAAAACAGTCCATATCAAGAAGGACTCGCTCGAAAAAATAAAGACTGCAGCCCGTTCCCAGTATTGTCATACCCAAAATATTTACTGTAAAGGCATTCTTGAACTACCGGCATTTTTTATTTGATTACAACATTATTATTCTGAAAATGACAGAATTAAATCTAGGACATTAGAAGAACAGTACTGGTGCTGCGGAAATGGTCCATGAAAGTGTGTATTCAAGTACATGTACAGGTACATGTAGGGGGGAAAAAAGTGAACCTACTAAAATATTTAAGTTGCCGATATGAGCCACTGCGCTTGCCTAGCAGTTTCTAGGCATGCACAATGGCTCATATCGGCAACTTAGATATTTTAGTAGGTCTGCTTTTTTTCCCCCCTACCTGTACAATGCTACGACTCCTAAAACGATTTTCTATATTTTGAAGATTGGGAAGAAATTGTCTAAAGAAATATAGTAATTCCTTTCTCCAGTGATATATTCGACTAGAATATGTGCATCAATAAAAATCTTTAGTTTGGTAGCAAAAGTTGAAATTGCTACGAACTACTGTTAGTTTCACTGTGTACCAGCATAAAACTAAACACGTTACATTTTCTATAAGTTGGCAACCCTCCAGAAATGACGTCTATTTCAACTCACCACCTTCTGCAATAGTCCTCCTTATACTGCATGTAATATCAGCTCCCCTCACCCCTCATTTTTTTCAGCACAAGATAAAGTGTGTGAACTATAATAACAAAGTACAGGTACAAACCCTCTTACTCCACTATGGTATGTACATTCCGGGGTACGTGGGCAAAGAGAGTTAAGTCCACCATCCTAAAAAATTGTCCATAGAGTTATATAAAAATGTTCTCTACATTTGTGTTAAGTCCAGTAAGTCATGTTCAAAATTGCACGGTAGTTATGGATGTGTGCTTTATAGGTTTATCCATCTCTAAAGCAATGTTGGGCTGGTATAGTGTGTTAAGTCGCTCTAATTCTCAGTAAGAAGGAAGTGGACTTAACTCTTTGCCCGCGCACCCCGGAATTTAGAACAGGAAGTATGGTATTATTTAAGGTAAAAAAATGTTCCACCTTATACACTGGTAGTAAATAGATATTGATGTGAATAGGTGTTGATAAGGAATCTGTTCAATAGTTTTTATGTACCTGTTGTTTAATCGCTAATCAATTATACCAGCTTAGACTATATACAATAGTATGAACAGTATGATAACACAATAGTCTGTTATTTGAGATATATGGATATAAAATAATTTTCTTTTTCTAATTATTTTGGTATCAGAAAATGTATTTTTTGTTTAAGGTTTCTGGATAATAAAATTTAAGGTACTGCACTGTCCATGATATAATTTATGTAAGTCATAGTGTTGTATCACTAGCACTATCTTTCTGTGCCCAAGGTTGCAGGTTCAATCCTGGCCCAAGTCGATGGCATTTACGTGAGCATAAATGTGACAGGCCCTGTCTGTAGATTTACAGGCATGTAAAAGAACTCCTGCGGGACAAAATTCCAGCACACCGGGGTCACAGGCCTAAGTTGCAGTAGATCCCCATCGTTAAATAACAATACCAACCAACCAAGTAGCACTGTCCATGGTGGAATTATTCCTTAAAGAAGATACAGGTCATCCTCTAGCAGCACAGTAACAAGGTATGCAAAAGGAAGCATGGAAATGACATGTTTTCACGGGGAAGACTCAAACTTAAAATGGAATAGGAAGGTAATAGACGGAATTAAGAAAATGGGTGATGGATAGATGATGGAAAGAATAACAATTAGGATGGAAACTTTGATGTAAAACTGTGATTAATTGGTAGTTAGTAGTTAGAACTACAGTACAGCCGGTGGTTTGTTTACATTACATTGGGAACAAGTCTTTAGGCCTGTGAACTGCACAGCAATCTTCATAGCTTGCTGCTGGGGTGAACGAACTTGGCTGCACCCTAAGTACCGCTGAACTGTAGATGTGATACCTTGACATGCTTGATGTATATAGGTTTGCATGGCTTTCCTCAAGATGACTGAGCAAACAGACCAGTAGGCTACACTGGTCCGCTATAGTCCGACCAGAATTGTATTTCCAGGTTGAAGACAAACTTTGGACATCTCCAAATATAACAGTCCGAGATTCTCAGGCAGAGGTGGCTAATGAGCGGCTGAGCTTAAATCGGAGGGGAGGCAGCCCAGAGCATACAGTATGCATACAGAAGTTCACTGCAACGTAAAAAAAACTAAGGCAGATCACTGTGTATATGAAAAGCGAATTAAACAATGAATTTAATGATTTATGTATAGCGTAGAGCTTTATCACTGGTACTCACTACTAAATTGCGGTATTTTGTTACCTGTTGGAGCGCTTTCAACCGCATGGAGCGGCCATCTTCAGCAACTGACTTCCGTGGTGTTGTTGTTGTTGGGAAGACATTTCTGGATAACTGTATCGTACAGCGCGTGCGATTTGAATTGTAACTGTTCGTTTAGGATGTTGGTGTTGTCTTGTGTGGTGTGTCTGTATATTTCATATTGTTCGAGTGTGTTGAGCGTGTGACCTTTGTGGTTAATGTGTAGGATTTCCATGTCTGTATTGATGTCTGCGTATTCGTGTCCTGTGGTTATTATATGGTTTGCATAGGCGGAAGTCAGTTGCTGAAGATGGCCGCTCCATGCGGTTGAAAGCGCTCCAACAGGTAACAAAATACCGCAATTTAGTAGTGAGTACCAGTGATAAAGCTCTACGCTATACATAAATCATTAAGATTATCGCTACAGAATGGACAAAACTCAAGAATGAATTTAAGTTAATAATTGCATAATTTTGTTTTTGAAACTATCTCTAATGAATTGATTAATTAATCAACGCTAATATATAAACAAAATTATGCAACTAAAATACAATACAGACATACAGACATGAACTATGTCAACCAGCTGGTGCAAAGGTCAGCTCGCTGAAGTTTAGCATGAATGTAGAATATCAAAATTTTAACATTTACACTAATCATGGTCGAACAAAAACAATCTTATGAAATTTGCCTATAATGATAATTAAGACACTCTTTTGAAAATTATGCATCTGTTAGTATTCAAACCGTTTCTTTTTTGAAATTTGTTTTTAAATTACAATTACCACCTATGCTCAATATTTAAAACCTTAAAAATTTAGCCTATTTTGAAAAACAAACCTTATTTTAACACATTCAACATTCATATAAGTAGCGTAAGCCAGGGTCGTAGCTAGGCGGTGGCGAGGTGGGCCCCCGCCAAGGGCGCAGGTACAAGGAGGGGGCGCAAAATTAACCATGAAAAATCCTACCTTTTTTAGACTGGTGCAATTTATCAAGCAATAAAAATTCCACGTTAATGGAAGAAATTTTTCAGGTTATTAAAAATTACTGCACGTGAACTATCTGTAGTATTATGCCGATTGTCTACAAACAAAAAGCAGTCATGCAACGTTCTTTAATTAACACGTTTCTTATTGACAGAGTATGATGACATACATCATGAACAGTATGGAAAGATATAACGACAGTAAAAATAAAAATGTACTTTATTATTGAGATGAAAGTGGTTAAACTATTCGAAAAAAGAATACTTTTACCTACCTAGTATATTAATGTGTTAAACATTTTAGTAGGCCCCAGGCCTATTATGTACTTTACTTTTGATACTAGATTTTATGATTTAATTATTTAAGTAGTTCAATTGTCTGAAAATAAAGTCTAACACTTAGTTCATTTTCAAGTTCATTAGTGATTATTTATGAGTTGTCAATTTTTAAGCTGATTCTATCCTGTTTGTATTGGCTTATTTGTTCACTTATTTATTATTATTATGGTCATATAGACCATGTCTGTAATAAACTATCCTCCAATTTATTTTTGCTTAGAAGAATTGTTTCTCATCTTTCTTCTGATGTTAAAAATGGTCTACTTCGGTGTAATATATCCCTTCTTAGTTTAGTTTAGTTTAGTTTAGTTTAGTTTCATCCTTCTATCTTACATAAGATAATGGACATGTCAATATAAATAGAAATAGAAATAAAACATTTCTAAAGTATCTTATGGAATTGCTCTGTGGGGAGGAACATATGACATACATATAAAAAGAATTTTAGTTCTTAAAAAACAGGCTATAAGACTAATAGCTAAAGAACCACCAAGAACACCGTGTAAAAGCTTGTTTATTAATAAGAACATATTAACTGTCTATGCAATGTATATATATCATACTGTCTTGATGGTTAAAACTACTCAAAATTAATGTGTATTAATTCCGATGTTCATACTTATAACACAAGACAAAAATTAGATTATCATGTAATTCCTAGACAATTAAAATTCACATAAAACAGTCCATTTGTTCGGGAAGCCATATTTAATAACTCACTCACACGTGAAAGGTTTAAAACAGAATTTAAAAAATGGCTTATTCAACTATGTCCTTATTCCCTAGAAGCAAGTGGAAAGTAAAAAAGTAAAATTTTTTCACATATTTCGTTATGATGACCTATACTTATTACCACAAATATTAAGAATATAGGCCTTCTTTTAAAAATGGGATGTAAAATTAGGGGTCCGTAAATTTTTTTAGACATTTTAGAGGTCCTCGGGTTCAAAAAGGTTGAGAAACGCTGCCCTAGACGATATAAGAGAACTACATCAATTATAAGTATACTGATAAAAAATATCTTGTATCTCTAAGACTCACACTATGTTTTGGTTTTTTAGTTCTTTATTTTTGTATAATTTTTGTTATTATTACTGTTATTGTTATTGTTATCCTATGCCAGTACTGCTGGTCTACAGGATTGCTAAATAAAAAAAAAAATTATTATTAATTTATTTTCATCAATGTGCTAGTTGAAGTATAGGCTATGCCATGGGTGCGCAACTGGTGCACATCGTGTCACTGTACGGTAGGGGAATTTCTCCCACTACAGCCGCCCTTGATGTCAGCATACAGCAGTTTCGACGTGACACTGAACATGAAGAACAGGTTTCTTACGTGACAACAAGGGATGGGGACTAAAACGTTTCCCCTCAGTTGCTCACCTATGGGCTATGCTCATGGTCACTGGTAGTTTAGAAACTGGTATAAATACGAGTTATAAGACAATTTTTTTAGCCTAAACCCTCAGTAAAAGTTAATCAACTAATGAAGCTTCTTTTAACAAGTCTTAAAGCTTAATTTTTTCTACTGATGTTGTAAATATATTTTAATGAATTGGTATTTTATGGTGATTTTTAATGAACTCGTGGCTTTTCTGTAATGATATTGACCACCAATCTATGAATAAATTAATCAATATCAACTGTTTTTTATCATTGGCTTAAGCCATTTTTAATCTGTCTAACTGGTGATCTATAATATACCTGGTGTGTTACTAATAAATATTAGGTCTATTTTATTATGATATTACATACGTTTAATCTGACATATTAACGTTCATATGTAATTAAATTATATTTTATATTCCTATGTGCCAACAGGTTTTTCTAACCTAACCATCTTTATTAGTACTTGACAATATAACAAAATGCACGGTGATTAATAGTTCACTTCAATCTTCTATTTTTCTGTTTCATAGTAACATAATTATATCATTTTTCACATATATTATAAACTAGCTGAAAAGGCCCGGCGTCGCCCGGGCTTTGTATTTTGTAATTTGAAATTAACTTATGGAGGACTTTCGATGTTGAAACTTTAGGTCCTGATATAATAATGTATGTAGAATTCGAAATTAGGAAGAACAACATATGGCACTCAGACTATTCCCTCAGAAAACGCTAGATATAGCTTTTTATGGTTCATAGAGGATGTCGAATGCTGCATTCCATTGCTTCTACTCATCATGCCTGGGAGGGGTTGAAATAAGAAGAAACATAAATTACGTAAGATTGTATTGACTTGACGGAAAATTTTATTTCTCATTCTCATGTTAAACCGTTTCGGGCCTGAAATAAAATAGAAATGCAGTATCACTTTCATACTTTCCTCCCCTAAAACCCGGTACATAATATACTGCGAGTATAGGACTCAAAATGTTCCATCCCATGCTTAGGGCCTATGATAAATCTCAACTAATACAAAGCCTACAGCTATGGATAACTGACTATTTACCGACTTCTGATATAGCATACTCACACACTTAAGTTGTTCCTGCAATACGACCTCTTATTCTACATCAAAATGTGAAGTGAGAAAATATTTCTTATGTCGAGGGTAGAGAAAGTTATGTGACTGCATCACACTGTGCTTTATTTTCGTGTAATTCATTTTTCAGTAATTATTTTCGCCAATATATTACATGGAATCATAATTCGTTAAAGTCCAGCATTAGGCTATATAGTTGCCAAGGCCCTATGTAATTACAGTAAACAATTCACTGTTGCCATGTGAACTGAACAACATTTCATTTTTTTCAGTAGAATATTCACAGAAATTATATAATTTTCAAGGGAAGGACTGATTTGTTTCAATTTTAATGTTGACCGCTATACTTTCCGGGCTTAACTGGGTATGTGTGCAAAATTCCGTGTAAATTGGTAAAGAAATGTAGATTTGTATAAGGAACAAACATACATACATACATACATACCCACAAACACACATTCGACTTTATATATTAGATTAATAACGAGTTTTATTAGTCTTTCGCTTCATTAGTTGATTCACTTTTACTGAGGGTTTAGGCTAAAAAATTGTCTTATAACTCCTATTTATAAATTACCCTCATATATAAGATGAAGTTTATTAATACTGGTATAAATACATTAAATATATTGAATAGGTTTTAATAACTTGTTTTTTTAATCAAAATTAGTGCAGAGAACAAAGTTTTCCTCTCCGTTCAATTATGCCATACACGATAATTAACTATATTAAAAATAAGCAGATTTCTTAAACCATGTATTTTTAAAACTGAGCGAAGGATAAATTTATATATGATCTATATTTTATTTCTTTCTTTCTTTCTTTCTTTAAATTACATTTACAAACTTATGTACAAATACAAATATAAATACAAAAATACACAAATAAACAAAAAACATTTACAAAATTTCAAAATTAAAGTACAGAAAAGAAAAAGAAAGAAAAGAACCAAATATTTATTTAGAAATACACCCGAATGAGCAGACTGCTCGTGCTCGGGTGTAATGATGATTTTCTTTTACACTGGCCATGTGTAGGCTAAGGTGGAAAGGTAGTGTCAGATTGAAAAATTCAATGCCATAGCCGGGATTTGAACCAGGATCCTTTCTACCATTCCAAATTTATACATTGTTCTATGCATCCTGTTAACTAATTATGCAATTTGTTTGTCCCATCTTGCATCACAAAATAATTAAACCTAAGTTCTTCATTCGGTGTTTAATGCCTTAACAATTATAACATATGAACAGTGTGCGAATTTCCCAGTTGGTACGATGGCCATTCAATAATTAAAGAGACAAACTGACCTGGAGAAAAAACAGATTATTTTTACAAAACAAGACTTTCCTACTTTTCAACACAATCCCCATCAACGTTTATGCACTTGTCCCAATGGATTACTAGCTTTTTTATACCGGCTGCAAAGAACTCTTTGTCTTTGTGTCGGAGCCAATTTCCCACAAATTTCAGTTTGGGCCCTAAGCTCTGTCAAAAATTTTAAGAACCTAACAACCTCATCCAAGGAGTGATCGCTAAAATTCTCTAACTGGCTTATTAACTTACCAAGGGGATGGGGTAATTTAGCAAAATCGTTGGCCAAATCAAAACGTAAATTACGACCGATGGGTGCAGGCGACTGCAGGATTGGGAGAACCACTCCCAACAGCTGTATTTGCTTCAGCCTGATTATTATAACCCCCTAGATATATTTTCAGACATTTCACCTTTGATTCTATCCTTCTCTCTCAGAATTTCTTGACTCACTGCCCCAAGTGACGCACTATAGTCAGGAGAAAGGGACAATTTTAACAAATCCGTTATACGATTCGAAAGATGGTCCAATTTTGCCTGCAAGCGCTTAACCTGCTTTTGAGATAGGCCACATTCCTCACCTAGTTCCCGACATTGCTCGAAAATTTCTTCCATCTTAGCAATAAGGGCCGGTACCTCAGTCTGTGGCTTAATATGTTGTAAGTTCTTAATATCAACAGGAATAGTGGAATTATCTTTCAATATCTTTGTTAATTTGGAACAGAATCGTCTGGATCCACTGTGATCCCTCGAACTGATAATTCTTAAAGAAGATCGGCTTTCAAAAGAAACTCAAGTGGTACGTATGTTCGGTTACTCATAATGACAGCACCAAAGAATACAAAATAATGAAATACTAAATCACAGTCAGAACAGAAGTATAATATCCATTAATTTGAGTTACAGAATTTGAGTTAAGAATAAAAAATGATTGTTATGTTTCGGAAATATAATATCAATGAAATTAAGTTTCAGAATTTAAGTTAGGAATACCAAATAACTGAATAACTGTTAGGTTTCGGAAATATGTCAATGAAATTAAGTTTCAGAATTTAAGTTAGGAATACCAAATGACTGTTAGGTTTCGGAAATATAATATCAATGAATGTAAGTTTCAATTAGAATAGCCACACGATCCTCGATTCCAAAAGATCACCCAAAGTCCATTTAAATCACTTCAAAATAATAGTTATCATGAAGCATGAAAAATAGGCTTGGTGAAATATTCAAGAAAAAGAAATCCGAAATTCACAAAGTACTCGGGAAACAAAATTTTAAATATATGATCTTTATGTTGGGGTTGAAAATTACCAATGAAAAATCAATGCAGTAGCAAATTTGAAAAATCAATGCAGTAGCAAATTTGAAAAATCAATGCAGTAGCAAATTTGAAAAATCAATGCAGTAGCAAATTTGAAAAATCAATGCTGTAGCAAATTTGAAAAGTCAGTGCTGTAGCAAATTTGAAAAACAACTACTCAACATGCCGGTAGCAAAATTTTATGTTAATATACTCCCAATATAATAATATTTAATATAAAACAAGAAAAGCTGAACTACCATAAATGCCGATACAAAATGCAGATCCAGCCTACCCTTAGGAACTGGATCAAAATCTAAGTGGTTGAAATACAAATGAAAATCCAAAAAATCCAAATTTGAAAAGAAAGCAATTCTCAAAAAATGTACTAAAGTAAAACAGAGCGCAAATTTAGAAAAATGGCGTCAAAAAACCTAACTACGCTCTGCGGTAACACTTAATTGTTGGAACAGGGCTGCGCATGATGACTCGTGCAGGAAAGCTGGAGGAATTATTTAATGAAATGGAGTTGACCGACAGAGACAACTTTAACAACTTTGTAGACAAGGTGAAGTACCTACTCCAATTAGCAAACATTGAAGAAGAAAAAGTGGTGTGAAGATGTACCTGTGGATCACAACAGGAAATCAGATGTAAATATTGAAAACACAGGTGCAAAGGCATTCACAGGTACAAGCCTCAAACCAAAAGTCTCCAGGCACATAGATGAAGGAAAATGGCAGGCAAACAAAACAGAGCTCCCGGTAATAATGAATATAATGCGACAAGGACACTTAGACCGAGCTACAGCAGCTCTGAATGATTTAATCATTCATGCCACCACTGAAACATCCAACATCAAGCGCGCCACGAAGCCTTGGTTTGACGAAGATTGCTACACTTGAGTGTTTTTTACACTACAACTCCTTCACGAGGCCAGGGAACAAGGAGGAAACGCTCTAACAAAATACGCCGAAGAACGGTTAAAGTACAAATAGCTGCTAAAAGGAAAGAAAACAGCATACGACCTCCAAATGGAGCAGAAATTAATTGCCGAGGCAGAAAGGAAGCCATTCAAAATCTTAAGGTCGGCAAAGAAGCAAAACCCAACCCCCCTTGTAAATATGGAACAGTGGGAGCGCCACTTCAGAAATCTTCTTGGAGAGGAAGGCAAAGTCTCAAACAATTTCGAGCCACACGTGGCAGACACTCAAGACATAGAGCCAATCACAAACGAAGAGGTTACCCTCCTTATAAGGACTGAGAAGAACAACAAGGTTGCTGGCATAGACTGGATCTACATGGAACATCTAAAGAACACACTACCAGACCTGGCAGAGCCGCTAACTAATCTGTACAACGAATGCCTCAGGAATAACTCGATCCCACATCAATGGAAAAATACACTTATAATAGCCCTCTACAAAGGCAAAGGCAGAAAGAACGACCCAACTCCTATAGGGGAATCGCCTTGGAAAATGTTATGTTCAAACTCTTCTCCAAACTTCTGCCAAGGCGCATTGAGCAAACCCTACGTGCAAGTATACCAATGTCCCAATACAGCTTCACCCCAGGAAGATCAACGATGCACGCAGTTCAAGAAGTCATAGAAGAAATATCAACAGCAGTGGCACAACCAAACACTCCGCTATACGCAATATTCATAGATTATTCGAAGGCGTTTGACAGCATTGACAGGAGATTACTCATCCACAAGCTAAAGCTCATATTAGGCAGATCAAGCCAGGAGCTAGAGACAATCAAATCGATTCTCAAGGTAAACTATGTAACAATATACGATGGCATATCGATATCGAAAGATATTACACAAACTAAAGGGGTCCTACAAGGCGACCCTATGAGTCCGATACTCTTCTGTGTAATGACGGCGGACATAGATAAAATCTTAGGAAGAAACGTAAAACTAATGTACGCAGATGACATGATCATCCTATCCAGAACCCCAGAAGACTTACAAACAGCTATGGAGTACATCAGAAGGTGGGCAGCTGAAAACTCAATGGAAATCCCTACCAACGGCGATGGCGCTATTCAAGCTCAAAGTCATGCCAACTGCCACATACGGAATTCAGTTAATGTGGCCATTCCTGATGGTGCAAAACCTCAAGAAACTAGAAAGCGTCAAAGCCAAGTTCCTAAAAAGAGCCCTATCAGTGTCAAAGTTCACAAGAAACAGTTACTCCTACATAATGGCTCAGGAAACCTACTTCCTAGAAGATATTAAGCGCTCCTTAAATCTACCAGAAACGCCGGCATATAAAATCACCATCAAAGAAAGACCAAACAAAGCCAAGGACATCCGAAAAGAAATAATGGAAACAAAAGCTATGACAACTGACGCCTGGAAGGGTCCAAATTTTGAGCTCCGGCACCTGATCACACGCTTCGCAGCACATGGCTTTCATCACAAGGTATGCTTCAATAGGTCATACCACATCCCCAAGGAAGAATGCATCTGCAAACTCTAATTTTGGTGGCAATGATTTGTGTAAAAACTCAATTGATAAAAGCGATGGATTTGAAGGAGAACCATATAATGAATTAACAAGATCTACTGTGAATTGGAAGTCAAAGTGTGAAAATAAGGAATCACAGCGTTTCTGCCGTGAAGACGATGACTGTTCTCCACGGCGTTTTTGGGTGAGACTGTTTCTTTTCTACCTTAAATTAATTTAACAAATTAGTCTTCATTCTGTGCTCACCCAATTTTTGGCAATCTAAATTTCGTTTTGGTATTTTATAAAGTTCTATAGTAAAGTCATTATGCCGGTTTCTACTTTTGGATTTTGAAATTACGCCATTCACCATGTACCTATTCATATTCAAATTTTATTCGTCATGTCTTGTCTGTCAGTATTTTCATGTCCGTCCGTTTTATTCGTTTTCTCATGTTCTCCTGCGTTCAGGCAATAATTAAAGTTTCAGCAGTTATCACGTAATAATATGATAGAGAGTGAAATATGTGTGTAAAATTTTAATAGAAGGGCTGAATTCATATAGAAAAAGGACTTAAGATTCAATTGAGGGATTAACATGATTTTATGGGTTCATATCTATTTGTTCTTCAAATATTTCTGCTTTTTCTAGTCACTTGGAAAATTCCCTATTAGATACAGAGCGATTGTGATAACATAACTCTATTGCGATAAATTTGAAAAATACATAAATTACACATATTTAGTTACTTACTCAATGGCAATAGACAATTCCTTGGCAAGCTAAAGGTATATTATCTATTTTATGGAACCCGAAGGTTCAATTGTGAAGTGTAATATTTGATGTAGGCCAACAGCACATAAAATATTATAAATTTGGTCTTTCTCTGTGTTTTAGGGGAGGTTACAACTTCCGACTCAATGAGGAGAGGAGGAGGGTGCTGGAGGAGGAACCAGTCAGTGAGTATTTTCATACATTGTCTTACAAGTGCCCTTCACTCAAGGCTCTCTCTCAATTTCCCTCTTCCTTTTTGTTGCCTACTTATAAAATATATTTGCTGAACTTTAAGATAAATAGCTGTTATCTTATATTTTTCAATATTTGAACAAATGACAATTCTATTAACTAATGATTTAGTTCATCTTTTTCATTTTATAATGCACTATGTATTCTTCTAATGCACTTCAGTCCACTAACCACTTTGCTTTTACATCTTACGACCTTACTCAAGCAGGTCGTATTATATAAACCTTTCCCAGGTCCAGTCATTTTGAGGTTATGTGGAACCCGAAGGTTCAATTGTGAAGTGTAATATTTGATGTAGGCCTACAGCACATAAAATATTATTCATTTGGTCTTTCTCTGTGTTTTAGACCAACAGTACCCGCTACGCCTAACTACCGAAAGGAGGAGGAGGAGGCGTATACAAATTGCTGGTGAGTATTGTCATACATTGTCTTACAAGTGCCCTTCACTCACTAAACTCAAGTGCTTCCTAAGCAAGCTAAAGAAATATTAGGCATACCTATTTTATGGAACCCTGAGATTCGTTTGTTCTTTTAATTATTTATCTTTATATTATTTATATTTGCTCTAATTGCTATCAGTCTCAATTCCCCTCTTCCTTTTTGTTGCCTACTTATAAATATTTGCTGAACTTTAAGATAGATTATACATTCAATTAAAAAGCTGTTATCTTATATTTTTCATATTTGAACAAATTACAATTCTATTAACTAATGATTTAGTTCATCTTTTTCATTTTATAATGCACTATGTATTCTTAGCTGGGGATGTGATTTCTAGATTTGGTAGTGGCACGTTTGAAACTGAACACCTATGTGATATCCTTAATACTTACAATTTAACATGTATTCCTTTTTCTAACACATATCATACCTTAACATGTGACTAATCTAGACGTTATTGCATCCAATTGTAACGATTTGCTGATTGAATTCGGTCAGGAACCATCTCAAATCATGACTTACAGTATGTTGTATATTCTTTGATGTCCTCCAAGTGCCCCAAATACACACACATTTAGAAATTTCAAATTTGTTGACTTAACTTTGAATCCGATGCTGCTAATGCCCTCTAGCATGAAGTAACTCATATTACCAATATTAACGATAAAGTAAACTTTTTTACCAACCAAGTCTTGTCACTATACGATAAATATGAACCCCTCCAAACCATACGAACGAGGCATGCTCCAGCACCCTGGAAGAACCAATCCATAAAATCATTGGTTAAACAAAGAGATAAAGCTTGGAAAAAATTTCTAAGAACTCATAACCCTGAAGTTTATTAATACTACCGTAAATGCTGTAACGGCGATGGCGCTATTCAAGCTCAAAGTCATGCCAACTGCCACATACGGAATTCAGTTAATACGGCCATTCCTGACTGTGCAAAACCTCAAGAAACTAGAAAGCGTCAAAGCCAGGTTCCTAAAAAGAGCCCTATCAGTGTCAAAGTTCACAGGAAACAGTTACTCCTACATAATGGCTCAGGAAACCTACTTCCTAGAAGATATTAGGCGCTCCTTCAATCTACCAGAAACGCCGGCATATAAAATCACCATCGAAGAAAGACAAAACAAAGCCAAGGACATCCCAAAAGAAATAATGGAAACAAAAGCTATGACAACTGACGCCTGGAAGGGTCCAAATTTTGAGCTCCGGCACCTGATCACACGCTTCGCAGCACATGGCTTTCATCACATCCATCTACGCGGATAGCCATGGAAGAGGACTAGCAACTGAAGTGAAAAACTGCCTTACAAATGCTGCAGTGCAGGGTTTTGTTAAGCCGGGGGGCCCCCCTCAGTGAAGTGGTAGATAACAGACCTGAGTGAGAATGCAAATAAGCTCATAATTATAATAGGAGGCACAAATGATGTCGCCAGAAATAATTGTGTAAATGTTCTCAAAACATACAAGCGTAAACTGCCCATGTTAGGGAGCAAAAAAGTGATTGTGGCAACCATCCCTCATAGATATGACCTCAAAAGCAACTCGTGTATAAATATGGGAATTGAACAAACGAACCAAAAAATATCAAAACTATGTAGGCTATTCAATCATGTTAAGTTACTTGATATCAGTAAACTAGATAGGAACCTTTATACAGGTCATGACATGCATTTCAATGCCTCTGGCAAGGCCATCATTGGAGAAAGGATCAAGAAGATGATAAACCTGATTAATACAGAGCTAAAGTCGAGTAATGTTATCCCTCTTGCTTTCCTGGATGGTAATGGACCTGAAATTACCATCGCAAGTGGGCCACCAATTCCAAATGCCCCATCCCGTGAAGATAAAAAAAGCAAACCAAGGGAAGGAACTGACCTATACAACGCAAGCAACAACAATGAGACTGGACCCGAAATGCCATTGCCAATCATCTCAAGTTGGTCACCAATTTCAAATGTCACATCTCATGGAGGAAATAAGAGTAAACCAAGGAAAGAAACTGACCGATATGTCGCAAGCAACAACAATGAAATTCCGAAAACTGCAAGCAGGACATCAAGCCAGAATGCCCCATCTCAGGGAAGTGAAAAGCCAACTGTCACCAGATCTTCCAGTCGACAGAGGAGGCCACCAGCAAATCTTACCAACAATTTTTTAGTTTAAATGATATTTCCAGTGTCCCAGGGTCAAGCTCTTCATCGAACGGTATGTACAAATATGATGCAGTTAGCAATAATAATAACGCCCTCCCACTTAACAGTAACATAGCTTTCCATAATTTCTCATTACTACTCCAGAATATGCAATGTCTTAGTAATAAAATCCATGAATTAGAAGTAATTTTGAAAGACCATAACAAAATAAATGTCCTCTGTCTAACTGAGCACTGGCTTCAAGATCAGGAAACTGAAATTTCCGCTAGCATACTAAATTTTAAGCTGTCCTCAGTCTTCTGTAGAAAAATTAGTAAAAATGATGGAACGGCAATCTACATTAAAGAAAATATCATTCACAAAGACTTGACCCATACAGCCTATCTAAACAAAGAGATTTAGTTTGGGAAATATGTTAATGTCCACTAATATTGACAAATCACAACCCCTCAAAAAATCAGGCATTTATCAGTTTTATTGTAAAGATTGCTCCCAGAAGTACATAGGCAAAACTAACTTGCCTGCAGACACATTTTGTTATGTTTGTGGACAATACATCAGATCTAGTAGTAGAGCAGAAACAGGTAGCAAGCTTCCCTTCTTAACAGACCAAACAGTGGAGTGAGTGAGGCACCACCCTCATTCCTTTCAGGGCCGGAGTCTTAAGTCACGGACAGTAACTGTATCAAATAAAAAATCGCCTAATATGTATTTAGAAGAATCAGAGGAAGAAGTGATTATTTTCAAAAATTGTATTGAAAAAATTGTTAAAACAGGGCTGCGCATGATGACTCGTGCAGAAAAGCTGGAGGAATTCTTTAATGGAATGGAGTTGACTGACAGAGGTGAAACATAAAATTGTGCTTGGGACAAAATTCTGTGATGCTTACAAAGCTTATTTCGGTGTACCAATTGGAGATCAAAATGCTGCATGGTCTCCTCATGTGTCTTGCGGTAGCTGTAGGTCTACCTTAGAGGGTTGGTTACATGGAACAAGAAAATCTATGCCGTTTGCAGTTCCTCGAATATGGAGAGAGTCAACCAACCATCACGACAACTGTTACTTTTGTATGGTTGACATTACACATTACAAAAGTACCAAGAATAGAAAACATATTCCATATCCCAGCATACCATCATCTATTGCTCCAGTACCACACTCTGAGGAGCTGCCAGTTCCATTGCCACCAGATCATTCTAATACTGATGAAGTACAAAAACCTAGTGATGACAGTGATTTCTCCAATAGTGATTAGAGCAATGGAAAAGAACCACAGCTCTTCACTCAAAAAAAGTTGGATGACTTAATAAGGGAGTTGGAACTGACCAAATCAAAGGCCGAACTTCCTGCATCCCATCTTAAGGAAATTAACTTACTTCCCAAAGGATGCAAAATAACAAAATACAGAGTACGGCACAAGGATTTTGCCTGCTTCTATGAAATGTCAGAACATCTATGTTTTTGCAGCAATGTTAATACTCTCTTTCAACACATAGATTGATTATGAACCAGACCAGTGGAGTGGCACCTTTTTATAGACAGCTCAAGTACAAGTCTTAAAGCTGTCCTGCTACACAATGGGAACAAGTTTCCTTCCATCCCAGTAGCTCATTCTACTCATCTGAAAGAAACGTATGAAAACGTCAAGCTGGTCTAGGAAAAACTGAACTATGGATGCCACAAGTGGGATATTTGTGGTGATTTCAAGATGTTGAGGTTTCTTCTGGGGCTTGAAGGTGGCTACACCAAATATTCTTGTTTCCTCTGCTTATGGGACAGCAGGGCAGATGATCAGCAACATGTTATTTTGGCTGTTCTTAAGAATACTGGAAGATGGATTATTACAACTGAAATATCGACATTGGGGGAAAACCATTCACATTTCCATGATCAGCATCATCAAATTAAGCAACAAACACTAAAAAAATAAGATAAACAAAAACTTGGTCAAATTTTGTTACGTAGTGTTATGTAAAGAAATATATTACATCTCCAGCGATATATTCGGGGATGGTCCACCTCTCTACTACAAGTGATATTTTCATTTTAAAAGCACGGAAAACGACCAAATTTGATGTTATATTATCCTTTAAAACCTATAGATTCCATTTATAAGCACCATATATTTGTTCAAAGGTCCTAAATATAAGTAAAAACGTGAAGAAGTAGGGACAAAATTAACCTAAAATGGCGCTGGGAACTGCTGTCAAAACACGAATCTCCATGCGCTGGCCGATGTTCTGTTTTCATGCAATCGGTCACGTGCTGATAATCCAATACTGGAAACCTAACGGTAAAAACCCGGTCTCAATGGCTCAGTCGGTATCGAGGCCGAGGTACCTATCGTATACGTAACTTCATATCTACCCCAGATTTCCCAGATTTCCCTGTTTTCCTGTATTGGGGCTTCGCCCCCAAGCCCCACCAGGGGCTGCGCCCCTGGACCCCCTTCCTGCTTTCCACCAGACCCCTTCAACAGAGGACGGTAACTTTGCATTAGCCCCGGATCCCTTTCTTGTTTTTCTTTTTTGGGGGCTTTGCCCCCAAGCCCCACCGGGGGCTGCGCCCCTGGACCCCCTTCCAAGCTTCCATCAGACCCCCTTCACACCGGGAGCTTGGAGTGCGGTACTTATCATAAACTAACGGGGAACCTAACCATATAACTCAAATGGAAAGCGTGAGAATATAGAACTATTGGTAGCACTGGAAAAGCCTTTGGCAAACTGGCCGCCGGCCAATGGGAGTGTTGGTTCCCAACCGCGGGCCCGCATAACGATTGCAGCACGGGGCGTGGAATTGTAGTAGAGTCGTGGACCATACCCATATATTCTACTATAATATCAGCATCAATAAAAAATCTCTAGTTTAGTAGCAGCAGTTGAAATTGCTAAAAGCTACATTTAGTTCCATTCTGTACCAGCATAAAATTACACGTTATATTTTCTAGTAGTTTGTAACCCTTCAGAAATGTCAACTCGCCGCCTTCTGCAATAGCCAGTCTCTTATATTGCATGCAATATCAACTCCGATCATGCATGCATGAGAGTTTTCAGAACTCGTTCTCAAAATTCGCATATTCAAAAAAGTGTCACTTTCTATACAAATTGCATAAATAACAGACTATTATCTAACTATATTAGGGTTACAGTTTAAAGGTTGATTATATTATAATGTCTCATTAGAGAGTTTTTATATGTAGTGTATAAAATGGAGTAAGAATCTGTGACAACAGCTTTTCTAAAAGGTGTTAGAAAAGGATTTGATATAGCTAAATAATAAAATAAAGAATTAAAAAATATTTTCATCTAAAAGAAACGTAACGCCAATTCCTAGTTTTAAGCTATTGTCCATATATTTTTAAGGAGGAAAAACTATATATAAAAACAAAATAGGCACAAATTATAAAAAAGGAAAAAAAATTAGGCAAGATAAAACTCCACCAGAAGAATTACTTGTCACAATTCTGACACATCTATCACCAGCGGATGAGTATATACAATCATTAATAACAGTATTGACGTTTATAAATTTTAAATTTCAATGTTATTTCACAGGATTAATATACACACAGTTTGATATGGGTTACAGCACGATGCATTAATTGAGCTTATCTCTATTTCTAGGCTTGAACAGACATCAGAGGGAGGGATCCCCAGATGATGACATCGACTACCGCAAGTAATATTCATATGTTATTTTTTAAAGAATAAAATGAATTTAATTTGAAACTTGAGATGGAGGTTTAACATACGTAACTTCACTTAATTCAAGCACTAACCTGAACATGTTTCGAGCAAACTTCATGACTCATCATCAGCTATACTCCATCTCAAGTTTCAATTTGATTATAACTTCACTATATAAACTTCCTACAAATTCTAGGATTAATAAAATGAATATTAAAGCTAGGAAAGTCATATTCAGGGGTGCCCACATGGGGGAGGGGGGTTAAGATGCAGAGTGCATCATTGACATTTCTGAAAACCGTTGTAAAATTAACATTTTATAACCTCAAGAGGTAATAAAAACCTCTTCCAATTCTTCATGAGCTTTTACCTCCATTCTCCAATGAGAAATTTTAAGTTGGCTATTTGTATCCCGAACAAATCTCGGATCATTTAACAGTATCCATACTACTACAGCAAAAGCACTAAAATTAATTATTATTCAAATATTTTTTTGAAATAGTACTTTAAAAACCTATCATGTATTTTTACTTTAATTACTGTAGTAAACACAACACATAAAATTTATTAGAGTCTTTCTCTGTCTATTCTTAGCTCCACAACTACCACCAATAAGGAGGAGGAGGAGGAGGGTGCCTGCTCCGGCTCCGGCTCCTCCACCAGAACCAGAAGTGGCTGCTCCTTCTCTAGCACCAAACAGAAGAAGGAGGGTGCCTGCTCTGCCTCCTCCACCTCCAGAACCAGAAGTGGCTCCTCCACCAGAACCAGAACCAGAAGTGGCTCCTCCACCAGAACCAGAACCAGAAGTGGCTCCTCCACCAACACCAGAACCAGAAGTGGCTCCTCCACCAACACCAGAACCAGAAGTGGCTCCTCCACCAACACCAGAACCAGAAGTGGCTCCTCCACCAACACCAGAACCAGAAGTGGCTCCTCCACCAACACCAGAACCAGAACTAGAACTGGCTGCTCCTTCTCGAGCACCAAACAGAAGGAGGAGGGTGCCGGCTCCTTCTCCAACTGCTTGTAAGTATTGTCACAGTTGTTTTGTCATATTTCTGAGTTAACAAAAGGCCATTTCATATGAATGATAAAATTGATAAAGGGTAGCCTATATCTATTCATAAGTAACTTGTTCACACTGTTGGAAATTTCATGAGAATATTATAGGAGAAAAATTCCTCCGATGCTGGGATTCAAATCCACCGCCCTACCAACAGTGGTATAGTGGTGTACTGAGGTAGACCATTAAGGGCAATTAGTAATAGGAGGGAGGTTCGATCTTGCACTGTGAATTGAACTCCGGCTAGCTCAGTTGGTAGATTGGTGGCACCGATAGCCAAAGATCTATTCTCAGCTCCAGAACCCATGGAAGTTCCTTCTGATTTTCATAGTAAATACATTGTTTTACTTAGTGTTTTTTGTTTCTGTTTTTGATTGGCAGTTGACTACCATAGAGTGTGGATGTGTTTTGTCCTGCCATCTAATAACCTCTTTTTACAAATTAAACTAATGGTGGGTTGAACCATTGAATGTACAAACAGTGATGACTCCGACCTGCGTGATTTTCTGATTTATAACAAGATGTATATTGATAAAGACAAGTGATAAAGTTGCTCTTAAATAAAATAAACTAATAACAAATCATAACAAATAATAGATTAATTGAGAGAGAAAGTGGTCATCTTGAAGAAACACGTAGAATTCTGAGTGACCTTATATAACAGCACAATTTACACACCTAACCTTGCCTATGAGGAATAAGATAGAACTCAGACAAATGTGATCATAAACAGGGAAGAGGAAGAAAGTGATAGTGCTACTAGCAGTGAAAATGCTAACATAAACAGTCTAGCTTGTTCAAACAAGATAGTGAACATAAATTCTAGTTTAGAGGGCAGTGCAAAAGTGACTACAAATCCCCAGGTTAATGAACTCTGGTTCAAAATTGTCTCAAGAAAACAGAAACGCATGCTAGTTGTAGGGAAAGACTAAGGTGGAAATAGTGGTTTAAAACTAAAGTATGTACCAAAAACTGTGTCACTTCTCGTCTACAGATTATCTCCGGATACTAAAAGTGACCACTAATAGATTATCTAAAACCACAGTTTCCTGAAGTTTCCTGAATTTGCTTATTGAGTCTTTTTCTGTCTTTTTCAGCACCAGAACCAACAGATGATGAATCATATGATGGTTACCTGAACCAATCAACAGTGATTCATATGATGGTCACCAGAACCAACAGATGATGACTCATGATGGTAAGTAATTGTCACACGTTGTTTTACTTGTTTTTCATTGGGCAGTTGGGATAGTGAACATAAATTCTAGTTTAAAGGACAGTACAAAAGTGACTGCAATTCCTGAAGTTTGCTGCGAGCTAAATTATAAATATCCTGACTTGTATTCATCCCTTAAGGTGAACATTTTAGAAGAAAATATCTCTCTTGCCTTGGATGACAATATTTGGCCAAAGAATTCTTGTTTGCATTGTTTTTTTATACTACATCGAGCTCAAGAACTGGAATCAGACGAAGTTCCTCTACAGAAAAAAAACTGTAGGCATTGAAGATAGTACAATACAACCCACTGCAAGTGTTGTAACCTTAACCTTGAACCTTGAACAAAGAACATATGCTAGATTTGAAATATAATGGACAAAAGTCAGCCTTTGCTAAGCATTTATACTCATGTAAACATAGAAGAAACAACATAGAAAATGTGTGACCGTTTTATATATCCAGAACAAAGGCGTCAGACTAAATACATTAGAAGCCCTAGAGATATACAGAAATAAACATAGCATTCTAAATGAGAACACAATAGATTTCAACCCGCTTTTTGAACTGATACCATCTCCACCGTATATACATCATACAACGGCTGATAATAACAGTAAACAGCTTAACAGCAGCAAGTGAAGACCTAGTCTTTCCAGACCACAAGGTAAATTTAGACAAATAATTTCGCTCATACGCCAAATCTATCCATTACACTAAATTAATAAATGGCATTTTACGAATTACCTTAATTAACTTCCTCTTTTATGTTTTTTCTTTCTTTTTCTTTATATCTTCATTTTATTTTATTCTACAGCGACTGAAGATGGTGCATACATACACCGAAATGCATTTCATTATCTAAATCAGGCCTGTCCAACTTCATAAGTACTGGGGGCCAAAATATTTCGACAATTGATGCTGAGGGCCAAACAGTAAAAGTTTCGCTCACATAAATATAACAGTAAAGTACAGCAGACCAAATTGATTAAATAGGATTCATTACCAGTAAGCCGAAATTAGAACTTAATGTGAGCACTGAGGATTTTCAGACTGCTTCACTAAAGTATGTTTGTCCACTTCTATGTTAGTAACTGCCAGTCTCAAAAATCTCTAAGCTGAGGAAACCTGCCCTCTGGAAGTAGCTTGAAAAAGTTGAGCCCTCTCTCAGACCTGGTTTGAAGAAAAGGGTCAGCCTGAAGATCGCAGAGCTCCAGTTGATACATGGATGGCTGATTCTCATTATCCATATTCAAGGGGTCATTAAAAAGCAGCAGTTTACCTTTAATATTTTCAAAGTCAGAAAATCTTTCATTGAATTCTTAAATAATAACTTCAATATTTTCACAAAACTCAGAAAAATTACAATCTTCAATTTCATCAGACAGCTCTTGACAACATGGAAAGTGTGTTAAATCATTTCTTGATAAGGTTGATTTCAGAAATTTTAAAACAATTAACATGACCTCTAACCTTCAAACACTTTGATTTTTGCCCTGAAGTCTCTGGTTCAACTCATTCAAGTATTGTGTCAGGTCAGTCATGAAAACAAGCTGCCTTAGAAAGTCTGGATCTTCAACCCGTTGAACAAGATTTTCACTACCTGCACTCAGTCAGCGTACATTTGCGAGGAGTGATAGATCTCTCATCCAAAAATTCCCGGTATCTGCAGTGACGCTGTGTTTTAGTGCCACCACGTATCTTGTTGGAAACTGTAACCACTATATTCATTGCATCGCTTTGTTATGCAATGGAACATGAGGAAACTTATCCCTAATTAATCCTACCAGTCCTTTCCACCGTTTACTGTTTTAAATATATCTTCACCCTTGGTTATCCACGTAAAGAACATAATTGAAGAATTTCTTCTTGTGTTGAAAATTCATTGTTGATCAATCATATGAAAATCAAGAGTTGACTGCTGTCAGTCTGGTCGACACTGTCATCCAAGCATAGTGAAAAGTAGCTGCATTTTCCAACCATATCTTCTAATTTCTTTGTTATTTGTCCTCGGGCCACAAAACTGTGACAGCGGGCCGCATGCGGCCCGAGGGCCGCGGGTTGGACAGGCCTGATCTAAATGATAAACCGAGGAAGCAGTAAGCCGCAATTCTGATCCACGACTCTCATATAGGACTCTCCAGAAATGAACACAGAAGAATATAGTGTAATCATACTACTAGAACAATAGTACTTCTACTGTACATTAATAACCTGAATTTTACCAACATGACTACTGCGGTTAGCAGTTAAAATAAATACTACAATTTAAAATAATTTTTTTTTCAATAATAACTTCTATTTTTAACAGATTACATACATGTATGACTAAATACTACTATTAGTAATTGCAGCACACATCAAGAAGATAAAAAGTGTATGTTTTGAATGTAAATAGATTTTTAATGAATTTGTAAATACTTGATTCTGTGACAATGTAAATAGGTATTTTTTAATTGATTATGTAAATATGTGTATATTTCTTTTTAACATGTGTATTTTTAGTATGATTCACAACTCAGAACTGGTTATGTTATATTAACAATAAATATCTGAGGCTACTGCTGATCTTGGTTAATCTATATTATTTTGAGGGTATAAGGCAAAACATTACCCACTAACTCCTTAATTACTTAACCTTACTTTTTTTTTTTTTACATATTCAGGGCCTAAATGGTAAAATCAATATTCTTGAGCATTTCCTATTAGATAAGGATAGCCATTACATCTGCCTACAGGAACATTGGTTGTCAGAAAAACAATCCAGTCAGCTAACTTAACAGGTTATGCAAGAATATCTGCATACACTATATCCAGTCTTTTGCATGGAGGCACCGTCATTTATGCATTAGATAACGTGGAAAGTAGAAAACTAGATGCAAAGCAATTTAGCTATGATAAACATTTCCAAGTACGTGCAGCTATAATAAATAGCTTCAAGTCAATAATTGTAAGTATTTATCGTTCACCAGATGGTGATTTTAATCGTAATTGAGTTTTCTTATTTTCAGATTTAGCTACAGTGTCATTTATAGTATTAACTACTCCACAGCCCTCTAGCGAGTATTGTCATATATTGTCTTATTACCACCCACTCCTATTCAGCTCTCAATTGTAAATAATAACATTAAAATAAATAAACCCGATAATATAGCTAACTTAATTAATAATTATTTTCTCATCATTTCAGAAGGTGTGTCCAACAAATGTCCAAGCAATGTGGGTTCAGATGATTAAAATAAGTGTTTCAAACAAAATCTCCAGACATGCAACTTGAACTGACTACACACCAGGAAATAAAATGATTTACTCACTTAAAAGCAAAACAGCACCAGTAGGAACAACTCTCTCTCTCAAAAGCCCTTTTTTTTTTCCAATGTCTAATGGCTAACCCCAAGAATGGAAATTCATATTGCTCATTTTTAGTGGCATGATGATAAAATTCAAACCACATTTGACAGATTTTGGTTGGATAATTAGCATACCTGAAAAAAATTGCAGTCCCACTACCAGTATCTTTATACTTTGTGCAGTAACCAAATATAAATAAAATAAAATAAAAACTTTATTACAGAGAAATAATTCTGGTGAAATGATTCTGCTTTTCCATAAGGAACAGTTACCATCTTCATGTTGATAAACAACATGGGTTCTGCAAAGGCAAGTCCACAGATACAGCAATAGCAAATTTTATTAAATCTGTCTATGATTCACTGGACAGAAAAGAGCTAAATGTCGGATTATTTTTAGACTTGTCAAAAGCTTTTGACTTAGTGGATCACTCAATTTTGTTAAAGAAATTGTTAGCGGTTGGAATACGAGGAATAGCATACAACTGGTTCAAATCATACTTATCTGCTCATCAACAGGTTGTAGAAATCTCTTACATACAGGAACAAATGCATGAAATTAATGCCTCTCTTTCATATACTAGGGAGATAAAGTATGGAGTTCCACAGGGTTCAATTCTTGGCCCTGTGCTATTTTTAATTTACATTAACGACTTAGATTCCTCCATCAAGAATGGAAATCCAACTTTTTTTGCTGATGATACTAGTATTTTTATTACAGGTCTAAACTCAATTTCTCTGCAGTCAAATTTAGAAATGACAGTAAATCAGTTACTTGAATGGTTTGCACAAAACAGATTAGTAATAAACACACAAAAGACCATAGCAATATCATTTCACCATATACAGAACATTAACACGGTGCATCCAGCAGTAACATTTGGGGACAATAATGTAACATACAATGAAAGTACTAAGTTTTTGGGATTGTGGGTGGACGAAAATCTAAAATGGTCTCTTCAAATTAAAAAAACAGCAGAAAAACTTAGTAAAATATGCTTTGCACTGTATACAGCCTCAAAAGTTATGAATGTTGAAAACGTCCTCCCTATATATTATGCATACTTTCATTCTGTATTATCATGGGGGATAATATTTTGGGGAAATACAGCAGGAGCTCAAACTATTTTCAAGCTACAGAAAAGGGCTGTTCGGTCTATGCTTAAAGTAAAGAAAACAACCAGTTGCAGAACATTTTTCAAAGATCTAAATATATTGCCTCTGCCTTGTATTTATATCTACGAAATAGTGACATTTGTCAAATCAAATTTAAACATGTATACCATCAACTCACAAATACACTCCCATAACACAAGAAACAGAGAAGAACTTAGGATAATTCCGCATAACACAAGCTTGTTTGAAAAGAGTTTTATATATACTGGCCTCCAGCTTTATAATGGCCTACCACAATATCTAAAGGAAATCTCTGTACTGCATAAATTCAAATCCTGTGTAAAAAAGTTTCTAATAGAGCACTGTTTTTATAGCTTAGATGAATTTTTTGAAACTGTTAGATATAAGTAAATTAGGTTACTAGTTATAAAATAAGTTAGTAGCTATAAGCACTTTGTAAATATTAATTTTAACTTATAGGTAATATTTTCAGCATTTGCAATTTTAAATTTAAGAACTAGCATTGTATACTTTAGTAATTATGTTATTTAATAATTAATATAGTTATGTAAGAATCTGACGTGTCCGATATCATGTAAAATGATCAAAGGATGAATAAATATACATACATACATACATACATACATACATCTACTTTCTCTATGTAGAATAGAAGGTTGCGAGTGTCATTACTGTCATCCTCATCATCTTCTTCATAGACTTCTTCTGATGTGGTACCCCCTGCCATCCCCCTCCGAGGGTGAGGCATCACCCTTACATGTGGCTAAGACCAGCCAGTAAGTACTTATTTCTTCCATCAGTTAAAGATAGACTAACCACAAAAAATTACAATTCATAACAGGTCACGGGAAATTTAGATCCTACTTGGCCTACTTCAGAATTGATTCTCCCATTGGCACAGTATGCTCTTGCCTACACTCCACCCAAACTATAGAATGTTATTACACTGTATGGTAGGAAAAAAACCACAAGGAACCAACCTAAATCTATGCCAAATATCCTCTAACCAAAACACAACAAAAGAACAACTATTAGACATCTGCTGTAAACCACACATTTATTTTTGCTAACATTCATGCGCTCAGTCAACAAAAGGTTCCTGCACTAATGCCAAGCATTGTTTGAGATAATCCTTTTAACCAATACTTAAATACTTAAAAAGTTAGATAGAGAGAACGCCGTACTCATAAGATCATAATTTTCACTATAGGTCCTGGCTGCAAAATAAGAGGTGCTCTTCATCTACTTGTTTCTCTATGCAGAATAGAAGGTTGCGAGTGCCATTACCATCGTCCCCATCATCTTCTTCATAGATTTTTTTCCGATGTGGTACCCCCCACCATCCCCCTCCAAGGGTAAGGCACCACCCTTACATGGCACTCCGACCAGCCAGTAAGAACTTATTTCTTCCCATCAGTTAAAGACAGACTAACCACAAAACATTACAATTCATTACAGGTCATGGGAATTTTAAATCCTACTTTGACTGCTTCAGAATTGATTCTAAGTTCCCTCTCTGAAGCTAAAGGCTCATTTATACTTCCCTCCGAGGATTGTGTGATTCTGTTTCCAAGGTGAACTTCAGTTTTCCGTGTATGTAGTTAAAATCTGTTAGTATACTGTCAATTATATGTTTATTGCAAATAGGAAAGATATGATCTACATACCTAAAATAAGTTTTTATTTGATGTGTATTAATTATTTTTCCTATGTGTCTTCTATATATTGTAAGAACACCTCCAAAAGGGTACCAGATAGTTAGCGAACCCATTGCTAAACCATCCTTTTGGGTGTACAAATTATTGTTTAATTTGAAATAATTTTGTTCTAATATGGTTTTAAGCAAGGTGGTTATTTGTTTAGTAACCATATCACTGTCTCCATTATTGATTAGGGTTTGGTCTCCTATGTTAATGGTTTCTTGTAAAGGGATATTAGTATATAGATTTTATCTAAAGATATAAGTAGTCTTTATCTAGGTATCAAGAACATATATCAGATGTTAAACATAATAGAAATAAGTCAGCATATGCTAAACATCTCATTCAAAATGGCCATCAATTACAACCTATCGATAAAACTTTAAAATATTGCATACGCTTAAGGAAAAAACTAGATCCTTTAGAAAAATTAGAAATATACAGACACAAGAATAAAATAATAAATGCAAACACAATCAAACCAAATCAACTTTATGAACTCTATACCCAGTTATACCCCACTACAAACCAAACTTAATACACTTAGTATCAAACCAGTACTCGCTCATGCTGGATGTTTTCAAGTACACCAGACGGAATTTAAGAAGGTTAATAACATAATATACATAGTCTTCAATCCACATAATAAAATTTATTATTCAGCCTAATACAGTGATACCTTGAGATAAGAGGTTAATTCGTTCCGTAACCTTGCTCGTATTACAGCGGTTCGGTGTTGATATGAGATGTTTACCTGGGCGCCACAGTATAATGCATATACTGAATATTTCTGATTTGTTGAACCCGCCTCCGGTCTGCCAGTCGATCGTTGAGCACTTCCCTCTAGCTTCAGGGTAGGAAGCGAAGAACACCTTAATATTATTGCTTGAATAATAATGCAGTTTCTTTGAACACTGAAGGAATATTCTGTTTATTCAAAACGTTGGAAATACAAGTCCAGTCATTGACAATAATTACAAAATTTGTTTGTGAATAATTAATATTGTTACAAGTTCTCGGTAGATCGTTACTAGTGATACAATTGCTGCCGTATATGATTTTGACTAATCGCGATTGAAAGTAAGAATCCTTCTAAGTCGATTAATTCCACAGCTAAAATTTTATAAGTCCAATTAATTCTGTGGGCACGCGGCCTCAAAGATAAGTAGAGTGATTGATGTAGGCACGCGGCCTCGACGTAGAGTGATTTTTGACTGTTCTAGGCACGGGGCCTTGAAGTAGAGTCCTGTTGACTGCTCTAGGCACGGGGCCTTGAAGTAGAGTTGAATATGACTGTTATAGGCGCGGGGCCTTGAAGTAGAGTGATTTTACAGTGCCACGTTAGGCCTAAAGAAAACTTTCTTGGACAAACATTTATCCCTACTCTTCTTAATTATTATTCGTGAATCCCGGCACGTGGTACTATAGACCAGTTCTTATTGGCAAATCTCCCGACCAATAATAATATGTTAGTTTCCCACGGAAATCAATTGGATTTTCCCTTATTCTCAAAACCCACAACTTAGCGTCTCGGATTTCTAAGAAGGTTCGGACAGCGTGTTGTATCAGTAGCAACATCAGAAGCAAGGCTTGAACTCAATAGCCGACTTCTTAGAATTACTTAAGTGGATCAGTACCCTTTGATTATATCTTGGGAGATTCCCGATACATTGTACCTGAGTACTGCATTGCATTATCTCGCACCCGCTAGGTCTGCTAGGGAAATTCCCAGCTATCTCTGTCTATCCACTGCAATCTCATTTTAATAGTTATTTAAAATGATGTTGTTAAACTTTTTACCTTTGCCTTCTTTCTAGTTAATAATATTTATAATGAATGTTCCGTCTTTTCACGGTCATTTTAAGACCAAACACGGGCTATGAGATTTTATGATTTTAGTTTGAATAAATTTGGGCAATTAATCTGTCATTTATTATACTTAATTTGGTTATCTTGTTTATTTCTTTTTACCGAAGTATCTGAACTGCAATATATGCCCCAGTCTATTAAGACAGGAATCATCATAGCCTATGATTGACTTACTGGCTGAATATACTGCATCTCTCCACAAAATATTATACCTTATTTTCCTCCAGTGTTGCAACTATCTTACACAAATACATAAGTAATTTAATTCCTATCCTGACACGAGACTTCACCTTAAATCCTGTCCCACATGTACAAGTTTTCTGAACCTATCACATTCATGCCTTCATACATCTTGCGGTTTTCTGTAGTGTTACGTTGTTTGTACGTATTACTTGGTTTATTGCACGACCAAGACATTACAACAAAATTTTACGTAAACACCATAAATTTACCGATATACCCTCGTGAGACCATGAAAATTAAGCTCAAGCAGTTCTCACTGAAATTTTATAAAATATATTGAATGCATAAAGAAAAACAAAAACACTTTTTTTTTATATTGAGACTTTGACAAGGTCGATCAAGCAGTTCTCACTACACTTGCACTATATTATAAAGAATGCAAAGAAACACTCTTTTACCATGAGACTTTGACAAGGTCGATCAAGCAGTTCTCATTACACTTGCACTATATTATAAAGAATGCAATACACACACGTATATTTTACTCTCATTTATACACATTCCTCTAATCCTAAACCTATGTGGAACTGATAACCTATCATGCCAGTAGCTATTTTACCGCGTAAAATATACATTGCAGGTTATAGGCCTACATTATTCCAACTCAGTACAATGCCTTTCGGTTATTCTGCCCTTTCCTCTAATTTGTTCATATTTACAATACATTGTCGATAAATGACGTCACACAAAAATCACTGATCATCTGAATACATTTTACGGATTTATATCCTTTATTGGTTCTGCCCAAAAATTTTCTGCTTCTATGAATAATTTAAGATAACTAGAGTCAAAGGTTAAGCGTAGTTTTCCATGTGCTTTCACTACACCACAAATCGGATTTATTTGCTTACAGGCTTCTTCCATCATTGAAATTGGTACAGGCCTACTCTTATAGCGACGCTCAGGAATATCTTGTTTTAATTTCAATTTGCGTTGGTAACCCCGAAATAGGCCTGGAGTTGAACTGAACACTGATTTGTTCTTATATAGCATGTTATATAAAGTCGACTTTTGACCATCTGATAGCACATCAATTTCTTCTACTTTCTCTCTGAGAATTAATTCGATATCAACATTTTCCTCTTCATTTCCTCCATTCTGACTAATGTTAGTAAAATTCGCGTGTACCGTTTCACATTCATTTTCATCTACATAATTATTAGAACCCTTAATGCACAAATGATCATATTCTTCGTCCTCCCAAACAATATCAGATTCCATTCCCTGTAACTCTGCGACACTTTCGTCACAATCAGCCTCATTATCACCTTCATATATAAATACGGCCGGTTTAATTCCCATAGGCCTATATTCGTCGATACTATTTCCCTCTTGTACTACAACTGATTCCACCACGAAAGGCTCGCGTAATAATACATCTTCATTTTGGCACTCCAACTCCTTAGTAATTATATTCTCATTAGATAAAAACGGTACACGTAACTTTTCTTTCTCATCTAATTCCATTTCTACCCAATTTTCTTCAAAATTTATTCTCATTAGTTGATCTGTCATAGAATCACAACCCAGAATTAATTTATGTGCTAAATGTTTTATTGTCAAAAAGTAGACTTCTAACTTCTTTCCCTCAATTTCCAACGGCAACATACACTGATGCTCAATTTTATGGGATTTGGCACCAATTGCAGTTTGTGCGTATAGGCCATGTACTTTCAATTCCTGAACGCGCACTCTTGCTGCTTTCAGCGTTTCATAGAATTTTTCGTTTATTAGAGAAAAAGTACAGCCAGTGTCCACCAACATATCGACTTCAAATTGGTCTATTTTTACCCTTATTAATGGCGGATATGTGGGTGTTATACCCTCTCTATTTGCACATCCTACTACGCACCCCTTCTCTCGTGTTTTATTTTCATTATCAGGTCTTTTTAATCCTTTTAATCCCTCGGTCTGTGTGACGTCATTTCGACCTCCAAATGCGTCTCCTAGTAGTTTAAAGGCCTGTCTTGCGCTACATGCCTTTCGTCATTTCTGTGACGAATGTCTCCCTGAATATCATTGTGGTTTCCCGTGCTATGCGCCTGATTCCTTTCACCTTCTATGTTAATGTCCCCCTGGTTTTCTGGAATTCGTTCTCCTACTTCGTTCTGCATCCTGCCATGAAATCGAACATTATTTACTTGTCTGTCTTGAGGCCTATTCTCTTGATTATTTCCCCTCCAGTTTTGGTTCCCATTATTTCTATATGAGTTATTATTAGGGGGTCCTCTGTTCGATTCCGCATTTCTGTTGGCATGTCCTTGGTTCCATCTACCTCTGTCATTATTTGGACCTCCTCTCGTATCTTGATTCATTTGCATATTATCCGGTCCATTTTGTCTCCTATTATCGCTACGCTCTTCTCTGTTAGTTCCTACTTCGAAACTAGATAATAACTCCAAAGCCTTGCTATAAGTTTGGGGACATGATACTATAAGCAGATTACATATTTCCGGCTGAAAATGTCTCGTCACAAGCTGAATGGCCTCTCGTTCTGGCATTCCGGGGTCTAGTAACTTGATTAGGCCTATAACTCTTAAGAAATGGTCCGATAGAGAGACGTTGCCCCTAGGTGAATATCTCCCATTATAGACCTCATTTCTAGCTAAAGCTCTCTTCGCCTCACCCCAATATCTTGCTAAGAATAACTGCTTAAAATCCTCATAGTTGCACTCCGGGTGTACTGTAAGTTCAAACCACTCTTTTGTTTTTCCTTTTAAGGCTCTACCGAGGATCAACATTTTGTACTGAGATGGAATAGACCGCAAAGTAAAATACTCTTCAACAGATTTCAAGAAACTCTGAGGGCTCGTGTTGCTCTCATTGAAGCTGGGAAGTGATACCTCATTTCCTATTAGGTTACATATATTAATCCTATTATCGCTAACTACCGGCATGCTGGTGGCTACCGTCTCGTGTACTGTATTACAGGACTCATTTGCAACACTAGGAGGCCTATATGTATTTCCTATTCCATTACATATACCCTCACTACAATTTACAGCATAGTTATTTGCTACAGGCCTATGATTTTCAACCTCCTTAGCTACCGTGCTTACTTCTTTAGAGATTTCTCCTATTTTCTCAGCTAATATATTTTCTAAATGCACTACCTTGTCATTTACTTCTGAGATTTTATCTCCTAACCCTACTTTTACTTTTCCCACCTGAGTCTCCATATTCTTTTTCAAGCTAGACTCCGATTTCTGTATTTCCTTCTCCAAAATTTTCCTTTCATTGAATAATTTTTCTTCATATTTCTTGCCCTGAATCTCTATTTTCCTATCTACCGATGCCATATTAGCCTCTAATTCAGACCTAATTTCCCCTTGACTTTCACTAATTTCTTGCCTCATTGCTTTTTCACTTTCTTTAAGTTCCCTACAGAATTCTCCCCTGATTTCGTTGCATAAGTTAGATTGGACCTCTTTTATATTATTTAGCTCCCTCTCAAGCCTATCTATGTTCTGTCTATGTTCTTGGCTCGATTGTTCTATCCTATCTCCTAGTTTCTCTATCTTTTCCCCAGAATTTTTTTCTAGTTCATTGATACTTTCCCTAGTTTCCTTACTCGATTTTTCTAGTCCCTTCATCATAGCTTCCTTAGATTCCCTCATCATAGCTATCAAATATGCAATAGAATTCGGGTCTATAGTTTGATTCAATTCCCTAGGCCTATGTTCAGTTACACTATCATTCTCGGTCAGCTGAATATTTGTTGCAATATTTTCCTGCCTATTATCAACTCCCTGCTCCAAAACCCCGTCACCTGTCGCGACACTGTTCTCATTGTTAATCTCCATTCTACAATTATTTATTTCCTCACCAGTAAGCAAGTCGTGCCCCTCTCCACCTTCCATATTAATTTTATTCCTAGTAACTTTTCCGTTTCTAAGCCACATACATAAATTATAAGGGTACTGATACACTCTTACGATCTACCTTACCTTTGGTTAAGAAGTTCAACATATAATGCATAACATGTATAATTATACCCTTGCACAATAAATATTCGATATGCCTGAGTTCTTCTAATTTGAAAAAGATTTTATTTTACTTGAATTTATTCTTTAATTTACTTAGTGAGTTTCAGTTTAATTTTACTTTGATCTTAAATTGCAAACTTTTAAAAAAATATTATTTGATGTCAGGCTTACTAATTTATTTAATTAATATTTACTGTTTCTTAAATTATTGATAATAAAATTGTTTACTTTACTGAAACTCTATGTATATTTAAGTTCTTATCTGTTGGTGATTTTTGATGTTTTCTGCGGCGGTCTCCGGAACTGATGTACCACGATCTTGAATTCCAGCGGTGCCTTTACGGGTGACGTTCTAGAAATTCTGCGGTGTCTTCCTTCCGTTTTGGGATGATTTTTGAAGTTGGTGATCCTTGATGTCCAGCTTCACTCGTGCCTCACGTTGGGAAATAGCCATGTACAGCGGTTCGGTGTTGATATGAGATGTTTACCTGGGCGCCACAGTATAATGCATATACTGAATATTTCTGATTTGTTGAACCCGCCTCCGGTCTGCCAGTCGATCGTTGAGCACTTCCCTCTAGCTTCAGGGTAGGAAGCGAAGAACACCTTAATATTATTGCTTGAATAATAATGCAGTTTCTTTGAACACTGAAGGAATATTCTGTTTATTCAAAACGTTGGAAATACAAGTCCAGTCATTGACAATAATTACAAAATTTGTTTGTGAATAATTAATATTGTTACAAGTTCTCGGTAGATCGTTACTAGTGATACAATTGCTGCCGTATATGATTTTGACTAATCGCGATTGAAAGTAAGAATCCTTCTAAGTCGATTAATTCCACAGCTAAAATTTTATAAGTCCAATTAATTCTGTGGGCACGCGGCCTCAAAGATAAGTAGAGTGATTGATGTAGGCACGCGGCCTCGACGTAGAGTGATTTTTGACTGTTCTAGGCACGGGGCCTTGAAGTAGAGTCCTGTTGACTGCTCTAGGCACGGGGCCTTGAAGTAGAGTTGAATATGACTGTTATAGGCGCGGGGCCTTGAAGTAGAGTGATTTTACAGTGCCACGTTAGGCCTAAAGAAAACTTTCTTGGACAAACATTTATCCCTACTCTTCTTAATTATTATTCGTGAATCCCGGCACGTGGTACTATAGACCAGTTCTTATTGGCAAATCTCCCGACCAATAATAATATGTTAGTTTCCCACGGAAATCAATTGGATTTTCCCTTATTCTCAAAACCCACAACTTAGCGTCTCGGATTTCTAAGAAGGTTCGGACAGCGTGTTGTATCAGTAGCAACATCAGAAGCAAGGCTTGAACTCAATAGCCGACTTCTTAGAATTACTTAAGTGGATCAGTACCCTTTGATTATATCTTGGGAGATTCCCGATACATTGTACCTGAGTACTGCATTGCATTATCTCGCACCCGCTAGGTCTGCTAGGGAAATTCCCAGCTATCTCTGTCTATCCACTGCAATCTCATTTTAATAGTTATTTAAAATGATGTTGTTAAACTTTTTACCTTTGCCTTCTTTCTAGTTAATAATATTTATAATGAATGTTCCGTCTTTTCACGGTCATTTTAAGACCAAACACGGGCTATGAGATTTTATGATTTTAGTTTGAATAAATTTGGGCAATTAATCTGTCATTTATTATACTTAATTTGGTTATCTTGTTTATTTCTTTTTACCGAAGTATCTGAACTGCAATAGTATCTCAAAGCAATTTTCCCCATTGAAATTAATTGAAATGCCATTAATCCGTTCCAGTCCCAAAAATGCTACCCCCAATTGTTTTTGTTACGTGTTTTTTAATAAGAAAAATGTATTTATAAATGACATATATTGTATAAAAACATAATAAAAGAGAATGTAAAGCAAAAAAAATCTGGTTTTATAAAGTGTACATACATATTTGTTACACTTTCTTCGCACCCATGGTTACAAAAAGAAATGTGATAAAGTATGTAAATGCACAAAAAGCGCAAAGCCCTAGAAAAACTTAGCAAAGATGCTTCGACAGCGAGGTAAACAAGCACCACAAGCACACTCGGGGAATACGTGGGATAATGCGAGAGACGCACGAGGCGCAGGCGCAGTAAACTGGTGGGCCGTGTGCAGAGTCGCAGCTGGCCGTTCCTCGTATCTCAAATGTCGCTCGTATTTCGAAACAAAACTTCGCTCGCTCGACAGCTCGTATCTCAAATAACTCTTATGTTAGGGTACTCTTATCTCGAGGAACCACTGTACATAAAATATTTACTGATGTCATTTTAGGTAGATTTCAATGAAAAATCTACTTATTGCATCAATACCATGTCATGACTTTCGAAAAATTCTTTCATATCTTTATGTTTCATGCCTCCCTAAGTACGAAACCACCGCCCGTTCAAAAAAAAATTGTGATATTTATGTATATATATATTTATAAATATCTCTTTACATGCTAGTGGCCATAATTTTGAAGATGTTTGAACCAAATTTTATTATGTTATTTCTAGGCCCAATAGTTCGGACAAGTTCGTTAATGAGCAAAATTGGCCCAAGGGGAGGGTTGGGGGAGGGGGTTGAAATTGTGAAAAATTTATATCATATATTTGTTCTCAATGGATGAAATTAAATTAAATTAAACCCCGCCAGTGCATCATAACCCAAAGAAGCCCAGAGCTCGCAATCCTTGAGGTAACAATCTCATCCAAGTCATGCAGCTACCTATAGAAGGCTCCTACAGTTGATTGCAACTGTTCCCTATAGAGCACACAGCACACATCACACAATGATGGAATACGAACTGTTTACAAACTGGATTGAAAGTGTAATTTCAGGAGGAAAATGTCTGGGAGTACCATCTGAAGCAGCCGCTGCTGAATAAAGGCAAACTCAGAAAGTATAATGACCTACACTATGGAAATCAAGAAGAAATCTGGAAGATAAATTATTATTTAAAAAAATAAATAAAAATAAAAAATTAGTTTAAAAAGGATTAAGGCAATTTATAGAAAAAATTAATTAAACACAAGATTCAAATTACAACCATTCACTCTGATCTAAACATTCTAGATGTAACAACAGTAGGCCTACTCAGCAAAGCTTATGTAAGACTAGCCAGATCATTCAACAACCACATCAATCCAATGATCCAGGACATTCCCACCAACTATCCACCAGCTCTAAAAGAACCAAAAGGAAAATACTATACTGTATTCGTGGACTTCCAAAAAGCATTCGACTCAGTCAATAGAAATATATTAATTAGAAAGTTTAAAAATTCAATAGGTACAAACTACGCACTGATGCCCATAGTGAAAGACATTCTCAGGACAAATAACCTAGTAATACAAGACACCATAAGCAAATCCAGACCCGTCAGCCAGAACAAAGGAGTCCTACAGGGAGACCCATTTAGCCCACTTCTTTTCAACATATTCATCACTGACATTACCGAATCCATAAATCACGCAACAGACATATACATGTACGCCAATGACATTGCGATTGGGTCAACCAAGAAAGAAGACTTACAGGACACCCTCAACAAAATCAATGAATGGGCAGTAAACAATCAACTGCAGATAAATATGAAAAAAACGGTACAAATGGTCTTCCGTAAGGGAGGGAAGCTATCACCGAACAACAACTTGCACATTGGAGCACACAACCTACAAATAGTAAATACATTCAAATACCTAGGACTAACACTCCAAACAACTATCAGATCATTCAGAAATCACACTAAGGACAAAACAACAGCCGCAATAAGAGCAATATATGACATAAATCTAAACAAACTCTCACTGAACACTGCTATGCTACTGTTCAAAGACAGAGGGAGACAACGGAAATAATACAGGAGGGATTGAATTACGAAACAGAGAAAGATCTACTGATAACGGGGCGAGAATGGCTCAAGTCAACAATTCACAGGCCTTGGACGACCCGTGGAGAGATGATCCATGGAGAGCAGGAGATGGAGGGATTGTTACCAGATCCAGGAGGCGCTTGCAGTCTTTTAGTGCGGATGTAAATCGATCTAAGCAGTAATTCAACATAATAAATACGAGTTTGGCTGTATTAACTGATAGCTAGTGATTAGTGTACAATAAAGTAGTGAGAGCAAACCAGTGGCGAAATTAAATGAATCCGAGTTAAATGATATTCGAACACACATTTGTATTGTAAAGTTTGTTTATAAGTCAAGTTCATTGTCATTATCAAGTTCATTATCACAAGCCCGGTTTTATTCACTATTTAGTGTTCCTTTTCATGATAACAGCAATATCATTAGAACAGCGGCCTAATTCGTGGTACGATGCGAACTTTGAAGGGACTTACAAAGAGAGGTATTTTAATGAGTGTTAGAAAACTGTATTTTTTTTTCTTTTGTTTCTCTTATTGCCTAGTGTTTATTTCTCTTTGTCTTTCAGTAGAGAGGGAAATCAGTTTATATGTATTCAGCAGCACTATCTATATGTCTACACATTCCTCCAATTAAAAAAGTGTTATTGTGTTTTCTAAGATGTCTACTGGTAAAATGACAAGTGTCGAATCCAGTACATTCTTTTGTAATTTTCTTGGTACAATAAATATATCATATCATACTGTTCAAAGCAAAGACAGTACCAGTACTGACATACGGGATCCAAATAACATGGGAACACCTATCTATACACGATCTAGAGGAAATAGAAAAAGTAAAAGCAAGATACCTGAAAGCAGTACTAGGAATATCCAAGTACACAAAGTCATGCCTAGCATACAAGCTGTCAAGAGAGACATTCCGCCTAGAAGACACAAGAAATGATCACCAACTACAACATACAAAGGAATATGAAGAAGCACTCAAGAAAGCCCAAGAAAAGAAACTAGAGATATGGTCGGAGTTCTACTGCACAGATGCAATGGTGAACAGAAACTGGATGAAACCAAACAGTCAGATGCATAGTGCCCTAACAAGACTGGCAGTACATGGTTTTCATTATAAACTGTGCATACGTAGAGACTTTCATGAACCTTCAGAACAATGTGTAACATGTGGTTTATGCAGGAAACCGTGTGAAAGATAACACTTCACGAAATGTCTCCAAAGAACTAAAACATTGTTGGAATACAGCAAAGAATAAGAACTGATTATGCACTTTGTGCCCAATTCCTCTTTATTATCCACCAGACACACAACTCAGAAGACTCAAAAGGAAAAGACACTCTGATCTTAGATTATGAGAATTAACGTTTACTAAAACTGTAATACAACCGGGACTGGCGCTGGGCAGAACCCCAGAAACAAGTGTCAAGTTGAATATTAAATTAAATTGGAAGTTAATACAGTGAAAGTATATAACACAATTATATAAGAGTTGAATATTTTACACAAAAACTTCACTTTTGGTATAATTTACCTATACTAGTTTTGGCGCCTTCGCTACCATTGTCAACAGCTGTACTTCAACTGGTTGAACTCTTATATAATTAAGAAGTGTCAAGTTCTTTTATTTCTGCTGTAATTACCAAAATAGTAATGTATTATAAATAATAAAATTACCAAATAAATAAAATAAAAAGTATAAAATTATTTAAATGAAAAATAAATTAAAATATTTTAAACAAAACAGGGATTAAAACTATGTAGATGAAAACAAGATTAATGCATTAACTCCCATAGAGCAGTTAACAGTTGCGCAACTGAACCAATCTCTACTCTTTGGAGGCAACGAAGGGTGGGAAGTAAGGGAATGGGAGTCCTGTTCAAAATCTTTTATAATTTATTTTCTTAACCTCGAAACCTACATGGATAGCCCGACCAATTAATTATGTACACATAGTCAATTATTTTAAGTCTTGCAGTAAAAAGAATTATGTTTATTCGGTAAAATCTCTAATCTATTTAAACCTGAAGTTTTTATATTAATTTTGGAAAGTAGCCTACATTTATTTTATATTTTATTAATCAATTTTATCAAATTATGATATGGGACACATCAAATAATTATAAACCATCCATAGCATATTAGTATTATATTACATAAAAATAAGAAATTGACAAGTTATTGCGATTAGGATGTAATTAATCTAAGTTAAAATTGAACACAGAATTTCATATTTAACCGCACAAGTATTAATCTGCAGAATAGTATTTTTCTTTACACAGGAAAGCAGATCATTTTCAAACCTGAATTTGTTGAATCGTCAGTTTCTTTAAGTAATTTTGGAAATCTGTTGAGTTTTATTCCATTGCGTGCAAAAGAATTTTCAAGTAATTTTGTAACTGTGACTAATCAAGACTAAATTTTATTTTCCTCTTGTATTATGAGAATGAATACTTTTATAATCATCCATCTAAAATATCAATAACACAAATCAGTAAACTTATGTGAGAAATGGAATTTCCAATTCTGGGCTGTATGGCCGTAGTCTGTGAGACACTGTTTGCACCATTTATTGAAAAAGGTTCAGTGATAATGTTTATTTAACATTGAAATTAATGGATTTTTAAAAAAAGTTCGGTTTATTTCTCGACTTATAAAAATGTGAATTTCAACAGTTTTATGCAACATTGAATTTCATGACTTTAAAAAGGCATGACTTTTGTTTTTTATAATATTTTGAATAAAATTCATGATTTTTATAAAGCATACGTGACTGCTAGGGAAACCTCAGCATAATTCAGTAAATAAGTTTTTGCTTAACAGTAGAAAACAGCTGTCAGGGTGTAAAATGTCAATTTTTAGATTTCAACGCCATCTACTAGTTTCCTTCTTGTACTATAATCCCTGATCACAACAAACATTTTACGCTGAAGTTGAATCCATTCAAATCTGAGAATATATTATTCAGACTTACAGTCAGGTTTCTCTGGCAGGGTCACACAACTTACAAAATGTCATAATGTAATTCATTACATTGTATACTTTAAAATGCAAAAGACCATATCCAAAAGCTGAAGTCAACTAAGTGGTAATTCTTCTCTTCAGAAGTAGGTGCTAATTTAATACTGATTGGTTTAAGAGAACATTACTCGCTTTCTGTCGTCCGAACTGCCGGAAGTGATATGAAGAGTTGTGATCAAAAGGTGAATGTAGTAATCAAGTCCTTCGCAGCTAGCAATCACAAATGCTTACTTCATTGATGACCTTTCAGACAAAATCATAGCAACCTTAATAAACATATAGACAAATGAAGGCAGTGACTGAAGCATACAAGTGGGGTGTAGTTACAACACATGTTGCAAGTTTCTAAAACATAGTTAGCGATAAATTTCATTTTGGATATTTTTCTATGAGGGAAATATATAAGTATCTAAGAATATTCAGTCTTATACCCTCAAAATATAGAATAGTGAGATGCCGTCTACCAAGGATGTGCAAGATAACAAAAAGACTTGCAGATAATTTAACAACTCAATCAATATCTTCATGATAATGGGTAATTTTTAATGTATAATGACAAGATTATAAATAGATATATCGCATAATTAAGTCGATAAAACATCTAATTTTTTAACCTGTAAATACACAAAGGCTTTTATTATTTAGTGGCATTATTATATAGTGACACAAGTGTATATAATTTTTAACACACATTATCTTGTATGATACATTCATTTTTATAGATACATGTAATTTTATGAACTCAATTTTTAATTATATAAAGACACGTCAGAAAATATTAAGCTGACCTGAATTTGCCATCATATTCGACGCAAATAATTTATGACTATATAACAAGTGATATTCTTGATATATTACTTCATGTGTAATAACAAGTAACAATTTATATTTAATCCTAAGTTACTTACGTATAAAAAGTGTAAAAATTTTCAAACAATATTGTACCATACTAAAAACTAACAAATAAGTGTGTTCTTTCCGCAATGCATGTAATCTAAATTGTTTATAATAAATTATTGACTTGCCAGATAATTCACTTAACAGATATTTGTAAAAGGTTGCCCCCACATCCTTGGTAGACGGCATCTCACAATTCTATATTTTGAGGGTATAAGACTGAATATTCTTAGATACTTATAGTTAGCGACTTCAGCTTTTGGACATTGCCAGTCTTTATACAGTAATAATCTGTGCCGAGACAATTGGCAGTTCCACAAACAATTAAAATATGTTGTTAAAATGTTAAGTTTTTAAAATTATAAGTTTATTGTATTTGGTACTGAATAATGGTTTTCCAGGGTCGAGTAGGTCGATTGATTCTGAGGTTTCAGCAGTTTACTCTTCTGGGAAAAGTGAACTAATAGGGAAAAGACTTGTGCTGGATAGGAAATATTAATAAATGCTAGGTGAAGTGGAACAGCAATAGGAAAATCAAGACATGGAACAAATAGAAAGAGTGTTCTGGCTGGTTAGGAAGGAAAACAATTTTATAATAGCGATGGGATGTGTAGGCCAATGTATTGTTTGGGAGTGAGAGTGGCCAGCACTAACTTCCAGGCCTGGCTAAGTTGTAGACCGCCAATCCTACTGAGAGATAACTTCCTTGCTCCAACCAGCACCAACTTTAACATCGCCGACCAATCAGAAGTCAGCGGATGGAATCCTGGCCCCACCTCACAGACTACACATACTGCCACAGAGCAGAGCACCTAGCCAGTCAATAGCCAGCAGCCGACAGGAACGCTTCGCCTGAGACTCCACCGCCACCGAGGATGTCCGCTGTAGTTTTGGACAAACGTTTGCCACACAAATGTCAACTGGACCACAGCCTACAAGCATGGATAATGTCAACATAATCCTACTGAATTTTTCCATCTTTCATCTGGATTTCCACGGCCTCTGATTCAATATGGCTCCAGTAGTAGCATCTCTCTGCTATCCCAGGATCTTGGTCTGATCGAATTGGATCTTCTAGCCAGTGTCAACACAATGCTGGGTAATACAGCACAACATATCTGCTATGTTCATTTCATTGTTCCTCAACAGTGCAGCCCATCTGCCCGATGAAAACACTTCCACATTCACAGTGGATCTAGGAATGAATTCTTCATGGGATTTGCCATTGCTGTACTTTTGAAAGAGGTAGGTTTATGGTTTTGATACTGTGTTTGCCTAGGAATCTGGAGGAAAGAAAGGTACATAGGTTGTAGGTTCAGTGGTTTGCTGTGGAGCTCCAATGTCTGCTTAGGAGCCCATAGCAGAGTGTTAGTTTCTGATGACAGACTGAATCGGATACTGCTCTGGATTCTAAGTATCCCTCATTTCTGTGCTCGATGGAGATGAGTGTGGGCACTGAGGTAGCATGCTGTCAGATCATCTTCTGATATTAGCAGTTCACTTTTGTTTGGTTTTGTTGTGAAGGTTGTTGACAAACTTCAGAAATATGTCCAGTTTTTTGGTGCAATGCTGCCATACCAGGAATTTGTCATTCACTATAGCTTGTAGGCCTACATGATCTTTTCGAGGGCCAGATGTTCAGAAGACTCCATGTAGAAGTTGGTTTGGCTGCTGCTTGTAGTACTGACCGTTGTAAAGGAAACAGGTGGACGTGTGAGCATGTTGGGTTAGGAGTATGGTTCTAGATGAGAGAGAATCAATCCTACTCTCCTGGACGCTCAAAAAAAATCATACATCATTGTATTTTTTACAATTTTAAGAATATTGAAATTGTGAAGAATAATTGTTAGTATTATTCAAAACAAATTAATAACAATAATATTAAAGTTTGATAAGACTTTTGAGGGGGGTAATGCATGAAATATTCATTTTTGGTCAAAATTAGCATTATTTGCTTTTTGTATTAGAAAATACTATGTAACTTAATATACATGTTGGCTAAGTTTCAGTGCTCTCAGGCACTTTTAAGTCTTCCTAATTATGCAATATTAAAGAGGCTACACTTATTGATGAAAATAAATGGTTTATTCTGTATTTTTCTAAGTCATTGGTCATTGGTCCTATTAAAAACAAACATTTTACTGAAAAATTGATTCATTTTGAAATATGCAAATTTTTAAGTATTAATTTTTGAACAACTCTAAAACTAACAAACTGAAAGAAATGAAATTTCTTCACAACATTACTTGTCACTCCACAAGTACGTGTAACAAAACTCAAGTATGTAGCTTTAAAAATGTAGGAAATAGAAGTTTCACACATTACCCCCCTTAAAAAGGTCAGTTTTTTTTTTTTAAATGAATACTTTGTAGTTATCCAACAAATAAATTAATTACAATACAAAAATGAAAGAATGCTTTTATTTCATGTCATTTTAACAAACTTTTTTAAGGCCCTGACAAGAGAGCTTGGGTAGTGAAAAATAGCATTTGTTTAGTTTATATAATTAGATTGGTTACTGCATCAATTTTGTGCCTTTTTTGCAAGACTTTCAGCTATTGAATTTCCATTTATTCTGCAATGAGATGGAATCCACTTGAATTTTATTTTTGTTTGACTTTACTTTGGCACAGTTTGTATATTATGGATTGTAGAGAGGTTCTTGAAAGTAAAATTTTCGAAATAGTTCATATTCAAGACTAGTAGTTCCAAAGCCACTCTAACTGCTTCCAGATTCACCACTGAAGTTACTATCGTCCATCTCCAACCCATCAGTAAAGATGTATGTGGTAATATACAGGGTAATTCAAAAGTCACTATACATTTTGTATTCAAACAGGTATTATAACACAATATGTAATAGTACTGAAACATATACCACAGTAGGACAAAATTTCAATGCATTTCAATGTGACCACCTTGCACGTCTAGACACAATGACCAACACTCCGAAAAACTCTCTTAAGCATAGCTGGTGTAATCTCAGCAGCCGCGGCTCTAATCCGCTGTTTTAACTGTTGAATGCTGTGGATCTTTACCTGGTACACCCTAGACTTTATAAACCCCCAGGCAAAAAAGTCTAAGGATGTAAGGTCTAGTGGTTTGCTCCCTACTAAGTCTCCTGGTAGAAGCAGAGGGGCTACGAGTGATCGCATCCTGTACATTTTGCACGGCTTCTGGTGATACGGCCAGTCTCCCTGGACATTCTTCATCTGTAACTCTACCAGTACGCCAAAATTTACTGACCAGGTTCCTTATAGGCAGGCTGAGGCCTGGTTTCCTAAATTTACGAGTGAAATCTGCTCGCGTCTGTTCATACGTCATACCATGTAGACGAGCAGAAACAACAGCTATTCTTTCTTCTTTGTTGAGCATACTGTCAAATTACTTGGAAGAAATAAGAATACAGTAACTGTATCACTAAAATGTATAGTGACTTTTGAATCACCCTGTATATAGTCTCTAGGGTGGTTCACTGTTCGTTTCATGCTTGCTTTTTGAGAAGAGCAGACTAGGTACAGGTGTAAAGACGTGGAGAAGAGTTTCCTCTATGTTTAACTATGGCAATGCATTTCGTATAAACCACTTTAGTAGAATATTTAAGGCCTTGTTCATTTTAGTGGATAGTTTGTCCTCATTTATTCTTGGCAGAGATATCCACAACACCAGATCATGTGCATTCCCTCAATTGGCTGTAGACACAATGGTAGATCAAACAGATATGCTGAAGTGTAGGGCTTGTAACTGAGCCCTGAAGAAGTCCTCGTCTCTGTCGTTTATATTTAACAGTAATGTTAGTTGATAAAGAAGCGATGTCATCGTAACATATTATCCCTGATTCCTGTGATTTTTAATTCTTCCATTTTTTTTACTTTCCATCATATGCACCTTGTGAAAACAGAGAGTGTGAATTCTGTCTTGCCCATAGCATCCTTAATATCCTGCTTAGGTTAGTTCCTGTTGACTTGTAGTGTGGTCATTTTCAGAAGCCAGTTAATCATCCGACTGTTGGGATACATTGTCAGCTGGTTTATTATATTTTAGAATAGGTACACAGTTGGTACAAGAATTGGTGTAGATACAGGTATAGGAATAGGTGTCCATTGGGAGTTGCATATCAATAATGTAAGGATGGAATTAGATAGGATATTAAATAATGTAGGGATAGAAGCGAGTGCATTTGGTTCTAGGTCTTTATTTTGGAGTCTTCAGTCCTTGGATCGGTTTGCAGTGATTCTCCATTCTGATCTTCCTTCTGCCTTCCCTTTTAATTCTTCATATGTTTTACAGTTCATGTCCTCAATTTGTTCCATGTACTGTAGTTTTGCTATTACCTTCAATTGTGGCTTTCCTAATTTTCAAAAGAAGTTGGTACCTTAGTAAATGCCTCTTAAGTTTTATTCTTTTTCTTATTTGGTTCCAAATATCTCTCTCTGCTTTAAGATCTCCTTCACTGTCCAAAGATCCCTTAACCGGCTGTAACTAGGTAGAAGTTCTGGATGAAAATCTGAATTTTGTCTAAAAGTGGACATCCCTTGTGCCCTTCAAGTGTTGATTTTTTTTTTCACACAAAATTCTACATCTATTGAGGCTTCTGATTTATCATTTGTGATTTTCTTAAATATAATTCAAACCAAAGTCTACGCCTTTTTAAAACTAAAATTCATTTGTACATATTTACTTGTTGCATAAAAAACATGAACCTGAGACCACGGCATAACAGCTCGGAAAGTATCTACTTTCATCATGACACCAGCCATCAAAGCTTATGCACATTCAATAGATAAAAGGTTTCTAAGTGTTTTATTAATTTAAAACTTAATTAGAATGATTTCCTGATAAGATTGGTATTATTGTATTTAAGTTGACGAAAGAAACAAATGTTCCATTCGAAAATGCAACCTCCAGGTTTCAAAGGATTTAGGGACCTTACCAAATTACTGATATAATATTCTCCTTCTAGGATCACATGTATTAACTGAATAAACAACGGATCCAGCTGTTTAGATTTCAGAGATCAAGAAAATAAATGGTAAAAGAAAGTGAATGGTGATTTGTTAAAGATCATCAGCCACCACAGTAAAGTCCTGCTACTCCGAACCCTACTTTCTGAAAATCCGCCTATTCCACACACTTAAGAAGTAAAGTCAGTAATTTTTTTTCTGATGAAGAACACTGAATTAACTTGAGGATGCAACGTTCCACCATTGCCGCATGAACATAACATCATTTGGTGTTGATGAAGCATGTTGTTCGATGTAGTGTAAGGCTAGGTCAAGAGCATTTTCCGCATGTGTGTGTGATATGAGTTCACTTACGTCTTAACAGGTCAATAAGTTGATATTATTCATGAAATCCGCCTATTCCAAATTCCTGCTAAACCGAACAGTGTTCAGTCCCAATTAGTTCGGAAAAGCAGGTCTCTACTGTATTTTGTAGATTTTTAGTTTTTGTGATATTCAGAATCACTATTAGTAGACTCACATGTGGTGTTAAAGTGGCATCTGTCAGTGCATCCATATGTGTGTAATGGTAAGGCAATAATATAAATTTTGTTAAAACGTCAAGTCACTCACTGATGACAAAACACTCTTCGCCAGTTAACTGTTAGTGTCTTTTGTATTAACAATATTAAGATTTAGAGAGACTAGGGAAAATCAAAACTCATTTCCTCAAACGAGCAATAGGAGTCAGAACAAACGCACCCTCAAGACTAGTGTACGAACTGACAAGATAAATTTTCTACGTCGAAGACATCAGATGCCAATTACTTCTGCAATCAATACAGCCATACAATAACCTTATAGAGAAAAGAAAAAAGAAGAGACTAGAAATAGATCCTGACTTCCATGACATGAATGCCATTGTGGACAGAAACTGGATAATAGCAAATCAGACCCAAAGACACATAACGCTATTTGCGATACATGGTTTTCACCATAAAATATGCAGGTTCAAGAGCAAGCATGAATGTGCAAGTTGTGTATGTGAACAGTGTAAATTAAAATGTGAAAAATATCTAGAAATCTGCCCGAAAAACCAAAAGACTATCAGTGAATATGCTAAGAGTTGAACTAAACACACTTAATGCCTCATCAGGCATACCTTTATTATTATTATTATTATTATTGTTAACAATATTAAGGACAACACAAGTTCTCTGTACGTGTATCATGAAGGTGAAGGTACAACTCCTAATGAGGTATGCTCTTTCATACTTGACAATCTAAAAAGAGTTTCCCATGAATAAGCTAACTGAGGCTTTTTTCAGACAACTACTGTCCTATGAGGTGCAGTACTTACTCTCATTAACTGATTCAGGCAGATTTTAAAAATTCGAACACTTCTTCCCTGTCAGAGGACAGTGAGTTTCGGATTATTTCAAGAAGGTAGGAAACAAGATTGCTCACATTATGGTACAAAGTAGCAAACCAGTAAAGTGTACAGTTATAAAAGTGTCAGCATCATGAATACTTTAAAGAATGGTGGAAGAAACACAAAACAACAAAAAAACTGAAGAAATTAAGCCCACACCAAGAGAGGAAAAATCAGTAATCTGTAGTTTTGTTTACATGCATGACAAAAAAGGTTACATTACAGCATTTCCAAACATCAATGGACTTGTGTCCGACACATTCCTTCTGACTTGTGAGCCTTCACAAGGGACTTGTTAATTCGCCAAGCAGATATGCCTATTTAGGAAAGGTTCCCATGAAAGGTTCAACAATTATTAAAGATCTCTCAAAACTGATGCCTGACATACCCAGTGACCATACTGAATTTTATGAAACTTTATTGCAGTGGCCAGTGGACAACTGCTTGTCTGTATGAAGAGCTACTGTTGTGTTTTGTTGAAGTGCTAATATATTATAAACATATTTCTTATTTCTATTACAAAGAATGTTTATTACTAACTATATTTTTGTTGTGTCCACAATAATAATTATTAATTTAAACACATCAACCAACGTTTTCTCTAATACCTAAAAACCGTATTTGAAACACTGCTTGATCCAGCCTATTCCTTCTGTCAATTTGCTTTCACTCTCCAGAAAATGTGGCTAATTATTGCGAGCAAAGAATTTCTGCAGTGTAAAGAATAGTAACTGAAGATCTCCCATTACTACCGTACCACTTTAAATTGGATTCATTAATTACAGTCACAAATTATACAAGCAGAAATGATGAACTGGGTTTTTCGGGTGAGGGGTGATTTAGTTGGAGTGCTAAATATGGTATATGAGCTTTGGTACTGTGCATTCCAGACTCATTGGTGCAGATAGTGTCAGAAATAGTAAAAAGGATACCATCCTTGTTGGAATTTTCCCTCAGTGGAAGTGGAGCTTCCAATACTAGCGGGCCATCTTGGGAAGTTACGGTCTGTTTGGGAAGATTTTATCCCATACACTAGGCTATCCTATCAAATAACTAACTGTACATATATAATTTATGAATATTCTAATATCCAACATATCAGGTACTTCACGAGAAATCCGCACACCACCACACAACTAAATTAAACGTTTGGCGAAACTTTGTGCAGAGGGCTTTTAGAATATGTAATAACCCCACAGATTTGCATAAAGAGAGGAACGCGATCGTAACATTGGCAAGAGCAAACGGATACAGGGAGAGTGTAATTAACAAAATCTGGAGGAGAATGGAGAGTGCGCACGGTGCAAGTGGTGGAAAGGAAGTGGATGTAAAAGTGAAAGATTCCTGCGCGAAATACGTGAGCCTGAACTTCCGGCCCGGGACTAGCGAACGTTTGGGTAAGGTATTATGCAAATACGGGTTAAGGCTGGCATACAAGTCAGGAAGGACTATAGAGAACATGTTTTCGCAATATAAAAGGTTTGGGGTTGAAACCGGGAAAAATGAAAAACCAGGTGTATATGCTATAAACTGTAAAGATTGTGATGGTGTTTACATTGGGGAGACCGGGAGGTCGTTTTCCGTAAGGCTCCGTGAACATGAGCGTGATGTAAGGAACAAAAACACCAACACCGGCCTAAGTCAGCATATGGTTGAAAACAATCATCAAATCGGCGGTTTTGAAGTTTTAGAGGTAGAGAACGACGTTACTCGGAGGAAGATATGCGAGGCCTTTCATATTATCAGGAGAACGGGGAAACTCCTCAACAACTATGAAGGAGACCTAGGCGATGATTGGTTGGAAATCGTCAGGAGGTTCGCAAAGGGAACAACAACACCAAAATTTCCCCCCGTTTACGTAGCGACGCCCGCAGAGTACGAAATCCCGAGAGAATGGATCGAAGCACACCACAGGGATACCACCTTTATGTTACGCGCCGAGGGTATGGAGGATGATTGTGCACAGAGTGGTTTTCCGAACGTGCACGGGAGCACGGCAGAGACCCCTTCCAGCATGGACAACGTACCAGCATGCGAGTAAACTTGAGTTCACCTGAGGAAGGCCTGGAGGTCAGGCTGAAACGTAGTGACCGTTTTAAAGGTAAAATTTTATGGGGATGGTCCACCTCTCTACTACAAGTGATATTTTAATTTTAAAAGCACGGAAAACGACCAAATTTGATGTTATATTATCCTTTAAAACCTATAGATTCCATTTATAAGCACCATATATTTGTTCAAAGGTCCTAAATACAAGTAAAAACGTGAAAAAGTAGGGACAAAATTAACCTAAAATGGCGCTGGGAACTGCTGTCAAAACACGAATCTCCATGCGCTGGCCGATGTTCTGTTTTCATGCAATTGGTCACGTGCTGATAATCCAATACTGGAAACCTAACGGTAAAAACCCGGTCTCAATGGCTCATTCGGTATAGAGGCCGAGGTACCTATCGTATACGTAACTTCATATCTACCCCAGATTTCCCTGTTTTTCTGTATTGGGGGCTTCGCCCCCAAGCCCCACCAGGGGCTGTGCCCCTGGACTCCCTTCCTGCTTTCCACCAGACCCCTTCAACAGAGGACGGTAACTTTGCATTAGCCCCGGGTCCCTTTCTTGTTTTTCTTTTTTTGGGGGCTTTGCCCCCAAGCCCCACCAGGGGCTGCGCCCCTGGACCCCCTTCCATGCTTCCATCAGACCCCCTTCACACCGGGAGCTTGGAGTGCGGTACTTATCATAAACTAATGGGGGAACCTAACCATATAACTCAAATGGAAAGCATGAGAATATAGAACTATTGGTAGCACTGGAGAAGCCTTTGGGTAAATGGCTGCCGGCCAATGGGAGTGTTGGTTCCCAACCGAGGGCCCGCATAACGATTGCAGCACGGCGCGTGGAATTGTAGTAGAGTCGTGGACCATACCCAATTTTATCCACTGTATATAAGTTTTAATAACTGTTTTAATCAATTTTATATTCTAATATCATAAGCATAGTACAGATTTGCTTAGTGTATATCATTTAAGTTACAACTTTATTCTTATTTTGCTATAAGCAAGTATAGTTAACCCTGGAGCAGGTGCACGCAGGTGTATTTTATACACCAGATTTAAAATCTTCCCTCTAACAGGAAAATGCCAAACCTTATAGCCACCTGATTGTTGATACCTTTCACTTCATTGTTTAGCTTTAGTTTGGTTGTGTTAGCGTGACTGTAGCGTCAACATGTCAAGAGCTATAATACGCTTTTCTTGGAACTGTAGCAGCAGAGTATTGCCCGACCATGTAAGTATTATTTCAACTGTCTGCTTATTTCTTACTGATATACATAAAAACAATGCATGTAACGTAAAGAAAGATATTATCAACATCTGTGCTTGCAAAAATTACTCCCCAACAGCAGTCCTTTGCAAGAAATTCTGCGTGCGTTCACACGAGGTTGAAGTGAACTAATTTGCAAATTGTAACCAATTAACAGATTATAAATCATTAAGCTTTATTTGTACATTGTGATATAGATGCAATCAACAGTAAAAATCTTATGGTATACAATAATAAAGAGAAACTCTAGTATCACTTGTAATATAATGGTTTTTAAATGTGCAAAAAAAACTAAAAAAGTTAAAATTTAAAAAAGCATAAAAAATAAAGTTAAACAAATAAATGTTCAAAAAAAGGTAAAATCGAGCAGGAGAAAATTGAACCAGCTGTTTTGAAATAAAGCATGCACCGGTTTAACGAAACACTGACAGCAGTTATGGAGGATACATAAACTGCAAATCCTTCAAAAATGTATCTGGACCAAATAAAGGATCACAATAACTGCAAGCATCGTACCAGAAGAACAAGGAAACTAAATATTAAAACACCAACCCTAAATGTGAGAACTCTACTTTTTTTCCCATGAATCTTAAGAAATAAGTTCAATTTCAACAGTTTGTCAGCAATATAACTGACTCTCACTAACCGATATGTTCAAGAAGCTGAACTACCGGTACAAAAACACCAAAGGAAAAGAAGGAAAATACTACAAGTACAAAACTTCTAACAGTAAATACCGTGATAGAACATTGTGAGCATGGCCGTCCGGAAGGGGGGGCAGGGTAGGGCCGCTGCCCCTCCCTGGAAATTGTTTACACATAAACCTCTAAACTAAATGACTATAAGCAACTAATGTGAAGTAAGGTTTAATTCTCCAAATATTGTTGTATGTTCGCGTTGTTTGGATGAAAACAAGCTGTAACAGCTAACTAGATATGAGTACGTAGGTATAATTACTTCCCCTAAACTTGAAACCATTTATACCCAAACATTTTAATATAATAAAAATAAGGCAAGAAAATGTCGCATTTTATATTTCATGTAAAGAGTACCTATGAAATTGTAAGGTGTATGAAAAGTCATGTGAGTGTATATGTTTTCTTTGTATCCATGGCCATAGTCCAGCTGCAGTAAATGAAGGGTGCTGATTATATAATGATGATGATAATAATAATAATAATAATAATAATAATAGCAATAATAATATGAATACTAGTAGTAGTAATAATAATAGCAACAACAACAATAATAATAATAATAATAATAAAAATATTAAAAACAAAGTGGTTGTAGTAGCATAGTGATGGTGGCGGTGGCAGTAATTTGTTCATTGGCCCCCCCTTGACAAAATTTCTGCGGACGCCCATGATTGTGAGTACACAGTTGTTTTATATTTATGACATTATATGCGTGTGACAAACTCACAAGACATTTTAACTTCGGTTTTAAAAAACAAGATTTTTTTATTCAATGTTGTAACATAAACAGACAACTTAATTAAGTTGCACACTAATGACTGGCGCAAATGTTTTTAAATTTTAAATTTTTTAAATTTTAATAAACAGGCATATAGGCTTTTTTACATCTAATGTAACTTTTAGATCGTTTATGTTTCATCACTTTTTAAGCAATTAACTTACAAACTTATAAATGAAAATAAAATACTGTTAACTAAAAGTGGATGTTATTGGCAAATTCTCCAGGTTATCCTACATCCATATTAATGAGGGTATAAGGTGGATATTAAATTCTTACTATATATGTTCAAGAAGTGACACTTTACGAAAGTACAGTACTCTTCAGTTTAGATTTCTTTTAAAGAAGTTACATTTTTCATGTTTTTTATCCAATTATCCGGGATTTTCCAGACGGTCTGTACAATTAATCCAGACAATGAGTTCTACTGTAGTAGAATCCTGCTATCTCTACTCCAGATTTCACGACATTCCATATAACTTGATAAACAGCTCTTAACAATAAAACTATTAATGTTTTTATCCAATTATCCGGATATTTGATTTTCCAGACGGTCTGTACAATTAATCCAGACAATTTGAGTTCTACTGTAGTAGAATCCTGCTATCTCGACTCCAGATTTCTCGACATTCCATATAACTTGATAAACGGCTCCTAACAATAAAACGATTAATGCAGGAAGTGATATAAACAGTGAAACTAATGAATCTTAAGAGCTGATGGTCAACTTATTTACACTTTAAGATCCATTTACGTCACATTCTTTCATGGACTAGTTTGGGGAAACAACACATTACCAGTCGACCAACAGCCGAGGATGGGGATGAGTTCATGGAACTAGTCCATGAAAGAATGTGACGTAAGTGAAGCTTAAAGTTGGCCATCAGCTCTTAAGGCTCTAACAACCTTAATATAATATAGGGCCTGCAAATATCACTGTATGGAGGTTTGATTATATTATGAAACATTTATTGCAGGTCAGACATAAGAAAAGGAAAAATTATGATGATTATGATTACAATGACAGAAAAGATGATATCTCTTACAAGTTTAAGAAAAGGTAGCCTATTGCTTCATAAATTATTTCTTTTGAGATACAATCACTTTTGAATTACAATAATACAGTCATTTGACACAATCTCTTACTTTTGCAGAAATATGTGCGATGGCACACAACTATAATTTTTAAAAATATATTATCAAAGCTAAGCGATTTTTGTTTTGTTTTCAGGTAATCTCTGCTGGTTGGAAATTAAAAAAAAAAATGTAAGTTTAATGTTTCATTACATATTCATAATCATCATTCATTATCATTTCCTCATTCATATTTTCATAAAATAGCCTAGTAGTTTGTATGCGTTATTATTGTATGCACCACGTACGCAAAGCTTTATCAAACTCACTATTTTAGATAATATAATAATGAAAAAATCAGGTAAATTGAAGTAACAAAGTGCCAGAATGCTTTTGTTCAATGTAATAATTGCAATTATGATAAGTTTCAGATCCATTCATTAAGTAGGGCTTATGGAAGAAAAAAGGTCTAAAGTTTGATACTTAACTTTAATTCATACTCGAATACACTGATATAAGAAATTCTTCAAATATGTCAACATTTCACAAAATGCACTGGCAAAGAACTCCGCTTAATATAAATCCCAATGGGCAATGGCCTCCTGCAAATCGCAGGGCAAGCTCATTATGACTGCATTATCCATACGGACCTATTGGCTCCTATTCATCGAATTCTCTGGTCCCACTTTACTGTTGAAATCTCTCATCACAAACTGCCAAACGCGAATTCCAAACTTATGAGTAAACAAAATAGGAAATTCACCACTAATTTTCTTCTAACATAATCATTCCAATAACACATTAAATATTATATAAATCCATAACAACAATTTTAACATCCTCTAATAAATCACAGTTAAATCCACAATATTATCGCACACAACTATAACTTTTAAAAATTTATTATCAAAGCTAAGC